>JARLTE010000013.1:4800000-6000000 GCA_030578095.1 Auricularia cornea | reverse complement strand
TGGCCGGTCCCTTCAGCCCCTGATGCCACATGCGACTTTCACTCGATGATGAGGCACCGCCCAGCGAATATTTAGAGACTTTGCTTGTGTGAGAAGGTGAATGCGAGGAGGCAGGGCGCGTCTGCGCAGCACGGGAGTATTGCGAGAGCGGTAAAAGTAAACCCGTTTGGGTAGCATTTTTCTCGCTTTACGTGTAAGTAATGCCGTTCCCAACTCAAGTTCTGATCTGCAGAGACATGACTCTCAGGCCTGGAGCTGGTCATGCGCGAAGGGGCCGCGGAGTTCGGCCGGATTCATCATAGAGCGCAGCACGCATTATACGCGGAACCGATTATGACCACGTCAACCCGGCAGTGCCCCATCAAGGTTGCGTTTTTAGACATCATCAGCGCAAGTCTTCCTCACTTTGCAGCGAGTACACCCAGCACGGGTAATTCCAATTACTAATCTGGGATTTGCGCCGCAAATCTCCGCATAGATAGGCTGATACCGCGATTCTCTGGAAGAGAGCGCAAGCGCCTGATATGTACCTTTCCGGCTTTATCTTGTCGCATGACGTGAAATAATGAAGAGTACTGTAGTACTACGTAGAATACATCCACGCCTTCCGATGAGGGAAGGTGCAGCGCCACCAGAAGAAGACCTGCGACCAGGGATAGATCCCTGTGTTCCAGCCGTCCGCGGTCACGTACCACTTGGGCAGAATTAGCACTGCGCGCGCCATGCTGAGTTCTGAGACTTACGCTGCGACAACCAGTCAGGATTGTGTTGCGAAGCGCCTTCTGGACGCGCGCCACGAAGTTCACTTCGTCCCGCGCTTTCACCTCGACTGTTGCCACGCGGCCGGCGAGCACGGGGCGCACAAGCTTCAGGATGAGGTTCACTGTGCTACATAGAAGTTGTGAGTGTGCGAGAGACCGCAAGCTCGCCAGGACGTACTTCTCAATGGCGATGACCGTGCTTGTGTGGCCGGTCACAGAATTCGGCCCGAGGATCATAAAGAAGTTAGGGAAGTCAGCACATGCGGTGGTATCGTAAGCCCCTGGGCCGCCGAGGTCCTCCCAGTGCTTGTGAATGTCGACTCCGCCGCGGCCGACCAGAGGGAACGGCACGTAGCTCGCCTTGTTGGAGTATCCCGTGGCGAGAACAACAGCATCCGCGGGATGAAGCCCCGCGTCGGTACGGATCGCGTGCGGGAGAACCTCAAGAATGGCACCGCGAATCAGATTGACGTTCTCAAGCTGCAGGGTCTTCACATAGAAGGCCGAGTCAAAGATTCTGCGCTGGTGGCCGGTCAATGGACGCCGCGGAGATCAGGGGTCAAGAGCGGACCTTGCATCCGATATCGTAGTCCGGGACGAGCATGTCGTGGTATTTTGCCGGGGCGACGGTGCGCACGTAGTCCCGCGACGCGTTCTCGAGTACGTTCCTGAAGAACCGGCCCAGCGCGTTCTTGAAGAAGGTGACGAAACTGAGCTCGATAAAGGTCGCGAAGACGATGCGCAGAACGTATTGAAACAGCGGAATCGTCCTGAATAGAGTAGGGTGGCCTGTCCCCGGTAGCTCCACGATGGAAGATGGGAGGATCCAATGGGGGGAGCGTGTAATCTGTGTCAGCGAACGCGTCGTAGGCGCAATCGCAGGAACGATCTGGCTGGCAGTACCTGAAGCGCACGAATGAGTCACTATTCTCCCAAACCATAACGAAGACTCACAGCCGTTGCCAATGACCACGACGTCCTTGTCACGCAGGTCGACAGAATGGTCCCAGCGCCCGGAATGGAACACGGGGCCTTGAAACGCGGTGAAGTCCGCAGTGAGGCTTGCGGGATTCGGCTCCGTCAGGATCCCCACCGCAGAGATGAAGACGCGACACTCCCTAGTGTACGTCTCACCGGTCTCGAGGTTGGACAGGCGGACGCGCCATCGCTTCCGGTCCTCGTCCCACGTTGCGCCCAAACACTTCGTGCGGAACGTCGTGTGCGCGCGCAGCCCGTGCGACTCTGCCACGGAGATGATGTACTTGAGGATCTCAGCCTGAGGCGGGAACCGGACCGTCCAGTCGGGCTTCTGAGCGAAAGAGAGCGAGTAGAGCACAGCGGGCACGTCGCACGCGCATCCTATGGCCGTTGTTAGTCATGAGCAGGCGGTACGGGGGACGCTTGAGAGCTTGGGACATGCCTGGGTAGGTCTGAACACACCAAGTACCGCCGAACTCGTGCAGCTGATCGTACAAATGAAAGTCGGTCACGCCCAGCTGGCGCTGGAGTTGGATGGCCAGACAGATCCCCCCAAAGCCGGCGCCGATGCAAATGACAGGGGTGAACTCGTCAGCGCTCATGGGTGTGCGGGGTAGAGCGAGTTGTGTTGTGTTTACGTCAGCTGATGTCGAGGAGGCGCTTTCATCGTCGTGATTTTCCCCGGCCTATCCCCGGCTATCCGAGGCTAGAAGGCTCGGAGCAGGTGTGACCCTTCCACTTCTACAGTACACTCCGTGATGCGATAGGAGACAAAATGTACACTTTTGTACAGAGAGTAGATACCTTCCTACGAGTACTAGAGCTACAATTTATTGTCCGCGTTGACAGCCGGAGCTGCAGGTTTTTGATCTTCAGGAGTTGACTTCGGCGGGATCGTCAGGACTTCGTCTTTTGGCTCTTCGACATCGAGCTTAGCCAAATCGGACGTGATCTTATCGACCGCGTCTAATTCTGCCGATGGTGCCGTCGCGTCCTTGTCGAGGACCTTGTCGACGTTGGCGGTGATCTTGTCGACCTCCTTTTGCAGCACGGCGTCGTGGTCCTCCTTCTCCTTCTCCTTCTCGGCGGGCTCGGGCTTCTTAAGCGCCGTCTTGGCCCACTCGGCGTCCAGCTCGTCTAGCCAGTCCATGCCGGCGGCGATACGCCTAACGGCCTCGTCGCATTTCGACAGAATGAGCACGTCGTCGGGCTCGCTGCCAATGTCGCCCGCGGGGTCGAGGTTGATGAGGACGCGCGGGCAGTCGACCATGTTGGCGAGCCCGGCGAACGGGTGCACGGTAAGCGACGTGCCCATGATGATGAGCAGGTCCGCGTCGCGCGTGTGCCGTACGCCGTTCATGAACGCCACGGGCAGGCTCTCGCCGAAGAAGACGATGTCGGGCTTCACGAGACCGTTGCAGCCCTGCGCCTTGCAGTACGGGATCCACTGGTCACGGATGGCAGCCTCCATCTCGGCGTCGGGGTACGTGCGCTTGCACTTGATGCAGCGCTGCGTCGCGAACGATCCGTGCGCCTCGATGATGCGGTTGTGTGGGACGCCCGCGCGCCGCTCGAGTGTGTCGATGTTTTGTGTAAAGCAGACGCTCAACAAGCCCTTGTCCGCAAGAAGCTTGATGAACGAGTGTGTTATTGTTGGACGGAAACGACCAGGCGCCAGCTCGTGTGCGAGCGTGTAAACTATTTCCCATTTAGTTGGGAATTGTAATGCATGTGCGACGTACATGGCTTCGGATTCTTCTTGAAGAAGTTTATCTCGAATACTGCCTCGGGATATGGCAATTTAAGCTTCGCTAGATTGGACTGTTTCGCATGAGCAAAAAATGTGGGGCGTAGAATAGGTTCATATCACACATAAAGACCTGGCGGGCTGTTAGCATACCATGATTGTCACGACTGTACGGACAGCTTACCAGTGCCAGGACTGCGGAAATCCGGGATGCCAGCAGATGTGCTGATCCCTGAGAGCGGTCAGTTGTCGCTGTACATGCTGCGCCGTCAACGTACCAGCTCCTGCCTGTGAATAGCAGTCAGCAACGATGGCAGAGTTCCAAACGCCTAATACGCACCATGATGATTACTTTCTTGCATTGATCGGACTTCATATACTCCACAAGACCGTCCACGTCGTTGCTGTTAAGCAGAACGGGACCAGTGATGTTGGGCATTGTGGCTGAGCGGTAAGAGGAAGAGAAGCGGATGCTTTCGAGCTCCGGCTGCGCGCCGAGTCCAAATTAGGACACTGGCAGTAAGCGATGGTTCTCGGGAGTCTCGGCACTCGCAGAGGGGGAGACGGGGGTAACCTACCGACGGAAACCCTGATCAACGGCGAGGCTCAGCTGGGATGCCGCTCGATGCTGTCCTAGTAGGGCTGAGATTGTGATCAGACGAGCTGAACATGCGAAACAATAAGTCACAGAGACAATGCCATTTGGGAAGCAGTCTCACTTGAAGGTCCGTTCCCCGGAAAGCTAGTACGAGTCATGTTAGCAGCAGTAGACCTGGAAATAGCTGTGTACTCCGCATGTACGGTCGATCTTCCGGAAGGGGGCTTCAGAGAGCAGACGTTGTAAGCGAGATCTGTCTACATACCCTGCACCCAGTCCTTTTCAACCGCGTTTACGTAGGCGGGCCGCGGGTACTCTAAGTCATGACCTCACTCGTTAGGAGGTGCGAGTCAACCGCAAGAAATCAAACGTCCCGACCACAGCGCACGCAAACTCACCATTCTCATCACGGAAATGACATCTCCCAGGTAGCGGTCTCGAGATACTGTACACGCCCGACGTCGAGCTCGGCTCGAGCGTGACTGCCAAGACCAGCAAGCTCGCGAACTCATCGCGCAGAATGAGTGTGACCGAGGTCGGTCGGGAGTACGATCAGGGGGCTCGGAAGGTCTCTGTGCCAATGTAAATGAATTATGGAGCTGAATTGCTGTGTGAGATTGGCCTATTTATGCGATTTCGGCACCTTTGCCTCTCACCAGACTCATTATTCAAGTCCCCGGAGGAAAATACTTGTCGAAACCCTGACTATCTCAGCCAAAAGCGCGTGACTTCATGCAGTCCGAACCCACCTCAGATGGATGTGTGACGAGTGACCGAGTTCGCGGTCGGGCGCGTACAGTGCTAAATACTGTGGAGGGGAATAGGCAGAGACAGGCTTGTTAAGAGTGACGTCGTGCTCAATCTAGAAGTCCTGTACGCGCCTGAGGTGGATGTCCTTGCGCGTAAGCACCAAGATTGCGAGCTCGCGAGCTCATCGTGTACGAACGAGAGTGACCGCCTTCGCTGTGGGACGCAAAATCGAAGCTGAGAATGCCCAGGGGCCTTTAAGGAATGCATCCCGGAGTGGTTTTATCCCTCGAAAGCACCTTTACCCATCAGCCGCCTTCTTATCATCGCAACCGGACACCCTACTTACCTGTTGCCTCGGAGGTAAATGTTCCTGGGAACCCTGAACGCCTACGTGACGCCTTGACGACGTCGCGGTCCGGGCCGGGCGATGGCTGCGAGACCGGTAGCCGTCGAACCCGTACTACGGCTGTCGAACGGGTGCGGTGCCGAGCCGTGGCTACTGTCAGCTGCAGGGGAGCTGCGCCGTTACGGCTCGCGTTGTGGGAAATACGGCGGTTTGTTTACCGTAATACCGTACTCGGCCGTCAAATGGCCGTGTAACGGCCGTATTCTACGGGTCCGTTGCTGTACCGTCGAGGTCATGAGAGCTCGAGAATACACCGTCGCTTTACGGCCGGTAGCCGCAAGTGTACAGCCCGTAACCATTACGGCTCGGCTTGCAGCCCGGGTTCACCGTCCTTGGCGTACAGTAGACACCCTACGCCGACGTACGGTAAGTATCGCAGGGCCAAAGAACAGCAAATCCGAAAGAAAGCACTGAACCGTTTTGAAATATTTGATTTGGCGACGGGCTTAGCTATTATCCACGGGAGTAGTAAAATACCATCACTGCGGAGTGGTTACTGGTGCTTCCGCACGATGGGTTTGCAATGGCCCGATAGGTGACGCGTTTCGGGAGAAGAAGCGAAAATTGCGGAGTTTGATGTCGCGTTCCGGCTTGTCCTGGGTCCACGACCTGCCACGACCAAGGCTGCGAGATGCCGGCTCCAAGCCGCCCTTATCATCTCGCACAGGCCTGGGAACGCAGAGCAAGTAGGCGGTGGCCATTTTACATGGTCAATAACCGCCGGCGCCTTTTTAAGGGCTTTCGCGGCCGAGAGAACCATGCACGCAGCAAGCAGTATACAAGGCATACATCTCTTAGAGGTCAGAAGGCCGGTATCGTGTCTTTTCAATATATTTAATTTCCTACTTCCCTTGATTCCAAATTCAGTCCAGCTGCAAGACGCAGGCGTTCGCAACCGGCTTGCATGCTCACCAGGCTCGATAACAAGCTTTCAACAGTCTTCATTACGCTCCTGATGGCTATCTAGCTCGTCGTCATTCGTAATCATAGGTCCTGGACAGTGGAATTGCCCTGCATCCGTGGATTATGCATCCGCTCGTCGCTTGGTCAGCACCTGGCCGGGAACTCGCCGAAGGGAATCTCATCTCTGAGCTGCTTTGTATCGTTCCTTGTCTACACCACCGCCGTCTCGGTGTCTTCTCTTCACGCCAGTTACCTCTGCGCGATAATAGCGAGTTCTCGCCTCGAGCGTTGCGCACCCTTGTGCCCCCCCGACTCGCTAGTCCCCGCGTAGAGCACGGTGAAACCGTTCCTCGCGCGCATGACGCCGGTCCGGGGCGTAGAGCACGGCCTGCCGTTCCTCGCGCCCTGTTGAGAAACCAAGAGCCCGCGCGCACTCCACGGCAACGCCGTCCCCGCGCCAACCATCTCGCAGAGCACGGCCTCGCCGTTCCTCGCGATTCAGACCGTAGAGCAGGACGCTGTCCTTCCTCGCGGTCGTCCTGTCGTCCGTCGTAGAGCACGGGATTCCGTTCCTCGCGCCGATGATCGTCTGCCGGGTTATATCCCGCTTCTCTCTGGCTTTGTAGCCCATGCAAGCATTCGCCGCTCGTCGTTGCCGGGGTGAAGCCCAGGCCCGGTCCCGGCATTTTTTGTTGATTTCCTTTCTGGGAAACTATACAGTCCGGCGTTAACCGCCGATGACTCCGCAGTGCGTTGGCCGTTTGTTTCCTCTCCGCGTCGCTGTTGCGCTGCTACGGCATACTGCGCCCGATCCCAGTCTGCGATCAACTTGTCTGGCAGCTGAAGGTTGCTGCTTTATATACCGTGCGGATCCAGCGGACGCTGTCGGTGAATTACACCGACTGTCCGCGGTCCAACGGTAGATTCTCCGGAGAGCATGTATCTCTGCTGGGGACATGTCTCTCTGAAGAGGCCGTGCAGAACTGGCCTTGACTGAGCTTGCGGCTTTCGGATGGCGAGAGGAGTCCGCCCACGGAAGTTCAGTGTGAGGGGTTTTGTCCTGGAATCAACAAGCAGAAACTTTGCATGGTAGGCAGGGAGTTATGTGGTGGTGCAGGGGACTGCATTGCCACTCCTAAAATAGGTTTTACCTGTTCTACCCGCCCTTTTGAGTGGGCCAGTGCAATGGTGGAAGCGAAGTTGATAGAAGGGAATTTTCCCCACTTGCACATGAAGCTGTGGGTCAACTACCGCGCAGAAAGAAGGTTCGCATAGGGTGGGAGGGTTGGTATTCCGGATCGTGTACATTTCATGTATATAGGTCCGAAGCGGAGGCAGTCCAGGTGGGCCCGTCAGCTCCGAATCTACCTACCTACCTACCTACCTACCTGACCTCATCGTAGTCGCCCTCGAACTTGAGTTGAAGACTTTTTTCGCACAGCAGCAATGTCAACCGGGAAGCTCACGCTGCAATCCACGGTTCGGCTCTCTACGGGTGCGTATATCGCATCAAACGGGCTGGCCGCTGACTGCCTCGGCAAGCGTAGGATACTCGATGCCCGTGCTGGGCCTTGGTGTCTACAAGAACGAAGACCCGACCGAGGCCTGTGCCGCGGCATTCCGTGCGGGTTACAGGCACGTCGACAGCGCGAAGATGTATGGCAACGAGGCCCAGGTCGGGCGGGCGCTGCGCGCGAGCGGCATCCCGCGGTCGGAGGTCTTCATCACCTCCAAGGCGTTCAACAAGTTCCACGGGTACGAAAGCACCCTTGCTGCCGTGGACGAAAGCCTTGCCGCGCTCGGCATGCCGCCCGACGGAAGCTATTACGACCTCTACCTCATCCATGACCCGAAGAGCGGCAAGGAGAAGCGGCTCGAGACCTGGAAGGCGCTCGTCGAGTGCCGCAAGGCCGGGAAGTTGCGCTCCATTGGAGTCTCCAACTAGTACGTGCGCTTCTATCTTGGTGCTTTGCTCACCGTTCTCCCACAGTGGACCGCGCCACCTGGACGAGATCGTCGACGCGGGGCTAGAGCTCCCAAGTGTCAATCAAGTCGAGGTTAGCAATATGGACCGTCGTCTGCCACACTCATGTTCTCTGACACTGTCACAGCTACACCCGTTTTGCCAGCAGAAAGAAATCGTGGAATGGTGCAAAAAGCACGGCGTCCTGGTGCAGGCGTACTGCCCCGTCATCCGGATGGTTCCCGATAAGGTCGAGCATCCCACTGTTGTGAAGATTGCAAAGAAGGCAAGCCTTCGCTTCAGCCAAGTGTCAGCCCAGCCTGTCTAAGCCTTCGTGCGCAGCATTCCAAGAAGCCCACGCAGGTCCTTATTCGGTGGTCTCTGCAGAAAGGCTATGTGCCTCTCCCGAAATCGACGCACGAGGACCGCATTATCGAGAACGCGGATGTCTTTGACTTTGAGCTCGAAGAAGGCGACATGGGCGAGTTGGACGCCCTTGACCAAGGCGCTGCAGGGGCCATCGCCTGGAACCCGGTCAACGCAGAATGAGATTCGACCGCGCAATTAGCAAAGGGGTCGGCCGGTACTTCGCGGTATGCAACGAATAGAAATACTATGGATGCCGGCGGCGTTCATGGCGTTGGGCAGGTCCTGCTTGTTGGCGAATTCGAGGAGCAGCGCGCAGAGAAGATATCATGCAGGTGATTTTGCAAATGGTGCCATGTTGGTGTCACGTCCAAGATTATTCCTAGAAAAACTGAATTTGTACGAGTATAACTTGAACACCTTGGGAGATGGCATGGCAAACGAAGTAAGTATCACAGCTTGTATATATGCACTAGTTTGCCTCCGAAACCCGAAAAGAACTGGGAATTTGGCAATCACAAATTAACACTAGATAAAAGATAAGGGCTCGGTCAGAGGCCTCTAACGGATTTTTGTTTTGAGGGAGCGTTGGAATAACGCCCAGAACTCTTGAACAACGCGACTTCAAACTCCGTTGATTCCTCCGTGACTTGTACTGCTTCCGCCACCTTCACAACCGCGTTCCATTGTCCAATCACTCTCGATGTCCGGACGCAAGCGCAAGTCAGCGGCGCTATATGAAGACCCAGACGAGGAATACAACCGCCTGGTAGCCCTGGGTAGCTCGTCGTCGGCCCCGCCGGCGCCAACCCCAGCCAAGCGCGCGCGCAAGTCGGTAGGCGCGTCAGGCTCGAGTCCAGAGAAGCGCCTGGCTCGTGTGCGCAATAGCTGCCCTCAGAATATTATGGAGCGTGTACATAGGGTCATGACCCAAAGGTACGTACCGGGATCGTCGCCCAACATTCAGGATCGTCGCCCAACGTCCAGGATCGTCGCCCAACGTCCAGGATCGTCGCTCAACGTTCAGGGTCTAACACACAGACCAGGTTCTACATGGTCGAACGTCAACGCTCTGGCCAGGCACTCCGTGAAGAGTTTAAGGTGCTCGGATCCACAGGAAACGTAAGATATACACATCTCTTGCTACACTGCTGGTCGCTGGGTGCCGCCCCGATTGCTTTTCGACTCGGTTGACTGACTTGTCGTGACAGGTGTACACCGTGGTTGTCGACAAACTACCCTCCTGTGACTGTCCCGACGCGCGCAAGGGGAACCACTGCAAGCACATCCTCTTTATTTTCCTTAAAGTATTGTCCGTGCCGCAGTCGTCCAACCTTTACTATCAAAAGGCGCTACTTTCCTCCGAACTCGAGGCCATCTTTCAAGCTGCACCCCGCGCACCGACGAGCGCAACGAGCGACCGGCTACGCGCAGCGTACGAGCAGGCCACCGGCAAGGCCCCAAAAGCTACTATAGAAGACGCAGCTTCCGCGAGCCAGGCTAGGATCGAGGAGGGCGACGACTGTGCCATTTGCTACGACGCAATGGACGCTAAGAAGCTCAACCTGCTCACGTTCTGCGACCTCTGCCACAAGCCCGTCCACAAGGAGTGCTTCTCGCAATGTCCGTCACTGCGCGAGCGTATGTGCTGTTGCTGATGCCGATGCGCATAGGGGCGAGAACCGGCCGGACGCTCACGTGCGTGTACTGCCGCGCACCATGGACGTCAGCGACTGGCGGCGGCGGCGCATCTGCGAGCGGGAGCCGCGGCGGCGCGACCATCAGCGAAGGATACCTCAACCTAGCCAGCGCCGCCGGTGTGAGCACCGCGCGCGATACAAGTACCTGTGCGTCCGCCCGTCTGTGTTCTGCCTGGGGCATGCTGATCATCTGACATCGCGGTCGTTCAGATTATCAGGGCCCCCGCCGCGGATACCGGTCGTACGGATACGGGTCCTCGTACGGGTCGTACGGATACTCATACGACGACGACTATTACTGAGGCTATACGCGCCGCCCTGCCGTTTATGCCGGCGGCGGGTATTACAGAGCCTAAAGTATGATACTCCCGCTGCATCCGTTTCGGAGGGATGGATCATGCAAAAGCGGAACAGACCTCCGGACCTTTACCATATCGCGTCAGATCCTCGTGTCGATCCTCTGTCCGTAAATCATCTCCGTCGCATCGCAACTCGGCGACTGTCGGCGCTGTCCCGCGCTATCCCAATCCGTCAACCCGTTGCGGTGCACGCGTCTCGCCTGTCAAACGCCCAACAGCCGCCAACGGTCTCCGAGTGTGTTTTACGGACACTGCCCAACTTGATCGCTGCAGCCCGTGTGCCGGGGAGGTAAGGTGCAAATCACGCTCATACGGGTGCAATAAACCCGCAGGCGGGTAGCCCTGCGCTCATTTCACCTCCTAGGAGGACCCACAATGAAGAGGTGAAGCTGCAAGATTGCGGGTGCAATCATAGGAGTCTTCCCAGAACCGCCCGTGCGCCCGGAGTCCTACATGATGGTAAACGAGCTAAATGGCATGGTTTGAGGTCCTTCTAGGGCGAGGCCTCAACGTAAAGGTTTCCCGCCGCCACAACGTTCTGCCTCGCCACCACACACGCGAATGGACGCCTGAACGGAGGTCATGAGGCTTGGCGGACTGGCGGGACCGTGGCGCGAATGGCTTAGCAGGATGTCCATCTGCCAACGTTCGCATAGAGGCGCAGAAGAGTGGCTAACTCTCCCACAGTGCGAGAGAAGCATGAGTATGGTGCGTACACTGTGATAGGTAGCATGGACAAGGCGGTCGCTCCGATCACGAGATCATTGCCACGAGTTGCACACACTGCGGACCGCAACGTGCTCAGCCACTCAGTGACATCGTCGGTGGGCCCGAATCAGGCCGGCGAGAACCTGTCTGAGTTCCCTGATGCAGCGCCCGGCCGCCAGATCAGCGTTTATAGGGTCAATGCGACACATGTAGCCGCTGCTTGCTCCTGACCGACACCTTCAGTCACTGCGACAATGTCGTCCGACGCCGCCGCCCAAGTAGATCCCGCGCCCACCGCACACTCGTCGTATCCGGCCTCGGTGGACGCGCCCAAGGACAAGCTCGAGCAGGACGAGGCGCATGCGGAGACTAAGGAGGTCCCACACGCTGGCGAGCCCGTGCGCGCCGCGGAGGAACATTGGAGCGTCATTCCCGACGGGGGGCTACACGCCTGGATGACCGTCGCTGGCGGGTGCGCAACCAATACGTGCCGCGCGCTGTAGCCCACCGCAGCTGGCGATTCACAGGTGGCTCGTTATGTTTGCGACGTTTGGCTTCCTGAACGCCTTTGGCGTCTTCGAAGGTCCGTCCTTCGCGGCCTCAGAGGCGAAACCGCGCGCCCTAATTCCGCCGGTACTTGTTGAGCGCAGACTTCTACGTGCGGGCGTACATTACGAATGAGACGCCGTCGACGATTGCGTTCGTCCCCTAATCTTGACAGACGGCGCTTGTCTCACGCCGGCGATGACAGATGGATCGGCAGCGTTCAGCTCTGCCTGCAGTTCTGCATTGGTATCCTCATTGCCCGCGCATTCGACGAAGGATACTTCCAGTTCGTGCTCATCCTGTTGTGTGACTGCCTAATTGGACGACGTACTGACTTGACATTAGTGTGTTGGTCTGGACAGGGTCAACAATCTACATTGTTTGCACCTTCATGTTATCGCTCGCCAAGCCGATGAAGTACTACCAGGTCCGCTACCATCATCTCGAACTCGTATCGCTGGCTTAACCGCATCCTCTAGTTCCTCCTCAGCCAGGGTATCGGCTCCGGGCTTGGTGTCGGATTCCTGTTCCTTCCCACAGGTAAGCCGCAACGTGTCAACATTTCGACATGCGCGTGGTGCCAATCTTCCATTGCAGTCAGCATCATCGCACATCACTTCGACAAGAAGCGTGCTCTGGCGATGGGCATCGTGTTCACTGGCGTCAGCGCCAGCGGCCTCATTTTCCCCATCGTGCTGAACAAGTTCTTCCACGGCAAGGTCGGATTCCCGAACGGCGTCCGCATCTGCGGGGCGGTCATGAGCGTCGCGCTCATCGTCGGCTGTGCGCTCATGCGGACGCGCCTCCCGCCCAAGAGCAAGATGCAGGATCGCCCGCCGAAGCCCAATCCGCTCAGCTTTTTCAAGGAGAAGGAATACGTCATGATGGTCGTCGGGTAGGCACCATGATTCCTAGCCGAGTCGTATCCGGATGTTTGACATTATCCATCTGCCCATCCCAGGGTCTTCCTGATCCACATCGGCATTTTCTATCATGGTTAGGCGTTTGCCATTCCCCCGGGGTGACACTTGCCACTAAACTATGCACCGCAGTCTTTTATATCCAGCTCGCAGCCGCAACGCACGGCGTAGAGCACGACCTTGCATTTGACACAGTGCGTTAGCCACTGGGCAATCCGCACCCGAAGATATGCAATCTAATTTTGGACAGATCACGATCCTCAACGCGTCATCCGCACTCGGCCGCGTGCTGCCCAATTTCATCGCAGACCGGTTCGGCATTTTCAACGTCACCATTTCCTCCGCGCTGCTCTGTGCCGCGCTCATCGTCGCCTCACTCGGCTTCGACTCTGGATCGACAGCAGGCGTCATCTGCGTCGCCGTGTTCTATGGGTTCTTCTACGGCACATGTGTGTCCCGCAGCGCGTTGGCAGATTTTGTTGCTAACGCGCTCCCCAGACATCAGCTTGTTGGGGCCTTTGACAGCAACGCTCGCCAAGAGCGTCCATGAGATTGGGTGAGTACCTATGCGGTCACAGTCCGTGTTGCATCATGTTAAGCAACCCTTCAGTATACGAACAGGCATCGTCTTCCTGTTCCTCGGCCTCGCAGCCCTGCTGGGCACGCCTGTCGACGGCGCTTTGATTGGAGACGGTCCGTTGCAGTACGACTGGTGGAAGGGTATCACCTTCAGCGCAGTGAGTTCCTTCCTCTGGTCTACGCCGACCATTCTCAGTCGCAATTTCCAGGTGATGATTGTTGCGGGCGCCATTTCTCTGACATACGTGCGGTTCCTGCTCGTAAAACAAAAGGGAACTCCGTATGTATAAGCGTCTACTTCCCCACACCGACTCCCGGACGGGTCTGTTGTACCCATAGACCGGACATTGCGCGCTGGAGGCGCCTCGATGACGCTGTTCCGACAGTGTAAAACTACCTGACGAGTAGTTGTGCAGGCACAGGCTCAGTGTAAATGTATGCATAGTGTTTCATGACGGCCTGAATGCCAAAGATGCAACGAATCGCGACGAGGAATCGTTTCTGGGCTTATTGGAGGCTTATTGGAGGCAGATATAGCTCGGATCTACGGCGTTGGACGAAGTCGGTGCGAAACGCGGCAATGGGACCAGTTCAAAAGATCTTTTAGTAGCATTGGTTAGTTAATGCTATATTCTTATAGCAGTGCAGGCCGGGAACCAAGGTTTGGAGAAGCGGCGTCGGGAAGACCTATACAAACTCCGACACCGAACCGTGTAAACTCCGACTCGGTCAGGTGCCTTCAAGTCGGCCATAAGTATGGTTCCTCGATTAAGCAGTCCTGGCCGGCTAGAAGATAGGGAGATTATCCTCTAGAACACGATCAGTGCCGTTGCCAGCTGCTCGTAGAGCTTTACGCATCGGGACAGAAGTCTACAAACGTATTTCCAGCACTGATTACCGATCTCGGTGGGTATGCGCACAAACATATGGAAGCTATGCGTAGGCCTATGGGTACCCCTTATCTAGGTAATTAATTCCATTTGGAGCGACATCATGCAAAGTTTCTCAGATCTGCCGGACGAGCTGGCCTCAACTCCGGGGACGGAAGTGGTCCACACCAATTGACGGAAGAGGGACGGCCACTCTATGCATTTCCCTGCAGACGGCTGATCCGACGCTCATCCTCGTGGGAGCGCTGTAGAGCCACTCATCGCGGATTGCTTGGGATAGCTAGAGGAGTAGTTTCAAATCATTTCACGCGAACTCAAACGCGAACTTGTAGCCCGAGTATGGGATCAGCTCGCAAATAGGCCTCGTTCAAGCAAATACTGAACACGGCATGACTGTGGGAGGTCAAGATCTTGCTTCCATAATTGAACTCCGCACTGTTACCCGTGTTGTTACGGTGCGCAGCCAAAATTGTCTAGCGCTTGTTTCTCGCCGATCTCCTGGTCGTACTGGCTGGAGGTGGCACGCTCCTTCCAAGGCGTTGAACGCCGCAACGCAATCCCTATATGAAGCTTCGGCCACGCCCTGTGGACGCGGCTCTCTTCATCGCTGTCGTATTCGTTCTCTATCTTGCCTGGTCGCCAACTCCTCTACGGTCCTACTGGCCGACCTCTCGTCCCCATGCATTTAGCTGCTCGCCCACAGCGTACTCGGCCGGCCACTGGGAGCGCCAATCCAACCCGCTTCGCAATATGACCAGGCACGAGGACGTATTCGCACTCTCCGGTTGGACCGGCTGCGCAAGCAGCCAGGAGCCAGGCTGGCACCTCGCGAGTGACGTCCCCGAGGCTTTTCACTGGCGTACCGAAGCTTCCATGGCACGATGGAAATGGATACCCGGCCAAGCATGCTCGCATTTCCGGCATTTCAGCGGCGAAGAGCTGGTCAGAAACCTCGTGGAGCGCGGCGGCTGGTTGATGATAGGTGACAGTCTGTCAGAGGGCCATTTCTTCTCGCTCAGCTGCATACTACATCCCCACGTGCGTGCTGAGCCTCTGTATCGGCCCGGCGAGTCCTACTTCCGCGCATGGGCACAGAGCCTGTATTTGTTGCCCACGTCGCCACTAGTCCGCACGCTCCGGTTTCCACCTGGCTTCGACATCGAGCAGACGCCACTAGCTACGTTTCGCCGGTGAGTCCATTTAAGGAGGATCTACGCTGTTTTTGACAAGCACTTTGCAGTGTCGACGTGATGTTAGCGCCGGAGGAGCTGCTCCCGTTGTACGCGCGCGTCGCGCCAGATAGGGTCAAGAGCAAAGACCCAGACCCTGGCGCTCTGTATGGCGACCTTCAGGAGGCCCTTTTTAACCTTGACTCGTCGGAGGTGCTCGCGCTATTCACATCCCCGCCGCCGCTCAACTTCGGGACGCTCATCATCTCCAGCGGGGCGCACTGGACCAAGTCCGTCTTCGGCGCTCTGCATTCATACGAGGAGATACTCGAGTTCTTCGGCCACACCGCGCGGCTATGGCTGGAACGCGTCGCGGAGGCTCTGAAGCCGGTAGCGTCGCCGAAGTGGAGCACCGCGCAGCGCTGGCTGCCCCGCACGAGCGCGGGGTACACCCGCCGCGTAATCGTGCGCAGCGCGAACTGGGGCTCCGAAGACTGCATGACAGAGGCAGTGCGGATGGGCGGCGCCGTCGACGAGGTCCCCGAGCTCAAGCAGAACCGGTACAATTGGGACTGGATCACCAAGATGAACGACCTATTCGAGAAAGTTGTGAAGGAGTTCGACCACCCGCTGGTGCATTACCTGGGCATCGAGCGGCCTTGCATGATGCGACCCGACGCTGTGCGTACATACTAATTCCCCTCTGTTATCCGTACTTACCGCCAGCCATCAGCACGTCATTCCAGACTGTCTGCATATCGCAGCGGGAACCGGTGCCATGGAGACCTGGACAGAATACATCGCTCACTTTCTCTGGAGCGAGGATCCATAACATCATTTTACGGCTTCGTTACGCGAAAGCGCCACGTTCGTTTCGCCTCTTCGGACGGTCTAGGACATTTGTTTTCCATATCCGTCGCATTGTGGTCGTCTTGCGCTGTTACATGCTGTGTGTAGATATTAGGGTAAATTAGGATACAGGTCGTGTTGTTTGTTGGACATAGTATTCTCGTCGCTTCTACTCAACATAACTAGGAATATTTCCAGGCAGCCAAGTTGGGGAACTGGCATCTCCACCAAATTACAAGCTGTGACCACGGGTAGGTCGCGAAGTTCCACCTGTTGCGTGACTCGTACCACTGTGCGGTATTGAGCTGGATGAAAACAACCTCGAGGATCGGCGGTGGTACCCGCAGGCTTACATTTGAACACGGGCCTGACCACACCATCCGGCGTAACTGACGCTGCGCTCTCGTCACAAACTCTATTTCTTCTTGCGCGGATACCTCCACGGCTTTGGCACGACCCTGCAAAATTGGTTGCACCAATCTCAGTGTAAGGTCGACCTCACTTGAGGTGGTCGTTAGACAGAACGGAGGATACGACGAAGGCTGTGGTACGTACTTTTCCACGCCAGGCACGACGCTCGCGTAGCCAGAGAGCGAGTTAGGCCCGCTGATCATGAAGAAATTGGGAAAGCCCGCGCAGGCGACGGTGTCGTATGCGCCGGGGCCTCCCAGAACATCCCAGTGCTCGCGGAGGGTCGTGCCTCCGCGGCCCACCACGTTGAAGGAGCTGACGCTGGCGACTGCGTCGAAGCCTGTGGCGAGAATGACGACGTCTGCGCGGTGCAGAACGTCGTCGTCCGTGCGGACGGCCGTTGGGAGGATCTCGCGCACGCCCCGCGGGCTAACGACGAAGCGCACGTTGGGGGCGTTCAGGCATTTCATGTAGCCAGCCGTATCAAATACCCTACGCTGAGACATAATGCGTCATGATCAGCACCCACCGAGTCTATATCGGGCCTTATGAAGGTGGCAAACTTACGCGGCACGCAATCTCGTGTTTCGGGATGAGATCAGCGTGATACTTGGCTGGGGCGGTTGTGTGTACAAACGCCCGGGCCACGCGTTCGACGCGGCGGCGGAGAATGCTCGCCAGAGCGTTCATGGGGAAGATGAGGTAGGTGAGCTCCGCGTAGGCGAGGACAAGGAGTCTGAATAGCCACGTCGCAAAGGGCACGTTCGAAAAGGTCCAGCGTGCGAGCGGACTGGGCGGGTGGCTTTCCATGGGAATGATCCACTGCCCCGTTCGCACGATGTGTGTAAGGGATCGCGTCAGCGGCGCAATGTTTGGGACAAGCTGAATGCCAGTACCTGAGGATTTGCAGTCAGAAGATGACCCTAGCGCGGATTACGGCTTCAACTCACAGCCATTCCCGATGACGACAACGTCCTTGCCGCGCAGGTCCACGCTGTGGTCCCAACGGGCGGAATGGAAGACTTTTCCCGAGAACGCACCGAAGTCCGCGACGCGTTCGACGGGCATGGGCTCTGCGAGGATTCCGACCGCTGAGATGAGAATGCTGCATTCCCGCAGAAACGTCTTCTTGGATGCGAGGTTCTGCAGTGTGATGCGCCACCGGCTGCGCGATTCGTCCCACCTGGCGTCGAGGCATGCCGTTCCAAAGGTCGTGCGCTCGCGAAGTCCGTATTTATTCGCAACACCCTTGAGATACTCGAGAACCTCGGCTTGCGGCGGGAAGGCGCGAGTCCATTCGTTGTCCAAGGCGAAGGAGAAGGTGTAGACTATTGCGGGGACGTCGCACCCGCAACCTGCGTGCCTGTGAGGAACGCGCAGTGAACGGGCCCAGCTATGAAACACACCGGGATACGTGTTGGCCTGCCATGTGCCGCCGAAATCGTCCAGTGTATCGTAAATATGGAAGTCGTTGAATCCCAGCTTGCGTTGGAGCTGCACACCGGTGCAGATGCCCGAGACGCCAGCTCCGATGCAAATGACGGGAATATATTCGGGCCCCTTGCTGGTCGTAATACTGGAGGTCATTTTGCGAGGCCTGAGAGAGCGGTCAACGCCCTCGTGACGATTAGTACCTCTTATGGTGCGAAAACAGGTGCCGGCGGGTACCCCGCACAGGACCCATATAAACACACCACGAACGGAAACCTGGGTGGCTAGATTACCCTTCTGAATGCGACCGAAACACCGGGCTACCTGCCACTCACACATATATATATATCCCTGATGATAACTGGGAGATTAAGGATTGGGCATCCACTTTTTTAGGCCTGAAAATGTCAATCCATGCCCTTGAAATAAATAACCCTGGACATACCAACCCGTCAATCGTCCCTCCACCCTCATGAATGTTGGATTGCACGAGGCTTCACCGCCGCACCTAACAGCAGGGCGCCAGCGGAGACGTCAAACACGGGGAATGCCAGAGCCCGTTTCTGTCGCGTTCACCGACCGGGATGGGGAGGCCGAGCGTCCAAGCCGGCAGCCCACGCAATCATCGCCATATGGGGACGCGGTCCCCAGACTGGGGAACTCGAAGGCGCCGCGGCGAGCAAACACACATATCGCGCAGCAGGCGGCATGCCCAGGACATGCTTCTTCGGCATTGCGCGCGCCGCCCATCGTTTGACAGCCAACGATAATGCTGAACAGAACGAAAGCGTGGGGCGTCGAATTGGAGCGCGAAGACGTAAAAGGGCCCTGGGCGGTAAGGGTAGCTGGACTTCGACGATACACCCAGGCAGAACGCGTGGGGTAGACTGTATAGCCGTGGTGTGGAGTCGAATGCTGCCAGACGTCCAACCATGGACTGTTTAATTAGACGCCGCCGGATGCATGACGAACCGACGACAAAGGTGCTTCGGCGCGTTGGACAGTTGTGGACTCACGCAACGAGTCCAAATTCTGAAGCGCTGGGCCGGCGTACTCCGCTGCTGTCGGATTCAGCAACTGGACTGGCTCAAAGACGACAGACATTGGTGACCGGGCTTTGTAGGGTTGCGCCTGGAGCCCGGGTCCTCAGCACGCGAGGAAGAAGGAGCGCGGGCAGGTGAAGTCGGCGGGCTGACGCCACCGCGGGTTCCAGTTGCTACAATAATTGATTGCGTGCGTCACCAATATACAAGGATCCAGAGCAGAGGTTTGCAGTTCAAAGCTTAGTCTATGTTGAGCGCGACCTTGGCGGCCTGCCAGCTTGCAAGCGAGATGGAGTGCATGGGCACCTGCTTGACAAGGCCGATGCCCAGGCCGGCGTAGAACCCGCGCCAGGCACGCGCCTGCCAGACGGAGACGATGGTTTCCCAGAACCCGATAGTCCGCGTTGGGGAGAGCGTGCCGGACGCCTGCTGCACGCGCCGGATGACCTCGAGCGGGTACGTCACGATCTGCGCGCTGGCACCAGCCAGTGCACCGACGACGAGGTGGATCCGGCCGCGGTGCGCGTCGAACGAGGCTGCGTCCAGACGGGCGCGCGCCGCCGCGTTCAGTGTCTCCCAAACAAGGAAGATGCCGCCGCGGTACGGCACGGTGCCCAGCGCAGAGACGGCGAATCCGCGATAGAAGTGGAAGAACGGGAAGGCGATGAGGAATGACGACGGCGCGCGGCCGGGGACGATGCCTTCCTGCCAGATGGCCCGCACAGCGCCTCGTGGGCTGGGAGCGAAACCCGAGGACGCTGCACGGGTGTCGATGGCCATGCGCACGCGTATGAGCTCGAAGGGGTACGTGAAGGGAAGGGTCGACAGTCCTGAATACGGTGTCAGTACGTCTGTAAAGAAAAAAAAAATGCTTGATACACACCTGTGACAGCACCCGTCACCAATCGTCGGTATGACGTCTGTTTCTCGCGCGTAGGCATGATCCACTGCGCAGATCATGAGCACCTAAGGTTGGGTAGGGTCTTCTCGGACACTGACTGCTGATATGCCTTCGTATACGGTGTACCCAATAGCGGCGTGCGGAATGGCGCGTGCCAGGGTCAACGAGTGCCCGCGAAATAAGCCTCTGAAGCCCTCGCGTCGCAGTATCTCGCGCAGAGTATAAAAGAGCCCGCTGAATCCTAGTAATCAAATGAGCTGATGTATATTTCTTCATATTCAAGCCCACCTGAGTACTTTCCATACTCTCTATTGTGCGTCTGGAACAGTATCTTGACGCGTTCAATAGGTGCAATAGCAGTTTTTGCCTGGGAAATGGTGAATGGTAGCTCTCAGGTTGGCCATTGAACTCACGAGTCCGCCAGCGAAGCCTCCAGCAATGGATGAGCGTACAAGGTAGTCATAGGAGTCCCGTTCAGGTCGTGTCTTTATCAGTCGCCAGTGTGGAAAGCGTGCGCTCGGCTCAGGTGAGCTCGACATGAACAGCCAGCGCAGGGATCTGGCTGGCGAGCGATGGGTCAGGTGGTCGTGTGAGCTGCTACCGCGCGAGCCGGAGCATATAAGCACGAGGTCGAAGCTGACGCCGGGCGCGCCAACTCCGCTCAGCCACTTGCTTTCTTCCTCCCAAGTACCAAAGCGAGAATGCCAATTGATATTACTGTGACACTCTGGCGGGAAGATTGAGGACTGGCCGGGTAACTCTATGAATTGTTTATCCTGGTCCTAAAGTCCTTGACATCGACAACAGATTATAAAATATGGCCGTCAATGAGTCTCAAAGCCTTCACGTTGCGTGAGGCTATTGTGCAGTATATGCATCACATTCAACATTCATTGGTTGAGTGAGGTTCGTATTGCAACCCGTTGATATCATCTAATCTTGTGCACAGTACCCTCACGATGTTCAAGGCCGATAGGTAATTGGTACGTGTGGAAGCCTAGTGGCGCAAGTGAAAGGTAGTTCAAGTCCTTTACAGGAAGTTCGTTAGTCGTCGAAGGACGTCCAAGGCGGTCCCGATCGTGGGTCTGCCTATCTGGCCAACAATAATCTCATGCCCCCGTACGACCGTCAGCATCCGTAGCACCAGCAGATCCAGCTGGACCCGGGGCAACACGAGCGACCGGGTGGCGGGGCTGCGTGTCAGCAGTGCCGCCTTTCCCAGCCGTTGCGCCCGTCGCCGAAGAACGTTCAGCTGAATACGTGGGCAGCGGCGGCGGGCGGCCATACGGTCCAACGGGCGGCAATGGCGTCTCATGTGTCGGCAGCGGTGGCGCGGAGTGCGTCTTCATCGGCGGCGCCGCCCAGACCGGCGTTTGCGGCGCGTGCGCTGCGTCGCGGTTCCGCTTGGGCGGGGGTACCGTCGGGTCGACGTGCACGAGTTTGCGCTTCCCGCTCGCGCTCGGACTCGCGCTTGGATTCGCACTCGGCAGCGGGGCCCGGTGCTTGTCGATCCGTATGATCTGCGGGGGATGCGCGACGTCCCGCAGCCCCGCGTCCGTGGTGGGAGGTGGCAACATAACAGGCTTAGGCGCCGGCGCCGCGCGCTCGGGCTCCAGCGCGCGTCGTTCGTCCCGTTCCACAGGCGGCCGTTTGGCGGTGAGCTGCTACCGAGCATGTCAGCACGAGATTGAGTGACGTCGTGCGCGCAAACCCCGCCGCCTCTCCGCGTTCTTCCTTCTCCCGGACCGACACTCGCATTCACACGCGCCGCCCGCCCTCGTCACCCCAGCTGGCGTTGGCAGCGGCGAGGGCGCGAAGCGCCCTCGCCCTGTGCCCTGCTTCAAGTGGCGCTGATCCTCCAAGCCGTTCACGCCAGCGTACAAAGCCACCCGCCTGCCGCCTGCCGTCTTGCGCACGTCGTCGTCATTGCGCACATCAGCCTGCTGGTCTACGCCCCGCCCGCTCTCTCCGCCGACACGCCCGCGACACTGGGTGCACCATCGAGAAATGAACAGTGCCCGACGCGCGCGCATTCGCCTGTCACCCGCACGTCGACGTCGTCAGCCCGCCAGCGCAAAATGCCCTTCAGCGACGCTCTGGCCCGCCGCCCCCGAGAGCGCCAGCGCAGCATCCCGAGCGCGTACTCGCACTCGCACTCGTGCCTCGCCGTCGAGCAGCCCGAGCTCGCCGTCGGCTTGCCTGCGGCGACGCTGGCCCCGGCGCACGGTACGCGTACCTCCTCGCCGTCGCGCCCATGTACCCCTCCCGCGCCCAGCATGCTCTTTCTCCCACGCGGGCGACGCATGTCATGCCGCATGCGCGCCGCCGTCGACTGCGCCGTCGAGGAGCCCGAGCTCCTGGACGGATCCGTCAGCCAGCTTGATACGGCCGCATTCTACAAGGACCAGTCAGGTACGCTGCGCGACAGATAGCAAGGCCGAAACTTACCGGGCTCAGCCATTTGCGCTCGAGAACGTCGCGGGCAGTGGGGCCGAGCCGAACGGTCGATGTGGGCCGATTCGCACCTACAGCCAGGTCAGCGTCTATGCATAACGATCGGACATCCCGCGCTCGCTCACCTATCAGCAGACCGTCGGCCTCGACGTCGCGCACGCGGATTCTGCAAAGAACGATCAGGTACGTCCCCGATTGACAACAAGGCTGAAACCTACTCACGGCATGTTTCAGCACCGGAACCTCGGGATGTCGACGGCGGGCATCGAGCGCCGCAGGAGGGCTGGTCTCGGGGATCGAAGGTGCGCGCTGTCCTGTGCGCGCGAACCTTGTACATACGCGCCGTACAGCCAATAGACCTATTTGCCCATCCGAATAAGCCATGTGTACGACGCGCAGACGATCGCGAGAGGCTTACCAAGCAGACGAAGGAAATGCAGCCTATCGAGCATGTCAGAATCGGAAAGGATCGAACGGGGTGCGGGACGTACTCACCGGCGGCTGCCACCGCGGACTGTAAGTCGCAATGTGCTGCAACGGCCGCTCCGACGTGGCGTTCGCTGCGGAGCGCGGTGAGCAGTGCGAGCGCGACGAAAGAGAACGCGCTGTGCGATGTCGAGCGAGGCCATGCAGACGGAAGGTAGGAATCGAGGGAAGAGGTTGGCGTCGGAAACGGCCTGCTCGCGCGAGCCTCTTATACGCCCCAGGCTGCCGCAACCCGCGCCGAGAATCCGAGATGCACGCGCGCATCTAGGCCCGGCATCTCGTAATGTCAGAGCACGCGTGCTGATGCGCGTTCGAGCGGTGGACCCGGGGCTTCGTGCGCTTGTCCCGCGAGCCCCCGTCGTTTTGCGCGCGTTCCCCGGACCTCCCTCGCGCAAAGCCTCGCCCATCCGAGGTCAAGTGACCCGTCCCGCCTGCCTGTCCGCTGAGATAGGGGGTATACCCCCTGTGAATGCGCGAAAACGCACCCACGGCGAACTCGCACCCGCGCGCGCTGCGCCCTTCCTCCGCCGCGCTCCGCATCATTCGAAGCGCTCGCTTAGCGGGCTGTGCAGCCCGTGATCTGACACACTGCGAGGTGTCGGCGGTTCTGGGCGGAATGCGCGCATTCGACCGCTACGCGCTCCGCCGCGCTCCGCGCCGCGCTGTGCTTTCTTCGCGTTGAATTGCAGCCTGAAAGGTACTCCGGGTCTGGGCCAGTCAGGTGAGAGTGGGGCCATTGTGTGAGAGAGGCCCGGATGGGGCGGTTCGTCGCATTCGTGCAGATGCGGTCCCCCGGCTCCTCCGCCGTTTCCGTGCTCGTTTCTCGCTCTGTACGCGAGTCTCGCGCAGCAATCACCTCTCCTTGTAACGTATTGACCTGGCTGAGACTTGAGATGAGCACTGTACCTAAGGAAATGGAACTATCGCAGAGCTCGCTGTCGGCCGTATGCATGCTCTCCCGGTCAACATCCAGCCCGCCGCTCGTTCGCGCACGTTCTATTCTCGATCAATCAATCACACGTGCACGTAAGCATGGTACTTTTAACAATGAAACACAAGAAGCCCGGGAACGAGCTCATTCTCTGCGAGTCGATGGATCGTCGAGGCGTGGAGGTGGCTGCCCGCCCCGATCGCACACCGGTCACCTCTCCAACGGTCCATCCGTATGCGTCATCTCCGAGGGTAATAGTCATACGGCATTACGGGCTGCTTGTTTACGCTATTATTGTGCATTCATGCTGTATGCGTGCCTGTCAATGCGGCTTCGCCGCGCGTCTTCCCCACTGACCGACGCAATTCACTGTCTTTCGACTGCGCCATCGTCGCGATTGCCACAGAAAGCACTAGCTCCCTGTGACATTTAAGCACATGGAGCCTAATGAGACCCTGAGACAGATTCCTGTGTCCCAGAATCGTTTGCGGTAGTCGGTCTCGTGCTGGTCACTCGCAAGCTTCGTTCTCACCGCCCACTCGTCGTTCATCCTCTCACGCAGCGCTTCTCACCACGCACACGCTCTCAACATGCATGAAATTAAGCGCCCGTCAGGGTCTCAGCGAGAGACTATAGTTATAGGGCCTGACCCCTATACTTTTCCTGTAACTGGTTGAATGCACCAAACGACGCGCCGAGCTCGCGCAGCGCTCCGCTCCTTCTCTGCTGCGGCTTCTCGCACTGATGAATCCGGAGAATGATGACCGCGAAACAGGGGGCCACGCGTGAATCGCCCGCTTTGCGCTGGCGACGGTATTCGCTCGCATACGCGATTCCAGACTTGCCGCGCTATTCCCTGCGGAATTCTTTGCCGTAAGCAATGCTTGGCAGGTTCTATTTTGGGAAGGGCCGTGAGGCCGTCGGCAGAGGCCCGGACAAGCCGACTACTGGCGCGTCCGAGGGCGGGCGACGAGGCCCGGCGGAGTTTCAAGCCGCGTTTCACCCGCCTGTCCGGGCGCGCCACATCGGTCTGTGACGCATATATTCCATATCCCACCGTCTCATGCACTAATTACGTAAGCAATATATGCAATGGACCCTGAGAGAACCTCCAGGCGCGCATAATTGAAAGTACCTTCAACCATTGAACGCGAAGGGAGGCTGACCTGGAACTACATCGAAGACGGCGTCGTACGCCAGTCGGACGTCTCATGGGAGGGATTACAAATCTGTGTCCACGCTTATAGGAGGCATGGTGGGCTGGTAGGTGAGGTACAACTTCTTGAGGGAGGTCCCGGCGAACATCGCATTCCTGCTGCGACGACACCGTCTCAGGATCGACTCAGTTACAAATTTCCTTGTCATATGCGTCCTTTGGTGTACAGAGACACCGTTGGTCTCCAGGTAGGGTTCGAAGTCACAGCGGAGCGAGCCCGGATCCGATTGCGGTGGCTGACGCCGCTGTAAATCGAGCAGTCCCGTCGGGACCCTGAGTTTCTACAAAGAATGCGCTTTCTCACTGACTACACAGCGACTCTGTTGGCTTGTCATGCACATCTCGTCTCGATCGTACGAATGCCCTGCGAGACATGGCTGGATTCTCGGAATGGCATCGCAGAATCCTTCCCCGCGAGGATGCCCACGGGCTGCACGGCTGGGGAGACGGGTGGCTCCCTTTGCACTGTCATGCGCACGGCATCATGTGCCGGTTGTACGTTTCTCACACGCGGTGGCGGAGCGAAGAAGCCGCACGCCAAACAGATTGATCCCGGTCCGCTCCTTGGCCTCCTTCCACGACCGCCGAGGGACGAGACCTCAAAAGCGCGTGCCGCGCCCCCCCCCCCCCCCCCCCCCCTCAAATCCCCTCTCCTCTCGTGCGCCCCGCTCCTCTGCCGTCGCTGTCGCGCATCGCTAGCCGTCTCTGACGCGTCCACCAGTCGCCCGAGCCGCGCTCAGCATCCCGGCCGTACAGGGTACCTCAGGTAAGCTCCCAAAAGCTTTTTCGTTGTTCGTTGCGCCATTCTAACGCTGCTGCTGCCTGTAGACCCGCTCGTTCGCGTCCACATCGCTTCATGGACGCGCACGCGCGGCGAAGTCTGGCTCTCGCCCCGATCGCGTCGCCCTGGCGCGTCCGCCCAGCCAAGCCCTCGGACTCTGCATCCACGCGCTAACAGGAGCTATGGGGCACTGGTAAGTTGATATTTCTCGCTATCCCCCGTCGTGCCAGCTCCCTTTTCGTTTCATTTTTGCATCTCGCACGGCTCGCGCGGCAGCAGCTTCTTGCGGAGCAGCTCTCGCAGCAGAGGCGCTGTGCACTGCGAAAGCGGCGTATGGAGCTGCTGCGGGCGAGCGCCGCCGCGCGCGCGAAACCCTCTCGCTGTGTCGGCGCTGGTGATGGCCGAGACGGCCGCCAGCGCGCCGTGCTCACGCCTCCCCCGACCTTCCATTCCCTCCGTCTCCAACGTGGCGTCGTGATTCATGCATTCTAGGCCTACTTCAACCCCGCTGGGCACGGCCGTCTGTGCAGCGGTTCCGCGGGAATGTCGAACGCACTCCCCGGCGGCCAGCACCCAGCTCCTCCACCAGCCAAGTCAGGGGCCGCCCCAGCGTCGGTCCCTGCACTCTTCAATGCGATATAATCCACGAAAATAGTATGGTACGTCCGTCCCTGTCCCGGCCGCTTGTCATCGCGCCATTTCTTTCCCGCCGACTCCGACCCTTTTCGCCCATTCCTCTCTCGTCTCCTTTCGCGCACCATCCCCCCTGCACGCATTACATTTCTATTTGATTTTCCATTGTCTCCCGCCCAGAATGCGCCGCGCCTGGCCGTTTCGGCCAGGGTCTATTTTTGGCCTCCCCGCCAGCTTGAGTCGCCGTCGCCCAAATCGCGGCGGAGGGTCTCCGCGTCGGGTATCCCGGCTCGTGAACCTTGCAGAGCGCGGGGAGCACCGTTGTGCTGGCTGTCTCCTCGTCTGTCGACGAGCCTGATCCAGTTTTGTTTCGGACCCGACGCTTTTGTTCTCCTGCTCGCCCGTACCGTCTCCTGCACCATCCTCGTCGATGTCAATCGATTTCCATTTGGCGGCGCTACCCTACCCCCTCCGGCCGCACCCATATCCCCCCGATTTTCGTGGAGTCCGTTTTCGGCCGTCCGGCGAGCAGGTCTCGCCGGCGTCGAGAACTCAGCGTCGCGGCTGCGTACACGGCACGGTGGCTCACCGAGCTCGCCCGCCGCGGGCGCCCTCAATGTTGGGCTCGTCCTGTCGTTCCCCGCCGAGTTCGTCGCGATTTTCCTCGCGCTGATGCCCGCCTTTGGCGATCAGGCGCGTTGTGCGCCATCGTCGACACCCATTCGCGTTCCCCTCATCGCTCCTTTACTAGTCGCATCTGCTGACGCTTTTTTTGCAGCACGCCGACCCCGTCTCGCTCGCGCCGGTCCCGCTGATCCTCCAACCGTCGCACGCATCCCGCGCTCGCACGCCGCCGCCGTCTCAGCGCCCCGGCGAGGCCGACCTGCTGAGGACATCCCTGCTGCACACGCCGTGGGCCAACCACCGTCTTCGCTGGCGGGACCGGGCGCCGGCATCGCCTTCGCAGCCGAGGGCTTCCATCACCGCCGCGCCACCCTCGTCTTTCGTCACATCATCCGTCCCCGCCGCTGTTATCCCCAGGCAGCACGAAGTCATGTATTTGATCTGTAACTAGAACCGTCTGCGCCGCCGCTCGTAGCCTTTCCCCTCGGGTGGCAACAGGAGGTCATGTATTTCATTGGGCATCCACTCGTAGCTAGTCAATTGCAATACAGCCAGTTCGCCCGTAGCCCCGCCCGCGAGCATCCCCGCCGCGTTGGTCCGTGTGGTGTGAAAGTAAAAGTACGTGTTCTATGCTGCAGACCTCCCCGGGAATGACGATCGTGAGTCTCAGGTCCTTTTCCCGCACGAGACGGTGAGTCCATCTTTCCCTCCGCATGCAGCCTGCTGACAGCCGAATAAGCGCCGGCGAGGAGACTCTGAGACGGGCATCGAGCAGGTGAGCAGTTCAGCGGAGCACATGGCCGCTACTGACTCTGCACGGGAGAGCCCTTCAAGCCGTTGCCGAGACGGTGAGCATTCCGCGGTTGACATGTCCTCTGCTGACTCTGCACCAGACGAGCCCGGAGACCGAGTGGGAACGTCCATAATTAGATACTCGCCGCTGCCCCGGCTCTGAGGGCTGCATGTACCTTAGCCGTGATGTCCGTGCCTTCGCGCCCCATGAGATGGGCGCGGGGGCCTCAAAATAGAAGCAACCTGAAACAGGACATGCCATTTTGATTTTCTGCCAACTCTCGTACTTGCAACATTGCGTCTCACCGAGATAGGCTTTTTCGACGAGGACTTTGCGGAGGGTCTAAGACCGATACGGAGCCCTATTTCCGAGTTCAAGCCTGGCATTCGGCGCCGCAAAACAACCTCACGCGGGCGGCGGTGCTGCATCTTGCACCGAAAACAGTCTATTGCAGCCAAGTACGTACACCGCGCCACGATCGTCTCCCAGAACCCGATAGTCCGCGTTGGGGAGAGCGTGCCGGACGCCTGCTGCACGCGCCGGATGACCTCGAGCGGGTACGTCACGATCTGCGCGCTGGCACCAGCCAGTGCACCGACGACGAGGTGGATCCGGCCGCGGTGCGCGTCGAACGAGGCTGCGTCCAGACGGGCGCGCGCCGCCGCGTTCAGTGTCTCCCAAACAAGGAAGATGCCGCCGCGGTACGGCACGGTGCCCAGCGCAGAGACGGCGAATCCGCGATAGAAGTGGAAGAACGGGAAGGCGATGAGGAATGACGACGGCGCGCGGCCGGGGACGATGCCTTCCTGCCAGATGGCCCGCACAGCGCCTCGTGGGCTGGGAGCGAAACCCGAGGACGCTGCACGGGTGTCGATGGCCATGCGCACGCGTATGAGCTCGAAGGGGTACGTGAAGGGAAGGGTCGACAGTCCTGAATACGGTGTCAGTACGTCTGTAAAGAAAAAAAAAATGCTTGATACACACCTGTGACAGCACCCGTCACCAATCGTCGGTATGACGTCTGTTTCTCGCGCGTAGGCATGATCCACTGCGCAGATCATGAGCACCTAAGGTTGGGTAGGGTCTTCTCGGACACTGACTGCTGATATGCCTTCGTATACGGTGTACCCAATAGCGGCGTGCGGAATGGCGCGTGCCAGGGTCAACGAGTGCCCGCGAAATAAGCCTCTGAAGCCCTCGCGTCGCAGTATCTCGCGCAGAGTATAAAAGAGCCCGCTGAATCCTAGTAATCAAATGAGCTGATGTATATTTCTTCATATTCAAGCCCACCTGAGTACTTTCCATACTCTCTATTGTGCGTCTGGAACAGTATCTTGACGCGTTCAATAGGTGCAATAGCAGTTTTTGCCTGGGAAATGGTGAATGGTAGCTCTCAGGTTGGCCATTGAACTCACGAGTCCGCCAGCGAAGCCTCCAGCAATGGATGAGCGTACAAGGTAGTCATAGGAGTCCCGTTCAGGTCGTGTCTTTATCAGTCGCCAGTGTGGAAAGCGTGCGCTCGGCTCAGGTGAGCTCGACATGAACAGCCAGCGCAGGGATCTGGCTGGCGAGCGATGGGTCAGGTGGTCGTGTGAGCTGCTACCGCGCGAGCCGGAGCATATAAGCACGAGGTCGAAGCTGACGCCGGGCGCGCCAACTCCGCTCAGCCACTTGCTTTCTTCCTCCCAAGTACCAAAGCGAGAATGCCAATTGATATTACTGTGACACTCTGGCGGGAAGATTGAGGACTGGCCGGGTAACTCTATGAATTGTTTATCCTGGTCCTAAAGTCCTTGACATCGACAACAGATTATAAAATATGGCCGTCAATGAGTCTCAAAGCCTTCACGTTGCGTGAGGCTATTGTGCAGTATATGCATCACATTCAACATTCATTGGTTGAGTGAGGTTCGTATTGCAACCCGTTGATATCATCTAATCTTGTGCACAGTACCCTCACGATGTTCAAGGCCGATAGGTAATTGGTACGTGTGGAAGCCTAGTGGCGCAAGTGAAAGGTAGTTCAAGTCCTTTACAGGAAGTTCGTTAGTCGTCGAAGGACGTCCAAGGCGGTCCCGATCGTGGGTCTGCCTATCTGGCCAACAATAATCTCATGCCCCCGTACGACCGTCAGCATCCGTAGCACCAGCAGATCCAGCTGGACCCGGGGCAACACGAGCGACCGGGTGGCGGGGCTGCGTGTCAGCAGTGCCGCCTTTCCCAGCCGTTGCGCCCGTCGCCGAAGAACGTTCAGCTGAATACGTGGGCAGCGGCGGCGGGCGGCCATACGGTCCAACGGGCGGCAATGGCGTCTCATGTGTCGGCAGCGGTGGCGCGGAGTGCGTCTTCATCGGCGGCGCCGCCCAGACCGGCGTTTGCGGCGCGTGCGCTGCGTCGCGGTTCCGCTTGGGCGGGGGTACCGTCGGGTCGACGTGCACGAGTTTGCGCTTCCCGCTCGCGCTCGGACTCGCGCTTGGATTCGCACTCGGCAGCGGGGCCCGGTGCTTGTCGATCCGTATGATCTGCGGGGGATGCGCGACGTCCCGCAGCCCCGCGTCCGTGGTGGGAGGTGGCAACATAACAGGCTTAGGCGCCGGCGCCGCGCGCTCGGGCTCCAGCGCGCGTCGTTCGTCCCGTTCCACAGGCGGCCGTTTGGCGGTGAGCTGCTACCGAGCATGTCAGCACGAGATTGAGTGACGTCGTGCGCGCAAACCCCGCCGCCTCTCCGCGTTCTTCCTTCTCCCGGACCGACACTCGCATTCACACGCGCCGCCCGCCCTCGTCACCCCAGCTGGCGTTGGCAGCGGCGAGGGCGCGAAGCGCCCTCGCCCTGTGCCCTGCTTCAAGTGGCGCTGATCCTCCAAGCCGTTCACGCCAGCGTACAAAGCCACCCGCCTGCCGCCTGCCGTCTTGCGCACGTCGTCGTCATTGCGCACATCAGCCTGCTGGTCTACGCCCCGCCCGCTCTCTCCGCCGACACGCCCGCGACACTGGGTGCACCATCGAGAAATGAACAGTGCCCGACGCGCGCGCATTCGCCTGTCACCCGCACGTCGACGTCGTCAGCCCGCCAGCGCAAAATGCCCTTCAGCGACGCTCTGGCCCGCCGCCCCCGAGAGCGCCAGCGCAGCATCCCGAGCGCGTACTCGCACTCGCACTCGTGCCTCGCCGTCGAGCAGCCCGAGCTCGCCGTCGGCTTGCCTGCGGCGACGCTGGCCCCGGCGCACGGTACGCGTACCTCCTCGCCGTCGCGCCCATGTACCCCTCCCGCGCCCAGCATGCTCTTTCTCCCACGCGGGCGACGCATGTCATGCCGCATGCGCGCCGCCGTCGACTGCGCCGTCGAGGAGCCCGAGCTCCTGGACGGATCCGTCAGCCAGCTTGATACGGCCGCATTCTACAAGGACCAGTCAGGTACGCTGCGCGACAGATAGCAAGGCCGAAACTTACCGGGCTCAGCCATTTGCGCTCGAGAACGTCGCGGGCAGTGGGGCCGAGCCGAACGGTCGATGTGGGCCGATTCGCACCTACAGCCAGGTCAGCGTCTATGCATAACGATCGGACATCCCGCGCTCGCTCACCTATCAGCAGACCGTCGGCCTCGACGTCGCGCACGCGGATTCTGCAAAGAACGATCAGGTACGTCCCCGATTGACAACAAGGCTGAAACCTACTCACGGCATGTTTCAGCACCGGAACCTCGGGATGTCGACGGCGGGCATCGAGCGCCGCAGGAGGGCTGGTCTCGGGGATCGAAGGTGCGCGCTGTCCTGTGCGCGCGAACCTTGTACATACGCGCCGTACAGCCAATAGACCTATTTGCCCATCCGAATAAGCCATGTGTACGACGCGCAGACGATCGCGAGAGGCTTACCAAGCAGACGAAGGAAATGCAGCCTATCGAGCATGTCAGAATCGGAAAGGATCGAACGGGGTGCGGGACGTACTCACCGGCGGCTGCCACCGCGGACTGTAAGTCGCAATGTGCTGCAACGGCCGCTCCGACGTGGCGTTCGCTGCGGAGCGCGGTGAGCAGTGCGAGCGCGACGAAAGAGAACGCGCTGTGCGATGTCGAGCGAGGCCATGCAGACGGAAGGTAGGAATCGAGGGAAGAGGTTGGCGTCGGAAACGGCCTGCTCGCGCGAGCCTCTTATACGCCCCAGGCTGCCGCAACCCGCGCCGAGAATCCGAGATGCACGCGCGCATCTAGGCCCGGCATCTCGTAATGTCAGAGCACGCGTGCTGATGCGCGTTCGAGCGGTGGACCCGGGGCTTCGTGCGCTTGTCCCGCGAGCCCCCGTCGTTTTGCGCGCGTTCCCCGGACCTCCCTCGCGCAAAGCCTCGCCCATCCGAGGTCAAGTGACCCGTCCCGCCTGCCTGTCCGCTGAGATAGGGGGTATACCCCCTGTGAATGCGCGAAAACGCACCCACGGCGAACTCGCACCCGCGCGCGCTGCGCCCTTCCTCCGCCGCGCTCCGCATCATTCGAAGCGCTCGCTTAGCGGGCTGTGCAGCCCGTGATCTGACACACTGCGAGGTGTCGGCGGTTCTGGGCGGAATGCGCGCATTCGACCGCTACGCGCTCCGCCGCGCTCCGCGCCGCGCTGTGCTTTCTTCGCGTTGAATTGCAGCCTGAAAGGTACTCCGGGTCTGGGCCAGTCAGGTGAGAGTGGGGCCATTGTGTGAGAGAGGCCCGGATGGGGCGGTTCGTCGCATTCGTGCAGATGCGGTCCCCCGGCTCCTCCGCCGTTTCCGTGCTCGTTTCTCGCTCTGTACGCGAGTCTCGCGCAGCAATCACCTCTCCTTGTAACGTATTGACCTGGCTGAGACTTGAGATGAGCACTGTACCTAAGGAAATGGAACTATCGCAGAGCTCGCTGTCGGCCGTATGCATGCTCTCCCGGTCAACATCCAGCCCGCCGCTCGTTCGCGCACGTTCTATTCTCGATCAATCAATCACACGTGCACGTAAGCATGGTACTTTTAACAATGAAACACAAGAAGCCCGGGAACGAGCTCATTCTCTGCGAGTCGATGGATCGTCGAGGCGTGGAGGTGGCTGCCCGCCCCGATCGCACACCGGTCACCTCTCCAACGGTCCATCCGTATGCGTCATCTCCGAGGGTAATAGTCATACGGCATTACGGGCTGCTTGTTTACGCTATTATTGTGCATTCATGCTGTATGCGTGCCTGTCAATGCGGCTTCGCCGCGCGTCTTCCCCACTGACCGACGCAATTCACTGTCTTTCGACTGCGCCATCGTCGCGATTGCCACAGAAAGCACTAGCTCCCTGTGACATTTAAGCACATGGAGCCTAATGAGACCCTGAGACAGATTCCTGTGTCCCAGAATCGTTTGCGGTAGTCGGTCTCGTGCTGGTCACTCGCAAGCTTCGTTCTCACCGCCCACTCGTCGTTCATCCTCTCACGCAGCGCTTCTCACCACGCACACGCTCTCAACATGCATGAAATTAAGCGCCCGTCAGGGTCTCAGCGAGAGACTATAGTTATAGGGCCTGACCCCTATACTTTTCCTGTAACTGGTTGAATGCACCAAACGACGCGCCGAGCTCGCGCAGCGCTCCGCTCCTTCTCTGCTGCGGCTTCTCGCACTGATGAATCCGGAGAATGATGACCGCGAAACAGGGGGCCACGCGTGAATCGCCCGCTTTGCGCTGGCGACGGTATTCGCTCGCATACGCGATTCCAGACTTGCCGCGCTATTCCCTGCGGAATTCTTTGCCGTAAGCAATGCTTGGCAGGTTCTATTTTGGGAAGGGCCGTGAGGCCGTCGGCAGAGGCCCGGACAAGCCGACTACTGGCGCGTCCGAGGGCGGGCGACGAGGCCCGGCGGAGTTTCAAGCCGCGTTTCACCCGCCTGTCCGGGCGCGCCACATCGGTCTGTGACGCATATATTCCATATCCCACCGTCTCATGCACTAATTACGTAAGCAATATATGCAATGGACCCTGAGAGAACCTCCAGGCGCGCATAATTGAAAGTACCTTCAACCATTGAACGCGAAGGGAGGCTGACCTGGAACTACATCGAAGACGGCGTCGTACGCCAGTCGGACGTCTCATGGGAGGGATTACAAATCTGTGTCCACGCTTATAGGAGGCATGGTGGGCTGGTAGGTGAGGTACAACTTCTTGAGGGAGGTCCCGGCGAACATCGCATTCCTGCTGCGACGACACCGTCTCAGGATCGACTCAGTTACAAATTTCCTTGTCATATGCGTCCTTTGGTGTACAGAGACACCGTTGGTCTCCAGGTAGGGTTCGAAGTCACAGCGGAGCGAGCCCGGATCCGATTGCGGTGGCTGACGCCGCTGTAAATCGAGCAGTCCCGTCGGGACCCTGAGTTTCTACAAAGAATGCGCTTTCTCACTGACTACACAGCGACTCTGTTGGCTTGTCATGCACATCTCGTCTCGATCGTACGAATGCCCTGCGAGACATGGCTGGATTCTCGGAATGGCATCGCAGAATCCTTCCCCGCGAGGATGCCCACGGGCTGCACGGCTGGGGAGACGGGTGGCTCCCTTTGCACTGTCATGCGCACGGCATCATGTGCCGGTTGTACGTTTCTCACACGCGGTGGCGGAGCGAAGAAGCCGCACGCCAAACAGATTGATCCCGGTCCGCTCCTTGGCCTCCTTCCACGACCGCCGAGGGACGAGACCTCAAAAGCGCGTGCCGCGCCCCCCCCCCCCCCCCCCCCCCTCAAATCCCCTCTCCTCTCGTGCGCCCCGCTCCTCTGCCGTCGCTGTCGCGCATCGCTAGCCGTCTCTGACGCGTCCACCAGTCGCCCGAGCCGCGCTCAGCATCCCGGCCGTACAGGGTACCTCAGGTAAGCTCCCAAAAGCTTTTTCGTTGTTCGTTGCGCCATTCTAACGCTGCTGCTGCCTGTAGACCCGCTCGTTCGCGTCCACATCGCTTCATGGACGCGCACGCGCGGCGAAGTCTGGCTCTCGCCCCGATCGCGTCGCCCTGGCGCGTCCGCCCAGCCAAGCCCTCGGACTCTGCATCCACGCGCTAACAGGAGCTATGGGGCACTGGTAAGTTGATATTTCTCGCTATCCCCCGTCGTGCCAGCTCCCTTTTCGTTTCATTTTTGCATCTCGCACGGCTCGCGCGGCAGCAGCTTCTTGCGGAGCAGCTCTCGCAGCAGAGGCGCTGTGCACTGCGAAAGCGGCGTATGGAGCTGCTGCGGGCGAGCGCCGCCGCGCGCGCGAAACCCTCTCGCTGTGTCGGCGCTGGTGATGGCCGAGACGGCCGCCAGCGCGCCGTGCTCACGCCTCCCCCGACCTTCCATTCCCTCCGTCTCCAACGTGGCGTCGTGATTCATGCATTCTAGGCCTACTTCAACCCCGCTGGGCACGGCCGTCTGTGCAGCGGTTCCGCGGGAATGTCGAACGCACTCCCCGGCGGCCAGCACCCAGCTCCTCCACCAGCCAAGTCAGGGGCCGCCCCAGCGTCGGTCCCTGCACTCTTCAATGCGATATAATCCACGAAAATAGTATGGTACGTCCGTCCCTGTCCCGGCCGCTTGTCATCGCGCCATTTCTTTCCCGCCGACTCCGACCCTTTTCGCCCATTCCTCTCTCGTCTCCTTTCGCGCACCATCCCCCCTGCACGCATTACATTTCTATTTGATTTTCCATTGTCTCCCGCCCAGAATGCGCCGCGCCTGGCCGTTTCGGCCAGGGTCTATTTTTGGCCTCCCCGCCAGCTTGAGTCGCCGTCGCCCAAATCGCGGCGGAGGGTCTCCGCGTCGGGTATCCCGGCTCGTGAACCTTGCAGAGCGCGGGGAGCACCGTTGTGCTGGCTGTCTCCTCGTCTGTCGACGAGCCTGATCCAGTTTTGTTTCGGACCCGACGCTTTTGTTCTCCTGCTCGCCCGTACCGTCTCCTGCACCATCCTCGTCGATGTCAATCGATTTCCATTTGGCGGCGCTACCCTACCCCCTCCGGCCGCACCCATATCCCCCCGATTTTCGTGGAGTCCGTTTTCGGCCGTCCGGCGAGCAGGTCTCGCCGGCGTCGAGAACTCAGCGTCGCGGCTGCGTACACGGCACGGTGGCTCACCGAGCTCGCCCGCCGCGGGCGCCCTCAATGTTGGGCTCGTCCTGTCGTTCCCCGCCGAGTTCGTCGCGATTTTCCTCGCGCTGATGCCCGCCTTTGGCGATCAGGCGCGTTGTGCGCCATCGTCGACACCCATTCGCGTTCCCCTCATCGCTCCTTTACTAGTCGCATCTGCTGACGCTTTTTTTGCAGCACGCCGACCCCGTCTCGCTCGCGCCGGTCCCGCTGATCCTCCAACCGTCGCACGCATCCCGCGCTCGCACGCCGCCGCCGTCTCAGCGCCCCGGCGAGGCCGACCTGCTGAGGACATCCCTGCTGCACACGCCGTGGGCCAACCACCGTCTTCGCTGGCGGGACCGGGCGCCGGCATCGCCTTCGCAGCCGAGGGCTTCCATCACCGCCGCGCCACCCTCGTCTTTCGTCACATCATCCGTCCCCGCCGCTGTTATCCCCAGGCAGCACGAAGTCATGTATTTGATCTGTAACTAGAACCGTCTGCGCCGCCGCTCGTAGCCTTTCCCCTCGGGTGGCAACAGGAGGTCATGTATTTCATTGGGCATCCACTCGTAGCTAGTCAATTGCAATACAGCCAGTTCGCCCGTAGCCCCGCCCGCGAGCATCCCCGCCGCGTTGGTCCGTGTGGTGTGAAAGTAAAAGTACGTGTTCTATGCTGCAGACCTCCCCGGGAATGACGATCGTGAGTCTCAGGTCCTTTTCCCGCACGAGACGGTGAGTCCATCTTTCCCTCCGCATGCAGCCTGCTGACAGCCGAATAAGCGCCGGCGAGGAGACTCTGAGACGGGCATCGAGCAGGTGAGCAGTTCAGCGGAGCACATGGCCGCTACTGACTCTGCACGGGAGAGCCCTTCAAGCCGTTGCCGAGACGGTGAGCATTCCGCGGTTGACATGTCCTCTGCTGACTCTGCACCAGACGAGCCCGGAGACCGAGTGGGAACGTCCATAATTAGATACTCGCCGCTGCCCCGGCTCTGAGGGCTGCATGTACCTTAGCCGTGATGTCCGTGCCTTCGCGCCCCATGAGATGGGCGCGGGGGCCTCAAAATAGAAGCAACCTGAAACAGGACATGCCATTTTGATTTTCTGCCAACTCTCGTACTTGCAACATTGCGTCTCACCGAGATAGGCTTTTTCGACGAGGACTTTGCGGAGGGTCTAAGACCGATACGGAGCCCTATTTCCGAGTTCAAGCCTGGCATTCGGCGCCGCAAAACAACCTCACGCGGGCGGCGGTGCTGCATCTTGCACCGAAAACAGTCTATTGCAGCCAAGTACGTACACCGCGCCACGATCGTCTCCCAGAACCCGATAGTCCGCGTTGGGGAGAGCGTGCCGGACGCCTGCTGCACGCGCCGGATGACCTCGAGCGGGTACGTCACGATCTGCGCGCTGGCACCAGCCAGTGCACCGACGACGAGGTGGATCCGGCCGCGGTGCGCGTCGAACGAGGCTGCGTCCAGACGGGCGCGCGCCGCCGCGTTCAGTGTCTCCCAAACAAGGAAGATGCCGCCGCGGTACGGCACGGTGCCCAGCGCAGAGACGGCGAATCCGCGATAGAAGTGGAAGAACGGGAAGGCGATGAGGAATGACGACGGCGCGCGGCCGGGGACGATGCCTTCCTGCCAGATGGCCCGCACAGCGCCTCGTGGGCTGGGAGCGAAACCCGAGGACGCTGCACGGGTGTCGATGGCCATGCGCACGCGTATGAGCTCGAAGGGGTACGTGAAGGGAAGGGTCGACAGTCCTGAATACGGTGTCAGTACGTCTGTAAAGAAAAAAAAAATGCTTGATACACACCTGTGACAGCACCCGTCACCAATCGTCGGTATGACGTCTGTTTCTCGCGCGTAGGCATGATCCACTGCGCAGATCATGAGCACCTAAGGTTGGGTAGGGTCTTCTCGGACACTGACTGCTGATATGCCTTCGTATACGGTGTACCCAATAGCGGCGTGCGGAATGGCGCGTGCCAGGGTCAACGAGTGCCCGCGAAATAAGCCTCTGAAGCCCTCGCGTCGCAGTATCTCGCGCAGAGTATAAAAGAGCCCGCTGAATCCTAGTAATCAAATGAGCTGATGTATATTTCTTCATATTCAAGCCCACCTGAGTACTTTCCATACTCTCTATTGTGCGTCTGGAACAGTATCTTGACGCGTTCAATAGGTGCAATAGCAGTTTTTGCCTGGGAAATGGTGAATGGTAGCTCTCAGGTTGGCCATTGAACTCACGAGTCCGCCAGCGAAGCCTCCAGCAATGGATGAGCGTACAAGGTAGTCATAGGAGTCCCGTTCAGGTCGTGTCTTTATCAGTCGCCAGTGTGGAAAGCGTGCGCTCGGCTCAGGTGAGCTCGACATGAACAGCCAGCGCAGGGATCTGGCTGGCGAGCGATGGGTCAGGTGGTCGTGTGAGCTGCTACCGCGCGAGCCGGAGCATATAAGCACGAGGTCGAAGCTGACGCCGGGCGCGCCAACTCCGCTCAGCCACTTGCTTTCTTCCTCCCAAGTACCAAAGCGAGAATGCCAATTGATATTACTGTGACACTCTGGCGGGAAGATTGAGGACTGGCCGGGTAACTCTATGAATTGTTTATCCTGGTCCTAAAGTCCTTGACATCGACAACAGATTATAAAATATGGCCGTCAATGAGTCTCAAAGCCTTCACGTTGCGTGAGGCTATTGTGCAGTATATGCATCACATTCAACATTCATTGGTTGAGTGAGGTTCGTATTGCAACCCGTTGATATCATCTAATCTTGTGCACAGTACCCTCACGATGTTCAAGGCCGATAGGTAATTGGTACGTGTGGAAGCCTAGTGGCGCAAGTGAAAGGTAGTTCAAGTCCTTTACAGGAAGTTCGTTAGTCGTCGAAGGACGTCCAAGGCGGTCCCGATCGTGGGTCTGCCTATCTGGCCAACAATAATCTCATGCCCCCGTACGACCGTCAGCATCCGTAGCACCAGCAGATCCAGCTGGACCCGGGGCAACACGAGCGACCGGGTGGCGGGGCTGCGTGTCAGCAGTGCCGCCTTTCCCAGCCGTTGCGCCCGTCGCCGAAGAACGTTCAGCTGAATACGTGGGCAGCGGCGGCGGGCGGCCATACGGTCCAACGGGCGGCAATGGCGTCTCATGTGTCGGCAGCGGTGGCGCGGAGTGCGTCTTCATCGGCGGCGCCGCCCAGACCGGCGTTTGCGGCGCGTGCGCTGCGTCGCGGTTCCGCTTGGGCGGGGGTACCGTCGGGTCGACGTGCACGAGTTTGCGCTTCCCGCTCGCGCTCGGACTCGCGCTTGGATTCGCACTCGGCAGCGGGGCCCGGTGCTTGTCGATCCGTATGATCTGCGGGGGATGCGCGACGTCCCGCAGCCCCGCGTCCGTGGTGGGAGGTGGCAACATAACAGGCTTAGGCGCCGGCGCCGCGCGCTCGGGCTCCAGCGCGCGTCGTTCGTCCCGTTCCACAGGCGGCCGTTTGGCGGTGAGCTGCTACCGAGCATGTCAGCACGAGATTGAGTGACGTCGTGCGCGCAAACCCCGCCGCCTCTCCGCGTTCTTCCTTCTCCCGGACCGACACTCGCATTCACACGCGCCGCCCGCCCTCGTCACCCCAGCTGGCGTTGGCAGCGGCGAGGGCGCGAAGCGCCCTCGCCCTGTGCCCTGCTTCAAGTGGCGCTGATCCTCCAAGCCGTTCACGCCAGCGTACAAAGCCACCCGCCTGCCGCCTGCCGTCTTGCGCACGTCGTCGTCATTGCGCACATCAGCCTGCTGGTCTACGCCCCGCCCGCTCTCTCCGCCGACACGCCCGCGACACTGGGTGCACCATCGAGAAATGAACAGTGCCCGACGCGCGCGCATTCGCCTGTCACCCGCACGTCGACGTCGTCAGCCCGCCAGCGCAAAATGCCCTTCAGCGACGCTCTGGCCCGCCGCCCCCGAGAGCGCCAGCGCAGCATCCCGAGCGCGTACTCGCACTCGCACTCGTGCCTCGCCGTCGAGCAGCCCGAGCTCGCCGTCGGCTTGCCTGCGGCGACGCTGGCCCCGGCGCACGGTACGCGTACCTCCTCGCCGTCGCGCCCATGTACCCCTCCCGCGCCCAGCATGCTCTTTCTCCCACGCGGGCGACGCATGTCATGCCGCATGCGCGCCGCCGTCGACTGCGCCGTCGAGGAGCCCGAGCTCCTGGACGGATCCGTCAGCCAGCTTGATACGGCCGCATTCTACAAGGACCAGTCAGGTACGCTGCGCGACAGATAGCAAGGCCGAAACTTACCGGGCTCAGCCATTTGCGCTCGAGAACGTCGCGGGCAGTGGGGCCGAGCCGAACGGTCGATGTGGGCCGATTCGCACCTACAGCCAGGTCAGCGTCTATGCATAACGATCGGACATCCCGCGCTCGCTCACCTATCAGCAGACCGTCGGCCTCGACGTCGCGCACGCGGATTCTGCAAAGAACGATCAGGTACGTCCCCGATTGACAACAAGGCTGAAACCTACTCACGGCATGTTTCAGCACCGGAACCTCGGGATGTCGACGGCGGGCATCGAGCGCCGCAGGAGGGCTGGTCTCGGGGATCGAAGGTGCGCGCTGTCCTGTGCGCGCGAACCTTGTACATACGCGCCGTACAGCCAATAGACCTATTTGCCCATCCGAATAAGCCATGTGTACGACGCGCAGACGATCGCGAGAGGCTTACCAAGCAGACGAAGGAAATGCAGCCTATCGAGCATGTCAGAATCGGAAAGGATCGAACGGGGTGCGGGACGTACTCACCGGCGGCTGCCACCGCGGACTGTAAGTCGCAATGTGCTGCAACGGCCGCTCCGACGTGGCGTTCGCTGCGGAGCGCGGTGAGCAGTGCGAGCGCGACGAAAGAGAACGCGCTGTGCGATGTCGAGCGAGGCCATGCAGACGGAAGGTAGGAATCGAGGGAAGAGGTTGGCGTCGGAAACGGCCTGCTCGCGCGAGCCTCTTATACGCCCCAGGCTGCCGCAACCCGCGCCGAGAATCCGAGATGCACGCGCGCATCTAGGCCCGGCATCTCGTAATGTCAGAGCACGCGTGCTGATGCGCGTTCGAGCGGTGGACCCGGGGCTTCGTGCGCTTGTCCCGCGAGCCCCCGTCGTTTTGCGCGCGTTCCCCGGACCTCCCTCGCGCAAAGCCTCGCCCATCCGAGGTCAAGTGACCCGTCCCGCCTGCCTGTCCGCTGAGATAGGGGGTATACCCCCTGTGAATGCGCGAAAACGCACCCACGGCGAACTCGCACCCGCGCGCGCTGCGCCCTTCCTCCGCCGCGCTCCGCATCATTCGAAGCGCTCGCTTAGCGGGCTGTGCAGCCCGTGATCTGACACACTGCGAGGTGTCGGCGGTTCTGGGCGGAATGCGCGCATTCGACCGCTACGCGCTCCGCCGCGCTCCGCGCCGCGCTGTGCTTTCTTCGCGTTGAATTGCAGCCTGAAAGGTACTCCGGGTCTGGGCCAGTCAGGTGAGAGTGGGGCCATTGTGTGAGAGAGGCCCGGATGGGGCGGTTCGTCGCATTCGTGCAGATGCGGTCCCCCGGCTCCTCCGCCGTTTCCGTGCTCGTTTCTCGCTCTGTACGCGAGTCTCGCGCAGCAATCACCTCTCCTTGTAACGTATTGACCTGGCTGAGACTTGAGATGAGCACTGTACCTAAGGAAATGGAACTATCGCAGAGCTCGCTGTCGGCCGTATGCATGCTCTCCCGGTCAACATCCAGCCCGCCGCTCGTTCGCGCACGTTCTATTCTCGATCAATCAATCACACGTGCACGTAAGCATGGTACTTTTAACAATGAAACACAAGAAGCCCGGGAACGAGCTCATTCTCTGCGAGTCGATGGATCGTCGAGGCGTGGAGGTGGCTGCCCGCCCCGATCGCACACCGGTCACCTCTCCAACGGTCCATCCGTATGCGTCATCTCCGAGGGTAATAGTCATACGGCATTACGGGCTGCTTGTTTACGCTATTATTGTGCATTCATGCTGTATGCGTGCCTGTCAATGCGGCTTCGCCGCGCGTCTTCCCCACTGACCGACGCAATTCACTGTCTTTCGACTGCGCCATCGTCGCGATTGCCACAGAAAGCACTAGCTCCCTGTGACATTTAAGCACATGGAGCCTAATGAGACCCTGAGACAGATTCCTGTGTCCCAGAATCGTTTGCGGTAGTCGGTCTCGTGCTGGTCACTCGCAAGCTTCGTTCTCACCGCCCACTCGTCGTTCATCCTCTCACGCAGCGCTTCTCACCACGCACACGCTCTCAACATGCATGAAATTAAGCGCCCGTCAGGGTCTCAGCGAGAGACTATAGTTATAGGGCCTGACCCCTATACTTTTCCTGTAACTGGTTGAATGCACCAAACGACGCGCCGAGCTCGCGCAGCGCTCCGCTCCTTCTCTGCTGCGGCTTCTCGCACTGATGAATCCGGAGAATGATGACCGCGAAACAGGGGGCCACGCGTGAATCGCCCGCTTTGCGCTGGCGACGGTATTCGCTCGCATACGCGATTCCAGACTTGCCGCGCTATTCCCTGCGGAATTCTTTGCCGTAAGCAATGCTTGGCAGGTTCTATTTTGGGAAGGGCCGTGAGGCCGTCGGCAGAGGCCCGGACAAGCCGACTACTGGCGCGTCCGAGGGCGGGCGACGAGGCCCGGCGGAGTTTCAAGCCGCGTTTCACCCGCCTGTCCGGGCGCGCCACATCGGTCTGTGACGCATATATTCCATATCCCACCGTCTCATGCACTAATTACGTAAGCAATATATGCAATGGACCCTGAGAGAACCTCCAGGCGCGCATAATTGAAAGTACCTTCAACCATTGAACGCGAAGGGAGGCTGACCTGGAACTACATCGAAGACGGCGTCGTACGCCAGTCGGACGTCTCATGGGAGGGATTACAAATCTGTGTCCACGCTTATAGGAGGCATGGTGGGCTGGTAGGTGAGGTACAACTTCTTGAGGGAGGTCCCGGCGAACATCGCATTCCTGCTGCGACGACACCGTCTCAGGATCGACTCAGTTACAAATTTCCTTGTCATATGCGTCCTTTGGTGTACAGAGACACCGTTGGTCTCCAGGTAGGGTTCGAAGTCACAGCGGAGCGAGCCCGGATCCGATTGCGGTGGCTGACGCCGCTGTAAATCGAGCAGTCCCGTCGGGACCCTGAGTTTCTACAAAGAATGCGCTTTCTCACTGACTACACAGCGACTCTGTTGGCTTGTCATGCACATCTCGTCTCGATCGTACGAATGCCCTGCGAGACATGGCTGGATTCTCGGAATGGCATCGCAGAATCCTTCCCCGCGAGGATGCCCACGGGCTGCACGGCTGGGGAGACGGGTGGCTCCCTTTGCACTGTCATGCGCACGGCATCATGTGCCGGTTGTACGTTTCTCACACGCGGTGGCGGAGCGAAGAAGCCGCACGCCAAACAGATTGATCCCGGTCCGCTCCTTGGCCTCCTTCCACGACCGCCGAGGGACGAGACCTCAAAAGCGCGTGCCGCGCCCCCCCCCCCCCCCCCCCCCCTCAAATCCCCTCTCCTCTCGTGCGCCCCGCTCCTCTGCCGTCGCTGTCGCGCATCGCTAGCCGTCTCTGACGCGTCCACCAGTCGCCCGAGCCGCGCTCAGCATCCCGGCCGTACAGGGTACCTCAGGTAAGCTCCCAAAAGCTTTTTCGTTGTTCGTTGCGCCATTCTAACGCTGCTGCTGCCTGTAGACCCGCTCGTTCGCGTCCACATCGCTTCATGGACGCGCACGCGCGGCGAAGTCTGGCTCTCGCCCCGATCGCGTCGCCCTGGCGCGTCCGCCCAGCCAAGCCCTCGGACTCTGCATCCACGCGCTAACAGGAGCTATGGGGCACTGGTAAGTTGATATTTCTCGCTATCCCCCGTCGTGCCAGCTCCCTTTTCGTTTCATTTTTGCATCTCGCACGGCTCGCGCGGCAGCAGCTTCTTGCGGAGCAGCTCTCGCAGCAGAGGCGCTGTGCACTGCGAAAGCGGCGTATGGAGCTGCTGCGGGCGAGCGCCGCCGCGCGCGCGAAACCCTCTCGCTGTGTCGGCGCTGGTGATGGCCGAGACGGCCGCCAGCGCGCCGTGCTCACGCCTCCCCCGACCTTCCATTCCCTCCGTCTCCAACGTGGCGTCGTGATTCATGCATTCTAGGCCTACTTCAACCCCGCTGGGCACGGCCGTCTGTGCAGCGGTTCCGCGGGAATGTCGAACGCACTCCCCGGCGGCCAGCACCCAGCTCCTCCACCAGCCAAGTCAGGGGCCGCCCCAGCGTCGGTCCCTGCACTCTTCAATGCGATATAATCCACGAAAATAGTATGGTACGTCCGTCCCTGTCCCGGCCGCTTGTCATCGCGCCATTTCTTTCCCGCCGACTCCGACCCTTTTCGCCCATTCCTCTCTCGTCTCCTTTCGCGCACCATCCCCCCTGCACGCATTACATTTCTATTTGATTTTCCATTGTCTCCCGCCCAGAATGCGCCGCGCCTGGCCGTTTCGGCCAGGGTCTATTTTTGGCCTCCCCGCCAGCTTGAGTCGCCGTCGCCCAAATCGCGGCGGAGGGTCTCCGCGTCGGGTATCCCGGCTCGTGAACCTTGCAGAGCGCGGGGAGCACCGTTGTGCTGGCTGTCTCCTCGTCTGTCGACGAGCCTGATCCAGTTTTGTTTCGGACCCGACGCTTTTGTTCTCCTGCTCGCCCGTACCGTCTCCTGCACCATCCTCGTCGATGTCAATCGATTTCCATTTGGCGGCGCTACCCTACCCCCTCCGGCCGCACCCATATCCCCCCGATTTTCGTGGAGTCCGTTTTCGGCCGTCCGGCGAGCAGGTCTCGCCGGCGTCGAGAACTCAGCGTCGCGGCTGCGTACACGGCACGGTGGCTCACCGAGCTCGCCCGCCGCGGGCGCCCTCAATGTTGGGCTCGTCCTGTCGTTCCCCGCCGAGTTCGTCGCGATTTTCCTCGCGCTGATGCCCGCCTTTGGCGATCAGGCGCGTTGTGCGCCATCGTCGACACCCATTCGCGTTCCCCTCATCGCTCCTTTACTAGTCGCATCTGCTGACGCTTTTTTTGCAGCACGCCGACCCCGTCTCGCTCGCGCCGGTCCCGCTGATCCTCCAACCGTCGCACGCATCCCGCGCTCGCACGCCGCCGCCGTCTCAGCGCCCCGGCGAGGCCGACCTGCTGAGGACATCCCTGCTGCACACGCCGTGGGCCAACCACCGTCTTCGCTGGCGGGACCGGGCGCCGGCATCGCCTTCGCAGCCGAGGGCTTCCATCACCGCCGCGCCACCCTCGTCTTTCGTCACATCATCCGTCCCCGCCGCTGTTATCCCCAGGCAGCACGAAGTCATGTATTTGATCTGTAACTAGAACCGTCTGCGCCGCCGCTCGTAGCCTTTCCCCTCGGGTGGCAACAGGAGGTCATGTATTTCATTGGGCATCCACTCGTAGCTAGTCAATTGCAATACAGCCAGTTCGCCCGTAGCCCCGCCCGCGAGCATCCCCGCCGCGTTGGTCCGTGTGGTGTGAAAGTAAAAGTACGTGTTCTATGCTGCAGACCTCCCCGGGAATGACGATCGTGAGTCTCAGGTCCTTTTCCCGCACGAGACGGTGAGTCCATCTTTCCCTCCGCATGCAGCCTGCTGACAGCCGAATAAGCGCCGGCGAGGAGACTCTGAGACGGGCATCGAGCAGGTGAGCAGTTCAGCGGAGCACATGGCCGCTACTGACTCTGCACGGGAGAGCCCTTCAAGCCGTTGCCGAGACGGTGAGCATTCCGCGGTTGACATGTCCTCTGCTGACTCTGCACCAGACGAGCCCGGAGACCGAGTGGGAACGTCCATAATTAGATACTCGCCGCTGCCCCGGCTCTGAGGGCTGCATGTACCTTAGCCGTGATGTCCGTGCCTTCGCGCCCCATGAGATGGGCGCGGGGGCCTCAAAATAGAAGCAACCTGAAACAGGACATGCCATTTTGATTTTCTGCCAACTCTCGTACTTGCAACATTGCGTCTCACCGAGATAGGCTTTTTCGACGAGGACTTTGCGGAGGGTCTAAGACCGATACGGAGCCCTATTTCCGAGTTCAAGCCTGGCATTCGGCGCCGCAAAACAACCTCACGCGGGCGGCGGTGCTGCATCTTGCACCGAAAACAGTCTATTGCAGCCAAGTACGTACACCGCGCCACGATCGTCTCCCAGAACCCGATAGTCCGCGTTGGGGAGAGCGTGCCGGACGCCTGCTGCACGCGCCGGATGACCTCGAGCGGGTACGTCACGATCTGCGCGCTGGCACCAGCCAGTGCACCGACGACGAGGTGGATCCGGCCGCGGTGCGCGTCGAACGAGGCTGCGTCCAGACGGGCGCGCGCCGCCGCGTTCAGTGTCTCCCAAACAAGGAAGATGCCGCCGCGGTACGGCACGGTGCCCAGCGCAGAGACGGCGAATCCGCGATAGAAGTGGAAGAACGGGAAGGCGATGAGGAATGACGACGGCGCGCGGCCGGGGACGATGCCTTCCTGCCAGATGGCCCGCACAGCGCCTCGTGGGCTGGGAGCGAAACCCGAGGACGCTGCACGGGTGTCGATGGCCATGCGCACGCGTATGAGCTCGAAGGGGTACGTGAAGGGAAGGGTCGACAGTCCTGAATACGGTGTCAGTACGTCTGTAAAGAAAAAAAAAATGCTTGATACACACCTGTGACAGCACCCGTCACCAATCGTCGGTATGACGTCTGTTTCTCGCGCGTAGGCATGATCCACTGCGCAGATCATGAGCACCTAAGGTTGGGTAGGGTCTTCTCGGACACTGACTGCTGATATGCCTTCGTATACGGTGTACCCAATAGCGGCGTGCGGAATGGCGCGTGCCAGGGTCAACGAGTGCCCGCGAAATAAGCCTCTGAAGCCCTCGCGTCGCAGTATCTCGCGCAGAGTATAAAAGAGCCCGCTGAATCCTAGTAATCAAATGAGCTGATGTATATTTCTTCATATTCAAGCCCACCTGAGTACTTTCCATACTCTCTATTGTGCGTCTGGAACAGTATCTTGACGCGTTCAATAGGTGCAATAGCAGTTTTTGCCTGGGAAATGGTGAATAGTAGCTCTCAGGTTGGCCATTGAACTCACGAGTCCGCCAGCGAAGCCTCCAGCAATGGATGAGCGTACAAGGTAGTCATAGGAGTCCCGTTCAGGTCGTGTCTTTATCAGTCGCCAGTGTGGAAAGCGTGCGCTCGGCTCAGGTGAGCTCGACATGAACAGCCAGCGCAGAGCTCTGGCTGGCGAGCGAAGGGTCAGGTGGTCGCGTGAGCTGCTACCGCTTGAGCCGGAGCATACAAGCACGAGGTCGGAAGCCGGGCGCGCCAACTCCGCTCAGCCACTGCGTGTTTCTTCCTCCTCCCAAGTACCAATGCGAAACTGACCCATGCTATTACTGTGATCCTCTGGCGGGAAGATTGAGGACTGGCCGGGTAACTCCATGAATTGTTTATCCTGGTCCTAAAGTCCTTGACATCGAAAACAGATTATAAAATATGGCCGTCAATGAATCTCAAAGCCTTCAAGTTGATTGAGGCTATTGTGCAGTACATGCATCGCAGTCAACAGTCAGTGCCTGAATGAGGTCCCTATTGCAACTGGTCGATAGTCATGTGCACGGTATCTTCAGTGCTTCCCACTCACGCATAGGCTGATACTAAGGCAGTTCGCACGCGTGGAAACCTAACGTGCATCACATTCATTGTTATTTTACAGGAAGCTCGTCAGTTGTCCAAGGACATCTCAGGCGGTCCTCGATCTCGGGTCTGCCTATTTGTCCAACGATCGTCTCATGCGCGCGCAAGTCCTCCAGCATCCGTAGCAGCTCCAGCGGAGCCCGGGGCACGCGCCCGAGTGATGGGGCAGCGTGTCCGCAGTGCCGCCGTTCCGCCAGCCGTTGCGACCGTCGCCGAATACGTGGGCAGCGGCGGCGGGCGGCCATACGGTCCAACGGGCGGCAACGGCGTCTCATGTGTCGGCAGCGGTGGCGCGGAGTGCGTCTTCATCGGCGGCGCCGCCCAGACCGGCGTTTGCGGCGCGTGCGCTGCGTCGCGGTTGCGCTTGGGCGGGGGTACCGTCGGGTCGACGTGCACGAATTTGCGCTTCCCGCTCGCGCTCGGACTCGCGCTTGGATTCGCACTCGGCAGCGGGGCGCGGTGCTCGTCGATCCGTATGATCTGCGGGGGATGCGCGACGTCCCGCAGCCCCGCGTCCGCGGTGGGAGGTGGCAGCATAACAGGCTTAGGCGCCGGCGCCGCGCGCGCGGGCTCCAGCGCGCGTCGTTCGCCCCGTTCCACAGGCGGCTGTTTGGCGGTGAGCTGCTACCGAGCATATACGCACGAGATTGAGTGACGTCGTGCGCGCAAACCCCGCCGCCTCTCCGCGTTCTTCCTTCTCCCGGACCGACGCTCGCATTCACACGCGCCGTCTGCCCTCGTCACCCCAGCTAGCGTTGGCAGCGGCGAGGGCGCGAAGCGCCCTCGCCCTGTGCCCTGCCCCAATTGGCGCTGATCCTTCAAGTTGTTCACGCCAGCGTACAAAGACACCCGCCTGCCGCCTGCCGTCTTGCGCCCGTCGTCGTCATTGCGCACGTTAGCCAGCTGGTCTACGCCCCGCACGCTCTCTCTGCCGACACGCCCGCGACACTGGGTGCCCGACGCACGCGCATGTACCCCGCCCGCACGTCGACGTCGTCAGCCCGCCAGCGCAAAATGCCCTTCAGCGACGCTCTGGCCCGCCGCCCCCAAGCGCCACGGCCTCGCACTCGCCCGTCGTCGTCGAGCCGCCCGAGCTCGCCGCCCGCTTGCCTGCGACGCTGGCCCCTGTACGCGGTACGCGGACCTCGTCGCCGTCGCGCCCATGTACCCCGCCCGCGCCCAGCATGCTTTTCCATAGTCGGGGGCGATGCGGGCGACGCACGCCATGCCGAGTGCGCCGTCGAGGAGCCCGAGCTCGTGGACGGACCAGTCAGTGAGCTTGATACAGCGGCATTCTACAAGGACCAGTCAGGTACGTTGCGCGATAGATAGCAAGGCTGAAACTTACCGATTTCACCAGTTCGCGCTCGACAACGTCGACAGGGTCGCGTAGGCCGAGCCGAACGGTCGACGTGGGCCGATTCGCACCTACAGCTAGGTCAGCGTCTATGCATAACGATCGGACATCCCGCGCTCGCTCACCTATCAGCAGACCGTCGGCCTCGACGTCGCGCACGCGGATTCTGCAAAGAACGATCAGGTACGTCCCCCGATTTTGACAACAAGGCTGAAACCTACTCACGGCATGTTTCAGCACCGGAACCTCGGGATGTCGACGGCGGGCATCGAGCGCCGCAGGAGGGCTGGTCGCGGGGATCGAAGGGGCGCGCTGTCCTGCGCGCGCGGACCTTGTACATACGCGCCGTACAGCCAATAGACCTGTTTGCCCACCCGAATCAGCCATGTGCCGGACGCGCAAGCGATCGTGAGCTGCTTACCAAGTAGACGAAGCAAATGAGGCCTATCGAGCGTGTCAGAATCGGAAAGGGTCGAATGGGGTGCGGGACGTACTCACCGGCGGCTGCCACCGCGGACTGCAAGTCGCGATCTGCTGCAACGGCCGCTCCGACGTGGCGTTCGCTGCGGAGGGCGGTGAGCCAAAGTGTGCACGACGAAAGGCAACGCACCGTGCGATGTCGAGCGAGGCCATGCAGACGGGAGGTAGAAACCGAGGGAAAAGGATGTTGTTGGAAATGGCCTGCTCGCGCGAGCCTCTTATACGCCCCAGGCTACCGCAACCCGCGCCAAGAGTCCGAGATGCACGCGGGAATCTAGGCCCGGCATCTCGTAATGTCAGAGCACGCGTGCTGATGCGCGTTCGAGCGGTGGACCCGGGGCTTCGTGCGCTTGTCCCGCGAGCCCCCGTCGTTTTGCGCGCGCTCCCCGGCCCTCCCTCGCGCGAGACAGCGCCCATCCAGGGTCACGTGACCCGTTCCGCCTGCCTGTTCGCTGAGATAGGGGGTATACCCCCTGTGAATGCGCGAAAACGCACCCACGGCGAACTCGCGCCCGCGCGCGCTGCGCCCTTCCTCCGCCGCGCTTCGCATCATTCGAAGCCCTCGCTTAGCGGGCTGTGCAGCCCGTGATCTGACACACTGCGAGGTGTCGGCGGTTCTGGGCGGAATGCGCGCATTCGACCGCTACGCGCGCCGCCGGGCTCCGCGCCGCTCTGGGCCTTTTTCGCGTTGAATTGCAACTTGAAAGGTACTCAGGGTCTGGGCCAGTCAGGTGAGAGTGGGGCCATTGTGTGAGAGATGCCTGGACGGAGCGGTTCGTCGCATTCGTGCAGATGCGGTCCCCCGGCTCCTCCGCCGTTTCCTTGCTCGTTTCTCGCTCTGTACGCGAGTCTCGCGCAGCAATCACCTCTCCTTGTAACGTATTGACCTGGCTGAAACTTGAGATGAGCACTGTACCTAAGGAAATGGAACTATCGCAGAGCTCGCTGTAGGCCGTATGCATGCTCTCCCGGTCAACATCCAGCCCGCCGCTCGTTCGCGCACGTTCTATTCTCGATCGATCAATCAGACGTGCACGTAAGCATGGTACTTTGAACAATGAAACACAAGAAGCCCGGGAACGAGCTCATTCTCTGCGAGTCGATGGATGGTCGAGGCGCGGAGGTGGCTGACCGCCCCGATCGCATACCGGTGACCTCTCCAGCCGTCCGTATGCGGCATCTCCGAGTGCAACAGTCATGCGGCATTACGGGCTGCTTGCGTACGCTATTATTGTGCATTCATGCTGTATGCGTGCCTGTCAATGTGGCTTCGCCGCGCGTCTTCCCCACTGACCGACGCAATTCACGGTCTTTCGACTGCGCCATCGTCGCGATTGCCACAGAAAGCACTAGCTCCCTGTGACATTTAAGCACATGGAGCCTAATGAGACCCTGAGACAGATTCCTGTGTCCCAGAATCGTTTGCGGTAGTCGGTCTCGTGCTGGTCACTCGCAAGCTTTGTTCTCACCGTCCACTCGTCGTTCATCCTCTCACGCAGCGCTTCTCACCACGCACACGCTCTCTAAAAGCATGGAATTAAGCGCCCGTCAGGGTCTCAGCGAGAGACTATAGTTATAGGGCCTGACCCCTATACTTTTCCTGTAACTGGTTGAATGCACCAAACGACGCGCCGAGCTCGCGCAGCGCTCCGCTCCTTCTCTGCTGCGGCTTCTCGCACTGATGGATCCGGAGAATGATGACCGCGAAACCGGGGGCCACGCGTGAATCGCGCGCTTTGCGCTGGCGACGGTATTCGCTCGCATACGCGATTCCAGACTTGCTGCGCCATTCCCAGCAGAATTCTTTGCTGTAAGCAATGCTTGGCAGGTTCTATTTTGGGAAGGGCCGTGAGGTCGTCGGCCGAGGCCCGGACAAGCCGACTACTGGCCAGTCCGAGGGCGGGCGACGAGGCCCGGCGGAGTTTCAAGGCGCGTTTCACCCGCTTGTCCGGGCGCGCCACATCGGCCTCTGACGCATAGATTGCCAATCGCACACTCTCAGGCACTGATTACGTAAGCAATACATGCAGTGGCACCTGAGAGAGCCTCCAGGCATGCAAAAAATGACAGTACCTACAACCATCGGAACGAGCTGACCTGGAACTACATCGACGACTGAGTGGTAGGTCGGTCAGACGGCTCATAGACAAGATCAATAAGCTACTGCTGCGCCGATAGGAGGCATGGTGGGCTGGTAGGTGAGGTACAAGTTCTGAGGGAGGTCTGGGCGAGTCACGACCATCGGCATTCCTGCGATGACGACGCCGTCTCGGGATCGACTCATCAACGGTTTTCCTTTTGATATGCGTCCTTTGGTGTATGAAGACACCGTTACTCTCCAGTAAGGGTTCATATTCATAGCGCAGCGAGCCCGGATCCGGTTGCGGTGGCTGACGCCGTTGTAATTCGAGCACTCCGATCGGGACCCTGAGCTTCTTCCGAGCAAGGGCTGTCCCATTAACTACACTGCCACCATGTGAGCTCTCCGTGCATGTCTCGTCTCGATCGTACGAATGCCCTGCGAGACATGGCTGGATTCTCGGAATGGCATCGCAGAATCCTTCCCCGCGAGGGTGCCCGCGGGCTGCACGGGTAGGGAGACGCGAGTGGCTGCCATTGCACTGTCATGCGCACGGCACCATGTGCCGGTTGTACGTTTCTCACACGCGGTGGCGGAGCGAAGAAGCCGCACGCCAAACGGTTTGATCCCGGTCCGCTCCTTGGCCTCCTTCCACGACCGCCGACGGACGAGATCTCAAAAGCGCGTGCCGCGCCCCCTCAAATTCCCTCTCCTCTCGTGCGCCCCGCTCCTCTGCCGTCGCTGTCGCGCATCGCTGGCCGTTTCTAACGCGTCAACCAGTCGCCCGAGCCGCGCTCAGCATCCCGGCCGTACAGGGTACCTCAGGTAAGCTCCCAAAAGCTTTTTCGTTGTTCGTTGCGCCATTCTAACGCTCCTGCCGCCTGTAGACTCGCTCGTTCGCGTCCACATCGCTTCATGGACGCGCACGCGCGGCGCCCCGATCGCGTCGCCCCGTCGCGTCCGCCCAGCCAAGCCCTCGGACTCTGCATCTCCGCGCTAACAGGAGCTATGGGGTACTGGTAAGTTGATCTTTCTCGCTATCCCCCGTCGTGCGCTTTCGCACCAGCTCCCTTTTCATTTCATTTTTTCATCTCGCACCGCTCGCGCGGCAGCAGCTTCTTGCGGAGCAGCTCTCGCAGCAGAGGCGCTGGGCACTGCGAACGCGGCGTATGGAGTTGCTGCGGGCGAGCGCCGCCGCGCGCGCGAAACCCTCTCGCTGTGTCGGGGCTGGTGATGGCCGAGACGGCCGCCAGCGCGCCGTGCTCATGCCTCCCCCGACCTTCCATTCCCTCCGTCTCCAACGTGGCGTCGTGATTCATGCATTCTAGACCTACTTCAAGCCCGCTGGGCACGGCCGTCTGTGCAGCGGTTCCGCGGCAATGTCGAACGCACTCCCCGGCGGCCAGCACCCAGCTCCTTCACCAGCCGAGTCAGGGGCCGCCCATCGTCGGTCCCTGCACTCTTCAATGCGATATAATCTAGGAAAATAGGATGGTACGTCTGTCCCTGTCCTGGCCGCTTGTCATCGCGCCATTTCTTTCCCGCCGACTCCGACCCTTTTCGCCCATTCCTCTCGCATCTCCTTTCGCGCACCTTTCTCTCTGCCCGCATCACATTTCTATTTAGTTTCTCCATTGTCTCCCGCTCAGAACGCGCCGCGCCTGGCTATTTCTGCGGGGGTCTATTTTTGGCCACCCCGCCAGCTTGAGTCGCCGTCGCCCAAATCGCGGCGGAAGGTCTCCGCGTCGGGTATCCCGGCTCGTGAACCTTGCAGAGCGCGGGGAGCACTGTTGTGCTGGCCGTCTCCTCGTCTGTCGACGAGCCTGGCCCATTTTTGTTTCGGACCCGACGCTTTTCTTCCCCCGCCCGCCCGTACCGTCCCCTACGCCGTCTTCGTCGATGGCAATCGACTTCTATTTGGCAGCGCTACCCTACCCCCTCCGCCATTTTCGTGGAGTCCGTTTTCGGCCGTCCGGCGAGCAGGTCTCGCCGGCGTCGAGAACTCAGCATCGCGGCTGCGTACACGGCACGGTGGCTCACCGAGCTCGCCCGCCGCGGGCGCCCTCAATGTTGGGCTCGTCCTGTCGTTCCCCGCCGAGTTCGTCGCGATTTTCCTCGCGCTGATGCCCGCCTTTGGCGATCGCGTGCGTTCTGCGCCCTCGCCATCGCCCATTCTCGTTCTCCTCATCGCTCCTTTACCAGTCGCATCTGCTGACGCTTTCTTTGCAGCACGCAGACCCCGTCTCGCTCCCGCCGGTCTCGCTGATCCCCCGACCGTCGCACACATCCCGCGCTCGCGCGCCGCCGCCGTCTCAGCGCCCCGGCGAGGCCGACCTGCTCAGGACATCCCTGCTGCACACGCCGTGGGCCAACCACCGTCTTCGCTGGCGGGACCGGGCGCCGGCATCGCCTTCGCAGCCGAGGGCTTCCATCACCGCCGCGCCACCCTCGTCTCTCGTCACATCATCCGTCCCCGCCGCTATCGTCCTTTCCCCTCAGGCAGCACGAGGTCATGTATTTCATATGTATGTAGTTCGATAGGTACTTGTAGCTAGTCAGTGGCAATACAGCCAGTTTCTCTCGTAGCCCCGCCCGCGAGCGTCCCCGCCGCGTTGGTCCGTGTGGTGTGAAAGCGAATGTACGTGTTCAGCGCCGTGAGACGCTCCGAGCTGACTCTCGCAAGTCTCAGGTTCTATTCTACATGACACGGTGAGCCCGTCATTTCCTCCGCATACAGCCTGCGAACAGCCAAACAAGCGCCGGCGAGGAGACTATGAGACGCACGTCAAGCCGCCTCCGGGACGTCCAGGTGAGCATTTCGCGAAGGACATGTGCGCGGCTGACTCTACCCAGATCGACGACGGGACGCGAGCAGGAGATCGTTGACCCTGCACCAGTCGAGCCCGGAGACCGAGTTGGGACATCCGTAATTAGCTACCCGCCGCTGCCCCGGCTCTGAGGGCTGCATGTACCTTAGCCGTGATGTCCGTGCCTTCGCGCCCCATGAGATGGGCGCGGGGGCCTCAAAATAGAAGCAACCTGAAACAGGACATGCCATTTTGATTTTCTGCCAACTCTCGTACTTGCAACATTGCGTCTCACCGAGATAGGCTTTTTCGACGAGGACTTTGCGGAGGGTCTAAGACCGATACGGAGCCCTATTTCCGAGTTCAAGCCTGGCATTCGGCGCCGCAAAACAACCTCACGCGGGCGGCGGTGCTGCATCTTGCACCGAAAACAGTCTATTGCGTCCAAGTACGTACACCGCAGAACCCGATAGTCCGCGTTGGGGAGAGCGTGCCGGACGCCTGCTGCACGCGCCGGATGACCTCGAGCGGGTACGTCACGATCTGCGCGCTGGCACCAGCCAGTGCACCGACGACGAGGTGGATCCGGCCGCGGTGCGCGTCGAACGAGGCTGCGTCCAGACGGGCGCGCGCCGCCGCGTTCAGTGTCTCCCAAACAAGGAAGATGCCGCCGCGGTACGGCACGGTGCCCAGCGCAGAGACGGCGAATCCGCGATAGAAGTGGAAGAACGGGAAGGCGATGAGGAATGACGACGGCGCGCGGCCGGGGACGATGCCTTCCTGCCAGATGGCCCGCACAGCGCCTCGTGGGCTGGGAGCGAAACCCGAGGACGCTGCACGGGTGTCGATGGCCATGCGCACGCGTATGAGCTCGAAGGGGTACGTGAAGGGAAGGGTCGACAGTCCTGAATACGGTGTCAGTACGTCTGTAAAGAAAAAAAAAATGCTTGATACACACCTGTGACAGCACCCGTCACCAATCGTCGGTATGACGTCTGTTTCTCGCGCGTAGGCATGATCCACTGCGCAGATCATGAGCACCTAAGGTTGGGTAGGGTCTTCTCGGACACTGACTGCTGATATGCCTTCGTATACGGTGTACCCAATAGCGGCGTGCGGAATGGCGCGTGCCAGGGTCAACGAGTGCCCGCGAAATAAGCCTCTGAAGCCCTCGCGTCGCAGTATCTCGCGCAGAGTATAAAAGAGCCCGCTGAATCCTAGTAATCAAATGAGCTGATGTATATTTCTTCATATTCAAGCCCACCTGAGTACTTTCCATACTCTCTATTGTGCGTCTGGAACAGTATCTTGACGCGTTCAATAGGTGCAATAGCAGTTTTTGCCTGGGAAATGGTGAATAGTAGCTCTCAGGTTGGCCATTGAACTCACGAGTCCGCCAGCGAAGCCTCCAGCAATGGATGAGCGTACAAGGTAGTCATAGGAGTCCCGTTCAGGTCGTGTCTTTATCAGTCGCCAGTGTGGAAAGCGTGCGCTCGGCTCAGGTGAGCTCGACATGAACAGCCAGCGCAGAGCTCTGGCTGGCGAGCGAAGGGTCAGGTGGTCGCGTGAGCTGCTACCGCTTGAGCCGGAGCATACAAGCACGAGGTCGGAAGCCGGGCGCGCCAACTCCGCTCAGCCACTGCGTGTTTCTTCCTCCTCCCAAGTACCAATGCGAAACTGACCCATGCTATTACTGTGATCCTCTGGCGGGAAGATTGAGGACTGGCCGGGTAACTCCATGAATTGTTTATCCTGGTCCTAAAGTCCTTGACATCGAAAACAGATTATAAAATATGGCCGTCAATGAATCTCAAAGCCTTCAAGTTGATTGAGGCTATTGTGCAGTACATGCATCGCAGTCAACAGTCAGTGCCTGAATGAGGTCCCTATTGCAACTGGTCGATAGTCATGTGCACGGTATCTTCAGTGCTTCCCACTCACGCATAGGCTGATACTAAGGCAGTTCGCACGCGTGGAAACCTAACGTGCATCACATTCATTGTTATTTTACAGGAAGCTCGTCAGTTGTCCAAGGACATCTCAGGCGGTCCTCGATCTCGGGTCTGCCTATTTGTCCAACGATCGTCTCATGCGCGCGCAAGTCCTCCAGCATCCGTAGCAGCTCCAGCGGAGCCCGGGGCACGCGCCCGAGTGATGGGGCAGCGTGTCCGCAGTGCCGCCGTTCCGCCAGCCGTTGCGACCGTCGCCGAATACGTGGGCAGCGGCGGCGGGCGGCCATACGGTCCAACGGGCGGCAACGGCGTCTCATGTGTCGGCAGCGGTGGCGCGGAGTGCGTCTTCATCGGCGGCGCCGCCCAGACCGGCGTTTGCGGCGCGTGCGCTGCGTCGCGGTTGCGCTTGGGCGGGGGTACCGTCGGGTCGACGTGCACGAATTTGCGCTTCCCGCTCGCGCTCGGACTCGCGCTTGGATTCGCACTCGGCAGCGGGGCGCGGTGCTCGTCGATCCGTATGATCTGCGGGGGATGCGCGACGTCCCGCAGCCCCGCGTCCGCGGTGGGAGGTGGCAGCATAACAGGCTTAGGCGCCGGCGCCGCGCGCGCGGGCTCCAGCGCGCGTCGTTCGCCCCGTTCCACAGGCGGCTGTTTGGCGGTGAGCTGCTACCGAGCATATACGCACGAGATTGAGTGACGTCGTGCGCGCAAACCCCGCCGCCTCTCCGCGTTCTTCCTTCTCCCGGACCGACGCTCGCATTCACACGCGCCGTCTGCCCTCGTCACCCCAGCTAGCGTTGGCAGCGGCGAGGGCGCGAAGCGCCCTCGCCCTGTGCCCTGCCCCAATTGGCGCTGATCCTTCAAGTTGTTCACGCCAGCGTACAAAGACACCCGCCTGCCGCCTGCCGTCTTGCGCCCGTCGTCGTCATTGCGCACGTTAGCCAGCTGGTCTACGCCCCGCACGCTCTCTCTGCCGACACGCCCGCGACACTGGGTGCCCGACGCACGCGCATGTACCCCGCCCGCACGTCGACGTCGTCAGCCCGCCAGCGCAAAATGCCCTTCAGCGACGCTCTGGCCCGCCGCCCCCAAGCGCCACGGCCTCGCACTCGCCCGTCGTCGTCGAGCCGCCCGAGCTCGCCGCCCGCTTGCCTGCGACGCTGGCCCCTGTACGCGGTACGCGGACCTCGTCGCCGTCGCGCCCATGTACCCCGCCCGCGCCCAGCATGCTTTTCCATAGTCGGGGGCGATGCGGGCGACGCACGCCATGCCGAGTGCGCCGTCGAGGAGCCCGAGCTCGTGGACGGACCAGTCAGTGAGCTTGATACAGCGGCATTCTACAAGGACCAGTCAGGTACGTTGCGCGATAGATAGCAAGGCTGAAACTTACCGATTTCACCAGTTCGCGCTCGACAACGTCGACAGGGTCGCGTAGGCCGAGCCGAACGGTCGACGTGGGCCGATTCGCACCTACAGCTAGGTCAGCGTCTATGCATAACGATCGGACATCCCGCGCTCGCTCACCTATCAGCAGACCGTCGGCCTCGACGTCGCGCACGCGGATTCTGCAAAGAACGATCAGGTACGTCCCCCGATTTTGACAACAAGGCTGAAACCTACTCACGGCATGTTTCAGCACCGGAACCTCGGGATGTCGACGGCGGGCATCGAGCGCCGCAGGAGGGCTGGTCGCGGGGATCGAAGGGGCGCGCTGTCCTGCGCGCGCGGACCTTGTACATACGCGCCGTACAGCCAATAGACCTGTTTGCCCACCCGAATCAGCCATGTGCCGGACGCGCAAGCGATCGTGAGCTGCTTACCAAGTAGACGAAGCAAATGAGGCCTATCGAGCGTGTCAGAATCGGAAAGGGTCGAATGGGGTGCGGGACGTACTCACCGGCGGCTGCCACCGCGGACTGCAAGTCGCGATCTGCTGCAACGGCCGCTCCGACGTGGCGTTCGCTGCGGAGGGCGGTGAGCCAAAGTGTGCACGACGAAAGGCAACGCACCGTGCGATGTCGAGCGAGGCCATGCAGACGGGAGGTAGAAACCGAGGGAAAAGGATGTTGTTGGAAATGGCCTGCTCGCGCGAGCCTCTTATACGCCCCAGGCTACCGCAACCCGCGCCAAGAGTCCGAGATGCACGCGGGAATCTAGGCCCGGCATCTCGTAATGTCAGAGCACGCGTGCTGATGCGCGTTCGAGCGGTGGACCCGGGGCTTCGTGCGCTTGTCCCGCGAGCCCCCGTCGTTTTGCGCGCGCTCCCCGGCCCTCCCTCGCGCGAGACAGCGCCCATCCAGGGTCACGTGACCCGTTCCGCCTGCCTGTTCGCTGAGATAGGGGGTATACCCCCTGTGAATGCGCGAAAACGCACCCACGGCGAACTCGCGCCCGCGCGCGCTGCGCCCTTCCTCCGCCGCGCTTCGCATCATTCGAAGCCCTCGCTTAGCGGGCTGTGCAGCCCGTGATCTGACACACTGCGAGGTGTCGGCGGTTCTGGGCGGAATGCGCGCATTCGACCGCTACGCGCGCCGCCGGGCTCCGCGCCGCTCTGGGCCTTTTTCGCGTTGAATTGCAACTTGAAAGGTACTCAGGGTCTGGGCCAGTCAGGTGAGAGTGGGGCCATTGTGTGAGAGATGCCTGGACGGAGCGGTTCGTCGCATTCGTGCAGATGCGGTCCCCCGGCTCCTCCGCCGTTTCCTTGCTCGTTTCTCGCTCTGTACGCGAGTCTCGCGCAGCAATCACCTCTCCTTGTAACGTATTGACCTGGCTGAAACTTGAGATGAGCACTGTACCTAAGGAAATGGAACTATCGCAGAGCTCGCTGTAGGCCGTATGCATGCTCTCCCGGTCAACATCCAGCCCGCCGCTCGTTCGCGCACGTTCTATTCTCGATCGATCAATCAGACGTGCACGTAAGCATGGTACTTTGAACAATGAAACACAAGAAGCCCGGGAACGAGCTCATTCTCTGCGAGTCGATGGATGGTCGAGGCGCGGAGGTGGCTGACCGCCCCGATCGCATACCGGTGACCTCTCCAGCCGTCCGTATGCGGCATCTCCGAGTGCAACAGTCATGCGGCATTACGGGCTGCTTGCGTACGCTATTATTGTGCATTCATGCTGTATGCGTGCCTGTCAATGTGGCTTCGCCGCGCGTCTTCCCCACTGACCGACGCAATTCACGGTCTTTCGACTGCGCCATCGTCGCGATTGCCACAGAAAGCACTAGCTCCCTGTGACATTTAAGCACATGGAGCCTAATGAGACCCTGAGACAGATTCCTGTGTCCCAGAATCGTTTGCGGTAGTCGGTCTCGTGCTGGTCACTCGCAAGCTTTGTTCTCACCGTCCACTCGTCGTTCATCCTCTCACGCAGCGCTTCTCACCACGCACACGCTCTCTAAAAGCATGGAATTAAGCGCCCGTCAGGGTCTCAGCGAGAGACTATAGTTATAGGGCCTGACCCCTATACTTTTCCTGTAACTGGTTGAATGCACCAAACGACGCGCCGAGCTCGCGCAGCGCTCCGCTCCTTCTCTGCTGCGGCTTCTCGCACTGATGGATCCGGAGAATGATGACCGCGAAACCGGGGGCCACGCGTGAATCGCGCGCTTTGCGCTGGCGACGGTATTCGCTCGCATACGCGATTCCAGACTTGCTGCGCCATTCCCAGCAGAATTCTTTGCTGTAAGCAATGCTTGGCAGGTTCTATTTTGGGAAGGGCCGTGAGGTCGTCGGCCGAGGCCCGGACAAGCCGACTACTGGCCAGTCCGAGGGCGGGCGACGAGGCCCGGCGGAGTTTCAAGGCGCGTTTCACCCGCTTGTCCGGGCGCGCCACATCGGCCTCTGACGCATAGATTGCCAATCGCACACTCTCAGGCACTGATTACGTAAGCAATACATGCAGTGGCACCTGAGAGAGCCTCCAGGCATGCAAAAAATGACAGTACCTACAACCATCGGAACGAGCTGACCTGGAACTACATCGACGACTGAGTGGTAGGTCGGTCAGACGGCTCATAGACAAGATCAATAAGCTACTGCTGCGCCGATAGGAGGCATGGTGGGCTGGTAGGTGAGGTACAAGTTCTGAGGGAGGTCTGGGCGAGTCACGACCATCGGCATTCCTGCGATGACGACGCCGTCTCGGGATCGACTCATCAACGGTTTTCCTTTTGATATGCGTCCTTTGGTGTATGAAGACACCGTTACTCTCCAGTAAGGGTTCATATTCATAGCGCAGCGAGCCCGGATCCGGTTGCGGTGGCTGACGCCGTTGTAATTCGAGCACTCCGATCGGGACCCTGAGCTTCTTCCGAGCAAGGGCTGTCCCATTAACTACACTGCCACCATGTGAGCTCTCCGTGCATGTCTCGTCTCGATCGTACGAATGCCCTGCGAGACATGGCTGGATTCTCGGAATGGCATCGCAGAATCCTTCCCCGCGAGGGTGCCCGCGGGCTGCACGGGTAGGGAGACGCGAGTGGCTGCCATTGCACTGTCATGCGCACGGCACCATGTGCCGGTTGTACGTTTCTCACACGCGGTGGCGGAGCGAAGAAGCCGCACGCCAAACGGTTTGATCCCGGTCCGCTCCTTGGCCTCCTTCCACGACCGCCGACGGACGAGATCTCAAAAGCGCGTGCCGCGCCCCCTCAAATTCCCTCTCCTCTCGTGCGCCCCGCTCCTCTGCCGTCGCTGTCGCGCATCGCTGGCCGTTTCTAACGCGTCAACCAGTCGCCCGAGCCGCGCTCAGCATCCCGGCCGTACAGGGTACCTCAGGTAAGCTCCCAAAAGCTTTTTCGTTGTTCGTTGCGCCATTCTAACGCTCCTGCCGCCTGTAGACTCGCTCGTTCGCGTCCACATCGCTTCATGGACGCGCACGCGCGGCGCCCCGATCGCGTCGCCCCGTCGCGTCCGCCCAGCCAAGCCCTCGGACTCTGCATCTCCGCGCTAACAGGAGCTATGGGGTACTGGTAAGTTGATCTTTCTCGCTATCCCCCGTCGTGCGCTTTCGCACCAGCTCCCTTTTCATTTCATTTTTTCATCTCGCACCGCTCGCGCGGCAGCAGCTTCTTGCGGAGCAGCTCTCGCAGCAGAGGCGCTGGGCACTGCGAACGCGGCGTATGGAGTTGCTGCGGGCGAGCGCCGCCGCGCGCGCGAAACCCTCTCGCTGTGTCGGGGCTGGTGATGGCCGAGACGGCCGCCAGCGCGCCGTGCTCATGCCTCCCCCGACCTTCCATTCCCTCCGTCTCCAACGTGGCGTCGTGATTCATGCATTCTAGACCTACTTCAAGCCCGCTGGGCACGGCCGTCTGTGCAGCGGTTCCGCGGCAATGTCGAACGCACTCCCCGGCGGCCAGCACCCAGCTCCTTCACCAGCCGAGTCAGGGGCCGCCCATCGTCGGTCCCTGCACTCTTCAATGCGATATAATCTAGGAAAATAGGATGGTACGTCTGTCCCTGTCCTGGCCGCTTGTCATCGCGCCATTTCTTTCCCGCCGACTCCGACCCTTTTCGCCCATTCCTCTCGCATCTCCTTTCGCGCACCTTTCTCTCTGCCCGCATCACATTTCTATTTAGTTTCTCCATTGTCTCCCGCTCAGAACGCGCCGCGCCTGGCTATTTCTGCGGGGGTCTATTTTTGGCCACCCCGCCAGCTTGAGTCGCCGTCGCCCAAATCGCGGCGGAAGGTCTCCGCGTCGGGTATCCCGGCTCGTGAACCTTGCAGAGCGCGGGGAGCACTGTTGTGCTGGCCGTCTCCTCGTCTGTCGACGAGCCTGGCCCATTTTTGTTTCGGACCCGACGCTTTTCTTCCCCCGCCCGCCCGTACCGTCCCCTACGCCGTCTTCGTCGATGGCAATCGACTTCTATTTGGCAGCGCTACCCTACCCCCTCCGCCATTTTCGTGGAGTCCGTTTTCGGCCGTCCGGCGAGCAGGTCTCGCCGGCGTCGAGAACTCAGCATCGCGGCTGCGTACACGGCACGGTGGCTCACCGAGCTCGCCCGCCGCGGGCGCCCTCAATGTTGGGCTCGTCCTGTCGTTCCCCGCCGAGTTCGTCGCGATTTTCCTCGCGCTGATGCCCGCCTTTGGCGATCGCGTGCGTTCTGCGCCCTCGCCATCGCCCATTCTCGTTCTCCTCATCGCTCCTTTACCAGTCGCATCTGCTGACGCTTTCTTTGCAGCACGCAGACCCCGTCTCGCTCCCGCCGGTCTCGCTGATCCCCCGACCGTCGCACACATCCCGCGCTCGCGCGCCGCCGCCGTCTCAGCGCCCCGGCGAGGCCGACCTGCTCAGGACATCCCTGCTGCACACGCCGTGGGCCAACCACCGTCTTCGCTGGCGGGACCGGGCGCCGGCATCGCCTTCGCAGCCGAGGGCTTCCATCACCGCCGCGCCACCCTCGTCTCTCGTCACATCATCCGTCCCCGCCGCTATCGTCCTTTCCCCTCAGGCAGCACGAGGTCATGTATTTCATATGTATGTAGTTCGATAGGTACTTGTAGCTAGTCAGTGGCAATACAGCCAGTTTCTCTCGTAGCCCCGCCCGCGAGCGTCCCCGCCGCGTTGGTCCGTGTGGTGTGAAAGCGAATGTACGTGTTCAGCGCCGTGAGACGCTCCGAGCTGACTCTCGCAAGTCTCAGGTTCTATTCTACATGACACGGTGAGCCCGTCATTTCCTCCGCATACAGCCTGCGAACAGCCAAACAAGCGCCGGCGAGGAGACTATGAGACGCACGTCAAGCCGCCTCCGGGACGTCCAGGTGAGCATTTCGCGAAGGACATGTGCGCGGCTGACTCTACCCAGATCGACGACGGGACGCGAGCAGGAGATCGTTGACCCTGCACCAGTCGAGCCCGGAGACCGAGTTGGGACATCCGTAATTAGCTACCCGCCGCTGCCCCGGCTCTGAGGGCTGCATGTACCTTAGCCGTGATGTCCGTGCCTTCGCGCCCCATGAGATGGGCGCGGGGGCCTCAAAATAGAAGCAACCTGAAACAGGACATGCCATTTTGATTTTCTGCCAACTCTCGTACTTGCAACATTGCGTCTCACCGAGATAGGCTTTTTCGACGAGGACTTTGCGGAGGGTCTAAGACCGATACGGAGCCCTATTTCCGAGTTCAAGCCTGGCATTCGGCGCCGCAAAACAACCTCACGCGGGCGGCGGTGCTGCATCTTGCACCGAAAACAGTCTATTGCGTCCAAGTACGTACACCGCAGAACCCGATAGTCCGCGTTGGGGAGAGCGTGCCGGACGCCTGCTGCACGCGCCGGATGACCTCGAGCGGGTACGTCACGATCTGCGCGCTGGCACCAGCCAGTGCACCGACGACGAGGTGGATCCGGCCGCGGTGCGCGTCGAACGAGGCTGCGTCCAGACGGGCGCGCGCCGCCGCGTTCAGTGTCTCCCAAACAAGGAAGATGCCGCCGCGGTACGGCACGGTGCCCAGCGCAGAGACGGCGAATCCGCGATAGAAGTGGAAGAACGGGAAGGCGATGAGGAATGACGACGGCGCGCGGCCGGGGACGATGCCTTCCTGCCAGATGGCCCGCACAGCGCCTCGTGGGCTGGGAGCGAAACCCGAGGACGCTGCACGGGTGTCGATGGCCATGCGCACGCGTATGAGCTCGAAGGGGTACGTGAAGGGAAGGGTCGACAGTCCTGAATACGGTGTCAGTACGTCTGTAAAGAAAAAAAAAATGCTTGATACACACCTGTGACAGCACCCGTCACCAATCGTCGGTATGACGTCTGTTTCTCGCGCGTAGGCATGATCCACTGCGCAGATCATGAGCACCTAAGGTTGGGTAGGGTCTTCTCGGACACTGACTGCTGATATGCCTTCGTATACGGTGTACCCAATAGCGGCGTGCGGAATGGCGCGTGCCAGGGTCAACGAGTGCCCGCGAAATAAGCCTCTGAAGCCCTCGCGTCGCAGTATCTCGCGCAGAGTATAAAAGAGCCCGCTGAATCCTAGTAATCAAATGAGCTGATGTATATTTCTTCATATTCAAGCCCACCTGAGTACTTTCCATACTCTCTATTGTGCGTCTGGAACAGTATCTTGACGCGTTCAATAGGTGCAATAGCAGTTTTTGCCTGGGAAATGGTGAATAGTAGCTCTCAGGTTGGCCATTGAACTCACGAGTCCGCCAGCGAAGCCTCCAGCAATGGATGAGCGTACAAGGTAGTCATAGGAGTCCCGTTCAGGTCGTGTCTTTATCAGTCGCCAGTGTGGAAAGCGTGCGCTCGGCTCAGGTGAGCTCGACATGAACAGCCAGCGCAGAGCTCTGGCTGGCGAGCGAAGGGTCAGGTGGTCGCGTGAGCTGCTACCGCTTGAGCCGGAGCATACAAGCACGAGGTCGGAAGCCGGGCGCGCCAACTCCGCTCAGCCACTGCGTGTTTCTTCCTCCTCCCAAGTACCAATGCGAAACTGACCCATGCTATTACTGTGATCCTCTGGCGGGAAGATTGAGGACTGGCCGGGTAACTCCATGAATTGTTTATCCTGGTCCTAAAGTCCTTGACATCGAAAACAGATTATAAAATATGGCCGTCAATGAATCTCAAAGCCTTCAAGTTGATTGAGGCTATTGTGCAGTACATGCATCGCAGTCAACAGTCAGTGCCTGAATGAGGTCCCTATTGCAACTGGTCGATAGTCATGTGCACGGTATCTTCAGTGCTTCCCACTCACGCATAGGCTGATACTAAGGCAGTTCGCACGCGTGGAAACCTAACGTGCATCACATTCATTGTTATTTTACAGGAAGCTCGTCAGTTGTCCAAGGACATCTCAGGCGGTCCTCGATCTCGGGTCTGCCTATTTGTCCAACGATCGTCTCATGCGCGCGCAAGTCCTCCAGCATCCGTAGCAGCTCCAGCGGAGCCCGGGGCACGCGCCCGAGTGATGGGGCAGCGTGTCCGCAGTGCCGCCGTTCCGCCAGCCGTTGCGACCGTCGCCGAATACGTGGGCAGCGGCGGCGGGCGGCCATACGGTCCAACGGGCGGCAACGGCGTCTCATGTGTCGGCAGCGGTGGCGCGGAGTGCGTCTTCATCGGCGGCGCCGCCCAGACCGGCGTTTGCGGCGCGTGCGCTGCGTCGCGGTTGCGCTTGGGCGGGGGTACCGTCGGGTCGACGTGCACGAATTTGCGCTTCCCGCTCGCGCTCGGACTCGCGCTTGGATTCGCACTCGGCAGCGGGGCGCGGTGCTCGTCGATCCGTATGATCTGCGGGGGATGCGCGACGTCCCGCAGCCCCGCGTCCGCGGTGGGAGGTGGCAGCATAACAGGCTTAGGCGCCGGCGCCGCGCGCGCGGGCTCCAGCGCGCGTCGTTCGCCCCGTTCCACAGGCGGCTGTTTGGCGGTGAGCTGCTACCGAGCATATACGCACGAGATTGAGTGACGTCGTGCGCGCAAACCCCGCCGCCTCTCCGCGTTCTTCCTTCTCCCGGACCGACGCTCGCATTCACACGCGCCGTCTGCCCTCGTCACCCCAGCTAGCGTTGGCAGCGGCGAGGGCGCGAAGCGCCCTCGCCCTGTGCCCTGCCCCAATTGGCGCTGATCCTTCAAGTTGTTCACGCCAGCGTACAAAGACACCCGCCTGCCGCCTGCCGTCTTGCGCCCGTCGTCGTCATTGCGCACGTTAGCCAGCTGGTCTACGCCCCGCACGCTCTCTCTGCCGACACGCCCGCGACACTGGGTGCCCGACGCACGCGCATGTACCCCGCCCGCACGTCGACGTCGTCAGCCCGCCAGCGCAAAATGCCCTTCAGCGACGCTCTGGCCCGCCGCCCCCAAGCGCCACGGCCTCGCACTCGCCCGTCGTCGTCGAGCCGCCCGAGCTCGCCGCCCGCTTGCCTGCGACGCTGGCCCCTGTACGCGGTACGCGGACCTCGTCGCCGTCGCGCCCATGTACCCCGCCCGCGCCCAGCATGCTTTTCCATAGTCGGGGGCGATGCGGGCGACGCACGCCATGCCGAGTGCGCCGTCGAGGAGCCCGAGCTCGTGGACGGACCAGTCAGTGAGCTTGATACAGCGGCATTCTACAAGGACCAGTCAGGTACGTTGCGCGATAGATAGCAAGGCTGAAACTTACCGATTTCACCAGTTCGCGCTCGACAACGTCGACAGGGTCGCGTAGGCCGAGCCGAACGGTCGACGTGGGCCGATTCGCACCTACAGCTAGGTCAGCGTCTATGCATAACGATCGGACATCCCGCGCTCGCTCACCTATCAGCAGACCGTCGGCCTCGACGTCGCGCACGCGGATTCTGCAAAGAACGATCAGGTACGTCCCCCGATTTTGACAACAAGGCTGAAACCTACTCACGGCATGTTTCAGCACCGGAACCTCGGGATGTCGACGGCGGGCATCGAGCGCCGCAGGAGGGCTGGTCGCGGGGATCGAAGGGGCGCGCTGTCCTGCGCGCGCGGACCTTGTACATACGCGCCGTACAGCCAATAGACCTGTTTGCCCACCCGAATCAGCCATGTGCCGGACGCGCAAGCGATCGTGAGCTGCTTACCAAGTAGACGAAGCAAATGAGGCCTATCGAGCGTGTCAGAATCGGAAAGGGTCGAATGGGGTGCGGGACGTACTCACCGGCGGCTGCCACCGCGGACTGCAAGTCGCGATCTGCTGCAACGGCCGCTCCGACGTGGCGTTCGCTGCGGAGGGCGGTGAGCCAAAGTGTGCACGACGAAAGGCAACGCACCGTGCGATGTCGAGCGAGGCCATGCAGACGGGAGGTAGAAACCGAGGGAAAAGGATGTTGTTGGAAATGGCCTGCTCGCGCGAGCCTCTTATACGCCCCAGGCTACCGCAACCCGCGCCAAGAGTCCGAGATGCACGCGGGAATCTAGGCCCGGCATCTCGTAATGTCAGAGCACGCGTGCTGATGCGCGTTCGAGCGGTGGACCCGGGGCTTCGTGCGCTTGTCCCGCGAGCCCCCGTCGTTTTGCGCGCGCTCCCCGGCCCTCCCTCGCGCGAGACAGCGCCCATCCAGGGTCACGTGACCCGTTCCGCCTGCCTGTTCGCTGAGATAGGGGGTATACCCCCTGTGAATGCGCGAAAACGCACCCACGGCGAACTCGCGCCCGCGCGCGCTGCGCCCTTCCTCCGCCGCGCTTCGCATCATTCGAAGCCCTCGCTTAGCGGGCTGTGCAGCCCGTGATCTGACACACTGCGAGGTGTCGGCGGTTCTGGGCGGAATGCGCGCATTCGACCGCTACGCGCGCCGCCGGGCTCCGCGCCGCTCTGGGCCTTTTTCGCGTTGAATTGCAACTTGAAAGGTACTCAGGGTCTGGGCCAGTCAGGTGAGAGTGGGGCCATTGTGTGAGAGATGCCTGGACGGAGCGGTTCGTCGCATTCGTGCAGATGCGGTCCCCCGGCTCCTCCGCCGTTTCCTTGCTCGTTTCTCGCTCTGTACGCGAGTCTCGCGCAGCAATCACCTCTCCTTGTAACGTATTGACCTGGCTGAAACTTGAGATGAGCACTGTACCTAAGGAAATGGAACTATCGCAGAGCTCGCTGTAGGCCGTATGCATGCTCTCCCGGTCAACATCCAGCCCGCCGCTCGTTCGCGCACGTTCTATTCTCGATCGATCAATCAGACGTGCACGTAAGCATGGTACTTTGAACAATGAAACACAAGAAGCCCGGGAACGAGCTCATTCTCTGCGAGTCGATGGATGGTCGAGGCGCGGAGGTGGCTGACCGCCCCGATCGCATACCGGTGACCTCTCCAGCCGTCCGTATGCGGCATCTCCGAGTGCAACAGTCATGCGGCATTACGGGCTGCTTGCGTACGCTATTATTGTGCATTCATGCTGTATGCGTGCCTGTCAATGTGGCTTCGCCGCGCGTCTTCCCCACTGACCGACGCAATTCACGGTCTTTCGACTGCGCCATCGTCGCGATTGCCACAGAAAGCACTAGCTCCCTGTGACATTTAAGCACATGGAGCCTAATGAGACCCTGAGACAGATTCCTGTGTCCCAGAATCGTTTGCGGTAGTCGGTCTCGTGCTGGTCACTCGCAAGCTTTGTTCTCACCGTCCACTCGTCGTTCATCCTCTCACGCAGCGCTTCTCACCACGCACACGCTCTCTAAAAGCATGGAATTAAGCGCCCGTCAGGGTCTCAGCGAGAGACTATAGTTATAGGGCCTGACCCCTATACTTTTCCTGTAACTGGTTGAATGCACCAAACGACGCGCCGAGCTCGCGCAGCGCTCCGCTCCTTCTCTGCTGCGGCTTCTCGCACTGATGGATCCGGAGAATGATGACCGCGAAACCGGGGGCCACGCGTGAATCGCGCGCTTTGCGCTGGCGACGGTATTCGCTCGCATACGCGATTCCAGACTTGCTGCGCCATTCCCAGCAGAATTCTTTGCTGTAAGCAATGCTTGGCAGGTTCTATTTTGGGAAGGGCCGTGAGGTCGTCGGCCGAGGCCCGGACAAGCCGACTACTGGCCAGTCCGAGGGCGGGCGACGAGGCCCGGCGGAGTTTCAAGGCGCGTTTCACCCGCTTGTCCGGGCGCGCCACATCGGCCTCTGACGCATAGATTGCCAATCGCACACTCTCAGGCACTGATTACGTAAGCAATACATGCAGTGGCACCTGAGAGAGCCTCCAGGCATGCAAAAAATGACAGTACCTACAACCATCGGAACGAGCTGACCTGGAACTACATCGACGACTGAGTGGTAGGTCGGTCAGACGGCTCATAGACAAGATCAATAAGCTACTGCTGCGCCGATAGGAGGCATGGTGGGCTGGTAGGTGAGGTACAAGTTCTGAGGGAGGTCTGGGCGAGTCACGACCATCGGCATTCCTGCGATGACGACGCCGTCTCGGGATCGACTCATCAACGGTTTTCCTTTTGATATGCGTCCTTTGGTGTATGAAGACACCGTTACTCTCCAGTAAGGGTTCATATTCATAGCGCAGCGAGCCCGGATCCGGTTGCGGTGGCTGACGCCGTTGTAATTCGAGCACTCCGATCGGGACCCTGAGCTTCTTCCGAGCAAGGGCTGTCCCATTAACTACACTGCCACCATGTGAGCTCTCCGTGCATGTCTCGTCTCGATCGTACGAATGCCCTGCGAGACATGGCTGGATTCTCGGAATGGCATCGCAGAATCCTTCCCCGCGAGGGTGCCCGCGGGCTGCACGGGTAGGGAGACGCGAGTGGCTGCCATTGCACTGTCATGCGCACGGCACCATGTGCCGGTTGTACGTTTCTCACACGCGGTGGCGGAGCGAAGAAGCCGCACGCCAAACGGTTTGATCCCGGTCCGCTCCTTGGCCTCCTTCCACGACCGCCGACGGACGAGATCTCAAAAGCGCGTGCCGCGCCCCCTCAAATTCCCTCTCCTCTCGTGCGCCCCGCTCCTCTGCCGTCGCTGTCGCGCATCGCTGGCCGTTTCTAACGCGTCAACCAGTCGCCCGAGCCGCGCTCAGCATCCCGGCCGTACAGGGTACCTCAGGTAAGCTCCCAAAAGCTTTTTCGTTGTTCGTTGCGCCATTCTAACGCTCCTGCCGCCTGTAGACTCGCTCGTTCGCGTCCACATCGCTTCATGGACGCGCACGCGCGGCGCCCCGATCGCGTCGCCCCGTCGCGTCCGCCCAGCCAAGCCCTCGGACTCTGCATCTCCGCGCTAACAGGAGCTATGGGGTACTGGTAAGTTGATCTTTCTCGCTATCCCCCGTCGTGCGCTTTCGCACCAGCTCCCTTTTCATTTCATTTTTTCATCTCGCACCGCTCGCGCGGCAGCAGCTTCTTGCGGAGCAGCTCTCGCAGCAGAGGCGCTGGGCACTGCGAACGCGGCGTATGGAGTTGCTGCGGGCGAGCGCCGCCGCGCGCGCGAAACCCTCTCGCTGTGTCGGGGCTGGTGATGGCCGAGACGGCCGCCAGCGCGCCGTGCTCATGCCTCCCCCGACCTTCCATTCCCTCCGTCTCCAACGTGGCGTCGTGATTCATGCATTCTAGACCTACTTCAAGCCCGCTGGGCACGGCCGTCTGTGCAGCGGTTCCGCGGCAATGTCGAACGCACTCCCCGGCGGCCAGCACCCAGCTCCTTCACCAGCCGAGTCAGGGGCCGCCCATCGTCGGTCCCTGCACTCTTCAATGCGATATAATCTAGGAAAATAGGATGGTACGTCTGTCCCTGTCCTGGCCGCTTGTCATCGCGCCATTTCTTTCCCGCCGACTCCGACCCTTTTCGCCCATTCCTCTCGCATCTCCTTTCGCGCACCTTTCTCTCTGCCCGCATCACATTTCTATTTAGTTTCTCCATTGTCTCCCGCTCAGAACGCGCCGCGCCTGGCTATTTCTGCGGGGGTCTATTTTTGGCCACCCCGCCAGCTTGAGTCGCCGTCGCCCAAATCGCGGCGGAAGGTCTCCGCGTCGGGTATCCCGGCTCGTGAACCTTGCAGAGCGCGGGGAGCACTGTTGTGCTGGCCGTCTCCTCGTCTGTCGACGAGCCTGGCCCATTTTTGTTTCGGACCCGACGCTTTTCTTCCCCCGCCCGCCCGTACCGTCCCCTACGCCGTCTTCGTCGATGGCAATCGACTTCTATTTGGCAGCGCTACCCTACCCCCTCCGCCATTTTCGTGGAGTCCGTTTTCGGCCGTCCGGCGAGCAGGTCTCGCCGGCGTCGAGAACTCAGCATCGCGGCTGCGTACACGGCACGGTGGCTCACCGAGCTCGCCCGCCGCGGGCGCCCTCAATGTTGGGCTCGTCCTGTCGTTCCCCGCCGAGTTCGTCGCGATTTTCCTCGCGCTGATGCCCGCCTTTGGCGATCGCGTGCGTTCTGCGCCCTCGCCATCGCCCATTCTCGTTCTCCTCATCGCTCCTTTACCAGTCGCATCTGCTGACGCTTTCTTTGCAGCACGCAGACCCCGTCTCGCTCCCGCCGGTCTCGCTGATCCCCCGACCGTCGCACACATCCCGCGCTCGCGCGCCGCCGCCGTCTCAGCGCCCCGGCGAGGCCGACCTGCTCAGGACATCCCTGCTGCACACGCCGTGGGCCAACCACCGTCTTCGCTGGCGGGACCGGGCGCCGGCATCGCCTTCGCAGCCGAGGGCTTCCATCACCGCCGCGCCACCCTCGTCTCTCGTCACATCATCCGTCCCCGCCGCTATCGTCCTTTCCCCTCAGGCAGCACGAGGTCATGTATTTCATATGTATGTAGTTCGATAGGTACTTGTAGCTAGTCAGTGGCAATACAGCCAGTTTCTCTCGTAGCCCCGCCCGCGAGCGTCCCCGCCGCGTTGGTCCGTGTGGTGTGAAAGCGAATGTACGTGTTCAGCGCCGTGAGACGCTCCGAGCTGACTCTCGCAAGTCTCAGGTTCTATTCTACATGACACGGTGAGCCCGTCATTTCCTCCGCATACAGCCTGCGAACAGCCAAACAAGCGCCGGCGAGGAGACTATGAGACGCACGTCAAGCCGCCTCCGGGACGTCCAGGTGAGCATTTCGCGAAGGACATGTGCGCGGCTGACTCTACCCAGATCGACGACGGGACGCGAGCAGGAGATCGTTGACCCTGCACCAGTCGAGCCCGGAGACCGAGTTGGGACATCCGTAATTAGCTACCCGCCGCTGCCCCGGCTCTGAGGGCTGCATGTACCTTAGCCGTGATGTCCGTGCCTTCGCGCCCCATGAGATGGGCGCGGGGGCCTCAAAATAGAAGCAACCTGAAACAGGACATGCCATTTTGATTTTCTGCCAACTCTCGTACTTGCAACATTGCGTCTCACCGAGATAGGCTTTTTCGACGAGGACTTTGCGGAGGGTCTAAGACCGATACGGAGCCCTATTTCCGAGTTCAAGCCTGGCATTCGGCGCCGCAAAACAACCTCACGCGGGCGGCGGTGCTGCATCTTGCACCGAAAACAGTCTATTGCGTCCAAGTACGTACACCGCAGAACCCGATAGTCCGCGTTGGGGAGAGCGTGCCGGACGCCTGCTGCACGCGCCGGATGACCTCGAGCGGGTACGTCACGATCTGCGCGCTGGCACCAGCCAGTGCACCGACGACGAGGTGGATCCGGCCGCGGTGCGCGTCGAACGAGGCTGCGTCCAGACGGGCGCGCGCCGCCGCGTTCAGTGTCTCCCAAACAAGGAAGATGCCGCCGCGGTACGGCACGGTGCCCAGCGCAGAGACGGCGAATCCGCGATAGAAGTGGAAGAACGGGAAGGCGATGAGGAATGACGACGGCGCGCGGCCGGGGACGATGCCTTCCTGCCAGATGGCCCGCACAGCGCCTCGTGGGCTGGGAGCGAAACCCGAGGACGCTGCACGGGTGTCGATGGCCATGCGCACGCGTATGAGCTCGAAGGGGTACGTGAAGGGAAGGGTCGACAGTCCTGAATACGGTGTCAGTACGTCTGTAAAGAAAAAAAAAATGCTTGATACACACCTGTGACAGCACCCGTCACCAATCGTCGGTATGACGTCTGTTTCTCGCGCGTAGGCATGATCCACTGCGCAGATCATGAGCACCTAAGGTTGGGTAGGGTCTTCTTGGACACTTACTGCCGATATGCCTTCGTATACGGTGTACCCAATAGCGGCGTGCGGAATGGCGCGCGCCAGGGTCAACGAGTGCCCGCGAAACAACCCTCTGAAGCCCTCGCGTCGCAGTATCTCGCGCAGTGTATAAAAGAGCCCGCTGAATCCTAGTAATGAGATGAGCCTGTGCATATTATTATAGCAATATTCAAACCCACCTGAGTACTTTCCATACTCTCTATTGTGCGTCTGGAACAGTATCTTGACGCGTTCGATAGGTGCAATCGCCGTTTTCGCCTGGCATAGGTTCATTAATAGGTTTTGTATTGAGAGCAGAGCACGTACCAATCCACCAGCGAATCCACCGGCGAAGGACGACCGGATGAGATAGTCATAGGAATCCCGTTCAGGTCGTGTCTTTATCAGTCGCCAGTGTGGGAAGCGTGCGCTCGGCTCAGATGAGCTCGACATGAACAGCCAGCGCAGGACTCTGGCCGGCGAGCGATGGGTCAGGTGGTCGCGTGAGCTGCTACCGCTTGAGCCGGAGCATATAAGCACGAGGTCGGAAGTTGCAATTGGCGCCTTGCGCGCAAACTCCGCTCAGCCACTTGCTTCCTCCCAAGTACCAAAACGAAACTGGCCAATGATATTACCGCGGTCATCGGGCAGAAGATTGATGACTTTTCGAGTAATTCTATGAATTGTTTGTCTTGGTCCTAAGGTCCTTGACATCGCCAACAGATTTTAAATTATGGTCCTCGAAGAGCCAGGAGCCTCAGAGCCTTGCATGAAGCTATTGTGCAGTATATGCATAAGAGTCAACACTCACGCAGAATGAAACTCCCATTGTAACTGGTCGATACAGTCTTGTGCACGGTACCTTCAGTGCTTCACACTGTTCAGGCAAAGGCTGATACTTAGGCAGTTGGTATGTGTGGAAACTAGTGGGGCAGGTGAAAAGGTCTTTCATAAATTTCACAGGAAGTTCGTTAGTTGTCGAAGGACGTCCCAGGCGGCCCCGATCTTGGGTCTGCCTATCTGGCCAACAATAATCTCATGCCCCCGTACGACCGTCAGCATCCGTAGCACCAGCAGATCCAGCTGGACCCGGGGCAACACGAGCGACCGAGTGGCGGGGCAGCGTGTCAGCAGTGCCGCCTTTCCCAGCCGTTGCGCCCGTCGCCGAAGAACGTTCAGCTGAATACGTGGGCAGCGGCGGCGGGCGGCCATACGGTCCAACGGGCGGCAACGGCGTCTCATGTGTCGGCAGCGGTGGCGCGGAATGCGTCTTCATCGGCGGCGCCGCCCAGACCGGCGTTTGCGGCGCGTGCGCTGCGTCGCGGTTGCGCTTGGGCGGGGGTACCGTCGGGTCGACGTGCACGAATTTGCGCTTCCCGCTCGCGCTCGGACTCGCGCTTGGATTCGCACTCGGCAGCGGGGCGCGGTGCTCGTCGATCCGTATGATCTGCGGGGGATGCGCGACGTCCCGCAGCCCCGCGTCCGTGGTGGGAGGTGGCAGCATAACAGGCTTAGGCGCCGGCGCCGCGCGCTCGGGCTCCAGCGCGCGTCGTTCGCCCCGTTCCACAGGCGGCTGTTTGGCGGAGGCATGCCCGTCGCCGCCGGGCCTGCGCGCCGCGGACTCGCGCTGGGTCCGCGGCGGCTCCGCGGCAGATGGCGCTGAGTTTCGTGGCGCATGCGTCGAGCCGCGGACGTGATTCGCGCCGACGGCGTGCGCAAACGCGGCGCGATCTTCGGCGTTCAGGTTCTGCCAGCGCGGGTACGCCTCTGGGCGCGCGGTAGCCTCGTATCTCTGCAAAGAGGCGCTCAGCTCGATGATACGGTCCATTAACATCCTGCGTCGATCGCCCAGGTCAGCACAGGGTTCATTAGTTACAGTGCGCATCACAGAACTTACTTTTTCTCGGCCTTGAGCGCGCGGTTGGAAGCGGCGAGCGCATCGAACCGCTCGCTGAGTAGCTTGTACTGAGAGTCCATATAGGCAAGACGCTGTGATCAATATTAGTGAGCCTGTCGCAAAGTCCTAATTCAATCAGACAGACTATTTGAGTATCTTTTAGAGCCTCATGGCATGCTTTGTATTCCTCGATGTGCGCGAAGCCCTGGAAAGGTGACGCCGGAGCTGACATGGTTGTGGGAAAGGACAAAGAGCTCGCGGCAGTTCAACGTCCGCCATTTTCGGTAGTCGTGTGGCGGAAAGGAAAGGGGCGAAGCAAAACACACGTTACGGCCGTGCGCCGATCCGGACCGTTTAGCGTCATTTCCACTTTCAGCCGAGGCACGCTGTTCTGGCCTCCTCCTCCTCCCTGCACTCCCGTATGCTGTCTGGTTCATTCAGCTGAATTTTTTTTCCTGTGCGGTTTCTACGACCTTGTTTCCCCACCCGTGGTACTACTCCCAGCGTTTGGTGACGAATCTAAGAACCACGGAACCGACCGTGTGATCCCGGCACGCTCCCGGTTCGTCATATCTCCGGCATCAAAAATCAAAGAACCACCACGCGAGAGTTGCCTCATGCCCAGGTCATGCCCAGCAGCAGGTGAACAAAGTGAAATCTCAGGACTAAGAAGTGGACTGGAACACGGACGATCCTCAGACTGACATTCGCCACGACAATCCACTCAGCGTAATTCACAGGTCTAATTTGGTTCTCTTCTCTGACAACCGCAGATCCTCGTCAAGTGTGCTTATATGTGACGGGAGAGCTGCGCGCGCGCACCGTGATGGGAAGATGAACCAGAGGATGGCGAGGCCGCGAAGGCGGCAACAATACCGTGAGCGCGCGCGCAGACGACGCTGTCCTCCTGTTGACGGCTGAAAAATGTAGGACTGCATGCCCCATGAACCCGGTATATGCTGGATCGGGCTGCGCGTGTTGTCGGATATCGCGCCTGTGGCGCAGATGATACTCACATGGGACCAGCAACAAGTACCTATGGTGCTCATAATAACCAAACAACCTCCGTGTCCAGGACTACAACAGCATCCCAATAAATAGTGCTACAGAGTGGTTGGTCGCCGCCGCCGAACGAGACAGACCTGACGCCTAGCCCTCTCGAGACTCGAGCACAAGATGCACTGGGCCAGGAGTGGCAGTCACGCCCACCGTCCACTTGGTCAGACGAGCCCACTGCTCGGCCTTTGGCAGCTTCGCGACCTCGGGCGTGGGCGCCAAGCGGTACTTTCGCACCAGCCGCGCGAGGATGCACACGCTCTCCACCGTCGCGAACCTCTGGCCGAGACAGACATGTGGTCCGCCGGTGAACGGTACCCCTGTTATGCGATCAGAAAGGGAAAGGAGATACTGCTAGGGGCAGTCTCTCACAAGCATCGCGCGGCCACTCCCAGTCAGGGGTGTCAATGAAGCGCTCGGGGCGGAATGCATTAGCGTCCGCTCCCCAGTATAGCGCTGCGCAGACGATCAACCAGCGAAGAGAGGCAGACAGAAGGCTTACGCGACATGTGGACGGCGTGGATGTCGAGCACGCAAGTCGTCCCTGCGGTTACTGACACGCGGGAAGGCTCCCAAACGCCGGCAGCGTTGCGCTTCTGGCAGGGCAGGACTGTGTCGCGCACTGGATAGCGCGTCACCCGCACTTCGGCCGGGAATAAGCGCAGGGTCTCGCGGAACACCGCGAGGGTGTATTCCTGGACCGTTGGGTGAGCCAGGTCAGGTTCGGAGAGCTTTTTGACACTGACCAGCCTGTTATAGTCGACAAGTTTGGACGAAGACCACTGAGAGCACACGATTAGGCCGCGAGATGAAGATCGACAGAGACTCACCTGGTCTCCTGTGGTATCCGGCCAGAGCATCTTGGTCTCGTCGTAAATCTTGTCCTGGACTTCGGGGTGCATTGCCAGAAGGGCAAAAGCAAACGTCAGAGTGTGAGCCGACGTCTCTGTGGATCTCATGAGTAAGCTGGGCGCTGCTCGTATGTGGCAACTCACCGTGACCGGCAAGGAAGAAGACCTGGAAGGTATCAATCTCGGAGACCCGTGCCGCATGTTGGCAATGCTCACGTAGATATTCGATAATAACTCGTCGTCCGTGAGTCGGGCACCGTCCTCAGCGTCGTTCGCCTCGACAAGACGGCGGAACAGGTCGGCCGCCTCGTTAGAGTCACCCTCACCGATGCCCTTGCCCTTCGTCCGCGCCTCCACGATCATCTGCTTGATGTATCGCTGCAGCTCGCTATACGCGACGTCGCTCTTCTTGAGCCCCTCGATCGGGAGCGTATATAGGAAGCGCGGGGCGATGACGCGGATCAGCATTGTGTCGATCGCGGTGAACAACGCTTCGCCAAATGGCATTGTGTAGCCCGCACGGCTTTCGCCCATCGTGCTGCGAGAAAATTGCAAGCCGAAGCCTGCGGATGCGATGACGAAGAGAGTGATGTCCCGCATGTCCTCGGTGATATTCGTGACTACCCGCCCTGCCGTGGCGATAGTGCCGTCCCACGGCGCGAACCAGTCGCCCAGAGTGCGCACAGTCTCGTTCCAGAGAAGGGAATTGTTGCGCTGTTGTGATTTAATTCGGTAAAAAAGGGAATGACGAAGAAGATGCATACTTCGCCGAAACTCTTTCGCGCGATGGAGCGGTGGCGAACCCAAGTGTCGCCCTCAGTGCCGACGATCTGCGAAGCAAAGCGTAAGAGCCCGTTTCATCGCAATGGATTCGGCGGAGAAGGACTCACATTCTCGCCAAAGAAGCTAATGATTTTATACTTTCCCAGGGGTCAGTAAAGCTGGGCCCGTTTGGGATTTGTACGCACACTCTCGGTATTCTTGACAAAGGCATGCCGGTCGTTCATAATCATCTTCAATGCGGCGGCGTCTCCGACATAGATGTCGCGCTGGGCAGTCAGTGGGAATATGCACGGGATGACGGTGGTGCCGTGGTTCTCGAACGCTGATTTACGAATGTTCATAAGCGAATGGACGTGTTCGTATTGGCGATGCGCACGGATGAAGTTCGCCCAATGGTTCGCTATCCAGTTCTTGGGCGGCCAAATGCTGGCTATCGGCATTGACAACGGTCCTGCGTTCATTGCAATCAAGCTGCGCCGCGGGTGAGCCTGGCGCCCCACTGTGACACGCAGCCAGCGCACCGATCGCCAGGCTCGCGACGCGCAAGGCAGCGCAAAATGATGAAGGCGCCATACGCGCCCGCTACGGCCGCAGCGGCCTCTGGCGTACTTAGCATCGCTGGTGGTAGTACGGTAGGAGCAAGGTCCTGCCACGCAACCCACGCCGGGGGCCGACAGATGGGCGTCGCATGGCCATGTGTCGGCCAAGCTGAGATTGGCCAGACGGTTTGATCACCGGGCTCCTCCGGTTCCTTATGACCGGCTCATGACCCTGAAGTTGACCTTATGTAATACGGATGCAACTGGCCTCGTATGGAGGAATCGCGACTCAACTTGACCGCGGTATGATCAAGTGAGAATGAGCAACTCGTTGATAGGGAATATTCGACCTCCAGATCGAGGAAAACATACAGGAACGGCCAGTCACATATACTTCACCGGCTCAACTCTGCCGCGGTTCGAGCGCAAGATGCACAGGGCCGGGAGTGGCAGTGACGCCCACCGTCCACTTGGTCAGGCGAGCCCATTGCTCTGCCTTCGGCAGCTTCGCGACCTCTGGCGTGGGCGCTAAGCGGTACTTCCGCACCATCCGCGCAAGGATGCACACGCTCTCCACTGTTGCGAATCGCTGACCAAGGCATACGTGCGGACCTCCAGTGAATGGAACCCCTGTTTTAGGTGCGATCAGCGGGGCACTGAGACTACCAGTGGGAGTCGCTCACAAGCATCGCGCGGCCACTCCCAGCCGGGAGTGTCAATGAACCGCTCAGGCCTGAACGCTTCTGCATCTTCGCCCCAATACAATGCTGTCCAAAATTTCGCCTCAGCAATGACGGACAGGCGAAGTATTGTGGCCGAAGGGCTCACGCGACATGTGCACAGCGTGTATGTCCAGCACGCAAGCTGTCCCTGCCTTGACAGAGACAAGGTCGGGCTCCCACACACCGGAGGCTCTACGCTTCTGGCAGGGCAGGACCCCATCGTTGACTGAGAATCGGGTCACCCGCACCTCCGCCGGGAAAAGGCGCAAGGTTTCGCGAAACACCGCGAGAGTGTACTCCTGGAACACCGGGTCAGGCAGGCAGGTTGTGTCAAAGTTAGGGCACTGACAAGCCTATTGTAGTCAACAAGCTTGGAAGAAGGCCACTGAAAACGAGCGTGAGGGTCGCAGTTGTAGCCACGCCGGAACGCCCCACCTGATCGCCCGCAATATCGGGCCAGAGCCTCTTGACCTCTGCATAAATCTTGTCCTGAGCATCTGGATGCATCGAAAGAAGCGCAAATGCGAATGTCAGAGTGTGAGCCGACGTTTCTTTAGACATTATGAATGTGAGATCTATCCAAACTGACGTCGCGGCTACAACTTACCGTGGCCGGCGAGGAAGAACACCTGAAGCGTGTGAGTACCTGAAAATCACGCTTACCACTGAGACCTACGTAGATATTTGACAGCAACTCATCATCCGTAAGACGGGCGCCGTCCTCCGCGTCGTTCGCTTCGACGAGCCGGCGAAACAGATCCGCGGCTTCACTCGAGTCCCCTTCGCCTATCCCTTTGCCCTTGGTCCGAGCCTCAGTGATCATCTGCTTAATATACCTCTGAAGCTCCGTATACGCCACGTCGCTCTTCTTGAGTCCCTTGATCGGGAGGGAATATAGGAATCGGGGAGCGATGACTCGAGTGAACATCGTGTCGATCGCGGTGAACAATGCTTCACCGAACGGCATGGTGTAGCCGGAGCGCATCTCCCCCATAGTACTACGAGAGAACTGTAGCCCAAAGCCCGCAGAGGCGATGACAAAAAGAGTGATGTCCCGGAGGTCTTCCGTGACGTTCGTCACTGTCTGCCCATCATGCGCGGCGATATTGGCATCCCAGGGTGCGAACCAGTCGTCCAGAATTCGTACGGTCTCCACCCAGAGCAAAGCATTGTTCCTCTGTGACAACGTTAAATGTGTGGCAACAGGATGCATAAGCGTACTTCGCCAAAACTCTTGCGTGCGACGGAGCGGTGGCGGACCCAGATGTCACCTTCAGTACCGACGATCTGCAGTTGTTAACGACAGCTGCAAGTCAATGCATTCCGCGGGAAACTGACGTTGTCTCCGAAGAACTTGATGAGTTCGTACTAACCGGGTGCGTGAGCGACGGCGACCGCTGCCATGAATGGCACTCTCACCATCTTGACGTTCTTGATGAAAGCATGGCGATCGTTCATAATAATCTTCATAGCCCCGGCGTCTCCGACATATATGTACCGTTTGGCGTTCAGCGGGAAAATGCAAGGAATGACCGTAGCACCCTGGCTCTCGAACGCTGGTGAACGTACATTAGCTGGAGGACGCAAGGTTTCGGAAACACACGGATGAAGTGAGCCCAACGGTCCCCGAGCCAGCCCTTGGGCGGCCAGATGCTCGACAACAGCATTGAGAACGGCCCCGCGCTCGTGGAAATGAGTCTGTTTCCAAAGTGAGCATGCAGCCCGGACATTGCAAGAAAACGAGCTGACCTATCGCCAGGCTCGCGGCGCAAGAGCCAGCGGGAAACGATGAATGCAACATATGCCGCGCCTGTGGCCGTAATGGTCTCCGTCGCCGTGCCCAGCATCGCCAGTGGTTGAGAGTTGATAGCAAAGTTACAGTACCACGGCGACCGGCGTTGCGTGGGCGGACAGATGGGCGCCGCATGGCGGTGTCTTACTACAGCTCGCGAGCATGAGTTCCCAGGGTCAGATTGGCTCCGGTCCGCACAACCTCCGTGTACAGGTAATGCTCGCAAGTTCGTACTGTAGCTGCAAATTCAATGCGGCCTAATCCTGATTTCCTTCATTGCCCTACTAATACACACGCCTTCAGAACCGAACTAGCTGTCCCATGCGACCTTCGACGACCTAAAGGTGCTGAGAAGACCTACAGGTATCAAAGTAGGTTCGACCGTTTGCAGGGAACCAAATTTCTCGACCAACTCGTTGCCGTAGAGCGAGATGTCCCATTTCTCCGACGAAGTCCTCGAGTGCCAGTCCTCGTCGTTGACCGCCGCCGTGCCTTTCCGATCCACTGTTGCGTACGGTTCGGGCACCTCCTGCATACTCTTCCACGTCGCGCCCCACCACTTCATGGCCGTCTCCCGCCCGAGGATGTACTCCTCCCATGGCATGAAGTCGTCCGGGCCACCGCCCGCAGTACTCGCAGTATGCCACGCGTCCCGCTTCCCGTCGTATTCGACCTTGTCGTCGCGCATCCGGCGGGCCAGCTTCTCGGACGGAGGAACAGACAATGCCCTGCGGGTCACAAGGACATCGACTATGGGGTTAACGACGCCCAGACCACCCGACGCTGTAGGGAGAAAGACCCAGCCCGGTGGGATGTCGGTCACGCCGAAACGCTCCTTGAGAACCGTCTGCAGGTGCTGAACGACGGAGCCGTTGGCGTCTGCAAACACCTCGCGGTAGATGCGACCGAACGTGGAGATGACCTCGTCCGCATGCGCAGTCCCGAAACAGTTCGCAGGTTGGGCGAAGTTCCTCCGCATCCATTCGACGTACTGGGGATACCGTTAATCGCCGCGCGATGACTATGGCAACGCTCTTGGACTAGATTCACCTTGTTGAACACGTTCACGAACCCGAAGACGGATTTCGCGTTTACTAGCTGTCTCTTGAGCTCCGCGATGTGTGGGTCAATTGTCGTCTGGTCGACGACGAACCGGCCTTGGCTGGCGTCCAATGTGATGAAGCCCCAACCGACCGGTCCGCGGGGCAAGGATGCATCGAGGGCTGCCCCAACGCAGACGGCACCGGTCTTCTTCGAGTTGAACGTGATCCCACACAGGTCGGCGTACTTGTTCATTTCCTTCCACGCCGTCGCACAGCGCGAGGCTTCGTGATGGAAGAACCAGAAGTCGTCGTAAATGCGGTATATGTAGAGGCCGCGTGCCGCCTGGTTTGCAGCGAAGTCCATGCCGAAGAGGAGCACTTCGCCGCATAGCACCTGCGCAGGTGGGGAAGTGAGCGATGCGGCCACGATTCAGAAAGAGATGGCCTCTCACCGAAAGCGCTTGCGCGATCGGGACACCTCGCTTGCGGATCTGTGGGGCGGTCGCGCCCTCGAACCGCAGCTTGGCCTGCAGCCACTTCCGGAAGAAGCTCATCCAACCCTCGTCCATTCCGTAAAACTCGAACGCAGCGAGAATCGCATCGTGAGACAGCGACGGCCCGAACCTAGCCATGCTTTGAGTCAGCCCGGCCCGCAGTAGCAATAGTGACCTGGGAGCTCACCACTCGAGATCCGCCCTTACGACGGTACACTGGCCGTTGAGTTGCTGCCGGAGAGCGACCTCGGTGCTGACGAGACGCAGGAGCACCTGCTGTGCGTGCACGCCGCGGTTGGGGTTGGACGCTTCCTTTGGCTCCTCGTCGTACGGATCCTCCGCGGCAATCTCGGCTGGCAGCTGCGCGAGAAAGAACTGCTCGCGCTGCATCTCCTGACGCTGCGCCTCAATGGACCCAGGCAGCGGCTTGCGATGGTCATGTGCAATCTGCGCGTCCCGGCCGACTCTCTCCTGGAAGAATTCCTGGCGGCGGTCGAGGTGCTTCTTCGACAGCGGCGCGACGTCGCGCTTCCACGCGCGCGAGTCGACCACCGCGCCGAAGATGCGTTTGAACCGGATGCTCCACTGCATTCCGATGTGCTGGAAGAGTAGAGCCTGGATAATCTCGCTATCCATATACGCCCTGGAGCACAGGGATTTGAGTTCGCAACGCTATCATCTGAGGAAGAGAACAAACCTGTACTTTCCGCTGAGATGGCGTCGCATGTCGACGGGCACTGAGCAGCCGTCAGACCGTGTCAATGCAGCGTCATGCCCGCAGCGACGCACCACCATCCTCGGGCCAATCCCATTCGTCCAGTCCAGCCATCTGCATGTTCAGAACACTGGCGATCTCCTGCACAATGACGTCGTTGGCGAGGAATCCCTTGAGTGTCGCAGTCTTCTCTGCGCTCAGCAGGTCGCGCGACAGCAGGCTCTGCATGAGCTTGCGCAGCTCGCTCGTTGTCACTTCCTGTGAGCGGAGAGTCTTCCCCGCGCTCTTCATGCTTTCCCGCAGCGTTGCAAGGACCGCCCCCCCGTCGTCACCGCTGAAGAGGCGCTCAAGGTACGATTGCAGCGCAGCCGTGTCGATATTCTTCGGCGAAAAAATGAGCTCCTGGATACGGTCCTGCTGCTCGACTCGCTCTGTCATATACGTCAGGCGGGATGACACAGAAGGATTACGATGAAGCGGCTCTCACCATGCCGCACGTTCCGCTCAGGCCCAGCCTCAGTCGGTGACGGGGCGTCGTCCGCAGCTGCTGCTGTGGGGAGCGCGAGGGAGTCGCCACTCCCAAGCCACTCCTCCAGCAGGTCTCCGAAGAGCCGCGCATAGTCGTACCGGGTGACCGTCTGCCGGAGCTGCTGCTCGAGGGTATCGCCCCAAGTCTTGATGAGCGACGTCGGAACCGACGGGTCGTTTTTCGCTTGCAAAGCCCACCTGAAAGCGACCATTAGTGCATGCATTTATATCACGGTTGGACGAAAGATATTCACTGCTCGTAGTTGGACAGCGAGATGTCGTCAGACACGAGCGAACCCAGGCCCTTCCAGCTTGTGATGCGGTCGTACAGGATCGCCAGGCGCTCCAGGGGTGTCGGCGCCACGGCCGCGTCGCGCAGCGCGCTGTCGACGTAGGCACGGCAGGCGGTACGCTGGCGCGCCAGCTCTTGGAGCTTGATGCTCGTGATATACTGCAGCGTCTCGCCAAATGCGCCGCTCATGGCAAGCAATAATTGCCCGATGTTCGCGGTTCAGACTCTAGAACCATCGCGGTGTTAGATATATATAGGCCGCCGTGCAGATGACTTGGAGGCGCAGCACCTTGTGGAATGTGCGAGATGCTGGGCTTCGCTTGGCAGTGACTCGCGACTTGGTGCAAGAGAGAGACCTGGCGGAAGCGGTGCCGTCGCGTGCGCGCCGAACGTCGCGCCCAAGATTTTCCCACGATAGACACGGATGAGCGCGAGCCTGGCCCTACGAACAGTACACGTACGAGACACGTATGTCAGCCGGTGTGACTGGAAACCGCGAGAGCATTCCAGACTGTAGCCTGACTCGACTCAGAGCTGCGGCGCTGCCAAGACTCAGAGCCATGCATGCTCGCCACTGGCAGGACTTTCAGAGCGCGTGTGCACGCGTCCGAGCACAGCGCAGCCTGCAACTGCATCAGTTTTAGAGGTTACTAGTGACCAAGTCCTTCTAACCTGAATTTCAAAGGGAAAACGGTACCCTGTCACTGGTAGGCGATGGGGCCGACAATTCCTGCGGGCTTTGACGTTATATCCGTGGCTTGCAAAGCGAGCACACGTTGAGCACACGTTGGTTTGAGTCTGAGGAGCGCATGAGTACTGTACAGTATTACATAGAAGAAGTCAAACACCGGTCGTAAACCGGACGACGAAGTGCTGTGGAACGGACACTGTCCGGTCCGGCTCGTCGCCTACGCACCGTTGGCCGTGCCATAGCCGTAGCACTCGATATTCCACCAAGTCCTGACACTGTGACAGAACGACAGCTACTCCGTAGATTTCGGCACTATCCCCCGCCCTTTGGAGCATGAATCGCGATGTTGCTAAGACATGGAAATAGCAACAATTTCACATACACCCTCTACTGCATTGATATACGGTATAACTAGTCGAATTCGGTGAAGTAAACGTTTTCCTATTGTAACCTTGTATCCTCGATGCAATCTGATAGGACGCTGTCATTATGAGAGACAAGCGCACTGTTCGACCAGAATTTTGGTCCCCATATGCAAGTCGTTAATGGTTCAACCCAAGTGCCTACGACGCGACTGCTGAGCGGATTCATTACCCGCTTTGCACCCGGTAGAAGTCATGTGACGAGCGCTTACCGGCGTTTGCCTAATACGTGGTTGACCCGCTCCGCGACGCGTCTCATGGCCGAAAAGCCACCACAGGTACGCGCGCGACGGTGATTTGGCTGAGAACCTGGCTAACATTTGTGCAGATATTTCGCGACGCTGACGGCCGCCGCATATTATTTGGCTTGCGGTTCGACGCGGATGACGCCGAACGGGAACGCCTCAAGGAGCTTATCGAGGTCTGCAGTTTAACACTTTCGGTTTAAATTCTGGATGAATATTAAAACTTTTGCCTTGGCCATGAATATTTCTAGAGTCACGGAGGTCAAGTAGTCGGCTTTTCAGCATTACCCAAGACTGGCTATCTGCTCGTCGACACCACAACCGCTGATGGCCGCCAGCAGTCTGCCGCTCGCCACTCGCCCCCTCAGCGCTACGTCGTCCATTACAGCTGGGCCGAGCTCTCCATAGCTGCTGGAAGACTCCTGCCGCCACTTCTGCATCCACCAGTCTTCGTGGCTGACGGCGCGCCAGTCAAGATCCACCTGCACCAAAGCCTATCCCATGATGTGGCTGAGCGCGTCAATGATTTGATACAGGTACGTACTCAGCACAGGTACCAGGGTTTCCCGGTTTATTCGTTGCTCAGGATTCTGGTGGGGATACGAACGTCGGGCTGGAAGAGGCCCACATCATAGTGGCCAGCGAGAGACACGTCTCGTATCGCACGCTGCTCAAGCGCTTCCGGAACGCGGTCAAGACCCCTCTGTGGGTGCTTGGTGTGCTCAAGAAAGGGCGGCCGCTGGTGCTGGGGCACTCTGAGCCGACTGAGCCTGTCGCGCCTGCTGCACCCGCGCGCCCAGCTGCGCCCGCACCCATGCCTGCAGAAGGAGTCGGAAACGCGAGCTTGAATGCACCGCCGGACTTCATGTCGTTGTTGACCTCCGATACGCGCAAGCGTCCTCTGTACGTGCCCCTTTGCTCACGCTGCCTTCACTTACCATCTTCCAGTGCGAAGTTCACGCCGGAGGAAGACCTCGCGTTTATTCGCTACCTCTCAGACCTTGACCTCCTTCTTGCGGGCACGCTCACGGGCAATAAGCTGTACCAGAACATGTGCGCAGAGGTGCGTGCCTTTTTAGGCGAGAAATGTTGGGCCGCCCCACACCCGACAAGCCCTTACATGCGTTTGCCATGTCCCAAGGAGTTACTGTTTCAGCGAAGGTCGCGTGCGGCTGTTAATGCGACTCCTTTGCCGCTGGAAAGGCATCGAGACGGACCCATTGCATGCTGTGTGGCGGCTGGGGTCTATTTTGTGTTCGCCGACAGACCAGGCTGCCGACCGTGCTACCTGACAGTGATGCGGGTTTCGCACGGGTCGAGATGCGTGAAGGGCTGTCAAGTATGCTGGCTATATGCGGCTTGCAGCCCTCAGCTAGCCCCGAGATCTGCGCGCCCCAACCTTTCGTCAATCACATGGATCTGACGACCCCACAGAACGATTGGGCGCGGGGGCACACCTGGCAGTCGTGGCGACAGCGGTATATGCGCAACAAAGCGACGTACATCAAGCTCATCGCCGAAGAGGCGCGCCGCACGTACTCCACGCTCCCACCGCCGCGGAAGCGTGAGGTCCAGGAGCGCTACAAGATTCGAAAAGCGCTTGCGTCAGAGCGGGCCAAACGGCGTCACGAAAACGAGCAGATCGACGAGTTTGGGCTGGACCAATTCATTGAAGACCCACCTGAGGAGGAGGCCGAGGATATGCGCGAGCTGTGGGCCGAGCAGATGCCCGACGAGGACGAACCGGTGGCGCCGCGCCGGAGGCCTCAACGCCAACGCCAGCAACAGCGTAAACGCGTCGCTGTCTCGGACGACGAACTCGGCGGAGACGGTGAAGAAGAGGAAGAGGAAGAGGACCCATTTGCAGACGAACCCGTCGTCCAGGACAACGACGCCGACTTCCAGCAAGTCTTCTCCATTTACCCTTTCGAATTTTCTGACTATGGCGCAGGGCCAGCTATGTTGCCACGATGAACAATATGGACTACACTCACATCAACGAGGACAATGACGAACCCGCCCCACCCGCAATCGAGAACGAACCTCCATTCACGGCCTCGCCGTGGCCTCCAGCCCTTCCTTCAACGGCGGCGCCAAAGCCGATGTTCCAAATACCTCAATCCAGCCACAACGCGCCACAGCGCGCGCCGCCGCCTGCACAACCTGCGCGGCAGTCCGTCCAACTGAAGTGGCAACCTGTGCGCAGTGCCCGGGATTATGCCGCTCCCCAGCCGCCGCCGCCACCGCCAGAAGCCGGTCCATCGCGTCTGCCCGCCCCGGCGCCGCCCCCAGAATCGCGTCGAGACTCGATGACCGAGGTCGAGCGCGCTCTGGTGTCTGAGTCCGAGTACGAGACGCCCACAGGCAAAGGCGGGCGCAAGCGGCGCAAGGCCAGCGTCAGCTCGGACGACGAGGATGCGCGGCTGCTCCTGCAGCACAACGCGCTCATCGCCGCGGCCAACCCGCCTGCGCCCAAGAAGAAGCAGCGGGCCGTGCCCGTGCCTGAGCAGTCGTTACCTCAGCGCCAGCTGCGCCCACGGCCTGGCTCGGTGGTTGCTGCGCGAGCGCCGCAGGGCCGCGCGGCATCCGTGAAGACTGCTCCGGCGCTCGTGCCCGTCCTCCAGGCTGACTCGACGACCAGTGGGGACGACGGCGCGTTCCGCCCGCCAAGGAACACACGAGCGCGCGCGGTCCGCGAGGCGCAGACGCCCTTCACGCCATTGCCGAACACCCGCGCTGCGCAGGTGGCCAGCTCTCGCGGCACAGGCGGATGAGTATCCTGCTCAGATCCCGTGTCTGATTCTGCGTTTGTTGCTGTCGTTCCCCTTTCCTGAATCCTCTGTGTTGCCAGCTTTGAGTGCTGCTGATTGTCCTTTTCGCATTCCACGCGTAGTCTATTGATCCCAATGAATTATTAGCTATTCTAGTACCTCCCCCGAGCTTGAACCCATCGGGCCCGCTTTTTCTTGAGATTGAGTCGAACAAACGCTTTAAGACTCCGAAACATCCGTCGGCTCCGTTCCTCTTCCCCGAATCATGGTGCGTCGCGCGTGTTGCTCAACCAGCTGTACGCGCCGCTAACACTCAATATCTCTATCACAGAGACCAATATTGCTGCAAGGTGCGTTGCCGGCGTCCTTGGCCGACTATGACTTAATTTTCGCAGGCCACGAGCGCTCGCTCACGCAGATTAAATACAACCAGGATGGCGACTTGTTGTTCTCCTGCAGTAAGGATCAGCAGGTCAATGTCTGGTACGCGACGAACGGCGAGCGGTTAGGCACCTACGACGGCCACAACGGCACAGTATGGACGCTGGACGTGGATTGTGCGTATTATCCCAAGACTATCGGAATTTTGCTCATCACCTCAATCACTGCAGTCGAATCCCGCTTCCTCGTCACGGGCAGCGCAGACAACACGATGAAACTATGGGCTGTCCAGACCGGCAAGTGTCTGTACACCTGGGAGTTCCCGACGGCGGTCAAGCGTGTCTCGCTCTCCGAAAACGGCGACCGCCTCGTCTGCGTGACGGAGCAGCGCATGGGCCACCAGGGCGCCATCCGCGTCTTTGCGATCAACCGGACAGGCGACGGCACGCAGCGTATGTGTCTCTCTTCCTCCACCATGCAGAAAGTCCATTTCCACCGCTTTCCGGCAACACACAAGGGCGTTACCAAGCCAGCGATGTGTGCCAAGGAATTACACACCCTTGCTTAGCATTACAACCCCTTGTGTGCCACAGGAAAGCGGTGGAAATGGACTTTCTGTGGGTGTGGCCTCGTGCATACAAAAGGTCTCATTCTTCACCAGAATCGAATGAGCCACTCAGCATGTTCCACCCCATCGGTTCAAAGGCAACGGTTGTTGCATTTGCGCACAAGCCGACACTGCTTGTCACTGGCCATGAGAGCGGCAAGGTTGCGCTCTTCGACGCCGAGACCGGTGACGAGGTCGCGACCAACCAGAAGGCTCACATGGAGCAAGTCACCGACCTCCAACTCGCGCCGGACCGCAGTTACTTCATTACGAGCTCGAAGGACAAGACCGCACGGCTGCACGAGACCGCGACGCTCGCCGTGCTCAAGACATATGCGACCGAGACGCCGCTCAACAGCGCGGCCATCGCGCCGTTGCGCCCGTATGTGCTGCTTGGCGGTGGTCAGGAGGCGATGAACGTCACGACGACGTCGACGCGGCAGGGCAAGTTCGAGACGCGCTTCTGGCACAAGATCTTCGAGGAGGAGGTCGGCCGTGTACGCGGGCACTTCGGCCCCATCAACACGTTTGTCGTGATGTTCTACCTCCTCTACACGTACTTACGACCCTGTAGCATCGCGGTACACCCGTCGGGGAAGAGCTACGCGAGCGGCGGAGAGGATGGCTTCGTGCGTGTGCACCACTTCGACGAGACCTACTTCAAGTCGCGGCCGTATGGCGACTTCGAGCCCGAGTCTTGATCTAGACGTGTATTCTGGACGGTTAAAAACATCGCGCGACCTACGCTGCGCTGTGATACATAGCTTTCGTGCTGTTTCTGCCAGCCACTCTCTCGCCGGATGCCAAAACTCTCCGGGCGCGTCGCGCTCTTGAAATGTAAGAGAAATCAAGCGGGGTGTTGCAAGCAGAGCAAGCATGAGATGAAACTCAATCCTTTGATTTGCGCCTGTTATGACCGCATCCCTCCAAGTCTGTCGTCCTGCTCTCCTGCAGCTCAGAAGTTCTCTGCACACTACTTCGCTACTCAACACTTGCCGTGCAATGTCCCAGACGCCACGAGTGATACGCTCAGAAGATCTGAACCCGGCAGACGCGAAGTGAGTGTGCAGATCGTCGTTGCCGATGATTGCATTCAAACGATCGCACAGATGGGTTACGCTTCAGAAGCTCACCTGGGTTGACCCGCAAGGCCGAGAACGGCCATGGGAGGTCGCAAAACGCAAGACACGGGGCGCGTCAGGCATCGACGGCGTCGCCGTCCTCGCGCTGCTCGAGCCGCGCACACCAGGCGCGTTCCGTCCTAGCACGGTGATCATCGAGCAGTACCGCCCCCCGGTCGGCCAGAACGTCGTCGAGCTCCCTGCAGGGCTCATCGACGGCGCTGAATCGCCGGAGACGGCGGCGATCCGCGAGCTGCGCGAGGAGACAGGCTTCGAGAGCACGGACGTCGTCGAGAGCAGCACCCTGATGGTCAGCGATCCCGGTCAGTCTCCCGCACCGGGCGTCGCGCGCTGATGGGTGACCGCAAAGTGGCCGCAACCAGGGATGACGAACGCGAACATGAAGCTCGTCGTGCTGCGCGTCGTCGTGGATGACATCGCGCAGCTGCCGAAGCAGCAGCTCGAGGAGGGCGAGTTCATCGTCCGCAGGACGGTCGAGCTGGCATCCCTCAACAACGAGCTCAAGGGTATGTTGTTTCCGCGCGTGCGGAAGGCTGGGTGCTAACGAATCTGGCAGAGTATGAGAAGAAAGGCTTTGCCATAGACGCACGTCTCTCGCACTTCGCAATCGGTTACGACCTTGCGCTCAAGACGAAGGCGTAGGAACTGTATCAATACTCGAAGTAAATTCTGCGGTAATTGTATCCCTCGTCTGTTCTTGCATTCGTTCAACGCTAGACACGTGGAAATATTCGACAGTGCGCGCTGGTACGTATGTATATGGTCGTGGAAGCGAACATGCGGATGCCGCACCTAGCGATGCATCTCGAGGTCGTCCAATGTGGCCTGCACCTTGCGCACAAGGGCGTGGCGGGCGAGGCGCACCGAGTCGTGCCCGCCGCTCTCTACGGCGTCCGCGCGCTTGAGCAATTGCGTCAGAAGGTGTTTGCGATTGGCCGCGGTGACGTCCTGCGGGAGCACAGCGAGCTCGGACTCGAGGTTCTCGAGAGCTTCGATGGCAGCGACGGGCTTGCCGGGTGCGGCGCGTGCTGCATCGCGCTTCCGGGAGGCAGCGGGTCTTGAGTGACCTTCTGCTGGGGCGGATGCGATGCGCAATAGCTGGAGAGTCCGCGGGCCCGACGGCCAGGCGAGAACTGCGGTCGCCGTGGGAACGAGTTCGGTCGCCGACTTCGAAGTCTAGAGGATGCGATAAGCAGCTTAGCAGGAGCTTGCGGTACAGTTTTCATACCTGGGTGGGCGACGAACACTTGGTGAGTTTGTGTGTAACGCGCAGCGCCTGGGCGAACGCGTGTTCGCGCGCGCGCATGCGGCTGGCGTGCGCCTGCTCCGCGAAGAGCTGGTGGCGGCGCCGCTGAATCTCTCCCTCTTCATCCTCCTCGAAGACGGGGGCCTCTTCATCCGCGCGGTCCAACGGGCCGCAGCAAGCTCCGGGTGGCTAGCAGCCACATCTCGCGACGCGGCGGCGCGGGCGCCGGCTGGCCGAGGATTCAGACAGCGAGAGCGGGTGAAGGACGGGCTTGACACGCTGGAAACGCTGTAGTTGGTCGAGAACAATGGTGTCCACGTAGACCCGACGAGCAGGGCGTCGATCCTCGGAGACGGCGATCTCATGGTCCTGGCGCGCATTCAGCTGCTGGCACAGGGAGATCTTTGGGGTGCGGTGCGGGTAGCCCGCGTATGCTGAGAGCGGTACGGAGAACATGTTCGAGTTGTAGTTGGCTGGCAGCGTGGTGTGTGGTAGGAACACAAACGTGAGAGATGATCGTGCTTATATTCTGACGTTCCCCGCACCTGTGACGCGCCCCTTGTCTCGTGCGGGCCATCGGGCTGAAGAAAGGTGGTGGTCTAGGTGCGTGTAGGTCCCGGTAAAGCCGAACAACGCCTTGGCGGGCTTCTGCTCACTCGCGTCGGGCCGGCGCACGACGTCGAGCGTCGAACCTCAGGCCTCAGCTCGTCAGCCGGCCTTGGTCTCGTCCCCAAACAGGCTACACGCAAAGGAACGCCCGCAGTACGTCGCAAGGCAAGATCACCGGTCACTTGGTGGCAGCGGGCTTCGTCACATCTCCCTTCATTGCAGGTTCGGACCGCTTTCTCCCCCGAAGCCTTCAGCGCACTCGCCTGCCCTGGAGGCAGGTTCCTGTACCTCACATCTGACATGGTTTATCGGTCCCTCCCCATGTCGTGCCTTTCTTCGCGTCGTCACTCCATGCGACAACGTACGGGGTGATTTTCAATTTGGCGTGGCAAGCGTGCACGGGCCGCCTGCGCGGTCCGGGAGGTCCGCAGCCAGAATTTCACTGTCGCCTGTGGCACACTGCAGTAGGTTCTGCATGGTGGTTGCGCAGTCGTGGGCATTTTTGGAGGCGCAACGCGGGGGCTGGGAATGAGTCCTACGCCCACATTCGCTCGAAGGACTTGCGGGCCCTTCGACTCTTCGAGATGATTACGTATAGACGATCAGGCACGAGTCAATATGCGGTTCCCATCTGATCATACAAACAAAAGACAAACAGTCGCGGGGAGATAGCAAGCGCTGCCGCTCGATTCACCAGAATGCACTGTCCGAATCCTAGGGCTATGAGAGCGTGGGAGCTTCGGTGAGAAAATTGTACTCGCCAAACAGTGTTATTCACAGGCAGGAATGCCCGAATCCCGTAAGTTCATGACCCCGCATTGCTGATGGAGAGCATGCCGGCAGCTCGGCGCGGGGCAGTCCATGTGGCACGGGACGAACCGGAAGCCGCCCTCACCACATATGGCTCTGATATGATATGCTCCAACACAACAGAACGCGTCTCGTGCTCACGATAAGTAGAGTGCGACCGGAGTTCGAGGATCTTGCGCGCCTTGCTCCGCCCCTGCCACCAGTCCGACCAGCCAACTATGACCGACGTCAAGCAGGACATCGAGAAGGACTACGTCGATGAGAAGTCGATCGGCGCCGGCAGCGATCTGCGTCAAGCTCAGGTCACCGCGGACGGCGTGCACAACATTCCAGAGCCGGACCCAGCAGTGCAAAAGCGGATATTGCTCAAGTTCGACCTGATCATGCTCCCGCTGCTCTCGCTGTTCTACCTCTGGTGCGCCTACGCGCGCTTCTTGCTGCCACGATCCGCGTCTAACTTTTTGCAATGAAGCAATGCGTTGGATAAGGCGAGCTTGGCCAACGCCAAAACCAACCATATGGACAAGGACTTGAACCTCGTCGGGAACCAGTATTACCAACTCATTACCGGTGCGATGCGTCCTACCTCCCGCAATATTCCTACTCACGACGCACACCAGCATTTTACGCGCCGTTCTGCGTTATGGGAACGCCCATTACGATCCTCATCAAGCACTTCTCTGCTGCACGCGTCTTGCCTATCATGGCATACGGATTCGGCGGTCTCACGCTCCTCAGCGCCGCTGCTAAGAATTTCGGTGGCATAATGACGCTGCGCGTTCTTCTGGCCCTGTCAGAAGCCGCGTGCTTGCCCGGAGGTTCGTGCCCGTATCACTGCGGTTCGAGCGCTCGCCGCTGACTGTCGCAGTGGTCTACTATCTCAGCTCTTTTTACACACGCGGAGAGCTGGCGCGTCGCGTTGGCATCTTCTATGCGGCGTCGTCCATCGCCGGGGCCTTTGGTGGCCTTCTGGGTATGCCTTTCCTTTAGTGTGTTCATGCCGCCTGATTCCTGCGCGCAGCGTTCGCCGTTTTCCAGATCAAGACCGACAAGCTCAAGGGCTGGCAGATCCTGTTCATTGTCGAGGGTGCATTCACCCTCCTCATTGGCACCCTGATGTATATCATTCTCCCTCGATCGGTTGACACCGCGCGGTTCTTGAACGAAGAGGAGCGGGTCGTCGCGCGCAACCGCATGCTTCGCGATTCGTCGTCGAAACTCGGCAGTAAACTCGACATCAAGGGCGCATTCAAGAGTCTTGTGGAGTGGCAGACGATCTTTTGGCTCGGCATCGAGTTCGCTCTCGGTGTTCCTCTGGGCGCCGTATCGAACTTCCTGCCTCAGATTGTGGGCCGACTGGTGCGTTTCACATTTGCGAAGATTGATAACGCATTGGATGGTAATCCTATCTCAGGGCTACTCGGCCGTGAAGACGAACCTCTACACGGTCGCGCCCAATATCGTGGGCGCCGTTTGCCTCATCCTCCTCACGCAGTCATCGGATTATTTCCGCGAGCGGTCAGTCGAATGCGATTCCAATATCTCTACTTCTCACTCACTGTTGGTGCATAGGTCCATGCATTTGATCATCGCCCTTGCCGTAACGATGGTCGGTTTCATTGTCCTCGGAGTGATCGACGTGCTTGCGCATTTGCAAGTCGCTTACTTTGCATGCTTCTTGCTTTGCATGGGGGTGAGCTCCTCATATGTAGATGGCGCGCGATTCTCACCCGCTTGCAGTCGTTCTCGCCCTCAGTCCTTTGCGTCTCGTGGGCCTCCAACAACACACTGGACGAGAACAAACGTGCGGTACTCGTCGCTATCGTCGTGGCCTTCGGCAATGCCGCGGGACTTGTTGCAAGCAATGTGTTCCGCGCGCAGGATGAACCCAAGTACATCCTCGCGCTCGTCGTATCCGCGATCTTCGGCGGCGTCTCCATCGTGCTTACAGCCATCTTCGGCGCTTACATGCGGTGGGAAAACGCGCGACGGAATCGGGAACAAGGCGTGGAACTCAAGGCTAAGGATGTCGATACGTCTATTCTTCAGGACGGGTCGAAACACCCGAGCTTCAGGTGCGTGCAAAGTAGACCTAAGGGGAAATCTGAGGCTAACTTCTCATCAGATGGATGTACTGAGCATCGCCGCCGAGTAGCGGGATGTTGGACGACTTTTACTCACAGCACGACTGTACTTACGATGGCTTGCGAGAATCTTAGTATCATGACACCTATCTCCCAGGTCCTAGACGGATCTCCCTATTCCGCCAGCGCTGTCACAGGAGGCTGCCATTCGTATTCCTAAACATACAGTACATGGGAAGCGGGAAGGCCCAGGTCTCTGGGCCAGTACAACATCGCAGGGTTGTGTAATATGGGAAGGGGCAGACGCCAGGGTAGAACTGGAATGTATGTATCAGAGGCCGGACCTACACTCGGCGTGTTGTGTTCTTGCGCCGCAGCTGCTGATCCTCGAACCCTCAGGAACGTTCGTCGCTTTCCATCATCGCTCCAGGCGGCGAATTCGGAGCATCACACATCGTGGGTCACGCTTTACCGCGTCTCCTCTCCGACACACCATATTTAGGAACACATGATAAATAACAAGAGGGCAAAGAGATCCCGCGAGACTTCTTCTCAGTCGCCTCCGAGTCTAAGTCTTTGAAAGGTTCATGGTGCTGATGGAATTCTGATTGTCAGTTGAGCGGATTTTCCGCGGATCCCGAAGTGGGTGAAGATCACTATCTTCGAAGGATGGCGTCTTCACGCTTCAAGTACCTCGTATGAATCAACGAGGAGATTATGTGAGAATGTGGTGTTGAGCCGCTTCTCAGACATATGTAGCTCCCTGAGTGGAAAAGTGTCACCAACTTACGCACAGACGGGTGGACCCCGGGTATTTAGCATCCTTCAGACTTGATCGCTCATGCGGAAAGTGATGCCCATATTCCGCAGCAGAGAATCGGGGAATAGTCCGTGAGTATCTCGTACTCATGACGAAGTTGACACACTGATGAGATTTTTCAATCGCCTCGGCGTGCTTGGCACCACGCTCTTTATAACTATGCGCCACTCGCCCGCAGGGTATACAGGGTATCCCCTCAGATCTCAGACTCAGCATCCTCGAAACGCCCAATGTTCTCTCGCGTCCTCTTTCTCCTGACCAGTGTCGCCCTCGCCCTCGCCGTCTGCGAGACGTCGGACAACAGCCCCAACACCGGCAACTGCTATGAAGCTGCCGACACTCTGACCGGCTTCGGTGACCGCCAGTGCTGCCAGACTAACCGCGACATCAATATTATCAACTATGGCTGCACGGAGATGCTCAAGCGTGGCAACTGCCGCGGTACGCCTCGTTATTCCCACACGCCTTCCTTCGCTGAGCGGCGCTTTCAGTCGCGGTGTGTGGTATCCAGAATGTCTGCAGGACTTGCCGCGACATGGGCACCTTCACGCGCGATCTGATCAACGCTTGCAAGAACGATGGCAACGTAGCGCCGCTACAGCGGCAGTCACCGACTCCTAGCGCACTCACATTCGTGCCTGCACACAGTCGTCGTGGCAGACTAGAAATTGCACGGTCACCAATCCTTTCAGTCTTCCACTGATAATCTCCATTGGGAATGGAAACCTTGCGATGTAGAATACGGACTGAATGCCAGGCAGGAGCTCATGCTGTGGATACAGATAGAAAGTGACAGGTCAATGGGCATTGCTCGCAGATCTTGTTGCTCACGATTAGCCTGCGGGAGAGAAAGCAATCGATGACAGTCTAGAACCGAGGTGGCCTCCACTAGCAGGGATTCAGCGGGCTTGCAATTGCTACCACAGGCGAAGAACGCTTTTTCGAGTTCCTTCTGCCGTGAAGATGTCAGATATCGCAGGTCATAACATTGACAATGGCGTATATCAACTGAGAGCTCTCCGAGCTACCACATATCCGCGGCCCGTTGAAGCTCAATCGACTTGAAACACGTAGCCTTGCAGCAAGGAGGGACGGGAGGTCAATGCAAAAGAAACTCGGATTTCCGCGCATGCACGGCACCTGGTTGCCGTGTGAAGGGGAAAACGGGACACGCCGCAGCTCGGTCTCACCGCGAAGCACTCTATAGACCAACCGGAGGTCGTCCTATCCAATCTCCCTCATAATAGTAAAATTATGGCGCAGCATCATTCGCTCTGGTACGCCAGGAGTGGGCAGATCGGCACGCGGTCGCTCGCACACGATGAGGGCGACACACTGTGCATTGCTGCGGGCAATGAAGGCTGCTGTGCGGCATGCCCGGTGAGGAACAGAGCCGCGAGACCGTTAGCCAGCACAGGAGACGGTGCGGACGGCGACCTTAGCCTCAAGTTCTCCGACCGCAAAGGAGCTGCGCGGCGCTGAGAAGGCGAGGATTAGCGCGTCCACGTAACTGGCACACGGTGCTGAGATGGTGTGCTTCACGCGATCGCGCCCTGCGTTCGTTCGGCTCGCACACCTCGCTGGGATCCCAACGATGCCGGCTGAGAACGTAACGAGGTTCCCCGCCAGCGCGGTGCGATTGCTTTGCGCGTGAGGCGCCATCAACTAGTTCCGTTGCGAGACCGCAGTCCCTGGAGGCGTTCCGCGGCATGCGGTGCTGAGAGCCCGGCTGGCTAACCCCCGGCCAGTCGCGAAAACGCGTCCTCGCTGCTGCCGGCGCACCTATCCAGTCCGCGCCACAACGGGCCAGCCACACGAAGCCCAAGTCGGTGGGTGGGAGCGGGTGGTGGTATGTGCGCAGAACGCGGCGCCAGGTGAGGATGCGGTAAGAGAAGGGAGCAAGTCTCCAGATGGGAGCGGAGGGCGTCTCTAGAGAACCAGCGCTCGCACTGAACTGAGGCGTCTGCCGCACGACCTCCAGCAGCAGCGCGGCAGGTGCGCGTTGTGGCAGTACGGCTGCTCCTCGCGCAACAGCGTTTTGATGTTCATGTGCTTTGCGCACACTGCGGGCACGGCAGCGTATACCAGCAAGTGGCTGTGCGGGCGTGCCACGGGGGACTAAATCGCGGAAAAGGCTGTCGACGGTACGACTCGGAGAATGTGCTGAACACACGGCATCACATCCTGTAACTCTAGAGGCCGGGGGGACCATGGGAGAGTTGAACGGGTAAGTGTTATAACGCTGGAATGTTGGATCGAGTGGATCACAGGAAGAGATACTGCACAAGCGGTCCCTCCGATGAGCAAAAAAACGATGTCCATGATTGTGCCATGAGATCGCGCCGAGCTCAGATCCAGACCCAGGAAGCGCATGCGAGTACCCGAAAGCAGCGTTCCGGGCGGCCAAGAATGTGTGCCACGCCGTTGTGCCCGCCGCCGGAGCATCGTCAACATGGCTAGAGCGTCTGGATATCGTGGTGGAATTGTGAAGGTGGCTCTTGCAGCGCCCGGGAAACGAAGACAAAACTGAGCGCGTCTATTATCAGCGCTACGGATCGCGCGTGCGTTGCCGGTAGAGTCAGTTAATGGTACAGGGCCGTCGCAGAACCAAACGGCGCGGTCGACCACGCCCGCGTGTGCGAGCCATTCAATATGGTTCCGATTAGACGTTATTATGGAAGGATCCAAAGGACTGCGAGGCGAATTGCACAGAGAAGACGGGAAGCGGGGGATAGGGCGGTCGGGTTTGGGAGAAAATGTCAAGATTGGCAACGTACGCTACGCTGCAGAGGGACCAGGAAGCCAAATGCGTGCTCACATATGTGGCGCAGGCTCAGGGTCGAGTGCAATGAAGCACATGACGTTGCCCTGTACTCAAGGTACGGGGCTGCATCAGGACTTGACGCACAGAGAAAGAGAGAGAGAGTCCGATCTGACTCCGCCCGCCAATTCGCGCTCCGTCGCGGGTCATACGAAGGAGACTAGGAAGGCCTATTCAGCAAGGACAAACATGAGTTTGAGCTCACACTAAAGGATTCATTGCTATTATTTGACACAAAGACTGAAATGGCGACATGGACTTGTACAACTCCCATAACTGCAACTGACGGCCAAACTAGATGATTGCAAGGGAGTCGAACAAGGAAAGGCTACAGACCATACATATTACCACTGAGATTGTATGAATAAAAGTGACTGTAATGGTTACATGCTGTGAGAGACTCAAGGCAAGCAGTGGTGAAAGTCGGAGAGAAGCGGAGGTATATGCGGGATCAAAGACGGAACCGGGCGCAAAATCTACGAAATGTGATTGGGTGCGGCACCCGGGCCGGCCGGGGAGGGGAAATCACATAGGGCACCCTGTATAAAGGACCGCCTTCCTAAAAAGGTTAACACCTTTCTAGGAGTCGGTGATTGGCAAGGTCGGCGGCAAGTCGAACGAATTCTCGGGCCTCCACATTGAGCTCTGGAGGTAGCTGCCCTGCGGCTAGGCGGCGTTGAATCATTTGTTGGGCTGTCGAAAAATATATCCAATGATTCAGTGGTGATCGACCCATCGCCTTGCTTGTTCTGACTCAGGCTTACATCAGCTTCGTCTGAGCGGGCACCGGTTGTGCTGGACTTGATCTGAACTCAGCTCCTACTTACCACTGAGTACTGAGCAGTCTACACTCCGGCTCCCGCGACGCTTCGATTTATACCGCCCGCTGCAGCACGAGTCGTATCGCTTGTCAATCGCCGATAACTGCTCACATTTTCATGGGTATTCTACTAGGATTTGTGCATGCGAGCAGGAGTCAACTACTCATGGTCCTCCTGGAAGCTCTACCATTATGCCATTCTTATATTAACGTCTGACGCCTCGACTTGGCTGTTGTCTGAGCCCCATCCGACCTGCCGTGGAGCCCCGCTCCTGTCGCTCGTCTCGCCGACCACGGAAGTTCGATTCAGGTTACAGGACGCCCTATGGCATAGCGCAGCTTCCATTTCATATGAATCCTTGTCTGATGGACACCGCTTCTTCACTGCTCGTTCACTGGTTTGCACTGTTTGCGATTCAGTGACTAGGACTGCATCGACCTGACTAGGCGCCGGCGACCGCTACTGCGACAGATTTATGTTAGTACCATCCCAGAAACCGCTTGCAACGCCCCGTCTCACTACCTACTTGCATGCACTTGATAGCCACGTGCTTCGTCGCGGGACCAGTTTGTGCCTCCTGAATAGGCATTCCGGGGTGCTGTGCCCGGGCGCATCAGTCGGCGCAACAGATAGGGATCTTCCTGCTCTTGGCCTCGGACCTCCATCTTCGTGCCCTTTCACCTGCACGCTCCGGTCTCCAGCCGCGTGGAGAAGACGCTGAGGGTTAGCAGATAAACCCGCTCTCCCACCCGGGGATGCGCTGACTCCTCCCCCGGGACCAGTGCACAGCGCTTGCCCGGTGCATCTCTCTCAGGCCAACGAGCCATCTTTACGACTTTGCTACGACATGGACACGACTACGAACCACGGCCGTACGCTTGTGCTCTGCTTCGACGGCACAGCGAGCCAGTTCGACGGTGATGTGCGTGCCTTCACTGGCCCCTGACTCCTGTCAACGCTGACCCTGGTCTCCCTGAGCAGAACACGAATGTAGTTAAGCTTTTCTCGCTGCTCAAGAAGGACGAGCCGGACAAGCAGCTTGTGTACTATCAGGTAGGACTCACGGTACCACCTTACAGGGCTGGGATAGCTGATGTTGACGACTGTCGCAGCCCGGCGTCGGCACTTTCGCGAAGCCCGGGGTTCTAACGCCGGTGGTGTTGTGGTGCGCGAAGATGGTCGACATGGCGGTCGCGTGCTACCTGGACGAGCACGTATTGGGCGGATATATGTTTCTTATGCAAAACTACCAGCCAGGAGGTGCGTCGCTGTCCTAGCCACGCAACGCCGAACTAGGCTGACGTCGCTGTTGCTGCAGATAGGTTTGTTTGCATCGTCGCGACCATCGCCCTGTGGCTGACTAGCTGCTCAGAATTGTCATGTTTGGCTTCAGCCGCGGCGCCTACACAGCACGCTCGCTCGCCGGCATGCTGCACAAGGTCGGCCTGCTCCCGCGCGATAACCTACACCACGCGCCGTTTGCGTACAAGATGTACCGGCGCAACGACGCAACAGGTTTCGAACAGAGCCGCTATTTCAAGCAGACGTTCTCGCGCTCGGTCGAGATCGACTTCATGGGTCTCTGGGACACGGTATCTAGTGTGGGCGTTATTCATGCGCGCACCCTGCCGTTCACCTCGTCCAACGCAACCGTACGCACGTTCCGCCACGCACTCTCGCTGGACGAGCACCGCTCTCGCTTCCGGCCAACCCTCTGGGAGCACTCGCGGCCCAGTGCCGACCATCCCGCGCCCAGCTGCAAGCAGAAGCGCCGCGGCACGCAATCTGCACCGCCCACCACGACGAACTCTCCCGCTCCAGCCATGGCGCCGTCCCTGCACATTATTGCCGAGTCCGAGGGCGCTAGGACTGCCGGGCCTGCCTCGATTGCCACGGGCGGGCGCTCGCCTGCGCCGCCACCGCACGTGGAATTACCCGGAGCTGAGCTAGATGACCACGTTGGGCTGCACACGCCCGTGCACTCCCCGCCCGGCGTTATCCCACTCCCCGAGACGGGAGACTCAACGCTGGATCCCGAGAAGGCGGTGCAGGAGCGCCCGGACAAGGAGGCGCCCAAGAATAAGTTCAAGTTCAAGATACCGTATTGGCACCAGTGGCGCAAGCAGCGCAAAGTGCACGAGCTCGAAAGACTCCTGGCGTTCGAGCGCGAGTTCGACAAGAGCGACTCGACGGACGCGGAGCGCTGGCGCGCGCACGCAGGCTCGCCCTCGCCCCGCATGGGACGCAAGACGGACGTGCTCGAAGTCTGGTTCGCCGGCGGACATTCGGACGTGGGCGGCGGCAACGACCTGGACAGCGAGCCGCACATGCTGTCCAACGTGCCGTTCCACTGGATGGTGCGCGAGGCGATCCACGCCCAGGTCGGCCTTCTCTTCGACCGGGCCGGGCTTGCGCGCCACAACCTGCACCTCGATGCGTTCATGCTCTCGCCCCTCGCGTCGCGGCACCGCATCGACAGCGGCATCGCCGGCCTTGGGATCTCGCTCAGCGCGCCGGTGACGCCGTTCATGGGCCTCAGCCGCGCCGTGTCGCGCGAGTCCGACGGCGCGTCGGCCGACCACACCGCGCTGTCCCAGGCGTTCCGCCCTCCGCGGGGACCGACGACCTCCAGTCTGCAGCTCAACGTGTACGGCCCCGATGTGCTCTGCCCCGCGCGCGACGAGCTCAAGGATCACCCGCTCTGGTGGGCGCTCGAGCTGCTGCCCTCGCCGTACTGGTTCCAGAACGGCAAGGGCAAGTGGAAGCGGACGTCGAGACCCAATATGGGTCGCGCCCGCATTATTCCTGAACGCGACCCGCACGTGCACTGGAGCGTCAGGACGCGCATGGACCACGAGGAGCTCGCGTACCGCCCGCGCGCCCAGTGGCAGGGCGACCCAGTTTGGGTATTCTGACTGGCGCCATCCAGTCCCGGCTGGCCCCTAGCCTGTGCATGTTCTGTGTTCCCTATCGCTGTATTTTTTGCCGTCCACGCCGCACAAACCTTGTTGTCAGCACACGCCTCTCTGACTGTAGCAGTTACACGGGAAATGCCATTCATGTTATGTTTTCTGTCTCCTGGCATTATGCGTGGTACTGTCCCAGCCGCGACGCTTTCCTCGTATTTCAGTTGACGGTACCGCATCTCAACGCATTAGAATAGTTTTTGCCAGCGTTCTGTGCTCTTTGAAGTAGGCACGCCCGTCTGCGCGTGCGCCAGGACCCCGGTAAATGTAGCTCCGTCGGCTTATTATTGCATGTAAGGATGCCTATTCCAGGACAGTGAGCCGCCGTTGGCCCTACCAGTGGCTTTCTGGTCGCCCACTGTGGGATAACGTCTCGCGCATGGTATGAGTCGCAGGCATGGCTCTCGCCGGGCCTGCAAGATCCGCCTCATCCTCAGACAACGCATCGTGCTCCACAATGGTCGTCACGGTTATCTATGTGCGTAAGATACCAACCTTGATCGTAGTATACTACATACCTGAACCGAGTGGTCCCCAATATCGTGCGCACGGCCACGCATTCCGAGCATAGATCGAAGGAGTGCTGCCCCTCTACTACTCTCTCGGTGGTCCTTTGCCTCGTCCCCTGGGAAGAACACATGCTTCGCGCCTGTCACCTCGCGCGGGTCGGTGCACGGCGGCATGTGCGACAGCTCCGTTGACACTGATTCTGTTATCGCATGGCCACTGGTTCTCTTGTCCGTGCTTGCAGCCTCCGCCGCCCTCGTTACCGCCGCAGGCGTCGCTGGCAGGTTCGGCGGGGAGATGGGCGCCCGGCCATCCTTCGCAGGGTCGGACGCAGTCACCCAGTAGAGAACCATGGCATTCAGGATGACCTTCAGACGCGCTCAGAGCTCGTCGCGTAGAAGCAAGGTAGGGCTTACATCCGTTCCACAAGATCCCAGGCAAACCCAACCGAGCTGTTGGCCGTCCATGACTGTCAATATTGCGATGTTGACTGTTGAGGTCGCTAGACTGGCGACTGCTGCACTGTCGTGCGTCAGCGATACTGCATGGGTCGGGGATTGAGCGACAGCTCACGCAAGTGTGCGACGCGTGACGCGACGAAGGCGAGGGTTCTTGACGTGAGACCGGAGGATCGGCCAAAGAAACAGCGAAGTTAGGAACGCGTTTACGACAAGATCATATGTTAGCAATGGGACAGACCTAGAGGAGCAATGTAATTAACGAGGATGGACACGAATTTCAGGGTCGACAGAACTCACGCGTAGACGCGCAGGCCGATCACACAAGTTCCGTCCCTCTCGAGAAAGGCAACCTTCCCGATGATGAGAAGGGCTATTATTCCGAAGTAGACCCCCAGTACGAAGACGCATGCGCGGTACACGGGAGAGGACAGCCGGGGCGCCGACGGTCCGTTTCCCCATACAACATGGACTTTCTCGGTGAGAAATAGGTATATGAGAAACTGCGGGAAGTTTGAGTGGGGATGAGCACGGGAAGCAAGTTCTTACCTTGCTCGAGGCGTAGGCAAAAATACAGGAATAAATTCCGAGTCCACAGAAGACGCGACTGCGACTCATGCCAATAGCGTTGATTAGAAGCCAGCCTACCATAGGTTAGTAGACATCATCATGGGGGTCAATCGGTACTTACTTGTAACAAGAAAGATCCAGCTTTGGATGGGGGTACGGCCAGTCAGCTGATTGACACGGATTCGTGTGCAGGCAGAACTTACGAGTCAATGAAAAGCAGGTAGATGCAAGCACGTGCCCAGCTCAGGTTCCTGTATGTCGAAAAGGAAAGGAGGTCCACAGACGCTGAGCGCCGTGCAAAACAGAAAGAGGTGACGGTCACTTAAAAGCATTAACTGAGCGACTGGCCCACGAGCTCGACTGCTCTGCAGTCTTACCTCCTAGCATCCTGTCAGCAGTGTACGGCAGCTCGAAATATCATATCACGCACCAAAAACGTTGATGACGTTGGAAAGAACCCGCATACCCGGCGAGGGGAACACGGTCGACAATTGGTCGGCCGCCTCCATTACAATGAGAAATGGGGGTCAATGTGAGTATGTGACTTCTGACGTAGGACGCACCATGATATAGGCGTCAGCCAATTGCTTGCGGTGCCCGGAAGCAGCGGACGACCGTGTTGACCATGGTTTCTCCCGAAATGCAGCGCGCCTGTTGCCAGGATGGCCACAGGACAAACCAGATTACGGTGGTTGGATACAGTCGGGAACAATATAGAAACGGTTACCGTTCCGCGCGCCGATGTGGGGAGGGACTGCAGCCGCGAAGGAAGCCGCAGAGGTCCAAGACGCACTTGTGCTGCGCCCTCGCGGAACGATGAATGGGCGCAGGCACATGCATTAGTCCTCAGCATCGACCTTCGCGTCATGGCCACGTCGCCGGTGGCTCCTTTGCCTCCCGTCGCCACACTGTGCCAGTCAAGAGGCGATTAGATAGATGCCACGCAGGCGCGAATAGTGAATGACAAGGGCCGCGTGCCCCCAGGGCCATCCGTGAGAAATTGCAATGCTGCAGCTATTCGCGTGACAGTATGTCGTTGAGATCGCAGGATGCAGATTCGGTCTCCCTGGTAGGCCCTTGGTAAGCCAATCCACGGTTCGGAGTCACCATCTTCTTCGCAGCCCTGGCGGCTCTCGCGCTGTTATGCGGCTTTATACCAACGCATCTCTTGCAGATTCGAACGCGCATGCCCAGATTAAGTTGTGTGGCTGGAATGCGGTAGATCGCGAGTATGAGCACCGTGAATATCACAGCAGAGCCTCCGACCGCCACTGAGCACGATGCAATCCTGTGGGATGCAAGGCAAGGCAAGGGACAGTTGAAACGGCGCGGGGCGTCCGGTACCGTGGCGTCGTGCCTGCCTGAACAATGCCAACTTGGGCGATCTTTCTCACGAAACGTTGGAAATCGCACGGGCGGATACACCTCCCGGTGGGATATGATTTACTGCGCCGAGGGAGACGGGCCTGAGCGAGATGCTACAGCTGCTAGGTGGCGCGGCGATGAAGGTCCAGGATGATGTGAGCGTTCGACGCGGCGTCATTGAGAGCTTGACATGATGGGGTTTGCCATCCAGAGGCGTGTTCATTTCAGTGGAGATAAGGAAACCCGGCAGGTTGCTCGTCGGCAGCGTGGCGGAAGGGCTGGCAGCAGAAATCCCTCCCGTAGATCCAAGCACCGGGATAAGTAGCGAAGCGGAGTGAAACGCAGGGCCACAAAATCTGTTAGAGCACAGGAGAAGCAAGGGCGCCGGCCAAGCGCCGGCATATGATGAGCCTGTCGAAAAGTTGCGCACACGGTCCGACCGGAAAGAAGTCAGGGTCGCCACCGCTGCGCAGTGGTAGGAAATCGCGTATTGTCCTATAGCTACAGGGCACGCAAGAGCAACCCAGAGCCAAAAACCGGAGTCCAGGAGGAAGAGAGTGAACGCGTTTTGAGACTCAGACGCAACGGGCCTGCGATAATCCGAGCTCATTTTCTACCGAATCGGTTCAAATCGGCTCCTGGACGTCACCTACCCTCACTATGTGGAGCAACGCGTCGACTGTACAAGCTGGCGATGTGGTAATTGTCTGGCAGGTCAGTTTTCCTCTGAATCTCAGAGTCGGTCACTCAACTGGTTCATTGCAGACTCGTGAGGCAATCACACCCTTGCTTATAGAACCTGAGAAGGAGCTACATTTGCGCTATGGAATGTTCAGGCATTCAGACCTCATCGGCGTGCCCTACGGGTCCAAGGTGGCCTCGCGCACTGGCAAAGGCTTCGTTCATATATTACGACCGACGCCCGAACTCTGGACGCTGGCACTCCCACACCGTACCCAGATTCTCTATCTGGCCGACATTGCCTTTATTACGTCCTATCTCAACATAAAACCTGGCAGCAAAGTCATCGAGGCTGGCACCGGCTCTGGCTCGTTCTCGCACTCGCTCGTCCGCACCATCGGCCCGACGGGACACTTGCACACGTTCGAGTTCCACAAGCAGCGCGAAGAGAAGGTGCGCGCAGAGTTCACGCGACACGGAATGATGGACTGCGTCACCCTCGAGCACCGGAACGTCTGCAAGGATGGCTTCGGGCTCGCGGACGTCGCGGACGCCGTCTTTCTGGACCTCCCCGCGCCGTGGGAGGCCGCGCCATACGCGCGCACCGCCATGCGGAAGGACAAGATGGCGCGCATCTGCTGCTTCAGCCCCTGCATCGAGCAGGTCCTCCGCACCGTCACCGCGCTCAACGACGTCGGGTTCTCCGACATCACGCTGTACGAGGTCCTCCTTACGCCGCTCGAGGTCACGGCTGTCCCGAAGCCGCTCCCCGTATCGCAAGCCGTTGCCCGTCTGCAGGATGCCGAAGCGCGCAGGGAGGAGCGCCGGCTGAAGCAGATCGCGAAGGCCGCGCAGGAGAGGCTGGCCGCGAACGGCGCGGTCGCCGGCGTCAAGCGCCAGCACGACGAGACCGGCACGCCATCCTCTGATCTCGAGGAAACTGTGGCAGCAAAACGGTTAAAAGCCGACGGCGCCGCCGGCGACGGCGATGGCGACGCGGATATGGTCGACATCGAACTGCCCTCGATATTACCGTCCGGCCCCGCAAGATCCAACGAACAGCCCGCCCAGCCCGAAGTGCCTTTCATCAAGGCATTTCACGAGGTCCGCGGGCACACATCGTATCTCACGTTTGCGTGCCTCCGGCCTCAGCTACCCGCGCATTTACTGCCCCAACCATCCCAGCCGACCGCAAACCCTAACCCTGCGCCTGCCGCGGCGCCACCTTCTCAGGCGGAGTCGGACGCACAAGCACCAGTGCCTACTGCTCTAGCATAATAATTGTCGACAGGCACACAGGAGGGTTGTACGTATATCTTGTACCCTTGTGCTCCAGCACGAGCTGTGTTGTCATTATCGTCGCAGGTATACGCTATAGTATACATGCATTGGCTGTACAAACCTAGTCCGCAATCGCGGCGCGGAATGCGCGCTCGAGCTCCTTCTCTGCCTTCGCCTTCTCTGCCGACTTGGGTATTCGAGCACGCAGCGTACGCCCGCCAGCAGTCTTGACGGGCGTTGGTGGCACGAAGTCGCCCTCGCTGTCTGCAGCGTCCGGCTCGGACAACGAGGACGAAGCTTCCTCCTCGTCGGACGATGCATGCCTTGCCCGCTTCTTGCCACGCGCGCCGCCTGGTGCTGCCCGGGATTTGGCGGCTGCAGCACGACGAGGCCGACCCGTCGTGGTAGATGTCGCTGGTGAGGAGGCTGCGGACTGTCGAGCTGACGTGCGTGCACTTGTTTGTCGCGTCCTAGTGACAGGACCAGCGCGTTTTTTCGAGCCACTCGACGCAGATGGCACCGAGTCGCCCGGATACCCCTCAGCAAACACTTGCACCGTATTAGGCGCGAAAGGCCGCCGCTTCTGAGGTTCATCATCGTCGTCCACCATCATCGCGTCTCCCTCCGTCTCGTCCTCCGGCATCCGCAGGAGCTGTTGCACCTCATCCGCCTGTCTGGAGGCGAGTGCGGCCTGGGTTGGCGCCGCGGAGCCACTGCGTGCCGTCGAGTCCGTCGGCGGCTGCATCGCATTCTCCACGACGACGTGCTGCGGCTTCGGCAGCGAGAAATGTTCGATTGTGTGGTCGAGCTCGGTCACGAAGCCGCCGGCCTTGTGTTCGTCGAAGACCTGCGATGGTTATCAGGACTTGCAGCAGCAGCTGTTGCGCTCGATGTGGTCGTACCTGGGCGCCGTCCCCTGGTGCAGACGCATACTCGCGCTGAAGACGGTCGCGGATGCGGAGCCCGTGAACGAGGCGCGACCATCGCTTAATCACACGTTCTCGCCGTTTAGCCCGCTCCTTCTCCTCGGAATCAGCGACGGACGCCCAATAAGCCTGTACGCGTTCTAATTAGGACGATCCTCATAAAGCCAGATCGGACGAACCTCGAGAAGTGCCTCCTCGTTTTCAGCCGCAATTACGACTCCGTTGATCACCGGTAATGCTCTTCGCTTCTTAAACTCGAACCCTGTCTGTGGAGCGTCAGGCACTGAAACGAGGGTCGAAAACCGATCGACGAACCACAGCCTCTGCATAATCGAACCCCAGCTGGCGCGCGATCTTCGCGGTGCCTTTATCTGCGTGATATTCAGTGAAGGTTCAACGGTGGGCTAGATAAGGTACTCACGCGCGATGTGCGCTGCCCCCTTTGGCAGCATGCTCGGCACGTAAAGGTCAATGTTACCAAAATCGTTCTTCGGGACCTTGCCGTCCACAATGGGCGGCGGCGTATATAGCTGCGTCTGCGCAAAGCTATATAGCCCCTGCAACGTCTCGTTGCCCTCCGCGGCGGCCGCCTCGACCTCGCGCCGCCGGTTGATGGTCACGGCGCGCAGGGGCACGCGCTTGAGCGCCTGCTCGCCCTCGCGCACCGCTCGGCCTTGGCGCATCCAGTTCTCCGCCGTCTTGAGCGTGAGCACGTTGGCGCGCGAGAAGACGGGGTCGCCACGGAACTTGCCAATCTCGATGCGCGGGTGGACGACCTCGTCGCGCCGGAGATGGCGTTCAAGGACGTATCTGAAAGGAGCGTCAGCGCTATGACCGCTTCAGGGTGTGCTACACACATCGGGTGGTCCTTGAAGCCAGCGACAGAGGTCGGCATGCCTTCAACGACCTGTAACGCGTGCATCTCTTCGTCCTCGACGTCATCCCGGTGCTTGTGAAATCAGATGGAAGCCTGGTCTGCCTGTGGATTGCACGTACAAGGCGATATGGCCTGGTGAGCGGCGCCATGACGCTCTCCCACCACTGCTGCTGACTGCGCCCTCCTCTGAGCTTAGGCTTACGCGTATAGCGCGCCGTGACATCGCGCGCGTAGCCGTCCTCCTCCAGCGCGACGACATAGGTCATGCGGTTGTTGGGGTCGTTCCGCGGAGGTTCAAACAGTCGCTTCTTGTTGACGAGGTTGCGCACGGGGTCCACGGGCATCCAGCGTCCATCCGGCCGGGAAAAAACCTCGGTCCAGAAGACGGGCGGCCAGCCTGCGAGTGGTGCCTGCGCCGAGGCTGCAGATTATTCCGGCTGTCAGCGATGCTGTAAAGTGAAGGCGGCCAGGGGGCTGACCTTCACGCAATTTCCGGCCGGGAGGCTTTCGCTTGCGCAGCTTCACGAGCGGGGGCGCCGGCTGCTTGCTGGAGCCCGGGATGGGCACCTCTTCCATATCGTCGTCGTCGTCCTCCGCATCGACCGGTTCTGCTGCTGCAGTCTTCTTCTTCTTGCCCCCGGTCTTCGGCTTGCCGACGGACGCCTGCCACGGGACGCTTTGCAGGCTGACGACGACGCGGGCGGGGATGCCGAGCGCGCGACAGAGCGCGGTGAATAGCTGCGCGGAGACGTCGCGCGAGCCGCTCCGTTGCAGGGCGTGTTTCATCATGCTCTTCGCGCTGCGCAGCACCTCGCCCTCTTCGTCCAGCATCGCGCCGGCCTCCACCTGGTCGTAGGTTCGACTTCGCACGCCTATGTCGTCGTAGACGTCGAACGTTTCGTACCACCACGTGCAGAGCCGCTGCATGGCTGCCTCGAAGAGTCGACCGCGCTTAGTCGCATCTGGCTGGCGTTTCTTGTGGATCATGGAAAACCCAGTTTGGAGGGCCAGAGGTGTGATGGACATTAATCTTGCCTGGCACAGTGATCAGAGACACATTTCAGGGAGACATCTGAACACACATGGAGTAGTTCGTTGTTTGCCCAGCGATTTCTGAGGGCCGCACTGGCTAGTAGCGTGATTGTGTGTATTTTATGCGAATTCAAGCGAGCCAGTCGTTCGGCTTGCGACATAACCTTGACACTGCGTGATATCTTAGTGAACGCATGGTGTGCACACGTAGCACGTACTTAGATGACTGCTTGCCCTTGCCTTTGGCAAACTGGGGTCCCATATCAATTTCAATGGTCCTGCCCGACAGCGCAGTTGCTGCAGCGCTAGCTGGCAGCGCGCCTGTAGCTCTGGGTGCTGCTTCGATTTCGACTTCATCCCATTCCATATCGCTTTCTTCAGCAGCGCTTGACGCGCCCGGCAGTGACATTTCTTGGTCGGACATGGCAATAGGCTTGGACCGGCGGCGCGAAGTCTTGATAAAAAGCGCGTGGCTTGACCCGGATATTCAATAACTCGCGCAAACGCAGATGCTTAGGGGACGCGTACGCCGGAGGCCGTTACTCGTAGAATTCGCGAACGAGGGCAAGTCAGAGAGCCGGTTCTCGGTTCCAGCCGGCGACGCGTCGCGATCAAATGAAGTCATCGACAGCAACAACCTATAAGTAGCACTTAGGCTCTGCATTTTTTTCGGAACCATCAAATGAGGGCGTGAGTTATCCGAGAAAAAAAGGTCCAATACATGATTACAGTCCAGAAACGACGATAGGTTTACGGTACAGGTGCGTGTGCGTTGCGTCAGCGAAGAGATGCGAGAGAGAGAGACTAAGAGAGAAAGAGAGCGGTAGAAGCAGAGGGGGGAACGTGTTCAGTGGGCCCGTTCGCTCAACCACTGCATGATGATCTCCAGATTGTCTTGTTCTTTCACGGAGCACTTCCACCAATGTAAGTTGAAGTTTAGCGGGATAAGCAATAATGCGCACAGAATAGCACTGCAGTCGATTAGCCCAGAGATATCCGGGTCATAAAAAAGACTTACAGAGACTGGTCGGTCTTGAATCTTATCAAGTTGCCTAAAAGCAGGTCAGATTGACTCGTTTTTGAGCGAATGTGGACCTTACAGTGCTCGTATGAGCTCGTCAACGCCCGCATGCCCATCCAGGTCGTTCTTGTTCCCTAGCTACAGACAAAGATTAGCAGCACCGAGCGGCAGGGGTGGCCAAACGCGTACCACGAGCAACGGGACACCACCGAGCGGTGGCTGGCTCAGTAGCTGCTGCAGTGCGAAGTGTGCGGCTTCGAATTTATCCCGCTGAAAATGGTCAATATAGTGTTCGTCACGGTGCAGCGCTGTTGCTTACCGCCGACGAATCTACAACGAACCTGGATGTCCATGGCGCATCAATAACTCTGACACTGGCAGTGCGTACGACCTGTCTTACACGATGGCGTTGACGCCCTGGCAGTACCGCTCCCATAGGGTGCGATATTTCGACTGCCCTGTATCGATAGATCAGCGCCTGCGGGTGCTATGGCGCGTCCGACGAACCGGCCACATCCCATATCTTGAACTTGACATTCCCTCTGCGAACTGAACATCGCGCGCGCGTTAGGGCTAGCTAGCCTTGAAAAATAATGACTGACTTTGCCTATATGAAAATGCAACTGTAGGCACCACGTCTTCGGACCATTGCCCGGCGCCGATCACGTTGCAAAATGAAGTCTTTCCGGACGCCTAGTAACCGTTATCGTGAGGTACAGTCGATTAGGATTGGTAATTAACGAACTTGAAGTCCGACTATCGATATTTCTGCGGTCCTTGAGAAGAATAGCGAGCCCAGCCAGCCGAAGAATGAGGAGAAGAAAGCCATGAGAGGGAAAGCCTGAATAAGCGCCGACGGCTGCGGCCGTAATCTAAAACTGGTTTGCCTCACACGCTCATCTTGCATCCTCACATCTCATTCCGATCTCGGCGCCCCTCTGCCTCTCTCTGACGAAATTTATGGGCCAGATGGGCTAGATGAACTCGATATGATGTCTACATGGTGACCAGAACACTCGCCAACGGCAATTCGGTTCCTCGAAGCAACCTCGAAGGCGAGTTCACTGGCGGTCCGGGTTGGAGAAGTTTCTTCGCATGCACAAAGCAAGTAAAATTTGGGAAAAGGTATCTTTGGGATTAACTTGGGCTTGCCTTTTTCTTTCGCGTCCCGTTCGAGTCGCCGAAGTCTGGGCATCTACATACGGGAATTTGCTTGAGTATTGATCCCCTATCGGTTTTGGAATACGGGACGGGCTGCATCGCGTTGACTTGTGCACTTGCGTCTCCGAATATTCGTTTGTCCTGGCACTCGCAGATCCCTGGAAGAATGTACTTATCACTCGTCGAGAGTGATGGCACTTTTCCGGGACTCTGAGGTTAGGTTCGTGTTCAAACATGCTTGTTGGGGATTGGTCCTCTGCCTCATGACTGTGCTTCGCAAACCCGACCTGGAGCGCTCTCGTAGGATCAGATCCGGCGGTCGTGTTTGAGCTCTTTGATTCGAATTTGAAACATCGTTCGGAACGCCGCGGTGGCGAGCTATTGTGATTCAGGCCTCCGACCTGACTCCGCCCTTCGCATCTTGTCCTTCCCCCCTTCCACCCCAGCGGACTATCGAACGCCCAACTCTTCCTACCGTAGGAAAAGGTACATATCCCTGGACCGGCGTCGCCTATAGTGTCTGACATGATTCCAGTTTTCAGCGTCCGAGCCGTCGAGCGGTTTCTTGTGCGAACCAAACCCATAAGACGACGCGTCATCGGTCGATCGATACACTACCTCTTCGCCGCCTTTGCTGCCCATCGGCGAGTCCTGACGTGCGTGTCGGCAATCAGTGTCCTATATCGCGAGTCCCAGGCCGGTACGTTCCAACGTAGACGTTAGGCAATGCCCGACGAAGGACCCTGATCCTCGCCACGCAGGAGCAGATTGATCCGCGTATACGTGCTCACCTTCTCAGTATATTGTACCATTTCATACCCCCGCGAACCCGCCCCTATCCTTGCGCATCGTCGTCATAGCCTTTGCGGAGAGCGCAGTATTTCACAACGGATTCCGACACCATGATCAACTTTCTCTGCGGAATGTCTTCGAGCACATCGTCAGAATCGTCACCGTCAGCGTCTCGCTCTCGGACGCTTTTGCCAACCGCCGCGAAGCCTACGCGGGACGGCATTTCCGCCCTCGGCGGTTTTCGCACCTCTGCCCGCGACTCCCATCTCCAGCCATCGGGGATCTCTGGCGAGGACGCATCCCGCCCCAAGATGGTCGTAGTGGCATTCACCTTCGGCTCTTTCGGCGATTTCACGAGCCTCCTCCAACTCACATTCGCAATCCGCCGCGCCCTCGTCGAGGCCAAGGGCGGCTCAGAGGACCTCAGGGGTGCCATCTCCGGCATAGACTCATTCGCCCGCGCGATTCAGAGTGTCCGCGAGCAGCTCGAACGGGCCGATAGCATCCCCGTCAGCGTCCAGAACGGGATCCGGCATGCACTGGACGTTTGCATCCAGGGCATGCAGCGCGTTCAGACCCGGATTGATAAGCACAGGCGCCGGATAGAGAAGACCCATGGCGCCCGTGCATGGAGAGGGTACTGGGCTGCCTGTCTGTGGACTATCGTTGGCGGGAGAGCCGAAGTTGCTGCGCTCATGCGGCAGCTGGCCGATCAAGTCCTTGTGCTGCAGACCTTCGTCGGTCTCCTGCACTGGTATGTGATGCATACTACGATGAATTTCTCTCACACCATGCAGCACGTCTCTCGACAGTATTATCAGCCGCCAGGATGCGCAAGCAGCCAACATTTCGCAGATCCTTGCCATTGTGACGTCCATATCTGCACGTGTGCAGAGCGATATTCCCTTCACATTTTTCGACCACAACGGTCTTGCTGTCAGTCCGATGCTGAAGATGTCCTGGGGTGTAAGTCTCCGTCGTTTTCCTTATTCATTGCCAGGCTCATATGGGTCGCCTATGGGAACAGAATTTCGTCGACTTTTGGGAGCAGCACGATTTCCCGACGCCGGTAGCAGAGATCGCGCATAACGAGCTCCACCAAGCGTACGCATAGTCACTCACCTATCATCCCAAATGTCCCAATCCCACGCAGTGACATTAATATCCTCAGGCTGAGGAAGTCCACCGGCCTGATCTGGTTCGAATTATACATTTACACCGATCCCCAGGCTTTCAACACACCAACAGCTCTCTTTTCTCCCGTGTACTTTTACCTGCGAGAGGGAGACCAGCCAAAGATGTCCCCCCAGCTCTCGCGGATCTGGACTTCTAGCGCCAGATGGCTCGTAAAAACCTTGGAAAATCCCAACTCGACCCGCGAGCCCCTCATAGGGTTCCGGAACCGCCAACAGTTCATCTTTGTAGCGACAGGCTTGGGCGAAGACATCGAGGGAAACTTGCACACTCGCCAGTATTATATCGAATCCGCGCCCGGCGGGGAACTACCGGAAGGCAGCCCGTCATATGTCTTCGAAACTCTCAAGAACTGCGGGCAGCTGCGCGCTAGGAGATCCAAGGATCCTGATATGCAGGGTGAAGATGTATCACCCGAGTCGGAGGACCGAGCTGGGCGGGCGGTCTGGGAACGCGCCAACCGACTTTTTTCAGAGTACGAGGCGCGCGAGGCTCAGGCGGCGCTCGAGGCCGAGGCGGCGCTCGTGTCTGAAGATATAGGGGCCGACGCATAGTGAACTTGATGTTGTCTAGGAATATAATGGCACCCAGCAGGTTTCATCCTCAACTACAAGTGCCTGACGATCTGCGCCCCGCAACTTTCATCGGTTGGCACACTGGCTTTGCAAGGCGCTCCTTGCGGGGGATCATCATCGGGTCCGCATCCGCGGACCCCGCAGTTCCCTTATATACCGCGCCCCGCACCCGACCGTCCCTTGTCGTTCTTTTCACTCGTGTAACGTGCATGTACCGCGTCTTATAGACTGGATACTGTGCACATCGCCCGAGTGACGAGATCCCGGCCCGCCCGCAAGCTACTGGGCCTTACAGGCTTTGGGACCTTGCCAGATTTGTAGCTCGAAGGCAACTCAGTACTCAGATATTCTGGGCATAAAACGGTCCTCAGCATCACTCCAGGCTGCAGGCGGGCCCTAGGGTAGCAAATATCAAGCTCACGAGATCGGGCGAGGCATGGAGGCCACGCGATAGGCTCGTTCCCAGCCGTTTTCGAAGTCCGCCGAAACGGCTTCGGTTAACGGCTGGGATGCAGATCCGCTTTTTCAAGCGCCGCCGCTTTTCATACTGTCCGTGAGTGGGCACTTCGCCAAATTCATACCACTCAAAATTGAGTTCTTGAGAAAGCGAGTCCAGAATGTGTTTCGAGTCATTTGGGAACGATTTGACGGAAGTTGCATATAAACACAGATAATTACGTGGAAAATGGTACGTGCATCCTGAATATCTGGTGAAGCTTTCAGACGTCTTTATAGGGTCTAATCTTGCATCCTGGCTGCAAGATTTGGGTCCCGACGTCGTCCGCTATTTACTGGCTATTTTCCGGTGCCCGAAAACTACTCCAGCTCAAATCGTTTTAAATCGTATAAAAGTCATTTTAGAGTAGCTCTGTAGAAACACATTTTCGGAGTGATGAGGGTCGAGAGCGTCGGGGGCGGCGACGCGGCTAAGTCCAACGTCACGCTCAGTATCAAAAAGTGTGACGGTTCATGTGACGGAACCGGATCCCAGACGTTAGCCGGCGAGTCCGTCCGAATTTCAATCTCCGCCGGCGTTCGTCTGGGCTCGAGACTAGCCACGCGATTATCAAAGTGTAGATCATTACGTATAAACTCACCCTGAGACCCTGGTCAGGGAGGCAAAGCAATACGACTCGTGCGGCGGGAACGAGCGTGTCGAACACTAGGCCAACCTCAGTGTTCACATTCCGTATACCATATGGAGCCAACGGCGCGGCGGCGCGGAGACAAACGCCGCTGGCGACTCCGACGCGCTGAGCCCGCCGCCTGCACCATCCGCGCAAATGACGCGACTCACACCCATCGTCGAACAGACGCCAGAAGAACACCCCTTATCGGTTCGTACGAGTCAAGCCGAGAGCCATGTAGAGGTCGATCACTGATAAACCATTGTAGCTGGGCGACACTGTCGTCTGGTATCGAAGGACTGAGGCTCGTCCAAGGTGTATACGAGATTTGGCGCAAGCGACGGTCGTGGCTCTCCGGAGTGTCGGAAGAGGAAAGGTAGCGAACATACGAGCCCGACGACGCTGGCTCAAGATCGACATGAAATGGCCACCAGGAGGAATGGCTCTACAAGCTTTCCAGAACGGGGCAATTACACGAATCGACCTCACACGAAACGCTTTCAAGTCTGGTCTATCATTTTGTTAAGGTTGGATGGGCCAGTGTTTGAAACCAGGACTGTCGTACGCACAAGACACCATCCCCGAACGGCGGCTGATCTCGTCTGTTAGGGAGTGGCGCCGTAGACCCTTGACGTGTAGAACACCATTGCTGTACAACATGGATCATTTGAAGCATGACGGCGGCGGCGACGACGCGCGCAATGTCTGAGCCGCACGATGCCATAGCCAGGCGCCCCGCGCAGCGCGTGCCTTGTCGCAAGATGACATGGCCCCAGTCACCGGGGAGAGAGGATGCACGAAGGCTGGAGAAAGACCGCCTGGCCTGTGGACGGCGAGACCATCGTCGACTGCAATCCGGGAGTAATTGGACAAGGCACCTCAGCGCCGCGGGATGGGCGTGCGATCCGCGGAAGGGCTACCAGAGCATGCGTTAATGTGCGTGGGGGGTTTTCGAGGGCTGCCAGACTCACCAACGCGAAGGGAACGCAAAATCTCGGCACTCTCTCGATGCTGAGCCGCCACCCGTAAGCGCCGGTGCCCGACCCCACGGTGGCAATGTTGGGCGGCGAGCGGTGCTTGCCGACCTGAGGCGCGCGACGGGCTTGCGGACGGAGATTAGACTCCGGGCCGGTGTATGACGGCGTAGGCCGATGTCACGGAAGGCTATTCCCGACGGACGCGGTCGCTGCCTTGGGTCGTTGCGATTGTGCACGGCGAGGTTGGTCAAGGCTACAGCTCGACGCTGTCAGTCCCTACCGACATGGGCAGAATCAAACTACCCACCCATCAAACCTGAATGTCGGCGATCTGGCCGCTGGTGCCCCTCTGGCGCGAGCAACGCGACCACAAGCCTTGGGCAGGCTCTACGGCGCACGATGAGGCTGATCCAGTGCCCGAGACCGCCGCCCAAAGATCCATGGCCTCGAGACGCGCTGCAGTGCGTTTGGGGGGGCGTTCAAGGACGAACAACGCAATGTCGGCCGACATGAACGTGGAAGAGAAGACAGAATCTTTTGAAGCGGAGTGTATTTCAAGAAAAACGCCTGCAGAGCAGCTCGCTGGAGGGCGAGGTGATAGTAGGGCGGACAGAAAGTAGGAGCTGGCCATTGGCCAAACACCCACCCACAACCACACACCCACCTGCCAAATATGGTAGTGTTACCCCTGGCGGCGCCGGAATTACGTTGATCCGAAGCAAACACTCACACACGGTAACGCCCGAACTTGCTCCTCTGCATCTCCAACTGCACTTGGGTAGCTTCTGACGGTAGAGAAAGGTAGAGAACTCAGCTCTCATTTTACTTACCGAGTTTTGCCTGAGTGAATGCATTTGAAAACCGTAGAAATCGCAAAATCAGCGGCGTCGCCCAACCCGGCATAAAGCAGCCGCACAGCGCCCAAGCGCAGCCTTCCGGGCTTGCGTAGCCCCACGCAGGCTTCCTTTCTGCGGGCATCTCCCGCTTCTTTGGTGCTTCTTTCCCGCGTGGGCCGCAGCGATGTCTGAGATAAGATCTGGCGCCGGGGTTGGCATTTCTCCTGGATGAGCAGTAATGAGCCTGGTGTCTCGGTGGGAGATACGGAGGGACCTTATGGACGCTCCATGCGCGGTGGTTGGTAGGAAGATGATGAAATGCGTTTGCGGCGCCTTCGAGCCGCCGGGGTCCGTCCGGATGTTGGGTCCGCAGCCCTCTTGAGTCAGAGACCCTCCTCAGCACAAAAGGCATCCGCCCTAGCATCTCAGTTGTCTTGTGCATATTTCTGGCAGATCGGAGGCGAGACAGGGTGTGGTTTTGCCCGCCGGACGGATTCCTCCGGATCGCCATCACACGCGGACGGGCCTCGTCTGAAGAGAGGCGACCAGCGCCGCTGCAGTTATCAGACAGCGTCCCCCCAGCTCAGAGCACGCTCTAATTTACTGGTCGACAGGGGTCCAAACTCTACGGAGAGGGAGGTTCCTGAGCCTCGACGCCTGCATCGCGATGTACAGTACAATTGAGGGCTGGGACAATGAGATTTGGGCGATGGCCATTGGGAGACCCATTTCCCACACAGCCTCTCCGCGCTCTTGCAGCTCGCAGCAACATCGATTACCGGGCCGGGAGTGCACCACCCCAATTTCTAATTCCATCGCGTGTGGTCCATCGGCCGCAAGCCATACAGGGTTGCTTACGGCGAGACGAGTCGCATCGAGATAACGAATTCCGTAGGCAAGAACGTCGTGGAACCCTCGATCAACGTAGACATCTGCCCGCTCTTTTCAGCTGTGCTCGAGATGTTCCACGGTAATAAGTACTCGGCCGCGTGTACCCTTAGCCACGGGTGCGAGTCTCCGAGAACTATCCCCGAGAGCCTGGCGACGAACGACCACGTGCCACCGTGGGAGCGCCGCGGCGTCCTGGGGACCCCAGCAGCTACTGAGCCTTTAATTTGCATCGCGATGTGCAGTAACGTTGATGACTGGGACAATGGGATTTGGGCGATGGCCCTTGAGTCCCCTGTTTCCCACGCACGCACTTTCCTAAACCTTCTCCGCGCTGTTGAGATGAGCAGCAACGTCGATGCAATGACCGGGCCTGTATTAGTGCGCCCCCGTTTTTTGATTCTACCGCCGGCCGCAAGCCACACAGGGTTGCTTACGCCGAGGCGAGTCACTCAAGGCTTCTCACATTTGGGGGCCCCAGAATGCCGCGGCGCTCGCACTCCTGTGATCGTTCTGCGCCAGACTCTCTGGGACGGACCTCCGAGTCTCGCGCCTGTGGCTAAGGGTACGCTCGGTCGAGCACGTATCGGCGGGACCTCTCGACTCGGAGTGCAGCTGCAAAGAACGGGTGCACGTCTACATTACTAGAGCGCGGGTTCTGCGACGCTCTTGCAGACGGAATCCATTCTATCTGGGCCGTGGGCGTAGATCTGACGGTCTGAAAGACGTCTCGCGAAGATTTATCGATCGCGCCAGCGCGCGGCTCCCACTCGGGCTTCCACGACACAAGACGGACTACCGGGCGACGCGCGGTGTGCCTGGCGAGATTATAGTTGATTTGCTGGATCGGAAGAATACATTTGCGCGAGGGAGAAAATGAGACGTGCGTGCCGCTACTCTTCGCCGACGACTCTCCTTCTGTGACAGCGTCAGCACAAGCCGTCTGTGAGAACGCACAAGGGAGGGAGAAAACGCACAAGGGTTCGGGCGCGTGCGACCAGAATCCGGGGCCGCCGACCATCTCGCGGCCCCAGACGTCCCACAGGAACCACCAGAGGTGGCCGACCGCACACCCCACGAGGTCGCTCGCTGCGGCTCTCCAGGAGCCGTTGAGAATCCAGGAGAACGCGACGAGCGCGATGGGGAGGTACGGCGCGGTGATGGTGATTATGCCGAACAGCGATATTTGCGTCGATGGGTGTCGCCGCGACCAGAAGTAGATCGGGACGAAGGCGAGCGGGGAGGAGAGGAAAGGGAGGTTGAACATGGGCGAGAGGCCCAGGAGGAGGATCGCGGAGAGGATGAGCAGCCAGAGGTAGTCGGCTTTTCGGTTCGCAAAGGACGACTCTTCGAGCATTCGACTATATCTCATGCTGAAAGCAATTTTAGATGGTTTGAATGCGTGGGAGATGTATGAGACGCACAAGAAGAACATGTGAAACACAAAGTCGATGCTTAATGGACCGAAGTAAAGGAATGTTGTTACTGCTCGCCATAACTGCAAACCTATTAGTACCCAAGACAAATTTAGGTGGTATAAGTACCTCTGCCTTCTGTACAGCAGATTGTACATTGAAGTAGAGTTGTAGCGGCGTGACAAGTTGACATTGCTGACACCGAAATGAGTCAGTGAATATTTCTAAGGCTAAGCTGCCACGCACCACCGCGATGCTCGTTCCTACCGCCAGGATGATCCAGGCACGCGTTACTGGAGGAACCTGAGCTAGCCAAGCTTCGATACCAACGGGCATGGTCGTGGTCTACGTGTAAAACGGGATCGGCTTACTCCGCGGGCGCCTATAATCTCTGTTCGATGCTCTCATTAGCTCGCCGCTGCCGAGGCCGTTTACCGCGACATGTAGCACGGACGCTGACGACGACGACGGCGACGGGCCCCCCGACGCCCGACTTGCCACCTCCAACGCCCTCGAAACCCAAGGTCACGCGCCCGAGACCTCTGACCCCCTGGCCGCGCGCATTACCGCCTGGCTTCCCTGTGCTGCCGCCTACGTTCGGCCGCAACCAGCTATTGTCGGTGCCAGACGAAACTCGGGCGTTATTAGAGGAGATAGTCAACTCCTTTGACGCACCCATCCGATATGCCTTTGCGTATGGCTCAGGCGTATTCGACCAGCACGGTTACCCTCGCGGCGAGACTGGCGACTCAAGACCCATGATTGACTTCATGTTCGCTGTAACTCACGCTGCGCACTGGCATTCAATCAACTTGAACCAGAACCCGACGCACTACCCCTTGCACGCACGCTGGCTGGGCTCCGACTTTGTCTCGTCAGTCCAGGTCGTCGCACCGGGCGTCTGGTTCAACGCGTATGTACCGTACAAGGATGTGACCATCAAGTACGGCGTCACGACGGTCGACAACCTCTGCGCGGACCTCCTCTACTGGCGCTCGCTGTACATGGCCGGTCGGATGCACAAGCCGATTCGTATCATCCGCGACGACGCGCGCGTACGCCTCTCGCAGCAGGTCAACCTCACCTCTGCTGTTCGCGTCGCACTCGCGTCGTTACCGGCCGAGTTCACTGAGCGCGAGCTTTTCGAGCGGATTGCTGGGCTGTCGTACGCGGGCGACCCGCGCATGCTCTTGCCCGCGGAAAACCGCTCGAAGGTGGTCAACATCGTCAGCGCGCAGGGCGGCCAGTTCAAGGAGCTGTATCATCGCCTCGCCGTCGGTCTTCCCGGCGTGCATTGGCCGCTATCCTCAACGCGCGTTCAGGTACGTGCCATCGGCCGTCGCTGACATAACGCTCACTCCCAAAATAGCAAGACACCTCGCCCGCCGCCCGCGCAGCGCTCATCCGCAAGCTCCCGTCCACACTTCGCGCGCGCGTCGAGGCCCACTACTCGAAGTCGGCCGACACGCCGAACAAAGAGTCCGACGAGGCCGCCTTTTACGCGCGGATTGGCTCCGACGCGCGCCTTGCGTCCGTCATAACTGACGAAGCCGCGGGCATCGTGCGGTCCCCGGCGACGATGCAGACTATCAAGGGCATCATCTCCTCGGGTCCGGCGAAGAGCGTGCGCTACGCGGCCTCAAAGGTCGGCAAATGGTGGCGCGGCTCCGCCCCTCCGAAATGACCCGTCAAGCCTAGTAGCTTAGTCAGCACCCATTTATAGACGACTACGAGAGACGTTTACCGCATCCAACCCACAGAGATCACCTAGTCCGCACACCACTCGCTGCATGTTCGTTCGCTATCATTGTGTAATGTGCAATTCGTTTTGTCCGCACGGCGAGGCGCCGTGCACGTATCCTGAAGCTGGCGATCCTTGTGAGATTTCGTGCCGTAACCAGGCCGTCAGCGCGCACGCCCCTCCGTCAGGATCATGTGTTTTCAGTACGGATCTTTTGACGGGAAACTGTTGACGGGAAACTGCTGTCGAACAACGAATTGGCCGAGCGGAGTCCAAAACGCGCGACGTTTCTCATCCCCGACTATCACCTGCCTAGAATCCGCTGCAGAGAATGGGCTCTAGTACACGCATTGCATCGACTGCCTGTCGTGTCCTTACCAGCGCGGCTGAGGCAAACTGATTCAACTGGTGGGCGTCCGGGGGCGTCCTGGCGACCGGAGAAAAGGCAACTGTCTCGGTTCAACTCGGCTCGAGGTGGCCTGCGTCTCTGCTGTCTCATACGAAAATGCAGTATATTCGGATTTGAAACGCCGTGCAAAATTGGGACATCGATCACCAACATGGAGGCTACACAGTCTCGGTCTTCAGACCTTCTTCTTGCGCAACATCAGCGTGCGGGTGCACCACGTCCTCGATAGCTGCAGGAGTCTGCTCGACCGTGACCTCCTCGATGCGACTCTCCGCGCTGCTGGTCGCAGTGGGGTCCTGGACTTCTGGGTAAATCGGCGGCCGCCTGCGCAGCGGCTGCCCTTTGCTCTTGAGCTGCTTGAACACGTGGGAGATGCGTCCTTCGACTAGCTCTACGCCGGACGCGGTCTCCAGGAAGTACTGTCGCGTTCGCGGGGTGCCATCTGCGACGGTGGATACCTCGCCCTCGCGCTCGAGGCAGATAAACTGGGGGCGGCTGCCCTCGTCTGGCGCAGCTTCTGACGCAGGACCTTCGAGCGCGTTCTCGAGCCGTCCGGTACTCGTCGCGAACATTCTCGCGACCTCCTTCGACAGCACTGCATGGTCATCTTCCTTCTCGTAGAAGTATATGGGCGATATGAGAGCTGTGGGAGTTTGGAAGGCTTGCGGGTCGTCGTAGATGTAGAGCTCGAACCAGACCGATCCTTTCGGCCGGACGACGGTGAACTCCCTGAATAACATCAGCCCAATGCACGCTGAAGCGTGGGTAGATGTACGAACGCTTGGTAAAGCTCGTTGTGGGCAATGTCTCCGATCTTCGTCGGAAAGTCATGCTCCTCCCAGAAGTCGACAAAGTTCTGCTAATGCGTCAGACAAGCGGAGACAGGATGTTATGCGAGACTCACCGCCCAGGTCATCTTCAGCATTGGCTTCACAGCATGCCCCTTGTTATCGAAGAATGTAAACGGTATGTCCATCGGCACTCGGGACGACAGAGAAGTGACGACAGTGAGGATCTCAGAAATATGCGCTTCTTGCTTGTCTTGCTCGCTTTCAATGGTGTCCAAGGATGTGCTATACTGAGTGAGAAATGTGTGCGGCCCGGAACAGATTGCGTCTTACCAGTTCAGCAGTCCAACAAAAGTTTGTAGCACGAGGACCTGGTCGGTGAGTTGCTGCATCAGGCCGGCGACTTCGGCTTTCCCGCCGAGGACCGTCCATAGGCACATGGCCCAGTAGGTCCTCCACCCACGACTGCCATGCGCCTTCTCGTAGCTCCGCTTAGTCTTATCAACGCGGTTCTGGACGCGCTGCAGGGCTTGCGTGCAGACGCCGAGCGCATGCTCGATCCCATTCTGGACGCTCACAGGGACGCTGTCAGCCCGCTCGAGATGATCGCGAACACTCTGGAGCGCGAGGACGAAGGTGTCTATGCCTTCGATAGTGCTCTTGATGTCGTCCGATCCGCCCTGCGCCTCGAGGAACGCTCGGCGAACTGCGAACCCCAGCTGAAGAAGCGTCGAAATGTCGCCGAAAGAGCCGAGGCTAAGTGCAAATCCGCTCATCTTGGAGGAGGGGTCGTCCTTTGACGCGAGCGGCGATGGCTGGAGATCGTGGTCTTGGGCAGAGGAGGGAATCCCGCCGGGAGCGGAAATACCGTCCCGAGCAGGCTTCTTAGCCGTTGACAAGAGCTCCCGAGGGTGAGCCGTTTCCGAGGATACTTTGTCTGGCTCGGTCGAAGGCGTCCTACTGAAAATGTTCCTCATTGTGTCGATGCGGTATGTGCAGCGTTGCGCCGCTCTCCGTCAGTCCAAGTGTTTCTGGGGAGCCTGCGAACGATAAGGAAGGACTACGACGGCATGCGCAAGGAATGGACAGGAAGGAGTCGGTGATGAGCGAAAGGATGAGGAATGACGGCGTCGCACGGGCGTAAGGGTAGCACAAGAGACGTTGCCACGAAATGGGACGTCAGTCCTCGTCAGAGATCCTGAGAAGGTTTAACCAAACCAGACGTACGTCTGCCACCAGCTGTTAATGGACTTCTGGATATCGGCCTATTCGCGAGAGGGAGAGAGGACAAGATGCAAACGGCGGAGCCACAATGGACACCACTGCCATCACAACAGCTCGCCACCGGCGCCGCGGCGCACCGCGGCGTTCCGGAGACGGTCTTAATCAACGCGTTGAAACCTGTCACTCAGTGGCCTTCTCTGCCGCGTGCTCCAGGAATTCACGGAGCCCTCTCTACCAGCAATAGTGTTGGTTGTGTAGCTGCCTGCCCCTGCTGGCTCCTGTGACTTCTAGGGATGTTACTAGTAGATAGTCAGCGAACCTGCTGTGCCGTACTTTAGCCACGATTGCAGGCGACAGTACCGTGAGCGCGACGAGAGCTGTACTTGTGATATACCAAAGTGAGATGTAGGGACATATCCAGCAGTCTATAGAGTTAGTAATCGTCCTTTCTGACCAATCTCCAATCCTTTCGCAGGCTGCGAATTTACGTCGTTAATCTGCCCATCCTGTCTCTCGGGGTTGATTTAAAAGTACGACGTTGGCACGGGTCTATGACTCGCTCTCCTGCAAATGCACAAGGCATCCGTAGCCACCGGCGCCACATGCGAGGTTCATCTGCGAAGATCCCGGGAATGATGATGATGAGCACACCTCGCCGACGCGCCCTCAAGGTTGAACAGCTTTCCGGGCTAATTGGTCTGCATCGCCATGAAGTACTGCCTCGTTGTAGGCTTGCATGCCGTGCCACTGAACATTTCACTGGTCCCGGAACGCTCTGGCAGACTGAGACACGGCGGAGGTACATACATAGTACCGGCCAGCCTCGCATACTGTATCCCGTCGTACGTACAGAGAGGGTGCACAAGGCAGCTGGATGGTGCGGAGAGTGACCCCGACACGTGAGAGGCTGAGGCCACTGAGTACCCCTTGTCAATCTGATCCCGCGCGCGGTACCACGTGATCCAGTAGACTCGCAGTCTCAACTGTAGGATCAGCGTTGCCCGAGGAAAACTCGAGCGTCGGTGTCTGTATTCTTCTTTGCAGATTCCACATTCATAGGTCGGTAAACCGCGTCAGGGTCTTGTTACACATCTCAAGTCATCACCGAGAACACGTGTCACCGGGGTCGGTCCATGCGGGAAGCAAGGGAAGCTCAGGGGAAGCTTGCATAAAGGTGGGATGTGTGTGCGACAACCCGGAAGTCTGGGCCGTGCTGGCAGATTTCCCCGGCTACCCTATCCCATCATGGCCCATGGGCGCCCGGGTTCGTCTTTCTGCAGCTGTTGTGGTGTTGTCGACGTACAATCAGCGCATAGACACTCGGAAGAGCATTCCTTATATATCATGAGAGGTCTGTGAGAGACCCGGACTGGACCCGGAGGATCTGTGTGCGTGCGTGTACGCGCTCGGATCAATGGTAATCCCGGAGCCGCCAGCGTAACGGTGCCAAGTTTGGCATATGTGTACCCCGCTACACTCCGCTCCCCCTCTCTGTCCGCGCAACTATCACCTCGCCATACTGCTCTGGCGTATACCCACAAAATCCTCGCCTCTGACGCCTGGCCTTCCTCCTGCCCGCTCAAGGCCATCCTCGTTGGCCAAGTCTCAACTGCGAAGCCTTTGAAGCACCTACATAGAAGGACTCTACTGGTCGCGCCGAGAACCCCGACTCGTCCGACGATGGTCGCGCGATACGTTGGCCTCATTATCCTCCGGTAGAGCCTGCTTGGCGGTTCTGGTCTAGCTGCGCTCAGCAGGACTGGACCAGCTTCCCTCAGGAGCAATGGTGGGTGCAGAAACTTTTACCTGGCCCCCCGGAGACCTCAATAACACCCTATGTCCGCCTGCGCAGTTTCCCAGAGCCCGCTCGCCGTCGACGTCGTCGTCCGGGGGTAGCCTAACGATCCATCGGTCATACGCATGCAAATACCGGTTCAGCGCCGAATCTCCGTCCGCAATCCCGTTGTGCGCCTCATGTCGGCAAAGGCCGACTGCCGCAAGTTGTCCGGCGACCGGCGCTTGCGGGCGCTCTGCACAGCCCCCGACAACGTCGCAAGCCCCTCTTCCCTTCATGTCAGTGAGTCTGGCCGGCCTTGGAAACCCCCACGCACGTTAACGTCTGCGTAGATGGGCCCTGTGCAATCGCCACGACTTGCTGCGTCCCTGAGCCTTGTGCACAGGACCCTGAGTCTTGTGCAGCGGACCCTGACGCTTGTGCAATTGCTGCCGAACTCGTCGTCGTCGTCCGCCTCGCTGTCGGCGACTGGCTTATGCTCGTCCGCTGCGGCTTTGCGTGCCGCCTCCAAAGGTTACTCCAGGCGCAGCCGCGGTACACAGATAGGTGGCTCTGGACGGGGGAACCAGTGATCGAATTGGGCGCTCCAACGTTGCGCGCGTCGTCGCCGCCGTCGTTGTCCAAGAAATAATGCGTGTTGTACACCAATGGAGCTCTACCGGTACAAGGCGTTGGGCGCGACACTCTACCAGGCGAAATCAGGCGACGTTTGGCCAATGTCTCTTGTGCGTACCATAGTCGACGCCCAGGAAGATTGGCTCATGCGCCTCGCATGAAACTATAGGCATGGCTTGAGACCACGTATTCCTTCGGCCCTGCAACAGGGCGTTGCTCTACGACGTTGTAGTGCCATTCTTCCCGCTTGTGCGTCTACAGCGTCAACACCCAACGTCGCTACTCTGGCGGAAATGGCTCACCTGTCCTCCAGCGATCTTGTGCACTTCCACAACTTCGACTAAGGGCAAGCCTCGCAATGATTGAGGCCATGGTTTCCTCTTGTCTACAAGTACGACCCTGTCCCCGCACTGCAACGTATTGTTAATCTATACCCTTCCAGGTCGGCGGATTGGACATTTACCGACCTTGAGGGGGTGCCCTGATAGTGTCAAGTCTTGAATATAGGGCAGGTTCGTCATTCTCGTCTGCAGTGTGATCGGCGGATTCAAAGTCTCCGAGCCGCTGGCGGCCGATTTTGCGGTGTTTTTTTCCCGCATCGCCGCATGGTTGACTCTATTCGGAGGGCGGCACCGTGTGCAGGTTGCGGTCAGTGGTGTGCTCGACGTCGCCGCCGCCTCAGGGATTGAGGCCAGGGTCTTCGCGATCCTATCAATTATTGTGAATCCTGACAGATGATCAACACGGTTTGTTAGCGAATTGCAAATTGGCATACACACCCGTTAACGAGTGGGCGTCGCTGCACTCCTCCTGCCTTCATTGCTAGCGGCATCATCGGGAAGATACACAGGCGATCAACGCACCAACAGGCACATGTCACGTGAGTCTGTGGTACACATCAGCACCGCGTAAAAAGAACGCACTTTGCTCGCGCTGTACAATAAGTACCATTGGCAGTCCCGCCAAGTGAATGAGACCCGTCATAAGGCCAGGGGTATGCGTAAGCAAAGCAAAGCTAGGTCGATAGTTCAAAGCAATCTAAGGTTTACATGGGGCCGGTCTCCGACTCTGCAACATGCACTGTGTCGGTGCGCGATGTCTTTCTGTTCGCCGTGACTGCCATGTGAGCTTCTCAGACAGTTCAAGCGCTATTCTCTATGCTCCTTGTCACCGTTACGCCCTGCATGTCAGGATCCTTGGCCCTCCTCGCCCGCACTGGATCTTTGTCCTTGAAATACTCGAACACGAACGACAGGCGCCCCTCGGGCTGTTCTGGCCCGGGAGCCGTGTCGAGAAAATACTGTCGTGTATGTAGAGTGCCGCGGATGTCGCTCTTGAAGCCGATCTCGAAGAAGATGAACTGCTGGCGGCTCCGCACTCCGGATAAAGGTGCGACCGCCGATTGGGGATGCTCGAGTGTCTTCTCGAGCCATTTGGCACTACTAGTGAACAGTCTCGAGATATGCGGCGACAGCCTCGTAGCTTGGCCCTCCTCCTCGTAGAAGTAGGTGGGTGAGATCAGAGCTGTGGGAGTTCCAAAACTCTGCGGGTCGGCGTAGATGTAGAGCTCAAACCAGACTGAACCGTTAACACGAAGTCTGGAAAACTCTCTAGAAAAGAAATTAGCCCAAAAGGTCCTCCAGGTTAGGACGATTCACGAACGCTCGATGCAGTTCGTTGTGAGCAATATCCTCTATCTTGTGCGGAAAGTCGAACTCCTCCCAGAAGTCAACGAAGTTCTGCTTACGTATTCAACGACACGAGTCCGCAGCGTACGAACAGACCACTTACACCCCAGGACATCTTGAGCATGGGTTTTATAGCACGGCCGTTGGGATCGAAGAATGTGAAGGGTATGTCGCTCTGCACTCGGGACGACATGGAAGTGACAAGGGAGAGGATTTGCGAGATACCGGCCCCTTGCGCATCTTGGCGACTCTCGATTTTATCTAAAGACGAGCTGCGGAGAGTCATAAGATAGTGAATGGTGGTAAGTACAGTCACTCACCAGTGGAGGAGGCCGACAAAGGTTTGCAGCACCGAAACCTGGTCGGCAAGTCGCTGCATCAAGCCAGTGACCTCGGCTTTGCCTCCGAGAACCGTCCAAAGGCATGCTGCCCAGTAGTTCCTCCAGCCGCGAGTGCCATTATTCCTCTCGTAGCGGCGCCGATTCGATTCAATGCGCCGCTGGACGCGATCTAGGGACCGTGTGCAGACGCCTAGGGCATGCTGGATCCCGTTCTGGACGCTGACGGGAATGGTTTCAGCCCGCTCGAGCTGCTCTCGAACGCTCCGAATGGCGAGGACGAAGGAGTCTATGCCGGCGATCGTGCTCTTGATATCGTCGGACCCTCCCTTGGCCTCGAGGACCGCCCGGCGGATTGCGAACGTCATCTGAAGGAGCGTCGAGAAATCGCCGAAAGAGCCTATGGTGAAAGCAACACCACTCATGCTGGGAGAGGTATCGTTCCTGGAAGAGAGCTGCGATGGCCGGAGATGGTGGTCGCGGTCAGAGGTAGGAAACGCGCCGAGAGCGGAAATACCGTCCCGCGCAGGCTTCGCCGCCGTCGACAAAAGCGCCCGAGGCTGAGACGCTTCCGAGGATGCTTCGGCCGGCACAGCCTCAGGTATCCCATGGTCAGGAATCATTGTGAGGTCGATATATCTTGGCACTTTTGCACTGGCTGCATGGTTTTAGGACAGGACGATTACTGGGCCGGGCGAGAAAGGCAGACCTTGATGTGGGCAGGAGTGATGGTGGGAGGGGAAGGAGACCATAATGTACGGGTTACGGGGGTAGCGCTCAGACCTGCGCCAACTACGAAGACTGTGGGTTACGTACCGTTCAACGGACGGAATCGCTCCTATGTCACTTGCTGTCACTTGCACCTACGCTACGGTACCAATCTGCAAGAAGTATTGCTCAATGACGGATAACGATGGACAACCCTGTCGCACAAGAGATGCGGTAATGAAACCTGACAGACACTACAGTAGCCCACGTTAGAGATCATAAGATGCGTCGACCAAGTCACGTACCCGGTTGCGAGCGGTTGACGAGGACCTAATCGTATTCCCGTTCGTGAGAGAGGGTAGAGGACAAGATGTGAACGGCGGAGTCACAAGGAACCCCGGAGCCAGGAGTCGCAACAGCTCACCGCCGCGGCGCACCGCGGCGTTCCGGAGGATGTTTGAGTCAACCTGATCATGATCATGATGCTCAAACACTGAAAACCGGATCTAATCCCTGAGAAAAGGCTTCCGGGGCGAAGGGCCACGTCATTTCCATCGGCGGGCGCACAGTGCAAGAGACCCAAGCCCGGGCCGTCCCTCCGCAAGAGTCAAGATTAATTGTCAGATAGTTGGCGGGCCAACGGGAGCGTTCGCATCGCATCTCTCCGCGGAGGGCCGTGTATGAACTTCACCTGACACATCCGCGGCACTCCGAGATGCACTCCAAGATGCAAAAGCTGGCCGGAAGCAAGTTTGATGGCGGGGTTTATTCGGAGTCCAATTCGTTATTCCCCGCCACAACTTCCTTTTTTCCACCGCGACTTGACATACGACCATGTACGGATACAACTCCTCGCACTGGGGTAGGGGCACCGAGCGGAAACCCAGCCCGGACTTCGAAGCCGATCCCATGGCGGGCTGGCCGAGCACCTCCATCAAGGATCCGAACTTGCATCCCTCGCAGGTGGGCAGGCGCCGGTTCGAAGATGGGCCGTACGAGGCCGCAGCCAAGAAGCGCACCTGGCAAATCCCCAAGCAAGCGCATCCGCTCAGCCGTCTGCTTGCCCAGCTCGCGCGGCCCAAATTCTGTTCGAGCGAGCGTTGGATAGAAGATACGGGCGCCTACCAGTTCGGGCGCTCGCTCTCGTCGCCCAAGCTCGAGCATGTGAAGCTCTTCTCCACGGAGGACGGCACGCCACTCGGAACTATCCGTTCCCTGGACCTTGATGCAGTGCGCAAGCTCGCGAAGGCTTCGCCGTTCGGCATGGGCTCGCAGACGCTATATGACGAGGCCGTGCGTAGAGGGCTCGAGGTCCGCGGAGCGCAGCTTCAGCTCGGCCTGGTTCGGCCACTTTCGCCGCCGACTGTCTGGCAACCCCTTGGCCGCGGTGGCGCGTGGTATTTCAGCGACATCGCGTTCCAGGTCGGACGCTTCCTCTTCCCGGGCGCTCGAACGGTGAAGCTTGTGCTCTACAAGCTCGCCATCTACTCGCCGGGCGGGCATTTCAGAATGCACAAGGACACCACCCACGCCGACTCGCATGCTGGCACTGTGCTCATCGGTTGTGGCGTCACTCAGGATGACGATCCTGGGGACGAGGACTGGGAGCTTATGGACTATGACTTTAGCCAAAAGGTTAAGAAAGACGCTTATTCCGGGGGAGATCTTGTTATCCTCGACAACGACGGCAAAGAGCAACGGTACCATATCCGCCCTGGCCAGGTGCTCGCGTTCTGCACGGACGTGCCGCATGCTGTCGACATCGTCACCTCCGGTGTGAAGCTCACGCTCCAGTTTGACGTCTATCTGGAGGACGAATCGGTCTCTCGAGACAACACGGTCGCGTGCGTTGACTTGGCCGACTGGGATGCATTTTACGCCCGCCCCCGGGTCGCAGAGACTGAGACCGAAACGATCGAAGACGACGTACCATTGGAACCCACCGCGCTGCCTTCTCCCCCTCTTGCTTGCTCATCCTGCAACCACACCGACTGTGTGGCCTCGGACAAACAGGTTCAGGACGCTGTCAGCAGTCTGGAAAACGACCCGGACCATTACTGGGACTATCCGGGCCATGCTGAACACTTCAATAGCTACGAAGACGACATTCAGAGGCATTGGAGATTCGAGGAGTCTGCATTCGGACGCTACCCTATCGAAGCTCTGTCGGGGAATGTAGACAGATTCGTCGCACACATCGTGGCCCTGCTCCAGAAGGCTCCCCCTACGCCGGGGCCGGACGAATCTGCGTACACCGCGCCGCGCACCGTCGCGTTCCTGCTCAGCCACATGTACCGCAAGCGCAACATCTGCCCCGAGTATTTGAAGACCGTCGACGCCGCCGTCTACCGCGCGCTGGTCACCTCCGAGAAGCTGCGCGTCATCCTGCACCACGTGACTTACCGGGTTGACTGGAGCGAGTCCGGAGTCCACGACCAGTACCTCGCGATTTGCCCGCCGTACAAGCCAGGGTTCTCCCTCCGCGACATTGCGGAGCCCGTCTTGTGTCTTCACAGGCCGGGCGCCGGCGACATGTATCTCTCGACGGCGCAGGACGAGATGATCGCTCGCGGGCAGATATACGTGGGCAACGAGGCATTTGAGGAGCCCGCGTGGTACGTTGCGGGAGCAATGTTTGTGTCGCTGCTGTGAGACACGCTGTCTCTTATGTTATAGCTCAGATTTGTACCATTAGTCTGTTGAATCCGACTCAGTAGGTTCTGGCTCTTGATACCTGCGAGAAAGTCCATGCGGTCATCAAGTGGAACGAGTTCAAGGAAATCGACTGGCGAAAGGTTCACGAGATCAGGCGCAAACTCGTGGTCCTTGTCTTTGCTCGCTTGCTCGCCGCCGCTGAGAAGTTCAACCCAACAGCGAATTTCAGGTCACCCCGAGCGTAGGACCTTCTTCACCCCCGTCAGTCTTTCAAAACTGGCATCGACAGACGCCTTGCCAGTCTGGGTATTCCTTCGCCTCCCAGCGCTTGGAGACTCAGAGTAGTGGACTCGCCGCATCTGGGGTGTGGCTGACGGAAATGGTATTCCATCGCATCTCTCATCGAAATACACTTGGTCAAGCAGGAAGCCGTTCCGGCGCAGAGTACTCGGTCCGCAGTGCGGGCGTGGGTCATTACAGTTCGATGGGGTCCCTCGTGAGCGGGTCGGGGACCGCCCATTTCACGGAGCGATCGCCCGTGGAGCCACCCGCCGTGACCGGGAGCTTAGGCGGGGTAGGAGCCGTCGCGTTGAGCACGCTCGCGGGGATGTTGACGCGAGTGAATTTGAGCCGCGGGAGCGAGTCTGGGTTCGGACCCGAGTGCGGACGGCCGAGTACGCTCGCCGGGTGCGCGGCATGCCAGTCCGCCATCCACTGGCTCATATACGCCAGCCCGAGGTCCTGCACCTGTCTCACAGTCAGGTCCGCGGTCGCGATCATATCCGAGCAATGGAAGCCATCAGAGACTGCGATCGGCTGCGTGTCGGTGCTTGGTACGTCGACGAAGTCGGTCGACATCGTGGCTTCGCGCCACGGGTCGCCTATACGGAGGCATGATGAGCGTGGATTGTGGTACAGCGTGAGACATGGGGTGGGGACGCACGTAGACCATTAGCGAAAAAGAGGCGATCAACGCTGCCCTCCCAGCCCTTGTAGACGAGGTTCGTGCGCACAGTGTTGGGCGGCGTGGGGAGAATGAATTTCTTGTCGAACCAATACGTGCACATCCGCATGTCGTATAATGGCGTGATGAGGCGGGTGGTCAGTGACGGCCAGCCTACGGGCGCGCCGCTGCCCATGAAGCCGACCTCGTTGCACACGATCCACCTCCAGCTCCGCACGGAGTTGTCGACCCTCGTGTCGTGGTAGTAGGGTTTCGTCGGGTCATACGTACCGAGGCAACCCCTGCAGATGAACTCGCGGTCAGACAGGATGCACCCATGTATATGGAGAGAAAGAGAGAACGCACTCGATGTCGGCAGTGTTGCCGCAGAGGGCCTGTAGGTACTGCGTTTTCCAAAACGTCCCCCACGCCGAGAGCGCGTTCTGCAGTCCCCAGCCCTCAGGACCGGCAGGAACACCGTTCTTGACCTCGAGCGCGTCGCAGAAAACGTAGAAAGCCGCGCTGCGGTCAGAATCGGGGCTAAGTTGCTGCCAATCCCAGAGGTTGTGGCGCAGCGCGCCGGCCACATCGTCGAGGTGTGTCACGTTGCCCATGCCCCAATTCTCCTTGAGCGCCTGAATCTCCGCAGGCGAGCCAAGCGTGAAGACTTCGTCAACGTGTGCGATCACGGCCTCGATGTCCGCCGTGCAGTTCTGAGGGCCGTACTGCCGGATGGGCTCGAAGTAACCCCAGAAATCGCTGCGCGCGTTGTCAACATCGTTGTGAGTTGTGAGATAATTGTGTACACACAGTATCGTCTGCACAACGCCTGATGACGAATAGCCGGCCCAGAAAACGCCAGGATTGGTGTTCATGATATATGATACCAGTGCACCCGGATAGCTACCTGCATGACATATCAATGGCGGCGCAAGAAGTAGATGGGCGCCCATGCACGTACCACCAACTAGAATCCAGGCCGCCTTGTCCGGAGTAACCTGGCCGCCCCCTGGCATGGTAAGCTCGACGTTCTCGGCGAAATAGACATGATCCGCGACCGATTGATCGATTGTGAGCAAGGCCAAGCTTTCGTCGGACAGGTCAGGCTTTGGGTTGGACAAGCCAAAAAAGCGATGCTGAAAAGCGTGCAACGTCAGGTGCGTCCGGGAAAAATGGTCAATGAACTGATTCTTGCCTCCAGGACGATACCAGCACCGCCAAGTTCTTGGGCAATGCGGCCAGAGATAGTGCCGTTGCTCAAGTAGCCTTGGAAGCCTTCCATGTTTTCTTCTCCGACCGTCATCAGTACGATGGGTCCACCAGCGACATAGTACTGCCATGTGTGGTAGTACCGCTGCTTGAATGTCCCTGCCTGCGGGTCTGATCGCGAACATTAGTGCATATAGCGCTGTTTGTTGTACAAGCACAAGGCGCACTGTCATGGTCTATGAGCTGGTCAAACTCGTATACGGTGTCAAGGGGCGGGAGCGCGGTGCCATCGACGTCAGTCACTGGCCCGGAGGGCGCGGACACGCGAGGCGCTGCTGCGAACGGCACGAAGTTGGCATGCGAGCGAACGTCTGGCAGGCGCGCGGACACAGCGCCTATGAGCGAGCCTAGGAGCAGGACGAGCGAGGTAAAGGCCATTGTGAGGACGTCAGCGGGGCGACACAAATTAGACCAGCCATGCATGCAACTCTTTATAGTGCTGCCTCAAGATTTGACGCCACAGAACGTCCGGACGACATGGCCTCGCAACTATGGCCCCAACGCTGACATGAATCTACCCGACCGGCCATTCCTGCAACGCGTTGCGTCTAGACGAGGCACCGGTGCCAAGGATCCCAGAGCAATAGCACTGAATGGCGCTCGCGCAAAGGCCCATGCCCCTTTACGCATGAAAACAGCCGGGGTCGCGTTCCCAGAAGGCATACGGTGGTGCGATGGGCTGGCGAAGGGGTATACGGATCAGGTCTAAGAGTCGGTGTGTTGGCCAACCGGTCAAGTGACGATCAACAGGAGACAACACCGGCTGCAACTGAGATGACCGGCAGGTCGACAGAAGCTTCTACGAGTCGCGCGGCGGCAATTATCTCAGCGCGCATCCCAGCGCCGTCGGCTACTGAAATTGAGTCCACTTCTGACGCGTCGAGCCCTTACGAAAGAACGCCGGCCTTATAACCATTTGGGCTTGCCAGTAAGTCGGACCGTCTCTGCGCGCTCGACCTGATACATTGCTCCGGGATCAACGACAACCGCGATGAGGAGCGTAGGAAGTACAGGGAAAGCAGCCTGACCGCCGGGTGTCTTAAAGGCATCCAAGTTGCCTTACAGGGACGGAGGGCCATGTACATAGATTCCCGGCGATACCGGACGATGACGTTCGTGGAGCACATCATTTTCGTCGCCTGAACCATGATTTCCAGGTGAAGGAGTAACCCCCAGAGCTGTATAGCCGTGCAGAGCGGTGAAGCGACCGGAGGGTGGCACACAGTGGGACGATAGGTCGTGAAATACGGCGCGCGACAAGCCAAGTCAAAGGATCGTGAATAGCAGCGCCGGGGTGTCAGTAGTTGGATTCAATCCGATGTTAATGAGCAAGTGGAACCCGCGGTAGCTGTGCAGGACCAGTAGTGGTGGCGCGTTGCTGGCGGGGAGGATAAGTAGAACCGCAGAAAAACGTAGCGGGGTGTCTCAAAAAGCAATTTTATGAGATTTTGTACCACTCAAATCAATCGCATGCAAAATCATGTGTTGGTACATTAACCGAATAGATCTATCGTGGAGAAGTGAGAGAGAGGTCAGAACAACGCGATTTCGGAGTCCGCCGTGACCCTTCTTCTCACGCTCTCATGTCGGAGGTCAAGAGCGAGGACCCGCTTCCTAAACCAGAACCGCAACTGCGCCCATTGACAACCCTGAAATGGCCGTACGCTGAGGACGACGACAAGATGTTTGAGGATCCTTTGACGCGCAACGACCCAAAGCAGTTGCGCACGGCCCACTACGAGGGACTCGGTCCGTGCGAACGCCTCGCCAACCCCCTTCGCTCGCTGATTGTCCATAGCAACGTCTCCACGGCTGCGAGACATCTTAGCGGAGCCCAGACTGCGCACGCTTCTCGTGCGCCTGGACGCGCTGAACGAGCGTGACCGCGCACACGCGCTGGAAACGCTGCTCACAGACGACGCGGGTGCCACGGGTTTCGAACCCGAGGACGCGCGTGTCTTCCGGGCATTCGCCAAAGAAGTCGAGGAGAGCAACAAGCGCGTCGACGCGGCGGCGCGCCGCGAACGGCTCGGGCTCGACTGGGACGATGAAACCGGCGGCCAACCCTGATCCTGGGGCTATTTACCGCACCTTGACGATGTCCGGGAAGCCCCCATAGAATTTTCCAACGCTGCCACTGGCATGACGCCTGCATGGCAGCACTAGCCACGCCTGGCGAGCCGACCGGCGGCTCCCCGCCGTCGCAGTGGCCACTGCACCGGTCAGTTTCTCACGGGATTTGGGGTGTCCACGCGATTGGGGCTAAAAGGGAAGGAGAGGTGCGGTTACCACGGGGTCATCCCATTGCAAACGCTGTCCCTTTCGACTGCCCGATGCACAGACCAGGTCTGTGCATTTTCGGTGATTATTTTCAGTTTAAGTTAAACTAAAAGCTGTACTATGTATTGGATATTCTGTTCTTTATTGATTCGCTCTTTAATTTTGCTGTCGTCGTAATCGTCTCTAGAAAGAATTGTCCTCGAAACTCATTCGGAATTGCCCCCGGCAAGCTCCGCCACGTGCCTCCTCACCGTTCCCGGCAACCCACACCCATCCCGCCGTAAACACCATGGTCAAGGTCGAAATTGTCGAAGAAGACACGGGCAACTCGCCTTACAGCTCTGCGTCCTCATCGCGCACCGGCTCGTCGGACTCGCTGTCGAGCGCGTCCGAAGACGAATTTGCGCCGGAGTCGCTCGTCGACCGTCTCGCCGCGCTGGTCGACATCGTGCCGCCGCAGACACGGCACAGTATCTCGACGCGCATTTCGCGCACGGCCGACGTGCTAAAGCGCACCAGCAAGGCGCTCGGCAACGTCGTTTGGGTGCTCACGACCAGCGCGCTGCTCGTCGGCCTGCCGTTGGCGCTCGCGCTCGAGGACGAGAGCAAAATCGTTCAGCAGGAGCGTGAGATGATGGAGCAGCAGCAGGGCGTGCAACAGGTGTGTTTCAATATTTTACCGATTTTTAGAATTTTTCTTTAACTTAATATCGTTTCTTATTTCAGATGCTCGCACCCAGCAGTCCATACGGCGCACCGCAGCCGCAGGGCTCCGGGAAACCCGCCCAGGGCCTGGTACCTCCCGGCTTCTAGACGACTGCTCCTGGATGGATCGCTTTTTAGACCTCGCTCTTACCGCTGTAATCTTGCTCAACCCGAGACACAAACGAAAATGTACATCCGTCTGCGTGAGTACACAACCACGAACTCTATCTTACCATCTTGTGCTGCAACCTGCGCCTCTGCGACTGGAATTTACGAAAATTCGGCCTTTCCTCATCTTCGGCCATTCGTGGATACTGGCAATACACGAGCTTGCGGCCGTCTGCGAAGTGACAAGACGCGTTTTTGAATACCAGTCACTGCGCCAGGTCTCTGAAGCGCGGTCTGTCTCTGGCATGCATTGTCTTGGATGGACGTCTGCGGCAGCACAGTGACCTCCCGGCGCGCTGCTACATCCGGATTCGACGTCAATTGTGGCTGCCCGTCGTCCCGCTCCCGCACGAGATCGTCTGGCGGCTGCAGTCGGACGGCGTCCCCGTCCTGGTAGATCGTCCGAGGCGTGGGAAACGCAGAGGCAACGGCGGGCTCGATGTGGACGATGCGTCTTCGTGGATCGAGGCCACGGACGGCTCAGGGCATGCTGGGTCGCCGTCGATAGCTCAGGTGACTGAGCGCTGACTTCGTGGCTTGGCATGGGCGCCAGTCTCGCTGGCTCCAGTCCCGACCTTGACAATAATGGGTCGCTTCTCTGCGATGTGGACAGTTTTCGCGGGTCCAGTCACGCGCCGCGGATGGGCATCCAAGCAAAAAAGCAAGTTCAGTGACAGCCTGGCCCTGGCGTTACAGCCGTAATGACTGGCTCTGGTGTGGTTTTGCACCATGCCTGGCCTTGAGCTTCCGGGTGTACCAGGCCAGTGTCTCGCTCCTGCTCCGTGTTAGACGGAGGGCTGCTCCCAGGGCCGTTCATCGCACCGTGTGCGGTTGGCGCAGGCAAGAGCTGGCAAGCCTAAAGTCTCCGAGGACCGGCGCCTCGCGCGGCTCGACCGCTGGACCCTGACCACGCTCGCTGATCCCACGATTCAGCCCAACTCGGGCGAGCAGGCGCGCAAAGGAGATAAGCAGCAGCGCCCCACTCTCCCGAAAGTGGTATGCCAGTGCACATAATCGACCCGAATCCCCATCCAGGCGCAGGATTGGCACCCGCACATCTCCTCACGCGGCTAGCGTCGATTGCGGTTGTCCTCTCTGGCGCCTGCACGCCCACACGCGGCGGCAGCACTCTCGTCCTCATCGAGCTTTGCTCAAAGGGTCCTGGCTCGCCATCGCTACATAGGCCAGAGCACTGCACGCGTGCAGTACTTTGGCCGCGCGCCAGCCATTCAGGTTCCCGGCCTTGTGGATGATTCAGGGCATACCACTTCCGGTAATGGAACCCTACTGCGAGTGATTATCTCCGCTGCGGTCAGCGTGCAGTCACTTGGATGGTAGGATCAACGATAGTATTCAGGGACTACTGGTAGTGGTCGAGACATACGAGCCTCAAATGACCGAAGGCTTCAACAAGCGGACAAGTTCCAGGCCTCAGGGATCCTAGGGTTGTTTCCCCACGCCACGGCATCTGCTGCAATGGGAGGCTCAGGGTGCAGCCTAGCCGCCTATCATTCAACAGTCGCGGCATGCTCGTGCAAACGCGCACCATCACGGACAAGCAGACCCTGTGCTCGCCAGTCGACCCGAGACGATACAGGCGCAGGCATCCCGCACCAGCCTTCGTGTCCCTCCTGGCTAGCGTCGGTTGCGGTTGCCCTCGGCGGCAGCAGCACCCCCTCCGGACGCGCCGCTGCGCCGCATCTCGTCCTCGTCGAGCCCGGCCTCGGCCAGGATGCGCTCGACCTCGTCCAGCAGCGGCTTGTACTCGCGGTAGCGCTCCTCGGCGAGCGCGAAGCCGTCGCGGCGCAGCATCTTGCCGCGCTGGTCGGACGCGCCGCTCGTGAGCGCACGCTGCGCCCAGTACGTGCGCGAGCGCGCGTAGAAGACCGCCAGCGTCTCGCCCGCGCGCGGCGTGCTCATCGCGTCCTCCGGCGTCTGCGCCGCGGCGGGCGCCATGAACGCCGTCGCGCGGGCACGCAAGTCGTCCGGCTTCGCGTCGTCTTCGTCTTTGGCCTCGGGCTCCTCGACGGCGGTGCTCGCCGGGCTGGCCGCGCGCACCGTGACGGCGTCGTCGTCGTCCTCGCCCTCGATGTCGTCGCTGTCTTCGTCGCTTCCGGACCCGTCGTCGTCATCGTCGTCGTCCGAGTCGCTCTCCTCGCCGACGCCAAAGACGACGTCGCAAGGCTTCAGGCACTGGAAGCGGTCGAGCTTGTCGAGCTGTAGCGCGTAGAAGTCGTCTAGCGTGTACTCGCGCGCGCCGCGCTCGAAGATGCCGCCATATCTGCGAAGCGTAAGGGTTCCTTCACATGGGCGGTGGGAAATGGGCGTACATGTAGAGCGTGTTGCGCAGGACGACCAGCATCGCGTTGTAGCGCGTGATTGGGAGCGTCAGGTTCGGGTCGTCGGGGTCGTCCTCTTCGACTGGCGCAGGCGTAGGCTCAGGCGCGGGCGGCGGTACGGTATTCTTCTTCTTCGGCCGTTCCTCGTCGCCCGCTTCCTCGCCCTCGTCTTCCTCGTCGTTTTCTTCATCGTCATCATCGTTCTGGTGACTCTGGATCTGTGGTGCAGGCGCAGTCTTCTTCTTCCGTCCCTGCCCCGCTTTCTTCTTCGGTTTCCGCAGAGTGAGCGATATCCAGCGTCCGTTGCCCGAGGCGACGTAGCCGTACCTGCAATTCAGTGTTCAGCAGACGCCATATATAATAGCGCTCGCGCACGTACATATCGTTGTAGAAGACGCTCTCGATGGTCTCCTCGTCCTCCTTGACGTCGGTAACGCCGCCGAAGAGCACGCCGGTGGACTTATTCGTCCACAGCGCCATCGTGCAGCCGCTACGCGCGGGGCTGGGCGCGTATCCGATTTTCTTGCGTTTTGACCACTTGATCTGCTTCGGGTCTGTGTCCATCCTGCGCCGTGCATCAGATAGGCGTTCATGGAGGCGAAAGCACAATCACTTGAGGAACCACGTATCGTCCAGCGCCACGCCCTGCACTCGCTTGCCCTTCACATATTCCTTGCAGTATCCGCCTGGATGTCATGAGGAACACGCACGGATGTTACGAGAGACGCACCATGTAATACAATGCCCTCGGGCGTGGCGAAGAAAGAGAAGCCGCTGCGTGGGCTGCGGGCACGATGAGCAGGAGAGCGCGCAGGGCAGGCGGCGCGACGGACGAGGGCGAACGGTCGTTCGGGCCCAGCTCGAGAAGCTGCCACTTGTATTCCTGCGTGTCGAAGAGCCACGTATCATTCAGGTAGTGCGCTGTATTAGGCAGGCAATCAGGACCAGCTGCGCGGCGGCGAGGCGCAATGGAAGCGGGGTGCACGCACTCCGGATGCCAGGATCGTAGAAGCCGCCGAACAGCACGATGTAGTGCTTCCACATCGCCATTCTGTTGCAGGTCTATCAGCCCCCCACGGCGAGCCTCATTGTTGCGCGAGGGAGGGCTCACCGGTGGCCGCTTCGCGCGCTGGGCCGCACCTTGGTCTCGATGCGCTCCCACATGTGGGACGCGACGTCGAACTGCCAGAAGTCGCGGTAGTGGTGGAAGTTGTTCTGGAACAGCGAGCTAAACTCGCCGCCGAAGAGGAACAGGTGGCCTCGTGGGGACGCCACGACGGCGTGTGCGCTGCGAGGGCCGGGACACGTCGGCGAGGTGAATAGTCTCCATTCGTCCTGGAACGGCAAGATAAGCCTGATGCATACGCCGTTAATTCAAGACCAAAATACCGACCTTCTCAGGCGTATATCGATAGACGTCGCTATAGAAGTGCTGGGAAGCAGTGAGCGCGAGAATAGGGTGAGACGGTCAGACTCACCGCTTTTCCGTCTTCAGAGAAGTATTCTCCACCTATCATCCAAAGATAATTGCCCGTGGGACAGGCCGTAAGCGTAGCGTTGGCTCGTCGGGACGGCGGCCCAGCAGCCACTTCTTCATAGACCTTATGTGCCTCCTCCCATTCGCGCTTGATCTACTACACCGATCGCGTTATGAGTCAATTTCTAAGAATTCTGAGTACAACTGACCTTGTCGAGAATGGCCTCGAGATCCTGGTCATCCGCGCGGGGCTCGTCCTTGCCCTTCTTCTTGCCCTCCTTGCGGTCGACCTTTTGCGCAGCCTTGGCCTTCTTTGCAGCCTTCGCGGCGGCTTTGCCTGCTGCTGCCGCGGATTTTTGCTTCTTGCCCATTGCAGGAACGCTCTTGCTCCTTCGGCTGTCCCGCCCACGGAGCGGGAGAATGCAGGCGACGATCGTCCTCGAGTCGGACTTCCAGGACCGGAAATCCCGCTCGGTTCTTCAACCCGACATCTGTCCCGCTCCGACAGTCCAGCGTCGAGTCACTCAGCAACGCCTCCACGGCCGGACGCAATTTGTTGGAGTGTCTCGCGTTCAGACGGCGTTCCGCTTACGAGAAACAGCGGAGAGGCCGCGTCGTGGGCTCGAGGCGGCCCTTTTCACAACACGCTCTCGAGTGGCCATCCCCGCAATGAACCGCCGCGCGGGGTCCTTGGAGCCGTGCTATCTTTGCTTCGAACACGCCGGCAACCCGTACTCTGCCATGCCCTGCTTGCCTGTGCTCCCTGAGTGGTTCTGGCCCCGCCGTCTCTAATAGAATGGGTGGCCCTCGGCGACTACGCCAATGCTTGGGTCCTTTCACTTCATTCATCGGACTGGCGTGGATTGCATCTCGCGACTTGGTGCACGTCGACAACGATTGGCTCTCGAATCGTTCGACCAGTCGAGCCTCTGGTGGACACGCACGAAAGTGCCACAAAAGGGAGCGTGCAGGCTCTCTCGCGAGAATTCGACGTCCTTTACCAGCAAATCTCCTTGCCGGGTATTTCGCGGCCACTCATCTCGCCCTGTCACCCTTGGCCTAAAATCATAGAGAAGCCCCACTTGACAGGTTGACAGCGAGCTGCTGTTATCATTGTTCTTCCCATTGTCCCAGGAGTGCGCCGCGCACCCTGCTTCCCTTCTCAGCGTTGTACGTGCACTTAGGGGCAGGGAAGAGAACGAGCAAGCCACGGTTCTCAGTCCCGCCTTCTGGGCGAGGCCATCGAAGACGGTGATGAATCCAATCCTGGGGCGTCAGCTCATCCAACGCGCCGCCACCGCTTCATACTGCGAAGTCCGGCCTTGGCGACTGTGTTCCGGAGCAGCCACAGCGTGTGTATGCAGCGTGGGATCGATGAAGCCTATCTCGAGATCCCCATCTTGTGTTGAACCTGATGCCTCCCAGATCCAGATAGACTACATGCATGCCGTCTGTTTCTGGCCAAGGCACGCGCACTGAACAGGATTCCACGCGACCCTGGGGGCACATGCAAGGTAATACGGCGGATAACCAAGTCATCGGCATGTTTCCCTGACGGACGCTCTGCCGGTCGTATGTGCGTCTGCAGATCTCGGACGGCAACTGCACGCGTCATGGGGGCCTGCGCCGTAACCGTACCAGCAATCGCAGGTTGATCTCAGATCCGAGGATGCGCCTGCCGTGCGCGATCGCGTCATGGATACGCAGCGGTCGCGGGCGGCGTCGTGCGTATCCCGCAAACGCCCGCTTCGGAGGCCGTGAGGATCTAGGCCCTGCTTCTTTGCCAGTTGCTGCGACGCGGCCGGCGAAGGCGGGACGGCACTGTGGCCCCGTGAGTGCGCCTATTTCGCACTCTCGTGCTGAATTGCACATGCACGGCCGCAATTGGCAGGCGCACACGTAAAGGCACAAACAATTCCGCCGCAAGGATCTCGCGCCCGGACAAGCATCCGGATACCAAGCCGTAGCGCCCAAGGGTGCATATGGCTGGATAGGCCGCCAATGACGATCACGGTGACAAAGCAAGCACGGCGGGAGCCCTAAAAGCCGCGAGCATACCGTGCGCTCCAGGTGGAAGGTCCCCTGGAGGCCGATGGCTGTCGTATCAGGACCCTCCCCGTCGACTGAAGGCGCGTTCGCTGCTCTATGTCTTCCTACGCTTCTCCAGTGATTAAGGGGACCACAGCTGGACCTACACCCGGCCTAGAGATGTGTTTGAGAGCGACTTCTGGAGGACATGAGTCGCTGTGGCGTGACACCATCCACGAAGTCGCGCCTGCGCACTCAATTCAGCATGCCCGTCATAGGCTTCCTCTCCATTAGTCTTTACGACTGCATCGGGAGTTGTCACGGTACGGGTAACCTGACGCGGGAGAAACACTCCGCTTCTCTTTATCATTTGCAAGGGACAGATAGCCGGTAGCCCGACTGCAAGCGTGCTTTAAGGCGCAAAGTATCGCCCGGCGATTATGCCCGCTGCATCTGGCCACGTTCAACTGTATTGCAACAGGGGCACAAACAGGATCAGGGCCACATTGACGGAAAGCGGTGTCGCGAGCTCATACAATGAATGTAAGAAGAGGGTCCCAGTCACGAGGGAGTCCCCCGCCCGTGTTATTTGGAGAAGACGTGGGACCTAGCGCGCCAGATGCGTCCCGAGCGCTGCCCTGCGAGTAACGATATTCTCATCACTTTTTCTATCTGAGAGCCACGAAAAGAAGGAGGAACAATAGGCCAGCCTCCAGGAAACCCGCTGCCGAAGCAAATTTCTCGTGCGGCTGCGGTGAATTCGCGGCCGGGAGCGTCCTTCCGCGCCGCACGCGGAGTTGGTATGCTTGGCCTCCCCCTTCTACCTCTCATGTTCTTAAACGGGCATTGGGCCTGTTCGCGTCTCTTCGTGACTGCACATGAGATCTCCGCTCTCCCTATAACTTAGGCAACGTCCTTTCCCTCTTGGCTGCGAACGCATCACACAGCACCCATGGAGTATCCGACCAACGTCTCTTTCAGTGGGTCGCAGCGTCTTCTGCATCGCCACTCTCTGACGCCGTTCGGCAATTCAGTTGTCCAGCTCGATCTCTCCGTTGACGTATGCATCCGCCGTAGGCTATTTTGGTTCGCTGACGAGGGGCAAGGCTCGTTGGCTCGCGTCGTCAGAGTCGACGAGCGAGATACTGGGATACACCTTCGCGGAGCTTCGAACGCTGAGCTTCTTCCAACTCGTCCATCCCGAAGAAGCACACGCGGCCAGAACAAATCATATGTATGTCTAGCCCTCTGTGTCTCCAGCGCTTGATCTCATCGCCCGTAGTCGCACGGTCCAGGGCGACAAGTCGGCCGTCGTGGTGATACTGCGCTTGCGCCACAAGAGGAACGGATGGGTTCTCTGCGCCTTCGTATGTCGTCTCAGTCTGCCATCGATTGGTCTCGCCGCCTGACCCTTCGCAGTCTCGAACAGTAGTATCGGATCGTATCGTCGGAAGCATCGCGCTCGCAGGCCCAGCTCGTCGCGCTATGTTCAGGGGAGCGACAGCGTCTGAGGTCGTTTATCTCACCAACACTCCAGAGGCCACGCGGCTGGACTTCGGGGTGCGTAGCAATCGTTCCGCGACGCGTATCGACCGCTGATGCAGGGATGATTCTGCAGCGGTGGATCGACTTTGGCGCCGCTCCGCCTCCGCTCCTTGCCCCGCAGACGCTCAGCTTTCGGACGTTCCTACTGCTTGACCGCTTTACGGAGCTCTCTACGATCCAGGAGTGCTCGAACGAGTACTTTGTCACGCGACACTGCGTGCAGCAGAGTTTCTTCAACTTCGTCCACCCGCACGACTCGGATGCCTTGAGCGACTGCATCATCGCGCTAAAGCACTGGGGCGCCCTGCAGGGCGGCATGCTCTCTGACGGGGGGTTCGCCTACGTCAAGTTCCGCCTGCTTTTCTCTGGTCGTGGAGCGAACACACCTCCCCAGTGCGTCAATCGTCGCCGGAAGTGGGTTGTTGACTCTTACCTTTTCCCGCAATTTGCAGTACAATGGGCGAGACTCACGTGCACGCCTTGATGTGGGCGACGTCTGACGGCATCATCATGATCCTCAAGAAGGCTGCATGAGCTCTGCCATGGGTAGATTGCATCCTGGGACTGCCTCGCGCCTGACTTTGTCCGCTTATGCAGAATCGTACCATCTCCCCTAGGAATAGCACTGAATACTTTCCCTCCAGCCCCTCCGCCTCCCACTATCCGATACTAATGTAAATCGCGATGATACGATGCTGGGCGTGTCTGCTCGATGCTGCTATGACACGATGGGGCCCCGGATGTCGTGCCGGACGCGGACACGCGGACAACATGCGGTTTCGTCATGTCGAGCCGCAGGCCGGGCAGCTAGGCACGCGAATATGTAGTCACGTTCATGTCTTGGACTGGGAAGTCCCGATGCAAGTCACGACCTGACGCGGGTGATCATTTGATGCCGCGAACCTTGGTTACCCCTGATAAGGTGTGTTACAACAAGATTAAGCTGTATAGTTCGAACAAAGGCAGACGCGCAGGGAGCATAACATCCTCAAATGTCCTGATTAACGAGACCAGAGTCCCAGATGGCACCAGTTAACTGAAGCGTCCCAGCAGTGTCTATCCGGCAATTACATCCCGAAGAGCCGATATTGAAGGTACGAAACAATATTCTCCTCCTAAAAGGCAATGAGACACAGTCCTCCGTTGAGAGAGTGTACGCACCTTTCGAGACGACGAAGTCGGTCGGGAGCGAGAGCGTAAGGCTGGAATCGTCGACGTCGTATCCCGACATTTGGCGCTGACGGCCCTTGTTTGCGCCGGCCACGGGGTCGAATCCCGGCGTGACATCCTTCCCAAGGGGAAAGGTCTGCAAGCGCGCGGTGAGCGAGCGATACACATTACGATGAAAGGGAGATGCGCGCCTGAGTGTTCGCCCACGCCGTCTGCACGAATCGGAAACCTTTTCCAATTTGCGACTGGTACGAGACGAAGGCTAAACCTCTGTCGATCGTCGAAATTGACGAGCTACGCTCAGCAGTGGTGACTGGGGCCATAAGCACTGGGTACGCAAGGCAGATGAAGATCGGGTCTACCTTCTGGCCCATATGGTATTCCCGCTCTCATCATGCTATTAGCGGGCGCACTGGGTGTGTTTGCTTAGTGTCGAATCAGGTAATGTAAGGTCTGTTACCTTAGATCCGCACGGGGACGCGTCTTCCTGCGGTGTTTCGTAAGAGCTTCATTCCCCCGCGTTCGTGCAGTAAATTCATGCATACCGGATGTGGGCGCTGAATGGGCAGCGCGTCTGATCAGATCCGAGGTCGGAGTCGTCGTGCGAGTAATCGAAGTTGTTGTTGAGCATCGGATCCGCGCCCAGTGTGGCATTGTCAAACAGCGGACTGAGATCGACGGGGGCACCCTTCCAGGACGATATCAGAGCCAGTCGGTCCGCAGGAGTAGTACTCACACTCTTCCACCGTCCCATCAGACGAGCACCCATGAGAGAGACGCTTTGAGCTCTTGTCAGGTTGGTGACATTGGGGGCGTTCGTTGCGATGAACCGGTTCCACTCCGGGACCAGCTGTTGACTGGGAGCCACAGGGTTCAGCCGTTGGCAGCGGAGGATCGGCACGACCCACAGCTGGCGGAAGGCCATAAAGGAGCCGTCCTTGGCCCAGGAGGGCCGTTTGGCTGCCTGAGAATCGCCGGTCTCGCCAACGAGGATGACCCCAGGTTCGACTGTCAGTTGCCCCGGAAAAGCTTGGCCAAACCCGTCAATATGTGGCTGCGCAATGCCATCCAGGTAGCCAAAGGCTGCACGGTAGATCATGAGAAGCGGCCCTAACAGAGGATGCACGAGACTCGCCTTCGTGGCCAGCCTGGAGGCCAGGCCGGATGGTTCCCTCGAGAGAATACAGCTTAAAACGCGTTCAGTGACGTCCATCAGCGATGCGAGGCTTGATGCCCACCTTCGTCATGCAGGTGCCCATCGTCGCTTCCAACGCGGTCACCTGTGCGTCAAGAAGCGTCTGGTTGTCGCTGGCCATCAGGAAAACGCCGTGGATTGACGTCCCCTGGAACGCCGGCAGCCAGTTGGCGCCTCTTGCAGGGTCACCAAGCGCTGTGGCATCGGCGAACTGGCCGCGAGCGAACTGGGTGTCGGCGAGGTTGTCCGTGATGTTGAGCGCCTGGAGTCCGGTCTGGGAGAACGCGACGTTGAGCGCCACGGCCGGCTGCGTCGATGTCGAGAGAAGTTGTTGCGTGCTCGTTATTAGCGGGACGATGCTGCGTAGACCGGTTCTGAAGCAAGCGGCGCCGTTGATCTGGAAGAAGTAGAATAGCTCGTCCTTCTTCTTCATACCGACCCTGTGATGCAGTTCAGAAGAAAGATAAGCTGTATGTGGGGGTGGGTCCCCCCACGTACAAGATGTCGCCTTGAATATCGCTGATGTTGAGCGACGGCGCCACCGCCGCTGCCGACGGCAGTGGCACCTGACCAGGAATATCTGGGGGATCGTCAGGGTGAAATATTACCGAGTTCAAACACACAACAAACTTTGAAGCATGTTGAAGCGTCGCTTCATGGTGAGAAGCGCAGTGACGGACGGGTCAACGAGTGCCACAGCATGGCCAATCGTGAGGAGAGAAGAAAAGAGTGGAAGGAGCGCGACGAGCATTGAGACACGGAGAGGGAGGGTGGGAAAGACACGCCGAGGGCTGAAGAGCGGTCTTCCGCGCGCTTTATGGGACGACGCAGAACAAGCAGACGGCGAGCGGTACCTGACGCCGCACCGCCCATGTGCGAAGGCGATCTACGACGCTACATGCTGGGTGCCACGCGGCGATCGTCTCACCGGAAACAAATAGCCCAGCCTTTCCTCAATGAAGTCGGCACAAGCACTCTGGCGGTTGTAAGCGCGGGGTCGATCCAGGAGCGAGAAGCGTCTGGGACGCGGTCAATAGGAAGCACGTCCGATTGACAATCGCTAGGCCGCAAAAGTGATGACATTCCGGAGGCCTGGGCGCTGCTGCAGCAAACGGTCAAAGGCCGACCTAATGTCCTGTAGCGCACAGCATTCCACCCGTGGCTTGATCCCTACGCGGTCATGTCAGCGAGCGCGGTAAGATCAGGGGCGCCACAGACCTGCATGGACCGCAAAGCGCACGCACGCCTCGTAGTTCGCCGGACTGGCTGGCACCCATCCCCGTATGTTGAGGCGGTTTACCACGAGCAGTGTTCCCGGAACTGAGATTGTGTCCTCCTGACTGTCCCCGTATGGCAGGCCGACGAGCATGAGGGTCCCTGCACGCCGTAAAGCGCGCGCCAGGAGACCTGACATACTGCCGGCAGTGGGCGCAGTGGAAAGAATTACCTGCGCACCACCGAGGTTCTGGAAGTAGACAGCAACGTCGTCTGCCGACGCATCAACAAAGCCAACAGCCCCCATGGCAATGGAGAGGTCCTGTTTCTCAGGCCCGGACGAGATAGCATGGACCTATCGCCTGTTTAGTCGCGCGCGCATCCGACTCTCCAGGGCGGATCCGCGAATTTACCTGTAATCCCATCTTCGTGGCGAACTGGTTGTGGCGTCAGAAAGGGTCCACGCAGTGCGAATTCCGTACCTGGATCGCAAGATGCCCTAGTCCGCCGATACCGTGGACGCCGACGATGTCGCCTGGGCGCCACTCGCATGCAAGGAGTGCATCGTACGCGCTTACTCCCGCGCAAAGCAGTGGCGCCAGTTCAGCATACGACAGCTTGTCAAGCACGTCCTCGGGAGTGCTAATGAGACCTACAAACAGTGAGGCATGAGCCATGCGATCTTAGGTGCTGAGCGCTGAGCATTGAGGCCCGTGCCTTCCGGTAGAGCGTAAAAATATTCGGCATGACCACCGTCTCTCGCCGAGCCATGTGCGGCGACCCGGGCGCATGCGAACATGTCGTTCGCCCGACAGGCCTCGCATGCGCTACAGCTCCCCGAGAGCCAACCAGCGCCGACTAGCCCGCCGAGTGGCAGGCGCAGGCGCTCCGCATCCGGGACGTCCGGGCCGTGCTGCACAACGCGGCCGATGACTTCGTGCCCTGGCACGCGCGGGTACGACGATGAAAGCGAGTGCACCGCCCGGTCGCTATAGCAGATACCCGACGCGCACACCTTCACAAGGCACTCGGATCCCGTGACCGCGCGCAGGGGCAGCGATACGACTTCGAAGTCCGCGCCTGGGGCTGGAAGCCGACGCCGACGTCAGCGATTGCGGGCTACATGTTTGCCTGAAAGATATCGGACCAGAGACAATGGCTACATGTACGTCAGGGTGAAGGTACTAAGTGTTCAAGTTGGTGCTTACCGGCTCGGTAGGTTGTGGGCAAGGATGTCATCGGTTTGTTAGTGTTGAACGAAGTCAACTTGAGGGGCGGCCGCCGGCTGCTTTTGCCACCGGTCTGGCTCTCATGCTTGCTGACGTTCCCATGTCGGCTTTCACACGATCGCAACATTTCTCGAACTGGAATGGTTACAATATGATCCAACTGCGGATGATCCCCACACGGTCGGTATCGCGGTCGTGATGCACTTGACCTCATTGACACGCCGTACTACGCCGCACCGTCGAAACCGAAGCTGCCAGTTCTACCAGGACGTGGGTCATATACCTGAGCTACCGACATGTGGAGCCGCTGCAAGCTAGGTCTAATGCAACGGAGTCGTCATCGTGCGCGTGAGGCCCTCCCTGCGCGGACCATTTCGAGCGACCCAGACCGCTCGTCAAGGCAGGCTGCTGTTGTCCAAAGCGGTCTCCGGGATGTCATGATACTTCATTAACGGAGAGGGCTGCGTGAGCGTAGAGTCCGTCTGTGTGAGGCGAATAGAAGCTGCGAGTTGGCCTGACAGAAGTTGCCGGTTCCCCCACTCCACCCTGCTTGACATGGCCGGTAACGGGGTACCTGGCCGCACATATGAGTGCCAGTGCGGTGAATAGGTCTCAGACAGTCAAAGAGACGTAGTCTCACCGTTTCTCCCGCTGTGTTTGTTAGCAGTCATGAGCTCCTGCTCGTGGGGGGATATTAAAGGTCCTTATAGTGATACCTCACCCTGCAAGGAGCCTTCCGCAATGAAAAGGGGTAGATCGGCACTGGGACCAGCTCGCCCAGAGGCCGGCGCTAGTTCCCGCGACCAGGACAATGTTTGTGCCGTGTTTGCCGTCGGACTTTGCTCGAGGACGCCGCGCCCAACTTCTTTTCTCATCATCCATCGTTCAAGCTCGGTCGCCGTCGTCCCCGTAATTGCGCACTTGTCGCGTTGCCTTCCAGGCCTGGGTGCCTTTTCACTGTACAATCATGTCCTCCGCACCGTCGTCGCCTTCACCCGTCACCCGCACGCTCGCTATCATTAAGCCGCATGCTGTCAAGCACAGGCTCACCATCGAGCGCCGCATCGTGGAGGCAGGCTTCGAGATTATTAAGGAGCGCCAAATGCAATTCGATCCAGACGGGGACAGGGACACCCTGCTCGAACTCTTCGGGAGGGATGCGGATTCGCTGGGCCTGTAAGCGTCCAGTTATCTTGCCGGGACCCTGTGCATGTCGCTTAATCGGCCCCCAGCGAGCCCGTATGGGTCTATGTGCTCGAGCGCCGGCGCGCGGTGGAGGTCTGGCTGACGCTGATGGGCGACGAGGATCCGCTGGTCGCGCGCCAGGAGTCGCCCAACTCGCTGCGGGCGGTCTACGGCCACGACAAGCACGACAACGCGTTTATCGGCTCGCCGGACACGGCCACCGCTGAGACTCAGATCTCGGTGCTCTTCGCCTCATCGCCACCGTTCCCGACAGCGGAGGCAGACTACGACGTCGATCCCATGTCGCTGTCGCCGCCCAGGCATCACTCGTCCGCGCGCAGCGTCACCTCCGAGGGCAAGTCCTCGCACACGGCTGCGTCCAGCAGGCCCCGCTACACCAACGGGAACGGGAACGGCGTCTCCCCGCCTGGGAGCGCTTTCAAGGCCCGTCCGGTCCCCAGCACCAACGCCGTGCCGGAGTCCCAGCCGCGCCTGACGCGGGCGGCCTCGCTCCGTCTGGGTCTGCCCGTGGAAGGCGGGCGCGAGAGGCCCCCGGTGCGTGCACCGCGCACGAAGGAAGAGCAAAAGGCCGCTTTCCTTGACGTGCCGGGGCACAAGCGCAGCCAGACTATCACTGTGGCCTCTACGGCCGCGCCGACGGTGGCGCCGCGTCCTACGAGGGCGTCTGTCCTGCGCGAGAACAAGGACCAGCTGCAGCGCACGCCGACGTGGGGCTCCGCCCGCAAGGACAGCATCCCCACCATGGACAAGCCCAAGCCCGGCCAGGCCACCTTCGACGGTGTGCCGGGCCACAAGCGCCGCGAGACGATCCAGGTCGCGAGCACGGCGGCGCCGACCGTCGCGCCGCGCCCGAACCGCGCCGCCGAGCTGCGCGCGCTGAAGCGGCAGAGCATGGGCATGGCGCCGCCGTCCGCGTTCAAGTCTGCGACGCCGACGCCGCCCGCCGGCCCGACGCGGCGGTCGTCCACGACGAGCCTGAGCGAGAAGAGCAACAGCAGCACGTCGAGCAGCGCGACCCTTGTCGCGCCGGGCACGCTGCGCCGCGCGTCGTCCGCGCTCGGCACGGCGCCCGCGCCGCGGTCGTCGAGCTCGCTCGGCGCCCCCAAGAAGCCCGAGATCGAGCCGCGCACGAACCGCAGCGCGCTGCTCCGCGCCAAGGCCGGCACGCCGACGCCCGGGCGCAACGGCTTTAAATAGTCGCCCCCCGCCCATACCCTCGCGCCCGTTCCCTATATCCACTTATCCACTCCCGTCCCGTCTGCTGCCGCGCGCGCCCGCGCGCTGTTTATGCCTATGTCTGCTTCGCCCGGTTTGACACCTCCCATGCGGTATGATGCCCGCACCATCTATCCCAACCCATCTCCAACACCCACCCACCCGCGCTCGCTCGCTCACCTGCCCCTCCTTCCTTCCCTTTGATATACGCTGTGGTGCTTTCCATCTATTGGTCCCTGGTCAGGTTAGTTTGGCCCGAATTGTTGTCGCTCATCGCCCCCTCCGTCGCCGGGCACGGTCCCATGTTGGTTCAATGGCGCGCGAGGAGGAATGCGGCATGTAACGAATGCGTCTGATGTAGGCTTACGATTGAATATCACCTGGATTTCGCAAGGACGAAGTACAGTATAATTGAAGTAAGGGCGAAGTGTTGTCATAATAACCATCTTGCACATCTTGAGCCAAGCTCCTTCTCAGCAGAAATGCATAGGTTTAATTCAAGGTATCGCCGCGCGCGCTGGGGTTCTTCACGCCAGGCTCCGTGTGCGTGAAGATCGAACAGGCCTGCAGGACGAGGCGCTCCAGTGTTGCTCCAGTGCCTTCACAGGCCATGAACTTGGAACCTTTACACAAAATTACCGGCAATGTGTTGGTGGCCCCATATAAGACGTGATACCGTAAGGTTGAGCTGGAGCAAGTCGCAAGGACGCTACTTCAACGCTTCAACTTGTGCCGCGGCTGTAGGGAGAGGTCGGAATCAAAATGGAGCCAAAACGCGATCGAGCGGAAGATCCCGGTCAGGACGTCCTTGTCTTCTTCCGCGCCACTGCACCTGTGCCACCACGCATCCGCGCTGGACACACCCTCTTACACACCATGTTTTCCATGTTTTTCGGTCCTAAAACGTTGACAAAGGACGCCCTGCGCCGCTTCTCAGGCGCAAAGCCTCCTGGCGATGACGAGAACGACCGCGACGAGTTCGTCGGGCCCGTCCCCGACGGCGCGTCAGACGGTGCCACCGAGCTTGCCTCCGACGACGAGGGCCGCCAGTCCAACGCCGATGCTAAGCTTGCTGTCGGCGAGGAGGACGGGCAGTACCCGATGTATGCTGAAAGACGAGCGCCACCCGGATTACGAAAGACACTCCTGCACAGAGCCCGAGCCCGAGGACGAAAACGACGATGGACGCGAACCGTTTGCAAACTTCTTTGGCCTTCCCCCACCGTCCACCGAGCGCAGTCCCGAACCCGAGGATGTCGACGAGGGCGGCATGGCGCCCGGCACCAGCGCCACCACGAACCGCGTTCACGAGGTCCCCGAGGACGGCAACGACGTGCAGTCCATCACCGCCGACCAGTGCTACATACCACGTCAGCAGCTCAAGCTCGGTCCCTGGCTCGCATCGCTCGCGCTCGCCCGAGCGGCTCGACGACTGGGAGTAGCTCACGCGCGACGAAGAGCAGTACCAGCGACGGTTCGCGGCCGCCAATGCGCGACCCCACAGCCCGACTCCGGACGTCAACTGGACCCCACGAGGATGATACACCTCCACCCGCTCCCTCCAGCGCAAGTCGGACGCCGAGATACTGGAGAGCCTGATGGGTGTGGGGTGGGGCACGACAGTGTCATGGCCAACATCAACCCGACACCCCCGCCGCCCGCGGGGCTGTGTCCCAGAGTACGTCTACAGTTGCATCGTTGTGTTGCCCGGCTCATTGTGATTTTTCAGACCGCCTTGCCGCTCGTCCTACGCCTGCCCCGGCCGAGCGCATGGCCATCCACCCCGAGCTGGCAAAGCGGCTGGACGAAGTCAAGGGGCCGCGCAATGTCTTGAAGCGCACGACGAACGGGGACGCGTACATCCCCGACAGTGCCGGCGGCTTCATGTCCACGCGCGCACGGGCCGCCCCGTCGAGCGGGGCTTTGCGAGCGACCTCGTGCAACGCCAGGAGGAGAACACACTGCGCAGCCTTGCGCAGATGATCGATGCGGGCCAAGTTGTCGTCACCGTGGTCGGTCCGGCGCAGGCTGCCGACTCCGTCGACGAGCACATTGTCGCCCAGCAAGACGCCGGATAATCCTCTACCTCCGATGAGGACGAGGCATCGTCGGAGAAGCGGCGCCGAGTACAAAGTGAAGCGCAGCCGGGGTCGCCAGCTGCGTTGTGCCTGCGTCCCCGCGCTGCGAGCCGCGACAGGAACACTCTGGGCTCGTCCACGGCGGCGACCCCAACTACGTTTCGACCTGTCACCGCGGCGGCCGCTGCTCCTCCCCCTGAAGGGCCGGCTGTCGTGGAACCCACAGTATGCAATGCTCATGGGTCCAACGCGGTGAGTTCAGTGTGTTCAACCCCTGCGGCGTTGCTCATTCCATCGCAGACCCTCACGGCTTAGACCTTAGCGCTGCCTGCGGCTGAAACAGCGCAGGAGCCCATGTCGTCCGTCGGCCGCGTGCGTCGCAGCGCCCGCATACCGATTGTCGAGGAGGCCGCATGTGCGAGGGTAGCCGAAGCGGCGCGTCGCGCAGCGGAGGCGGCGCCCGGGCCCAAGCACCGCGGCAAGGGCAAAGGGAAGGGCAAGGGCCGCGCGTAAAGCAGCCCTCTCCTGTCCCCAGAGATCATGCAGTGTCGCTCGCCTCTGCCCAAGCCACTCCACCCGCCGCTGCACATGAAAATCCCAATGACACGCTTTGTGCATACCTGTATCCCATCCACCATTGCACATACATATCTGCTCCCCGCCACACCCTTCTCCGTCTCGTCCTGTCCGGCCTGTGCGCACGAGTGGTATCTGTGGTGGGTGCTGAGAGGCAGGCATCGATGTGCGGGATCGGCATCGGACCGGAGACCAATCTCAGTATCCATGCAGGGTTCGTTGCAGTCTCTAGTCTCTACATAGTAGATGCCTCCGCCTCAGCTAAACCGACGATGTGCAATGTACGAAAAGAGATAACTCTCAACCGGTACGGTGGGGCAGAGGGCGTAAGCCTCCCCGTACCAGCTCGTGCGGTGTGGTCTTATATAGTCTCGCCCCGGTGCACATGCAGGTCCCAGAAACGCGATCTTAGAAAGGTGAGACGGGATTCACTGGGCAGGACGTCGCGGAAGTAATCGGAAGCAAGCTCGATCGCTCCGCCAAACTGACGAAGGACACCCAGCTGCGGCTCAGACAAGACCACAGTGCAGGCTAGGGGGTCCGCGCAGTCCCAGTTTGTCATTGCTGACCAAGCGAGCTTTTTGCAGCTTGATTCTGAGTGTATGTATGGTATGTCTTCTATGCTAGCGTCAGTGATCGTGACGTCGTAAGTACTCGTCACATGCCGTCCATCTGCCTCGACCTCGTACGTCCTCAATACATCCACCTGATCGAGTGATCAGTCGGCACGCCCCGCAACCGCAGTAGTCTCGATATGCGTGCGCACCTGAAGCTCGGGTGCTTCGAGCCTTCCTGCAGGATGGACGTGTCGACGTCCTTGGCCTTGAGCTCGACGCCTTGTTCGCGATTGCGCCGCGCGTTGTCCCACCGCATGTACGCGCCGAAGACGGCCGTCAGGACGATGGCGACGCCGCCGAAAATCGCAGAGACGACGAGCGCGAGGATGTACTTCGGCTCGTCCTGCGCGCGGAACACGTTGCTCGCCACGAGCCCCGCGGCGTTGCCGAACCCGACAACGATCGCGACGAGCACCGCGCGCTTGTTCTCGTCCAGCGTGTTGTTGGATGCCCACGAAACGCACATCACCGAGGGCGAGAACGACTGTATGAATATGATTGGCTGAGCGTCCGCTGGCCGAGAGGAGTTGCAGCGCTTACCCCCATGCAGAGCAGGAAGCAGGCAAAGTATGCGACTTGCAGATGCGAGAGCACGTCGATCACTCCGAGCACGATGAAGCCTACCATCGTCACGGCAAGGGCAGTGATCAAGTGCATCGACCTATTGAGAGGCGGTGAGCATCAGAGTGGCTTCTTCGAGCGTCGCGAACTGACCGCTCGCGGAAGTAATCAGACGACTGGGTAAGGAGGATGAGGCAAACGGCGCCAACGATGTTCGGCGCGACAGTGTACAGGTTCGTCTTCACAGGTGTATAACCCTGAAGGATGTTTGTCAATCAGCAGGTCGGAAACGCTGAGGGGACACGCACCAGGCGGCCGACTATCTGGGGCAGGAAATTGGACACCGCGCCGAGAGGAACACCCAGGCTGAAACAGATTGACACCCAGAAGATCGTCTGCCACTCCCAGAGACTCTTGAACGCGCCCTTGACGTCGAGATTACTGCCAAGCTTCGACGATGAATCGCGCAGCATGCGGTTGCGCGCTGTGAGCCGCTCCTCGTCGTTCAAGAAGCGCGCCGTGTCGACCGAGCGCGGCAGAATGATATACATCAAGGTGCCGACGAGCAGGGTGAATACACCCTCCACAATGAAGAGGATCTGCCACCCCTTGAGCTTGTTGCTGTTGATTTGGAATACGCCGAACGCTGCAATCGGATTGAGCAGACTCGAACACGGCCCGCAGACCCTGACGCACCCAGAAGGCCACCGAAGGCCCCGGCAATGGACGATGCTGCGTAGAAAATGCCGACGCGACGCGCAAGTTCCCCGCGCGTGTAGAACGAGCTGAGGTAGTACACGACTGCGACTGTCAGCGACAGGCGCTCAGCGTGTTTCAATCGCGGAGCGAACCTCCTGGTAAACAGGCCGCCTCTGACACAGCCAGCAGCACGCGCAGCGTCATTATGCCGCCGAAGTTCTTCGCAGCTGCACTCAGGAGCGTGAGGCCGCCGAATCCGAATGCCATAATGGGCAAGACGCGTGCGGCAGAGAAATGCTTGATGAGAATGGTAATGGGTGTTCCCATGACGCAGAATGGCGCGTAAAAGGCTAGAATACGTTGTTAGATATGCCTTGGAGGGGTACTGTAGCCTCGCACCGGTAATGAGTTGGTAATACTGGTTCCCGACGAGGTGCAAATCCTTGTCCATATGATTGGTTTTGGCGTTGGCCAAGCTCGCCTTATCCAATGCATTGCTGAGTGGTATAATCATCGGTATAAAGCCCAGCAACAGAGTATGGAGGCGTACCAAAGGTAAAACAACGCGAGTAGAGGTAGCATGATCAAGTCGAACTTGAGTAGGATACGCCTTTGAACTGCAGGGTCCGGCTCTGGGATGTTGTGGACACCGTCCGCGGTGACCTGGGCCTCGCGCGGGTCGCTGCCACCGCCGATCGACTTCTCATCGACGTATTCCCGCTTTTCAACGTCCTGCTTGACGTCGCTCATGGTCGGCTGGTCGGCTGGGTGGCAGGGACGAAGCAGGGCGTGCAAGGGCTCCAAACTCCGGCATTCCTCTCGTTATCGTGAGCACGAGACCCATGGTGTCAACGTCGTGTTGGAGCGTATCATATCAGAACCGTAGGTCGCAACGGCATTCCTGGCGCTGGCCATCAAGAGTCCAGCGTCTGACGTCTATTGCTGGCAGTGGTCGCGGGATCCAAAATGGAGCCTCGTGACCAGGATGGTCGAACCTTGTGGCATTCCCCTCGTTCGTAAGCATAATTCCGTTCTGCACTGGTCGATGCGCGTCGACGCGTCCTCGAATGTCAGGTCATCCTTGACGTGCGCGCTGATGCTGTTCCAGAGAGATTGGCGCATCCTCATGATCAGATTTGATTTCCGGCATAGCGCTTGAGAAGAAGGATGGCGGCGGACTTCGAAATCGCTTTGTTCTCCACGACATAGTGAAAATCAGGTCATGTTTGTTGAGAGATAGATCATCACACGATCCATAATACATTAAATAATGCTCATGGTCAACCGCGTTCACTCCTTCGATTGCAGACCAAGCAGCTGCTCGAAGAATGCGTCCGAAGTGGGAGGCCGACCAAGGAACGCCTTGAGCACATCAGCCTTAGTGAAGAAACACATTAAGCACGTGGTAAACTCACAATCAGAGTCATCATCTCGTCTCTCGAAGCCCCCGGCTCAAGGACCTCCTTACGGTACTTGCTGCCCGCCTCCTTGCTGAACGGGTCCGCCGCGAAGACAGTGCGGAACATGTCGGCGGAGAATACCTGAGAGTACGCATAGCAGTAGTACCCAGGGGCATATCCCACCAGGTGCTGGAAGCCTCCCTGGCCGGGCAGCGGCGTCGGGCCGCGCTTGAGGAGCGACGTTGTCTCTCCCAGGGTGTGCCATAGGGCCGTCGTGTCGCGGGGCCCTGAGACATTTATGAGCGGAGAGGGATAGTAAATGAGGATGAGGCTCGCCTTTGTCCATATGCACAATAATGTCGTACTTGCTCATCGAGAGCTGATTAAGCATGAAGAGGCCAATAAGCCTGTAGCGACTGCGACTGCGTCAGCTGACAGCCGGGAGGCGCGGGCAGAAAACGCACTTCTTGACGACCTTCTCGATGAGCTCGGACGGCATCGGCTCGCCCGTCTCGTAGTGCGCCGTCATCCGCGCGAGCCCAGCAGGCACATAGCACCAGTTTTCGAGCATCTGGCTCGGCGCCTCGCCAAAGTCGCCGTCCACGCTGCGGACACGGTCGCGATCAGCGCCGGCCGCACATTAATGGAGCGGAAGAGGTATCGACTACTAACTTGGTGCCGTGGAACCGCGCGTACTTCGGCCGGCTGAGAAGGTCGTGGAAGATGTGCCCCATCCTGAGTCGGTCGTGTCAGTGCAGCTTCTCGACATGCAAGTAAGATTGAGGCGCACTCGTGGAAGAAGAGCACGGTGTCGAAATGCGCCATCAGCGCCGGCTGGTTGGGCTTCGGCTTCGCGAGGCTGGCGACCATGGCGGAGAAGGGGTAGTGGCGCGTCCCGTCGGCGCGGAGGTACGTTGACGTGAGAGGCCAGTGCGCCGTGCCGCCGAACTTGCCCTCGCGAGGGTACAGGTCCAGGTAGACATACCCGATGAAGTCGGAGGAGCTCGTCGCACCCGCCTCCCACACCGCGTAGCGAAGAACATCTGAGAACGTGTGATTATCAGGGTATACAAGCGGAGTGGTGATGAGGTACCTGGATGCCAGACCTCGCCCTTCTCGAAGTCGTTGCTGAGCTGGACGAACTGCACGCCGAGCATCTCCTGGTAGATCTCCATGACCTTCGGCACGAACTTGTCGACGGGGAAGTACTGCTTGACGACCTCCCCGTCGAGCTGCAGCGTGCGCAGCGCGTGAAGGTGACCGTAGTACGCTGAGTCCCAGCTGAAGAGCGTCTCGCCGTCCTCGCCCGGGCTTTCCTCGCGCTTGATGGCCAGAAGCTCCTCGCGATCCTTCATTCCGATCGGACGCATCTTGCTCTCGAGGTCTGCTAGGAAGTCGACAATGTTCTGTCCGTTCTTCGTCATCTTGGCCTCGGCGGCGTAGTCCGCCCATGTGTCGTATCCGAGGAGGTCGGCGATCTGACGACGCAGCGCGAGCATCTTGTCCAAAACTGGCGCGTTGATCGCGAGGCGACCCTGATAACCTTCCCACATGCGACGACGCGTATTGGAGAGCTTCGCCTTCGAGATCTGGTGCATGCGGCGGTCAGATTTCAGTTCCGTATAAACTGCAGCAAGTAGACCCACAATGGCGCTGTAGTCCTGCCACTTCATTGACACCTCTAACGTGCCGTCCTCGTGTTTCTTGAATCCAGAGATGTCGTCGTCGGGGACTCCAGCGAGCTCTTCCAGCGTGAAGATGAGCTTTCCGTTCTCCTCCGTGCAGTTTGTCTGAAACTCTGTCTCGACAGCGGCAAGCTCTTTCTTCAACTGTGGAGATATCTCAGCCCAACGTGGATCCGAACGAGCGAGAAGAGAGGGGAGGAGGGTATTGACCTGGGAGAGCTCCGCGCGCTTGGCCTCGGGCAGGTCCAGCCCGTCACGCTTTCCGTCGAGCAGGAGCTTGTCGGCGAGCCGCAGATCCTCGGAGGTGAGCTCGGCCTCAGGCGTGTTGACGCGCGCGTCCTTCATGGCCTCGAACAGGTCGAGGCGCATGTCGCGCTCGATCTTGAACTCTTCGATTGCGACGGCGGCGGCCTGGCTGGCAGTGCGCAACGCGGCGTCGGCGGACACATCGCGGAAGAGCGAGAGCGCCTCGCCCTGGTTCATGACGTCCGCCTCGAGCAGGGCCCACGCGCCGAAGACGCTAGCAAACGTGCGTTCCGCCTTGGGCAGCGCTACGATCTTGTCCAACGCCGCGCGCTGCGAGCTAAGAAGGGCATCGAGCTCGAGTTTGACGCGCTCTGGCGTGTAGCTCCATTCTGGCGCGGCTTGCGGCGGTTGCAGCTTGCCTGCCAGCGGCGTCAGCGGCGATTCCGACGCGGTCTACGCGGCAAGTGGACTCAACTGGTCATCGTAAATGTCTGGGGACAATTTGGACAGTATGGCTTGCCTACAGCGCCTTTATAGAATCCATTGGCTTGTACTATTCCTGGCCTCGGGATTGCAGCCTGTGATGGTAGGAGGACAACATGCGAATCCCCGCCACGTGCAGATCAGCCCCTTCCAGATCGGCTTGCCCCTTTTGGCGCGATTCACAATCGGTATGGGGTTGCACACCAACCGACTGGAGTTTTCTCAGAGGTTTACAATCCCGGAATGATGGGTAGACATAGACTTACATTCCCGGGGAGGATGCAATCAAGTTGGAGGGAGTCGATCCGATCGATGCTTGTACGATGCCCCTCGGATTCGGAATCCCGTGTCGTCCTGCCAACCAGTGGTCGATGAGCAGTGCTTTGTATGCTTTCCCGGAGGGACTGCGGCCCTGAAAGCCTCTCCGGATACCAGGAAACACTTGTCAGGCCGAATTTCGCCAACTGCGATGGGCGCACGCATGTCCGGATGAAGCTTGTAGTCACAACCTGAGGCTGAACTTGCGCGATTCAGTAAACGTGAAATTTCTCGCCTGTCAGAGACCCCGATCGATTCCCAAGTAAGACATGCGAACAGTACTGTGAAATTGCTCGCCTAACAGAGACCCCGATCGATTTCCAAGTAAGACATGCGAACAGTACTCTCTGTAGCTTATATACGCAGAATAAATCTACAGCAAGGATTCCGAAATGCCACTCGGGCAGAGTTCTCAGTCCTGCGCTCAAGCCGAAGTCTTCTGTGATTCGAGGAGCTGCTCCAAAAACGCATCAGAGCTGGGCGGGCGGCCTAGGAACGCCTGTGAACACAAATGAGCGAGGTCCCGTTGGCCGGTGAAAACTGATGGACGCGTACGACAAGGGTGTCCATCTCGTCGCGACTCGCTCCAGGAAGGAGGATCTCCTTGCGGTAGCGCTTTCCGGCCTCGGCGCTGAAAGGGTCTTTGGCGAACACGGTGCGGAACATGTCCGCGGAGAAGACCTCCGAGTACGCGTAGCTGTAGTACCCGACATCGTAGTGCACGAGGTGCCCGAAGGCGCCGTGGCCGGGAAGCGGTGTCTCACCGCACTTGAGGAGGCTCGTGTCCTGACCGATCTCATGCCACAGTTTGGCTACGTCACGCGGCTCTGGTGGGGAGAGAAGGACCATAAGCAGCCTGGATTTGAGGGGGAATGCGGCGTAGTACCCTTGTCCGTGTGCACTGTGACGTCGAATTTCATGAAGGACAGCTGGTTCAGCAGGAATAGGCCACGGAGGCGGTGACGGCTGAAATGCAAGTTGTGTGAGCGATGCGACAGCTTCAGATCGGGGAGAATGCGGACTTCTTGACGAGCTTCTCGATGAGATCGGCGGGCATGGGCTCCTTCGTCTCGTAGTGCGAGGTCATGCGCTCAAGGACCTTGGGGATGTAGCACCAGTTCTCGAGCATCTGGCTCGGCGCCTCGCCGAAGTCCACGTTGACGCTGCAAAACTTATCAACTCACTGAAAGGTGTGTGGGGACTGGAACGCACGCTGTGCCATGGAACCTGGCATATTTCGTCTTGCTCAGCAGGCCGTGGAACAGATGTCCCATCCTGAGAGATACATACAAGACCACTCAGCATGCGGTGGGCTGGGGAGATAAAGCCCTTACTCGTGGAAGAACTGCACGGTATCCCAATGGCCCATCAACGCCGGGCGCTCTGGCTTCGGCTTCGCGAGACTGGCGAGAATGGCCGTGACAGGGCGATGTCTCGTCTTGCCGTCCGGATGCAGGTACCCGGACTCGACCTGCCACATACCGGCGCCGGGTGGCTTGCCCTCGCGCGGGTAAATGTCGATGTACGCGTACCCAACGAAGTCATCGTCGCTAGTAGCGCCTGCCTCCCACACCGCATAACGCATCACGTCTGCGCACAGCGTCAGGGGATATGGGAGATAAGAGAGAGAATCGCGACGCTCACCAGGGTGCCAGACATCGCCCTGCTCGACGTCGCTGCTGAGCCTGACAAATTCGACACCGAGCATCTCCTGGTAGATGTCGAGGATCTTCGGGACGACGACCTCCACGGGGAAGTACTTCTTGACGATCATGCCGTCCAATTGCAGGGTGCGCAGCGCATGGAGGCGGCTGTAGTAGCTGTTGTCCCAGGCGTACATGGTCTCATGGTCGCCGTTGGGATCCTCCTCGCGCTTGATCTCGAGGAGCTCCTCGAGGTCCTTAAGGCCGATCGGCCGCACCTTGCTCTCGAGGTCGGTGAGGAAGTCGACGACGGCCTTGCCGTTCTTGGTCATCTTGATCTCCGTCACATAGTCGGCCCATGTGTCGTAGTTGAGTACAGCGGCGATCTCGCGCCGTGCGTCCAGCATCTTGTCGAAGACGGGGACGTTTATGGCGACGCTGTTCTGACACGCGACGTATATCTTGCGGCGCGTCTCGGCGCTCTTCGCTCTGCCCAGCTAGACGGTAGAGCTGTTCTGAGTCTTCTGTCTCGGTGAAGAAACCACGACACGCACCACTATGCCGTATTCAAGTCCCTTAAAGTCAACCTCGTACAGACCGTTGTCGAGCTTGGTGAAATTGGCGAGCTCGTCGTGGGGCACGCCGTCGAGTTCATCCGCGGTGAAGGTGACCTTGCCGTTCTCGTCGCTGACGTTCTTGCGGAACTCGACGCACAGCGCTGAGAGCTCTTTCTTCAACTTCAAATCATGTTAGTACCAACAGCTCCGGAACACAGAGAGGGAAGGGAGTGAGAAGTGTCTTCCTGCTCACCTTTGCGAGTTCCTCGCGCTCCTTCGCAGGCAGGTCCAAGCCGGCACGGTTGCCGTCGAGCAGGATCTTCTCCGCAAAGCGCTGGTCTTCGGGAGATAGGTCCGTCGCGTGACCCAATGCGTCCTTCGCGGCTTCAAAGAGGTCGAGCCGCATCTCGCGCTCGATCTTGAACTCGTCGATCGCGGTCACCGCCGCCTGGCTCGCCGTGCGCACGCCGCCATCGGGCGACGCGCTGCGCAGGAAGTCGAGCGTGTCGCCGCGCGTGAGCAAGTCGACCTCCAGCGCGGCGAGCGCGCCGTAGACGGTGTCGAACGTTCGCTCCGCGGCGGGCAGCGCCGCAATCTTCTCGAGCGCTGCGCGTGCCGAGCTGAGCAGGTCGTCTGCTGCGGCCTTCACGCTTTCCGGCGTGTACTTGAAGTTGGGCGCGGCCTGCGGCGGATGGTGCTTGTCGATGGCTGCGCTGTCGGTCAGCAGTCTGCCCTGGGCGACCGGGCGCTGGCTAGGACTCAACTGGTCATTCTGCTCCGGTATCTACAGTACAGGCTTGAGTAGGCCATCCCTGCCCTTACTTATAAGCTTGTGCTATCTTTGTCCAATGTCCATTGCGCGTCACATCGGGATTGTACATTTGATGAGCCGGGTGCAAGACGATCGTCCAAAGACGTCCAAATCCGGTTGCCCGCCACGTGCGGATCAGCCTTCGGACTCACTTGCAGGGAAGTCTCAATGACAAACCTGAAACCTCAGGTTTTCGAGGTACCCGAATTGGAAATCAACGACCAAAAGCAATGGGAAGCCCATTGAGACTATGAATTAAGCTGATCAAGGCTAGGTCTGACAAAGGATGCAAGATCCGAACCCTCTGGCAAGAGGCCCTGAGCGATTGAGGATCCTCCGGGCCTCCTGACAGTCCGCCACGCGAGCTACAAGCCCATTCCTTGGCAATATTTTCGATAACAGTGACTGTCAGGAAGCCGTCTGTGTGTTCCAAAAACGTTGCCGCCGGCGGTACCGCTGGAACCCACAATCCCGAAGTGATTGCGAGTTGGACAGCATTCCCGGTCCATAGGACAGGCTACTACGGACTTCTCTCGGTGCATGGAAACGATGATTTTGACGCGCACAACGATCCCGGGTTGTCCTGAAGCGCGGACGGGCAGGAGGAGGGCCAGCATTGAGTATTAGTAAGTAATCTCTGATTGGATGGGGGGATGCGTCGGTCACATCTCACAATTGAAGATGTGGAGCATCTCACAGCAACGAGACAAACATGGCGCCCGCGACATACCAGGACGGCTGCTCCAGGGCTTCGTTACCCACGTAGAGTTCCCCGTGCGCAACCCTCCCATCCTGCTCCGTGGCCAGATACGTCGCATCCGATCCGGGACGGCTGAGAACCAAGACGGGCTCCGCAATCTCCTGAGGCGAAACGCCTGCGTCGTACGGGGGGCAGATCGCCAGTCTCTGCCTGTCGATGTTGTACCAGACTATTTGAGCGACTTCGAAGGTCACGTGGTGCAGGATGACGCGCAGCTGCTGGCTGGCGGACAGCGCATGGTATATCGCGGCGTCGACGCCGTTGAGGTACTCAGGCCGGATGCTGCGCTTGGGCACATGTGGCTAAGGAGGAACGCCACCGTGCGGGGAGGAGATGTGGGCTTGTTCTCTGTGTCCTCCGGCCTGGAAGAGTGCCAAGAGCGCACTTCGGTGTGCGCGAGAGGCGCGACGCTGTCACCGGCCGTGAGAGCCTCGCGAAGGAGAGCGAGGAGGCGCACGACGAATCTATCGACGGCGTCGTCGAAGGTTTCCATGGGATAGCGCTCGTCTTTTTTGTCCATCGCGCTCCAATGCGCGAGCGAGTGCCCGAGACGTGGAGAACGCCAGTCGTCATCCAAGGCATTGAAACAAAGGACACGTGCAGGCCATTTCTCAGGCACAGGGATGGGACGGTTCGCCTCGAGCATTACACAGCCTGGGTGTTGACACGACGAGCAGGCAGCTGGAGTATTTGTTTCCGCGCCAGAATAATTGTCGCCACCAGCGTTGTGCGGAGGGAGACCGTAGAACTCGCGCCAGGTACGCAGGTCAACACAAGAGACAGTATTATCGCGCTGGACGGACTCGTCCTCGATATAGACGTCGAACTGCAGGGTGATCTTCACGCCGGAAGTCACGACGTCGACAGCATGCGGGACGTCCGTGCAGAAAGCAAGCACCTGCCCGGGCTGGATCTTGTAGCGCTGTTCCTTCCCCTCGTCACTCAGGATGACGAGGTCTCCGCCGGTGTAGGGTGTGTATCCGGGGACGTCGTTGTGATCCACAATGAAGTCCTCGTGCAAAGCTAACAGGTCCTCGTCGCTGGGATCGTCATTGTCGGTGACGCCGCAGCCGATGAGCACCGTCCCAACGTGCGAGTCCGCGTGCGTGGTGTCCTTGTGCATCTTGAAGTGTCCGCCCTCCGAGTACATCGCCAGCTTGTACAGCACGAGCTTTATCGCACGGGCGCCAGGGAAAAGGTAGCGCCCGACTTGGAACGCGATGTCGCTGAAGTACCGCGCACTCTCCCCGTGGTACAAGCGCTGCAGGAGCCCGACTTGGAGCTGGGACGCGCGGATCTCCTGCCCGCGGCGCACGGCGTCGTCGTACACAGTCTGCGAGCCCAGCCCGAACGGAGACGGTGATGAGCGCTTGCGCACGGCATCTACATCCATAGAGCCGATTGTGCCGAGCGGCGCGCCGTCGACCGCGGAGAAGAGCTTCACGGCCAGCAGCCCAGACTCGGCCCACCGCAAGCTCGAACAGAATTTGGGCCGCGCGAGCTGAGCCAGAAGCAGACTGAGCGGGTGCGGCTCCTTGGGGATGTCCCAGCTGCGCTTCTTCGCTGCGGCCTCGTACGGTCCGTACTCCAGCCGCGCCGCTGCCAGCTGCGACGGATGTAGCTCGCTCGTCACCAGTACGTCGCCAGACACATGGTTCCAGCCGGCCAGAGGGTCGCGCACGAAGTCTGGGATAGGCGATCCGTAGCCGTACCAATACATGGCTGCAAGAGTGATTGTGGCGGAGTTTGGGGACGCGGAAGTCCTCGGAGTGGAAGCTCGGGATCAAATATCCGATGATCCGCACAGAAGCGCGTGCAATCACAGGGCAGGGACAAAAAGAGAGCATGCTGTCAACGGAGCAGCACCTCCAGCCGACACTCTAAGGCATGCAGCTCGCACAAATCCACTTCACAGGATGCGACGACGACCGTTCATTAGAAGTTGCTCGATCCCCAAGCGTATCACGAACTGGGACCAACGTTGGTTTTGTATTGCATCATGAGGGATGAGCGCTGAGCGGAGAGCATGAATGCGAACGGATCCAACTATGTATGTATGAGAGAGAGACATTAACCACCAATAAAGAACCGCGAGATGTCACCGAGGCAGGAAGTGTGGAGGAGGGAAGCAGAACAACAATACGCACAGCAAACACAACAAGCATCCGTCTAGATCGAGCACAGCGCGTGTTATTCGCCCGCAACCTTGCCCGAGCGCGCGTCCTCGCCACTGCCATCACCCTCGACGTCGTCCTCGGTACCCTCGTCCTCGGCGTCGACGTCCGGGTCCGCGCCAGAGTCGCGGCGCGCGATCTCCTCGGCCTCCTCGAGCTCCAGCGCGTGTCGCATGTCCACGACGTCCTTGTCGCGTCCCGGACCGGCCTTGTCGATCGCAGCCTTGGACAGCGGCACGCGAGGTGCACGCGACGGCGCGAGGTGCGCTGTGCGTTTCGCAGGGCGTTTGAGACGGCGGCGGGCCACCTGCGAGAAGTGTGAGAAGGGACTGGGCGAAATGTGAGGGCGTACCATGACTGGCACGCTGGACTTTTGGATTAGGTAGTGCGCAGTCGAGCCGAGCAAGATTCTAGAGAATATGAGAAGGGAGTGAGGGCCGAGCGATTTGCTTACCCCTTGAGCTGCCCCACCCCGCGCGAGCCAACGATCAGCATGATTGGCTCCAAGTAGTCCACAATGTCTGCCAAGTCAGCACCGAACGCGGCAGAGCGCAGCGCATACACACACCTAATAGCAAGTGTCGGCTGTTCTTTGCGTGCCACGCCTGGCAGGTCACAGCGGCATTAAGGCGCGTGCGCTGCAGGAGCTGCGTCGCCTGCTTCGCGAGAAGGAATGCGAGCGTTTGCCGCTCCTGCTGGTTGCGCAGCTTCAGCTGCCGGTCCGCCTGCTGCACGCCGCTGGCTGGGTCGAGCTTTGAGTCGGTTTCGACGACGGTGACGATGAATCTGTGTGAAGTTGATTAGTAAATGCGAGGGCGATTTCAAACAGAAAGTGAGGAGCGGGCGCCGAGAACATGGGTACCGCACACATGAGCACACGCGTGCAGTCGGTGGCCGATGAGGAACCATTGCAGGGCCCAAACAGAAGCACGCAAAACCTGTGCGCGATGGCTGGCGCAGCGCACGGGAAAGGCCTGAGGACGCGACATTCGTGCGGGCCATAGCACGGTGTTCGTTCGTGGATCACGAACTCCTCGCATATACCGTACACAGTTGCCCAAACACGGCCGCCAAGCCAGTGCACGCATACCCTGGGCCTGACAGTGGCTGCGCGACGCGAGGCGTGGGAGCACAACCAAGCCCCCGACGCGGGAACAGTGCCACATGTCCTGGCGCAGGGCCTGCGCGGTTATGGGCCTGGCGAACTATGACCTGGCGGACTCTGCCGAGCCGGACCCGGACGAGGAGCGTCGGTTGACGCGGCTGCAGGTGCGCAAGGGGGAGGAGCGCGCGCGGCGGCGTGCAGAGCCGCGCAAGCTCGTCGCGAGCGACCCGCACCGGCGCGCGCCCGCGCGGCTCACGTGCAACAGCGCGGGAGGGCGCGCGGTGCCGACCAGCGATGACGAGTACGCCGAGGACGACGACGGCGAGGACGACGACGACGACGAGGCCGGCAGCGACGCCGTGCACACCACGCCGAGCCCGACGCGCCCGACTGAGCACCAGGACGAGAACGCGGAGGGCGAGCCGGACCATGATGAGCCCGTGCGCACGACGCGCCGCACGCAGCGGAAGCGGAAGAGCGGCATCGAGGAGGACGAGGATCGCGCGTACTCGCTGCGCCCGCGCGGCAACTACCGCATTCCCATGCCTCTCGAAGAACTGCCCATGGACCCGACAGATCGCCTACAGCCATTGGCGCGCAAGCTGTCCGCGACGCATAGTCAGCACGGCAAGGAAGGCTTCATGCCCCCCCTCCGTTGCGATGAGCAAAAGCCGCGTAACGCGCCAGGGTAGGCATAGGACAGTCAGACATGGACAGAGCCTGCGTATGAGCGACGACAGGGGCGAGCCACCCAGCCGGTGCAGGGGTAAGGGATGCTTGGATCAGCGTGCAGCCCGTCCCACGCAGACAGTCCAGCCATTGCGAGGTTCAGTGGCGCAGTGTGACGGTGCCCGCTGACCGCGTGCTGGAACGGTCGGCGAGACTGACCGCGGCCATGCGCGTATCATTGGCGAGGCGTAGTGAAACGAAACAAGGTCATTGCGCTTACTCACAGTTCATCGCCGTCCCTGAGGACAGTGCCGATCGCCCACTCGAGAGCATAGCGCGACTCCTCGCTGCGGTCAGTGGCGACGACGTAGCGCCGACCTGAAGGTGTAAGATCGCCCTGCACGAGTCGAATGGAGCATCGGTCGCGCTGGAAGTGCGGTCGTCCATTTTGCAGCGGCAAAGTCTCGACGACCTTGCTTTGTTTACGACCGCGGCGCCCGTGTTGTTGACCACCGAAATATGGCTCAGTTTTCGCGGGCACGACGACATTGACGCCTTCACCAAGGGGGTCGGGGTCGGGCTCGAGACCGAAGGAGTAGTCAGCGCGCTCCTTTACGTCGGGTGTATGTGCGTTCTTGGTGGTGTTTTCGATCGTCTCCTCGTCAAATGGTTCTGGGCCATCGCTCCAGTCTTCCTCGTCTGAATCGTTCGGGCCGGTGACAGTCGCCTCGTCGTCATCGTCGGCGCGGCTTCGAGCCGATGATTCGTAGTCTGACGCGTCGTCCTGCCTGAGAGGCCCGACAGACGGGCTGCGCGCCGTGCGAGCCTTGGCGAAAAACGGGCTGACGGAGCGCGTACGGCCGCGGCGCTGCATGGCATCGTCCGCGGAGCCGGGCGCCGACGCGACGGAGCTGGCGCGCTCCTTGTCCGCCTTGCGGCTCTTGCTAAGGCTGCGGCCGCGGGCGAGGCCCATGACGCTGCTGAACGTGATCTTGCCGAACGCGCTCGGCGGCGGGGTGAACGCGCGCAGCGGCGTCGTGCCCTGGGTGAGCGGGCGCGACGCCTGCGGCTTGTAGACGGCCGTGCTGCCGTTGGAGCGCTCGAGCGCGGCCATGAGCAGCTGGCTGGCCTGGGCGTCGAGCTCGGCGGGGGTGAGGCCCGCGGTCGTCGAGCGGCGGCCGGACGGGGTCAGCAGCGGCGACTCGGGCGGCGTCGCGGCCGCGGTCTCATTGAGGACGAGCCAGTGCTGGTCCGGCGGGCGGGCGGCACGTGACATATCGAGGCTGCTGGGGACGCGTCTGTGGCCGAAGGAGAGGCGGAGGAGCGGCGAGCGCGGGCTGGACGGCGTCGGCGGGTCCTTCGAGGCCATGGTCAGCGTTGGGGAAAGAGAAACAAGGTGCTTGGCAGCCAAACGATCCAAACGTAACCTTGTACTGACACCCAGCCACCGTATGAGCAGCCGGGACGCCAGCCAGGGTCTGCGTCGCTCGTTGTCTGCCAGTGCCACCTTGCGCTGCACGCACCCTGCGCGGCGCGGCTGGGCGCACTTAACGGGCTTGTCGTCCGGGCTCGAAGGCGCTAGCGGCGCAGGCGTCCGTTATCAGGGCGGTGCTGTCGCGGTGGAGCGGCGGCGGCGGGCGACAAACGTTAGCGAGGATGTTCGAAAACGCCAAGACCGCGCGAAAGCGAGCGCGGGATCGGGCGGCCTTGGCAACTTGCACAGCCTTACATAACCAGAACAATACCGCCCTGCGTCCCAGCTCCATTCTCCTCGACGCCGGCACCCTCTCCTTCAATTGTCCAGGGCCTTCGACGCTGTTCTGCGACCCCTACGGCACCGCGCATGCTGCCCCTGCCGGCACACCAGTCTTCTCCCCCGCCCTATATTGTCGCGCGGGTCTTCTCTCCGAGTCGCCATCTCCGTCATCTGCTTCGATGCCAGACGCGCATCTTCTGCTTTGTCCTCCGCGCCAAACACAACCTAATAGCCACACAGCGAAACTCTGTCGCCACCCCACCCCTGCAGATACCGATCCGCTGCAAACCCGCAACAACGATGATAGGCGCCACCGCTGTGAGCAGTGTCTGACTTTTGCGCGGAGAGACGGCGGGCGGTCACACGACCAGCTGAAGAGACCGCCGCAGCGTGAGTCTGCGAGCGGATGGCGCGGGCGTGACTACCGCGCGACCCTGCAGGCTTGCCGGCGGGCATCTCTGCCTCCGCATGACGCTCCTCAGGCTTCATGATCAGGCTCAACTTTGCGTCTCTCCTGCACGGCTTTACACCGTGCGCGTCCCTGCGCGGCCAGCCTGCGCAAGCATACGAGTCTAGCCTCCGACCAGCCTCTCGCTCTGGGCGGTCACCCTCAGCTGCGGGCCAGTGTTCAGAGTCTCCCTTGCCAGTGCCATCTGCGATTCGAGATCGCGCGCGAGGGGATGTCCCTGCAGCCGGCTCGCCGTGCCAAATGACATCCCGCACGTTCCTGTCCCTCTCCCGCTCCCAAACACCGGTATGTAGCCAGCGCACGTGCCCGGCACGCGTCTCCAATTGAACCCAAACGCCGCCGTCCCGGCACCACGAGCAGCGGAATGTTGGGCTCGCGCGGGCTCCCGCGCGGCTTCGCGATGCTCGGAGTCGGTCCCCGCTCGCTCATACATAGCCTCCCATGGCTCTCTCGTGGCGGGCCGGCGCTGGACACTGTACGGAGCTGGTATCCCGGATGGACGCTCAGTTGGGCACTGCGTCATCTGGATCCCGCAGCGTCTCGCCGGTCTTTTACCCTTCTCACTCCAATTGGAATGGGATGCGCCGTAGTGCCTATTTGAGCCATGGTTTCGCGCGTGATCTCGTGCCAGTAGCTGGAGGGGATCACTCCAAGCTTCTCAGGCTCACTTCGATCTCGCTGTCGACTGACGTTCGTTCGACCTCTCGCTGTGGATTATCGTTGACAAGAAAACGAGGGCGCCATTAGCCATTGAAACCTTCGACGAGATCATCGAAAGATTCGTCTCTGCCTCGCGAGCTACCCGCGGTCGACCGGGCATATGCATAATCCCGCGGAGCCGCACCTCGTTCTCATATCCTCTATGCGACAGGAAACCCTAGACGAGATGGGAGCGTCCCCTCCTAGTACGGCAGATTCCCCCGTTAGCTATTACAGTCGACTTCCTCATAATTCATAGCGTTGGGGACAGTCCAAACCCAATGAATTATGAGATTTATGAACTATGAGGTCCCCAAATGGCTCATTCAGGGTCTGATGGGGACAGTTTTTCGAGGTTTCAAATATGAATTATGCGTTATGAGGTCATGAATTATGAGGAAGTCGACTGTATATTGATCATCATGACCACAAGGGCAGCGTCCGGCTGGAGTACCCCAAGAGCGTCGACGCCGCGGCCTAGTACCATGCACTCGCTGCCAGCAAGCAGCTCCAAGCCGTTCTCTACCACGCGCAGGGCAGTCTGGTATAGATTTAAGAGGCAGAGACTGTGGAATCTGGATCTGACTATCTCCCGTATGATGACCACACGACTGTCCATCACCGGTCCCTGCTGTCAGCCATCCCAGATTAGATTTATTATTAACATTCTTCCACGAAGAAGTAGGACGCTTGGGCGCGCCGGCCTCTACCTGCAAGCTCCTCCCCAGCAGGTTGGCCTATGACACGGTCTTGTAATCCTCTGCGAAAATGCACAAGAACGGGAAGAGCATCTAATGAACTTAACCCCTGGATCTCACGAGCCTGCTAATAATTTGTAAAGGCGATGAAAAGGTGTATACCTATTACAGTACATGTCATCGTGCAAGGGGAGGACATCGGCAAAATCCGATAACAAGGGACCCCCTTCGAGGGTGTCCTTCCCGGTCCATACAGAGCTCTGCTACCCGGCTTATATGTCTCAGTACGCTTATAGCATTGGTTACTGACGATATAGCCTAATATTACAGAGAGATGACGTGTTTGCAAATTAAATCGTCGGCGGTAATTGCCCTTTTGGGTCAGATCCGTCCCGGATGCAGTTGAAATGCCGCCGGTGATGAAACATAAACCTCACCTCAGTGGTCAGCCTGCAGCGTCTAGGATCTCTCATTTAGCCCATGAAATGTTATTTTTATGTGTGAAGCCCGCGTATAGTCCATATTGCCTGTCCGCGGATCTCTGGAAGCAATCCGGAGGTATTTGGGTGGGTGGGTGTCCAGAGTTTGCTGCCTATTCCGATATTTCGGGTTAGTGTGCGGAATTTTTTGGGTGTCTACCCCTTGTCATCGTGCGTAAAACATGCGGGGGAGGTACAGTGGGGAGTGTATGTTTGAGCAAAGAAGGGAAGGAAGACGAAAAAGACGACGCCAGTAGGACTTGAACCTACGCTCCCTATATGTTTTACAAGTTCAATATGCTTCGGATCCAAATTCAAACGAAATCTTGGCCATCGCGCTCTACCGTTGTCCTACGAACCGAACCAAACCGCTTTGACCGCCAACCCGGCGGCCTGGCACCTTAACCGTTGCGCCACGCCATCCCCTTCCTCATCTTCTTGCGCACCGATCGCGTCGTCTGCCGTCGGTGCATTCGGTATTAGCCGCGGATGCTCAGCTTGTCCTCCTTCCACCATCTTGCATCCTCGCTTCCTATTTGCCGTGCCCTCTGTCCCTGCCCCCAATTCCTGCCATATAGGCCTGAGCGGCCAACGACAGGCCGGCCTGCGCCGTGTCTGCTGCTTCCTTCACCCATTCCTCCCCCGCCCTGCGTGGGAGCCGCGCTTGTAATGCGTGGACCCCGGCGAGTTCCCACTGCACCCTGTCCTCCCTCATTACATTCCGACCAACCAAACCAAAATCTGCAATCTGCGCGCAGCCCACCGTCCTAGGCCCACGCAGAGGGGACGTTAAACCATCCTCAACAGTGCCTCAACATCATACACTCTATTAGTATTTCCTCTGCAGTCGTTACTTAACTGGTATTCGTCTCGCCTGCCGTACCCTGGCCACCCTTCTGATCCCACAAGGGTCATACTGGGTAGATTTCCCCACCATGACGTCACTCGCAATACAAACGTTGGCTACAGCGCACGTTTTTCGCCATACATTCCCGACACCGTCTTCTTCAGGACCGACCGTCCAGCTCGCCGCCGCCTGCGCCCCTCATTGCCCAGTCATGCCCTGCCCTAGTTGCTCCCGCACCTCCCTTTGGGTCTGCTCCCCGTCCACAGGCACCGCCTGCTTTAGCTGAGCAGGACCAATCTGCTGCCGCGTCGCCCACCGTCGCTGTTGCTGCGGTGCCCACGCCGTTCCCGCGCCACCAGACCGATATGCCGCATTTCTCGAGCGACGCGCCGCGCCGCGCTGCGCGGTGCTGCTGGTGCCGACTGTGCCGGAGCCCGCCCCCGTCGGGTCGCTGTCCGCGACAACGCTTGACGGGACGGCTCCGGCCATCGCGCCTCGCGAGCCCTTCCCTCAGGCAGCTTGATGATGCAGGCCCGCTTCCATTCGTTCCTGCCGGCGATCGAGATGCCAAATGAGTTCGCGCTGTGGTCAGTCGCTGTGCTGACCGCGCGCCTGGAGCCGCTGCGCTCGGACGCGACGCAGCCGCACGAGCTGCGGGTGCCCGTCGAGGACTGGCGCGCGGCGGGTCGGTGCAAGGCAGCCAGGACCTGTTCGTCGAGAGCGCTCCGCGGCAGCAGCACGTCCCGGACGGCGAGCGCACGCCGACGCAGCGCCTGCAGTAGTCCGACGCGGAGTCACAGGGCTCGGCGTGGCAGCGGCGAGAGCGCCGACTGTGGCAGCAGGCGGTGCTGCTGCGCGAAGCGCACGCGCGCGCCGAGGCGAAGCTCACGATGCACAAGCCTAAGGACTACGCAAACCTCCTCCAGAAGAACGCTGCTTACCGTCGAAGTTTCGAAGTTCTTTGATGTGGGAATCAGGACATTCTGTTTGATTTCATAAACAGCTTCTTTCTGTCTGTAGCCAGAGGTGGCAAAAGTAACCACAAATCTTACACACCACACTGCAAAAGGCATTGCCGACACCACCAGGACTCGAACCTGGGCCCCGAGACGGGATCAGATTTCTAGTCTGACGCGTTAACCACTCCGCCATAGTGCCTGTTCTTAAGTGGAAAACCGTCAATACACATTGGACTCGATGCCAGACGTCGCTGCGCGCCCCGGGCAATGCACACTGAGCAGACGAGGATGCGACAGAATGGAGGGTAAATTGATAAGCAAATTCTAGTCAATCGCCTTAACCACTCGGCCATAGCGTCTGATAACAGCACATCAAAGGACTCACCTATAATGTCAAGGTATTCACTGAGATTCCGGATGGCCTTCCAAAGCTAAATATTGCACTAGCTTGGCCACGGCCATGCTGTCTGTTAAAAAACTAGGTGATACTGACACGTCCAAGCCTGAGGTTTGTGTCTCGTGTCCTTACGGCCTTTACTTGAGCAAAGATTGATGGGTCGCAAGCTCGTTCCCAGCTTGGTGAGGTTGAGCCTGGGTTGAGCTACAATCTGCTAGGCTTTTTTTAGACTGTTGCCACTGGAAAATCTAAGTATCGTGTTGAGGGGCACTGCATTATCATTATCTATCATTTGAATGTCCAGGGCAGGGTACAAGAGAAGTGACTCACAGCAAAGAAACAAACATTGCACCTGCGACATACCAAGACGACAAGTCCAGGGCTTCATTTCCGACGTAGAGCTCACCGGCTTCTATCAGGTCGTCCTGCAGCCTACGCAAATACGTCGCGGCCGAACCGGGTCGAGTGAGGACCAGGACCGGTTCGGCTACGTCACGAGGCGAGAACCCGTCGGCGTACGGGGGACAGATGGCCAAGCGTTGCACCTCGATATGGCTATACGAACTGTCGACCTCGTAGGTCACGTGGTGGAGGATGACTCGCAGCTTCTTGCTGGCGACAAGGGCGCGGTAGATGACGGCGTCAGCGCCTTTGAGATACTCCGGCCGGATGCTGCGCTTGCGATACATGTGGGTGAGGAGGAACGCTACCGTACGAGGCGGAGGCGTAGGTTTGGTAGCGATGTCCGAGTCTGTGTCAGAGTAGGGGTACTCGGGCGTATCCTCCTGGTTCTCAGGCATTTCCAGAATGTCGGCGCTGTCTGGTGCCGTTGGGGAATGAAGCCGCGCGGCATGTGCGCCGGTGCGAGTGGAATCTGTTGACGAACCGGAAGCAAGAGCCTCCTCCAGGAGAGCAAGAAGGTGAACGATGAACCTATCCATAGCATCGCAGGGCGTTAGCCGCGGATACCGTGGGCCAGATTCATCATCCCAGGCCCAGTGCGTGACCGCGTGCTCGTCGGACGCGAAGGGATCCTCGTGCTCGTTGAACGCTGGAACATATCCGCGCCAGACAATCGAGGGTCTCCTTTTTTCAACGACCACGCAGCCTGGATGGTGACACGAAGGACAGGCCACTAGGTCCTTGGTGTCTCCATTATCGGGAGTGCCACTGCTTACACCCCCGGGACGTAGCCCGTAGAAGTAAGGCCACGCATCCAAATCGACACAGGAAACGGTGTTCTCGCGCTCTACGGATTCATCCTCGAGGTAGACGTCGAACTGGAGAGTGAGCTTTACGCCCGATGTCACGGCCTCGACAGCATGAGGGACGTCCGTGCAAAATGCAAGAACCTGGCCAGCGCGTATGTGATAGCGCTGCTGCTCCCCGCTGTCGTCCAGGATTACGAGATCTCCGCCAGTGTAATCACCGTCGACAGGCTCGGTAAAGTCGTGGTCCATAGCATCCCAGGTCTCGTCGTCCGGGATATCGTCCTGAGCAACACCACAGCCAATGAGCACCGTCCCCACGTGCGAGTCGGCATGCGTCGTGTCCTTGTGCATCCTGAAGTGCCCACCCTCGGTATACATGGCCAGCTTGTAGAGCACGAGTTTGACCGAACGCGCGCCGGGGAACAGATAGCGCCCGACCTGGTGTGCGATGTCGTTGAAGTACCACGCGCCATCGCGATCGTTGCCCAGGCGCTGCGCGAGCGCGACCTGCAGCTGAGCAGCCCGGACCTCTTTGCCGCGGCGGACGGCCTCGTCGTACACTGTCTGCGAGCCCATGCCGAACGGGGACGGCGCAGAGAGCTTCTTCACTGCATCGAGATTCATAGAGCCGATGGTCCCAAGCTGCGCGCCGTCGGCCGACGAGAAGAGCTTGACCGTCGTCAGCCCGGTCCGCTCCGGCACCTTCTTCTTCGCTTCCACCCAGCGCGAGCTGGAACAGAACTTCGGCAGCGCGAGCTGAGCAAGGAGCAGGCTGAGAGGATGCGGCTTCTTGGGAATGTCCCAGCTACATTTGCCAGCCGCGGCCTCGTATGGGCCCTCCTTCAAACGCGGCGCTCCAAGCTGCGAGGGATGCAGGTCGCTCGTTGCCAGTAGATCCTTGTCGGACACGTTATTCCAGCCAGCAAGTGGCTCGCGCTCGAAGTCTGGGCTAGGCGACTTGCGTCCGTAGCCGTACCAAGACATCTCTGGCGCGTGGAAAGAGGCAAGAGTGATTGTGGCGGAGTTTGATGGACCGACATCCTTTTGTTATGTAACAAACCACACCCCGTCCACCAAGCATATGTGATCCGACCTTCTTAGTGCTGTGGTGGTAATACCACGCAACATTCCTGGTAATGGGGCTTTATGCGGTGGCTTATCCCAAGCTCTCGGTCTCGATCACATCAAGGCAGTTCGAACTTCGAAGGAACCGTGTCTAAGGATGTTCCACATATCCTAAGGCGGCATCTGTTCCTCAGGCGCGAAGCGCTGCTTCAAAAACGCCTCCGAGTTGGGCGGACGGCCTAAGAACGCCTAATGCGTGCCTCGGAGTCAGCGTCGTCGCCAACACACGCATCCCGCTCACGCACCACAAGCGATTCCATCTCATCGCGACTGGCGCCAGGAAGCAAGATCTCCTTCCTGTACCGTTTTCCTGCCTCGACGTCGAACGGATCATTCGCGAAGACCGTGTGAAATATGTCCGCGGAGAAGACCTCGGAGTACGCGTAGCTATAGTAGCCGACGTCGTAGTGCACGAGGTGCCCGAACGCGGCATGCCCGGGGAGCGGCGTCTCGCCTTGGTCGATGAGACGCGTCTGCTGGCAGATCCCGTGCCAGAGCTGGGTGGTGTCGCGTGGTTCTGCAGGAAGCATGGGTGTTTGGGCTCAGAGTCAACATATCGAGGCAGACGCACCCTTGTCCGTGTGCACGGCTACGTCGAACTTGCTGCACGACAGCTGGTGCAGTATGAATAGACCATTGAGCCGGTAGCGACTGAGACTGTGCGTAAGCGACGGCTCGCGCGTGACACTCGTGCACAGAACGCACTTCGCGAGGAGTTTCTCGACGAGGTCGGCAGGAATCGGTTCCTTCGTCTCGTAGTGACATGCCATCATCTCGAGGACTTTCGGGATATAGCACCAGTTTTCCAGCATCTGACTCGGGGCCTCTCCGAAGTCGACATTTACGCTGCGCTAGCATCAATTGCCACGCAGCAAATCTGGCCACGAGCGCTGCTTACGCCGTTCCGTGGAAGCGGGTATACTTGGTCTTGCTGAGAAGACCGTGGAACATGTGTCCCATCCTGAAATACATGCTTAAGGACTGCAGTGGGCTTACCAAAAGTAATGAGACGTACTCATGGAAGAATTGGACGGTGTCCCAGTGCGATAGGAGCGCAGGTTTGTCCGCGGTCGACTTCGGAAAGCCGGCGAGGACTGCGGTCACCGGGCGATGTCTAGCCATCTCGTCGGGGTACAGGTAGCCAGCCTCGAGCTGCCACATCGACGCGCCGGGGGCCTTGCCGTCACGACCGTAGAGATCGAGGTATGCGTAGGCGATAAAGTCCTCCGCGCTCGTCGCTCCGGCCTCCCAGACCGCGTAACGCAGGACGTCTGCGGAAACCATCTCAGTGATGGACTCACAGTACAAGAAGCGACGCACCTGTGTGCCATATATCGCCCTTCTCGACGTCGCCACCGAGCTCGACGAATTCGACGGAGAGCATCTCCTGGTAGATAGCAAGGATCTTCGGAACGATGACTTCCACCGGGAAGTATTGCCTCACGATGTTGCCGTCAAGATCGAGGGTACGCATCGCATGGAGATTGTTGTAGTAGTTTTCGTCCCAGGCGTGCAGGACCTCGGGATCACCGTCCGGGTCCTCCTGCCGCTTAATGGCGAGCAGCTCCTCGAGATCCCTAAGCGCCAGCGGCCGCATCTTGGCCTCGAGGTCGTCGAGGAAGTCGACTACGGCTTTGCCGGTCTTGGTCATCTTGATCTCCGTCGCGTAGTCGGCCCACGAGTCGTACTTGAGGAGCGCGGCGATCTTGCGGCGGACGTCGAGCATTTGGTCCACGACGGGGACGTTGATCGCCAGTCGGTTCTGGTACGCCGTCCACATCTTGCGCCGCGTCTCTGGCTTCTTCGCAGTGGCCAGCTAAACTCGAAGAATTCAACTTCGGTTGGCGTGCGAAGAAAGGCAGCCCAGCACTCACAACATGGTCCCTCTCAGGCCCCCGGAAGCCGGCCTCGTAAACGCCGTTCTCGAGCTTCACGAAGTCAGCGAGGTCCTCCTCACGGACTCCATCGAGTTCGTCGAGCGCGAAGACAACCTTGCCGGCCTCCTCGCCGACGTTCTTCCGGAACTGGACACAGAGCTCCGCAATATCCTTCCTCAGCTGTTCGTTGCATCAGAATGCCGTCGAAAGGGTGAGAGCGAGGTCCCCTGACCTTTGCGAGTTCCTCGCGCTCGCCCGCGGGCAAGTCCAGCCCCGCGCGCCTGCCCTCCAGCAGGACCCGCTCGGCGAAGCGCCTGTCCTCGGGTGACAGGTTGTCAGCGCCGAACAGCGCGTCCTGCGCAGCTTCAAACACATCGTGCCGCATCTCGCGTTCAATCTTGAACGCCTCGAGCGCGACGCTGGCCGTCTGGCACGCCGCGCGCACGCTCGCGTCCGGAGCTGCGTCACGCAGGAAGTACAGCGTCTCGCCGCGGCGCAGCATGTCTGCGTCCAGGGCGGCGAGCGCGTCGAAGACGCTGGCGAACGTGCGCGCCGCGGGGGCCAGTGCGGCGATGCTGTCGAGCGTTGCGCGTGCTGAGCTGAGAAGGTCGTCCACCGTAGCTTGCACGTTCTCCGGGGTGTAGTTGAAGGTGGGCGCCGCCTGTGGCGGCTGGCGCTTGTCGATTGCTGTGCATCGTCAGTACAGCTCGACTGGGCGCTGAGAAGGACTCAACGGGTATTCATTCAATCTCTGCCGTCTGCGACCCGGGCAGGTTGTAGTAGCACTTTATATCACCCTACCATCGAGGCGATGTCGTCCAGCGCGCGTAGAGTTGCAATTGTCATGTTGACTCTGAGGGAAGGCACCCGGTAGATCCCCGCAACGTGCGGATCAGCGTCACTAGAGTTCTGTCACATTTCTGATCCCAAGTCTCGTTTCTGAGCTCTGCAAGGGGCATAATGTGTAAATGGGGAAGGAAATATAACACACTCTGGGGTTTCCGTGTGCATTCAGCATCATGGGAGGCAAATTGAGGCAGTTTTGCGTACTAATAATAGGGCTTCTCGGCACTTGTTGGTCCTCCAGTGGGGCGGCGGGACCGACATTGGGCGCGATTCCGGAGCGATGGTGGCTTCAACAGCAGCAATTCCGATGAGACATCCAACAAACCAAGGCACAGAAACTCACAGTCCTCATGTGTCCTCGTCATAATCGAAGCTTTGCAGACATAACAGTGCCTTGTGAGCAGGGTGAGGCCGCGGGTCACTGTGGCACCAAGAGCTGGGTCCAGAGAACGGGCATCGCACAGCGCTTCAGCGCAAGCCTCGGTGACACTCGATCTATTTCGATATTAAAGCAGTCGTGAGAACATTCCCTACCACAGCTCGTCCATGTTCAATCCGTCTCCATGCTGTCATCACCCCCGCTGGCGCCACCGCGCCGCGACTGCTCGGCAATAGCGTTGATGAACGCCTCCGCGCTCTCGCCCGCGCTCGCGGGGAGGCCAAGGCCGCGGACGAGGTCGGCGAGCAGGCCGGTGCGGAGCGCGCGGTCGAGCTCGCGCACGGCGGCCTGGAACTGTGCGCTCGACACGACCTGCTGCAGCGCCTCGGGCGTGTGCGGCACGGGCTGCGGGAGGTGCGGGAACAGGCTCTGCGCGAGCGCGGCGTCCGCGAAGACCGGCGCGAGGTTCGTCGGGGTCAGGACGTCTGCGAGCGAGAGCGACGGCGCGGCGAGCTGTGGCGGCATCGAGCCGCGCGCGCCGCCGGACGTCAGGATCTCGCGCAGGCGGCGCAGCGTGTCGTCGCGGCTGTGTGTGGCGTGCGGTGAGCAACTGAAGGGTCCATACGGACGAATGGCGACTTACGCAGCCGAGGAACCGGCCGCTGCCCCCGAGGACGAGGATGCTACCGCGCGCCAGGTGGGCCGGAAGGACGGGTCCTCGAGGATGCCGTTCACATTAGACACGATTTGGTCGTCGCGTGCCGTTGACGCGTCCTACTTGCGGTCAGACATCCGCGTCCTCTGAATTGCTGAATATAGATACCTGAAGCCAATACTAACAAAAAGTCAGTAATGAATCAATGAATGCTTAAGGGTACACACAAAGTGTTTCTGGTTGGACGAGGCGAACGAAAGCACGTAGACGCGTCCGGCGGAGCTCTGCTCGACCTTGCTGAAAGTAGTGTCCGTCGGGAATATAAGCAGGTCCTGTATGCCCAGGAGCCAATAAGTAACTGGTCAGCGAGCCTGGACTCGACGCGCACCTCGTCGACGGCGTTGGTGGTGCGGTTCTTCCACTGCCACTGGATGAGGCCCTCGTCGCTGGGCGAGATGAGCACAACGCCCTTCTCGGGCAGCGGGTCAACCCAGTTCGAGCCTTCGCGCCGCGTCAGGCGGCCGGCTTTGAACGCAACGGGTGGTGCGACGGACATGACGATTCAGGAGCAACAACGACGGAACGCGCGTCCCGGCAAACTCCGTAAACGCGACTTCTCTTGTATTCGCACCCTCACCAGCCTCATCCTCGACGGGTACATTGCTGCTCCCACCTAAGGGTATTGCACGATGGGGCATTGGATGGTACCGATCTTTTTGCCGTTTTCCTGTAGACCACTGGTGAGTAAAATAGGGCTCTGAGGAATGCCCTAAGCCTTTTCTCACACATTACTTAACAGAATGCGCTAGTAACATAGTGTTAACAAGGTCTTTGGCTCTAGTATACGATGGGTTGGAACATAGTCAACATTCCGAGGGTTGCTTCTCAAGTTTTACTCAGCGGAACCTCGCCCAGCTGTTGCAATGACTTCGCTCTCAGCGTTTGTATCGAGCATCAAAACGCCTCAGGATTGTCTAGCCACGCGCGACCGGAATACAGTAAGTTCGTAACGCGTTAATAACAGCTGTCATACGCGAATTTACAATCCCGAAAACAAAGGTGCGCGGATTTCAGTGCCGCCTCCAACTTTCAGGCGAACCTGAAATGCAGGCAAGGGTTTGCACCGGAAGCATATCGGAAGTGCTATATTCTTACGTCACGGTGAAGCAGATTTTGCATCTCCGACACAATTTCGGCCTTCTTCTGGTCTACCAGCATCCACGAGAATGTGGGACTACCACGGTTCACGGTTCGCCCACCAGGAAAAGTCGCCTAGTCCCGACTTCGAAGCCGATCCACTGGCTGGCTGGAAGGAGCTCAGCGGCGACCCGGCGGTTCAAGACCTGCATCCCTCGCAAATGGGTAACGGAAGGCTCAGCGACGGGCCCTACGCGGCCGCGGCCAGAAAACGCAGCTGGCTCGTCCCCAAGGTTCCGCACCCGCTCAGTCTGCTCCTCCGCCAGCTCGCGCGGCCCAAGGTTGGCTCGAGCGAGCACTGGATCGACACGGGCACGGACAACTACTACCGCTCCATCTCGCGCCCGAGGCTGGCACTCGTCCCGGTCTTCTCCGCGGAGGACGGCGCACCACTCGGCACGCTCGGCGCGCTGCAACTCGACGGCCTGCGCAGGCTCGCGCGCGCGTCGCCGTTTGGCATGGGTGCCGAGACTGTGTACGACGACGCCGTGCGCCGTGGGAGGGAGGTCCGGGCGGCGCAACTGTTGCTCGGGCTCGCCACGCCGCTCGGTCAGACGGCGGGCAGGGGGGACTGCGGGCCAAGCTACTCTGGCGCGTGGTACTTCAGCGACATCGCGTACGAGGTCGGCAGCTTCCTCTTCCCCGGAGCGTCCGCCGTGAAACTCGTGCTCTACAAGCTGGCTATGTACACCAAGGGCGGGCATTTCAAGATGCACCAGGACGCCGACTCGCATGTCGGCACGGTGCTGTTTGGCTGCGGCGGGACGGGTGTACCTAGTGCCGTTATCTTTGCGAGCAATACAACACGGTGCCACCGCCACCTCATGTCGCCGGGTCCTTGGTCTGGGCGGAGGGCGTAGACGCCGAAAACTGTCCCTTCGACGAAAAGTGCGCAAGTCTTTAACTTTCTCGAGACCTGATTGGTGTGTTCAACTGAATGGGTCGGGGGAGTGGTGCCCAAAGTCCTATCTCTCAGAGATAAACGGGAAACAGGGAACGGGCGTAGTTGGAGATTGAGATACGAAGGGGCGTTCAGGGTGTATTTGTCAGAGTATCTCAGGCGGTGCAAGAGTGCGGGGAAAGGGTCTGTATTGCAGTTTACGTCAAAGTGCATACAGACGGTACGAATTGGGATGTAGTGATCGCAATACGAAATGGAGCAGGGTCTCGTTTGGTAGCGTCGTAGGGTCCATATATACGAGTCAGAAAAAGTAAAATGCGTGCGGGGGAACGCGGTATTGCGGTCTGCGGCGCCCCCGAATGGCCGCATCGCGAACAAAATCGCGCGCGACCGACGCATTTCGAGTCGTCTCGCGCGGAGGACTCGTATCCGAGGTGTCGAGGGTGTATGCAGCTTGACCCCCGGAGGAGAGATTGAACGCGCGCGATTCGAAAATGTCGTCGATTCGCGGATTTCATAGCTCGCGGGAAAGATGCGGCATTTGCGACGGAAATGCTGGGCTTCGGAGCGAGAGATTTAGCGTCGGGACTCAGGGTCCATGGCCGAGCTCTATGCCCCAATATGGGGGCCATCGCGCGAGCTCGCGTTCGGGGCATCTGGTGATCGGGCGTACAAAGAAGAGGCCGCGGAGCAGCGAGCGCCCGAGCGCACGCCAAGCCAATTGGCCAGTGCATTCACATAGCAAAGGCAGTGTGCGGGCCCGAGTTTGGAGGCGGGCGGCCGAGGTCGGTGATGGGCGCGAGGGTGGACCTGCCGAAACAAAATCGACCGTGCAGACCGAACGCCGACGCGGCGTCGAGCGACGCTGCGGGGAATGGGTGTGGGCACGGCCCCAAGCCCGAGGCCGAGGTGGCACGACGTTCGGGCCAGGTCGAGGGCGGGCGTATTGGCGCCGGCCACGAACCAAAACCGAGCGCTACCGGCCGGGGATGCACAGCACCGCCGAGCCCTATCGCGTGCAATGCAAGGGCACAGACCCAAGTCCAGCGCCCGAGTTCGCCGTCCAGTGCTCGAGGATTCCGGGCGGGGCTGGCGAGGAGCGGACGGGCGACGATCGGAACGGATCGGACGCCGGCGGCGGCGAGCGCATAAGCGACCTTCGTGCGCGAGTGACATTGGAGTGCACTCAAGTGTGCGAGCTTCGAGCCCGATAGCGAGAGCGCGGCGGCCTTGGGCTGCGGCGGCGGTGACGGCCTTGGTCGGCGGACGGCCACTGCGATGGTCGGCACCAATTCACGCTCCTCCGAGCTTCCCGTGCACGCACTCGTCTGGGGCTATATGCCTCGCGGTACCAAGGCAGCGCATGCGCGTCACGACCGAGGGAGAGCGCGCGGTGTCCCCGAGCGGGAGCGGCAGCGAGCACTTCGGTGGGCGGACGGCGATTGCGATATTCAGCGCCGACTCACGCCAACGGAGGCCTCCCAGGCGCTTCACGCGTCCCACGACAATTGGGCATTGTCGGCTCCTTGATCCCAAAGAAGAGGCCGCGGTGAACCCCAGCCACAGCGACGACCTTGCTCGGCGGACGGCGATTGCGATATTCGGTACCGAGGGCGGCTTCCGTGGGCGAGCTGGACACGTGCACAAGGCACGGAATGGACGTGCTGCTGTATACGCTTCTTGTGTTGTATGGAGAGACCGCGGCGAACGCGAGCAGCGGCGGCGGCGGCGACGACAACGACGACGAGGAGCCTGCTCGGCGGACGATGATTGCGATGGTCAGCGTCGCCGCGTGCTTCCTCGGGCCTTGTGCGCGCTCGCAGGACGCGAGATGGGCTTATGCGACACTGCGAGGCATGAGCGCCGACTGGGGAGCGCGCGAGGAAGATGGGGTGACCGCGAAAGTCGTGTTGATGTATCCCGACCTTCAAGCAGCACGACGCGCTGCTCGAGGACGCTGCGCAAATCTGGGGCGCGGTCCCATGCGCGGGAGGCCTGCCTGCACCGAGGGAGGCTGTCGTTACGCGCGTCGCGTCGCGACGGCCGGTGCAACCGCCGCCGGGCTCGGCGCGGAAGCGCCGGCCACGGCAAAAGTGGCAGCCGCTGGCAACGCCAGCGCGCGGCCGCCGAGCATCTCATTGAGCTGCACGACGAGTCAGCAACCTCGAGTACTGGATTGCAGGGGACATCTTACCTTCACCGCCCTCGCGCCGTAGGAGGTGCAGTAGTTGTAGGCGACGGTGTCCGCGATTGGAGCGCACAGCCTGGCTTGCTCGTGGGTGCTAGAACAGGCGCACAACGCGGGTAAGCAGCAGGTGCAGCAGTCTTTCAAGGCGCGTACCCTCGGCGTCGATGGCATCGCGACGGCCATGATCGTGGGGCAACGGGAAAGAGCCTGCGTACGCAAACATGAGCAAATTGCCCGAAGCAAGGCAGCCCGAACGACTCACCCGAATGGAAAACGCAGGCGTGGTTGCCATAGCGGGCGTCGACAGAGTGAACCTTACGCCGCGAGCATAGCGCGCTCGGGGGGAACGACGGCTTCGGGAGAGCGACGGATGGTGGTCACGTGACTGCGACGGTGTCAGCTCCAGGCCGTGGCGCTGGCGTGACGGCAATGCAGACGCACGTGGAATTGACGGCGTGAGCGTCGTGGCAGGCGGCGAGGATGACTGGGGAAGTGTTGCACACGCGCTCGGGGCCATCTGACGGAGACTGGAGGTGGGAGGAGCGGCACCGTGCGCCAGTATATGAGAACAAGGGAGACACGGGGAAGCGGAGTCTGGGCAAATTTTTGCCCGCAGTCCGGCCTCCGCGCTCCAAACCGGTGCTTGGTGAGCAATTCAAATTTGCCGAGGGAATTCAGCCACACCGATCTCGTTTATGACACACCGATAACGTGTCCCTGAGAACTCGCAACTGCATACAGTGATACACATGAGGGAAACCCCTTGGAAAGGCGCGCCAGCGCCAGTTCCTCCCTTGGAGCGCTCCAATCAGTCCCATAGTGCAGCATGGTGATTTGCGCAGCATAGAACGCGTAGACTAACAGGTAGTTGATCCTTGAGGCGGAATATTTCAGGGGGATCACAAACTACGCATGAGACGCCGGGTTCAGCAGAGTACAGTACACATCCAGATTGGTACCCACTGGATCGTGCTGCAGCGCACGATCGGCCCATGATTCTGATAGCTGCCTGAGAAAGCCATGCCTTGTCTCAGGCGTTCCTGAGGTTTGGAGATCCTCGTGCGGAATGATCGGTAAAGGGCACCGATCTGCGATCCAGTGCCGCAGCGATACTGCATGGGAGGTATGGGTTGATCACTGGAACATGCCGTAGACCATTGAAACTCTGTAAATAACTCTAAAATGGTCTCTGTGGCTCAGGGAAACGACCGAGCGGCGCGTGCGTTCGAATCTCGACAACGAACGTCAAAGTCTCACTTTTGAAAATCGCGCATTTGGGTGGGCCAGTACCTTCTCACTGTATTACGTAATCATGTGACGGGATGAGACGTGACGGGACGCCTTGGTTGCGCAGGAATCGCAGGAAAACGCCGTGCACGTGCAGGAGCAGCCGCTTCGAACTCCGCTCTCGCAGGACAACGCGGCTCGAAGCAGGGTATACCGGCGTTCCCACGCAGTCTCACCGGCGCTGACACATGCCGCGGACGCCAAGGATGGCTGAGCAAGCTGCCGCAATAGCAAATTTGGCCTGGCCGCGGCTGGGAGAATGGATACGCGCTCTAGCGACGAATACGCAGCCTGCCGTGAAGCGACTGAATTCCCTGGGCTTCTCGTCTCATGGCCATCAATCTCCGGTCCGTTAGGCGTGTGATTGCGCAGCAGAGAGCCGTGGGGCCGCGCCCTCGCGGCGCCCGTGGGTAGCAACGGTTTTCCGAGGTCGGGAGGTATAGGGGTACCCCTATGCCTAGGACCCTGAGCTACGGGCGCTTATTTGGCTTGAGATAGCCCGGCCGTGAGGTTGAGAAGCAGGTCGGGAGAGGGAGCGCGTCGGAAGGCGTAAAATATCGCGTTGTGCAGCCTACCGGCGATCCAGCGCGGTGTCTCGGCCCCGCATCTTCGCCACAGCAACACGTACACGCTATCATCTCGATTGAGTATCGCATGATCAGTCATCCTCCGGGATTGGATCGGGCGAGACCCCGTGCTCGCAGCGTATAAAGGCTGCTCGGGATGCGGCGCAAGTTCAGCATCGGCCCCGCGAGCCATCTTCGTTCCCCTTCCCTCGACCTCGGTCTGCTCGCCCTCAACCCATCCTATCCGTTTCTTGTGCGCCTTCTCCGTGTCCGCGCCGCCACCGCCGACCTCGTCTTCCCCGCGATCAGGTGAGTCGCGTCGTCGGTGCACGCGTTGCCAATGCTCACGATTGTCAGTCTCTTGTACACGATGCCTGTGTGACCCGGGCTCGCAAATCGTACGTCATTCTCATTTATTTATATCTTACATTTCCAGCATTCTGATAGTATCCCGCTGCGCCCGTTGGTGTACAGTGCTCAGATTATCGACCCGCAGCGCCGTCGCTGCCGCAGTGCCGCTCCCGCCGACCTCTCCGTTGTACACGATGCCTGTGTGATCTGCATCCAGTCCAGTGCGTCAACCTTATTCCTATCCACACCTTACAATGTGATTAACGCCGCCCTCAGTGCCAGTTGTTGCTATGCATCGTGCCCGACGTTGACGCGTTGACGATCGTACGTTCCTGCAGTCCGAGTGCCGGACACCGCTGACCGACCTCCCTTCAGAAACGCGTGCAATATCGTATCGGACACGTTCTCCCAACTCACATAGCCTTCACCGTGAGTCCTGCCATGCTGTTCGATCCGTCGAGCGTACGCTGACGGTGATCATGCACCAGATTGCGCCGGCCGCGGCCCCCCCGTTTCCCGACCATTCTCGCTGCCCCCTTCATCTCTGGCGCCGCTGTCGATCGTGCGTTCGCATACCGTTCCGATGCCGCATGCACAGCGCTGGCAGCGCTTCCCTATTAGTATGCGTTCGTCGGTGTACAAGGCGAGGCTGCCGTTCGCGAGCACGCCGGCCCGACCTTTGCGCAGACGTCCGTCGGCGCACAAAGCGACGGCGGCACTTGGGGCGTGCGTCAACGATCGTGAGTGCTGCGTGCGCGAGTCGCGCCGTTCGACGCTGGCTGAGCTCATTCTTTCGGCAGAAGTACGGGATGCTGATGCTTTGCGTGCACAGGGCGCGATTGGATGAAAAAAGGAGTGTATTTCGCACTATCTACGTCGCACTATGTACAGCAGCGTCAGGGCGCGCCAGCGATCGCGAGTATCTGTGTGTGCGATCGTCAGTGCGAGGACGGTGCTGATACGCCGGGCGACTGACCTGACCTGACCGGCCCGTCGCATCTCGTTCACGAGCGTCGCGGCGGCGCGGGTCGTGCTGTGCGCGATAACGCTGAGGTCCTACTCGTCCTGCTCTGGCGCGCTTGCGATCGCGATTATCTGTGTGCGCACGATCGTCAGCCCGGGAACGGTACCGATATTGACACGGTGACTGACCTGCGTAGCATCTCGTTCACGAACATTGGAGCTGGATGTCGTCCTGCGAGCCCTGATTTAACGCGTCTGCGATCGCGATTACTTATTATCTGAGTGCACAATGTCAGTCTGCGGACGGTGCCCATTTGGCACATGACTGACCACAGCGGCTATAGCATCTCGTGCACGAGCATGACGGCGATATCTCCGTGCTTGTCCGGCTCGGGCGCGCGAGACTCTGCACGAACAATCGTCTGCCTCCTGACGGTGCCAATGTGTCCACTGACCGAGTATCTCGTTGACAAACATTAAGCACCTACAGCCGTCGCGGCATGGTTAATGGGGTTGGCGTCGAGTTGACCAAACAGCCAGGCGCTCGCGATCGCAAGAAACTGAGCGTACGATTGTGAGCTCCCGCGGACGGTGCCGACAACGGACTGACCGAGCTAGTATTTCGTTGACAAACATGACGGAAGTCACGGCCGCCCCGCTGGAGTCGACACACTGCTCCGCATGGCGCGCCTACGATCGCGGAGTATCTGTGTGCACAAATGTCAGCTCGTGGATGGAACCACCCAGCATCTTTCCGACGAACCTGGCAGCGCTCGCGTAACGGTTACTACGCATCCCAGGCCAGATCGCGAGCGCGATCGCGAGCATGTGTCCTGGCAGGCCGTTAGCAGTGGAGCGGACACTGTCGAACAGCTAACTCACCTCGCCCACGTCCGACTGGCTTGTAGCATCTCGTTCACGGTCGTGCTGCGCGTCGTTCACGGGGTCGGCGAGGGTGGGGCCAGCGAGAGAAGGCTTATCGGCTGCTCGTGCACGCGAGGCACGAGCGCGTCGATGGGACCGAGTTCGCCATTGGGTCGACGAGCAGTGTGGGTAGCGCGCGGTCGAGCTGGCGCGTGGCGGGCTGCGAGAGGCGCGGGATCAGACACTGCATAAGCGCGGCATGCGCAATACGCAAACACGGGCAGGAGGGGGCCCGCGCACAAGAGCGCAACGGCGCGCTACCGCGCGCCGCGCGCCGTCATGGCAGGCAGTGTCTCGTCGCGGCTGTGCGAGAAGGGTGGGAATGGGAAGCGGCGATGACGGCGGAGGAGTACGCACAAAGTGTTTCTGGTTGGACGAGGCGAACGAAAGCACGTAGACGCGCCCGCCGGAACTCTGCTCGACCTTGCTGGAAGTAGTGTCCGTCGGGAAGATAAGTAGGTCCTATTAAGCCCAGCCTAAAGTAAGTAATCGTCCAGAGACCATGCACTCGACGCGCACCTCGTCGACGGCGTTGGTGGTGCGGTTCTTCCACTGCCACTGGATGAGGCCCTCGTCGCTGGGCGAGATGAGCACGACGCCCTTCTCGGGAAGCGGGTCGACCCAGTTCGAGCCCTCGCGCCGCGTCAGGCGGCCGGCTTTGAACGCAACGGGTGGTGCAACGGACATAGTAACGATTCAGGAGGAGGAACGACGGCACGCGCGTCCCGGCAAACTCCGCAAACGCGAGCTCCCTTGTACCCGTGTCCTCACTCCCGACGACTGGCAACTGAACTTGCAGGTTATTACCGGAATCACGATTTTCTAGCTCTTTTCATTGGCTCTGATGCCTTTGAGGAATTTTAAACCGCGTCCACCCGCAACAAGTCTAGTTAAGAGCTTGCTAAGAAGGATCACAGTAAGGACCTTCCGCGGCGAAATAGGGCTGCAATCGCTATATGGGGCTGAAAATGCTTGACAGGCGTTGAAAACGTACATTCTTCAGGAGTCCCATTCTCGTGGTTTCCTTTTCTCACACAAGTGGGCTTCACAACAGCGGGATTTACGATGGCGCGTTTTACGCCGTTTCCCGGATACCAACAGTTTGTAAAAGTGAGTGAAATGAGCGCAACTGTCTGCTTTCGGGCCTGCCTCGCATGTTTTGCAGCAGGCTATTCACACCGGAAGCATATCGGATGTGCTATATTTTTACGTCACAGTAAAGTATCTCCGCCACAATTTCGGCCTTCTTCTGGTCTACCAGCATCCACGAGAATGTGGGACTACCACGGTTCACGATACACCCACAAGGAAAAGTCGCCCAGTCCCGACTTCGAAGCCGATCCACTGGCTGGCTGGAAGGAGCTCCGCGGCGACCCGGCTGTTGAAGACCTGCATCCCTCGCAAATGGGGAATGGACGGCTCAGCGACGGGCCGTACGCGGCCGCGGCCAGAAAACGCAGCTGGCTCGTCCCCAAGGTGCCGCACCCGCTCAGTCTGCTACTCCGCCAGCTCGCGCGGCCCAAGGTTGGCTCGAGCGAGCGCTGGATTGAGGACACGGGCGAGTACAACTACTACCGCTCCATCTCGCTCCCGAGGCTGGAACTCGTCCCGGTCTTCTCCGCGGAGGACGGCGCACCACTCGGCACGCTCGGGGCGCTGCAGCTCGACGGCCTGCGCAGGCTCGCGCGCGCGTCGCCGTTTGGCATGGGCGCGGAGACCGTGTACGACGACGCCGTGCGCCGCGGGAGGGAGGTCCGCGCGGCGCAACTGTTGCTCGGGCTCGCCACGCCGCTCGGTCAGACGGCGGGCAGGGGGGACTGCGGGCCAAGTTCCTCTGGCGCGTGGTACTTCAGCGACATCGCGTACCAGGTCGGCAGCTTCCTCTTCCCCGGAGCGTCCGCCGTGAAACTCGTGCTCTACAAGCTGGCTATGTACACCAAGGGCGGGCATTTCAAGATGCACAAGGACACCACCCACGCCGACTCGCACGTCGGCACGCTGCTGATTGGCTGCGGCGTCGCTCAGGATGACGAGCCTGGCGACGAAGGCGCGGAACCCATCAACGACTACGACTATACGCAGAAGGCCAAGAAGGACGGCTACACGGGCGGAGACCTGGTTATCCTCAACGATGATGGCGAAGAGCAGCGCTATCATATCCGTCCTGGACAGGTGCTTGCGTTCTGCACCGATGTGCCTCATGCCGTCGACGTTGTCACCTCCGGAGTCAAGCTCACCCTCCAATTCGACGTCTATCTGGAGGATGAATCTGTTTCCAGAGATAACACCGTCGCTTGCGTGGAAATCGCTAACAGGAAGGCATTCTACTCGTCCCGGTATTCGATGCACTCTGAAGGCGACGACGGTCTCGACGCGCCGGAGTCTCCGGAAGTCGTGCCTTCTCCGCCAATATGCTCCTCTTGCCACCTTCCCGGATGTGTAGCCTCCGATGAGAAGGTCCGTGAAGCTGCGGACAAGCTCTCGGGGGTCCCGGACCAACGGGGGTATGCCGACATGTATGACAGGGAACACGTCAACCACTACGTCGACAGCGGGGAGATGCACTGGCGGTTCGAAGAGCGGGCCTTCGGGCGCTATCCCGTCGACACGCTCGCCGAGGCACTGGAAAGCTTCGTCGCGCACATCGTCGCCGTGCTCCAGAACGGCGCCAAGCAGCCCCCGCCCGACTCCCCAGACGCGGACTTCACCGCACCGCGCACCGTGGCGTTCCTCCTAAACCACATGTACCGCCGGCGCAGCATCCGGCCGGAGTACCTGAAAACTGTCGACGCTGCACTCTACCGCGCGCTCGCCGCCACCGACAAGCTGCGCGTCGTGCTGCACCACGTGACGTACCAAGTAGACTGGCAGTACGAGATTGGCGTCCAGGACCAGCGGCTGGCGCTCTGTCCGCCGTTCGCGGAGGGCTGCTCGCCGTCCGACATCGCGGAGCCCGTGCTGATCTTGCACTGCGCGCGGGCGGAAGATATGCGCCTCACGACGATGCAGAGCGAGAAGATCGCGCGCGGGGAGATGTATGTCGGGAACGAGGCGCTGGACGAGCCCTCGTGGTACGTCGCCGGGGCCATGTTTGTGTCGCTGCTGTGATCACGGAGACGGTGTCTGCGCGTGAAGTCGGGCTGTCACACATCTTTGCGAGCAAATTCAACGCGATCGCACCCCCACCTCACGTCTCCGGGTCCGTGCCACGCTCGCCCGTGGGGCGGAAGTAGTGTATCTTTGCACAAAATGCGCAATTATTCAACTTTCTCGAGCTATCATTGGTTCTGCTGGATTGAACTGGTCGTTCTTGAAGTATGTCCGGGAAACTGGGAACGGGGGTAACTAGTTGGAGATTGTCACGTGCGGGGATCGCTGAACTGGCTTGGTCTGACTGTTTTACGCAGTGAACGCGTCCGGGAAAAGTGTCTGTGTTGCGATTTACCTGAGGTGCACACAGACGAGCGCGGACACGGCGGGAATGGTCATACGCGGTACAAAGTGAAATGCCGCGAACGCAATAGGACACGGCGCGGGGCCTCATTTGGCATGGTTGTGAGGTCTACGGGTGCAGGTCAGAAAATGTGAAAGAGTGCGAGGTGTGGCGGAATTGCCTTCTGTAGCCCCCGGATTGCCGAGAGGGGAAAAAATTCTGCGCCAAGAGCACATTTAGGTCCTCGTAACCGTCCGGTCCGTCTCCGAGATGCTGAGGATTCAGTATGTAGTGTTGTACCTATTACCGGACGATGACTGAATTAGGACTGAACCGGTCATAAGGAACCGGAGAAGCCCGTGATCAAACCGTTAGGCCAATAAGATCGGTGCGAAGTCCGGAAATAGGAACTTTCCGGTCTCGCACTTGACGCCTATGGCGCCGCTCTACAAACGACTTTGCCGAACCCTCCCCCGAGGAATCGTCCATGGACATCTAAGAGGACTGCCACACAACCCTGGGGCCTGCGGCGCAGTGTGCGCGGTGCTCACAAGTCCGGAAACTTGTAGTTTCCGGATTTCGCAACCTCCGGGTCTCCTCAGCTTGGCCAGATGCCCAGCTGTCCGCCCGGCGTTTGTTGCGTGGCAGGATAAGTAGGACAGTTGTTTTAAGCCGAATGTCCATTCAGAATCCCCGGCTCCGCGATCTTGCTCCTTCCCGACTACCACGTGGTACCAGCGATGCTCAGTACACCAGAGGCCGTAGCGGCCGTAGCGGGCGCGTATGCCGCCTTCATCGTTTTTCGCTGCCTTGCGCGTCGCGAGCCTGGCGATCGGTTTGCTGGTTGCGTGCCGCTGTGGGGCGACAGGCTCACCCGCCGCGCAGCTTGATTGCAATGAACGCAGGACCGTTGTCGTTGCCCTTAGCCAGCATTTGGCCGCCCAAGAACTGGATAGCAAACCATTGGGCAAACTTCATACGTGCGCATCGCAAATACGAACACGTCCATTCGCTTATGAACATTCGTACATCAGCGTACGAGCACCACGGCACCACCGTCATCCCGGGCATATTCCCGCTTACTGCCCAGCGTGACATATATGTCGGAGACGCCGCCGCACTGAAGATCATTATGAACGACCGGCATGCCTTTGTCAAGAATGCCGAAAGCGTGCGTACAAATCCCGAACGAACCCAGTTTTACTGACTCCTCGGGAAGTATAGGGTCATTAGCTTCTTCGGCGAGAATGTCGGTTCTTCTCCGCCGAATCCGTTGTGATGACACAGGCTCTTAATTTGACTCGCAGATCGTTGGCACTGAGGGCGATGTTTGGGTTCGCCACCGCTCCATCGCGCGAAAGAGTTTCGGCGAAGTATGCATCCTCGTCCTCTTTCCCCTTGCCCGGCTGAAATCACATCAGCGCAACAATGCCCTTCTCTGGACCGAGACCGTGCGCACTCTGGGCGACTGGTTCGCGCCGTGGGACGGCTCTATCGGCACGGCAGGGCGGGCAGTTACGAACATCACGGAGGACATGCGGGATATCACTCTCTTTGTCATCGCCTCTGCAGGCTTCGGCCTGCAATTTTCTCGCACCACGATGGGCGAAAGCCGTGCGGGCTACACGATGCCATTTGGCGAAGCGTTGTTCACCGCGATCGACACGATGCTGATCCGCGTCCTCGCCCCGCGGTTCCTATACTCGTTCCCGATCGAAGGGCTCAAGAAGAGCGACGTTGCGTATAGCGAGCTGCAGCGATACATCAAGCAGATGATCGTGGAGGCGCGGACGAAGGGCAAGGGCATCGGTGAGGGTAACTCGAGCGAAGCGGCCGACCTGTTCCGCCGTCTTGTCGAGGCGAACGACGCCGAGGATGGTGCCCGACTCACGGACGACGAGTTATTATCGAACATCTATGTGAGCATTGTCAATATGCGCCGCGGATCTCCTGGATTGATTCCTGTCAGATCTTCTTCCTTGCCGGCCACGGTGAGTTGTCACCTAGCAGCAGCGTCTGGCTCACTCATGAGACCCACAGAGACGTCGGCGCACACTCTGACATTTGCTTTTGCCCTGTTGGCAATGCACCCCGAAGTCCAGGACAAGATTTACGACGAGACCAAGACGCTCTGGCCGAATACCACAGGAGACGCGGTGAGTTTCTGTCGACGTGCTTCTCACGGCCTAATCGCGCATTGTCAGTGGTCTGCCTCCAAACTTGCGGACTATAACCAGCTTGTCAGTGTCAAAATGCTCCCTGTACCTGAGATGGCTCACTCGGCGGTTTAGGAATACACCCTCGCGGTGTTCCGCGAAACCCTCCGCCTATTCCCGGCTGAGGTGCGGGTGGCCCGCTATCCAGTACGCGACACGGTCCTGCCCTGCCAGAAGCGCAACGCTGCCGGCGTTTGGGAGCCTTCCCGCGTATCAGTGACAGCTGGAGCGGCTTGCATGCTCGACATCCACGCCGTCCACATGTCGCGTAAGCCATCTGTCTCTGTCTCCTCTCCAGCTGATCGTCCGGGCAGCGTTATACTGGGGACCGGACGCGGATGCATTCCGCCCTGAGCGCTTCATTGACACCCCTGACTGGACGTGGCCACGCGATGCTTGTGAGCAACTCCCCTTGCAGCATCTCCTTTTCTCTCTAATCCCATAACAGGGGTACCTTTCACCGGCGGACCACGCGTCTGTCTCGGACAGAGGTTCGCGATGGTGGAGGGCGTGTGCATCCTCGCGCGGCTGGTGAGGAAGTACCGCCTGGCGCCCACGGCTGAGGTCGCGAAGCTGCCAGAGGCGGAGCAGTGGGCTCGCCTGACCAAGTGGACGGCGGGTGTGACTTCCACTCCTGGCCCTGTGCATCTTGTGCTCGAGCCTCGAGAGAGCTAGGGGTCAAATCTCGTTGCGCAGTGGCGATCGCTCTACATCTCAGTACGGATATGGACAGTATCGTATGACCCTGGTCGCCGTAGTACTGTAGCCTTGCTCTCAACTCTCAACCACTGGTCCTTCCGAGCACTTCGACGGAGACCATTGCGGCCACGGGCGCGGCGTATATTACATCTATTGTTTCCCGCTGGCTCTCGTGCCGCGAGCCTGGGGATTGATCAGCTCGTTTTGTTGTAATGTCGGTCGTTGATCATAGTAGCGACACGAACATGGCCCCGGCGACATACCACGAGGGTTCGTCCAACGCCTCGTTCCCAACGTATATCTCCCCGCGTGCGATCCTCTCGCTCTGTGTCGTCTTGAGGCGCATGTTCTCCGCACGCGCGCCATGCAGGCACAGCACCGGCTCCGCGATGTCGTTGGGCGAACAGCCTTCCGCGTACGGCGGGCACAGCGCAAGCCGCTGCTCCTGGATGCCGAGGTCGCTACACCAGTCGACCTTGTACGTCACGTGATGCAGCACGACGCGCAGCTTGGCGGTGGCGGCCAGCGCGCCATACAGGGCGGCGTCGACGGTCTTCAGATACTCCGGCCGGATGCTGCGCCGGCGGTACATGTGGCTGAGAAGGAACGCCACGGTGCGCGGCGCGGTGTACTCCGCGCCCAGCGTGTCAGCGGGCGCAGGGTGATCGGCGCCGTTCTGCAGCAGCGCGACGACGTGCGTGATGAAGCTTTCCAGTGCCGATGCGAACGTGTCGACGGGGTAGCGCCCGAAGGACTGCTCTTCAAACCGCCAGTGCATCTCCCAGCGGTCGACAAAGTGGTTGATTTGTCTCCCTTCGTCGTCCCGATCGATCCGCCAGGGGTCCGGTTCCTGCGAGAGCTTGCCGACCGCTTGCTGGATCTTCGAGTCGGACGCCACGCAGTCCGGACGGTTGCAGGAGGAGCATATAGGAGCTGGAGGCGGGAGCACGCCGTTCTCGTCAGGTTCTTCGTGCGGCCGAGAATCGTAGAAGGCCTTCCGTTTCGCGATGTCGACGCAGGCCACGGTGTCTTCTCGCAAGACAGAGTCGTCCTCGAGATAGACGTCGAATTGGAGGGTGAGCTTCACTCCGGAGGTGACGACGTCGACGGCATGAGGAACATCCGTGCAGAACGCAAGCACCTGCCCAGGACGAATGTGATAGCGCTGTTCTTCGCCACCATCATTGAGTATGACCAGGTCTCCGCCCGTGTAGCCGTCCTTCTTGACTCTCTGCGTATAGTCGTAGTCGTTCAGGGGCTCCGCACCCTCACTACCAGGCTCGTCATCCTGGGCGACACCGCAGCCAATGAGCACCGTCCCGGCGTGCGAGTCCGCGTGGGTGGTGTCCTTGTGCATCCTAAAATGCCCGCCTTTGGTGTACATAGCCAGCTTGTAGAGCACGAGCTTCACGGAAGACGCGCCGGGGAACAGGAAGCTGCCGACTTGGTACGCGATGTCGCTGAAGTACCACGCGCCGGTGTAGTTTACCCCGTATCCCGGGCGGCCTGCCGTCGTGCCCAGCGGTGAGGCGAGCCCGAGCAGCAGCTGTGCCGCGCGGACCTCCTTGCCGCGGCGCACGGCGTCGTCGTACACAGTCTCAGCGCCCATGCCGAACGGCGACGCGCGCGCGAGCCTGCGCAGGCCGTCGAGGTGCAGCGCGCGGAGCGTGCCGAGTGGTGCACCGTCCTCCGCGGAGAAGACCGGCACATGCTCCAGCTTCGGGCGCGAGATGAAGCGGTAGTAGTCATGCTTGTCCGTGCCAGTGTTCTCGATCCAGCGCTCGCTTGAACCGACTTTGGGCCGCACAAGCTGGAGTAGCAACCGGCTGAGCGGGTGTGCCACCTTGGGCACGAGCCAGCTGTGTTTCTTGACTGCAGTTTCGTACGGCCCGTCATCGAGCCAGCCCTTTCCGATTTGCGAGGGATGCACGTCCCTCGCAGCTCCGTCAAGCTTCTTCCAGCCAGCCATTGGGTTCGTCTCGAAATCAGGACTAGGCGACTTCTCCCGAGCGTACGATGAGCCGTAGAGGCCCCACATTTTTGCGGATGGTAGGAGACAAGAAGAGAGCGGAGATTGTGGCGGAGATGAATCTGCTTCACCGCGGCCGTGACGTAAAAAATTCGAACATCCGGTTTGCTTCCGGAGAAGAAGCCTGGTTTTCACCGACTAGAGGCAAATAGTCAAATGAAACGTGTGCAGGCCCGAAGCTGCATTGAAAATGGATCCGGAGCACTTCGTTGCGAGGTGGCCGGTAGGGCGTGTGGAGCTGCACCTCTCCGAGTGACGACCCAGATGGTGCAGCCTACATCACTGCGCACCGGCCTCGAGACATAGGACAAGAGGGCAAGAAGGCTAGGCTCAGGTCATAGTGGTACACCTCGAGTCCACATCGATACAAAGCAATGAGAGCAGGGTTTTTGACGATCGACCAACTCGCACGCTCAGATGCGAGTGACAGACCAGACGAGCGACAGCCATTCACCCTCCTGAGCCGCGTCGTTGGCAGCAGTCTGGACGACCTCGTTCGCACTGTTCCGCAGCTCCGCTTCGACTCGCACGCTGCCGTGCGTGACGGTCTCAGCCCACAATTGCCTCCAACTGTCCGGCGAATGTCTCCACGCGTCGCGCGTGTCCTGCATCCCCTGCGGCGTGCGCGCGCCGGTCTGCCAGCCGAACGCCACGCTGCCCGGCTCGGCGCTGAGCAGTGCGGCGACGCGCCGCGCGAGCTCGCGCTGCTGCGCCTCGTTGAATAGGTGGAAGAGCGCGCTGGCGTGCACGGCGCGGGCGCGGCGACGCAGCGGCGCGAGGCTGTGCTGTTCTGCGCACGCCGCGATGGCGTCTGGCACGCCGAGCGGCGGCGCGGCGGGATCGAAGAATGCGTCGTCGAAGACGTCGCCCTGCACGAAGCGGATGGGGAACGCCTCCGCGGACGACCGGAAGAGCTCGTGGCCCAGCGCCCAGAACTCCGCGCGCAGGTCGCTCGCGACGAGCTGCGCAGCAGGGAAGCCGTCTGCGACCGCCTTGCGTGCGTCGTTTCCGACTGGTATGTGCATCCAACAGGTCGGTCAGCGATCCAATGGATAAACGAAGGCGGAGACGCACAGCAGCAACCGAGATCGAGGAGGATCACGTCAGGCGACTTTCCGAGCGCTAGGACGCGCTCGTACGCCGGGAGACGCGAGATCTTGAGCCTGGGGAGGGGAGATGAGCATCGGAACCGGCGATCGCCACATTCGGGGGCGGCACACACTTCAGGAAGGCCATCTGGTCGCATCAGCCATATGGCATCAGCTCCTCAGCAAGTGCGATGAGAGAGTTGTGCACATACACGGCGGATACACGGGTAGGGCCACACGGCGTGCGCCCTGCGTCGCACATCGAGAATGTGCTGCTTGAGCTGATCATCGTCACTGATGCCGGTCTGCGACTTGAAAAACGCGGCCTCGTCGGGGCCGAGCTGAATTGCTGCATCGTCCAAGGGCTCTGATTGCTGCGTTTTCCACCAGGGATCGGCGTCCGTCGCGCGGGTGATTGCGCTGGCCATGGTTTGGGATCGATGGCCGCCATTTGCCGACACCGTGGCGAGGCTTCGGTCGGAAAGGGACCGGGAGCAACTGAGCTGCGGAGCCGTTGGAAACCTGCTGCTGGTGGGATACCAGTGAGCGAATATACAGGCAAAGATGCATATTGAACGGCCGTGGCTTCAGGGGATCCGAGGCCTTCCGTAATAGCTGAGACCGAGCTCGGGAGGAAGGCACTGTGCAACATGGGCAGTCCCCGCTTGACAGAGGTGTTACACGGATGCAGAGTTCTGAAATCTGCTGCACTCAGACCGCACGACGCCTCAAATAAAGGCAAATATAGTAATTTGTTGCTCCGGAAGAGAAGTGCGCTCTCGCAAGTGAAACCCAGAGGAAAATTCCCAGTGTCAAACCAATGCCAAACCGAGGCGAAGCCACCGTCGAGTTCCAAGAGCCGAAGAACCAAGTTCCAATGATTCAGTGATAGTTAGAGGACCTAAAAACAGAATTGTGGAATGCTCTCCAGGCAATGGATTCATGAAACCCACAGAGCGGCGAAGTTGGCAGTTTTTTTTTGAACCGCAGCGCAAGAGCCAGATGATGAGCCCAGGCTAAAATCCAACAGCCTAAGGACCACAGAGATGATTCAAGTGCCTGGGAACACAGATACAGAGCGAGACGTGGCCGGTGCTGAGATGGTAGAGGAAGAGGATGGCGAGACACGTTTTCAACTCCGGCGCAACCGCGTTTCCCGGCCTCGTGCAGCGCGACGATGGCGTCGCTCAATAAGCTGGCCATTCGCGGCATCCGCAGCTTCGACGACAAGCAGATATCGGTCATTGAGTTCTTCAGCCCCGTCACCGTCATCGTCGGCCACAACGGGTCAGGAAAGACGGTAATAATCCTGGGATAATGCCGCCACATTCGCTGATGGGCCAGTAGACGATCATCGAATGCCTCAAATACGCAACGACGGGCGAGCAGCCGCCCAACACGCGCGGTGGCGCGTTCATACACGATCCCGTGCTGGCCAACGAACGTGAGGTCAAGGCGCAGGTCAAGCTGCGCTTCAACGCCGCCAACGGCACCCGCATGCTCGCTGTCCGCAACCTCCAGGTCTCCAAGAAGAAGACCGGCGGGCTCACCATGAAGACGCTCGAGAACATCCTCAGCCTCGCAGACGCCGGCGACCACGGCGGCAAGGTGAGTAGGACGGCATCGGAAAGACATATCCAACGCTGGAGGCATGGAAGAGAGCCCCGGAGTATAGCAAGGGTATCCGAGCTCATTCTCGTGCTACATGGCAAGGGTATCTTCCGAGTATCCCTTCATATGGGGCCGATATACTCAAGAAATACTCCTGCCACAAAACACGAGAAAGAGCTCAGTTACCCTTGCTCTACTCTGGGAGTTCTCTTCCGTGTCCCAGTGTCAGAATATATGGGCTTGATTCTCTGGTACAAAGCGAGAGAATTACTCGCAGCTCGCTGCGGGAAAACTCTTGCCTTGTACCGGAAACCATGCCCATATACCCTTGATGTGTTCTTAGAATTCCCAGCTCTTCTCCGGTGTAATGGGCAGTGCAGGCTGACACGGCGCCCGGCTCACACAGCGCGCGACTATCTCGACAAAATGTGCAGAAATCGATGAAGAAATCCCGCATCTTCTCGGCGTCTCCAAGAGCGTGCTCGAGAACGTCATCTTCTGCCACCAGGAAGACTCGTACTGGCCGCTGGCCGAGCCGGCGACGCTCAAGAAGAAATTTGACGACATCTTCGAGGCGACCCGGTACACCAAGGCGCTCGACGCCATCAAGAACCTGCGGAAGGAGCGCGTGGCCGACCTCAAGACCGAGAAGGAGCGCCTCGAGAGCCTCGCAAAGGAGAAGGGCCACGCCGACAAGCTTCGCGGCAAGATCAACGACCTCTCTTCCCAAATATCCGGCAAGGAACTGCAATATGAGGACGTTGGGTCAGAGCTACAGCGCCAGCGGCTTGCGTGCCAGCGTTTCTACGACGCCTCCCTCAAGTTCAAGGAAATTTACGATCGCGTCAGAACTCTCACGGAAGAGATACAACGTCTCGAGGATCTCATCAAGGATACCAGCGAGAACCTTGCCATTATCAGCGGCAAGTGGTTGGTTGTGACGGCGAGGCAAGATGCTGACGATACGCCAGACCCGGACGAGGTGCTCGAGCGTCGCATCAACTCCTTCAACCAGGAGCGCGACAACTTGAGCCAGAAGCAGAAGGCACTTCGACGCCAGCAGCTCGAGCAGGAAGAGCTCATTGCGTCGTTGAACGCGTCGTTGAACGACATGAAGCAGGAGCGCGGCAAGCTGCAAGCGCTCGCTGATGTTTGTCCTCCCGTCGTTCCCCGTGTTTCTTTTCTCACCACTTCCGCAGGCCCACGAAGAATCAATTGGAAAGCGAGAGGAGCTCGTCCGCCGTCTGAGCACCAAGTACAAGATCACGGGCTTCGACCGCACGGGGCTCGACCGCAAGGCGGTCCTCGCGTTTAGCGAGAAGCTCGAGGACCTGCAGCTGCAGCGCCAGCGCGAGGTCGACGCGCTTACCAAGGAGGGCAAGGCGAAGAAGGAGGAGATGGACGCCGCGTGGAAGCGGCTTGCTGAGGAGGAGATGAAACTTAAGGAGCGCCGCGCCGCGCTGCGCGACGAACTGGTGCGTTTCAACCTCCCCTGTGCGGCCCTACTAACGGCCCGCAGAATAAATTGCAATCAAACATCAGCAGCTCGACACGCTCGCTCGACCAGCTGAGCAGCAGCGCGGATGCTCTTTCCGCGCTGCAGGCCGAGCTGCAGGACAAGAGCGCGCGTCTGGCTCGCGCGCGTCGCGAGGCGGAGACCGCGGCGCACGACAAGAAGATCGCGGAGCTGGCGGCGCGCGCGAAGGAGATCGATGCGCGGCGTGAAGAGCTGCAGCGCGAGAGCCGCGAGATGAGCCGGCAGAGCGAGAGCCGCGCGCGCCTCGACCTCAACCGCGCCGAGGCAGAGAATGGAAGGTCGCGGAGGCCCAGGCGGAGTACGGAGCGGTTGTACATAGTCCCGTTATCTTTGCGAGCAATACAACGCGTTCCCACCGCCACCTCATTTCGCCGGATCCTTGGGCTGGGCGGAGGGCGTAGACGCCGAAAACTGTCCCTTCGTTGAAAATATCGCAAGTCTTTAACTTTCTGGCCTCCTGATTGGTTCTTGAGGGTTGAATTGGTCGGTCTTAAGTCCAATCTCCAAGAGATAAACGGGAAACGGGCTCTGGGCGTAGTTGGAGATTGAGATACGAAGGGATGACGTTCAGGATGGCTTTGTCAGAGTGTTTCAGGCAGTGCACAAGTGCGGGGAAAGGGTCTGTATTGCGGGTTACGTCAAACTGCATACAGACGGTACAAATTGGGATGTAGTGAACGCAATACGAAATGGCGCAGGGTCCCGTTTGGTATCTTGGTAGGGTCCATGAAGATAAGTCAGAAAAGGTAAAAAGCGTGCGGGGGAACGGGGAATCTCGGTCTGCGGCGCGCCCGAATTGCCGGATTAGGAACAAAATCGCGCGCGACCGGCGCATTTAGACTCGTCCCGCACGGAGAACACGTTGCAGAGGTGCAGTGTGTGTGTAGAGCTTGACACCAGCGGGAGGGGCTGAGGGCGCGCGATTTGAAAATGTCGTCGATTCGCGGATTTCATAGGTCGCGGGAAAGAAGCGCCATTTGCGACGGAATCGCTGAGCCTCGGAGTGAGACATTTGGCGTCGCAGCTCAGGGTCCATGGCCGACCTCGATGCCCCAAACCGAGGGCGATCGCGCGAGGTCGCGTTCGGGCCATCTGGTGATCGGGCGTACAAAGAAGTGGCCGCGGAGCAGCAAGCGCTCGAGCGCACGCCAGGCCGATTGGCCAGTGCATTGGCATCTTAAAGGCGGCCCACGGGACCGGGTCTGAAGGCGGGCGGCCGAGGTCGAAGATGGGCGCGAGGGCGGACCTGCCGAAACAAAATCGGCCGTGCAGAGCGAATCCCGAGGCAGCGCCGCGCGAGGCCGCAGGGAATGAGTTCGCTTTCGGTTCCGACCCAGAGCGCCAAGTGGCGTGAGGCTCCGGCGAAGGCGAGGGTGGGCGTGTTGGCGCCGGCCGCGAACCAAAACCGAGCGCCGTGGGGCGGGGACGGATGCTACTGCAAAGCCCCGAGGCATGCAATGCAAGAGCATGGCACCGAGCCCAGCGCCCGAGTTTGCCGATGAGCGCTCGAGGATTCCGCGCGGTGCTTGCGAGGAGCGGACGGAGGACGATCGGAACCAAATTGACGCGGGCGGCGACGAGCGCGCAAGGGAGCGTGGTGCGCGAGTGGCGCTGCAGTCCACGTTGGTGTCCGACCCTCGAAGCCGAGAACGAGAGCCCGACGGGCCGGGGTTGCGGCGGCGGCGACAGCCTTGGTCGGCGGACGGCGATTGCGATAGTCGGCACCGATTCGCGCTCCTCCACGTCTCCCGAGCACGCACGCGTCCCGGGCTACGCGGCTCGCGGCACCGAGATGACTGATCCGTGTCGCGACCGAGGGAGAGCGTGCGGCGGGCCCGCGCGGGAGCGCCAGCGAGGACCTCGGTGGGCGGACGGCGATTGCGGTATTCAGCGCCGAGGTGCGCCCCCGCCGGCCTCCCACGCGCGTCAGGCCTCCTATAATGTTGGCGCATTGCCGAAGCCTTGATCCTGAACGGGAGACGCGGTGGACCTCAGCGACAGCGCCGACGGGGACCTTGCTCGGCGGACGGCGATTGCGATAGTCGGCACCGAGGATGGCTCCCACGGGCTTGTCGGGCGCGCTCACACGGAGCTACGCACGTTCTCCGATGCTGCCGCCTCGTACGCGACAGAGAGTGCGCTAGGGACTCGAGCGGCGGCCGCGGCAGCGATGAGGACCCTGCTCGGCGGACGGCGATTGCGATATTCGGGGCCGAATCGCGCTCCCGCAGGCTTCCAACGCGCGCTCGGTGCGAGACCCAGACCCTCCATCGCACCGCGGGGTTTAGCGCCGACGGGGACGGTGGGGGACGGCGGCACGGCCACGCGCGGCTGACGGAGGCGTCCGTACTCGACGGAGGAGGCGGCGCCCGGCCAGGCTGCTCCGCGACCCTTGGAATGCTCTTGGACGCGTCCCGCAGGCACTCGACGGCGGCACCACAAGCTGCTCGACGAGCGAGGCGCGTAGCAACGCCCGGATCAACCGTCGCCGGGCACGACGCCGCAGAAGCGCCGGCCACGGCAAAGCGGCAGCCTCTGGCGACGTCGCCGCGCAGCCTGTTACGCTGGGAAACGTGTCGGTACTCTGTAGTGCCAGCAGACAGTGAGAGCTCACCTTCAAGCCGCTGTCAAGGAAGTGCAGTAGTTGTAGGCGGCGGTGTAGAGGGCTGGAGCAAAATGAAAATCTTCACGACGAACGAGTGCGGGGTGGGGCTGCACAGCGACGCGCATGAGAAAGCGCGACCCGCTTGCATGAAACAAGCGTACCATCTTCGACGGCGCTTCGCGTTCGCCACGAACGCGAGGGAGCGGGGAAGAGCTTGCGCGCGCAAACATGAGCAAACTGGGGGATGAAACGAGGCGTGAACAACTCACCAGAACGTGGAATCAAGACGGTGACGGCGTCTTTCTGAGTCCCAGAGTCGTTGAGTTTGAAGCACGCGTGCGCTCGACGTGCTAGGCGAAGACGGCAGCTTGAGAGTGGATAGATGATGGTCACGTGACTGCAACTGCGTCAGCTCGACACGATGGCGCTCGTGCGCAACGAGCAGACGTACGCGGGACGTGCTGCGTGGATGGGTTCACCAGCGACGAGCATGCTCTGAAGATCGTTGCAGCCACGCATGGGGCAACCCGACGCGACCTGGCCGTGAGACCAGCGGCGTCGTTCGCCTGTTTATGAGAGCAGGGCAGAAACGCACGGAGTCAACTCACGGAGCGGAGTCTGGGCAGTTTTTTGCCGCAGTCCGGCCTGCGCGCTGCAAACCGGTGCTTGGTGAGCAATTCAGAATTGCCGAGGCGGCCCAGCCACACCCGACCGATCTCCAAACAACGCCCGGATATTCCTTCATGAAGGCTGATACGTAATGGGTTTCTTTGCGCTCAGTGCATGTCTCAGCGCTTTTGCATACACGCCCGAGGTCTCTCAATGCGAGCGCCGGCTTCCTCGGACACGCGCCACCCAGTCTGCCAGACCGAGGTGGGTGCAGAAATGGGATGTTGATCGGCACTGCATCACAGACAATTACTAGTAGATGATTCATTTTGGAGGCGACTGACCTCTTGGGGCATGAGACACTGCTGAGAAGTGAGGCCTCGGAGTGTGCAATCCGAATCGGCAGCCATTCCGTCGAAGTCACAGGGCACGGAAGATCGCCAGTAAAGGATGGCATAGAGATTCTTATCTTGTCCCGGAGAGGATCGGTCGCTCGCGGAATTACAGGACATACACTCAGTGAGAACCGAACTGCGGCATGCTCTCAATGGACGATCGGCACGAGTGGCCCTCATGGCAAAGAAGTATGAGCGTTGTAGTTGTCTCTGTGACAAATTGACTGCTTGGAGAGGTCAGAGCAGCGCTTATGCTCAGGTCTCGGGAAACCATGGTCAAACTCTCACCGACGAGATTCACAGATTTTGGGGTACAGGCACCAGGTAAGTGTATTAAGTAAGCAATGGGTGGTATTTCACCTGCAGAGACGGCATGGTTGCACGGAAATAGGAGGAAAAACGCACCCGCACGTGCAGGAGCGGCCACTTCAAACTCCGCCCGCGCAGGACAACGCGGCTCGAAGCAAGCCATACCGGCATTCCCACGCAGCCTCACCGGCTCTGACACATGCCGCGTACGCCAATGATGGCTGACTGAGCTGTTGCGATACCAAATTTGGCCTGGCCGCGGCTGGGAGAATGGATACGCGCTCTAGCGACGAATACGCAGCCTGCCGTGAAGCGACTCAATTCCCTGGGCTTCTCGTCTCATGGCCATCAATCTCCGGTCCGTTAGGCGTGTGATTGCGCAGCAGAGAGACGTGGGGCCGCGCCCGCGCGGCGCCCGTGGATAGAAACGGTTTTTCGAGGTCGGCGCGTATAGGGGTACCCCTATACCTAGGACCATGAGACATGGGCGCTTATTTGGTCTGAGAGCGTCCGACCGTAGAGCTGCGAGGCAGGTCGGGGGAGGGAGCGCTGCGGGAGGCGCGAAAGGTCGTGTTATGCACCCTACAGGTGATCCCGCGCGGCGCCTCGGCCCCGCGTCCGTGCCACAGCAACACGTACACGCCATCGTCACCATTCATTCTTGCGTGATCAGTCATCCGCCGGGAATGAGTCGGGCGAGACCCCGTGTTCGCTGCGTATAAAGGTTACTCGCGATGTGGCTCGCGCTCAGCATCGGCCTCGACGTACCTCTTCCTTCCCCTTCCCCCCCCCGTCGGTTATCGCACGCTCGGCGTGTCCCCGACCTTGTCCACGCCGCACCGCTACCAGCCCCGTCGCCGACGCAGGGATCGGGTGATTCGCGTTAGCTGCATACGTCGTTGACTTGCCGCGGCTCACGATCGCCAGTCTCTTGTACACGATGCCTGTGCGACCTGGGCGATTCGCCAATCGTACGTCAATTTCATTCCTATCTGCGCCGTTCAGCACGCTGAGGAAGTTTCCCTGCGCTCGTCGGTGTGCAGTTCCCAGAAACTGGTCGAGGTGTGTTGGCAGGCTTGTTCGTTGTACACGATGCCTGTGTGATCTGGACCCAGTACGCCACTTCAATTCCTAACCGCGTGCTCAAGACTGTCCTCATCACCCTTTGCCCTTCGCTGCGGAGGGCGCCCGACATTCACGACTGTTCGTTCACAGTGCGATCCCAGTGCCGGACGGTGCGCGCCGACCCATCTCCCCTCAAACTGGCATCAGCCCGAGCCACCCGATAGGCAGGGTGAGTTTCTGCGTCCTATTCGGGGCGTCGAGCATTCGCTGACTGTGTTCATTCAAGTACCATGCTCTGCCGTACAAGTTTCGCCGTCCCCCGGCGCCGGTCTCGATCGTGAGTTTGCACGCCGTCCCCATGACGGGGGCCGCGCGCTGTCCATGACAGCGGTTCCCTATTAGTACGCGTTCGTCGGTGTACAAGACGAGACGGGCTTTCATTGGCACGGGGGGCAAAGGCGCGCGTGCTGCGCGCACGTCGTGCCGCTGGGTTCTCTTGCTTTCCCCCGACACCGACCGCACGGCCTGATTGGACGGACAAGGTGTGTATTGCTGCCTATTTACGTCGCAGTATGTACAGCAGCGTCTTGGGGACGCACGCGCGTGAGGTCGAGGATCTGAGTGCACGATCGTCAGCCCGAGGTCGGCGCCAATATGCCGACAGACTGACCCAGTATCTCGTTGACAAGCATGACGGCCGTCGCGGACGCGCCTCTGACGGCGTGCTCTGCATGTTGCGCGTGGGACTGCGAGTAACGGCGCATACGATCGTCAACACCCTGGGGATGACGGCTGTCACATCGTAGTTACCTTTGGTACACTTGCCCAGCGTTGGCTGCCTATCTCTTACGGCGGCGTCAGGGCGTGTGTGCGATGGCAAGGATCTGTGAGGACGGTGTCAACACGGCGAATGACGAGTGACTGACCTGACCACCGTAACATTTCGTTGACAAACCCACTTGCGCCGTTCTCGTCAACGGATGCTGAAATGGTGTCAATCTTGGGCTATTTATCTTCAAAGACATCTAGACTGACCGCGTTGTTCTTCCTGTGACTGAGCTGACCAGTGTCCGAGACAGTACAGTAACATTTCGTTGACAAACACACTTGCGATCCTGGAGCGGCGTCAATTGTAAACTTTTATTGACCGCGTTGTTCTTCCTGTAAAGCCCGTCTTGAAGACAGCGGGGTTGTTGACTTGCATGGCGTCGGGAGTGCGATCGGCAGACGGAGACGGTGGCGGTGAACGGTGGCGGCAATGACGACCTGGGCGGGCCGGCGGGCGGCTGGAGTTGGACCCAAGTGACGGTCGCGGGGCGCTGGCTGAGCGTATCGGCAGCAGAAGGGCGCTGGCCTGCGTCGTTTGCGAAGGGGGGCGGGTCGATGGCGAGCAACTTCAAGGAAGGGCGAGGCGGCGCGCAGACTGCGTAACGTACGAGACGGGAGCAGCGGATACGAGCAATTTATGGACGGGGCGCAGACGGGCGAAATGGGATCAGGCGCGCGGGACACGGGCCGGGCGGCAGAGAAAGAGGCTGAGGATGGCGACTCGACGCGTTCCCAACTCCGGCGCAAGTGACCGCGTTTCCCGGCCTCGTGCACCGCGACGATGGCGTCGCTCAATAAGCTGGCCATTCGCGGCATCCGCAGCTTCGACGACAAGCAGATATCGGTCATCGAGTTCTTCAGCCCCGTCACCGTCATCGTCGGCCACAACGGGTCTGGAAAGACGGTGCGAGTCCCGGGATCCCTGCCGCCACATTCGCTGACGGGCCAGCAGACCATCATCGAATGTCTCAAATACGCGACGACGGGCGAGCAGCCGCCCAACACGCGCGGCGGCGCGTTCATCCACGACCCCGTGTTGGCCAACGAACGTGAGGTCAAGGCGCAGGTCAAGCTGCGCTTCAACGCCGCCAACGGCACCCGCATGCTCGCCGTCCGCAACCTCCAGGTCTCCAAGAAGAAGACCGGCGGCCTCACCATGAAGACGCTCGAGAACATCCTCAGCCTCGCAGACGCCGGCGACCACGGCGGCAAGGTGCGTGCGGCCATGGGATTGTCGCAGCAAGTCGGAATTCGTCCCTACTCGACGAGTACCGACCGCTGTGATATCCCCTGTGCTGCTTGGCTTCCCAGCTCGGCTGACGCATTACGCAGCGCGCGACCATCTCGACAAAATGCGCCGAAATCGATGAAGAAATCCCGCATCTCCTCGGCGTCTCCAAGAGTGTGCTCGAGAATGTCATCTTCTGCCACCAGGAAGACTCATACTGGCCCCTGGCCGAGCCGGCGACGCTCAAGAAGAAATTCGACGACATCTTTGAGGCGACCCGGTACACCAAGGCGCTCGACGCCATCAAGAACCTGCGGAAGGAGCGCGTCGCCGACCTCAAGACCGAGAAGGAGCGCCTCGAGAGCCTCGCAAAGGAGAAGGGCCACGCCGACAAGCTGCGCGGCAAGATCAACGACCTCTCTTCCCAAATATCCGGCAAGGAACTGCAATATGAGGACGTTGGGTCCGAGCTACAGCGGCAGCGGCTTGCGTGCCAGCGTTTCTACGACGCCTCCCTCAAGTTCAAGGAAATTTACGATCGCGTCAGAACTCTCACGGAAGAGATACAACGTCTCGAGGATCTCATCAAGGATACCAGTGAGAACCTTGCCATTATCAGCGGTAGGTGGTTGGCTGTGACGGCGAGGCAAGATGCTGACGATACGCCAGACCCGGACGAGGTGCTTGAGCGTCGCATCAACTCCTTCAACCAGGAGCGCGACAACTTGAGCCAGAAGCAGAAGGCACTCCGGCGCCAGCAGCTCGAGCAGGAAGAGCTCATTGCGTCGCTCAACGCGTCGTTGAACGACATGAAGCAGGAGCGCGGCAAGCTGCAAGCGCTCGCTGATGTTCGTGCTTCCATCGTTCCCCGTGTTTTCCTTTCTCACCACTCCTGCAGGCCCACGAGGAATCAATTGGAAAGCGAGAGGAGCTCGTCCGCCGTCTGAGCACCAAGTACAAGATCACGGGCTTCGACCGCACGGGGCTCGACCGCAAGGCGGTCCTCGCGTTTAGCGAGAAGCTGGAGGATTTGCAGCTGCAGCGCCAGCGCGAGGTCGACGCGCTTACCAAGGAGGGAAAGGCGAAGAAGGAGGAGATGGACGCCGCGTGGAAGCGGCTTGCCGAGGAGGAAATGAAACTCAAGGAGCGCCGCGCCGCGCTGCGCGACGAACTGGTGCGTTTCAACCTCCCCTGGGCGGCCCTACTAACGGCACGCAGAATAAATTGCAATCCAACATCAGCAGCTCGACCCGCTCGCTCGACCAGCTGAGCAGCAGCGCAGACGCGCTTGCCGCGCTGCAGGCCGAGCTGCAGGACAAGAGCGCGCGCCTCGCTCGCGCGCGTCGCGAGGCGGAGACCGCGGCGCACGACAAGAAGATCGCGGAGCTGGCGGCGCGCGCGAAGGAGATCGATGCGCGGCGTGAAGAGCTGCAGCGCGAGAGCCGCGAGATGAGCCGGCAGAGCGAGAGCCGCGCGCGCCTCGACCTCAACCGCGCCGAGGCGGAGAAGGCGCAGGCCGACATTCAGGCGCTGTGAGTTTTTTTCCTTCAGCTGCGAGCGCCGTGCTGACTCGGAAACAGGCTGCGCACGAACACCGTCAAGCACCGCCGCCTTGTTGGAAACGACCCACAGGCAGCGACCATGGAGCGCGAAGTGGACCGCATTATCTCGTACGCCGAGTCCCGCTGTCTGGTACCGCGTGCTCATTGGCCCTCCAGTGAGAAGGACCAGGAGGTCGCAGAGGCCGAAGCGGAATACGAGACCGCAAACAGGCGGCTCGGCGAGATCGAGACGATGCTTGCGACGCACAAAACGCAGCTCGCGACCAAGCAGGCTGAGATGAAGGGTGTGTCGTGTCAGGCTCGCGTGCGCAAGCAACTGATTGTCTGGGCAGATATGGAGAAGAAGCTATCCTCGGCCCTCGTCGGTGACGCGGCGGGCGGGACGATCAAGGCTGCGTTGGAGAACGCGCAGGCCGAGCTCGACCAGGTCAAAGAGTGCGTTGATGCGTTATCGGGCAGCCGTGGACCGCGCGCTGACTCGCCTCCCCTTCAGCGAGGTGACGAACCAGGAGGCCGTGCTGCAGGTCTTCGAGGACATCTTCAACAAGAGCAAGAACAAGAAGCACTGCATGGTGTGCAACCGCGGAATCGACGACATGCCCAACTTCGAGAAATACGTGCGCGGCGTCCATTTATTCTCATTCGTGAGCTGACACGGTGCCTGTGCAGATGAAGCGTCAGCTCGAGAAGAATGCCAAGAACGCCAGCGAGGGCGAGCTGCGCGAGTGGGAGGCCGAGGTCGCGCGGCTCAAGAAGCTGCTTCCTGTCGAGGAGCAAAAGGAGCGGCTCAAGAAGGTCGACATCCCCGCGTCTGAGAAGCATATCAAGGAGCTTGAAGGGAAGCTTCCGGACATCGCAGACGACGCCGAGAAGGTACGCGCGCCCTCTAGCTGTCGTTCCTTCGCGCTCACGCTGACGGTGGCGGCGCTTTCCAGAAACAAGAGGTGCTTAGCCGCGCAAAGCGCGACCAGAAGGAGATACTCTCGCTCAAGGTGCACGCCACGAGCGTATCGCGTCTGCTCAAGGCTATCGCAAGCGCGGAGGACGAGATCAAGATCCTCGAAAGCCAGCTCTCGACGGGCGAGCCGCTGCGCTCGGCCGAGGTCATTGAGCAGGAAATGCAAGACCTCACGGACGAATGGTGCGGTTCGCCTGTTCGCTTGTCAAACGCGAGGCTGACACGGACTAGGCGGTCGGTCGAGAACAAGCGCCAGTCGCTTTCCACAGAACGAGACCGCAACCAGAAGGAGCAGCAGGCGCTTCTTGCGCAGGTGCACGATGCTGAGCGGCGGAGGGATAGCTTGCAGCGCCAGGTCGAGGATGCGAAGAAACTCGAAGCTGACATCGACGGGTACAAAACCCAGGTGCAACAAGTTAAGGAGCAAATCAAGGTAGGCAGTCTCGTCCCTTTGGGCGCGCAGCGTGCGATCCTCACCTGATATTACGCAGGAAACGGACACTCGAATAGCTGCCTCTGATAAACCAATGCGCGAGCACCAATCGACGAAGGTTGAATGGGAGAAGGACTTCGAGGAGCGGATGCAAGTCGCGCAGGGCTACGCCCTAGAGCTCGAGCGGAGCGTCACCCAGCTCAGAAACATCAGCGATGAGATCGACAAGTACGTTTCCCGCATCCGCGCATCCTCGTACTCACCCAACGACGCCAGATACATCAAGGGCAAGGGCAAACTCAAGCTGGAGGAGAACGCGGAAGAAATGGAGCGCGTAGACGGCGAGATCGAGCAGATGAAAGGCGCTCTGGCCGAGCTGAACGGCAGACTCGAGGATGTGGCCAAGGAGATAGGGTCTGGTAGCGGTACGCTCCAGACGCTGCAGGCCAACGTCACGCTGCGCAAACTTCGCAAGGAGATTGCGGAAAAGCAGGAGACGCTGGCGTCGTTTGACATGGAGGAGGCCGCGCGCGCGCGGAGACAGTTTGAGGAGCAGTACCCTAAGGAAGAGGCGAAGATGCAGGAGCTACAAAGCCAGGTGCGTTTACATCCGCGTCGCTTCTCCCGTTGTATCTGACTCTGCGATAGCACGCACGGCTAAGCGGAGAACTGGGTAATATGAAGGAGAACCTGGCGCAGCTGGAGAAGGACATGGCAGATTTCAAAGAAATCCACCAGCAGTACCGGAATCAACTGGTCAAAGTCAAGGTGTGTAGGTTCTTAGGGACCAGTGACGACTGTCTGACTTCTATCAGATGTCGGACATGGCCAACAGTGACCTGGAGAAATATGCAAAAGCGCTCGATCAGTGGGTTGACTGCGACTGCGCTCTTCCGCGATGTTTACAGTGTCGCAGCGCGATCATGAAGTACCACTCGCTCAAGATGGAGGAGGTCAACGACACTATGCGACATTTGTGGAACAAGACTTATCAGGGCACCGGTACGGCCTCCACTCCTCTACTTGGGTCATGCCCTCAGACGTGCCACAGATATCGACGGTATCAAGATCTGCTCCGACAGCGAGGGTGCGACTGTCGCCGGCCGCCGATCATACAACTACCGTGTCCGTCCTCTTTCCCGCTTCCCCGCACATACTTCCTCACACATCCCACGCACAGGTGGTGATGACCAAAGATCATGTCGAGATGGACATGCGTGGGCGGTGCTCTGCAGGGCAGAAGATGTTGGCATCCATCATCATCAGGCTCGCGCTTTCAGACTCGTTCGGGCAGAATTGCGGCATTCTAGCACTGGACGAGCCGACGAACGCTCTGGACACAGAAAACATCGATGCTTTGGCCGCCAGCCTTGTCGAGTGGGTGGTCTCATCACTGTGAAGTACCGCAGATGCTCACTTCGTTCGTTTCTTGTAGCATCATCAATGCGCGCAAGGGTAACTCCAATTTCCAGCTCATTGTCATTACACACGACGAGCAGTTCCTCCGGAAACTCGGAGAGGCAGAGGTCATGGAATACTACTGGTATGCTCACCGGTCCCGCCCCTGTTGATCAAGAGTCCTGAGTTGATTGCAGGCGCGTCTCTCGAGACACGAAGCAAAAGTCGGTGATTGAACGCCAACGGTTCGGATGAAATGTTGCTCTGCTTTGTCTCGTGCTTTGTCCGTTATCTTCTGCATATCTGTACACTATCAATCATCTGTCGTCTCACTCACTTACTAAGTACATCTGGAATGGATGGCCCCCATCGAGGGCATCTCGCTTCTCCAGCTCATGACTCGGAGATCGCGCGCGGCTCGAGCCTATGTAGCGCTGCGCTGTCCTATATACAGGTAAGCAACATTTGCCGGTCCCGCAATCCCCAGCTGCAGGCCGCAGACATCCTAGAGCCGTCTGATGCACCAGGTTAAAGACCTTGTAGGACGCGCCATGACGTTCCACCCCTCGAAGGACTCGTCCTCCTCGTCCATCTCACTCTGCACCCGACCATCCACCTTCACGTCGCTGCCCGCAATCATCTTCCACATCTCCCGCCAGCGGGTGAGAGCGGTTCGACTGTCCTGGCCCTCCAGCTCCATGGAACCGAATAATAACGAGCCGGGCTCAGAGGAGAGCAATGCGTAGAGCCTGCGCATCAGCATTATGTCCTCAGAGACGTCTCCGACACCGGCGACATGTATCGCTGCGGCATGCCCCTTGAGAGGACTGAGAGATTGCGTCGCCACGCAGCGCGCGATCGCATCTTCGCCATAGAATGAATAGCGCGGCTTCTTTGTTCGCGAGCCGCGGCTGGTGAAGGCTGCGTCGGAGAACAGGTCGCACGCGACGAAGGATGCTTCGACGGTTCCTGGAAGGTCGCGGAAGAGATCGCAGCCCAGCGTCCAGAAGTCTACGGTGACAGCCTGTCTCAGCATGCAGCGGCGCGTTTTCTAGCTCATTACCTTCGTGAGAGTCGGAGGCAAGGATCTGCGAGGACGGGAAGCCGTCGGAGACGGCCTTGCGCACGTCGTTGCCGACTGTAATTCACGATTAGTTAAGTGTAGTTGTGGAGAGGTGAGGCCCTCACAGCAGCAGCCAAGGTCCAGAAGAACAGCCCCAGGTCGTTCTCTTCCTAGTCTCAGGACGTCCTGGTACGCGGGATGGCGCGAGAGCATCAACCTAAAGTCCGAGAATGAGATCCAGACGGTTCGTCGGAACGTTGTCGCTTGCTGCACTTTACCTGCAGAAATCGTACTGAGGTTTTCAACAGGGTGAGATTACATTTTGTCTTCACACAGAGAAGCACGCGTACTTACGTTCTGAATGCAGGGATATGGCAAGATCTGCCGCGCGCGCCTCTGAGTCGAGACGATATGCCGCTCAAGTGCGGCGGTGTCATAAATGCCCGTCTGGCGCTTGAGCCAGTCGACCTCGTCAGGCAGCAGGGTGAGATTCGGCGTCTCCTGCTGTAGATGTTCGGCGGTCTGTGGGATGGTCATAGCAGGAGTCGACAAGCCCACGTTGGAGCCGAGAGGGCTATATAGCAGCGTGATAGTCGACTGCGCCTGGGTAACGAGTGCCGGGTAACCGAGCGACGAGTCGCCATCTCGGTGGCTCAAGCACGGCGGCCTAGCCTTCCACTGAATGCCTGCGTCGTCCCATGAATTTGCAGCCGCATCATGTGTTTTCACGCTTATGGAGCGGCGATCGGCAGGAGAGCGCATCTGCGAAGCCTGGAATGCCAGGGACCGCTGATGTGCTCTCGCATATATAGCCCTGCGCGTTCGTGGGTGGGGGAGGGGGATCTACAGTCTGCCCTGACGCTGGGCTGAAATAGACTTCGGCTGACTCAGCAATCCTCGGCATGCAAGCCGATCGAGATAAAACGAGAATGACGACTGATAAGCTGCCCGCCTCTTGATCTCGCGCCCTCGCCATGGACAAGCACCACGACGCGGACTGGTACGCGAAGCTGCGGGACACGCCGCTCGACCCGTCGCTGTATGCGCCGCGCGACGAGGAGAAGGCGTTCTACAAGCAGCAGACGGGCATCGAGTCCGACGAGGCGCTGCGCGAGCACATCCTCGCCGTCCAGGCCCGGGCATTCAAAGTGTGGCCGTACCCCTGCATCCGTCGTGTGAGTGGCCGAGATTTGACAGCTCTATCTGGAGAAACGGCCCTGACGATCTGCAGCTGGCGTTTACGAAGTGCGCACGCCAATCGTTTGCTTGGCTGATAAGATAATCTCTGACGCTGGACCCTGGGCAGGCTGAAGATCTCGCGGTTCCCGGTCTACAACGAGGTCCTCAAGCTCGGGCGCGAGCGGCCAGGTGCCATTCTCCTCGATTTGGGATGCTGCTGTGCGCTCTGAGTCGTTGTCCCGTGCTGCTCTGGCGCTCATTGCGACTACAGTCGGCAACGACGCACGCAAGGCGGTCGCGGACGGCTTCCCCGCGTCGCAAGTAATCGCGAGCGACCTGCGCGCGGAGTTCTGGACGCTCGGCCACGAGCTCTTCCGCTCGTCCCCGGAGACGTGCGCCATCCGCTTCGTCCAGGGCGACGTCTTCGCGCCGTCCTTCGTCGCGCCGCACGAAACCGCCGCGATCGCTGCGGGCGACCCCATCGCCGCGTGCGTGGCGGCCGGCAGCCTCAACCCGCTGCAGAAGCGCGCGAGCGCCATCCACACCAGCGCCTTCTTCCACCTCTTCAACGAGGAGGGGCAGCTGGAGATCGCGCGCAGATGCAACGCGCTGCTGTCGAACGAGCCCGGCTCGCTCGTCTTTGGCTCGCATCGCGGCGTCGAGAAGGCGACCATCCGCAAGGGCCGGGATAGCTATGCGCACGACCCGCAGAGCTGGAGGGAGATGTGGAAGCAGGCTGTCCCCGAGGGAAACATAGAGGTCGAGGCGTACTTGAGCGACTTTGAGACGGCCCCGAGTCGCACTGCTGCCGTGAAAGCGGTGGATGAGAACGGCGAGGAGCTTCACCCGGGTAGCTGGCTTGTGTGGGTTGTTAGACGTATCTAAGCTGTCCATTTCTGGTTGTGGATAACAGAGGGGAGCACTGAAGTGCTTCTGATCCTTTCATATGTGTACGAACTACGAGGAGGCGAGGGGCCGTTGAACATCACGTTAGGAAATACATTGCTCATGACGATCGGTCAAGCTTTAATCTATAGTTGCGCTGAGGGAGATTGTGCGCATCCAGCAGGGTCCAAGGGGCGGGAAGGATTTACGCTCTCGGTCCCGGAAAGGCAGTTTTTGTTTTCCCCGGATGCATATGTAATTTTTCTCGAGAACTCCGTGCATCCTTGCAGTGTGCTTCGTTTGTCTGGGCAGCCCAGTAACCAATTCTGGATCACCCCTGGCTCTGTGGGTTCTGTTTCGAAGCACATACAACACCATTGCCGTAGGCTACTTGGTACTTACTACTGTCGCAGGCCGGAACTCAAGTTGTTGGCGAGCACAGTGTCGTAACGTGCACATGCGCCGCATGGGGTTGAATGATATCGATCAGCGCGGGTCGACTGCGAGCGTTGGCAGGGCAGGCTAGTTGCAGTGCACTAGGGCTAGACAGGACCAACGACTCGGAGGCACACAAAAACAAGGGACAGAAGGTTCCCAGGCGCTGAGAAGCTGAGCGAGGGTTGTTTCTTGACCCCCGTCTGCGGTTCTGAGCAGCCGGGGTCGTTCGACGGGGGAGCATCGATTCGTGCCGCAGCGATTGCCAGTAGCTCGGCCCGATTTGGCAGGTCATGAGAACGCAACTTGACGGATGCTGGCCCGATGTCGCTCAGGAGCGCCGGTCTTCAAAATCGCTCGACATCTCTTCCTTGCAGCCCGACCATCGCCAATGACTAGTTGAGTGCCCGCCGCCGCCGTCCACAGCTGACGCGCTGACCGCCGACGCCGACAGGCAAGCTGCAGCCGCCGCAACCGGCCCCGGTCTGGAACCACTCGCCCGCGAGCCTCAAGGCGGAGGTCGACGCGGTCATCGCGGCAGCGCGCGCGACGCACAACAAAGTTGCGGCGCTGCCCAAGGCGGAGCGCACGTTCGGCAGCGTCTTCGGCGCGCTCGCGGAGGCCGAGGCCGCCGTCGAGAGCCGCGGCGAGCTGCTCGCGTTCTACCAGCACGTGTCGCCCGACGGCGCGCTGCGCGACGCGAGCGCCGGCGTCGAGGTCGCGCTCAAGGAGTTCGGCATCGAGCGCGAGATGCGCATCGACCTCTTCGACGCCGCCAAGGACGCGAAGGCCGCCGCGGGCGCGCTGAGCGGCGAGGACGCGCGCCTGGCTGACAAGATCTTGCTTGAGGGAAAGCGCGCTGGTTTGGACTTGTCCGAGGCGGATCGCAAGGAGCTGGAGTCGGTCAGTCGCAGTGCATGCCCGCGGTTGGTCGGATCCGCTGCTGACGCGACGCCCACAATAGCTCAAGAAGGAGCTCTCTGGCCTCTGCGTTCAGTTCCAGAAGAACTGCAACGAGGAGAAGGGAAGGATCGCGTTCACGGCTGAGGAGCTCGAGGGCATCCCCGCCGACGTGCTTTCCGGCTACACCAAGCGCGATGACGGCAAGCTCGAGCTCACGTTCAAGACGCCGGATGTCATGCCTCTGGTGCGTCGCTTGCTCTTGTGCTACCTCTTTGCTCACAGCTCTCCTCCAGTTCAAGTACGCGAAGAAGTCGGCAACGCGCCGCGCAGCCTGGGAGGGCTACGAGTCGCGCGTCAGCGTCAACACGGCCGTCTTCGAAAAGGTGCTCGACATCCGGCGCAAGATCGCCGCGCTGCTCAAGTACCCGACCTGGGCGGACTACATCACGGAGGTCAAGATGGTCAAGAACGCCCAGGCCGTCGTCGACTTCATCGCGGACGTCGAGAGCAAGCTGCGCCCCGTCGGCGAGCGCGACCGCGCGGCGCTGCTCGCGCTCAAGCAGAAAGAGGAGGCCGACGCCGACGGCAACTTTTATGTGTGGGATTGGTATTATTATGATCGGCTCTATGTCGAGCGCACGCTTGACCTCGACGACTCGCTCATCAAGGAGTACTTCCCTGTGGATGTTGTCGTGCCCACTATTATGAAGGTCTACCAGGACCTGCTCGGCGTCGACTTTGTCCCGCTCAGCAACGACGTCGAGAAGGGCGACGTGTGGCACCCTGGTCAGTCCCGTCGCGTTCATTGCCTGGCCACCGCTCACCCTCGTCACCTTTCTAGAGGTCCAGCGCTTTGCAGTGTGGGAGGCCGGCGCGACGGACGACTCGGGCTTCGTGGGCTACACGTACCTCGACCTTTACCCGCGCGAGGGCAAGTACTCGCACGCCGCGGTGTGGCCGCTCGTCCCCGGCTTCGCGCTCCCCGACCCCGACGGCAAGGCGCGCAACTACCCCGTCACGGCGATGGTCGCGAACCTCGCGAAGCCGACGCCCGACCGGCCTGCGCTCATGACGCACGACAACGTCGTCACGTTCTTCCATGAGTGCGTCTGCGATGTCAGGAGGCTGGGCGCTGATGCGGTTTCGGTGAAGGATGGGCCATGTGTTCCATGGACTGTTGAGCAAGACGAAGTACGCGCGCTTCCACGGGACGAGCGTGTCGCGCGACTTCGTCGAGGCGCCGAGCCAGATGCTCGAGAATTGGTGCTGGGTCCCTGGCGTGCTCGCTAAGATGTCGTCGCATTACAAGACGAAGGAGCCGCTTTCGAGTGAGCTGATCGACAAGATCATCAAGAGGTGCGTTCGCCTTCCCCGCCATTAGGACGACGAGACCGAATGGCTGACTGGCCTGAATGTGAAGCCGCTACGTCAACATCGGCATGTTCATGCTGCGCCAGCTGTTCTTCGGCAAGTACGACATCACGGTGCACACCGCGCAGGGTACGCCCTGCCTCTCCAGCCTCCCAGTGCTCGCCGACGGCTGACGCGGCGCGCGAGCAGAGGGCGAGGACTACACGAAGCTCTGGGCGCGGCTGCGCGAGGAGACGTCGCTCGTCAAGGGCCCCGCGACGGACGCGCCGGGCCAGGGCGCGTTCGCCCATCTCACGGGCGACTACGACGCGGGCTACTACGGCTACGCGTACTCGCTCGTCTTCGCCGCGGACATGTACGCCGCCGTCTTCGCCGCCGACCCGCTCAGCGCGGCCGCCGGCCGGCGCTATCGCGATGAAATTCTCCAGCCGGGCGGGAGCCGCGACGAGATGGACTCGCTGGAGGCGTTCTTGGGCCGGAAGCCGAATTCGGATGCGTTTTTGGAGCAGTTGCTTGGGTCGCAGAAGGCGTGAGGAAGAAGGCTCAGGGATTGTGCATAGTTTGTAGTATCGTTTGTACGATTTATCACGCAATTAAATGCCCCTCTCATGAGAGATGTAGCCGTGGTACCAGGTGGACATATTCAGCGAATCTGCTGGGCGACCTGCCAGCGTCCTTCTCACGCGAATCGACCTTGCTATTCCTCTCGGCCGGCCGCTCGTCGTCGTCCGGTTCGTCGTTCGAAGCGGGCACTGCGACGGCGCTGTCTTCCATCGCGGCGGCCCTTCAGCATCGCGGCAGGTCCGTAGTGCTGTTGGTTGCCCATCAGACAGCAAATTCTGGGATGGATGCGAGCTCGAGATGGTTTGTGAGGATGAATCGATGTCGACACGCCTAGCTGCGTGCGCTCGATGCGTTTCCTCATATCCAGCGCACCCCGCGTTGGACTTGCCAGACTCCAAGTTGCGAACGTCGCCCATGTCGCGGTTCTTCGCGTCCTGCTTGCCGATACGATACGATTAATGGGGAGTATGTATGCGGCATACAGTGCGCGCCATTTTTCGGGTGTCGAGGGCACCGGACAGTACTAGTCAGACGCGTACGCCCTCCTGCGCGAGCAGCGCGACGAGCGCGTCCAGCTCCTCGCGCGGGTGCGGCGCGTCGCCCTCGTCGCCCAACACACCCAGCACATCCTGCGCCTCGCGCACGAACTCCGCGGCGCGGCCGAACCACTGCCGCTCGCCTTCCGCCCCGGCGCGCAGGGCGGCGTTCCACGCGGTCTTGGCGAGCTCTGCGAGGTGCAGGCCTGCAGTTTAGGACGCGTCAATCAGAGGGCAGAGTGGAGGGAGAAGGGGAGAGGTGGGGAACGTACCGATGAGCGGGTAGAACGGCGGGTAGACCACGCGGTAGAGCGACAGCAGTTTGTCGCCGTCCCAGACGGCGGCGTCGAACGGGCCGTCGTGCGCCGCGGCGCTGAAGCGCGCTGCCGCCTCGGGAATTTCCTCTTCCACGGCGAAGGTTAGTGTGGGCGTGCAGCGTAAGCAGGTGCAGTCGAAGGCGTAGGATGCGCGTAGGCGGTCGTGACGCGTGTCGGGCGCGAGGGCTGGGTCGATGTATGGGATTGTGATCTGCGTGGGCGGCGCGTTAGTGAAGGAGAAGGACAGGGCGGAAGACGCACCTCGTCTCCCGGCGCGACGTCGCGCACGAGTACGACTTCCATGCGCGGGGGTGTTGCGGGTGCGAAGACGAAGAGCGGGACGGCGTTCGGCGCGCAGGAGTGGTTCAGCGCGCGGCTTGCGGCGGGGTAGACGGCGGCGGCGAGAGGTGTCAGGTGCGAGTGCAGGACGAAGTTGTTGTTCTCGAAGCGCGCGTAGAGCGCGTCCTTCTTTGTGCCGTCGTTGGAGAGCGGCGTCGGGGGCGTCGCGCCGGGTCGCGGGTGTGGCAGCAAGTCCAGCACGGCGTCCAAGTCCCGCCCGGCAGCGAGCAGGTGAGTGAGCAGCAGGGCGTCCGTGCGCTGCTCTTGGGACAGGCGCTGGAAGGGGGCGCTGGCGAGGAAGGCGGGCAGCACCTTGCAGACGCGGCGGTGGCCGCCCAGAGTCCAGTGTCTGCTCTGGCCTCGCGCCGACTCAGCGCGTGCCGTGCCGGAGACAACGGCAGGACTTGCATTCGGCGTCGCAGTAGTAGTACGCGGCGCAGCGCGAGCAGCGGCGCAGGTTCTCCGCGACGCGCACGCACCAGTCGCACCGCTCGCCTTTGAGCGCCGGGAGTAGGGCGAGTGCTGCCGGTTCTGCAACCAGAACGCGCGTGCCGGCCTTTAGAGAGCGTGTTGCCACTGCGCGGTCGCGGGCTGCGGTGTCGGGGTGCGGCTCGAGGGACCAGTTGTCCGGGGGCATGGCGGTCGGCTGAGAGGGTGACGTCGTCGGAGTTGGCGGCCGCGGCGGCTGCGCAAGACACACACCTCTTGTACCCGTACCGACATACCCATACCCGCATCCCGTTTGCTCGCTGGCGAGATGGACAACGCAACGCTCTTCAACAGCTATGAGCAGGACTTCCAACAGATCATCCAGTCCGCCCAGGCAAAGCTCGACGGTGAAGCCAAGGACCAGCGCGGCGGTCCGTCCACCTCTGCTGCCGCTGCTTTCGTCGGTGCTGACCCAAGTGCTCTGCTACTTCCCTGATGCCGCTCGTCTGCTCTGTTCCTTAACCTGCCCTTTGTCGTCGTCGTCGTCGCCCTACCCCGTGCTCGTGATTGCCCGCTCCGAAACACCGCGACCATGTCGCCGCCCTCGAATGACCGCTCTGGCGCACAGAACAGCGCAAGGCGACGCTGCGGAGGGTAGACATGGAGCTCGACGAGGCAGACGAGATGGTCGGTCCTGCGCTCGCCGCCGCCTTGGTCCCCCATACTCATTCCGCGGCGCCCGCGCAGGTGTCGCAAATGGAGGTCGAGATACACGGCATGCCCGCGTCCATCAAGTCCCAGTTCCAGGCCCGCGCACGCCAGGCCAAGGCCGACCTCGCCCGCCTCAAGAAGTCGGCGCGCGAGCTCTCCCAGCGCAGCGAGCTGCTTGGTTCGCGCTCGCCCGCAGGTCCGTCCTCTCCCATTCCTACCCCTCTCCTCTCCTCCCTCACTGTCTTGCCCACCTCACCTCTCCGTCCGCACCGCTCGCTCGGATGCGATGGCTGACGCTTTGCGGGCAGCGGACGACCCGTACAACACGGACGCGCGCACGCGCCTGCTCGCGGGCACCGAGACGCTCGCGGACGGCACGCGGCGCCTGGAGGAGTCGCAGCGCCTCGCGCTCGAGACGGAGGACATCGGCGCCGACATCCTGCGCAACCTGCACGGCCAGCGCGAGCAGATCGAGCACGCCCGCGACACCCTCCGCACCGCCGACTCGTCCATCGACAAGGCGTCCGGGACCCTCAAGACTATGATCCGCCGGTCCGTCTCTTTGTGTTGTAAACGACGGATGGTGCTGATGAGCAGGTGGTTTTGAACGCTTTGCAGGATGTACCAGCAGCGCGTCGTCACGGGCGCCATCATTGCCGTCCTCGTCCTCGTCATCCTCATCATTCTCTACGAGAAGATTCTGGCTTGAGTCTGTTCATCTTCCCGGTCCATCGTCCCGGTCCAGTAATTCATTATGCGCTGTATAAGAGGGGGTTTCTTTTGCTGTTGTACCGTTCGCGGTCTGCGCCATGACACAGAGTGACCAAGTTGAAGACCGTGACGCTGAGTGCGAACGCTAGAGCCGCTGCGGGCTTCAATGACATGCGATGCGACAGGCTGGTATACATGTATGCAGATGGGGTGCCATGTACGCGGAGGGGCATACCTGGCAGAGTTCACAAGCCAAACCTTCGCTTCGCTTCGGTCAAATGTTAGTCTCGAACCTGAGTGTGAGGTCAATTGGAGAGCTAATGCTACGATCGACTGGTCAGCCGAATAGAGAAACCGGCTCTCTGTGTGAAAATATCATGAATGCGGCTAATCAGGGACATGCGAGGTGTTAGCTCGACGGTGAATGCTACGATCGACTGGTCAACCAACAGACAGGACGTTCATACCCTCAAGTGGCCAGGGAAGGGAGAGGGGAGGCAAAGAAGGTGTGCTGACAGTATTTATTGGACCAATGCTCATGGCCAATGCGGCTGGTCCCAGCGGAATTCATGAGAGACAGGCCCAAGCGAGGGGACGGACAGTATATAGGCGAGGTCCAACGCTGTGCTTGAGAACAAAAGGGAAGACGGAAATGGGAAGCACTGAGACCGCGCTAAGGATATGGGTAATGATACGGTTTGATCGTGAGCTCAGGCTGGGTGTGTTCGCCTTGTGTATGAACAAACCCGGCCCCTATCATCGGCTCAGTGGTCTAGTCGTATGATTCTCGCTTCGGGTTATCCTCTCAGATGCAATAGCGTCTAAATTTGCGAGAGGCCCCGGGTTCAATTCCCGGCTGAGCCCTTTTTGGTGTTTCCCTAACCTCCCAACATTTTGTTGTCCTTCTGCTTCGCAAGGTCAATCAATTGCTACCTGTCACTGGGAGCAAGGTCGAAAATCCTAACATTTTCCAATGACGTTTTAGGCTTGTAATTCAAACAGATTACAAGAATTTCCTTAGAGTATTCCATGGTCAAATACTCATGGAAATTCCATACAGTGTTCAAAGCAGAGATGGAGTACTATAACCCCACAAACTGTTACCGCGTCATGGGTCATGGACCATCCGCGGTACGGCAATGAATGACATTTTGTACACATCACGGACGGCTTGCGGTAACAGGAAGTCACGGCCGTGAGGACCCTTGAGAGGTCCCAGATATCAATATTTTCGCCGCTGCTTGGCGGTGGTGGTAATGAAGCTCAAATATCGCAGTCACAAACTCTCCGCGGTTACTGTCCTGCCGTGGCACGGGCATGGTGGCCACAGTAATATTTCGTGTGCTTACAGTAGACCTTGCCGTGGTGTTTGACAATGTCGTTGAGCTCGACAAACTTCTTCCTGCCCACGGCGAGGGACTTGCGGATGACGTTGTCCCGGTTCACGTTCTTCCTTTGGATCTCGTCCAGCAGGTCGTGGTTGTCGCCGAAGCCAAGCGCACGGACTATGATCCCCAGCTGGTCGTTGTGCTCCTCGGCGAGCCTGCGAAAACAGTCCAGGTGGAGGAGGACGATGTCAATGTTGTCTTTCACCCCCCCCTGTAGGCTTCCCCCTCCGGCTGAGCTCGTCAGCGATGATGTTCGTGCGCAGTGGTGGAGGGTGAAGTCATACTCGGCGGGTTCGGTGAACCAGCGCACTTGCCTGCGGTTGAGCTTTTGCAGCTCACGAAAGTACTGGAGGTTCTGGTGGTCGGTCCAGATCTCGAACTTCGGCACCCCTTTGAGGAAGTGGCGCCAGTGCTGCAGGTGCAGCATAACTGCGAGCATCTCCTTGTCATAGATCTCGTAGTTGCGCTCTGCAGGGTTGAAGCTCTTGCTGAGCTGAAGAAGCCCAGTGGGTGCAGTTTGCCATTGATGATCTGGTGTAGGATGCCCCCGGCGGCGTATTCGAAAGCAGTTTCGAGCCGGAACGGTGTGTGGTCTTGTGGAAGGAGCAGGGTTACGTTGTCGCAGACAGCGTCACGAAGGTCGGCAAAGGCCTTTTGCTGCTCCGGGCCCCAGTGGAATACGATGTTCTTCTCCATGAGCCTGTTGAACAGCTTCGTGACGTGCACAGAGCGTGGAATGAAGTTACAGTAGAAGTTGCAGAACTGCATGAACGACTGAACTTTGCGAAGCGTTGTTGGGACCGGCTATTGGTAAACCGCCTCAACTTTCGCGGGGTCCATCATGACCTGTCTGTTGCCGATGACGAGGCCGAGGAAGTTGACCTTCTGCTTCTCAAATTCGCATTTCTCGAGCTTGAGGTACAGGCCGGTTGTTCCGCCACGGTGGGTCTTGGAGTAAGGACGAGCTCGAGGACACACGCGTGCCACACCAGACAGACGTTCATGTTAGCTCCAGTGGAGCTTCGCCCAGCGCGACGGGACTGACGAGAGTTCCGGAAGAGGCCCGCCTATATAAGACGACTCAGACTCATTGCTGTACTCTAGTCTTTAGATTCTTGGTCTCTCAGAGTCTTTGTGCGTGCACTTGGCCTGGGAGCGTTCCTCCAGCACCGCCGCACCTCTGGGCCGTGGCGGCGCCCCACCTCTGGTCAGAGGCCTCGGGTCCCACACATCATAGACCCTCGGTGCGTGGGAGTAGAGGCAAGTACTCCTCATCAGCCCCGGGTCCCCTCTTGAGCCTCGAGCGGAACTCCCATTGGGACCCTCTTTGGGGTCTCTCTCCCTCCGTACGCCTGCTCTGCGCTTCCACCGTTGCGGGCGAGAGTCAAGGGTCGGGTTGGGGTGTCTCCTAGGGAGAGAGATGTGATCCGTGTGAGGGTGGGCTGCGGGCGGTGTTCCACTTGTAGGCTCTCGCTCAGTGCAGTTTCCGGCTGGCCGCAACACCGGTTTGCCAACATAGCTCAAGAACAGAGTGTATGGCTTGCTGATGGTCTTCGAGCGTGCGGGTGAAGACCAAGAGGTTGTCCATGTAGACAATGAGGACGACTCTACAAATCAGGTTGTTATGATGACGGGGGATACTCGCCGGAATCGACGCTCAGCAGGGGATAAGTGGGGAAAAGTGAGATGTATCGACGGTGGGCAAACCAGCTCGAATCTAAGTACAAACCGAGGCAAACACGAAGGTATATAAAGGGCGAGGCCGGATCTAAGGGACCGCTCGCGGTCCGGGTTCGAGTCACGATCCAGTGATCGCGCCATCGGCCAGCGAAGCGACGTTCGACAAAGTCCGAAGTCGAAGAGCGAAGGTTGGTGAGGCGAAGGCAAGTGACGGCAGAGTGCGCAAAGGCTGATAAAGAGGCGGCGATAGCGGAAAAAGGGCTTGAGCCGCAACATAACTGTTCTGCTGGGACTTCCGAAAGCAAGGACGACCCGCTGACGACTCAGACGGAACTCTCACGGAGGCCCGTGGAGGAGGTATATAAACAAGCGCGAGACCCACGATGTACCCTAGTCTTTGGATTCTTGGTCTCTCAGAGTCTTTGTGCGTGCACTTGGCCTGGGAGCGTTCTTCCAGCACCGCCGCGCCTCTGGGCCGCGGCGGCGCCCCACCTCTGGTCCGAGGCCTCGGGTCCCACACGTCGCAGACCTTGGGTGCGTAGGAGTAGAGGCGAGTACTCCTCATCAGCCCCGGGTCCCCTCCAGAGCCTCGGACGGAACTCCCGTCGGGACCCTCTCGGGGGTCTCTCTCCCTCCGTACGCCTACTCTGCGCCTCCACCGTTGCGGGCGAGAGTCAAGGGTCGGGTTGGGGTGTCTCCTAGAGAGAGAGATGCGGTCCGTGTGAGGGTGGGCTGCGGGTGGTGTTCCACTCGTAGGCTCTCGCTCTGCGCGGTTGCCGGCTGGCCGCAACAATAACCCCCCTACTAGGCCTGAGCGGTCGATGATGTTACTTGTGTTGAAGAGCGACATGCACCGCGGTCGCCCGGTTGGGGAGCGAGAAGTTGATCCCCTCGGTGTGCTGGCGCACAAAGAATTCCGGAGGGAATAGCGACCTAGGGAAGACATTTTGAGGGGTTGGCGGGTCGTCCTCGAACAGGTGGCGAAGCTTTCCGGGATGCTTCTTGTGGAAGTCTTCCAATGCGCCAGCTGCATTGCCGAGGTGCTTTTGCGGGATCCAGGAGTTGTGCTTGCGGCCGTACCCCACCCACTTGACGAGGTAGGAGATGCCGTGCCCGAACTTCCGTGAGTTGAGGATCTCCTCGATCTCGTACTCCTCGTGGTTGTCGACGATGGTAGGAGGCGGTGGCGGAGCGCGCTCTTTGTGGCGTGCGAAGGGGCTGACATACCGAGTGATGAGGCTCTCGTGGAACACAGGGTGTAGGTTCTTCCACGCCTCGGGCAGCTCGAGCTTGAACGACGCGTGCCTGAGCTTCTCGGGGATCTTGAACGGCCTGTAGCGCTGCTCGGCAAGCTACTTCGAGGACACCGCAAGCTTGAGGTTCGTGGACTCGAGCCATACAAGGTCGCCGACCTTGTGCTGTCGCAAAGGGCCTCGACACCGGTACTGCGTCTTCATGAGCTCGGCCGCCTTTGTGAAAGCTGCCTGGGTCTCCTGCCACGTCTTCTCCATGCGCTTGACGAACTGGCCCGCAGACTCGTTCGCGACAGCTCGCCAAGGTTCGAAGGCCATGCACAGGTGGCGGCCATGGTTGACAAAAAAGGGGGATTTGTGCATCGTGGACGACACCCGATTGTTGATCGTGAACTTGGCAAGCGAAAGCCAGTCGGCCCAGTCGTCCTGGCATGCGTTGATACAGGCGCGAAGGTACTTCTCGATCTCGGCGTTCTTGCGTTCTGTCTGGCCATCCGTCTGCGGGTGATAGCCGTCGACGGGTTAGCCTCGATCCCAAGGAGCTTGTAGAGGTTGCGCGCGAACGCCAAGACAAACTGAGGGCTGTGATCACTGATAAGCTTCTTGAAAAGGCCGAACCTCTTGAAGACGTAGTTGCGGTACAGGCGGGCGACCCCCTCAGACGTCACGGTGACGTGCGTCGGGCAGATGAGAACCTTACCCTGCCCCACTTGTCCAACTGGAATTCCACCTGGAGTTCCAATTTGTCCACCCACTCCAAAACTGTTAAAATGCAATTCTACAAAACTTTGTTTTCTATTCCACCTGGAACTGAAATTTAAAACGTACCCTAACCTAACCTAACCTAACCCCTAACCTAACCCCTAACCTAACCCCTAACCTAACCTAACCTAACCTAACTTAACCTAACCTAACTTAGCTATACGCGTTTTTCGAATGTTTTAGAGTCACATGACGTGGACGTCCAGGATGTGGGTGCAGGATGTCCAGGTTCAAAACGGCTACTTTTTCCAACTGGAATTCTAGTGGAATTCCAGGTGCCCCCAAAAAAGCAATGATATCCAAAAGTGTTTTTAAGTTCATTTGGAGCAATTTTCATTTTTCCACCTGGAATTCCAGGTGGACTTGTGGGGCAGGGCGACTTACAGGGCAGATGATGACGAGCTTGCTGTGCCGGTCGACGACAACAAAGATCGTGTTGTAGCCAAACGACTCCGGGAGGGGGCCGATGATGTCGGCGGAGACGACCTCCCACGGGCATGGCGGTGGCTCGTTCGGGTGTAGCGGCCCCGCGAGAGGCCCATTGCGCGGTTTAATGCGCTGGCATATGTCGCACGCCTCGACATATCAACAGATGTAGCCAGGCATGCCGGGCCACCAGTAGTACCGGTACACGAGTTCCTGTATCTTGAAGTGGCCGGGATGCCCAGCGATCGTACACCTTGCTGTGGTACTCGACGATGTCATTGAGCTCGAAGAACTCCTTCTTGCCCGCGGCGAGGGCCTTGCGAACGAGATCATGGCGGTTGGCGTGCTTCCTTCGTATCTCGTCGAGCAGATCGTCCTCGTCGCCGAAGCCGAGTGCGCGGACTATGACCCCAAGCTCGTCGTTGTGCTCCTCGGCGAGCTGTTGAAAACGATCCGGGTGCAGGAGGACGATGTCGACATTGTCTTTCACCCCCCTTTAGGCTTCCCCCTCCAGCTAAGCCCGTCGGCGATGATGTTCGTGCGCCCTGGCCGGTGGTGGAGGGTGAAGTCGTATTCCGCAAGCTCGGTGAACCAGCGCGCTTGCCAGCGGTTGAGCTTTTGTGGCTCACAGAAGTACTGGAGGTTCTGGTGGTCAGTCCAGATCTCGGACTTCGGCGCCCTTTGAGGAAGTGGCCCCAGTGCTGGAGACACAACATGACCGCGAGCATCTCCTTGTCGTAGATCTCGTAGTTGCGCTCCGCGGGGTTGAAGCTCTTGCTGAAGAAACCCAGCGGGCGTGGCTTGCCGTTGATGATCTGGTGCAGGAGGCCCCCGGTGGCGTACTCGGATGCGTCCGTCTCGAGCCGGAAGGGCGCGCGGTCTTGCAGAACCCCCCAACGCTGACAGCTGTATGCGATCCGTGACAAGCGAAATAGCTCATGGTAGTCCAGTATCTGCGAATATACGCGAGCGTCAGATCTCTGTAAGAATTACGACTGACCTGTCAGCCAATGTAAGCGACACAGCCGATTGTCAGAATGTTATCAGATTTGTAGCCGTGCCGTCAGCTCGTGCAACCGCTGACAGGCCATTGCGTGTGCTGGTGGATGAGCTTGTGCTAAAGGACCTGATGTGCTGTTTCTTTGGGTCCTCGAACATGCTCGCGCACAACAAGAGAGGGACCTCAATACTTTCTCTGATTACAACTCATCGTCTAGGGCAGCATCCGCGTCATCTAGGTTGTATCCAAGTTCTTCATCCAAATCATCTACTTCATACCCCTCGTCCTCGGCGTGTTCATCCGATGAAACCTGCTCGTCATCTTCCAGCTCGTCGTCCGAATCGTTGACAAGCTCGTAATGCTGCTCCTCATCATTGTCGCTAGCGATCGCAACGTCGTCAGGATTTGGGTCGCGATCCTGAGGCTCGAGCTCTGGCTCAATCTCGGGCTCTGGTTCAACTCGGGGCTGCATTGCTCGGCGCCCTCGGCGTGCCATCGGGAACCAGGAGTTTGGACGAGTTGGGAGGGAAAAGCGATGGCCAATGCCGCCACCACAGTACCATGCGCGCACGTTGCGATCAACGAAACTGTGGTAAACTGTGTCAGTGAGATGTTGCGATGGAGGGGCCAGGGAAATGCATCGAAAGACTCACATTGCGACGTAATAGTTCACCCAGTCGTCAACTTCACCATCTCGGCGAGCCATACTATGTTCATACGGCAATAAGTCGGCCGTGCGACCCTCAGGGTACGTTGGCATGAGGTGGCAGGCTCGAATGACCGTTGACGGATCCAGAAACCCAAATGCGTCTGGGTCCGAGGTTGGTACGAACCCGATGTAAGAATTCCGGAGAGCTGCAAGAGCGAGGACAATATGAGACTCGGCTGCTCTCTGTGTACGCAAAGACACGGTGATGATATTGCTAACCTGCACGAGCGAGGACAATATGAGACTAAAGGACTGTGAGTCTACATGCGGGAACAAGTGGTTGACGGTATCGTACCTCGGCTGCTCTCTGTGTACGCAAAGACACGGTGGAGAGCGCCGAGTGATTAGGTTCGAAGCTATATACTCATCAGGGGATGACCAAGCAGAAATGATCCTGAACGGAGAGTGAGAACGGACATGTGTCATCATCAGGAACCTGGAAAGAAATGCCGAGGCAGCGGCGATGCGCAGCTTGCCCAGCAGCTGTATGCGCGGAAATCCTACACTCCCCCTCAAGCTGCGCGGAGCCCGAGTGCGGAGGCGAAGTGCTTGACTTTGACCGATGGAAGCGCCTTGGTAAGCGCGTCGGCGACCATGTCCTCGGTGGGGCAGTAGACAAGCCGCATGCGGCCGTCCTCGACGACCCAGCGGATGAAATGGAAGCGAATGTCGATGTGCTTCGTGCGCGCGTGATACTGGTGGTCCTGCGTGAGCCCGATCGCGGACTGGTCGTCGGAAAAGAGCGTGGTGGCGCCGGCGACCGGCGCGAAGATCTGTGAGACGAGGGAGCGGATCCAGAGACCCTCCTTCACGGCCTCGGTCGCAGCGACGTATTCGCTCTCGGTCGTCGAGAGCGAGACGATGGTTTGGCGCTTGGACGCCCAGGAGACAGCGCCGCCGTCGACGAGAAACGCGTAGCCCGAGACAGCCCGCCGATCCTCGGCCATGCTGCCGTCCGCGTCCGCGTAGCCCTGCAGATCGCCCGAGACGGCGCCGTACGTCAGCCAGAGGTTGCGCGAGCCCTTGAGGTACTTGAAGACGCGCACGGCGGCCTCCCAGTGCGCGATGCCGGGGTTCTGGCCGAAACGAGACAGGACGTTGACGGCGAAGGCGATGTCCGGCCGTGTCGCGAGCATCGCGTACATCAACGAGCCGACAGCCTCCTTGTAAGGCTTGCTGCGCATGACGGCATACTCGGCAGGGGTGCGCGGCGACTGCGCGGTGGTGAGGTGCACGTTCGGGTCCATCGGGATGCTGACGGGCTTCGCCTCCTCGAGGTTGAACCGCCCGATGATCGAGTCAATGTACGAGCGCTGCGACAGCGCGATCGTCTTCTCGTCGCGGTCGCGGCGCACCTCGATGCCCAGGAGCCAGTGGAGGTTGCCCAAGTCGGTGACCTCGACATGCTTGCTGAGCTCGGCCTTGAACTGCTCGACCAACTCGAGCGAGGTTGCCGCGATCGTGCAGTCATCAACGTGCACGACGACGATCTCAAGGGCATCACCGGAGTGCTTGAAGAACACCGCCTGGTCGACGTCGGAGCGGGAGAAGCCCATGCTGTCCACGAGTATTTCAACGAGACGTTGATACCACCGGCGGCCGGACTGCTTCAAACCATACAGCGTCTTCTTCAACCGGCACACCTTGTGTTCCGCACCGGGCAGTGCGTACCCCGGCGGTTGACGCATATATATAATCTCGTCGTCGGTGAGTTGCCTGTTCAAGTATGCTCCCTTGATGTCGACCTGCTGCAGCTCCAGATCCAGTCGGGCCGCCATCGCCAGCACCACCCGGATTGAGGCCAACTTGGCCACGGGCGCGTACGTGTCGAAGTAGTCGACGCCCGGGACCTGCGAGAAGCCCTGCGCGACAAGTCGGGCCTTGTAGCGCGCGATCGCACCGGCGGCGTCCTTCTTGGCTCTGAACACCCACTTGGACCCCACGACGTTCGCGTTCTGCGGCGCGTCGACAAGCTCCCAGGTGCCCATCGCGTCGAGCGTCTCGAGCTCCTCGCGAATGGCGGCCTCCCAGAGCGGCCAGTCCTCGCGCGCGCGGGCTTCGGCAACGCTCCGCGGCTCCAGTGCCTCGGCCGCCGCCATCTCCGCGGCCAGCGCGAGCTCGTCCTCGTCGACAGAGATGACGTATTCGCTCTCGCCGGTGGCCTCAAACACTTCCGGGGGCTGGGCAGCGCGAGGGACAGGTGTGTGGGTTTCATCGGAGCCGGTTGCTGGCTGACGTGAACTGCTGCTGCTACCAGCACCTGCACTGGGCTGGGGGACGTTCCAGGCGCGGCGACGACGCTGCCCGGCGACGTTGTTCATGTCGACCTTGGCCGGGGGCTGCCAGAGCGGATTCCGTGAGGTCTGAGCCCGTGTCAGGATCTGCGGCACAGCGCTGAGTTGCCCATCCAGCAGCTTCGCATCCACTTGCGCGCTCGGCGCCGCGGGGGTCTCGTTCGACGCGAGCTTCGACGGGCTTTCGAACGCGGGCTCGCGCTTGACCATCGGTGCCGGCGTTGGCGAACGCGGCTCGATTTTCGCGGGGGGTACCGGAACGACCGGCTGAGGCTGCACGTCAGCTTGGAAGCCATCCAGCTCCCCCTCAAGCGTGCGCGCGGCCTCGTTCGCGGGCTCCTCGGCTTCGTAGACGTTGCGCTCGACCGTCACGGCCTTCCGGTCCGGCCAGTAAATGCGGCAGCCTTGCATGGTGTCGTCGGCGTATCCGACGAAGCGGCCCTGCACTACCCGACCACCGCCGAGCTTCGAGCCCTTCTGGGTGACGATCCAGACATGGGCGCCCCATGGCAAGAGGCCCAACAACGTCGGCGGCGACCCGTAGAGTGCGTGATGCGGCGAGACGCCATTCAGCGCCTTCGTTGGCTGGACATTGACGAGCCACGTAGCATGCGACAGCGCCTCACCCCACAGCGCGCGGGGGAGCTTCGAGTCGTACAGCATGGCACGGACCTTCTCGAGAAGCGTCCGATTGCGCCGTTCTGCGACGCCGTTGTGCTGCGGTGTGTCGTGCACCGTAAGCTTGCGCTCCGTGCCCGCGGCTTTGAGGTGAGCACTGAACTCTTTGCTCATAAACTCTCTGCCGCGGTCCGTCCTCAGCACCTTGACAGGGGCCTTGTGCTGGGTCTTCAGCCACGCCTCAAACGCCTGGTAGCTGCCGAACGTCTCGTCCTTGGTCCGCATGAGGTACGTCTTCAGGTAGCGCGTCTTGTCGTCGGTGAATGACGCGAAGTAGCGCCGCCCTCCCTTGGACTCGACAGGCGCGGGACCCCAGACGTCGGAGTGAACCTCGCCGCCAACCTCGGTCGCGCGATCGGACTGCCGCACACGCGAGATCGGCTTGCGCGTCGCCTTCGCATAGGTGCACGCGTCGCAGAAGAAAGGCTTGCCGTCTACGATCTCGAGTCGTAGGCCAGCCGCCATGCCATCCTTCAGCATGCGGCGCGCGACCTCGGGCGAGCAGTGCCCCATCAGGCGGTGCATCTCCTGCACCGTCACCGCCTGCTCCGCCGCGTCAGCGGAGTCCAGGTCGCGCGTCACACGGTAGACGCCTTTCGCGTTGCGCAGAACTTCGCCGACCGTCTGGCCGTCCGGCGCGCGGATAACGCACTTGCCATCGCCGAACTCCATGCGGAAGCCCTGCTCGTCGAGCTTCCCGATGGACACGAGGGTGTACCCAACCTGCGGTGAGTACAGCACCTCTGTCAGGCGGATGGAGCTCGCGCTGACGCCGTTCGGCACTTCGATGACAACCTCGCCCTGCTCCGTCGCAACAAACTTGCCGCTATTGGCTGTCAGGAACGTCCTGGGCTCGACGGGCTTGACGTTCTCGAAGTTGTCGCGGTACGGTGAGATGTGGCTGGTGGTCCCCAAATCGTATAGCTCGGTGCGCGTGCCGCGGGAGTCCTCTTTCCCGCGGACTTCTTGAATGACGGTTGCCGCGTCTGCAGCGCCGTCCTCGGAGTCGATCGACACGACTGCATCGCTGCCGGCGTGGGTGCTACCACCCGACAGGAAGCTCCAGTCGCTCTCGACGGCGTCCTCGAGGTCTGCCACGCATACAGCGTCGTCGCCAACCTCCGAACAGACGTCGTCGCCGATCCCGTCCTCCTCTGCTCCTCCGGTCTCGTCGTCGGAGTAAGCACTGCCCGAGACGCTGCTGTCGGAGACGTAAAGCAGGTCTGGCACATCGTCGTCGATCTCGTCGGCGGCGAAAGCTACGTCGTCGTCTTCGCTACTGTCTGCAACTGCCGCATTTGCTGTTCCACTGGTGCTGGCACTGGGAGCAAGGTCAAAGATCCTAAGAGTTTCCAATGACTTTTTAGGCTTGTAAACCAGATGGATTACAAGAATTTCCATAGAGTATTCCATGCTCAAATACTCATTGGAAATTCCATACAGGATTCAAAGCAGAGATAAAGTATCCAACGAGTATCCTGGGTATGAAACCTGGTTGGATACTCTCTGAAACTATGTTGCTGTACGTTGGGACTGTCATATGCTTCCAACGAGTATCTGATGCTTGAATACTCATTGGATTGTCTTATGAATTTGTAGAATAACACAACAACATTCAAAGAGTATCTCAAAGAGTATCCAGTGAACATCGGTGGGAGTAACCACCAAGTTTCAAAGAGTATTTGATGTATTTCTTGGCTGCAATATGTACGACATTGTTCGCAATTCCAATGAGTATCTGACAGAGGGATACTGTATGAAAACTGTAGGCCAATCACCAACATAGGGATAGAGTTTCCACTGCATATCCCGCAGTGGGATAGTCATTGAATAGTCGACAATCATGTGATGCACAAGATCGGCATTGGAACATAATCTTACGGAGTTTCAAGGGACAGAAAGACTGGTAGAATAGAGGTACAGATGTTGAATATGTGTTGCGGCCAGCGGTGGAGGGCCACCGCAGCCACGGACGGGAGAGACCGCCCGGGCTCGCAGAGCGCGAACTACACCACCCCGGGTCCGCCTGACAGTGGACGACCGCTGTAGATCGGGCTGCAGGGACAGGGCTCGGGAGAGGCGACGCCTGGGGAACCGTATCACCCAGGCGGCGACTCTGCGATACTGAGAGGGCGCTCGCCATCCGTCCTCCTACGCAGAGATCGCGCCCGCGCTGGGCTCGAGACCATGAGGTGCGGGGCGCCGCGCGCAGGGCGCGCGCGGCGCAAGCAACACTCCTCGCCGAAGACGGGGCAAAGAGCTTTGGAATGCCAAAAGTGGGTACGTACATCGTGAGCTCTCCGTCCTATATACTATCGCGCGGATCATGCCAAGAGTCCCGCAGGGCACAGGGTATGAGGGTAGTGCGGGCTGACAGATGCCCAGGAGCGAGCTAGGGCGTGTATGGGCACACACCCGACGGAGGTCCGTGCAGCAACACCGTAAGGACCGGTGCTGTCGTGGGAGGGTCCGGGGCGAAGTCAGGCTGCGCTCAAAAGAGGTGCGGAACTCCGGGAGAGCTCCGGGGGAACTCTCTGTGACGACGCGAGCGGCCTCATCTCCAGGACGCGGATCGTCGAGAAGCGTCCGTGTAGAAGAGCGTGCCGACGGGGGCATGCTCGGCGGAACATAACCCCCTCCAGGCCGAGAGCGTCTGGCCGGGCGTTCCAAGGGTGTTGGGCTCCCAGCGAGGTTCGCGAGCCGGTCTTGAAACCCCCATCGGTTTGCGTGCGGCTGTGGGTGCCGCGCGGTCGCAGTGTATGGACGCCGACTGCGGCTGCCGACGCGACAATGCTCGCGATGGACGGCGGATGGAACACGTCGCGCGAGCAGGTGCGTGCGGAGGGTACACCCGTCGGACAGACGGACGGACCAGCGCGAGAGCCCCGGTGGTTCGGCCGGAGGGGCCGTCGTTTCGCCGCGCGCTTGGGAGAGAGCTCTTGAGTGCACGAGCGTCGATTACAACCCGAATACACTCAGCTTGGCAGTCTGGATCGTGTAAGGGTCCCGGCGGGCTTCGAGACCGTCGTACCGAGCTCTCGTGCGGCGGGCGCGGCCGTCGAGCATCGAGCTCCCAGCGCGGTCGCGAGCCGTGTCCTGGGGTGCTCTTCGTCCTGGTGCGCTCGATGCATCTCGCGCCCTGTGTCGGACTCGCGAGTCGAGGCGGGCGTGGCGAACGGTTGTCGACGAGCGGGCCCGTGTAGTGGTGGGACGCGTGCGAGTGCCTCCGCGTGCGCCTGGTCTTCCCGGGTCGGTTGGACGAGACGGAGAATGTCGTATCGTCCAGAGGCAGCAGATTCAGCCCAGAGAAAATCACTCAGCTCGGGTTGATGCCAATGCACGACCGCACTTCGACGATCTCCTGCCCCGCGTGGTCCTCCGCGCCGTCGGCTCAAAGAGGGGATGCAGGTGGTCCAAGTGCCGGTTCCAATGCGCAGGGGAGGTCGAACAGCGCGAGTCGCACGCGCCGAGACGTGGGTACTTGTTAAACGCCGATCGGCCGACCATTCGCGCCGCACGCGGGCTGCAACGCGCGCGAGTCTGCGCCTTGTCGAGTGGCACATGTCCCTCCCCGGTCGTTGTGGGACGTGGAGTAGCGGGGGCGCGGCGCGCGGCTGCTCGGGTGCGCTCGCAGCTGTGCTGGCAGCGCCGGCATCGCGGCGCCGTTCGGAGCAGGGGATGTCGGGCTCGCCGCCCGTGCTGGATGTGTCGGGGCGACGAGCCTCTGCCGCGAGGTGGACGAGGGACGGGCGGGCATCGTGGGCGGATCGCGAGGACTGGACGAATTGCGCGTGCTTGCGGGTGCAGACGCGGGCCGAGTCCGCCGACTTTAGGGTCGGTCAGCGGACTTTGGTTTCGTCCTGCAAGGCAGCCGCGCAGCTGCGCGACCGCCGCTCGAGTTCGTCACCGTGTTGTCGCGCCCCGTCGTCCCGGTTGGTCGGCGCGGTGCAGGCACCGTGATTGCAGCGCCGCGCAGCTGGACGGGCGGCGCTCGGCACGGTCGGGCCGAGCCGCAGTGCCCTTGCGTGCTCCTGGCCGTATTGCTGCATCGGGCGCACGGCGAACGACGCTGAGCTTCGGTGCTCGCGATTGTTCGCAGCTAGTCTGTCCGGCTTCCACCGTGCACTCGAGAGCATCGTGACTCGTCCCAGGCGAGTCCGGACACTCAGGCCGTGATCGGCCGCGACGCGCTCGGCTGAGTGCGTCGGGCCCGACGCGGTGTGGTGCAGAACCGCGCGTGCCCGAGCTCGAGGGAGGCTGTCGTCTGCTCATCTGCGCGCCGCCTTGGACCGTCGATCCGACGCGCGGTACGTCGTTCTTGACACGAGGCTGGCTCCCGGCCGTGGTTGGTTGTCCTACGACCGTGGGTGCTCGTGAACACCGGTGCGTTGCTCGTCGAAAGGGTGTGACTCAGCTGTGGGTTGCGACGGGCTCGCTCGCACTTTGATCCTCGCCTTCGGAGCCGTATCGCGCGCGCGGGCCTGCTGCCGTCGTCTGCCTTGGACACCGCGGAACTCCGCATCTCAGCGGTCGGCGGTGCTCGCTGCGCCTTTCGCGCTCGAGAGCGTCTTCCGGTGATGTGCGCGAGGCTGTTACGGGTCTGGCAGCGGCGCTGGGAAGTGGCCCGCCGACACTGGTATTGGAGCTCAGAGTTTCAGCGGCTGCATCTTGTTGCGCGGGCAGTCGGGGAACTTAGCTCGAGGCTGTCGGCATCCTTGCCGGTCGATGGTGCTGTGGCTCGCGGAGGCGTCCGTGCGGTCGACGATGATAAATAGAAATGGCGCCGGAGTCCCAGCAGTCGACTGGTCGTAGCCGGGACCTGCTCATGGCAGTGATCCGAGGCTGCACGCCCTCGGAGAGGGAGTGCAAGCGGCTGTGGCGGGACTCCCGCGAGAGAAGGTTGCGTTCGTCTCAAGGGGTGATGGCGGCAGGATTCCGACGCTAGGAGGTGCGCCGGAGTTCCGGTTGTCGAGAGGGATGTCGGGAATGTGGAAGGTCGTGAGGCTGCTGCGGCGTTGGCATTTGCAAGCCCACGCTGTCGCACGTCTGGCAGCTACTTGGTCCAGGCCGCACGACGGGGGGAGTTGGAGGCGGTGACCAACGCGAGCGGCTAACGTTATGCGCGCCGGCGTGGTACGGGGAAGCCAAGCACTGGCGGCTAGAGTTGTGCGCACCGGAGCGGCTCAAGAAAGGCCAGAGTTGGGCGGCTCGAGTGGTGCACGCCGGACTGGTCTGGCATACAGTGTGGGTCGAACGGCGCCGCACGCAGTTGCCGCGAAACGAGATAAGGAGAGAGAGAGATTGATATGTTGGGTATGTCGGCCTCGAGCCACTTGGGTGGGGATGCGAGCCAGTCGAGGGGGTACCTCGAACCGGGCGGGGCACTTTTGGCATTATGTTGCGGCCAGCGGTGGAGGGCCACCGCAGCCACGGACGGGAGAGACCGCCCGGGCTCGCAGAGCGCGAACTACACCACCCCGGGTCCGCCTGACAGTGGACGACTGCTGTAGATCGGGCTGCAGGGACAGGGCTCGGGAGAGGCGACGCCTGGGGAACCGTATCACCCAGGCGGCGACTCTGCGATACTGAGAGGGCGCTCGCCATCCGTCCTCCTACGCAGAGATCGCGCCCGCGCTGGGCTCGAGACCATGAGGTGCGGGGCGCCGCGCGCAGGGCGCGCGCGGCGCAAGCAACACTCCTCGCCGAAGACGGGGCAAAGAGCTTTGGAATGCCAAAAGTGGGTACGTACATCGTGAGCTCTCCGTCCTATATACTATCGCGCGGATCATGCCAAGAGTCCCGCAGGGCACAGGGTATGAGGGTAGTGCGGGCTGACAGATGCCCAGGAGCGAGCTAGGGCGTGTATGGGCACACACCCGACGGAGGTCCGTGCAGCAACACCGTAAGGACCGGTGCTGTCGTGGGAGGGTCCGGGGCGAAGTCAGGCTGCGCTCAAAAGAGGTGCGGAACTCCGGGAGAGCTCCGGGGGAACTCTCTGTGACGACGCGAGCGGCCTCATCTCCAGGACGCGGATCGTCGAGAAGCGTCCGTGTAGAAGAGCGTGCCGACGGGGGCATGCTCGGCGGAACAATATGACACCAAAGTATAACCTGTGAGGCACCAGAGAAGGCGCTCACAAGTCTCCACATCATCACACAGAATGAAGATTCTTTTCTTTCAGGAAAGATACGATGTGTGCCATATCAATTTGCCCGGGGGAGATCGGGATACGGCAAGATTGAGATTTCACAAAGTCACGATGTTGCGGCCAGCCGGCAACCGCGCAGAGCGAGGGAGGCTGTCCCTGGCACCAGAACGGTCGTGGTGGTCCGCGTGAAGCAACTCCCCACCCGCTGGAGATCTCGATACGGCGATTTCGCGATTTTGCGAAGTTGAGATCTCAACATCGAGCCCTGGCGATCTCGATTTGACGGGAGCATTTATGCACGATTTTTCCTGGCTGGTGTTCGAGGCTGTCCGTGGCACCAGAACGGTCACGGTGGTCCGCGCTCAACACCGATTCTCCCGCTGGAGATCTCGATACGGCGATTTCTGAGATCTCAACATCGTGCCCTGGCGATCTCGATTCGACGGGAGCATTTATGCCCGATTTTTCCTGGCTGGTATTCGAGGCTGTCCGTGGCACCAGAACGGTCACGGTGGTCCGCGCTCAACACCGATTCTCCCGCTGGAGATCTCGATACGGCGATTTCTGAGATCTCAACATCGTGCCCTGGCGATCTCGATTCGACGGGAGCATTTATGCACGATTTTTCCTGGCTGGTGTTCGAGGCTGTCCGTGGCACCAGAACGGTCGTGGTGGTCCGCGCGAAGCAACTCCCCACCCGCTGGAGATCTCGATACAGCGATTTCGCGATTTTGCGAAGTTGAGATCTCAACATCGAGCCCTGGCGATCTCGATTCGACGGGAGCATTTATGCACGATTTTTCGTGGGTGGTGTTCGAGGCTGTCCGTGGCACCAGAACAGTCACGGTGGTCCGCGCTCAACATCGATTTTCCCACTAAGTGAAGTGAATCTTCGTTCTGTGTGAAGGTGAAATCTCAATCTTGCCGTATCCAGATCTCCCCCGGGCAAACTGATATGGCACACATCGTATCTTTCCTGAAAGAAAAGAATCTTCATTCTGTGTGATGATGTGGAGACTTGTGAGCGCCTTCTCTGGTGCCTCACAGGTTATACTTTGGTGTCATATTCAACATCTGTACCTCTATTCTACCAGTCTTTCTGTCCCTTGAAACTCCGTAAGATTATGTTCCAATGCCGATCTTGTGCATCACATGATTGTCGACTATTCAATGACTATCCCACTGCGGGATATGCAGTGGAAACTCTATCCCTATGTTGGTGATTGGCCTACAGTTTTCATACAGTATCCCTCTGTCAGATACTCATTGGAATTGCGAACAATGTCATACATATTGCAGCCAAGAAATACATCAAATACTCTTTGAAACTTGGTGGTTACTCCCACCGATGTTCACTGGATACTCTTTGAGATACTCTTTGAATGTTGTTGTGTTATTCTACAAATTCATAAGACAATCCAATGAGTATTCAAGCATCAGATACTCGTTGGAAGCATATGACAGTCCCAACGTACAGCAACATAGTTTCAGAGAGTATCCAACCAGGTTTCATACCCAGGATACTCGTTGGATACTTTATCTCTGCTTTGAATCCTGTATGGAATTTCCAATGAGTATTTGAGCATGGAATACTCTATGGAAATTCTTGTAATCCATCTGGTTTACAAGCCTAAAAAGTCATTGGAAACTCTTAGGATCTTCGACCTTGCTCCCAGTGTGGCGGACTGCTTTGGCTTCGGGCAGTTGCGGCGCAGATGGCCCTTCTTGCCGCAGCCCCAGCACGTCTTCTCGGCGACGGCAGAGGGCTTTTTCTTGACGACGTTGGACTTGGCGCTGCTGGCAGGCATGACAGCCAGCGCCTCGTCGACACCGGTTCCAGCGCGCGCGGAGCGAGTGCGATCAGCTGCGCGACGCTCGTGCTCGTCGATGATCATCTGCGCGAGCACGTCGGGGTCCAGCTCGACCTCTTTGGTCGCAGTGGGGGTCTGTCCAGATGACGCTGCGGACTGCGCTGCGCGCTGCGCCGCCATCTGCTCCTGCAGGCGCGCCGCGGCAATGGTGGACGCCGCAAAGGCCGCGAGATGGCGCGGGAGAGAGTTCAGCATTGTGGAGATGTAGTCGGCGTTGCTGATGTCGACGCCGACCTCTGCGATCTCCTCGCGCTTCGTCGAGAGGGCGTTCAGGAACGTCCAAACATCCTCCTTTTCGCCACACTTGGACTGCATGAACTGCTTGCGCAGGTTCGCGGCCGCCGTAACGCCCTTGTAGGTGTACTCGGCGACAACTGCAGCCCAGCGGGCAGCCGCGGTGGTGTACTTCCGCAGCTTGATGACCGTAGAATCAGGAAGGCGCGACGTGAGCATCTGCATCGTGATCGCCTCGTCGCGGTCCCACTTGGCCAACGCGGCCACCTCCTCAGCCGTTGCAGGCTGCACAGGAGGGACAGGTCGCGTGTGCTGACCGTCGAAGTGGTTCCACTTCTCCTTCGCCTTGACCGCCTCCGTAAAACGCACGCTGAAGATGATCCAGTTCGAGCCGTTGGCTTCGAGCTTTTTCACATCCGACCCGAGCGTGTCCGTAGTGAGGGTACTGGCCATGGCGAATAGACGAATTTACGAGCAGAGTGCGAGGGAGCGGGGCTCAATAACCTGTAAGAATTCCGGAGAGCTGCACGAGCGAGGACAATATGAGACTCGGCTGCTCTCTGTGTACGCAAAGACACGGTGATGATATTGCTAACCTGCACGAGCGAGGACAATATGAGACTAAAGGACTGTGAGTCTACATGCGGGAACAAGTGGTTGACGGTATCGTACCTCGGCTGCTCTCTGTGTACGCAAAGACACGGTGGAGAGCGCCGAGTGATTAGGTTCGAAGCTATATACTCATCAGGGGATGACCAAGCAGAAATGATCCTGAACGGAGAGTGAGAACGGACATGTGTCATCATCAGGAACCCGGAAAGAAATGCCGAGGCAGCGGCGATGCGCAGCTTGCCCAGCAGCTGTATGCGCGGAAATCCTACACCCGATGCGTGGAAGACAGCGCTTCGCCCATCCGTCCCGCCACTCAGGGTCCTCTCCAAACCACCAGATCCAGAGGCAGTCGAAATGTTTCGGAATAGGGTCACGCTCTTCAGTGCGTAGGACATAAACATGGAAGATTTTGAGGACTTGCGCATACCAGTATGGATGAGAATTCCGGCGATCGTCCTCCGACAGAAACATGACGTCGCGGTGACTAGTGCACGGATTGATGGAGTCCTGGTCGCGTATCCTCCTTAAAGTGTACATTTATTATTTCTAACCAAAAAGCAGGTGTCACACCAAAAAAGAGGTGGCACACCAAGAAAAAGGGTGTGTGACTTGGAGGTTGTGGTGTGTGCCACTGTGTGTGTGGTGTGTGGCACCGGAAATTTCCGAACCTTATCCTCCTTAAAGTGTACATTTATTATTTCTATCCAAAAAGGGGTGGTCAGAGCAAAAGGGAGGTGGCACACCAAGAATTTTGCTATGTGACTTGTGTTGAGTGGTGTGTGACCTTGCAGGTTGGTGTGTGCCACCACTGCTTGTGTGTGTGTGCCAAATCCGGAAATTTCCGGCCATTGGGTCGACACACACACAGAGGGTCGACATACCCGGTGTTTGCCGATGCCCAATGCTCGGTTTTTGCCGATTTCCTCGAAATTAGGTTCCAGAGAGCAGTTTGAAGGCCTAAAACTTAATTTTTGAAGGTTTTAAGCTTTCTGAAGGCACTTGGAGGCTAATTTCGAGGAAATTGGCAAAAACCGAGCATTGGGCATCGGCAAACACCGGGTATGTCGACCCTCTGTGTGTGTGTCGACCCAATGGCCGGAAATTTCCGAATTTGGCACACACACACAAGCAGTGGTGGCACACACCAACCTGCAAGGTCACACACCACTCAACACAAGTCACATAGCAAAATTCTTGGTGTGCCACCTCCCTTTTGCTCTGACCACCCCTTTTTGGATAGAAATAATAAATGTACACTGTAAGGAGGATACCTTAGATAAGCGACACACCCTAAAGTGGGTGTGGCACACACCAGGACTGGGGTGGCACACACCAAAACAGTGGTGGCACACACCACAACCAAAGGTGACACACACCACAACCACATCCACACACCATTTCCCCTCTCTCCACACCCTCCCCCATGGTTGTCTAAGGGTCTTTCCAGTAATTATATCAAAAATAATTTCCATATTTAGTAATTATTTTATCAAAAAATGCGTCCAAATAGGTTGCACACACCTGCTGTAGTGTGTGGGGAGGGGGGAAATGGTGTGTGGATGTGGTTGTGGTGTGTGTCACCTTTGGTTGTAGTGTGTGCCACCACTGTTTTGGTGTGTGCCACACCCACTTTAGGGTGTGTCGCTTATCTAAGGTTCGGAAATTTCCGGTGCCACACACCACACACACAGTGACACACACCACAACCTCCAAGTCACACACCCTTTTTCTTGGTGTGCCACCTTTTTTTTGGTGTGACACCTGCTTTTTGGTTAGAAATAATAAATGTACACTTTAAGGAGGATAGTCGCGCCGGAGGTCGTACGTCGTGAAATTGAGGCGCAGCACGCGGTGCAAATAGAGGCCCATGATGGATATCGACGAGCGAGCGGATTCTGAATGTCGGTCATCTGGAAGATCTGGTTGTTGCGGCCAGCCTGGCGCCTAGCCGCAGATGAGAGACACCCGGCGACCCACCACACCATCGACACCCTGAGAGGGCAAGCACCGGGAGCGTTGCCTTGTGTGCGCCTCGTCAGGGGTCGCTCGGGAGTCCCGGCGGGACTCTGTCCGCGTCGAGGCCCGAGCGGCACCCGCATGCGACGTGGGAGAGGGCTCGCTACCCACTCTCCGTGCGCAAAGGGGTGCATCGATAGCGGGACTCGAGGATGGTGTGCGGCGACGTGCGCCGGAGGGCGCGCGCGCTGGAAGAACGACCTCAGGTGCGGGAAGAGACCCAAGATGTGGATAGAAACCCTAAACTAGGGTACATACAACGCGGAGTGCCGTCTTATATACTTTAGGATGGCAGGGCCGAGCATGGCGAGTCACAGGACCAAATGGGTGCTAGGGCGAGGGCGGCGCAGCGCTTGGAATGGCTCGGCGGCGGGTGTTCGGCGGGACTTCCGCTCGACGCATGCAGCCGTGAAGAGAGCCTCTCCAACGTGTCGTGCAGCTGCGCAGATGCGGACGGCCTTATATCGAAGGCGCGAGCCATAGGAGAGCGCCTGTGGGGGAGAGCATGCCTGGGGAGGGGATGCTTGGCGGAACACTGGTGCAACACCCATTCTCTCCAAGAGATGGCTCTTGAGTTGCACGAACAATTTCTGAGCACTAGTTAGGCTTTCAGATCGTCGATCGTCAGAAAGACACGTGCCTCTGTTGCAGGATCCTGATGATCGTGCGCAGTGAAATGGCTGATATTGATGGCCGATTTCTCGTCCTTCGCAACATGATAACGCGACTCAGGGGCCGTATACGGAAGGACATTGGATTTGGCTGTCTTTTCCGAGAGGAGACGCAGACGAGCTGCTCTGCGTTCAGCAGCAGCAAGTTGTGGGGCGATGTTGTGGTGGTTTGTTGTAGCGTTTGCACACTTCAATTTTGGATGTGTGTGCTCGATCTACCCACAATCAGGGACACACAACTCACAAGCCGTTCGAATATGCACCAGCCTGCTATCGTAGCTGTCAGTGGTCCCAACATGGCAAATGTCCCGACCGTAGTCTCCGATAGAATGTATCTTGAATGTTTCAAGGTTGAAAGTGCGGTTCTGGGCGGTAGTGGGTGCTGGCATCCGTGTAGAATTCGCGAGGGCAGCTGTCCGGCGCTGACGAGCCTGCACCTCGCGAGGAAGCTCCTTGGTCTGGATGCCATCAGTACCGTTCTTGAACTTGCGCAACAACGCGCCAAAATCGGCGGTGTCGCTGTCATGAACATCGAGAGACGTATCGGTGTGCATCCGCATTTTGATGGAGGCATGCAAGTCTGCGGCGACGAACAGGAGCTCTTGGAATAGCGTATTTAGCGGCTCTGGAACGAGGTTCTTGGTCGCTGGAATGGCACACTGCGTTTTTCCGTCAGCTCCTCTGCTGGTGACGATGTGGATGATGACGGACCTGGAGTATGTCCTCGAAGTCGCGCACGGCAAGTTTCTTGAGTTTGGACACATTATTGTGGAACTTCCGAATCGTGGAGCAACCGAACGTGGATAGGACACGAAACTTGCAATGGCGTGCTCAGACTCTTGTACAGAGCGTCTGCCAGGTATTTGCGTACCGGTCATCCTTCTTGGACAGGTTTTTCTCGTTGTAGGCCTGGATAACGCGCAGCATGTGTACGAACATTGCTTCGAAATTCCCCTTCTCAAACTGATGAAGCACATCCAATAGGAGCATTCTATGGAAGTTGAAGCCAGTGCGGCCCAAACGCTCAGAAAATGTGTTCCGCAGGAGTGCTGTCAGAGTTACCACAGAATTGGGACTGGAACGCGCACCTTGTTGGGTGTCAATGACGCAGCCTTGAGCAGATGGTTGAGTGCGGCGGAATTGACGACGATTCCGCGGTCGTAGATCGCATGGCGAGCAGCTTGCACTTTCCATTGGCATGTGGTGTCTTTTTGAGCCTGCGTAGTCCGGCGTAGGGCATCGAGTTTTTGACTGACTTTCGGCACCTGTGACTTCGTGATCAGGCACCTTGGACAGAGGCAGTCGCCCTTATCCTTGATGGTCGCAATCAGAACTCTGCCGGCGTGTCAGGGCCTGTGCAATCAGTGCATTCGTTGCACTCACTTCTCTGGGTAATCTGTGATATATGCAATGATTTGCGGAAAACAGAGCCGCCGGATGCCATCAACGCAGTCAACAATCATACCCCATTTGTAGGCATGGATAAACTCGTTGTCAAGTAAGATTCGCCACGATTCGTGCATTGCCTCGCATTTGCAGAATGTTAGAAGCGCTTTCTTTGCCGCTGCGCCGCCAGTATGGCTCTTGATAAAGCTCTGGACATCGTCAGGAAGCTAGCCATGTGCATGAGCGACACAGCAATGAGAAGAAAAGAGTACATACCCGCTCAAAATAACAGAGTTGGCGGAGGGCATTTGCGGACGGACGTGCACGCACATATTTGCTCTGGTTGCCGAACATGACATATCCAGGCCAAATCGACGCCGTTCCGAACTGGGCCAGGTGTGTTGCATCTGGACCAAACATAAGTGCGATGATACAGCAAGGAAGTGCGCCTCCCTGATCCTCATGGATAATCTTCTCCTGAACCTTGGCATGCTCGTCGATCATCGAGTCTGACCAGAAAACCTCGCCATGCACGCGCTCGACTGTACCATTCTCCCTTGTCACGAACATTTTGTAGGGGTTGAACATCCAGCTGGCGGAAGCCTCCTCATACTGGAGGATGTGACGAATCAGCGGGCAGAGACGGTGATGCTGGAAGCCCTTCAGGATGTACTCGACAGAGTGTGCACCGTCGTGCAACTGGCGAAAGCGTCGGAGGATCGGAATATCGATAGATACATTGTCTGCTGTCCAGCCATCGTTGTCGTCGTCTAGGGATTCCCCAAGGGCAGCAAAAGCACGCTTCCATGAGTTATCGCGGAATTCACCAAGGTCAAACTCGGGGTTACGGAGCACATCGGAAACTAGACTGCTCGTATCTTGGAGCGATTTCTTTCCCGAGCCTGACGTGTGCCACTGAAGGAGGAGCTGGTGGCTCTTGGAAGGCACCGCATCACGGAAACGATTGGCTACGGGGATTGCATCTCGAGCAGGGACGCAGAGCTTTGGTGCAAGGCAAGTTGAATAATCCGACAGATCCTCTGGGTCAACGGACGGCGGATACTGGTACTCCTTCCAGAGCCCGAACTTTTTGGGGTGTGTCGTGACACGCCGAGGCTCAGGGCCTGTCAGACCAGCAGGCGTTGCTGCAGCAGGAGTCGGAACCAGCTCGACAGCCTCAGCAGCGATAGGCTCGTGCTGCGCGGGAAGAACATCCTGTAGGCGCCTCAGATTGTATGGACCTGGATGTACATTGTCGTCTAACTCAGTGTCCACGACCTGCAACGATGGATGTCAGAATTGAACAAATAGAGAGAAGAAAGGGAAGACGGCATACTGGAGGCATAGAAGCATTGTCATGCACGGGTTGATCAGTGTCTGGCACCCCAGGGAGGTCATCCGGCACCATAGCGGCGGGTGGTTCGTCATCGACAGCTGCACTGGTCTTGCTACCACTTGCCGCTGTGGCTGGCTGAACAGCCGGGCCGTCAGCAGAAGTCTGCCCCGGCACTGTACGCCTGCGCTTGTTGGGTTCAATGACCGAGGTCTGAAGGGTGGATTCGTGTTTCCGCTTGCGCTTGTTGATTGCCTGGCGCAGCGCATCTTGTTCGCTGGTATGGGCTTCCTGAATAGCTCGTTGGTGAACCTTGCAGCGGCCCTGATGCTGGCGAGATGCCTGGTCTTGGTATATTATATGACCGCATTCACAGGTGTCCATGGGCAGGATGTGGTGACGCGAACGACGCTGAGCGGAGCAAAGGACGGAAACGGAAATTACCGGCCCGTGCGTCCGACCGCCGTGACCTCCGACACGAACTTGCCCCAAGCTGTCGATGACAGTGTCCTGCCTGGATCTTGCACTGGCTATGCCGTGCGACTGAAGGGGGTCCACTCGAATCCGGCAGGCTGTGCAATCCGCAAAAATATGGGCTAATTTCAGCGGGTTCAGCGGCGGCCTCCTGCACAATGTTGCTTGCTGTCCATGGAGCGGCACCTCGCTTGCGGCTGTAGCAGTCTGGCATGCTCTTGCAGATCAACTCTGGGTCATCCTCGAGCTGCTTTATTTGAATTCCAAACGAGTATGACAGACACAGCGGACTGTCTATACTCCGTGAGCTCACGCTCGACACGCAGAAACACGATCCAGCTTGGGCTCGATATCCTATATGGGATTGCGCACGCCGGACAAGCCGGTGCTTGTCTCGCTGCTCTCGTTCCCCACCAGCGCTGCAGTCAGACGGTTGATTCACATCGCCAACTCGTTCTTCGGCCTGCGGCGCCGCGCGTGACTCGTCCTCACGCTTCCTGGGCAGCCTGCCAGCGCTCGAACAAGCATGTATGCCTCCTCCTCTCAGGCCTTGACCTTGACGCCGAGCGCGTGGACCTTGGCGCGGCCCGTGAGCTTCGCAAGACCGCGAGTTCTGTCCTCGACCTGCATGCGCCCTCGCCGCCGCTCGACCCCGGCACGCGTCTCGTCAACTCAATTGCCCGCATCCTTCCTGTGCGCATGTGTGGATATCTTCGAGCTTGCCGCGAGTGTCCTTGATAGGCCTCTTCACACGCAGCGCCGTGAGCTCCGCGCGCGCCTCGTCCGGTTTCGTGCCTCGTCCCGTTCCGTGTTGCAGTCGGCCTCTGACCCGACCCTGCGCAGCCCTGACGCGCCCGACTCGGGGGGCTTTAAAATGTTTGGGAGCCCCGGTGGCCTGCACAGCGGCATGCAAGAGCAGCACACAAACGAACTCACCATCTCACCGCAACCGTCTCCAAGGCGCGCTGAAACGATGCTGGACTATTCCTTCAGCCTGTCCCTTCGTTCAAGAGCCATTTGAACGCGCACGGTCGAGCGGCACGGCAGATCGCACACCTTGGGTCCAGGCCAACATCCCTACCTCGACCAAAGCCTCGCCCAACGAATACAACACGCGCAATAGAGTTGCCTGCGTGTATACAATGCGTAAGTGACACCCAAATCAGCCCCTGTAGAAGACAAACGGACCATTGTATCTTGTTCCCGCAATGGCAGGCTGCGCGAAAAATCAGTACCGCACAGAACGGGTCTTGCGCGGCTGTGTCTGGCTCGTTGAGTGGCGCGCTATCGATTGGTATACACACCTAGGCTGTCCGAGCTTGGTGCGGTGGACGGCAGCTGCTTCTGATACGAAAACTGCACGATCGTGGCCTGCACACGGCGACGGCTCCCAATCGCGACTTATCCCGGTCAAATAGACCACCCTGCACACACCCTGCGCGTTCAAACTCGCGTGAATACCCCTGAACGCTGGCGCCGTCTCTGACACCGCCGACGGGACATACAAGCCACGATCAGACAAGGAACAGCAAAGCGTGCTTCTCCAGTGGCAGGAGGGCATAGCATAGGCGTGCCCCGTCCGTGGATGTGTTGTGGTAGGCTCGTTTCGCTCGGAGGGCACCGATCCGCACTCACGGTGTGTTCGACGTCGCACGGACGATTCTGCGCGCACAAGCTGACTTGCTTTAGGTCACTCTTACTCTGCCCAAGGTCAGAATGCGCGCGCCAACGCTCAGAAGCGCGCAGAACGACTCATCGGCTCGGGCAGCACACCCGCTCGCGACACCGCGATCGCGCGCTTCTGCGCGCAGGAGCCGACTCGGGGCACGCGAGGCATCGCCCAGCGCCTGCTGCATCCTGCGCCAAAGGGCTTGGGCGCGCGCAGGTTCGCCGGCAGCTCGCACGGGCGACTGCCGGATATGCAGCCTCGACCGTGCGCGCGCAGCGCATTCTACCGCCTGGAGTGTATCGCCCCGAACACCGACATTGACGCCCAGGGTGTCGTGCGCGCGGTTCGCTGCGGTTCTGGCGCGAGGGTCTCAAGTGGCAGCGAGTGAAGCACCCGCCTGTCCTATCCTTTCTATTGCAGCAGAACGTGTGTCCCGCCCGCGGATTCGTTGTGGCAGGCCGGGTTTGCTCGGGCAGCACCGACGTCGCGGCCGAAGCGGAGGCAGCGACCTGCACCCAATGATTACGCGCCCGCCGGGCTGCAGCGCAAGTTGTCGACACACGAGCCCGTACCGCTGCCGTCGCCTCGCACGCTGCAGCAGGTGTTCCTGCCGCATCTGTGTTCCACGCAAGAGGGAAGGAAGGACGATCTCGAGGCGGACGGTCACTCCCGATGGAGGTCCGCGCCACTAGGACCAATAAGGACGAAGTCCCAACGCGAGTTCCGTGGAGAGCCGTACTACTTAAGACGAGCAGCGTCCCCACCTGTACCCTAGTCTTTGGATTCTTGGTCTCTCAGAGTCTTTGTGCGTGCACTTGGCCTGGGAGCGTTCCTCCAGCACCGCCGCGCCTCTGGGCCACGGCGGCGCCCCACCTCTGGTCCGAGGCCTCGGGTCCCACACGTCGCAGACCTTGGGTGCGTGGGAGTAGAGGCGAGTACTCCTCATCAGCCCCGGGTCCCCTGCAGAGCCTCGAGCGGAACTCCCGTTGGGACCCTCTCGGGGGTCTCTCTCCCTCCGTACGCCTGCTCTGTGCTTCCACCGTTGCGGGCGAGAGTCAAGGGTCGGGTTGGGGTGTCTCCTAGAGAGAGAGATGCGGTCCGTGTGAGGGTGGGCTGCGGGTGGTGTTCCACTCGTAGGCTCTCGCTCTGCGCGGTTGCCGGCTGGCCGCAACAATCTGGTGACGCGGCTGAGCATCCACTCTGACAAGGGCTTCGTATTCATCCAGCCGCCACACATCATCGCCGTACATCCCCGACGACAGGGCAGTTGACTACAAGCCGTCGACACCGTCGAGTGGCGCGTCGCGCAATGTCCATGCTCTTATCCGCCCCGCTCCATACTCGCACAGACTCGACGCAGCTCATGAGGCCACTGACCGCGCTCACGGTCGGCGCGCCGCCCTCCCTCAGCGAGCGCAAGGCGGACATCAGGCCTGGCAGCAGGCAGCTAGACGCAGTGTGCAATCCCACTGAACCCCTTCATTAAATGCCGTTTGCTAATACACATATTTAGATCTCTTCCAATTTCCGCTTCTTCTCTGACGAGACAGATGGGCGCGTATCCTGTCTTGCAGAAGGGTCTGCATGCATACGCGGGCATCTACAGCATGCACACGGGCAAGGCACCGGGCCTGTCTCTTCGTCCTCTGTGACCGATGAGTCGCTGTTGACTTCCAGTAACACACAGTGATAGCGGAAGTAGGTCTACAGCTGTGAATGGGATACGGCTTCGCCTGCAACTATGGTCTACCAATGTTGAGTACGAAAGCGCACCGGACAGTGAGCGGTAACTTACCAAATAGGCACCACCGTTCGCAATGAGCGTCCACTTCCACTTCTCGTCAAGTGTTCGAATTTTTAGGTTGTGTTATCACGAGCATCTGGGCCAGGTGAGTGAACACTTGAGACTTGTGGAAACCCACTGACTGTATTCCCAGATGGCAGGAGCAACACGCTCAGGTTCCAGTGAGCCGGAAACGTAATGTGGAACATTTTCAACGCCCTTCGATGCAAGTGAGAGCGCAGGTCTTGTTGGTTCTTATCACCTGGCGCCGTGGTCATTCGCTCAATGATCACTGTAATGACCACAGCCCCAAAGCGTGCGGGCTCCACCCGAGCGTGGTTGCAAGGATCCGCAAGGACCCACGCAGATTGCAAATACCCACGCTGGCTGCCTATAAATGCGGGCACTGATCGTACGCAGTTTCCCCTCGAAAAACTCTCAATGATGCCCAATCAGTCTGGCTCTGAATCGCCTCCCAACGAGGAGGGTGTTCAAGGGCACCGCAAGCGCCCTCGTCGCTCTTGGTCGCGTGGGCGTTCGCCTCGCCGACGTCGATCAGGGGAGCGGGCACGCTCAATTAGCCGCCGCGACTCGCAGTCACACTCCCACTTGCGATTCAGATCCCCCTTGCGCACTCTCTCACGCTCGCGCTCTCGTGGCCGCCCGACTCCGCCGCAGCGAAACTCTCGCCCGCTGCAGCCGCAGCCACAGGCCCGTCCTCGCGCGACCATGGGCGGACACAATGGGCCCAATGTCTGTTACCGCTGATGCTAATCCCTATACTAGACACGGCCATTGCTTTGCAGCGTGGGAGAAGCTTCTTGTTCAGGTGCCCGAGCTTGAGCAGGAGCTGGCTGAGTGCACAGTTCGGCGGGCTACTGTCATTCGGAAATCCGTGAGCCCCGCAACCGTTACATGTTGTACCAGCTCATCTCCACATGCAGCTTGACAAAGGGCATTCGCAGGCGCGAAGCGACAGTATCACCGGGCTCAAGAAGGTTGTCTACGTCTGGATTGATCTCCTGTGCATCATCCCCGAGGAGACGACACCTCCTTGCTGACAAACAGGTGCTTGGCTTCACCAATCTGACGACGGCAATGCTATTGTGCCCATGCAGGCTTGACATTAATAAGGAAGGGTGCGTTTTGGCAGGGTTGGTGCTCGTTGTCGCTCACATTTGGCGCAGTGTTCGTGAAGGACTCGAGAGTAACAGCATCAAGAAGGGGTTGCTCCCGCTGGTGTTCTTCCTCGACCAGAACTTCGAGGCTACCAGCCTTGACACTCTCGGCGGCCTCTTGCGGGGTATTCTGCTGCTCTGGGTGCATCATCCATCCACTGGCTGCCTGACTTGCTCATTTGCATGGTCTGCCCAGACATATCGCCACATTTTCACAAGTCCTTCATCTGCACGCTCCGGGAAGAGCGCCACTGCCAGGAAGTCGAACTCGGAGATCGCGGGTTACAAGGCGGTGACCTACGAAAGCATTGCCTATGCTGGCACTATCGTATGCGTGATCTGTTCTTGCAGCTTTGCTGAAACTCATTTGTGTTGCAGCTTCGATTCCTTCTTTCCTCTAGTCGCTCGTTCAACATGCGTGACCTGGAATACAACTACGGGAAGGACTGCTTCGACCACATTGTCCGCGTCCTCAAACGGGAATGCGAACCTCGCGCGGACGGCACCATTAGTGCAGCTGGCGAAGACCTGCTCAACTTCTGGAACCTGTGCATGCATCATCATCTATTCATTGTCTAATCTGACCGCTGATCAGGTCCGTGTTTGGCGCTGGTGCCACGACTGAGAAGAACAATGATGACAACATGGGCGCCATGCTGGACGCGGCACGCGCTGCAGCTGTGGCACCCGCCGCGGAGGCTGCTGGATCGGGCACCGCTTCTTGAATAGTTTGTACTACCTTGTGTCTGCAATATCATAGATTTCCATTTGTAACAACTTTGACCAATGGTGAGGATGGGCACCATATTCAGACAGGCCGTCCATGGACTGTCAATGAATGTAGTTAACTGCGACGTCTTACAAGAAACCTGTAAGTCGCCCAGCCCCACAATTCCACCTGGAATTCCAGGTGGAAAAATGAAAGTTGCTCCAAGTGAACTAAAAAACACTTTTGCGTATCATTGTTTTTTGGGGGGCACCTGGAATCCCACTGGAATTCCAGTTGAAAAAGGTAGCTGTTTTGAATATGGACATTCTGGACGTCCAGGTCATGTGACTCTAAAACATTCGAAAAACGCGTATAGTTAAGTTAGGTTAGGTTAAGTTAGGTTAGGTTAGGTTAGGGGTTAGGTTAGGGGTTAGGTTAGGTTAGGTTAGGGTAGGGTATGTTTTAAATTTCAGTTCCAGGTGGAATAAAGAACAAAGTTTTCTAAAATTGCATTTTAACAGTTTTGGAGTGGATGGACAAATTGGAATTCCAGGTGGAATTCCAGTTGGACAAGTGGGGCAGGGTAAGGTTCTCCAAGAAAGCCCTCAGACTGGCAACGGCCATGCCAGAACACCATCATTCTGAGGCTCGGATTGTCACTGGGAGTCAGGCTGGCAACGTTCGTATAGTGTGTGGTCAGATGTCACGGCAGAGCACACCGCACTCGCCGGGACTGGCGCTGAGGAGGGGAACTATGCGAGCAAGAACATGGGTGGTGCATTGACCAGACCAAATCTGGGGATCAGCCCCGAAGGCCGTCCGCCCTATATACACATCATGAGAACACCGGAACAAGACTATCCCAGATCACAGTACTGCCTCGAGAGAGGTCGCCGATCTGAGCCGAAGCCAACGATGTCCTCGAAGCCCGAAGTGGCTCGACGAATAACCCATAACCGAACTCGTCCCCACGAACCAACGATCGAGCAGGCGTTGGACATACCGGGATATGCCTCGAAGACTCCTCGAAGGACCGTAGTCTCTTGTAGACCATCGTAGAGCCCCGAGCGCGCGAGGGGGTGAAGGTGCGGCGCGATCCGGTGCCGCTGCAGACGTGCATTGCGCCGTGGCCGCTCGTCGAAGTCTCCGGGATGTAGAGCGAGCGTGCGAAGGACATCGGAGAGGTGTCTCGAAGGTATCCCGGATGGCACGAGGTCGGGGGAGCGTCTCTGTCGAGAGAGCAGTGTCGAGGGGTATGGCTGGGAAGAGCGCGGACAGCGCTGCAAGCCAACGGCACGAGATACCGGCGTATACACAGCACCCTAGAGGTGAGAGAGGGTGGGCGAAGATATCCCGGATGCTGGGGGTACGAGGGGATGTTGAGCAAGTGGTTCGAGATCGGGCCGCGGGACCAGAGTCCGTATATGGGCGAACCGGCCGAACGCGAGCCGCCGAAGCGCGGGGGCGAGGGTCTCACCCTCTAGACGAGATGAGATCTGTTCCACAAGCACATCCCGGGTCTGAGGTCGCCGAGGTGAGTCGTCGTCGTTGAGATCGGTCGAGTCGTCCCATAAAGGCAGCAACGCTTGATGGGGTGTGGGTGTAGCGAAGTCTCACCCGACAGATCAATTCGGCTCGCGATTCCGCATCCCTAGTGCCTAGGGACTAAGCGGTATAACACGATTTGAGAATGGCGAACTGAATGGGTAGGTGGGGGAGACTGCGAAGAGGCGAGACTTCGAGCGATGAGAGGTTGGAGCGTGCGAAGACCTCGAAAATCGCAACATCAGAGAACCGTCATTCTGACGGCCGGCTGACAACCTCTGACGAACCCGCGATCAGGCTTACACCAGTCTTACCGGAAAATAGTCATATTACCAAGTCTTATGAAATGGTGCATGGCTTACAATCATTATATAGTCTTACATTCGTTACATTGGATTATATTTGATGACCTTCGATTGTGAGTCTCCGGAGGTTTTGCTGATGGAGCAGTGTCACATCGTCGCATACAGCATCGCGAAGGTTGGTGAAGGCCTTCTGTTGCTCCAGGCCCCAGTGGAAGACAATGTTCTTCTCTGTGAGCCTATTGAACGGCTTCGTGACGTGGGCAAAGCGCGGGATGAAGTTGCGATAGAAGTTGCAGAACTGTATGAACGACCGAACTTTGCGAAGCGTCGTGGGGACGGGCCATCGGCAAACTGCCTTGACCTTCGCAGGGTCCATCGTGACCTGACCGTCTCCGATGACGAGGCCAAGGAAGTTGACCTTCTGTTTCTCGAACTCGCACTTCTCGAGCTTGAGGTACAGACCGGTTTGGCGGCACAGCTCGAGGACTGAGCGGACGGTTTGCCGGTGGTCTTCGAGCGTGCGGGTGAAGACCAAGAGATCATCCATGTAGACGATGAGGACGACCCTGCGAAGCAGGTCGCTGAAGATGTCGTCGACCATACGCTGGAACGTGGCGGGGCTGTTGGTCATGCCGAAGAACATGACCCTCGGCTCGAACAGGCCGTGGCTCGTGATGAAGGCAGCCTTGAACTTGTCGCCAGGGCGAATGCGCTCGTTGTTGTACCCCCATCAAACATCGAACTTCGAGAAGTACTTTGCATCTTTGATCTTGGTAAGGATGTCAGCAACGAGGGGCAGCAGGTACGAGTCGCGAACGGTGTGATCATTAAGGCGGCGGTAGTCCATCGTCAGGCGTAAACCGCTGTCCTTCTTGCCTACAAAGAACAGAGGCGCCGTGATGGGCGAGTTTGAAGGGTGGATGCGCCCTGTAGCGAGGTTCTCGTTGAGGAACTCGTTCATGGCCTCCTGTTCCCTTGGGGGGAGGGCGTATACCTTGCCGTGCATCTTGCGTTCGCCCTCCCATCCCGGCTTCAGGTTGATCTCGTGGTCCCATTGGCGATGTGGCGGGAGTTTGTCGAACTCCTTCTTCTCGAAGACGTCGCGGAACTCGCGATACTGCGGCGGGATGTCGGCCGTGACGACCGGGCGGGCTTCTTGTTCGATACGCGTCGAGATGGACTCGAAGGCGCGAATCTACTCGCCCTCGTGCTCCGCGAAGCCGTCCAGAGACGCGATGAGGTTCGAGTTGAGGTCGGCGAGGTACAGGGCATGTTCGGGTGGGGGTGGTGTGGGCGGCGCCGGCATGTTGCAGCGCGGTGGGCAGCGCGAGAAGCGCAGAATATTGCGCTGCCAGTCGATCTCAGGGTTGTGCTCCTTGAGCCAGTCGTGGCCCAGGAATATGTCTTGTTTGCCGCCGAGGTTCGCGACAGGGAAGTCGCGCTTCTCGGAGTGCACGGCCCCGGCTGTGTCGTGGATGACGACGAGGAGCTCGACGTACTCCTTGATGAATCCGTTGACTGACCCGTCGGCGTTGTAGACAGCCCGGACGATGGCGGCGGGTTGGGTGGTGAGCTGCTTGCGTTTGACGAAGTCGGGGTTGATGCTCAAGGTGGTGCAGCCGCTATCGAGCAGAGCGCGGGCTTCGAGGCGTTCGGCGGTGTCGAGCGCCGTGACGGTGAGGCGAAGGGTCATTTGCCTTAGAGTCGAAGGGCGAGCTTTGACGTTTCTTAGGTGGTCACGTGGGGGTATCGTATCGGCGGATTGGGGATCTGTATTCAGTAGAGACGGTACTCCTTCAGCTTCCCACAGCGAGCGCGTGAACATCACTGCAGGACGGAATAATCCTGGTCCTCATCGTCCTCGGCGACCTTGACGCGATCCTCCTCGAGGGCTCCTTCGACTGTGGTGGAGCGGCCTGCGACGATCTTCGAGATCTCGTAGAGGTTGTTGATCATGAGTGTTCCGCCAATGGCGTCTCGTGAGAGGGAAGCAAGCTCGAGGATCGTAGCGACCATCAAGCGGAACTCCCGTCGGGACCCAAGACAACCGACGGACCACCGAGAGCGGCGTATAAGAAGAGCGCAACGCAGTGCCTGTACTCTAGTCTTTGGATTCTTGGTCTCTCAGAGTCTTTGTGCGTGCACTTGGCCTGGGAGCGTTCCTCCAGCACCGCCGCGCCTCTGGGCCGCGGCGGCGCCCCACCTCCGGTCCGAGGCCTCGGGTCCCACACGTCGTAGACCTTGGGTGCGTGGGAGTAGAGGCGAGTACTCCTCATCAGCCCTGGGTCCCCTCCAGAGACTCGAGCGGAACTCCCGTCGGGACTCTCTCGGGGGTCTCTCTCCCTCCGTACGCCTGCTCTGCGCTTCCACCGTTGCGGGCGAGAGTCAAGGGTCGGGTTGGGGTGTCTCCTAGAGAGAGAGATGCGGTCCGTGTGAGGGTGGGCTGCGGGTGGTGTTCTACTCGTAGGCTCTCGCTCTGCGCGGTTGCCGGCTGGCCGCAACATAATCCAAAGACTAACACACCATCGCGGCGCGGTGTAACGATGCCCGCGTCGCCTCGCTGCTCCCTCATCCTCACGAGACCCGAGGCCAATCAACTCTCTCACCGTATACCAACTCTTGTTTCTCTACCACGACCTCTCCCTTCGCACCACACGGACGACGCGAAGGACTACTACACCTCGCGCACGACCAGGGCCAAGGTTCCCGACAACCATGACCGGCTCTTTGCTGCGACCCGCACGAAGCGTGCTGCGACCGACGAACGGGTCCCGACACGAGCGAGCGCACAAGATGCCACCCTAGCGAGCGCACCTCTCCTCGCGCGCGCACGTACGACAAGGACGGGCTCGGCGAACCCGATCCCGAAGCCGAAGGCACCTCCCGTCTCAGCACACGATCGCTTGAGAAACCCGTCGGACGTCCTACGGAGACCCGACTGGGGGCTCGAGGAGACCTTCTTCGCTGAGTCTTTCTCAGATTTCCGACTTTCACACCGTTCTGACAAGCCAAACTTGCAATTCATTCCAAATCTTCAAAGACACGACAAGGGCATTCTACGACTACACAAGAGAAGCGGCGAGACGGCGCACACGCTCGACGACGACGTCCTGCTCCGCAACGGCAGCGTGCAACCCCGCAACGCGACGACGGAGATCCGCATGCCCGTCCCTCGCCTCCTGCGCCCGCGCCTCCGCGACCTCCACGAGCGCGGACACTCTCTCCCCGACAGCGCGACCCTCCCGTCCTACCAACGGCCACTCGGCCCCAGCGCAAGGACGATGCCCGTCGCGACACGCACGGCAGGAACGGTTCACGCGCCTCGTACGCGGATGGACTCGACCGAGGCACTCGCGTTCCAAGCGCGCGCAGCGAGCGCACTGCGAAACGGCCAAGATCAGCATGTGCACGACGCGAAGGACGGAGAAGGCGCACCGGTACCTCCGCCACCACGACGTCGAGCTCAGGCGATCGCGCACGACGCGAAGCACGACGAGCGGGGCGCGTGCGGGACTCCCGCTCGGGCGAAGACGCGCGACCGCCGCCAGAGCCCCGATCACTGGGACCCTCCCCCTCTCCATCCTCGTCGCTGTCGGCAAGGTCGAGCTCACGACGGAGGGCGCTGATGCGTTCGTCGCGAGCGCGTCGAAGAGGATCCAGGCGAGGGCCGGGATCGTCGCTGGTCCACGTTCGATCGAACACGTCCTCGGGGTCGGACGCGAACCAGGCGTCCTCCAGAGGCAGGAGCGGAGCACGCGCGTCCAGTGTCTCATACCACCGGCGCACGAGGGTCACGACGCGGCGCTCGAACCAGGCGCGTTCGCTGGGGGTCAAGACGCGATCGCGCACTCGACGGACAGCGCGCCGCATCTTGCGATACAGCTCGAGCTGGTCGAGGCCCAAAGCCGGCTCGCGGGGAGGGAACTGATCCAGCGCGATCCAGCGCTCCAGCAGTCCGACCAGGACGAGCTCCAGACCAGTGGGGGACGGCAAGAGCGCCACGAGGTCCAAGAAAAGCCGCCGCCGGTGAAGGAGCTCTCGCAGCTCGAGCTCGGGACGCGGCTCTAGCGGCAACGGCGAGTACGAAATCGGAGAAGGCGAGCGCTCGCGCGACGCGGGACGAGTGGGCAGCACCGAACGGGCCATTCGACAAGTACGAAGTCAAGAGGCGGAGTCACCGACGGGACTCGACGTCGAACTTTATACTCGCAAAAGTGTCCGACAAACGCTATGCCACAAGCGGCGACCGGGCCAGAGGGCGTTGAGAACGCTACGAGCTACGTCCTACCCCCTGAGACTCGACGCAGAAAGACTGAGATCGTCGAAGAGGTCGCAACGGCACTCCCGGCGGGAGCCCCGCACCTGACCCGCACCTGCCTTTCCGCTTCGGGCACCGGCGCTCGGGCCGGGCGCCCGGTCACAATCCGTGCTCGGAGAGCGTCGCCTCGCACGTCCGCGGCGAGGCGGCGCGCGGGATGAACAGCACAAACCGATCCGGAGGGGACGGGGAGACGTCCTCGCACGCCACGCCTGTCGCCACACACCCTGCGCAAGACAAATCGGGTTGCCACGACCAGAGGAAACAGGGTAAGACGGCGTCGATACAACGGCGACACTACGGGGCGGTCAGTACGGGAAGCCAGCAACGCGAAGGAAGCCGCACGCTGCGGAGCGCCGGCCGGACACCCTGTCTCCCCGCAACCGAACTCGCTACCGCCCGCGCACCTCCGGCGCGCTCCCGCAGACCCAGAGCGGAGAGATGGAGGCGACGAGGGGACGCGTTATCGAGGACCCTCTGCGACGGAGAGTCGTCGAACAAGGAGCGTGCTCGCTCTCCGTAGGCGCGGAGGACCGCCGCGAGCGGTGAGGGAGTCGTGTCGGCGACGCGCAGGCAGTACGCCCGAGCCGACAGCCCCACCTCGACGAGTAACTCCAACACCGGCGCGCGGAGCGGACCGTCTGTGGCACTACGGGAGTGCACGACGCTGAGGCGCGCACGAATGCGATCCTCCCAGGCCCTCATCGCTCGCCAAAAGTCGACATCGTCCGGACCCACGAGCAACCGGAGCCAACGCTCGGTCAGGAGAAGGGCGGGCCTCTCCACGTAGGGAAGCCGCACGCTGCGGAGCGCCGGCCGGACACCCTGTCTCCCCGCAACCGAACTCGCTACCGCCCGCGCACCTCCGGCGCGCTCCCGCAGACCCAGAGCGGAGAGATGGAGGCGACGAGGGGACGCGTTATCGAGGACCCTCTGCGACGGAGAGTCGTCGAACAAGGAGCGTGCTCGCTCTCCGTAGGCGCGGAGGACCGCCGCGAGCGGTGAGGGAGTCGTGTCGGCGACGCGCAGGCAGTACGCCCGAGCCGACAGCCCCACCTCGACGAGTAACTCCAACACCGGCGCGCGGAGCGGACCGTCTGTGGCACTACGGGAGTGCACGACGCTGAGGCGCGCACGAATGCGATCCTCCCAGGCCCTCATCGCTCGCCAAAAGTCGACATCGTCCGGACCCACGAGCAACCGGAGCCAACGCTCGGTCAGGAGAAGGGCGGGCCTCTCCACGTAGGAGGGGAGCACGAGGGCCAGCTGGCCGAAGAGCTGTTCGCGGACCAGGGCGAGATCGAAATCGTCCCGACGCGCGGACAACGGTCGTTCCATCCCGGAGGGGTCGACCAGGAAAGGAGGGCAAGGCGCAAACCCCGCTACGACCTCGACCTTGGGGGGGGTTATGTTCCGCCAATGGCGTCTCGTGAGAGGGAAGCAAGCTCGAGGATCGTAGCGACCATCAAGCGGAACTCCCGTCGGGACCCAAGACAACCGACGGACCACCGAGAGCGGCGTATAAGAAGAGCGCAACGCAGTGCCTGTACTCTAGTCTTTGGATTCTTGGTCTCTCAGAGTCTTTGTGCGTGCACTTGGCCTGGGAGCGTTCCTCCAGCACCGCCGCGCCTCTGGGCCGCGGCGGCGCCCCACCTCCGGTCCGAGGCCTCGGGTCCCACACGTCGTAGACCTTGGGTGCGTGGGAGTAGAGGCGAGTACTCCTCATCAGCCCTGGGTCCCCTCCAGAGACTCGAGCGGAACTCCCGTCGGGACTCTCTCGGGGGTCTCTCTCCCTCCGTACGCCTGCTCTGCGCTTCCACCGTTGCGGGCGAGAGTCAAGGGTCGGGTTGGGGTGTCTCCTAGAGAGAGAGATGCGGTCCGTGTGAGGGTGGGCTGCGGGTGGTGTTCTACTCGTAGGCTCTCGCTCTGCGCGGTTGCCGGCTGGCCGCAACAATGAGGTCTCTAATGACCTCACGGAGGTCGGTCTCCTTGCAGTCGTGCGCGATGTGGCCCGGCTTCTTGCAGCAGTAGCAGAGCCCGAAGGCGCGCACGCGGTGGCGGTCGACATCCATTGGGTCCGGGTCACGGGGGACTTGAGCGGCGGGCACAGCCAGAGCGGGGGCACGATGAGCATGGCCAGCGAAGGTCGCCAAAGTGGTTGTAGCGACAGCGGGGGCCGCCGGGGGCGGTGGGAGCGGCGTGTACATCTGCGCCGCGCTGTAGGTGCGTGGGGCGGGGCGCGGCGGCGCCGGGGTGTGGTTGGTGTCGCCGTGGCAATGGATGACGGGGTCCTGGTCCAGGGCGTAGGCCCGGAACTCCTTGTAGCTGATGTTCTTGAGCGCCTGAGCGGCGACGTTCTCGCGAACCTTCTTAGCTTGGTCCTCGGTGAGGGCGCCGCTCGCGATGAGGGTTTCCGCGATGGCGTGGCGCGTTGCGTGGTGTTGCTCGTGGGTCTGCATCATGGCGAGGACGAGCGCAGAGTGAAGCACGCGGTGGAGGTAGTCGACGAGGATAACATCGTGGTACTCGAGGACGATGAAGCCGGCCTTAGCGCGAAGCTCGTCGAACTTCAGGAAGAAGACATAGGCAGCATCGCGGCCCTGGTGGAGGTGGGCGATCTTGTCGCGAGCGTACTCGGCGATGCGGGGGTCGAGGAACTTCTCGTCGAGCTCGTGGAGGAACTCCTCCCACGTCATCGTGGTCGTTCCGACGTCGTGGTTGTGGGTCCAGTTGCGGGCCGAAGTGTTGGTGTTGTCCTTTGTTAGGAAGCTGAGCGTGGAGAGGATGCAGTCGCGATCCTTCGGGATCACCTGGATGTAGCGCTTGAGCCTCTGGCGGAACGTTTCGTATCCCGCGCGCGAGCCATCGTAGGCTTCAAGGGCTTGAACATATTTCTTGGGTGCGGCCAGCATCGACGATGGCCGTTTTGAGGGATTTGGCAAATTGTCCGATATTGAGCGACATCGGCAAGGATTGGGTGAGGGAGAGTTGGCTTAGTCAGAGGGTGAGGGCGTCCGCAGGGGAGAGCGGGGTCGGATTGGGGTTCGGGGTGAATTGCAACAGGTTGGCAAGGTTGCCGAGGGCGGCGGAGCGTGCAGACAGTAAAGAAGAGAGGAGGAGGGCAGAGCGTCGGTTGGGAGAGGGTAGATTCGAGCTTCTGTTACGATAACCGGGAATACTCGCCAGAATCGACGCTCAGCAGGGGATATGTGGGGAAAAGCGAGATGTATTGACGGTGGGCAAACCAGCTCGAATCTAAAGTGAAGCAAACATGAAGGTATGTAGAGGGCCAGTCCAGATCTACAAAGCCGTTCGCAGTCCGGGTTTGAGTCGCAATCCGGCGATCGTGCCATCAGCCGGCGATGCGACATTCGATGAAGCCCAAAATCGAAAAGCGAAGGTCGCTGAGGTGGAAGTGAGTGACGGCGGAGTGCGCGAGGGCCGATAAAAAGGCGGTGATAGCAGTAAAAGGGCTTGAGCCGCAACAGCAGGCTGCTTTCACTCCCGACTCCAAGAACTTTTGCATGGATCCAGAGGAAAGTCTCTCCCTTTCAGTGTCTGAATTGGAAAATGATGGTGTATCTGGATAGTGACTTAGCTGCATAGAAAGATGGCTGGCCGGAAGGTTACCTCCGTGGACCACATTGCCTTGTGGGCCAAGCCTGTCCCCATTCTGATGCTCGCCTATAAAATGAGTCAGAGATATCAGATAGGTATTGAAGTTATTGCTCAGACCTGGCCCATCACGTGGCTCTGAAGGAGTGCCCTTATACGCAAATGCCTGCAAGAAGAGATGTTACTGATTGGCAAGATTCATCATCATGTTGTCAATAACTGTATTCGTAGCGTCTTCCTCGGGATACATGGCATTTCCATTGGTTTGTACACTTTTGTTACTTTATACTACAAAAAGTACTAGGCATAGAGCACTATTGGGGAGGGTATACCATCGGCTCTGTGGCCTAGTGGTAGCGCTCCAGGTTTATTAGTCAGCAACTGATGGCTGGAGAGCTGCAGGTTCGAATCCTGCTCATTGTGCACTTTTGGTCCCCAAAACTCGGCCCGAAAAATTTTGGCATAGAAAACTCGGCGCCGAAAAAAATAAAACTTGGCGCCGAGAAATGTGGAAAATTTGGCAGTTCTATCCTGAAATTTGTGTCAGCTTGTTAGGCCGAATGGCGAACTGAATGGGTAGGTGGGGGAGACTGCGAAGAGGCGAGACTTCGATGTTCCGCCGGGACTCCCGAAGGCAAGGACGACCCGCTGACGACCCAGACGGAACTCTCACGGAGGCCCGTGGGGGAGGTATATAAGCAAGCGCGAGATCCGTGATGTACCCTAGTCTTTGGATTCTTGGTCTCTCAGAGTCTTTGTGCGTGCACTTGGCCTGGGAGCGTTCCTCCAGCACCGCCGCGCCTCTGGGCCGCGGCGGCGCCCCACCTCTGGTCCGAGGCCTCGGGTCCCACACGTCGTAGACCTTGGGTGCGTGGGAGTAGAGGCGAGTACTCCTCATCAGCCTTGGGTCCCCTCCAGAGGCTCGAGCGGGACTCCCGTCGGGACCCTCTCGTGGGTCTCTCTCCCTCCGTACGCCTGCTCTGCGCTTCCACCGTCGCGGGCGGGAGTCAAGGGTCGGGTCGGGGTGTCTCCTAGGGAGAGAGATGCGGTCCGTGTGAGGGTGGGCTGCGGGTGGTGTTCCACTCGTAGGCTCTCGCTCTGCGCGGTTGCCGGCTGGCCGCAACATAATCCAAAGACTAACACACCATCGCGGCGCGGTGTAACGATGCCCGTGCCGCCTCGCTGCTCCCTCACCCTCATGAGACCCGAGGCCAAACAACTCTCTCCATATACCAACTCTCACTCTTCTCGACCCGACCTCTCCCTTCGCACCGCACGGTCCCGGCGAAGGACAACGATACCTCTCCGAACGACCCAGGACGAAGGCGCCGACTGTTACGAAAACGGCTCTCGCTTGCGACCCGCACGAAGGGCGCTGTGACCGACGAACGGGTCCCGACGCCAGCGAGCGCACGAGTTGCCACCAAGGCGAGCGCAGAACACCTCCGCGCGCGCGCGTACGACAAGGACGGAGATGGCGAACCGATCCCGCAGAGTGACGGCCCCATACGCACGGGGCCGCACGCCCAGCCACCATGTTTAGGGAGGGTCCACGCCCCCCGCCGCAGACCTCCCGCTGAGTCACTCCATCTTCGTTGCCTGCGATTACAGACTGGCTGAGCCCCGCCGCGGCAGCGCTCGCCCCGACGTTCGCACCCCCCACATTTTATATTCGAGAAAACTAGCACGCGGTAGACGAAGAGGAAGACTACACTAAGAAGACTCGTCGGCCGGCACGGAGCTGAAGCCGAACGACAACGAGACGAATTCCAGCAGGGCGGAGAAACGCGCTCCCGTCTCCTCCAGGCTCGAGCGCAGCCCGGACACCTCCGCGCGGAGGTCCGCGTTGGCCTGGTTCAATGCCGAAACCGACTGCTCGAGGCGCGACAAGTCGTCCCCGCCCCCTCCCAGTCCCGACGGCGAGGGCGGCGGCGGCGCAGTCATACCCTCCCAGACGGCACCCTGGCAGCGAATCCGACGGACCGCGCACCGCTGACACACCCCGGGCACCCGAGTCGTAAGGTTGAGCCGAACGGTACAGACCAATCCCGCACCGGCGCAGTTTTCGCACTAGAAGGCGACGCTCGTGTCAGTACCGCACGACGACCCCCGGTGCGAGAGCAAACGACGCACCGCGACGAGGGCGGGGTCTCCGTCCGACCATCGGGAAGGGCGAGAGCGAACGTCCTCGACGAACTCGAAGCTCGACTCCCCCTCCTCGTCATCACCCGAGTTGCTGGGAACGAAATCGTCGTCGGACGGCGAAGCATCCTCGGGCAGCGGCCCGGACAGGAGCGACCGCACCCATAGCGACGGGGACGGGAGTCCCGTCGGGACTCCCGCACCTGCAAGCGGCGTCACCGCCCTTCCCACCCTTGGAGTCGGCGGAGGTGCATTCTCGAGCGCCTCGAGGCGGTCGCGCAGCTCGCCCACGTAAGCGCTGAAGGCGACCCGCTCGTTGCGCAAGTCGGGGCCGTGGTAGCCCACGTCCCACGTCGCGCCGGCCGCCTCGTCGATCGGCGTCCGATACCACTCTTGCTCGTTGGGAGTGAACGTGGCGCGCTCCATGATCGTCTCCTGCCAGCGAAAGACGGCCGTGGTGACGGCGAGGTCGAGCTCCTCGCGGTCGGCAGCCCGGACATCCCCGGCACGCGCACACGCGACGTCAAACTTGTCTAGGGCAGCTACGACGGAGGCACGCAACCTCACCTCGATCTCGCGAGCGCTGGGCGTCTCCACGAACTGGTCGAAGAGGATCCACCGCTCGAGCTCGGAGCGCAAGATCAGCTCCCCCGTCCCGTTCGGACTGTACAGGTCGTCCAGACGACCGAAGAGGAACTCCCGGGTGCGTGCTTCGGTGAACGCCACGCGGACCTCGTCAAGGGACAGCCGCGCGACCGCCGACATGTCGGGCACGAAGCGGGGCATGATCTTCATGGGGACGACGCGACAACTGGGCGAACAGCAGTAAAAGGTGACGAGGGAGGAGGAGACCTCGCACGTCGCGACTGGCCAGTACATATACGCCGGTAACCACATGCGACGGAGCTACGGACGGAGGCGCCAGAGTCCCGCGTTCCCCCTGTCTGGGCCCCCGATGGCACGCGGACCCCCGTCGGAACTCTCGCACGGGTCCTCCTCGTCCCCCTCGTCCTCCTCGCCCTTTTCGTCCTCCTTGGCGCTCTTGGGCACGAACGACATGCCCACTTCGGGAGACAACCACGCATCCGGGAGACGGTAGTACTCCAGCCCCGCGCGAAGGTCCGGTCGGTACCCGACGCACGAACACCCGCACACAAGGCAGCGAGCGCACGACTCCTCCGTTACCCAAGAAAAGCACATCTCCCCGGTGAACGCGCAGCGGGCGCACTACGCATATCAGCCGACCGAGGGAACGGGGATGACACGGAGGTACGCACCTGGCTTATCGAAGAGTACACGCTCTGGTGGCGCGTCAGGAGCTGCGGGAATCGCACACCCCCGACTCGGGCGGAGAACCCGAGCTGGTACAGGTGCTCCTCCCTCGCACACTCGACGAGCGACGCGTCGCACGCGGGGATCGTCTCCCACATTTCGCCCTCCTCGAGAGCGGCGAAACGAGCAGCGCCAGGGGCGCCGGGGAAGTACTGTCGGATGCGCAAAGCGTAGTGGCGAGCGGCACCCACGAGGACGCGGAGAAGCTCGAGCGTGGCAGTCGCGTCCGGCAGTCCGAGCGAACCACGCGACTCGACCAAGGAGACGCGACCGCGCACCAACATCTCTCGCGCGTGCATCTCCGAGCGAACCCCGGGACGATCGAATCCGACGCGGAGGCGCATCCACTGCTCGGTGAGGGACAACAACTGGGTGCCGACGAGGCGAGGAAAGTACAACGCGATGACACCAAACAACCGTTCGCTGTCGGCGAGGATCGCGAACTCCTCGACCCGGTCTACAAGGGGACCGTCAAGGGTAGGTTCCATGACACACACGGCACGTCGCGGCTCGTCCTTGGGGGGGGTTATGTTCCGCCGGGACTCCCGAAGGCAAGGACGACCCGCTGACGACCCAGACGGAACTCTCACGGAGGCCCGTGGGGGAGGTATATAAGCAAGCGCGAGATCCGTGATGTACCCTAGTCTTTGGATTCTTGGTCTCTCAGAGTCTTTGTGCGTGCACTTGGCCTGGGAGCGTTCCTCCAGCACCGCCGCGCCTCTGGGCCGCGGCGGCGCCCCACCTCTGGTCCGAGGCCTCGGGTCCCACACGTCGTAGACCTTGGGTGCGTGGGAGTAGAGGCGAGTACTCCTCATCAGCCTTGGGTCCCCTCCAGAGGCTCGAGCGGGACTCCCGTCGGGACCCTCTCGTGGGTCTCTCTCCCTCCGTACGCCTGCTCTGCGCTTCCACCGTCGCGGGCGGGAGTCAAGGGTCGGGTCGGGGTGTCTCCTAGGGAGAGAGATGCGGTCCGTGTGAGGGTGGGCTGCGGGTGGTGTTCCACTCGTAGGCTCTCGCTCTGCGCGGTTGCCGGCTGGCCGCAACATTCGAGCGATGAGAGGTTGGAGCGTGCAAAGTCCTCGAAAATCGCAACAAATACTAGATACAGTGAGCAAATGGCGAGTACTGTAGACTTTCGACCATAGCTTTGTGGTAATCTGTAATCGGCGACCGCGAAGCAAAGCTAATCCTATTTGTAATGTGTAATCTGGGCTCGCGAAGGAGGGGTATTACACCGAAAAATTTCCGGCCGCTCCGCGGCCCAGGTTTGTTTTGACTTGCCTAATTTGGAACCCGGCGCGGATGTAAGATTACTGACGACGCCGCAGTATCTTGGGTGTACTTTGGAAGCCGCGAATACATGACATTTTGCCTACAGTCTCCACTTATTGAAGTCTCTGTACCAGCCCGGAGTATGACGGGCACGAGACGATGGTTCCCTGGTCAGTGGCTGCACTGCGCGCGCCGCACGACCTGCTTCGAAATCGCTGTCTCCAGCGTCTCCCGTGGCTCCACTATCGCTGTCAGCGTCAGACGTGTCTGCAATAAGTGCCGCGTCGGTCCCGCCGCTGCCAGTGTCCGGCTCAGAGGTCGCCGGTTCACCGAAGACTGTTTCCGGGTTGTCGCTTTCCGCTGCCGTGCAGGGGACCAAATAGCCGTCGCTCTCCTCGAGCCCGCTATCCATATCCCCTCCGAGAATCGCCCTGACGACCTCGGCAGTGAGTACAGACGTGTCGTCTGCCTCGTCGTCGAGGGTCTGATCCACTGCCGACGGATCGCTCTCGTCGCCGGTAATCGTCGCTGAGCCAGATGTGAGCTCGGCCCAGAAGTCCGGCATGGTCTGACGAAGGCCCCGTAGCCTCTGGAGGGTTGTGCGCGAGGTGATGGCCTCGAACGAGAGGTTCTGCTCGCCGATGATGCACATAGACCATGCCTGCACGTAAGGCGCAAGTAAGTGATGCACTGAGCCGTTTAATGGTGTTCGAGCTCACCTTCTTGACCAGTTCGGTATTGTTGCATGCATCAAAGGCTTTGACCATCCACTGGACGGATCGATCGCGTAGGGTGCCGATGCGGGAGTCCAGGTGGATAGCCTCGGCCGAGACACCGTTCTCCAGATGCCCGACCGTCTCAGCGACGAGATCGACGTGGCTGGCGCGCTTGAGTGCGTGCTTTAGCACCCTCTGGATGCCGACGTCGCACGGCTGGTACAGCCCAGTGCAGCCTGCCGGAACGTAGACCATTCGGATGCGCGGGTGAGTCGTCTTCATCCACGTGCGAAACTCGATCGACTTGTGCACCGACCAGCAGTCAAGCTCCCAGATGAACTCCTGGGTCTCCGGGCAGTTGAACTCGATGCGGCGGCGCTCAAAGTACGGCGCGAGAATGTGCGTGACGTAGGAGCGCATCGTCTCCTGGGTAGACCAGTACGTGTCTGTGTTCGAGTACTCGAACAGGAATCCCAACTGCTTCGCGTGTTCCTGTCCAGGTGCGGTCGCCCGTGGGAGCGAGCGAGCTGATTTACCGGAATAGATCGCCTGGAATGGGAGAAGCACGCCGTCCATCGAGACACCGACGTTGAGGGTGAAGGCTCGCTTCTCCTCTTGGCCAACAACGCTGACCTGTTTCTCCCCGGTCGCGGACCACGTCATAGCAGTGCCGTACGCGAATATAGACTGTGTCTGGTCGGTGTTGACGATGAATGCTGCCAGAATGAAGAGCTGCTCGACCAGGTACGCAAATCGCAGGAGCAGTCGATCCCCAAGCTCTGGCGCGTTAACCGGTACCTTCTGCGCAGCACGAGTCGGGCGACGAGGAGAGAAGCCCACGGCGTTATGCAAGAAACTCCGGATCCAGGCGTCGGAGCATGCAAAGGTGTGCCCGTCCTTCAAGCGTATCTCAAAGACCTCGGGCGCGAGGTGCGTGATGAGACCCTGAACGAGGCCACGGACTGAGTAGATGGACAGCGGAACGCCGGCATCACGTAGCAACTTGAGCCGCTTCACGATCGTGGCACGAACTTCCGGATAATTTGCCTGTAGAGACATCAGTAACGTTGTTGCGGCCAGCCGGCAACCGCGCAGAGCGAGAGCCTACGAGTAGAACACCACCCGCAGCCCACCCTCACACGGACCGCATCTCTCTCTCTAGGAGACACCCCAACCCGACCCTTGACTCTCGCCCGCAACGGTGGAAGCGCAGAGCAGGCGTACGGAGGGAGAGAGACCCCCGAGAGAGTCCCGACGGGAGTTCCGCTCGAGTCTCTGGAGGGGACCCAGGGCTGATGAGGAGTACTCGCCTCTACTCCCACGCACCCAAGGTCTACGACGTGTGGGACCCGAGGCCTCGGACCGGAGGTGGGGCGCCGCCGCGGCCCAGAGGCGCGGCGGTGCTGGAGGAACGCTCCCAGGCCAAGTGCACGCACAAAGACTCTGAGAGACCAAGAATCCAAAGACTAGAGTACAGGCACTGCGTTGCGCTCTTCTTATACGCCGCTCTCGGTGGTCCGTCGGTTGTCTTGGGTCCCGACGGGAGTTCCGCTTGATGGTCGCTACGATCCTCGAGCTTGCTTCCCTCTCACGAGACGCCATTGGCGGAACATAACCCCCCCCAAGGTCGAGGTCGTAGCGGGGTTTGCGCCTTGCCCTCCTTTCCTGGTCGACCCCTCCGGGATGGAACGACCGTTGTCCGCGCGTCGGGACGATTTCGATCTCGCCCTGGTCCGCGAACAGCTCTTCGGCCAGCTGGCCCTCGTGCTCCCCTCCTACGTGGAGAGGCCCGCCCTTCTCCTGACCGAGCGTTGGCTCCGGTTGCTCGTGGGTCCGGACGATGTCGACTTTTGGCGAGCGATGAGGGCCTGGGAGGATCGCATTCGTGCGCGCCTCAGCGTCGTGCACTCCCGTAGTGCCACAGACGGTCCGCTCCGCGCGCCGGTGTTGGAGTTACTCGTCGAGGTGGGGCTGTCGGCTCGGGCGTACTGCCTGCGCGTCGCCGACACGACTCCCTCACCGCTCGCGGCGGTCCTCCGCGCCTACGGAGAGCGAGCACGCTCCTTGTTCGACGACTCTCCGTCGCAGAGGGTCCTCGATAACGCGTCCCCTCGTCGCCTCCATCTCTCCGCTCTGGGTCTGCGGGAGCGCGCCGGAGGTGCGCGGGCGGTAGCGAGTTCGGTTGCGGGGAGACAGGGTGTCCGGCCGGCGCTCCGCAGCGTGCGGCTTCCTTCGCGTTGCTGGCTTCCCGTACTGACCGCCCCGTAGTGTCGCCGTTGTATCGACGCCGTCTTACCCTGTTTCCTCTGGTCGTGGCAACCCGATTTGTCTTGCGCAGGGTGTGTGGCGACAGGCGTGGCGTGCGAGGACGTCTCCCCGTCCCCTCCGGATCGGTTTGTGCTGTTCATCCCGCGCGCCGCCTCGCCGCGGACGTGCGAGGCGACGCTCTCCGAGCACGGATTGTGACCGGGCGCCCGGCCCGAGCGCCGGTGCCCGAAGCGGAAAGGCAGGTGCGGGTCAGGTGCGGGGCTCCCGCCGGGAGTGCCGTTGCGACCTCTTCGACGATCTCAGTCTTTCTGCGTCGAGTCTCAGGGGGTAGGACGTAGCTCGTAGCGTTCTCAACGCCCTCTGGCCCGGTCGCCGCTTGTGGCATAGCGTTTGTCGGACACTTTTGCGAGTATAAAGTTCGACGTCGAGTCCCGTCGGTGACTCCGCCTCTTGACTTCGTACTTGTCGAATGGCCCGTTCGGTGCTGCCCACTCGTCCCGCGTCGCGCGAGCGCTCGCCTTCTCCGATTTCGTACTCGCCGTTGCCGCTAGAGCCGCGTCCCGAGCTCGAGCTGCGAGAGCTCCTTCACCGGCGGCGGCTTTTCTTGGACCTCGTGGCGCTCTTGCCGTCCCCCACTGGTCTGGAGCTCGTCCTGGTCGGACTGCTGGAGCGCTGGATCGCGCTGGATCAGTTCCCTCCCCGCGAGCCGGCTTTGGGCCTCGACCAGCTCGAGCTGTATCGCAAGATGCGGCGCGCTGTCCGTCGAGTGCGCGATCGCGTCTTGACCCCCAGCGAACGCGCCTGGTTCGAGCGCCGCGTCGTGACCCTCGTGCGCCGGTGGTATGAGACACTGGACGCGCGTGCTCCGCTCCTGCCTCTGGAGGACGCCTGGTTCGCGTCCGACCCCGAGGACGTGTTCGATCGAACGTGGACCAGCGACGATCCCGGCCCTCGCCTGGATCCTCTTCGACGCGCTCGCGACGAACGCATCAGCGCCCTCCGTCGTGAGCTCGACCTTGCCGACAGCGACGAGGATGGAGAGGGGGAGGGTCCCAGTGATCGGGGCTCTGGCGGCGGTCGCGCGTCTTCGCCCGAGCGGGAGTCCCGCACGCGCCCCGCTCGTCGTGCTTCGCGTCGTGCGCGATCGCCTGAGCTCGACGTCGTGGTGGCGGAGGTACCGGTGCGCCTTCTCCGTCCTTCGCGTCGTGCACATGCTGATCTTGGCCGTTTCGCAGTGCGCTCGCTGCGCGCGCTTGGAACGCGAGTGCCTCGGTCGAGTCCATCCGCGTACGAGGCGCGTGAACCGTTCCTGCCGTGCGTGTCGCGACGGGCATCGTCCTTGCGCTGGGGCCGAGTGGCCGTTGGTAGGACGGGAGGGTCGCGCTGTCGGGGAGAGAGTGTCCGCGCTCGTGGAGGTCGCGGAGGCGCGGGCGCAGGAGGCGAGGGACGGGCATGCGGATCTCCGTCGTCGCGTTGCGGGGTTGCACGCTGCCGTTGCGGAGCAGGACGTCGTCGTCGAGCGTGTGCGCCGTCTCGCCGCTTCTCTTGTGTAGTCGTAGAATGCCCTTGTCGTGTCTTTGAAGATTTGGAATGAATTGCAAGTTTGGCTTGTCAGAACGGTGTGAAAGTCGGAAATCTGAGAAAGACTCAGCGAAGAAGGTCTCCTCGAGCCCCCAGTCGGGTCTCCGTAGGACGTCCGACGGGTTTCTCAAGCGATCGTGTGCTGAGACGGGAGGTGCCTTCGGCTTCGGGATCGGGTTCGCCGAGCCCGTCCTTGTCGTACGTGCGCGCGCGAGGAGAGGTGCGCTCGCTAGGGTGGCATCTTGTGCGCTCGCTCGTGTCGGGACCCGTTCGTCGGTCGCAGCACGCTTCGTGCGGGTCGCAGCAAAGAGCCGGTCGTGGTTGTCGGGAACCTTGGCCCTGGTCGTGCGCGAGGTGTAGTAGTCCTTCGCGTCGTCCGTGTGGTGCGAAGGGAGAGGTCGTGGTAGAGAAACAAGAGTTGGTATACGGTGAGAGAGTTGATTGGCCTCGGGTCTCGTGAGGATGAGGGAGCAGCGAGGCGACGCGGGCATCGTTACACCGCGCCGCGATGGTGTGTTAGTCTTTGGATTATGTTGCGGCCAGCCGGCAACCGCGCAGAGCGAGAGCCTACGAGTAGAACACCACCCGCAGCCCACCCTCACACGGACCGCATCTCTCTCTCTAGGAGACACCCCAACCCGACCCTTGACTCTCGCCCGCAACGGTGGAAGCGCAGAGCAGGCGTACGGAGGGAGAGAGACCCCCGAGAGAGTCCCGACGGGAGTTCCGCTCGAGTCTCTGGAGGGGACCCAGGGCTGATGAGGAGTACTCGCCTCTACTCCCACGCACCCAAGGTCTACGACGTGTGGGACCCGAGGCCTCGGACCGGAGGTGGGGCGCCGCCGCGGCCCAGAGGCGCGGCGGTGCTGGAGGAACGCTCCCAGGCCAAGTGCACGCACAAAGACTCTGAGAGACCAAGAATCCAAAGACTAGAGTACAGGCACTGCGTTGCGCTCTTCTTATACGCCGCTCTCGGTGGTCCGTCGGTTGTCTTGGGTCCCGACGGGAGTTCCGCTTGATGGTCGCTACGATCCTCGAGCTTGCTTCCCTCTCACGAGACGCCATTGGCGGAACAAACGTCAAGACATGGTGTGGAAAGTATACCAGTATTCCAACGCGCGTTGGATTTCCTCCGACCTTGTAGCCTTTCCCAGCATGCTCAAGTACGGTGTCCTTCCATCGTGTCGGCTCGCTCAGCGAGCGGTGAATCCATTCGCCAAGTGTCGGGGCTGAGAGGCCATCGTAGAGATGCGGGTAGCGAAGCTGCAGCTCGTCGACAATCGCCTTGGGGCTCCATCCGTTCCGGGGTGCTGCTTCGTCGATCGCGACCCACAAGAGCGGGCTCTGCCAGTTGGTCCGGGTCGCTGCCACAACAGGCTGTGTCTTCGGGTGACCCGACAGCTTCTTGACCTTCGGGAGCGACTTGAATGCGCGGAACGGGCGACTCAGCTCTGCGATGCTGGCCTGGTGAACGTGCGTGGGTTTCGGAGGCGCCGCACGTGCCGCCGGCAATGGGTCCGGGGTGTGCCCTGCTGCGGTTGCCGGGCCGTCTACAGACATTGCATCCGCCTGCGTCTGCGAGAGCGGGGGCGGGACAGAGGCCTTCTTGACTCGCTGCATGCGACATTAGCCGGGCGGGAAGCGATAGATGAATCACATACAGGCTTCCGACCCACCGCAGGCCGCAGACCAAGCGCAACCTCAACCGCCTTCTTTTTCTCCCTGTGCCTCCGGACGTTGATCTTGTTTTCAAGGCGCTTGGCGAGCGCCCGCTTCTCGTCGTGCTGCGCCTTTTCCCAGAGACGATCAGCCTCGTCCTGCGCGCGCTTTTCAGCGCGCGCCGCAGCGGTTGCCAACTCTCTCTCCCGCCGCAGTCTCTTCTCCTCGGCAGTAAGCGGCTGGAAAGGAAGTACTGACTGGCCGGTATACAACGATGGAGCAGGAGCACTGCCGATAGGACGTCCCGGAAGGGCCAGTGATCGGGGGAAGGGTTGAGACGGTGCCACGGGCATGCTCTCGCGTGACAGGTGATGCGGTGAGAGCTGTTCCACCAGTGGCGAGGCAGCAGACGGCTCGAGATCCTGCGCGATGGACTCTGGATCGATGACGCATGCGACAACTGGGCTACCTGCACGCAATGCGGGTGTAGGTAATCCCATGTCCAGATTGGGCGCACTGCTACCAGGTGCGCCATCCAGTGCAGCAGGTGATTCCTGCGCGTCCCAGAGCTGAATAGGAAGCTGCGAGAGGAGCTCCCCGGAATGGTGACACTCGAGCAACTCGACGAATTTCGTGATGCGAAAGATGTCACGATCGGCTGCACGGAAAAGCGGTATGTTGAAAGCAGCATGCTCGATTGTGTTGATACACGCAATACCGCAGGAGATGCTGTCGTGTTGACGACCGTGTGCCAAAGTCTCAACGCCGGGGTGAACAGAAATGCCCAGCAGCGTCATCCAAGTCGTGACGGCAGTCCTGAGACGTGCGGGCATGGGATAACCTAGAGAATCGCCGCGGGATACGGTGGCTGAATTGGGGAAAGCACAGTGGATTTCACAGGCCGCCCAATGCCCGACGGCGCCGAGCTCGAGATGGTAGGGGAATAGTACACGGACAGTCTGTCCGGCTAGCAGACGAGCACCAACGTTTCGAAGACGTTCGAAAGTGCCAGATCGCGGGTATCGCGCCTTGTCCTCGTCGGATGCAAGACGCCAGATGGTATCGACGTCGAATAGGTCCAGAAACTCGACGTCGGCGTGATCCAGGACCAATGTACTGCGACGCTGCAAGAGTGCAATCATAGCGTTGATCTCGCTTGTCCCAATGAGGCCGTCTGCAAGGAGACGCTGCACATGGGCCATCTCCAAGTCCCTATGCACGTTGGAATGATCGGCACCCCAACCCGTAACTTGGAGGAGATGACGAGCTCTGTATACACAGAGATTGGCCAGCTCATTGTTGGCCGTATTTCGCTGCTGCACAACATCGAGCCAGTGGATCGGCGAGAGCCAGCTGTCGCGGGCAGAGCAAGCTGGATGGAGTGCGAGCCAGAGCTGAAGAACCCAAAGCGGCAGTACATCGTGAGAAAAGGGATGTCGAAGTAGCAGCCCATCCAACCAGGCCTGAGTTGCATGCGGAGCAACACTGGATAGGAATGACATGGGAAGGAGCGCATGAGACAGGACAGCGGTGTCGGTGGTAGTTGACTGCGCCGCGTGGACAAATAAATCGGAGGTCGTTAGGCCGGATGGCATATGCGCCAGCACCGCGGGAAGCTTCGGCTGTGCAAGCTGATAAACGGCAAGCGTGGGTGGTGGAAGCCGTGCGACGTAATCGGCTGGTATACTGAGCACGGTTGTTGCATATTCGATGATGTCGCGAGGAGCATCGTGGACAGACTTCCCGGTGCCTATCCAGACAGCAGGGTCGAAGCTGGGCTGGACGGTGCCCATTCTGACTGTGACTGGGCGAGGAAAACCGGCGAACGCGCCATCATCCGGGCGCAAATCTCACAAGAGCGGTGTGTACAAACTCTATGTAACTGTAAGATCCATATGTAACAGCGAAGTTCTTTATATTTGTAATGTGTAATCGCGGACCACGAAGGATGATGACAAGAGTGCATAGCCACTGATTGATGCCAAGACGAAGCTCCGGTCGAAAGTCTACAGTACATGAGTGGAGAAGAGAGTCTCACCTCAGTCACGTGTATGAGACACAAAAGCAAACTGAGGTGGCACATGGGAGAGGTGCGAGAATATATACCTGAGGGCGTAAAGAGAATGGAAAGCCTGAGACGCGGAGGTGGCAGTCTGTGCCACCGGAGGTATCATGCTGTGACATGAGTCAGACGACCAGCTGTGGCAGCTGCCGCGATATCCATGAGTGCAGACGTTGGCTTAAAGAGATGCAGGTGCAAAGGACGGTTCAAGACCTGCGAGGGCGCCACATGGCACAGTAAGTTGCTTCATGCACTGGGCCTGTTGGCAAGGCGAACATGCCATGCTGGCCACCAGCAACGCCGAGAATGCGTGGCCCAGGCGATTTCGCTCCGCCCCCCTGTTTCTACGGGTCGAGAGGCCACCAAAACGTCGTGGCCTGTTGCCTGGATCTCTAACACCCATCTCCTTCCCTTCTGACTCGTCATGGTCTATAGTGCGCACAAGACGGTGCTCGGCATTGCAGAGCTGCGTGACATGGTCTTCAAAGAGTTGGCTTGCCCAAAGACATACAGCATGTACGTCTGTCTGTACATGCCTCTCTTGCCGCTCTACCAGGACTCACGCACCACAGCCTGCGCTTGGTATCGCACGACTTCACTAGTATCTGCGAGCGGGCGGTCTACAGCATTTACGATCCTGTCCTGTTCACGAAGCATTTCTTCACGAACGTGCAGGCTGCTCTTCAGAAATTTCGCGAAAATGACACCCTTCTGGCGGGCCTTGCGGTACGCTCATTTATATACAGCCTGCATGCCCGCGACGGCTGGCTCGTGGTCGCCATGAAGCAAGACATGGCCGGCGATGTCATCGACTACATCGAAGCAAATGGCTATGCATGCTACTCTTCAAAGACGTAGGGCGACCCGCTTTCGCCGGGACCCTGCCGGCACCCCGTTGCTGTTCACCGCTTCTTGAGGGGCAAGACGCATATATTGGTCCACATCTGCATCCACGGCCCTCTGCACCTGCTGCTGGCAGCCGGTCGACGTGAGTGACTGGTGGCCCTCTGTGGTGACATCTTGCTCATCAGAGATTGTAGCCTATGCCATGCAATTCTGCGACGATTATCGGTTCTGCAACCTATACCCTCGACTCGGAGAGAATGTCCCTCCGACCGTGCTCTGCGACGGCCAACATGCGCATCTGTTGAGCCCCAAAGAATGCCTCCAACATATGCCGCCCAACGCTTTCGTCCTCGACTGCAGCTGGCATGTCGGCGTCTCCACGACATACGTCGAGCGCCGGATCGGAGACGGCAACACACTTCTCCTCCGCAACTCTGAGGCCGATCCTCTCTACGGCGTCCTAGAGCAGCAAGGGTGGACGATCCGCTTCAACGTCGAGCGAAGGGGGCAGCATCATCTCCATCACTTTTGGACGGACGCGGTCGCTCGCTGCCTGTGTCACCCCAAGCTGTCTTCGACCTATGTGGTACCGCAGCCCGCTATGGCGTACGCCCGACCGCCTTGGATCAGATGGCGGCCGCGCTTAATCGCGCTCCGGGCGTCAAGTTGCTGAGTGCATGCGGGCTCGAGATCGCTGAGTCAGCATCCCGCAATCGGCTGCCCTTCGATTTGCTCACAAATCCCAGCTTCGACAGGGAGCTGTTGGTCATCTTCGAGCGTTTCCCCGCGAATGAGGACTACGAGTATGTAGGCCCAGAGGGGCTGGTGACTGTGCCCCATAGCAGCTGCACCTATAGCTCCCTTGGCGTGTAATACCGCTTGCGTAGTTGGGGCGCGGGCACTCGTTTTTTTATGCTTATACTTGGGGATACGTTAACGGCTCCGGTGAATATGACATCTAATTATATACCCTATCTGATTGAGCGTGCTGGGGCCTCGAGCAATGAGCAAGTGTGGTCTGAAATGCAGAAGCAGTCAGTCTTGTAAGACGAAGTGATTGGACGCAGATGGTCAGTCTTGTAAGATGGATTGGAGCGGCTTATGATTGTGTGTGAGAGATTGGAACAGACGTGGAACATCAGGGATAGAACTAATAGAGAAAGATGGGGGGCCGTCCGAGTGGCTATAATAGGGTATGGTATGGACTACTGCTATGTAGAGGTAGTCAATGCCCGCTATCCGTCATGTCAACAGGCTCGACCGCTGTGTCGATGCGAGCGACTTTGGCTGGGGGACCAGCTCCATCGCCTGTAACGGCGGTGAAAGGGCGCTTGATTGCCGGCCGTGCGGGTGGGACGGTGCGAGGCGCTTCCGTCAGACGCCCTGGACAGAGCAGCTGAGCAGAGTCAAAAGCGAGCTGGTATGAGCAAACGGGTGCTCGACGGTTGCCACGTCGAACTGGGACATTAGTGGTGTCCCACCTGGCTGGAATAGATGAGCATGACGCACAGTTGCTGCTGATACTCGACGTACATGCGCAGCATGCAATTAAGCTCCACCCAGACCCCGGGGGTAAATTTGCTGGAAGCGACGTGGAGGCTGATAGTGGCACCGTCGGGAAGGTAGAGCTCGGGAAGACGAACGGTGAGCATGAGCTTGCGGTCGTCCAGCAAGTTGGCAAACATTCCACGAGGGTCTGGCCATTTCGACACCTTGACATCGTCTTCAGTGAATGCCTTGAGCTCCCGATAGATATTGTCCGAATATACGGCAGCCCGCACAAGGTTGTGGCCTCGGTAGATGAACCCAGTGCTGAGCACAGTGCCACCTGTGCACTCATAAGCACTGGATCTCATTTTATTGAACAGAATCTCTCACCGTGAAGGGGCGAGGCAGCTAGGGACGCATCCTGGATAGCTTGGATGTGGACCGCCTGACGGTGAAGGCACGCGTGTTCTGGGTCGTCGGTGGCAACGTGAGGCAGGACCAGGAACATCTTCCACTTCGCACGGAGAAAGGTGCCAAAGGATATGTTGTGATCTTCGCAGAACAATAGCTACAGGTGGGATCAGCTTCGCACACTGCATTGGATTCGAACATATTGGATTCGAACACACCATGTCCCTGTACGGTCCGAGAAAGGTATGATGGGCGGAGAGTTGTCCAATGAGTCGGAAGCTGTATTCAGCCTTGTCCATGGACCAAGTACCCGTCGCGGCTTCGTGTGGCACTGGGCAGAGCTGATGAAAGACTAGGTCTGAGGCATGGAGGTTTGGCGCCTGGATGGACGCCGGCTCGAGGGTGAGCGCTCGCAGACGCCAACGGACAATATTGGGGAGGTCCGTCATGAGGATCAAGAGGGTCTCTCCGCCCACACTGGCTAGCAATATGTGCTCCTGCTCCTGTCCCTGAGTCCTCTGTGGGTATGTCATTTTGGATTTGTCAGGGATGCCGACAGGGTTCGTGTCCGGGGATTATCGGATGAAGAGATACTAGTTTAGTAGATGCGGCTTTATTGGATGAAGAGATACTAGTTTAGTAGATGCGGCTTCCCGGCGGCATGAGCGAGACGTGAGACACGCTGGGTCTGCTGGAGACATGCCGCATCTTTGGTACCATATGAGACTTCTTTTCTAGTATGATGTGATCCTCGCGCGCGACACGACACCTTACAATGTGCACAATTTCTTCCAACGTGGCTAAGGGACCTCAGTTCGCAGACGGACAAAGGGCCCTTGACCGCTGAATAGGAGTAGCCCCTCTCTGGGCGACAAGATTACTTGACGTATCAAGTGTATGGAGTTTGGCGTGCTCCATGGGTGAGGTGTCTCTTGCGCGCGAGCCCTGGTGTGGATCCAATGGCTTGCGCAACTGCGGGCGCAATGCGGTTGGGACTGCACAGTGGAAGTCGCTTTTGACTTGGACGATAACGGATGCTGTTTCTTGGCATACACTAGTAGTTGCTATGCCAGACAGGGCCTCAAGCCGTATTTATCATGGGAGGCTGGTGTGGCATTGTTCTTTCCTTGACCTCTGCTCGCCATGGCTCCCACTGCTTCGACTCTCACCGATACCATTCGCCTCGCCTATGAAGACGTCCTCAAGAGCGAGTATAATCTCATAACCTGCACCAAGCAAGAGCTTGCCCGCTTCAAGTTCATCTGCGCGAAGCTGGATGGCGATGGCAGTAGCCCTTCGAAAATTCCCAACGGCACCGCTCGCGGTGTGTACTGTACGCCGTTGGGCAAGAAGCTCATCATCTCCGACATCGTCCTCGATGGCAAGAACTCCCGCACTTGGGCGTACGGCAACCTCGACAAGAGGTTCAGGGTGCGTATGTGTTTCCTGCCTGCTTGCCTATCCTGATGCCCGACAGCCGACCGCAAAGAAGCTCAAGGACCGCAAGTTCATTGTCGCTCTCAAGTACCCTACCTTCGGCCCTGACAACCCCGACATCAAATATACGAACGGTGTCATCAATGAATTGGCTTGCATCTCGGACCTTCAGACGAACGCCAACTCCTTGATGATGCCTCGTGAGTTTCCATGCTCATTGTTTGGGAGTGCACCGCTGACGACGGTCTTGTAGCCTATCGCATCACGAATGCCGCGCGTTTTGACGAACAATGTTGTCGACAGTTACATGGCTCTGACTCTGGGAAAGGTCTTCCTGTCCGCGGTCAGCGAGGCTTCCGCAGAGGAGTTTCTAGATGAGTCCTTTCCGCTGGGTTCTTTCTTGTTCTGAGCCTGCCGTCTAGCCCAGAGCCCTGCGAAGACGCCAGCTCAGGACGACAAGCCTGAGCCAATTGTGGATGATCCGGAGGGCTGGGTAAAGAGCATCATGGGCGACAATGAGCTCATGCACAATGACCAGCTCCTGATCTTCTTCGAGTACGGCACTCGCGTTGGTCGCGCAGGCAAGGAGTTTTCTCGTGAATTGACGGATGGCCGCTGGATCAGGGCAGACTGCAAATTCGTCATGTGAGTCGCTGTCATCGAGAACAGCTTCGACGTTGTCCTGAAGTCTGCTACAGGTGGAGCATGAATGACGAGAGAGGTACCAGTCAGACGTATCAGCTGGCTGTCCAGAAGATGGTCGTGCTGCCGCGCCTGCCCAGAATGGCACCCCCGACAGGGACGGAACGGATCGAGGGGCCAGGCATGTCTTATGTGCTGATGCATCAGGCGGACTACAAACCGATGAGCAAAGCCGACAACGGGAAGGAGGGCGAGGAATCTGAGGGAAGCGAAAAGACCCTGTCCTCTGGGAAAGCCAGTCCTGATAAGCACATGGCGGACGATGGCGGGAGCAAGGCAGCCAGAAGAAGCTTCGCCCGCTGTGATGTGTTTAATGAGTTATGGATGCCTAGTATTGGATATGATTTGATTATTCAGACCATGTTTCTAAAACAGCGTGACGTCTGAGTCTGGATTGAAGCTGCACGTTCCCAGTTACTGTCTCTCCGACCATTCCTAGTCTGGCGGCACATGGCGCTAGCACATCGCCGACGGATTGCACGGAGCCCGCGCTGGGAATCTTCTGTTGGAAAGACGGTATTCCACTCACGTCATGCAAAGAACCTGGCTCTGAAAAAAATTGCCGCCTCATCGGGTACGGCTCGAAGGCGGCACAGCAAGGTGCACCTTGGCTCTCCCCTGAGGGCCCTCGTTGACCACGAATTTCAGTCTTGTAGATCTGCACCTCGAGTGCCGCCCAGGCCGACGCCATGCAAATGCTAAAAGCTCTTGTTGCGAATCGCCCGGGGTGAAAGGGGCTGTGGCTGGGTGAGCTGCCACGCTACGCGGTTTCTCAGTTTCTTACAAGGACTCTCAGACTGGAATCGTGGTTACTGGATGCCTGGTGCGTCACCTCGAATGGCGAATGGGCTTGCGCTTGGCCGGGGTGCTTGTTCAGTGTGCTTGTAGGTTGCATTCACATCTGCGGGACGGACGAGGTGAGGAACCACAGCCTGTTTGAGAAATTTGGCACATTCCCCAAGGACGGTCTATACTGGAGGATGAGCCGTCGTGCACACGCCTTTGATCGGCTGTACGAGGATGCAAACTGTCGAGGGCTTGCTTTCAACAAGGAGGGCCTGGCGTGGCTGCAGAACAATGGTGTCCTATCCGCGGAACAGTTCTTTGAGGTCAAGGCTCGATTCTTTGGACTGGCGTGCATGCACTACGCACAGCACTGCGACGACACAGGGAACATTAACGCGCGTTCTCTCGTCGAGGCTGCGGAACATTGTCTAGACTCTATTATTGCACGCTACTAGTGTACATGGCCACCTTAGAGTGTTACAGTGGTCGGAGAATGCACAGTGCGCCTTTGTGATTTCATACAAGGAAGACGATAGACTGCCTCCCCTGGACGGAGTCGGTGACTTGCCGCGATCCAGCGGCGCTACGATGCTTCCAGGTCAGAAAGACAAGCAGAGGACATATCGGATGGGTACCTCGGCGTCGGCATCTGCGGGGGGCGCCAAAGACAGTGGGGCTACCAGCAACCACGATGTCTGAGCGAGGCGACTCGGGCATGAGAAGGGGCAGCGACTCAGGGGACACGCTGTGCTTTGCCAAACAGAACGGGTATGGAGTACTGTAGAGAAATTGGCTGTTGCATTGTGCACTATTATGCGACGCAAACACACCCTCTGCGACCGCCGTGGAACGAGCAGCAAAGGCCAGACGAGGGCCTGCGGCTCGCAGCTCTACTGATAGAGTATCAGGCCATGTTTGTGCTTTGGCAACAGTACACACACGTTGTAGACTTCCGACGTCGGACTGGCCGAGCGAACCGGAATGCTCCTGAGGGCGTGACACACGGCCCAGTCCGCGTCGAACAGCGTAGGCATCGTAACGGGCAGCCCAGGAGATGGCGAGTGGGTCGCGTACGAAGGGGAGCACGTACAATGCACAAGAGACAACTGGAGCGGCATGGTAATGCAAAATCGAAGTCTCCAAGGAGTTTTGTGAGGGAAAGCAAACTAAGCCTCCCGACTGCTCCCAAAGGCTGTATTTATGGCGAGCGGCATGGCCAGGGACGGCCATGATTTCAAGCACCCGGCAGGTGTATGAAGGCCTGAAAAGCAAGCCTGCGAACTCGATATTCGCATGATTCTGGCATGCGACGGATGCCGCCGCAGGAGTGATTGCTGCTACTTAGCCAAGGCCGGGGAACCACAGACGGCGCCAGAAGAGGGAACCGAAGGCTATCTCAGCTAAGAGTGCTCTGTCAGACGGCGATAGCTGCACCACAGATTGACAGGCACACCGGACTGTCTCCGCGCATCTTAACGGGCTGGCGCGCGGGGATCTACGGGTTCCAGAATAGTAGCACGAGCGTAAGATCTATCAGAAGACGCACCACGATGCCCAGCGAGAGACTCCGCGGACGGCCAGCGTGCAGCTCTGCCAGTGCAAGGAATCATGATTGTAAATCGACCCCCATGACTCGGAAAGCATGACAAATCGCGCCATGCACCCTCACAGTCGCGACCGCAGCTGTCCCATGACATGCCACGGAGAGATGTCCCTCGAAGGACAGTCTATAAGGCCAGAGGCTGTAGCAACCGTGACTGTAAGTGACCGTGCCCCCCACCTCCAGGTGGACTCCAGGTGGAAAAATACAAAAGTGCAAAAAACACATCTAGGACCATAATCCATCATTTTTTGATGAAGTACCCCAAAGTGGACTCCAGGTGGAATTCCACTCCTCCACCTGGAACTGCTGTGGAGCTTAACCAGTTCTCCGGCGGAATTCCACCTGGAGGAGCTGGATTCTACCTGGAGTTGCACCAAAAACACTGATTAGCAGTTAGGTTAGGTTGGGTTAGGTTAGGTTAGGTTAGGTTGGGTTAAGTTAGGTTGGTTAGGTTAGGTTAGGTTTGGTTAGGTTGGGTTAGGTTAGGTTTGGTTAGGTTAGGTTTGTAGAACGTTATCTTCATTTCTCGCTCTGTGGACTGAGTTTGAACTTTATTTTTGGTACCACTAGTATTTGTTTAGTGTTTACTAACTTTTCCCTTTTTTCCACCTAGGCTCCACCTGGACTCCACCTGGAATCGGGGGGCAGGGTAAGGTTCTCAACCGTGACCTCCTTCTCCATCTCCCCATCATGTCCGCAGCACCCTGCCAGCGCATGCTGTGCGTCTCGAACATGTATATACAGCTGCTTCGCGCATCGAGAATAGGCAGTCAGTAATTCCCCCCTGAGATCTGAGTCAGAAAGGAAAGAGCTTCTTGTCCTCTTACCATCACCTGGTTTGAGGCAGTGACACTTCTTCTGCTTTTTCCGCACTCCCCTCGCTTCCCCTCGCCTTCCTCGCAACCATGACAGATACCTGGATCTCCCAGGGCCCTCCTAACCTGGGGCACGACCCCCTTGGTCAAGGGGGTAATGATTTTTCGCATTCCGAGTTGCTGGAGCAGGGCACACCTCCCAGAGCTTAAGATCGCACATACTTGCCCTCTGCTGCTCCCAGCACAGAGGAGGACACCCCAGGTGTCTCCCCCTCCAAGCAGGGGATCGCTGGGCGCCTCAAAAAGGGGTGGGGGCGTCTCACAGGGTGAGGGTCACCTGGGAACTCTCCTAGCAAGCCTAGCTCCAAGAAGCGCCCCCCCTCCGAGCTGCAAGAGCCCCATGGCCTTAGACAGGCCCCAAGTACGTCCCACAAACGTTCTAGCCATGCCCACACTTCTTCTTTGTCCTCTGGGACTCCCATGGAGCTGGAGGAGCACACCACCGCTTTAGGGGACAATCTGTTCGCTTCTGGCCGCGATTTTTGCGCACATTCCATTCCTATGACCTCTGGCAACTTTGAGTTGGGGACCAAGGGGGGCCCTGTAGCGGCTTCTGCTGTGTTTTTTTTGCCGGGCTGACACGTCCCTTTTGGCGAGAACCTTACCCTGCCCCACCTTTCTAACTGCAGTTCCAGGTGGAATTCCTAGAATTCCACCTACCTTTCCACCAGCCAGGCTCATGCTCTCAGCCAGCTAGGGCTTGAGTCCAGGTAGAACTCATATGAAACAATTGTACCATACAAAAGACCTGTAATTCTAGGATTGTACCTAGAACAAATCCCAATATTTCCAATTGGAATTCCAGTCATTCCATGTCGACCAGACAATAAAATAAATTCAAATAAATGCAAATAAATCAACTAACTCCAAATAAATGATAATAAATCCAAACAAGTTCAAATAAATCCAAACAAATTCAAAAATGCCTGTACAAATTCAAATAAATACGTAGAAATCCACTTAAATGCACACAAATTCAGATAAATGCAAATAGATTTATATAAATTTACATAAATTCACATAAATCCAGAAAATTCACATAAATTCACATAAATCTAGATAAATTCATATAAATGCAGATAAATATAAATAAATTCAGATAAATTCGTATAACTTTAGATAAATTTGGATAAATTTGGATAAATTCGGATAAAGTCATATAAATTCAGATAAATACAAATAAACACAGATAAGTTTAATTGAAGACAACTAGGCTTATCTGAAATAAGACAAATGTGAATAAATTCATTTAAATTTATCTAAATTGAAATGTATTTCAATCATCTGAGCAAGATCAGATGAATTTACATAAATTCAAATTATTTGTATTGTAATCTGAATTAAGCGCTATCTTCTGGTTGTCTCATAGGTATCTTGAACTTAGGGCTGCAAGCCGTAACCGTTGAACCCATACTACAGCAGCCATAGTTCAGGTACGGTGCTGAGCTGTGCGTGCTGGATGCTGCTGGGGACCCCACGGCTCGGGTTCAAGCAAAAGACGACTGTTTGGCAGCCGAAATACCGTAACGGTTGTTGAATGGCCGTATTCTGCAGCTCAGGTGCCATACCATCGAGGCTCTGGGAGGTCGAATATACGGCCATGAAGGTCCAGTCCGTAGCCGTACAGAGCCGCAGGTGTACGACCCGTAACCATTACGGCTCGGCTTGCAGCCCTACTTGAACTGCGTAGCCTGTACAATACACTGCTGCACAAGATTGTCTCAAGGCTTATCAGATGTCCCATAACTCTTAGCGGATCATAGGGCTTGAGAGACAAGAGTGCACAAGTGGTGAAAAGTGCCGCTGCAGACCTGCATCCACATGCGCTTACAGAGCGAGCATGCAAAGAGATCGGAGAGGAACCTTGAAGGCATCCTAAGCGGTAGACGCGCAAGAAATGGTGATACTGCATTGAGGACAGACCGATGGTGCTAATAAAATGGTTGATCTGCCTCAACAGTCTATGATGATAAGCAAGCACAAGGCAAGGATGCGAGAGACTCGAGAAAGGTGTCTCGAAGATATCCTGGGCATGCCACGAGAGGCGGGATGCCAGACTGGCGAGTCGAAGCTCGGCTAGAGGCGAGCCGGCCAGGGGCAAGTCGCCGAAGCTTCCGAGCCTGAGGTCGCCAAAGCGAGGTGTTGTCGCTGAGACTGATCGAGTTGTCCTATAAATGGAGCAGTGCTTGATGGAGTGCAGATATAATACAAGTCTCACTTGCCAGGTCATACAGATCGTGATTCTGCATCCCTAGAGCCTAGGAACTAAGCGGGAGAGTGAGATTTGAGAATGGCAAACTGAATGAATGGATGGTTGGGGGAGACTGCAAAAAAGTGACATTTGGAGCTATGAGTAGAGACCTCAAAAATCGCAACATGCGTGACACGGTAATAAATTGCGGTGGTACAGTACTCCATGAATAACATTCTCCAAATGTGTTTTGGGAGAGAGAGACATTCTTCATTTTTAGACTGTGTGAGCAGGCTACATACATAATACGAGCACAAGACACAGTGACTGCACTACTGCAAGTACAGACAATCGAAGGTGTGGGGCAGTTGGGGGGTCTAAATGAGTTGTAGAGGGATTGAGCAAAAAGGGTTTGGGTGAGAAGATGGTTGGGTGTCAAGATGTCAGGGTACAGTAAGGTCAATCAGGCATAGGGGCATATGAGAATATAGAGAGAGGAACGAATCAAGAAACATCCATGGCAGTGTCCTCCTGGCCACCACCACGCTTCCTTCTAGTTCTCCTGGGGCCCGCACCAGAGCGCTGGGTCCAGACGCGGCAAGCTGAGTCGCACATCGCGTGGGACCCAGCACAATGGGGGCAGCACAGACGAGTGTGACCACAGTGGGCCAAACTCTCATGGGCGTCGGCAAAGAAGTCGCACTCACCACAGCGGTGCTCAGAGGTCACATGCCTCTCAGCACACAGGCCGCAGCGAGGGGGTTGGGTGCAAGCACGCGCCGAGTGCTCCAGACTGCAGCAGTTGGAGCAGGGGCGAGGTCGACCAGAGTCGCGGTGTTGCGGCCAGCCGGCAACCGCACAGAGCGAGAGCCTACGAGTGGAACACCACCCGCAGCCCACCCTCACACGGACCGCATCTCTCTCTCTAGGAGACACCCCAACCCGACCCTTGACTCTCGCCCGCAACGGTGGAAGCGCAGAGCAGGCGTACGGAGGGAGAGAGACCCCCGAGAGGGCCCCGACGGGAGTTCCGTCCGGGGCTCTGGAGGGGACCCGGGGCTGATGAGGAGTACTCGCCTCTACTCCCACGCACCCAGGGTCTACGACGTGCGGGACCCGAGGCCTCGGACCAGAGGTGGGGCGCCGCCGCGGCCCAGAGGCGCGGCGGTGCTGGAGGAACGCTCCCAGGCCAAGTGCACGCACAAAGACTCTGAGAGGCCAAGAATCCAAAGACTAGGGTACATCGTGGGTCTCGCGCTTGCCTATATACCTCCTCCACGGGCCTCCGTGAGAGTTCCGTCTGAGTCGTCAGCGGATCGTCCTTGCTTTCGGGAGTCCCGGCGGAACACGCGGAAACGACGAGCACGCATCGCATGACCAAAGAGGAAGACTCCATTCCTCAGAACGTAGTCAAGATCCTCCTCGCGCAAGAAGGACAGCAGCACTGAGCCAGAGCCATGCTCAGCGACATGGTCAGGGGGTGTCATCCACATGGGGGGAGCAGCCCAGGCGAACTGGTGGGTGACGAACTCCTCCACCTCAGCCTGCAGCACCTGCGACGAAGGCAAGGGCTGGGCGAGGTCTGGAGGAACCACATCAGGCACAACGGCCTTGTACCATACGCTGTCACGAGCAGCACCAGAATAAGCGGCCTCCTTGGGCAGGAAGGCAGAGGCAATGAGGGCGGAGTGGGGCTCCAAGTCAGCAGCAGTCAACCCCGGCTTCGCAAAGACAATTACATTGCCTGACCGAGTGAGGTCAACACCACTCACCCCAAGCTTGGGATGAGGGGCACGAGCAGCGGTGATGTTGGCAAGGGCGGTGTTGATGGCCAGGCGAGTGGCAGCGGCATTCTGGACGGCATGTCGAACTTCCTGACTAGGCTTCACCATAAGGATCAACCTGCCAGGGTGGTGGCGAGCGCGTGAGGTGGCGGCAGCAGGCGCAGGAGGTGCTGTAGGTGGTGCTGGAGTGGGCTGGGCGACCTTAGAGGCATAGGATGCCTTCGCAGGACGAGGTGGGGCAGCTGGTGCAACAGCAGCAGGAGGAGCAGCAACAACTGGGCGAGCAGCAAGGACCCCCTTGAGGGCCCCCACCTCAGCAGTGAGCTTCTTGAGCTCGGCCTGCTGTGCCAGAAGCATGTTGGAGGTCGAGGAGTCCACCACAAAGCGAGCAAACTCTTCAATCAGGCAAGCACTAGCAGGAACCAAGTCCCTGCACAGCTAGGCAGCCTTTAACAGAGCCACAAGGTATGTCATTGACTTGATGTCATCATGGTCATCCTTGGGTTTAGCCCTCATGATGGCAGCAGCAAGCTCTGCATTGCCAGAATGAAGAGCAGCCTGAAACTCGTCATCTTCCTCCATTTCCTCATCAGAGGAGGCATCAGCAGCATCCTGGGCCTCCTGAGCACCACTAGGGGTACCCAGGGCCGAGGTTTGGTGGGCAGGGGTCGAGGGGTGGGCAAGCTGGCCAGAGGGGGCACGAGGAGCAGGCAATTCGAAGTCCGATGTCGGAGTTTGAACAGTGAAAATTTGCGCCCCCTGGGGGGCAGGGACACCACCAGAGCTCAACCAGGCGGTCTGGGAGCTTCCCCCTTGGAGGGTGGGGTCCTGGGGTCCAACAGAGCTGGGGCTGACAGTTGGTTTGAGCTTTTTAGGCCCAGAAATGGGCCTGGGAGGGCCTGAAGATCCAGATGAACCTCCAGAGCTCTCCAAGGCCTCAGAAGGGCGCTTTCGGGCCCTGTAGAGGTGGGCTGTGTTGCCAGAGGGTGGGGCATGGCCCTGCTGGGGGCCAGAGGCGAGGGGTGGGAGAGAGAGAGAGACATTCTTCTTGTTTAGACTGCGTAAGCAGGCTACATACATAATACGAGCACAAGACGCAGTGACTGTACTACTGCAAGTACAGACAATCGAAGGTGTGGGGCAGTTGGGGGGTCTGAAGGCGTTGTATAGGGATTGAGCAGAAGAGGGGGTGGGTGAGACGAGGGGTGGGTGACAGGATGTCACAGTGCAGTAAGGTCAAACAGGCATAAAAGCATAGGAGAGACCTAGAGCATAGAATAAGTTAGTATAAATAGCTTAAGGGAGTCCCAGGCTCCTAATAGAACACATGAGACAAGTGTCTTGCCCAATGGGCAAGCAGATGTTGGTCAAGGAGGATGAGGGTCGGCAATTCCCGAGACTAGCAAGGCCAGGGTCGGAAACAGCCGGGTGCACAGCCACTGATCGGAAAAATCCGAAGCTGACCAGGTCAAGCTCGGAAATTTCCGATAAATGGTGCCGAGAATGCCTAAGAGCATCCCAGAGTCTTGTTGAGGAATCAGTTGCAGAGGTAAAGTGGATAAGAGTTGGGTGGGGCAATGCCCACTTGCAGACAAGGCGCGCCGCAACATGATCAGAGTCATGTGGAGCCACAGCGCAGCTATGGTCCTCCCAACCCAGTGTGGATGGATGTTATGGGTCCTGCGGGGGCGGTTCACCAGATTTGGTGAACGCTGCCATGGATGTTTCTTGATTCGTTCCTCTCTCTATATTCCCATATGCCCCTATGCCTGATTGACCTTACTGTACCCTGACATCTTGACACCCACCCCTCTTCTCACCCAAACCCTTTTTGCTCAATCCCTCTACAACTCTTTTAGACCCCCCAACTGCCCCACACCTTCGCCTGTCTGTACTTGCAGTAGTGCAGTCACTGTGTCTTGTGCTCGTATTATGTATGTAGCCTGCTCACACAGTCTAAACAAGAAGAATGTCTCTCTCTCTCTCTCCCAGTGTGGATGGATGTTATGGGTCCTGCGGGGGTGGTTCACCAGATTTGGTGAACGCACCAGATGACTGGATGAATTTGGCCAGGGCAGTGATGCCCTTGGGTGTGCTAAGCAACACATGCGTGCCATGGAGCTGGGGTCTCAAGGCAGCAAGGTGGTGGCGATGGTCATCATAGCGCTCGCAATCCAGAAGGATATGATCGCGAGTCTGCAAGTGCTTGCCACAAGGGCAGGCAACGTCCTCTGTGGGTACATGGTGCTGGTAATACTTGCCCATGAAAGCATGTCCAAGGCGGCACTGAGTCACCAGACCATAGAGGCGTCGCGACAAAGCGTCGAAGTGTGGTGGGGACTTGAGCTTGGGTGGTCCATGGGACGCCTTCGCATACAAGCCCCTAGGTGGGGACTCTGCAAAGTCCTCAAGCCAAGACTCTAGGACTCCCTCTTTGGAGCACCTCCTGAGGTAGGCATAAGTGGCCCAGCGTGGACCCTGCATGTGGGCAGCCTCCTTGGCCAACTGATCTGCTCGCTCATTGCCCTTTATGCCAATATCGCTGGGGACCCACGAGACAGTCACCTCATGTGAGGCATCAGAAGCCAGGAACTCGCGAGCAAGCTCGCAGAAGGTGATGGAGAAGTGTTGGGCAGGGCTAGGGCGTTCCTGGAGGATGGCCCCAACCGAAGAGGAATTGTCAGCAAAGAAATAAAGGTGGCTGCAGGTGCCAAGTTGGACGTCCATGTGCTGGAGGTGCCCCATCGCTGCAGACAGGGCATGCATCTCTGCATCATAGACTTCAGACTTGGCGCCCATTGGGATGCGCCCAGTCGCCTCCTCCTGCCCACCAAGGTAGGCAACAAAACCAGCACCAGTGCTGCGGCCAGTGCCAGTCTCCAGAAGGGAGCCATCTGTGTAGAAGATGAGGTTGGACTCGCTGAGCTGAAGTCGCTCTACAAGTGCAATGTGTTCTTGAGCAGCCTTAGCCTTGTTCACCTTCTTGGGACACAAGCGAAGGTGAACGCGACCAGGGAACTCCTTGACCAAGGGAACAGTCCATGGTGCAAGATGGAATGGCAGGATGCGCTCATTGCGACGCAAAGTCAACAGTGCAAGTTGGCGCAGAGTGGAGAATGTAATGTCCTGGTCATGCTCCACTGGAGCGCCCTCCCCCTCCTCACGGTGGTTACTCCATGAGGGAGGGAGGCGCTGCAGAACAGGACTGCAAGGGCCCAGTTTGTGGAGGCGAGCAGCAGTGTCGCGATCCACCTTGTCCAGCACCTTGGCAATTGGGGGAATGGCCGCCTCAATCTCAAGGGCATAGATGGGCGAAGTCTTGAAGACAGCACAGATCATGCGCAGACACAAGTTCTGAACACGACCCATCTGTTCCTCCTGCCACTTGGCCCCACTCCACCATACTGCAGAAGCATAAATGAGGATGGGGCGAATGCAGGCAATGTAGAGCCGTCGCATGTGGCCCTGGTGAAGACCACGAACAGTGTTAGCAAGCATGCGCATGGCCATGGCAGCCTTGCGCGCTTTGGCACATGCCTTCTCCACATGTGCACGAAAGGTCAACTTGGGGTCAAAGAAGACACCCAGCCAACGCACAACTGACAGAGGGCGCAGGCGAGCAACCTGGCCTTGTCCTGTGGAGTAAGTCATAGAGTAAGCGTCGTCCTCCTTCAACTCCGCAAAGGAGGGATCTCTGGTGCGCCAAGTGTGGTGCATGAGCTCGCACTTGTCCAAGTCTGGCTGGAGACCAGCGCCCTTGAACCACTCCTGCACCACTTTGAAGGAGTAGCGCAGTTCATCAGTGTTCAGTTTCAGGCTGTCAGAGTGAACTGTAATGCGCCCATCATCCACATAGAGGAAGAGAGTGGGTGCCACAAATGAAGGATGTTCCTCCTGCATGAGCTCCTCGCGTGCAGCGCGGCGCCCTTGCATGAACTCAATGAGTCCAGTGGAGTAGAATGCAGACAGGATACCAGACACAGGGGAGCCCTGGGGGACGCCATTGTGCACTGGCTTGCAACTAGAGAGCTTCCCATCCAAGCAGATGGACGCCTCTCTGTCTTGCAAGAAAGAGGCCACCCACTGCACCATGGGCAGAGGCACTCTCTTCTCGCGAAGAACATTGAGCAGGCGCTTGTGGTTGACAAAGTCAAAGTAACCCTTGATGTCAAAGGTCAAAGAACTTGTCACCAGCCCCTTGTCGCGCGCAGTCTGGATGTCATGAGTGTAGCAGAGCGCAGCATCCACAGTAGAAGACGCAGGCATGGCGCCAAACTGGTTAGGATGCACAAGTCCCATGGCAGAGGTCATGTAAGTGAAGCGCTTGGCCTGAATGCGCTCCAAGACCTTTCCCAAGCAAACAAGCAAGGTAATGAGTCTGTAAGACCGCGGATTGGACCAGTCGGTCTTGCCCGCTTTCTTGAGCACAAAGGCAATGGCGCGGCGCCATCTCTTTGGGTGGTAGCCCCAGAGAGCGCACATGGATATCAGCAAGTAGATCTCGTCCTCTGAGACATCCCAAGCCCAGCGCAGGCCAACATAGGACACACCCTCGTCGCCTGGCGCTTTGCTGGGGTCTGGACCAAAGATGCCCTCATACACCTCCTCGCGAGTGACCTCCTTGTAGGGAATGTCCTCTGGGTGTGGAGTAGTGAGTTCTGGCTCGTCCAAGCCGTCTATGTGAGGAGGCGGCTGGTAGAGCGTGTCTCTGAGCGCATCACACTTCTCAGCATGAGTGCGCGCATGTGAACCATCTGCACGACGAATGTCTGGGGAGCGGTACCCTCGACGACCCTGGGACCACTTGCGCATGTCCCAGATGTCCTCGACGGTCGCCTCCTCCACGACCTTGTTCCAGTAAGCATTCCTGGTGCGCTTGATAAGGCGCTTGTGGTAGTTGCGCTCTCGAGCTGCATCTGCACTAAGGAGGCGGTTGGGACGACCAGCCTCCTTTGCAAACTTGCGAGCCGCAATCTCTGCATCATGCGCCCGCTGCCTGCTAGCAGTGAGCTCTGGAGTCCACCAAGGCTGGGAGCGCTTTGAGGGACGCTTCTTGGGCACAGTGGCCTCAGTGGCGCCGCTCAGAGCATCATGCATTGCTGCACACGCTCGCTCCAGCAACCCAGTGTTGCGAACGGCCTTGGGCGCATTTCGCAACTCTGTGAAGACATCAGCATGACTGTCCATGCGCTCCTTGAAGTCGCGCTTGAACTTGTCAGCTTCAGCAGCCTTGAAGTTGTAACCAGGATGGGAGTCAAGCTCAACCTCCTCCTGGCCAGAGTCAAACAACCAAGAGACGGTGTGGTGATCAGAGAAGTCATGCACCTGGTCAGACACTCCAAAGTCTGCCAGAACCCCAAGAGCGGCCATCTCGTCATTCTGCCAGACCAAGTCCAGAACAGAAGACTGAGTGTGGTCGTCCTTGCGCCAAGTCGGCACATCTGGGTCATTGAGCAGGGAGAAGCCATGCTCCTCCATCCACTCGAGCATCTGCTCGCCTCCACGCGAAGAGGCCTGCGCAAACGAGTCCCACACATGGTGGTGCTCATTCGCATCCATCGCAATTGCAATGGGCATGTCAGGGAGCACAACAGACTTGAACCGCTCAAAAGTGCGGCCCTGTCGCTGCGCCTCCTGAGGAGCGTCCTGGTTGTAAAGCAATACAAGTAAGTAAGGAGTGCGCGTGCCCTGTCTGATCTCCAGAATGAGGAAGTCAAGATCCTGGGCCAAGTCATAACGATTGAACACTTCAACATCGGTCCGCGTGCTGGAGGCATACGCAAAAACGCGCGGTCGCTCAGCAGCAGGCACACTCTGCACAGGGAGAATGGGGTAGTAGCCCGCAGGCTCCTTGACAGAGAAGTGCGGTGCATCAGGTTCGTCCCCAATGCGCCACCAAGGTTCAGTGATTAGGTATAGATCAGGGGCAAACTGAGTCGAGTAGGACGACCCAGGAGTAAAGAGAGCGAGTTGAGAGAGATTATGACGGCGAGTATTGGTCAAGGAAACGCGAATAGGACGAGTTGTCTCTATCATGCAGTCTCCTTGTCTTTGCCCTTGTCCTTGCGCTTCTTGGCTTTGGCTGCAGCAGCCTCGGCCTCATCGCCAGTGGTATCATCAGCACCCTGCTCCTTGGACGCCTTTGCAGCATCCTTGGTCGCAGCGCGGCTCTTGGGGCGCACCTGCTTGGGTGCAGCACCAGTCTTTGCCGCATTGTGCTTGGGCTTGCGCAGCGCATTGCGGCGCCGCTCCCAGATCTTGCACTGAGGAGAACGAACAACATGCTCGCTTCCACAGTGAGGGCACTTGAGCTTGGTGTGCTCGCAATGAGTGCCAGGAGCATGTGAGTGCGAGGGAGAGTAGAAGTCGCATTCCATCCCATCGCATGAGTGGTTGGCTGTGGTGTGGTCGTTGGAGCCGCACACACCGCAGCGCTTGGGCTTCTCGCAAATGCGAGCTGTATGGTCAAAGCCACAGCAGTTGTCACAAATGCGGACCCGAGGGGCATCCTCAAAGCGCCGCGCAGTGCACAGTTGGCCAAAAATAGAGACAGAGTGCTCGATGGCATAGCGCGCATCGGCCTCTGAGTGGAAGGCGAGAATGAGGGAACCCCTCTTCTTGGTAGCCAGGTCGGCGGCGCTTCCCAGCCAGCGTGGCTGAGTAGCCCAGTCATACTTGTGGTCATTCCACTCGGTCAAGTCCGCAAGGATCTCAAGACCGTTGGGAAGACCGTCAATGTCATGCACTCTGGTAGAGACACCATTGACAAGCACTTGGTACCAAGGCTCGTCGCGCTCGCCCTTGATGTAGTGGCCCGGGTCTAGTAGAACGGCCGAGGCAATGGCCTCAGAGTGCTCCACCAAGTCAGCCGACGTCAGCTTGTCAGCTGCGACGACTACCACATTGCCCGAGGCAGTAGTGTCGACGCTGTTGATCCTCAGAGGGACCCCAGCCTTGGACTTGTGCTTTTCTAGGACAGCATTGACCTGATTGCGCAGGAGACTCGCATTGTCCCGCACATGGGCAGCTAGCTCAGGCGTGGCATGCACCTTCAAGATGAGGCGCGAGGGGTGGTGGCGTGCGCGCGCATTGGTGGGGGCGGGCTTTGGGGCTGGTGCTGCAGGTGCAGGCACATTTGTGCCTGGGCGCATCGGACGAGCCGCTTTGGCCGCATAGGACGCATTGCCTTTTGCTGCAGGTGCAGCTGGGGGCTGCTGGGGTACCTTGGCCGCCCCAGCTGGTTGCTGGGCGGCCCGAGAAGTGAGGAGGGCAATGCTGCGCTTCATCTCTGCCATGTCAGAGACAAGAGACTGAAGGGGGGTTGGCTGGGCATAGGACGCATAGTGTTCTGCAGCCTCATCTGTGGCCGCCTCCATCATGGTGGCCACCAGCTGCCCAAGCTCTTTGGCCAGGGTTTTGTTAACCCATTGGAAACCAGCACTGTTGTACTGTCGCGCCTCCCTGAGAAGTTCATGGAGCTTTCGCTCGAAGTCTCCACACTGCTCCTCAACCTCATCGGCCTCCATGGGCTCCTGTGAGGGAGTGGATGATATGGATGATGTGCCATCGTCATCAATGACCATCTCCTGGTCCTGCGGCTGCCAGTCATCCCTTGAGCCCTCTGCTGGAGGGTCTGAGCCCCACCCCTGTAGGGCCTGGGGGGCTCCTGGGGCATTGCTCGGCGCCGAGGCCGGAAAATTCCGAGCCTGCACACTCGAGCCTCGGAATGATCCGATAGGTGGCTGTGCTACTGCCCCTCCCTCCTCCTGGGGGAGGGTGACGGTTGTGGCACCAAGGCCGGTAGTGAGAAGGGGGGACGTGGGGAGGTGCTGGGCGCTTGGGCCCTGTGTGGGGGGTGGGAGTGGGTTGGTGGTCTGGCCAGATGGGCCCGGATCAACCAAGCCGGTCGGGCCGGGAAATTTTTTCTTCGCCTGTTGCTCAGATGGTGTAACAGCTGGCCTGGGGCGTTTTTTGGACTCCTGCTGAGGTCCTTGAGGGCTCTGAGGGCCAGTGGGGACTGCCTCTGCCCGTCCTGGTACAGCCTGGGTGTCCTGGGGTGGCCCCTGGGGGGCTTGCCCTCTACCCTGGTGCCCAGGAGGGTTATCATCTGGCTGGGTTACCCCCTGGTGATTCCAGGAGGATGCCATACCAGTTTTTTGGGGGGGTTGGGGGGTGTGGAGGGGAGAAAAAGTAGGGATTGCTTCGCTGACTCAAACCAGGTGATGGTAAGAGATCAAGAAGCGCGAGCGGAAATAGGGTAAGGGACAGTGCCCTCTACCTGTCCAGACGCCGTTTGCGCGGTGGTTGGCCCACCCCCGCGCACAGCAGTCCGGTTTGCAACCAGAGCCTCAGAATCGGCCCCAGAGCGTGCAGGCAGAGTCCCAGCTTCCTCCCTTCGACCACCAGCTACTTGAGCATATTGCGGACGAGGGGGAGGCATGGATACAGTCTCAGACGCGCTGGGAGCGTGCATTGACGTGTAGCTGGCCTTGGACATCAGCTGCTGCCCACTGGAGTGAGCAGCTTTGGTTGGGGACTCAGGGGGAGTCCTGTGGTGGACTTGGACGGACTCCGGCGGTCCCATCGGAAGGAACCGGCCCGATTCGGTCCGAGCCGAAGGGAACACGTCAGCCCCGCGAAAAAACGGTGCAGGAGCCGCTACAGGGCCCCCCTTGGTCCCCAACTTGAGCTGGGAGTTGCCAGAGGCCATAGGAATGGAATGCGCGCGAGAATCGCGGCCAGAAGTGAACAGGTCGTCCCCTGAAGCGGTGGTGTGCTCCTCCAGCTCCATGGGAGTCCCAGAGGACGAGGATGATGTGTGGGCATGTCTAGAACGTTTGTGGGACGTACTTGGGGCCTGTCTAAGGCCATGGGGCTCTTGCAGCTCAGAGGGGGGGCGCTTCTTGGAGCTAGGCTTGCTAGGGGAGTTCCCAGGTGACCCTCGCCGAAAGACACCCCCCACAAAGGCTCTAAAGGCCCCTATCGATCCCTGCTTGGAGGGGGAGACACCTGGGGTGCCCTCCTCTGTGCTGGGAGCAGCAGAGGGCGAAAATGCGCGATCTTGAGCTCTGGGAGCTGTGCCCAGCTCCAGCAACTCGGAATGCGAAAAATCGCTACCCCCTAGACCAGGGGGGTCGTGCCCCGGGTCAGGAGGGCCCTGGGAGTTCCAGGTATCCGTCATGGTTGCCAGAAAGGCGAGGGGAAGCGAGGGAAGTGCGGAAAATGCAGAAGAAGCGTCACTGCCTCAAACCAGGTGATGGTAAGAAGCTTCTTGTCCTCTTCGCGGCTCTTGGGGCGCACCTGCTTGGGTGCAGCACCAGTCTTTGCCACATTGTGCTTGGGCTTGCGCAGCGCATTGCGGCGCCGCTCCCAGATCTTGCACTGAGGAGAACGAACAACATGCTCGCCTCCACAGTGAGGACACTTGAGCTTGGTGTGCTCGCAATGAGTGCCCGGCGTGTGAGAGTGCGAGGGGGAGTAAAAGTCACACTCCATCCCATCGCATGAGTGGTTGGCTGTCGTGTGGTCGTTGGAGCCGCACACACCGCAGCGCTTGGGCTTCTCGCAAATGCGAGCTGTATGGTCAAAGCCACAACAGTTGTCACAGATGCGGACGCGAGGGGCGTCCTCAAAGCGACGCGCAGAGCAGAGTTGCCCAAAGACAGAGACAGAGTGCTCAATGGCATGGCGCGCATCGGCCTCAGTGTGGAATGCAAGAATGAGTGACCCCTTCTTCTTTGTGGCCAAGTCTGCAGCGCTCCCCAGCCAGCGCGGCTGAGTAGCCCAGTCATACTTGTGGTCGTTCCACTCAGTCAAGTCTGCAAGGATCTCCAACCCAGAGGGCAGACCGTCAATGTCATGCACTCGAGTTGAGACACCATTGACAAGCACTTGATACCAAGGCTCATCGCGCTCGCCCTTGATGTAGAGGCTCGAGTCTGGCAAGATGGCAGAGGCAATGGCCTCAGAGTGCTCAACCAAGTCAGCCGACGTCAACTTGTCAGCTGCAACGACTACCACATTGCCTGAGGCAGTAGTGTCGACGCTGTTGATCCTGAGAGGGATCCCAGCCTTGGACTTGTGCTTTTCAAGGACCGAGTTGACCTGGTTGCGCAGGAGACTCGCATTGTCCCGCACATGAGCAGTGAGCTCTGGAGTGGCACGAACACTCAGAATGAGACGCCCTGGGTGGTGGCGCGCGCGCGCATTGGTAGGAACAGGTTTGGGAGCAGGAGCGGCAGGCGCAGGCACATTGGTGCCAGGGCGCGGCGCACGAGCCGCTTTGGCCGCATAGGACGCGTTGGCCTTTGCAGGGGCCGCTGCTGGTGCTGCAGGGGCAGACTGTGGCGCACTGACCGCCGCAGCTGGTTGCTGGGCAGTCTGGGAAACCAAGAGCGCCATGTTGCGCTTCATCTCTGCCATATCAGAGACGAGAGTTTGAATGAGAGTGGGCTGAGCACAAGACAAGTGCGCAAAGTGCGCTTCAGCTTCGCCTTGCACTGCAGCAGTGCTCATGACAGTGGCACGTTCTGTAAGCTGCCTCGCAGTCCAGTAATCTGCCCAGAGCCAACGCATGCCCCCCTCTGTTCTAAGGGCTGCATTGACGCCTGAGGCGCACCTGATCAGGTCACGCAACTCGAAGCGAATCTCATTGACCTCCTCCAAGATGTGCCTGTCATCTGGGAGGTTTGGGTCGCTCCAGGACTGTGCATCCTGGTCCATGTCATCCCCCATGTTCCCATTCGGCAAGTTGAACTCGCCAGTCGCATCCAGTGGTTCCCAGTCATTCTCAGAGTGGGTGGCTGGTGGCTCGTCCCCCCAGCCATTTCTGGCCGAAGGGGCGTGCGCAAAACTGCTGCTCTGAGGAACAACAGCTGGAGCGTCACTAGAGCTGGTGGGAACGACCCCCTCCATTCTGGAGAGAGAGAGAGAGAGAGATATTCTTCTTGTTTAGACTGTGTGAGCAGGCTACATACATAATACGAGCACAAGACACAGTGACTGCACTACTGCAAGTACAGACAGGCGAAGGTGTGGGGCAGTTGGGGGGTCTACAAGAGTTGTAGAGGGATTGAGCAAAAAGGGTTTGGGTGAGAAGAGGGGTGGGTGTCAAGATGTCAGGGTACAGTAAGGTCAATCAGGCATAGGGGCATATGAGAATATAGAGAGAGGAACGAATCAAGAAACATCCATGGCAGTGTCCTCCTGGCCACCACCACGCTTTCTCCTAGTTCTTCTGGGGCCCGCACCAGAGCGCTGGGTCCAGACGCGGCAAGCTGAGTCGCACATCGCGTGGGACCCAGCACAATGGGGGCAGCACAGACGAGTATGACCACAGTGGGCCAGACCCTCATGGGCGTCGGCAAAGAAGTCGCACTCACCACAGCGGTGCTCAGAGGTCACGTGCCTCTCAGCACACACGCCGCAGCGAGGGGGTTGGGTGCAAGCACGCGCCGAGTGCTCCAGACTGCAGCAGTTGGAGCAGGGGCGAGGTCGACCAGAGTCGCGAAAACGACGAGCGCGCATCGCATGACCAAAGAGGAAGACTCCATTCCTCAGAACATAGTCAAGATCCTCCTCGCGCAAGAAGGACAGCAGCACTGAGCCAGAGCCCTGCTCAGCGACACGGTCAGGGGGGGTCATCCACATGGGGGGAGCAGCCCAGGCGAACTGGTGGGCGACGAACTCCTCCACCTCAGCCTGCAGGACCTGCGATGAAGGCAAGGGCTGGGCGAGGTCTGGAGGAACCACATCAGGCACAACGGCCTTGTACCATACGCTGTCACGAGCAGCACCAGAATAGGCGGCCTCCTTGGGCAGGAAGGCAGAGGCAATGAGGGTGGAGTGGGGCTCCAAGTCGGCAGCAGTTAACCCCGGCTTCGCAAAGACAACCACATTGCCTGAGCGAGTGAGGTCAACACCACTCACCCCTAGCTTGGGATGAGGGGCACGAGCAGCGGTGATGTTGGCAAGGGCGGTGTTGATGGCCAGGCGAGTGGCAGCGGCATTCTGGACAACATGTCGAACTTCCTGACTAGGCTTCACCATAAGGATCAACCTGCCAGGATGGTGGCGAGCGCGTGGAGTGGCGGCAGCAGGCACAGGAGGTGCTGTAGGTGGTGCTGGAGTGGGCTGGGCGACCTTAGAGGCATAGGATGCCTTCGCAGGACGAGGTGGAGCAGCTGGTGCAGCAGCAGCAGCAGCAGGGGCAGCAGCAACTGGGCGAGCAGCAAGGACCCCCTTGAGGGCCCCCACCTCAGCAGTGAGCTTCCTGAGCTCTGCTTGCTGTGCCAGAAGCATGTTGGAGGTCGAGGAGTCCACCACAAAGCGAGCAAACTCTTCAATCAGGCAAGCACTAGCAGGAACCAAGTCCCTGCACAGCTAGGCAGCCTTTAACAGAGCCACAAGGTATGTCATTGACTTGATGTCATCATGGTCATCCTTGGGTTTAGCCCTCATGATGGCAGCAGCAAGCTCTGCATTGCCAGAATGAAGAGCAGCCTGAAACTCGTCATCTTCCTCCATTTCCTCATCAGAGGAGGCATCAGCAGCATCCTGGGCCTCCTGAGCACCACTAGGGGTACCCAGGGCCGAGGTTTGGTGGGCAGGGGTCGAGGGGTGGGCAAGCTGGCCAGAGGGGGCACGAGGAGCAGGCAATTCGAAGTCCGATGTCGGAGTTTGAACAGTGAAAATTTGCGCCCCCTGGGGGGCAGGGACACCACCAGAGCTCAACCAGGCGGTCTGGGAGCTTCCCCCTTGGAGGGTGGGGTCCTGGGGTCCAACAGAGCTGGGGCTGACAGTTGGTTTGAGCTTTTTAGACCCAGAAATGGGCCTAGGAGGGCCTGAAGATCCAGGGGGACCACCAGAGCTCTCCAAGGCCTCAGAAGGCCGCTTGTGGGCCCCAGAGGACTGGGCTGGGTTGCCTGAGGATGGGGCATGGCCCTGCTGGGGGCCAGAGGCGAGGGGTGGTGCTGGTGCTGGCTGGGCAGGCAGTGACTGGCCACCACCTCCCTGGGCACCCCACTGAGCTGCAGGGTGGCCAGAGCGCCTCCCAGGGGGCCCAGACTGACTGTCTGGACCCCCAGGGTGACTGGTAGGGCGAGTGGAAGAGGACAGAGTGCTCCTGAGGTAGACTTCCTCTGACCAGGTGATGGTAAGAGGACAAGAAGCTCCCCTCCATTCTGGACGCATCCCCAGCGTGCACTGTTGAGGTGGAACTCGAAGCGACGGTTTTGAGAGAAGTAGTGGGTGCAGGACGGTCAAACATGGCAGCCCGAGCCTTGACATGGCCCTGGGTCGTCCCATGCACACCATGCGCGCCAGCGGAGTCACTGGTGGCCAGCGGAGTCACTGGTGCGCACAGCGGCAGGGAGTGTCTTGGGAGCATTTTGGGGCATCCCAGACTTGACAGACGAAGTTGTGGCCGCAGCAGAGGCTACAGCGGCAGGGACGCGACGCGCGCCGGTAGTAGAGTGCGGGACAGGTCCCCCAACTCGGCCGGACCCCCCAGGTCGACCGCTTGACGCAGCGGCAGGCGCAGGAGGCGGAAGTTGCAGAGGAGCGTTTTGAGCTCCCCCAGAGTTGCCAGACGAAAGTGGTACTGCAGCAGATGCCACAGGGGTGCGAGTGCGATGCGGAGCGGAAATAGGGAGAGAGTGAGAGACATTCTTCTTGTTTAGACTGTGTAAGCAGGCTACATACATAATACGAGCACAAGACGCAGTGACTGTACTACTGCAAGTACAGACAATCGAAGGTGTAGGGCAGTTGGGGGGTCTGAAGGCGTTGTATAGGGATTGAGCAGAAGAGGGGGTGGGTGAGACGAGGGGTGGGTGACAGGATGTCAGAGTGCAGTAAGGTCAAACAGGCATAAAAGCATAGGAGAGACCTAGAGCATAGAATAAGTTAGTATAAATAGCTTAAGGGAGTCCCAGGCTCCTAATGGAGCACATGAGACAAGTGTCTTGCCCAATGGGCGAGCAGATGTTGGTCAAGGAGGATGAGGGTCGGCAATTCCCGAGACTAGCGAGGCCAGGGTCGGAGACAGCCAGGTGCACAGCCACTGATCGGAAAAATCCGAAGCTGACCAGGTCAGGCTCGGAAATTTCCGATAAATGGTGCCGAGAATGCCTGAGAGCATCCCAGAGTCTTGTTGAGGAATCAGTTGCAGAGGCAAAGTGGATAATAGTTGGGTGAGGCAATGCCCACTTGCAGACAAGGCGCGCCGCAACATGATCAGAGTCATGTGGAGCCACAGCGCAGCTATGGTCCTCCCAACCCAGTGTGGATGGATGTTATGGGTCCTGCGGGGGTGGTTCACCAGATTTGGTGAACGCACCAGATGACTGGATGAATTTGGCCAGGGCAGTGATGCCCTTGGGTGTGCTAAGCAACACATGCGTGCCATGGAGCTGGGGTCTCAAGGCAGCAAGGTGGTGGCGATGGTCATCATAGCGCTCGCAATCCAGAAGGATATGATCGCGAGTCTGCAAGTGCTTGCCACAAGGGCAGGCAACGTCCTCTGTGGGTACATGGTGCTGGTAGTACTTGCCCATGAAAGCATGTCCAAGGCGGCACTGAGTCACCAGACCATAGAGGCGTCGCGACAAAGCGTCGAAGTGTGGTGGGGACTTGAGCTTGGGTGGTCCATGGGACGCCTTCGCATACAAGCCCCTAGGTGGGGACTCTGCAAAGTCCTCAAGCCAAGACTCTAGGACTCCCTCTTTGAAGCACCTCCTGAGGTAGGCATAAGTGGCCCAGCGTGGACCCTGCATGTGGGCAGCCTCCTTGGCCAACTGATCTGCTCGCTCATTGCCCTTTATGCCAATATCGCTGGGGACCCACGAGACAGTCACCTCATGTGAGGCATCAGAAGCCAGGAACTCGCGAGCAAGCTCGCAGAAGGTGATGGAGAAGTGTTGGGCAGGGCTAGGGCGTTCCTGGAGGATGGCCCCAACCGAAGAGGAATTGTCAGCAAAGAAATAAAGGTGGCTGCAGGTGCCAAGTTGGACGTCCATGTGCTGGAGGTGCCCCATCGCTGCAGACAGGGCATGCATCTCTGCATCATAGACTTCAGACTTGGCGCCCATTGGGATGCGCCCAGTCGCCTCCTCCTGCCCACCAAGGTAGGCAACAAAACCAGCACCAGTGCTGCGGCCAGTGCCAGTCTCCAGAAGGGAGCCATCTGTGTAGAAGATGAGGTTGGACTCGCTGAGCTGAAGTCGCTCTACAAGTGCAATGTGTTCTTGAGCAGCCTTAGCCTTGTTCACCTTCTTGGGACACAAGCGAAGGTGAACGCGACCAGGGAACTCCTTGACCAAGGGAACAGTCCATGGTGCAAGATGGAATGGCAGGATGCGCTCATTGCGACGCAAAGTCAACAGTGCAAGTTGGCGCAGAGTGGAGAATGTAATGTCCTGGTCATGCTCCACTGGAGCGCCCTCCCCCTCCTCACGGTGGTTACTCCATGAGGGAGGGAGGCGCTGCAGAACAGGACTGCAAGGGCCCAGTTTGTGGAGGCGAGCAGCAGTGTCGCGATCCACCTTGTCCAGCACCTTGGCAATTGGGGGAATGGCCGCCTCAATCTCAAGGGCATAGATGGGCGAAGTCTTGAAGACAGCACAGATCATGCGCAGACACAAGTTCTGAACACGACCCATCTGTTCCTCCTGCCACTTGGCCCCACTCCACCATACTGCAGAAGCATAAATGAGGATGGGGCGAATGCAGGCAATGTAGAGCCGTCGCATGTGGCCCTGGTGAAGACCACGAACAGTGTTAGCAAGCATGCGCATGGCCATGGCAGCCTTGCGCGCTTTGGCACATGCCTTCTCCACATGTGCACGAAAGGTCAACTTGGGGTCAAAGAAGACACCCAGCCAACGCACAACTGACAGAGGGCGCAGGCGAGCAACCTGGCCTTGTCCTGTGGAGTAAGTCATAGAGTAAGCGTCGTCCTCCTTCAACTCCGCAAAGGAGGGATCTCTGGTGCGCCAAGTGTGGTGCATGAGCTCGCACTTGTCCAAGTCTGGCTGGAGACCAGCGCCCTTGAACCACTCCTGCACCACTTTGAAGGAGTAGCGCAGTTCATCAGTGTTCAGTTTCAGGCTGTCAGAGTGAACTGTAATGCGCCCATCATCCACATAGAGGAAGAGAGTGGGTGCCACAAATGAAGGATGTTCCTCCTGCATGAGCTCCTCGCGTGCAGCGCGGCGCCCTTGCATGAACTCAATGAGTCCAGTGGAGTAGAATGCAGACAGGATACCAGACACAGGGGAGCCCTGGGGGACGCCATTGTGCACTGGCTTGCAACTAGAGAGCTTCCCATCCAAGCAGATGGACGCCTCTCTGTCTTGCAAGAAAGAGGCCACCCACTGCACCATGGGCAGAGGCACTCTCTTCTCGCGAAGAACATTGAGCAGGCGCTTGTGGTTGACAAAGTCAAAGTAACCCTTGATGTCAAAGGTCAAAGAACTTGTCACCAGCCCCTTGTCGCGCGCAGTCTGGATGTCATGAGTGTAGCAGAGCGCAGCATCCACAGTAGAAGACGCAGGCATGGCGCCAAACTGGTTGGGATGCACAAGTCCCATGGCAGAGGTCATGTAAGTGAAGCGCTTGGCCTGAATGCGCTCCAAGACTGTCACGGCAGAGCACACCACACTCGCCAGGACTGGCGCTGAGGAGGGGAACTATGCGAGCAAGAACATGGGTGGTGCATTGACCAGACCAAATCTGGGGATCAGCCCAGAAGGCCATCCGCCCTATATACACATCATGAGAACGCCGGAACGAGACTATCCCGGATCACCGTACTGCCTCGAGAGAGGTCGCCGATCTGAGCCGAAGCCCGCGATGTCCTCGAAGCCCGAAGTGGCTCGACGAATACCCCCATAACCGAACTCGTCCCCGCGACCCAGCGATTGAGCAGGCGTTGGACATACCGGGATATGCATCGAAGACTCCTCGAAGGGCAACAGCCTCTCGCAGACCATCGTAGAGCCCCGAGCGCGCGAGGGGGCGAAGATGCGGCGTGATCCGGTGCCGCTACAGACGTACATCGCGATGTAGCGACTCGTCGAAGTCCCAAGGATGTAGAGTGAGCGTGCGAAGGACATCGGAGAGGTGTTCTGGAGATATCCCGGATGACACGAAGGCGGGGGAGCGCCTCTGTCGAGGGAGCAGTGTTGGGGCGTAGGGCTGGGAAGATCGCGAACAGCGCTGCGAGCCAACGGCACGAGATACCGGCGTATACACGACACCCTAGAGGTGAGAGAGGGTGGGCGAAGATATCCCGGGTGCAAGAGACGCGAGGGGATGTCGAGCGAGTGGTTCGAGATCGGGCCGCGGGACCAGAGGCCGGATATGGGCGAACCGGCCGAACGCGGTCACCGAGGCGCGACGGCGAGGGTCTCACCCTCTAGACGAGATGAGATCCGTTCCACGAGCAGATTCCGGGCCTGAGGTCGCCGAGGCAAGTCGTCGTCGTCGAGATAGGTCGGGTCGTCCCATAAAGGCAGCGGCGCATGATGGGGTGCGGGTGGGGCGCGAGTCTCACCCGCCAGATCGATTCGGCTCGCGATTCCGCATCCCTAGAGCCTAGGGACTAAGCGGGATAACGAGATTTGAGAATGGCGAACTGAATGGGCAGGTGGGGGAGACTGCGAAGAGGCGAGACTTCGAGCGATGAGAGGTTGGAGCGTGCGAAGACCTCGAAAATCGCAACATAGCCCCCCTTACAAGCCTCGAGCAGTCTCCAGGAGCGAGGGAGAGCCTCGGCGAGCTGTTGGGGACCAGCGTGAAGGAGATCGAGGGTGTATTGAGTCCCGGGTGAGCACGGCATCGGCGGGTGACTCGTTGTTTGGGATCTCGAAGCTTGTTCGTCGACCATATAAGCTCGACGGACTTCGACGCCTCTTGTTCTCGATCCCCCACCATGGGCCGCAAGGACAGCCGTCGCAAGAAGGACGCGCCGCCGCCCGCGCGCTCGCGTACACGCTCGCCGCCGCCGTCATCGTCTGCTGGGCCCTCGAATGCGGGTCCGTCGACGCAGGCGGGCTCGGCGAGGCCGCCGCCGCTGCCGTCGTCGTTCCCGCCGCCGCTGACCTTCTTTCCGCCGCCTGCGCCGCCGCCCGCGCAACCGCCCCAACAGCCCGCGACGCCCTGGGCGCTGTGGAACGCGGCCGCGCCGGGTCAGTTCGCGATGCCGGCCCTCCAACCCGACTTCACGGCGCCGTCGTACGCGCGCTTCGCGGGCGCGATGCCGCCGCCGTCCGTCCCCCGTACTCGTGCCCGTGCTCGTGCTGCTGCGGCTGCTCCTGGGGCTACTGGAGCGCCTGCTCCGCCGCCGGCGACGTCGGCGATCTCGCCGCCGTCCGCGGCCCCTTCGACCTCTGCGGCGCCGCCGCCTCCTGCGCCTGTCCCGTCTGCGAACCCGGCGCCGGCGACGAGCTCTGTGCCGGCGCAGCCGCCCGCCATGTCCGCGACAGCGGGGCCGTCCTCGACGCTGGGAGCGCCTGCTCCCGGGTCTGAGGACGACATCGACGATTTCTTGGGGCCCGCGCGTTCGCCCACCGCGACTCCGTTCGCGCCGCCGCCATCGGTTCGTCCTTCGCCCGCGCCCGTGCGTGGGAGGGCGCCGCCGCCGGGGCGGCGCCTCGTGTTCAACCTCCCGCCCGTGCCGCGGAACTGGACGACGTCGACCCCGCGACCTGCGCCGGCGCCGGAGGCGACGTCGGCGACCTCGCCGCCGTTGCCTTCGGACAACGACGAGCCCTTCGTGCGGCGCCGCCGCCGCCCCTTTGCGCGTATGACGGCATCGCGGCCTGTGTCTGCGGTCGCCCCGGAGCAGGCGCGTGTGAGGGCCGAGCGCGGCTCAGGGCAGGCGCGTGCGAGGGCGGAGCGCGGCCGCCCAGCTGAGAAGACAGCCCCGCCGCGTCGAGCGCCAAAGCGCGCAGCTCGTCGCTGCGCGAAGATCCCGCCCGGCGAGAGCAAGAAGGCACGCCATGCGCCGCGCCCGCAAGCAGCTGGGGCCCGACGACGTCCCACTTCGGGTGAGTGGGTTTCGCCTTCGATTTGGTCGGCGAGGTCGCTAACGGTGTTTGGGGTGTAGCCCTGTGCGCGCTGCATCAAGCACGGCTTCGCGGACTGGTGCCGCGACAAGCCGGGCGCGCTGCCGTGCGCGGTGTGCAGCCACAAGCGCCTCGCGTGCTCGTGGACGCAGCTGCGCATGGACGCGGGTGTGGTTCGCGGGCATCGCGGCGTGCGACGTCCGCTGACGCCGCCCACCGATCCGGGCTCTGCGCCGTCGACGCCGCACGGTTCGTCGTCGTCGAGGCGCTCGCGCCCGTCGTCCTCGCGTTTGCGCACGCGCTCGCGGCGCCGTAGGTCGTCGTCGTCGTCGCCGGGGCCCGCGGGGACGCCTGAGATCGAGGAGGCGCGCGAGCGGCTGCGCGAGCTGCAGCGCCGTCGCACCGACCACTGCAACGCGACGCGGATGGTGCTCTTCGAGCGCCAGCGCCAGGCCGACGACCCGGAGTCGGAGGAGGAGGACGATGAGGACGAGGTCGACGTGTGAGCCGCCCGGGGCGGTGTTCTTGGGTATTTCTTGATGTATGTAGTTTCTTGTCGCGACGGGCGTAGTAGGATAGGAAATAAGGATCGAGGTCTTTCTTGGAATGAGTGTGTGGCCCGAAAACGAGTCCGGGGTGAAAGCGAAGCGAGAACCGCGAAGTGCGAGGACTTCGCGAGAGTGCTGACGGTCGAGGGAGCTCGTCTCGAGCGCGAGGCTGCATTCGCTGAGGTCGGCGAGGTCGTCCGGGGAGGGCGACGAGGGTCAGGCCCAGGGAATGCGTTCGAAAGCGGTCGACCGTCTGCGTCGAGCGCAACGAGTCGCGCGACGTCAATCGCGAAGCGGGGCGCGCGCGCAGCCCGAGTTCGGGAGCGTTATCTCGGTCGAGGCGTCGAGGAGATCCCCAGCGCGATGTGGGAATAGAGAGAGGAGCGAGACCAGCGCCCAAGCGTTAGGGGTCATGTAGTCACCTTAGGCACGGGGACCGGAATGCAATCGAGGGGTTATTTGATATAGCGAAACCCCATGGATTGCACACGGACGGGAACCCCCCCTGGCCGTCTTTTTGCTTTTTTTTTTGCTCCCTGGGGCGTCCCCGTGCGGGTTCCTGCGGGAACGCGCATACCCCCAGCAGAAAAACAACCGCTCCTGGACCCTGAATGTGCATATATAGGGGGTCCGGCAGGGTTTTTTTGGTCCTTGTGCAGGTTCCCGCACAGGGAGGGGGTACCCCTGCAGAAATTTTGGGTTCCCGGCCCCGTCCCCGACTAATACAGGGGCAGGGACTGGGTCAGGAACAGATATTTTTAGTGCTGGATAGGGGGTCCCGGAAGCAGATTCTGGGGAAATTAGGGTCCCCGAGCACGTTCCCGTGTGGGTAGGGGGTACCCCCAGGAAAATTTGGGGCTCTGGGCGGGTTCCCGCGCAGGAACGGGGTCGGGAACCATGCCAGGGACGGAAAATTCTGGGTAAATAGGGGGTCGGGGATGGAAAAAATTTGGTTCCGGTGAAAAATAAGGTTTGTTGTCAAACAATTTTTGCCTCTACCCCCATGTTTTTGAATGTGAAAGTCAAATTACATTCTGTTTCATATCCTGCAAAAAAATTATTCAGATGGGAAAGAGATGGCCAGGCCTCCAGATAGGGGTATAAAATTGTGCCTTAACATACTTTTAGACAATTGGACCTTCTTTTGTATCTTACAATTGCGTCATTTGATGAATTTGGTATTTGCCTGTTTCAGGCTTTGTCCTTGTATAGCAAATCGCCCTCCGGCACAAGGCACAAGTTTGTAAGGGTCAACTAGAAAGGAAACACACTTTTAAGGCTTCGAACTGCTGTTTGTTCACGAATCATGTATCCCGCACCTCTATTTAGCCAGTAAATCCAACTTCCCTGAATATCATATCACTGTTGATGCAATTGAATAGGAATTCGCTCCTCTATAATTTTATCGGGTACAATGCACTATAGTAGTAACAGATATGTCGTAAAATGGAAATTATGGATACTGTGTGCTGAGTATGTAACTTAATTGGTAACTACGCAGTGTTCCCGTCCCCGTCCCCGTTCCTGTCCCCTCCCCCGTTCCTGTGCTCATCCTAACTTTCCCATATGGCTTGTCGTGTAGGCAAAATACCCATTGGCTCAGCTTTAGTTTTATTTGGTGCATTGAAATGTAGGAGGGACATATATGTTGTAAAATGTAAATTATAGATAGTATGTGCTAAGTATGCAACCCCTTCATTACCTGTGCTACGATCCCGTCCCCGTTCCCGTCCCTGTGCCTGTTCCTCCCCAGGTTCTTCCACTCATGACATCGAAAGCAAAGACCACTGGGTGTAACAAAATCAATACCAATGCCTGGGGGTGTGTAAGTGGTTCCTTGCACATAACAGATCTAAGATAATATGTTTAATTCACTCCTAGGTGCATTGGTGCCACACTGTGGGCCAATAGGGGCTTCTGGATAAAATCTCTTTAACTGAATCACAAGGTCAATAGACAGTGAATCCATTGGACACCATATTGAAAAGTGATGGGCCATAGATGGGCTACATCTGGCGCATGCTCAATTACAAAGTTCTATTGCGGTTGGATGGTTCTGGCTCTGCCCTTCAAAGATCTAGCAAACATTTTGCTCAACAAGAACCGTTTAATTATATTTCTCCCCACTCAAGTGGCATGTTCTATACATATATGAGATCTACCAGTGCAATTTCTGTGCTCAGATAATAATCTTATTAGACGATATAGTGATGGTCATAAAGGAACAGCTCAAGCACCTCCCTAGAAACAACCGTTTAATTATATTTCTAGCGGAACAGGGGGTATGTTCTAGACATATATGAGAGCCTCCAAAAGAAATTCAAGGTCTATATAATTGTACAATTAGAAGATAGAGTAATAGCCATTCAGCAGAAAGTCAAGCACAATGGTGAACTAAATCAAACTCTATTCCTTTGACCCCCATAGTATTATTTCCTCGGGTATGTGTTTACAACACACCCCTGGTGCTTCCTCAAAAGGAGATCCAGTCAATATGGCCAACCTGGATGTCCTCCCCTGATCATCTGGGGGCATTTGCACCCAGCAACAAGCGCTCAACAGAAACCGTTTCTGATCAAGGAGCATGTTAATTACATTGGATCTAAGTATTCAAGATGTTGTGCCTGAAGGGTGGTGCTGTGGTTGAGGTTCAGTACATGTTGACATATAGCAAAATGTCAAGCAGTCCAGCACACTAACCCCTGCCCCAATCACGAAGTTTCAATATCATAGTTTTGTCCATTTGATAGTCTGAACATGCCCTCGGTTGCAGACTGACATTTGAACAACTATTGAGCGAGATAGAAAATGCTCGCTTTTTGATGGGAAAAGAAGCTTGCACCCTGAATGATCCAATGAACCAATATGAATTCTGCTCACGCTACATAGGGGCCCTATTGGCCTCACCCAGAATACGCCCCGTTCCTGAAATATAATTAACAAATCGTGCAGTAATAGGACGATTACATGATTTTCGACCACCCACCCCCCTGGCATTCACGTAGGCATCCAGGGGTCAATTAGAGGGTTTCATCCTGGTCCATTGAGCTAGGGGACGACCTCCAGCAAGATTCATGTGATTTGGTTCAGGCAGTGTTGAGATATAGCATGCGTACAGTTGGGTTGTGAGTTGCAACAGAACAGACCATGAATCACCCATGCAACCTACCCCACCTTCCAGGACTGACGGGTGCATGTCATCTCATGTTGCATTATGGGTTCAAAGAGTGGGCCAGATGGTCTATTGGGCCAGGGGTGTCTTTTCTGGTCAATGGGAGGCTAACCTTCAGCCCATCTGGGTCATAGGTTAGGCTCCCATTCAATAGGAAACATATCCATGACTCAATGGAGCATTTGGGCCACTTACCTGGACCAGAATACAGCATGTGAGGTCGAGCACACGTCAGTCCTGGAAGGTGGGCTAGGTTGCATGGATGATTCATGGTCTGTTCTGTTGCAACTCACAACCCGACTGTACGCATGCTATATCTCAACACTGCCTGAGCCAAATCATATGAATCTTGCTGGAGGTCATTATACACCTCATTAGACCAGGATGAAACCCTCTGATCAATCTCTGTGTGGGTAGTCTTATGCCTGGGGGGTGGTTAGTCGAAAATCGAGTAATCAACCTATTACTCCACCATTTGTTAATTATATTCCAGGAACAAGGCAGATTCTGGGTGAGACCGATAGGGCCCCCACACAGCGTGAGCAGAATTCATATTGGTTCATTGGATCATTCAGGGTGCAAGCTTCTTTTCCCATCAAAAAGCGAGCATTTTCTATCTCGCTCAATACTTGTCCAAATGTAAATCCGCAAGCAAGGACATGTTTAGACCATTGAATCGACAATATTGTTATATGGAAACATTGAGATTGGGGCAGGGGATGGTGTGCTGGAGTGTTCGACATTTCCCTATATGTCCACATGTACTGAACGTCAACCACAGCACCACCTTCCAGGCACAACATGTCTAATAGTTTTAACCAACCTATCCAACATGCTCCTTGAGCAGAAACACTTTCTGTCAAGCGGTTGTTGCTGGGTGCAAATGCTTCCTGGTGACCAGAGGAGGACATCCAGGTTGCGCATATTCGCTTGATATACAGTTGGAAAAACACCAGGGGTGTGTTGCAAACACATATCCGAACAGATAATACTATGGCGACCAAAGGAATAGAGTTCAATTTAGTTCACCATTGTGCTCGACTTTTTCCTGAATGGCTATTACTCTATCTTCGAATTTTACAATTATCATGACCTTAAAATTTTTCCGGAGACTATTATATATGTCTAGAACATACGCCCTGCCCCGCTAGAAATATAATTAAACGGTTGTTGCTAGGGAGGTGCTTGGGCTGTTTCTGAAGGGCCATCACTATATCTTAGAATAGAACTATTATCTGAACACAAAAATCGCACCGCTGATTCTCATATACATATAGAACAGAGTCCTCGAGCTGGAAGAAATATAATTAAACGGTTCTTGCTGAGCGAAATGTTTGCTAGATCTTTGAAGAACAGACCCAGGACCAGCCAACCACAAGAGAGCTGGTCAATCAAGCATGCGCAGGATGTAGCCCATCTATGGCTCATCACATTTTGATATGGTATCCCATGGATTCGCTGTCGACTGGCCGTTTTATTTAGATAGAGAGTTTTTATCCAAAAGTCCCTATCGGCCCACAGTGCAAGACCTATATATCCAGGAGTGGATTAAACCTACTATCTTGGACCTGTTACACATGATGAACCACTTAGACCCCCCCCCCCTTCCAGTTATTGGTATTGATTGGTCTACACAAAGTGGTCTTTACTTTCAATGAGTTGAAGGCTGGTACTAGTACAGGAACAGGCACAGGGACGGGCGCAGGGATGGGAACGGGAATGCAATACCGGTAATAAAGCAGTTGCGTACTTGGCACACCATATCTATAATTTAGGTTTTAGACCATACATGTCACTCATACATTGCAATGCACCAAATAAAACTATAGCTGAGCCAATTGGTATTTTGCCTACTTCATAAGCTGTATGTGAAAGTTTGAGGGCGGGAACAAGCACAGGAACGGGGATGGGGACAGGGACAGGAACCCTGCGTAGTTACTAATCAAGATACATGCTATCCAGTATTTTCATTTTACATCATATATGTTACTGCTACAGGGAAGCCAATTTCAATTCAATCGCATCAACAGTGATCTGATAGTCAGGAAAGATGGATTTAACGGCGAACTAGAGGTGCGGGATACATGATTCGTGGGCAAATAGCAGTTCCAAGCTGTAAAGGTCTTTTTCCGTTGCAGTTGACATTACAAACTTGTGCCTCGTGCTGAAGGGTGATTTCCAATGGAATGATTCAGCTCGAAGTAAGCAAATGGCAAAATCATCAAATGATGCAATTGTAAGATACGAAATATGGTCCAATTGTCTAATCATATACCGAGGCACAATTTTATACCCCTATCCAGAGGCCTGGCAATCTTTTTTCCATCTGAACGATTTTTCTGGTGGGTATAAAGCAGAATGAATATTGGATTCCACATATAGAAACCTGGCAGTAAAAGCAAAAATTGTTTATTGACAAACTTTATTTTTCACCGGAACCAAATTTTTTCCATTCCCGACCCCCTATTTACCCGTAAATTTCCGTTTCCGACCTGGTTCCCGACCCGCTCCTCGCGCAGGAACCCGCGCAGGGACCCGAAATTCCCTGGGGGTACCCCATACCCGTGCGGGAACCCGCGCAGGGACCCAAATTTTCCTGGGGGTACCCCCCTACCACCCAGGAACCCGCACAGGGACCCAAAATTCCCTGGGGGCACCCCCTCCCCGTGCAGGAACCCGCGCAGGAACCAGAATTTTCTGGGGGTACCCCTCCCTGCGCAGGAACCCGCGCAGGGACCCAAAAACCCTGCCGGACCCCCCCTATATGCATATTCAGGGTCCCCGGCCCTATTTTTTGCTCTGGGGGTATGCCCATTCCTGCAGGAACCCGCACAGGAACACCCCCAGGGAGCAAAAAAAAGCAAAAAGACGGCCAGGGGGGGTTCCCGTCCGTGTGCAATCCATAGGGTTTCGCTATATCAAATAACCCTTCGATTGCATTCCGGTCCCCGTGCCTAAGGTGCATGTAGTGATCGTGGAGGCCGCGCTAGCGTGCGGGCTAGGGATAGCGTCGATCGCGGAGCGTTAGGAGTGCTCGGCGAGGTTCATTCGGCTCTGCCGTATGTTCGTTTCGAGTCGTGGGACATCGTGTTGTTCGTTCGAGTTCGTGAGCGAGGCGTCGTGCGTCGCTCGAGTCGTTCGCGCCTCGTCTCGTGAGGTCGGCGGTGCTCAGGCACTGCGAGCGCATGCATCCTTCGTCGGATCACGGCCAGGCCCCCATCTTTCGATGGTCAAGAGCGGGGAGAGTGACTGCGCGTTCTTCCATTCTCGCTAACAGTCAGAGGTGGTCGGGTTTGGTAGCGCACCGCTCGTCGAAGGTCGGCGAGGGTCGAGGGTATAGAGGGAGGAGAGACACCCCAGGAGGATGGGATGCGGTGCGATCCTGGTGCCGAAGATCCGAGAGACTTGGCGGATCGCGAGGGAGCACGCGTGCACATCGCGAGTCGAGCCCCCGGGGCGAGGGGGAGAGACATAGGTTGCCCGTCTGGGGTCGGCGAGGTCGGTACACGGGCTAGCGTCGCTGACGCTATGAAACCGAGAGGAGGGGATCGGGTTGTCCGTCGAGAGGATCCCATCGGCGCCCAGGCTGCGAGCCTTATCGGCCATTCCGACTTGCTAGAGGATCGTCGTCGGTGAAGAGGGGGAGCGCGGCCGATGATTCGTCGAACTGCGCGACACATCGCACCGCGGGGGAGCCGGAGAGCGGAGAGAAGAGGGCGAGGAGGGAGGAAGGGACGCCAGTCCGAGGAGAGGTTAGATTTGGTCTTATGTCACGGCAGAGCACACCACACTCGCCAGGACTGGCGCTGAGGAGGGGAACTATGCGAGCAAGAACATGGGTGGTGCATTGACCAGACCAAATCTGGGGATCAGCCCAGAAGGCCATCCGCCCTATATACACATCATGAGAACGCCGGAACGAGACTATCCCGGATCACCGTACTGCCTCGAGAGAGGTCGCCGATCTGAGCCGAAGCCCGCGATGTCCTCGAAGCCCGAAGTGGCTCGACGAATACCCCCATAACCGAACTTGTCCCCGCGACCCAGCGATCGAGCAGGCGTTGGACATACCGGGATATGCATCGAAGACTCCTCGAAGGGCAACAGCCTCTCGCAGACCATCGTAGAGCCCCGAGCGCGCGAGGGGGCGAAGATGCGGCGTGATCCGGTGCCGCTACAGACGTACATCGCGATGTAGCGACTCGTCGAAGTCCCAAGGATGTAGAGTGAGCGTGCGAAGGACATCGGAGAGGTGTTCTGGAGATATCCCGGATGACACGAAGGCGGGGGAGCGCCTCTGTCGAGGGAGCAGTGTTGGGGGGTAGGGCTGGGAAGATCGCGAACAGCGCTGCGAGCCAACGGCACGAGATACCGGCGTATACACGACACCCTAGAGGTGAGAGAGGGTGGGCGAAGATATCCCGGGTGCAAGAGACGCGAGGGGATGTCGAGCGAGTGGTTCGAGATCGGGCCGCGGGACCAGAGGCCGGATATGGGCGAACCGGCCGAACGCGGTCACCGAGGCGCGACGGCGAGGGTCTCACCCTCTAGACGAGATGAGATCCGTTCCACGAGCAGATTCCGGGCCTGAGGTCGCCGAGGCAAGTCGTCGTCGTCGAGATAGGTCGGGTCGTCCCATAAAGGCAGCGGCGCATGATGGGGTGCGGGTGGGGCGCGGGTCTCACCCGCCAGATCGATTCGGCTCGCGATTCCGCATCCCTAGAGCCTAGGGACTAAGCGGGATAACGAGATTTGAGAATGGCGAACTGAATGGGCAGGTGGGGGAGACTGCGAAGAGGCGAGACTTCGAGCGATGAGAGGTTGGAGCGTGCGAAGACCTCGAAAATCGCAACAAAGACCTTTCCCAAGCAAACAAGCAAGGTAATGAGTCTGTAAGACCGCGGATTGGACCAGTCGGTCTTGCCCGCTTTCTTGAGCACAAAGGCAATGGCGTGGCGCCATCTCTTTGGGTGGTAGCCCCAGAGAGCGCACATGGATATCAGCAAGTAGATCTCGTCCTCTGAGACATCCCAAGCCCAGCGCAGGCCAACATAGGACACACCCTCGTCGCCTGGCGCTTTGCTGGGGTCTGGACCAAAGATGCCCTCATACACCTCCTCGCGAGTGACCTCCTTGTAGGGAATGTCCTCTGGGTGTGGAGTAGTGAGTTCTGGCTCGTCCAAGCCGTCTATGTGAGGAGGCGGCTGGTAGAGCGTGTCTCTGAGCGCATCACACTTCTCAGCATGAGTGCGCGCATGTGAACCATCTGCACGACGAATGTCTGGGGAGCGGTACCCTCGACGACCCTGGGACCACTTGCGCATGTCCCAGATGTCCTCGACGGTCGCCTCCTCCACGACCTTGTTCCAGTAAGCATTCCTGGTGCGCTTGATAAGGCGCTTGTGGTAGTTGCGCTCTCGAGCTGCATCTGCACTAAGGAGGCGGTTGGGACGACCAGCCTCCTTTGCAAACTTGCGAGCCGCAATCTCTGCATCATGCGCCCGCTGCCTGCTAGCAGTGAGCTCTGGAGTCCACCAAGGCTGGGAGCGCTTTGAGGGACGCTTCTTGGGCACAGTGGCCTCAGTGGCGCCGCTCAGAGCATCATGCATTGCTGCACACGCTCGCTCCAGCAACCCAGTGTTGCGAACGGCCTTGGGCGCATTTCGCAACTCTGTGAAGACATCAGCATGACTGTCCATGCGCTCCTTGAAGTCGCGCTTGAACTTGTCAGCTTCAGCAGCCTTGAAGTTGTAACCAGGATGGGAGTCAAGCTCAACCTCCTCCTGGCCAGAGTCAAACAACCAAGAGACGGTGTGGTGATCAGAGAAGTCATGCACCTGGTCAGACACTCCAAAGTCTGCCAGAACCCCAAGAGCGGCCATCTCGTCATTCTGCCAGACCAAGTCCAGAACAGAAGACTGAGTGTGGTCGTCCTTGCGCCAAGTCGGCACATCTGGGTCATTGAGCAGGGAGAAGCCATGCTCCTCCATCCACTCGAGCATCTGCTCGCCTCCACGCGAAGAGGCCTGCGCAAACGAGTCCCACACATGGTGGTGCTCATTCGCATCCATCGCAATTGCAATGGGCATGTCAGGGAGCACAACAGACTTGAACCGCTCAAAAGTGCGGCCCTGTCGCTGCGCCTCCTGAGGAGCGTCCTGGTTGTAAAGCAATACAAGTAAGTAAGGAGTGCGCGTGCCCTGTCTGATCTCCAGAATGAGGAAGTCAAGATCCTGGGCCAAGTCATAACGATTGAACACTTCAACATCGGTCCGCGTGCTGGAGGCATACGCAAAAACGCGCGGTCGCTCAGCAGCAGGCACACTCTGCACAGGGAGAATGGGGTAGTAGCCCGCAGGCTCCTTGACAGAGAAGTGCGGTGCATCAGGTTCGTCCCCAATGCGCCACCAAGGTTCAGTGATTAGGTATAGATCAGGGGCAAACTGAGTCGAGTAGGACGACCCAGGAGTAAAGAGAGCGAGTTGAGAGAGATTATGACGGCGAGTATTGGTCAAGGAAACGCGAATAGGACGAGTTGTCTCTATCATGCAGTCTCCTTGTCTTTGCCCTTGTCCTTGCGCTTCTTGGCTTTGGCTGCAGCAGCCTCGGCCTCATCGCCAGTGGTATCATCAGCACCCTGCTCCTTGGACGCCTTTGCAGCATCCTTGGTCGCAGCGCGGCTCTTGGGGCGCACCTGCTTGGGTGCAGCACCAGTCTTTGCCGCATTGTGCTTGGGCTTGCGCAGCGCATTGCGGCGCCGCTCCCAGATCTTGCACTGAGGAGAACGAACAACATGCTCGCCTCCACAGTGAGGGCACTTGAGCTTGGTGTGCTCGCAATGAGTGCCAGGAGCATGTGAGTGCGAGGGAGAGTAGAAGTCGCATTCCATCCCATCGCATGAGTGGTTGGCTGTGGTGTGGTCGTTGGAGCCGCACACACCGCAGCGCTTGGGCTTCTCGCAAATGCGAGCTGTATGGTCAAAGCCACAGCAGTTGTCACAAATGCGGACCCGAGGGGCATCCTCAAAGCGCCGCGCAGTGCACAGTTGGCCAAAAATAGAGACAGAGTGCTCGATGGCATAGCGCGCATCGGCCTCTGAGTGGAAGGCGAGAATGAGGGAACCCCTCTTCTTGGTAGCCAGGTCGGCGGCGCTTCCCAGCCAGCGTGGCTGAGTAGCCCAGTCATACTTGTGGTCATTCCACTCGGTCAAGTCCGCAAGGATCTCAAGACCGTTGGGAAGACCGTCAATGTCATGCACTCTGGTAGAGACACCATTGACAAGCACTTGGTACCAAGGCTCGTCGCGCTCGCCCTTGATGTAGTGGCCCGGGTCTAGTAGAACGGCCGAGGCAATGGCCTCAGAGTGCTCCACCAAGTCAGCCGACGTCAGCTTGTCAGCTGCGACGACTACCACATTGCCCGAGGCAGTAGTGTCGACGCTGTTGATCCTCAGAGGGACCCCAGCCTTGGACTTGTGCTTTTCTAGGACAGCATTGACCTGATTGCGCAGGAGACTCGCATTGTCCCGCACATGGGCAGCTAGCTCAGGCGTGGCATGCACCTTCAAGATGAGGCGCGAGGGGTGGTGGCGTGCGCGCGCATTGGTGGGGGCGGGCTTTGGGGCTGGTGCTGCAGGTGCAGGCACATTTGTGCCTGGGCGCATCGGACGAGCCGCTTTGGCCGCATAGGACGCATTGCCTTTTGCTGCAGGTGCAGCTGGGGGCTGCTGGGGTACCTTGGCCGCCCCAGCTGGTTGCTGGGCGGCCCGAGAAGTGAGGAGGGCAATGCTGCGCTTCATCTCTGCCATGTCAGAGACAAGAGACTGAAGGGGGGTTGGCTGGGCATAGGACGCATAGTGTTCTGCAGCCTCATCTGTGGCCGCCTCCATCATGGTGGCCACCAGCTGCCCAAGCTCTTTGGCCAGGGTTTTGTTAACCCATTGGAAACCAGCACTGTTGTACTGTCGCGCCTCCCTGAGAAGTTCATGGAGCTTTCGCTCGAAGTCTCCACACTGCTCCTCAACCTCATCGGCCTCCATGGGCTCCTGTGAGGGAGTGGATGATATGGATGATGTGCCATCGTCATCAATGACCATCTCCTGGTCCTGCGGCTGCCAGTCATCCCTTGAGCCCTCTGCTGGAGGGTCTGAGCCCCACCCCTGTAGGGCCTGGGGGGCTCCTGGGGCATTGCTCGGCGCCGAGGCCGGAAAATTCCGAGCCTGCACACTCGAGCCTCGGAATGATCCGATCGGTGGCTGTGCTACTGCCCCTCCCTCCTCCTGGGGGAGGGTGACGGTTGTGGCACCAAGGCCGGTAGTGAGAAGGGGGGACGTGGGGAGGTGCTGGGCGCTTGGGCCCTGTGTGGGGGGTGGGAGTGGGTTGGTGGTCTGGCCAGATGGGCCCGGATCAACCAAGCCGGTCGGGCCGGGAAATTTTTTCTTCGCCTGTTGCTCAGATGGTGTAACAGCTGGCCTGGGGCGTTTTTTGGACTCCTGCTGAGGTCCTTGAGGGCTCTGAGGGCCAGTGGGGACTGCCTCTGCCCGTCCTGGTACAGCCTGGGTGTCCTGGGGTGGCCCCTGGGGGGCTTGCCCTCTACCCTGGTGCCCAGGAGGGTTATCATCTGGCTGGGTTACCCCCTGGTGATTCCAGGAGGATGCCATACCAGTTTTTTGGGGGGGTTGGGGGGTGTGGAGGGGAGAAAAAGTAGGGATTGCTTCGCTGACTCAAACCAGGTGATGGTAAGAGATCAAGAAGCGCGAGCGGAAATAGGGTAAGGGACAGTGCCCTCTACCTGTCCAGACGCCGTTTGCGCGGTGGTTGGCCCACCCCCGCGCACAGCAGTCCGGTTTGCAACCAGAGCCTCAGAATCGGCCCCAGAGCGTGCAGGCAGAGTCCCAGCTTCCTCCCTTCGACCACCAGCTACTTGAGCATATTGCGGACGAGGGGGAGGCATGGATACAGTCTCAGACGCGCTGGGAGCGTGCATTGACGTGTAGCTGGCCTTGGACATCAGCTGCTGCCCACTGGAGTGAGCAGCTTTGGTTGGGGACTCAGGGGGAGTCCTGTGGTGGACTTGGACGGACTCCGGCGGTCCCATCGGAAGGAACCGGCCCGATTCGGTCCGAGCCGAAGGGAACACGTCAGCCCCGCGAAAAAACGGTGCAGGAGCCGCTACAGGGCCCCCCTTGGTCCCCAACTTGAGCTGGGAGTTGCCAGAGGCCATAGGAATGGAATGCGCGCGAGAATCGCGGCCAGAAGTGAACAGGTCGTCCCCTGAAGCGGTGGTGTGCTCCTCCAGCTCCATGGGAGTCCCAGAGGACGAGGATGATGTGTGGGCATGTCTAGAACGTTTGTGGGACGTACTTGGGGCCTGTCTAAGGCCATGGGGCTCTTGCAGCTCAGAGGGGGGGCGCTTCTTGGAGCTAGGCTTGCTAGGGGAGTTCCCAGGTGACCCTCGCCGAAAGACACCCCCCACAAAGGCTCTAAAGGCCCCTATCGATCCCTGCTTGGAGGGGGAGACACCTGGGGTGCCCTCCTCTGTGCTGGGAGCAGCAGAGGGCGAAAATGCGCGATCTTGAGCTCTGGGAGCTGTGCCCAGCTCCAGCAACTCGGAATGCGAAAAATCGCTACCCCCTAGACCAGGGGGGTCGTGCCCCGGGTCAGGAGGGCCCTGGGAGTTCCAGGTATCCGTCATGGTTGCCAGAAAGGCGAGGGGAAGCGAGGGAAGTGCGGAAAATGCAGAAGAAGCGTCACTGCCTCAAACCAGGTGATGGTAAGAAGCTTCTTGTCCTCTTCGCGGCTCTTGGGGCGCACCTGCTTGGGTGCAGCACCAGTCTTTGCCACATTGTGCTTGGGCTTGCGCAGCGCATTGCGGCGCCGCTCCCAGATCTTGCACTGAGGAGAACGAACAACATGCTCGCCTCCACAGTGAGGACACTTGAGCTTGGTGTGCTCGCAATGAGTGCCCGGCGTGTGAGAGTGCGAGGGGGAGTAAAAGTCACACTCCATCCCATCGCATGAGTGGTTGGCTGTCGTGTGGTCGTTGGAGCCGCACACACCGCAGCGCTTGGGCTTCTCGCTAATGCGAGCTGTATGGTCAAAGCCACAACAGTTGTCACAGATGCGGACGCGAGGGGCGTCCTCAAAGCGACGCGCAGAGCAGAGTTGCCCAAAGACAGAGACAGAGTGCTCAATGGCATGGCGCGCATCGGCCTCAGTGTGGAATGCAAGAATGAGTGACCCCTTCTTCTTTGTGGCCAAGTCTGCAGCGCTCCCCAGCCAGCGCGGCTGAGTAGCCCAGTCATACTTGTGGTCGTTCCACTCAGTCAAGTCTGCAAGGATCTCCAACCCAGAGGGCAGACCGTCAATGTCATGCACTCGAGTTGAGACACCATTGACAAGCACTTGATACCAAGGCTCATCGCGCTCGCCCTTGATGTAGAGGCTCGAGTCTGGCAAGATGGCAGAGGCAATGGCCTCAGAGTGCTCAACCAAGTCAGCCGACGTCAACTTGTCAGCTGCAACGACTACCACATTGCCTGAGGCAGTAGTGTCGACGCTGTTGATCCTGAGAGGGATCCCAGCCTTGGACTTGTGCTTTTCAAGGACCGAGTTGACCTGGTTGCGCAGGAGACTCGCATTGTCCCGCACATGAGCAGTGAGCTCTGGAGTGGCACGAACACTCAGAATGAGACGCCCTGGGTGGTGGCGCGCGCGCGCATTGGTAGGAACAGGTTTGGGAGCAGGAGCGGCAGGCGCAGGCACATTGGTGCCAGGGCGCGGCGCACGAGCCGCTTTGGCCGCATAAGATGCATTGGCCTTTGCAGTGGCCACTGCTGGCGCTGCAGGCGCAACTGGTGGCTGCTGAGGCGCACTGACTGCCGCAGCTGGCTGCTGGGCAGTCTGGGAAACCAACAGCGCCATGTTGCGCTTCATCTCTGCCATATCAGAGACGAGAGTTTGAATGAGAGTGGGCTGAGCACAAGACAAGTGCGCAAAGTGCGCTTCAGCTTCGCCTTGCACTGCAGCAGTGCTCATGACAGTGGCACGTTCTGTAAGCTGCCTCGCAGTCCAGTAATCTGCCCAGAGCCAACGCATGCCCCCCTCTGTTCTAAGGGCTGCATTGACGCCTGAGGCGCACCTGATCAGGTCACGCAACTCGAAGCGAATCTCATTGACCTCCTCCAAGATGTGCCTGTCATCTGGGAGGTTTGGGTCGCTCCAGGACTGTGCATCCTGGTCCATGTCATCCCCCATGTTCCCATTCGGCAAGTTGAACTCGCCAGTCGCATCCAGTGGTTCCCAGTCATTCTCAGAGTGGGTGGCTGGTGGCTCGTCCCCCCAGCCATTTCTGGCCGAAGGGGCGTGCGCAAAACTGCTGCTCTGAGGAACAACAGCTGGAGCGTCACTAGAGCTGGTGGGAACGACCCCCTCCATTCTGGAGAGAGAGAGAGAGAGAGATATTCTTCTTGTTTAGACTGTGTGAGCAGGCTACATACATAATACGAGCACAAGACACAGTGACTGCACTACTGCAAGTACAGACAGGCGAAGGTGTGGGGCAGTTGGGGGGTCTACAAGAGTTGTAGAGGGATTGAGCAAAAAGGGTTTGGGTGAGAAGAGGGGTGGGTGTCAAGATGTCAGGGTACAGTAAGGTCAATCAGGCATAGGGGCATATGAGAATATAGAGAGAGGAACGAATCAAGAAACATCCATGGCAGTGTCCTCCTGGCCACCACCACGCTTTCTCCTAGTCCTCTTACCATCACCTGGTCAGAGGAAGTCTACCTCTGGAGCACTCTGTCCTCTTCCACTCGCCCTACCAGTCACCCAGGGGGTCCAGATGGTCAATCTGGACGTCCCCAGGGGAGGCCTGGCCACACCGCAGTCCAGCATGGTGGCCAGGGACTTGGTGGCCAGTCACTGCCTGCCCAGCCAGCACCAGCACCACCCCTCGCCTCTGGCCCCCAGCAGGGCCATGCCCCATCCTCTGGCAACACAGCCCACCTCTACAGGGCCCAAAAGCGCCCTTCTGGGGCCTTGGAGAGCTCTGGTGGTCCTCCTGGATCTTCAGGCCCTCCCAGGCCCATTTCTGGGCCTAAAAAGCTCAAACCAACTGTCAGCCCCAGCTCTGTTGGACCCCAGGACCCCACCCCCCAAGGGGGAAGCTCCCAAACCGACTGGTTGAGCTCTGGTGGTGTCCCTGCCCCCCAGGGGGCGCAAATTTTCACTGTTCAAACTCCGACATCGGACTTCGAATTGCCTGCTCCTCGTGCCCCACCTGGCCAGCTTGCCCACCCCTCGACCCCTGCCCACCAAACCTCGGCCCTGGGTGCCCCTAGTGGTGCTCAGGAGGCCCAGGATGCTGCTGGTTCCTTTTCTGATGAGGAAATGGAGGAACAGGCCCTCAAGCCTGGAGAAGCCTATGAGGCAGCTCTACAGGCTGACAATGCAGAGCTTCTTGCTGCCGCACTTCGAGCCGATCTCCCAGAACTTGGATACCAGGAGGGGGGTTGCTACCGCGCCGTGACTTTGCTTAAAGCGATGTATTTGTGCAGGGACCTGGTGCCTGCCCTTGGTAGCAAGATTGAGGACTTTGCTCACTTTGTGGTGGACTCCTCGACTACCAACATGCTTCTGGCACAGCAGGCTGAGCTCAAGAAGCTCACTGCTGAGGTGGGGGCCCTTAAGGGGGTCCTTGCTGCTCGCCCAGTTGATGCTGCTCCTGCTGCTGCTGCTGCACCAGCTGCCCCACCTCGTCCTGCCAAGGCATCCTATGCCTCTCACGTCACCCAGCCCACTCCAGCACCACCTCCAGCACCTCCTGCGCCTGCTGCTGCCACTCCACGCGCTCGCCACCACCCTGGCAGGTTGATCCTTATGGTGAAGCCTAGTCAGGAAGTTCGACATGCCGTCCAGAATGCTGCTGCCACTCGCCAGGCCATCAACACTGCCCTCGCCAACATCACCGCTGCTCGTGCCCCTCATCCCAAGCTTGGGGTGAGTGGTGTTGACCTCACTCGCTCTGGCAATGTAGTTGTCTCTGCGAAGCCGGGGTTGACTGCTGCCGACTTGGAGCCCCACTCCACCCTCATTGCCTCTGCCTTCCTGCCCAAGGAGGCCGCCTATTCTGGTGCTGCTCGTGACAGCGTATGGTACAAGGCCGTTGTGCCTGATGTGGTCCCTCCAGACCTCGCCCAGCCCTTGCCTTCGTCGCAGGTGCTGCAGGCTGAGGTGGAGGAGTTCGTCGCCCACCAGTTCTCCTGGGCTGCTCCCCCCATGTGGATGACCCCCCCTGACCGCGTCGCTGAGCAGGGCTCTGGCTCAGTGCTGCTGTCCTTCTTGCGCGAGGAGGATCTTGACTATGTTCTGAGGAATGGAGTCTTCCTCTTTGGTCATGCGATGCGCGCTCGTCGTTTTCGCGACTCTGGTCGACCTCGCCCCTGCTCCAACTGCTGCAGTCTGGAGCACTCGGCGCGTGCTTGCACCCAACCCCCTCGCTGCGGCGTGTGTGCTGAGAGGCACGTGACCTCTGAGCACCGCTGTGGTGAGTGCGACTTCTTTGCCGACGCCCATGAGGGTCTGGCCCACTGTGGTCATACTCGTCTGTGCTGCCCCCATTGTGCTGGGTCCCACGCGATGTGCAACTCAGCTTGCCGTGTCTGGACCCAGCGCTCTGGTGCGGGTCCCAGGAGAACTAGAAGGAAGCGTGGTGGTGGCCAGGAGGACACTGCCATGGATGTTTCTTGATTCGTTCCTCTCTCTATATTCCCATATGCCCCTATGCCTGATTGACCTTACTGTACCCTGACATCTTGACACCCACCCCTCTTCTCACCCAAACCCTCTTTGCTCAATCCCTCTACAACTCTTTTAGACCCCCCAACTGCCCCACACCTTCGCCTGTCTGTACTTGCAGTAGTGCAGTCACTGTGTCTTGTGCTCGTATTATGTATGTAGCCTGCTCACACAGTCTAAACAAGAAGAATGTCTCTCTCTCTCTCCAGGCTTTCTCCTAGTTCTTCTGGGGCCCGCACCAGAGCGCTGGGTCCAGACGCGGCAAGCTGAGTCGCACATCGCGTGGGACCCAGCACAATGGGGGCAGCACAGACGAGTATGACCACAGTGGGCCAGACCCTCATGGGCGTCGGCAAAGAAGTCGCACTCACCACAGCGGTGCTCAGAGGTCACGTGCCTCTCAGCACACACGCCGCAGCGAGGGGGTTGGGTGCAAGCACGCGCCGAGTGCTCCAGACTGCAGCAGTTGGAGCAGGGGCGAGGTCGACCAGAGTCGCGAAAACGACGAGCGCGCATCGCATGACCAAAGAGGAAGACTCCATTCCTCAGAACGTAGTCAAGATCCTCCTCGCGCAAGAAGGACAGTAGCACTGAGCCAGAGCCCTGCTCAGCGACACGGTCAGGGGGAGTCATCCACATGGGGGGAGCAGCCCAGGCGAACTGGTGGGCGACGAACTCCTCCACCTCAGCCTGCAGCGCCTGCGACGAAGGCAAGGACTGGGCGAGGTCTGGAGGGACCACATCAGGCACAACGGCCTTGTACCATACGCTGTCACGAGCAGCACCAGAATAGGCGGCCTCCTTGGGCAGGAAGGCAGAGGCAATGAGGGTGGAGTGGGGCTCCAAGTCGGCAGCAGTTAACCCCGGCTTCGCAAAGACAACCACATTGCCTGAGCGAGTGAGGTCAACACCACTCACCCCTAGCTTGGGATGAGGGGCACGAGCAGCGGTGATGTTGGCAAGGGCGGTGTTGATGGCCAGGCGAGTGGCAGCGGCATTCTGGACAACATGTCGAACTTCCTGACTAGGCTTCACCATAAGGATCAACCTGCCAGGATGGTGGCGAGCGCGTGGAGTGGCGGCAGCAGGCACAGGAGGTGCTGTAGGTGGTGCTGGAGTGGGCTGGGCGACCTTAGAGGCATAGGATGCCTTCGCAGGACGAGGTGGAGCAGCTGGTGCAGCAGCAGCAGCAGGGGCAGCAGCAACTGGGCGAGCAGCAAGGACCCCCTTGAGGGCCCCCACCTCAGCAGTGAGCTTCTTGAGCTCTGCTTGCTGTGCCAGAAGCATGTTGGAGGTCGAGGATTGAACGACAGAGCGAGCAAACTGCTCAATCTGCAATGCACTAGCAGGAAACAGGTCCCTACACAGATATGCCGCCTTTAGGGTGGTCACAAGAAGTGCAATCGCGCTGGGGTCATCATGGAAGTCCTTGGGATCGGCCCTCAGGATGGAAGCAGCAAGCTCTGCATTGCCAGAAACAAGAGCAGCCTGAAAGTCGTCATCTGCCTCCATTTCCTCATCAGAGGAGGCATCAGCAGCATCCTGGGCCTCCTGAGCACCACTAGGGGTACCCAGGGCCGAGGTTTGGTGGGCAGGGGTCGAGGGGTGGGCAAGCTGGCCAGAGGGGGCACGAGGAGCAGGCAATTCGAAGTCCGATGTCGGAGTTTGAACAGTGAAAATTTGCGCCCCCTGGGGGGCAGGGACACCACCAGAGCTCAACCAGGCGGTCTGGGAGCTTCCCCCTTGGGGGGTGGGGTCCTGGGGTCCAACAGAGCTGGGGCTGACAGTTGGTTTGAGCTTTTTAGGCCCAGAAATGGGCCTGGGAGGGCCTGAAGATCCAGATGAACCTCCAGAGCTCTCCAAGGCCTCAGAAGGGCGCTTTTGGGCCCTGTAGAGGTGGGCTGTGTTGCCAGAGGATGGGGCATGGCCCTGCTGGGGGCCAGAGGCAAGGGGTGGTGCTGGTGCTGGCTGGGCAGGCAGTGACTGGCCACCACCTCCCTGGGCACCCCACTGAGCTGCAGGGTGGGCAGAGCGCCTCCCAGGGGGCCCAGACTGACTGTCTGGACCCCCAGGGTGACTGTTAGGGCGAGTGGAAGAGGACAGAGTGCTCCTGAGGTAGACTTCCTCTGACCAGGTGATGGTACAGTATCGGAATTAATAATTTAAACACCCCGATTTAGACCGTTTTTGTCGCCTCCACTGTGCAGGCTCCAGGCAGCCCTGGGAAACAATTCTTGCTGTAATATATAAGAAGGGTCTCAGCTTCTATATGGCACACCGATTATGCTCGTTGGATGCAAGGTTCTGGGAGGGGAAGCATAAATTGGAGATACCCATATGAGGACAGATTGCTCAGCTGCATCCGAACCGAGAGAGAGACTACTGTGGCACACTGTTCATGTATTCATAGGAAGGCCTATTACCCAGCAGCATGTAGCATACCACCGTCCCATCTGAGGCTGTGAAGTTGTGCCTCATGAAACACGAATCTTGAAACGCTCAAAACTTGCTGTCTCTGCCAATTGCTGGTTAACAGCTCGTGAGAGCTGAACTTTCTTAAATACATTTCTTAGTACCCAAAGATTATGTTTAATAATTAAGAGCCCAGGAGGGACCCTGGATAACATGTGGCAGAGACAGCAAGTTTTGAACATTTCAAGATTCGTGTTTCATGAGGCACAACTTCACAGCCTCAGATGGGACGGTGGTATGCTACATGCTGCTGGGTAATAGGCCTTCCTATGAATACATGAACAGTGTGCCACAGTAGTCTCTCTCTCGGTTCGGATGCAGCTGAGCAATCTGTCCTCATATGGGTATCTCCAATTTATGCTTCCCCTCCCAGAACCTCGCATCCAACGAGCATGATCGGTGTGCCATATAGAAGCTGAGACCCTTCTTATATATTACAGCAAGAATTGTTTCCCAGGGCTGCCTGGAGCCTGCACAGTGGAGGTGACAAAAACGGTCTAAATCGGGGTGTTTAAATTATTAATTCCGATACTGTAAGAGGACAAGAAGCTCCCCTCCATTCTGGACGCATCCCCAGCGTGCACTGTTGAGGTGGAACTCGAAGCGACGGTTTTGAGAGAAGTAGTGGGTGCAGGACGGTCAAACATGGCAGCCCGAGCCTTGACATGGCCCTGGGTCGTCCCATGCACACCATGCGCGCCAGCGGAGTCACTGGTGGCCAGCGGAGTCACTGGTGCGCACAGCGGCAGGGAGTGTCTTGGGAGCGTTTTGGGGCATCCCAGACTTGACAGACGAAGTTGTGGCCGCAGCAGAGGCTACAGCGGCAGGGACGCGACGCGCGCCGGTAGTAGAGTGCGGGACAGGTCCCCCAACTCGGCCGGACCCCCCAGGTCGACCGCTTGACGCAGCGGCAGGCGCAGGAGGCGGAAGTTGCAGAGGAGCGTTTTGAGCTCCCCCAGAGTTGCCAGACGAAAGTGGTACTGCAGCAGATGCCACAGGGGTGCGAGTGCGATGCGGAGCGGAAATAGGGAGAGAGAGAGAGACATTCTTCTTGTTTAGACTGTGTGAGCAGGCTACATACATAATACGAGCACAAGACGCAGTGACTGTACTACTGCAAGTACAGACAATCGAAGGTGTAGGGCAGTTGGGGGGTCTGAAGGCGTTGTATAGGGATTGAGCAGAAGAGGGGGTGGGTGAGACGAGGGGTGGGTGACAGGATGTCAGAGTGCAGTAAGGTCAAACAGGCATAAAAGCATAGGAGAGACCTAGAGCATAGAATAAGTTAGTATAAATAGCTTAAGGGAGTCCCAGGCTCCTAATGGAGCACATGAGACAAGTGTCTTGCCCAATGGGCGAGCAGATGTTGGTCAAGGAGGATGAGGGTCGGCAATTCCCGAGACTAGCGAGGCCAGGGTCGGAGACAGCCGGGTGCACAGCCACTGATCGGAAAAATCCGAAGCTGAGCAGGTCAAGCTCGGAAATTTCCGATAAATGGTGCCGAGAATGCCTGAGAGCATCCCAGAGTCTTGTTGAGGAATCAGTTGCAGAGGCAAAGTGGATAATAGTTGGGTGAGGCAATGCCCACTTGCAGACAAGGCGCGCCGCAACATGATCAGAGTCATGTGGAGCCACAGCGCAGCTATGGTCCTCCCAACCCAGTGTGGATGGATGTTATGGGTCCTGCGGGGGTGGTTCACCAGATTTGGTAAACGCACCAGATGACTGGATGAATTTGGCTAGGGCAGTGATGCCCTTGGGTGTGCTAAGCAACACATGCGTGCCATTGAGGTCAGGCCTCAAGGCAGCAACGTGGTGGCGATGGTCATCATAGCGCTCGCAATCCAGAAGGATATGATCGCGAGTCTGCAAGTGCTTGCCACAAGGGCAGGCAACGTCCTCTGTGAGTACATGGCGCTGGTAGTACTCGCCCATGAAAGCATGTCCAAGGCGGCACTGAGTCACCAGGCCATAGAGGCGTCGCGGCAAAGCGTCGCAGTGTGGTGGGGGCTTGAGCTTGGGCGGTCCATGGGACGCCTTCGCATACAAGCCCCTGGGTGGTGACTCTGCAAAGTCCTCAAGCCAAGACTCTAGGACTCCCTCTTTGGAGCACCTCCTGAGGTAGGCATAAGTGGCCCAGCGTGGACCCTGCATGTGAGCAGCCTCCTTGGCCAACTGATCTGCTCGCTCATTGCCCTTTATGCCGATATGGCTGGGGACCCACGAGACAGTCACCTCATGTGAGGCATCAGAAGCCAGGAACTCGCGAGCAAGCTCGCAGAAGGTGATGGAGAAGTGTTGGGCAGGGCCAGGGCGTTCCTGGAGGATGGCCCCAACCGAAGAGGAATTGTCAGCAAAGAAATAAAGGTGGCTGCAGGTGCCAAGTTGGACGTCCATGTGCTGGAGGTGCCCCATCGCTGCAGACAGGGCATGCATCTCTGCATCATAGACTTCAGACTTGGCGCCCATTGGGATGCGCCCAGTCGCCTCCTCCTGCCCACCAAGGTAGGCAACAAAACCAGCACCAGTGCTGCGGCCAGTGCCAGTCTCCAGAAGGGAGCCATCTGTGTAGAAGATGAGGTTGGACTCGCTGAGCTGAAGTCGCTCTACAAGTGCAATGTGTTCTTGAGCAGCCTTAGCCTTGTTCACCTTCTTGGGACACAAGCGAAGGTGAACGCGACCAGGGAACTCCTTGACCAAGGGAACAGTCCATGGTGCAAGATGGAATGGCAGGATGCGCTCATTGCGACGCAAAGTCAACAGTGCAAGTTGGCGCAGAGTGGAGAATGTAATGTCCTGGTCATGCTCCACTGGAGCGCCCTCCCCCTCCTCACGGTGGTTACTCCATGAGGGAGGGAGGCGCTGCAGAACAGGACTGCAAGGGCCCAGTTTGTGGAGGCGAGCAGCAGTGTCGCGATCCACCTTGTCCAGCACCTTGGCAATTGGGGGAATGGCCGCCTCAATCTCAAGGGCATAGATGGGCGAAGTCTTGAAGACAGCACAGATCATGCGCAGACACAAGTTCTGAACACGACCCATCTGTTCCTCCTGCCACTTGGCCCCACTCCACCATGCTGCAGAAGCATAAATGAGGATGGGGCGAATGCAGGCAATGTAGAGCCGTCGCATGTGGCCCTGGTGAAGACCACGAACAGTGTTAGCAAGCATGCGCATGGCCATGGCAGCCTTGCGCGCTTTGGCACATGCCTTCTCCACATGTGCACGAAAGGTCAACTTGGGGTCAAAGAAGACACCCAGCCAACGCACAACTGACAGAGGGCGCAGGCGAGCAACCTGGCCTTGTCCTGTGGAGTAAGTCATAGAGTAAGCGTCATCCTCCTTCAACTCCGCAAAGGAGGGATCTCTGGTGTGCCAAGTGTGGTGCATGAGCTCGCACTTGTCCAAGTCTGGCTGGAGACCAGCGCCCTTGAACCACTCCTGCACTACTTTGAAGGAGTAGCGCAGTTCATCAGTGTTCAGTTTCAGGCTGTCAGAGTGAACTGTAATGCGCCCATCATCCACATAGAGGAAGAGAGTGGGTGCCACAAATGAAGGATGTTCCTCCTGCATGAGCTCCTCGCGTGCAGCGCGGCGCCCTTGCATGAACTCAATGAGTCCAGTGGAGTAGAATGCAGACAGGATACCAGACACAGGGGAGCCCTGGGGGACGCCATTGTGCACTGGCTTGCAACTAGAGAGCTTCCCATCCAAGCAGATGGACGCCTCTCTGTCTTGCAAGAAAGAGGCCACCCACTGCACCATGGGCAGAGGCACTCTCTTCTCGCGAAGAACATTGAGCAGGCGCTTGTGGTTGACAAAGTCAAAGTAACCCTTGATGTCAAAGGTCAAAGAACTTGTCACCAGCCCCTTGTCGCGCGCAGTCTGGATGTCATGAGTGTAGCAGAGCGCAGCATCCACAGTAGAAGACGCAGGCATGGCGCCAAACTGGTTGGGATGCACAAGTCCCATGGCAGAGGTCATGTAAGTGAAGCGCTTGGCCTGAATGCGCTCCAAGACCTTTCCCAAGCAAACAAGCAAGGTAATGAGTCTGTAAGACCGCGGATTGGACCAGTCGGTCTTGCCCGCTTTCTTGAGCACAAAGGCAATGGCGCGGCGCCATCTCTTTGGGTGGTAGCCCCAGAGAGCGCACATGGATATCAGCAAGTAGATCTCGTCCTCTGAGACATCCCAAGCCCAGCGCAGGCCAACATAGGACACACCCTCGTCGCCTGGCGCTTTGCTGGGGTCTGGACCAAAGATGCCCTCATACACCTCCTCGCGAGTGACCTCCTTGTAGGGAATGTCCTCTGGGTGTGAAGTAGTGAGTTCTGGCTCGTCCAAGCCGTCTATGTGAGGAGGCGGCTGGTAGAGCGTGTCTCTGAGCGCATCACACTTCTCAGCATGAGTGCGCGCATGTGAACCATCTGCACGACGAATGTCTGGGGAGCGGTACCCTCGACGACCCTGGGACCACTTGCGCATGTCCCAGATGTCCTCGACGGTCGCCTCCTCCACGACCTTGTTCCAGTAAGCATTCCTGGTGCGCTTGATAAGGCGCTTGTGGTAGTTGCGCTCTCGAGCTGCATCTGCACTAAGAAGGCGGTTGGGACGACCAGCCTCCTTTGCAAACTTGCGAGCCGCAATCTCTGCATCATGCGCCCGCTGCCTGCTAGCAGTGAGCTCTGGAGTCCACCAAGGCTGGGAGCGCTTTGAGGGACGCTTCTTGGGCACAGTGGCCTCAGTGGCGCCGCTCAAAGCATCATGCATTGCTGCACACGCTCGCTCCAGCAACCCAGTGTTGCGAACGGCCTTGGGCGCATTTCGCAACTCTGTGAAGACATCAGCATGACTGTCCATGCGCTCCTTGAAGTCGCGCTTGAACTTGTCAGCTTCAGCAGCCTTGAAGTTGTAGCCAGGATGGGAGTCAAGCTCGACCTCCTCCTGGCCACAGTCAAACAACCAAGAAACAGTGTGGTGATCAGAGAAGTCATGGACCTGGTCAGACGCTCCAAAGTCTGCCAGAACCCCAAGAGCGGCCATCTCGTCATTCTGCCAGACCAAGTCCAGAACAGAAGACTGAGTGTGGTCGTCCTTGCGCCAAGTCGGCACATCTGGGTCATTGAGCAGGGAGAAGCCATGCTCCTCCATCCACTCGAGCATCTGCTCGCCTCCACGCGAAGAGGCCTGCGCAAACGAGTCCCACACATGGTGGTGCTCATTCGCATCCATCGCAATCGCAATGGGCATGTCAGGGAGCACAACAGACTTGAACCGCTCAAAAGTGCGGCCCTGTCGCTGCGCCTCCTGAGGAGCGTCCTGGTTGTAAAGCAATACAAGTAAGTAAGGAGTGCGCGTGCCCTGTCTGATCTCCAGAATGAGGAAGTCAAGATCCTGGGCCAAGTCATAACGATTGAACACTTCAACATCGGTCCGCGTGCTGGAGGCATACGCAAAAACGCGCGGTCGCTCAGCAGCAGGCACACTCTGCACAGGGAGAATGGGGTAGTAGCCCGCAGGCTCCTTGACAGAGAAGTGCGGTGCATCAGGTTCGTCCCCAATGCGCCACCAAGGTTCAGTGATTAGGTATAGATCAGGGGCAAACTGAGTCGAGTAGGACGACCCAGGAGTAAAGAGAGCGAGTTGAGAGAGATTATGGCGGCGAGTATTGGTCAAGGAAACGCGAATAGGACGAGTTGTCTCTATCATGCAGTCTCCTTGTCTTTGCCCTTGTCCTTGCGCTTCTTGGCTTTGGCTGCAGCAGCCTCGGCCTCATCGCCAGTGGTATCATCAGCACCCTGCTCCTTGGACGCCTTTGCAGCATCCTTGGTCGCAGCGCGGCTCTTGGGGCGCACCTGCTTGGGTGCAGCACCAGTCTTTGCCGCATTGTGCTTGGGCTTGCGCAGCGCATTGCGGCGCCGCTCCCAGATCTTGCACTGAGGAGAACGAACAACATGCTCGCCTCCACAGTGAGGGCACTTGAGCTTGGTGTGCTCGCAATGAGTGCCAGGAGCATGTGAGTGCGAGGGAGAGTAGAAGTCGCATTCCATCCCATCGCATGAGTGGTTGGCTGTGGTGTGGTCGTTGGAGCCGCACACACCGCAGCGCTTGGGCTTCTCGCAAATGCGAGCTGTATGGTCAAAGCCACAGCAGTTGTCACAAATGCGGACCCGAGGGGCATCCTCAAAGCGCCGCGCAGTGCACAGTTGGCCAAAAATAGAGACAGAGTGCTCGATGGCATAGCGCGCATCGGCCTCTGAGTGGAAGGCGAGAATGAGGGAACCCCTCTTCTTGGTAGCCAGGTCGGCGGCGCTTCCCAGCCAGCGTGGCTGAGTAGCCCAGTCATACTTGTGGTCATTCCACTCGGTCAAGTCCGCAAGGATCTCAAGACCGTTGGGAAGACCGTCAATGTCATGCACTCTGGTAGAGACACCATTGACAAGCACTTGGTACCAAGGCTCGTCGCGCTCGCCCTTGATGTAGTGGCCCGGGTCTAGTAGAACGGCCGAGGCAATGGCCTCAGAGTGCTCCACCAAGTCAGCCGACGTCAGCTTGTCAGCTGCGACGACTACCACATTGCCCGAGGCAGTAATGTCGACGCTGTTGATCCTCAGAGGGACCCCAGCCTTGGACTTGTGCTTTTCTAGGACAGCATTGACCTGATTGCGCAGGAGACTCGCATTGTCCCGCACATGGGCAGCTAGCTCAGGCGTGGCATGCACCTTCAAGATGAGGCGCGAGGGGTGGTGGCGTGCGCGCGCATTGGTGGGGGCGGGCTTTGGGGCTGGTGCTGCAGGTGCAGGCACATTTGTGCCTGGGCGCATCGGACGAGCCGCTTTGGCCGCATAGGACGCATTGCCTTTTGCTGCAGGTGCAGCTGGGGGCTGCTGGGGTACCTTGGCCGCCCCAGCTGGTTGCTGGGCGGCCCGAGAAGTGAGGAGGGCAATGCTGCGCTTCATCTCTGCCATGTCAGAGACAAGAGACTGAAGGGGGGTTGGCTGGGCATAGGACGCATAGTGTTCTGCAGCCTCATCTGTGGCCGCCTCCATCATGGTGGCCACCAGCTGCCCAAGCTCTTTGGCCAGGGTTTTGTTAACCCATTGGAAACCAGCACTGTTGTACTGTCGCGCCTCCCTGAGAAGTTCATGGAGCTTTCGCTCGAAGTCTCCACACTGCTCCTCAACCTCATCGGCCTCCATGGGCTCCTGTGAGGGAGTGGATGATATGGATGATGTGCCATCGTCATCAATGACCATCTCCTGGTCCTGCGGCTGCCAGTCATCCCTTGAGCCCTCTGCTGGAGGGTCTGAGCCCCACCCCTGTAGGGCCTGGGGGGCTCCTGGGGCATTGCTCGGCGCCGAGGCCGGAAAATTCCGAGCCTGCACACTCGAGCCTCGGAATGATCCGATCGGTGGCTGTGCTACTGCCCCTCCCTCCTCCTGGGGGAGGGTGACGGTTGTGGCACCAAGGCCGGTAGTGAGAAGGGGGGACGTGGGGAGGTGCTGGGCGCTTGGGCCCTGTGTGGGGGGTGGGAGTGGGTTGGTGGTCTGGCCAGATGGGCCCGGATCAACCAAGCCGGTCGGGCCGGGAAATTTTTTCTTCGCCTGTTGCTCAGATGGTGTAACAGCTGGCCTGGGGCGTTTTTTGGACTCCTGCTGAGGTCCTTGAGGGCTCTGAGGGCCAGTGGGGACTGCCTCTGCCCGTCCTGGTACAGCCTGGGTGTCCTGGGGTGGCCCCTGGGGGGCTTGCCCTCTACCCTGGTGCCCAGGAGGGTTATCATCTGGCTGGGTTACCCCCTGGTGATTCCAGGAGGATGCCATACCAGTTTTTTTGGGGGGGTTGGGGGGTGTGGAGGGGAGAAAAAGTAGGGATTGCTTCGCTGACTCAAACCAGGTGAGGGTAAGAGATCAAGAAGCGCGAGCGGAAATAGGGTAAGGGACAGTGCCCTCTACCTGTCCAGACGCCGTTTGCGCGGTGGTTGGCCCACCCCCGCGCACAGCAGTCCGGTTTGCAACCAGAGCCTCAGAATCGGCCCCAGAGCGTGCAGGCAGAGTCCCAGCTTCCTCCCTTCGACCACCAGCTACTTGAGCATATTGCGGACGAGGGGGAGGCATGGATACAGTCTCAGACGCGCTGGGAGCGTGCATTGACGTGTAGCTGGCCTTGGACATCAGCTGCTGCCCACTGGCTCACTGCTGAGGTGGGGGCCCTCAAGGGGGTCCTTGCTGCTCGCCCAGTTGCTGCTGCTCCCGCTGCTGCTACTGCACCAGCTGCCCCACCTCGTCCTGCCAAGGCATCCTATGCCTCTAAAGTCGCCCAGCCCACTCCAGCACCACCTCCAGCACCTCCTGTGCCTGCTGCCGCCACTCCACGCATTCGCCACCACCCTGGCAGGTTGATCCTTATGGTGAACCCTAGCCCAGAAGTTCGACATGCCGTCCAGAATGCCGCTGCCACTCGCCTGGCCATCAACACAGCCCTCGCCAACACCACCGCTGCTCGTGCCCCTCATCCCAAGCTAGGGGTGAGTGGTGTTGACCTCACTCGCTCAGGCAATGTGGTTGTCTTTGCGAAGCCGGGGTTGACTGCTGCCGACTTGGAGCCTCACTCCACCCTCATTGGCTCTGCCTTCCTGCCCAAGGAGGCCGCCTATTCTGGTGCTGCTCGTGACAACGTATGGTACAAGGCCGTTGTGCCTGATGTGGTTCCTCCAGACCTCGCCCAGCCCTTGCCTTTGTCGCAGGTGCTCCAGGCTGAGGTGGAGGAGTTTGTCGCCCACCAGTTCGCCTGGGCTGCTCCCCCCATGTGGATGACTCCCCCTGACCGTGTCGCTGAGCAGGGCTCTGGCTCAGTGCTACTGTCCTTCTTGCGCGAGGAGGATCTTGACTACGTTCTGAGGAATGGAGTCTTCCTCTTTGGTCATGCGATGCGCGCTCGTCGTTTTCGCGACTCTGGTCGACCTCGCCCCTGCTCCAACTGCTGCAGTCTGGAGCACTCGGCGCGTGCTTGCACCCAGCCCCCTCGCTGCGGCCTGTGTGCTGAGAGGCATGTGACCTCTGAGCACCGCTGTGGTGAGTGCGACTTCTTCGCCGACGCCCATGAGGGTCTGGCCCATCGTGGTCACACTCGTCTGTGCTGCCCCCATTGTGCTGGGTCCCACGCGATGTGCGACTCAGCTTGCCGCGTCTGGACCCAGCGCACTGGTGCGGGCCCCAGGAGAACTAGAAGGAAGCGTGGTGGTGGCCAAGAGGACACTGCCATGGATGTTTCTTGATTCGTTCCTCTCTCTATATTCCCATATGCCCCTATGCCTGATTGACCTTACTGTACTCTGACATCTTGACACCCACCCCTCTTCTCACCTACCCCCTTTTGTGCTCAATCCCTCTACAACTCCTTTAGGCCCCCCAACTGCCCCACACCTTCGATTGTCTGTACTTGCAGTAGTGCAGTCACTGTGTCTTGTGCTCGTATTATGTATGTAGCCTGCTCACACAGTCTAAACAAGAAGAATGTCTCTCTCTCTCTCTCTCTCTCCCATCGCATGAGTGGTTGGCTGTCGTGTGGTCGTTGGAGCCGCACACACCGCAGCGCTTGGGCTTCTCGCAAATGCGAGCTGTATGGTCAAAGCCACAACAGTTGTCACAGATGCGGACGCGAGGGGCGTCCTCAAAGCGACGCGCAGAGCAGAGTTGCCCAAAGACAGAGACAGAGTGCTCAATGGCATGGCGCGCATCGGCCTCAGTGTGGAATGCAAGAATGAGTGACCCCTTCTTCTTTGTGGCCAAGTCTGCAGCGCTCCCCAGCCAGCGCGGCTGAGTAGCCCAGTCATACTTGTGGTCGTTCCACTCAGTCAAGTCCGCAAGGATCTCCAACCCAGAGGGCAGACCGTCAATGTCATGCACTCGAGTTGAGACACCATTGACAAGCACTTGATACCAGGGCTCGTCGCGCTCGCCCTTGATGTAGAGGCTCGAGTCTGGCAAGATGGCAGAGGCAATCGCCTCAGAGTGCTCAACCAAGTCAGCCGACGTCAACTTGTCAGCTGCAACGACCACCACATTGCCTGAGGCAGTAGTGTCGACGCTGTTGATCCTGAGAGGGATCCCAGCCTTGGACTTGTGCTTTTCAAGGACCGAGTTGACCTGATTGCGCAGGAGACTCGCATTGTCCCGCACATGAGCAGTGAGCTCTGGGGTGGCGCGAACACTCAGAATGAGATGCCCTGGGTAGTGGCGCGCGCGCGCATTGGTAGGAACAGGTTTGGGGGCCGGAGCGGCAGGCGCAGGCACATTGGTGCCAGGGCGCGGCGCACGAGCCGCTTTGGCCGCATAGGACGCGTTGGCCTTTGCAGGGGCCGCTGCTGGTGCTGCAGGGGCAGACTGTGGCGCACTGACCGCCGCAGCTGGTTGCTGGGCAGTCTGGGAAACCAAGAGCGCCATGTTGCGCTTCATCTCTGCCATATCAGAGACGAGAGTTTGAATGAGAGTGGGCTGAGCACAAGACAAGTGCGCAAAGTGCGCTTCAGCTTCGCCTTGCACTGCAGCAGTGCTCATGACAGTGGTAAGTTCAGTGAGCTGCCTAGCAGTCCAGTAATCTGCCCAGAGCCAACGCATGCCCCCCTCTGTTCTAAGGGCTGCATTGACGCCTGAGGCGCGCCTGATCAGGTCACGCAACTCGAAGCGAATCTCATTGACCTCCTCCAAGATGTGCCTGTCATCTGGGAGGTTTGGGTCGCTCCAGGACTGTGCATCCTGGTCCATGTCATCCCCCATGTTCCCATGCGGCAAGGTGAACTCGCCAGTCGCATCCAGTGGTTCCCAGTCATTCTCAGAGTGGGTGGCTGGTGGCTCGTCCCCCCAGCCATTTCTGGCCGAAGGGGCGTGCGCAAAACTGCTGCTCTGAGGAACAACAGCTGCGCCAAATGGCATTGCTGACCTCGCCTCGCAATGAGCGCATTCTGCCATTCCATCTTGCACCTTGGGCCATCCCCTTGGTCAAGCACTTTCCTGGCCGCGTCCACCTTCGATTGTGTCCCAAGAAGGTGAACAAGGCAAAGGCAGCTCAAGAACACATTGCACTTGTAGAGCGTCTTCAGCTCAGCGAGTCTAACCTGATCTTCTACACAGATGGTTCTCTTCTAGAGACTGGCACTGGTCGCAGCACTGGTGCTGGTTTTGTTGCCTACCTTGGTGGGCAGGAGGAGGCGACTGGGCGCATCCCAATGGGCGCCAAGTCTGAAGTCTATGATGCAGAGATGCATGCCCTGTCTGCAGCGATGGGGCACCTCCAGCACATGGACATCCAACTTGGTACTTGCACTCATCTTCACTTCTTTGCTGACAATTCTTCTTCGGTTGGGGCCATCCTTCATGAGCGCCCTGGCCCTGCTCAACACTTCTCCATTACTTTCTGCGAGCTTGGTCGCGAGTTCCTGGTCTCTGATGCCTCACATGAGGTGACTGTCTCCTGGGTCCCTAGCCACATTGGCATAAGGGGCAATGAGCGAGCAGATCAGTTGGCCAAGGAGGCTGCTCACATGCCAGGTCCACGCTGGGCCACTTATGCATATCTCAGGAGACGCTCTAAAGAGGGTGTCTTGGAGTCTTGGCTTGAGGACTTTGCAGAGTCCCCACCCAGGGGCTTGTATGCGAAGGCGTCTCATGGAGCGCCAAAGCTCAAGCCCCCACCACACTTTGACGGGAGCTTCTTGTCCTCTTACCATCACCTGGTCAGAGGAAGTCTACCTCTGGAGCACTCTGTCCTCTTCCACTCGCCCTACCAGTCACCCTGGGGGTCCAGACAGCCAGTCTGGGCCCCCTGGGAGGCGCTCTGCCCACCCTGCAGCTCAGTGGGGTGCCCAGGGAGGTGGTGGCCAGTCACTGCCTGCCCAGCCAGCACCAGCACCACCCCTTGCCTCTGGCCCCCAGCAGGGCCATGCCCCATCCTCTGGCAACACAGCCCACCTCTACAGGGCCCAAAAGCGCCCTTCTGAGGCCTTGGAGAGCTCTGGAGGTTCATCTGGATCTTCAGGCCCTCCCAGGCCCATTTCTGGGCCTAAAAAGCTCAAACCAACTGTCAGCCCCAGCTCTGTTGGACCCCAGGACCCCACCCCCCAAGGGGGAAGCTCCCAGACCGACTGGTTGAGCTCTGGTGGTGTCCCTGCCCCCCAGGGGGCGCAAATTTTCACTGTTCAAACTCCGACATCGGACTTCGAATTGCCTGCTCCTCGTGCCCCCTCTGGCCAGCTTGCCCACCCCTCGACCCCTGCCCACCAAACCTCGGCCCTGGGTGCCCCTAGTGGTTCTCAGGAGGCCCAGGATGCTGCTGATGCCTCCTCTGATGAGGAAATGGAGGCAGATGATGACTTGCAGGCTGCTCTTGATTCTGGCAATACAGAGCTTGCTGCTTCCATCATGAGGGCCAATCCCAAGGAATTGCATGATGACTCCACATCCATTGCACTCCTTGTGACCACTCTAAAGGCGGTATATCTGTGCAGGGATATGTTTCCTGTTGGTGCTTTGCAGATTGAGGAGTTTGCTCGCTCTGTGGTGCAGTCCTCGACCTCCAACATGCTTCTGGAACAGCAGGCAGAGCTCAAGAAGCTCACTGCTGAGGTGGGGGCCCTTAAGGGGGTCCTTGCTGCTCGTCCAGTTGCTACTGCTCCTGCTGCTGCTGCTGCACCAGCTGCCCCACCTCGTCCTGCCAAGGCATCCTATGCCTCTCGCGTCGCCCAGCCCACTCCAGCACCACCTCCAGCACCTCCTGCGCCTGCTGCCGCCACTCCACGCGCTCGCCACCACCCTGGCAGGTTGATCCTTATGGTGAACCCTAGCCCAGAAGTTCGACATGCCGTCCAGAATGCCGCTGCCACTCGCCTGGCCATCAACACCGCCCTTGCCAACATCACCGCTGCTCGTGCCCCTCATCCCAAGCTTGGGGTGAGTGGTGTTGACCTCACTCGCTCAGGCAATGTAGTTGTCTTTGCGAAGCCGGGTTTGACTGCTGCCGACTTGGAGCCCCACTCCACCCTCATTGCCTCTGCCTTCCTGCCCAAGGAGGCCGCCTATTCTGGTGCTGCTCGTGACAGCGTATGGTACAAGGCCGTTGTGCCTGATGTGGTTCCTCCAGACCTCGCCCAGCCCTTGCCTTTGTCGCAGGTGCTGCAGGCTGAGGTGGAGGAGTTTGTCGCCCACCAGTTCGCCTGGGCTGCTCCCCCCATGTGGATGACCCCCCCTGACCGTGTTGCTGAGCAGGGCTCTGGCTCAGTGCTGCTGTCCTTCTTGCGCGAGGAGGATCTTGACTACGTTCTGAGGAATGGAGTCTTCCTCTTTGGTCATGCGATGCGTGCCTGTCGTTTCCGCGACTCTGGTCGACCTCGCCTCTGCTCCAACTGCTGCAGTCTGGAGCACTCGGCGCGTGCTTGCACCCAACCCCCTCGTTGTGGCCTGTGTGCTGGGAGGCATATGACCTCTGAGCATGGTTGCACTGAGTGTGACTTCTTCGTCGATGCTGACATCTTGACACCCACCCCTCGTCTCACCCACCCCCTTTTCTGCTCAATCCCTCTACAACCCCTTTAGACCCCCCAACTGCCCCACACCTTCGCCTGTCTGTACTTGCAGTAGTGCAGTCACTGTGTCTTGTGCTCGTATTATGTATGTAGCCTGCTCACATAGTCTAAACAAGAAGAATGTCTCTCTCTCTCTCTACTTGTATTGCTTTACAACCAGGACGCTCCTCAGGAGGCGCAGCGACAGGGCCGCACTTTTGAGCGGTTCAAGTCTGTTGTGCTTCCTGACATGCCCATTGCAATTGCGATGGATGCGAATGAGCACCACCATGCGTGGGACTCGTTTGCGCAGGCCTCTTCAAGGGGAGGCGAGCAGATGCTCGAGTGGATGGAGGAGCACGGCTTCTCACTGCTCAATGACCCAGATGTGCCCACTTGGCGCAAGGACGACCACACTCAGTCTTCTGTTCTGGACTTGGACTGGCAGAATGACGAGATGGCCGCTCTTGGGGTTCTGGCAGACGTTGGAGTGTCTGACCAGGTCCATGACTTCTCTGATCACCACACCGTCTCATGGGTGTTTGACTCTGGCCAGGAGGAGGTCGAGCTTGACTCCCATCCTGGTTACAACTTCAAGGCTGCTGAAGCTGACAAGTTCAAGCGCGACTTCAAGGAGCGCATGGACAGTCATGCTGATGTCTTCACAGAGTTGCGAAATGCGCCCAAGGCCGTTCGCAACACTGGGTTGCTGGAGCGAGCGTGTGCAGCAATGCATGATGCTCTGAGCAGCGCTACTGAGGCCACTGTGCCCAAGAAGCGTCCCTCAAAGCGCTCCCAGCCTTGGTGGACTCCAGAGCTCACTGCTAGCAGGCAGCGGGCACATGATGCAGAGATTGCGGCTCGCAAGTTTGCAAAGGAGGCTGGTCGTCCCAACCGCCTTCTTAGTGCAGATGCAGAGAGAGAGAGACATTCTTCATTTTTAGACTGTGTAAGCAGGCTACATACATAATACGAGCACAAGACACAGTGACTACACTACTGCAAGTGCAGACAATCGAAGGTGTGGGGCAGTTGGGGGGTCTGAAGGAGTTGTAGAGGGATTGAGCAGAAGAGTTGTGGGTGAGACGAGGGGTGGGTGTCAAGATGTCAGAATACAGTAGAGTCAAGCGCTCATAGGGGCATAGGACAGAACACAACATAAAGGAACTGGGGCATAGGATAAGTTAGTATAAATAACATAATGGAGTCCCTAGTGCTGATGAGGCACATGAGACAAGTGGCTCGCTCAATGAGCAAGTAGATGTTAGTCAAGGAGGCCGCTCCAGGCAAAGTCCAGAGCAAGCCCAAGTCACATAAGTCAAAAGACACCAAGAGCGCATCTCAGAGTCTTGTTGAGGAATCATTGCAGAGGTAAAGTGGATAAAGTTGGGTGAGGCAATGCCCACTTGCAGACAAGGCGCACCACAACATGGTCAGAGTCATGTGGAGCCACAGCGCAGCTATGGTCCTCCCAACCCAGAGTGGATGGATCAAGGGTTCTGTGGGGGTGGCTCACCAGATTTGGTGAACGCACCTGATGACTGGATGAACTTGGCCAGGGCAGTGATGCCCTTAGCTGTACTGAGTAGCGCATGCGTGCCATTAAGGTCAGGCCTCAAGGCAGCAAGATGGTGGCGATGGGCATCATAGCGCTCGCAATCCAGAAGGATATGATCGCGAGTCTGCAAGTGCTTACCACAAGGGCAGGCAACATCCTCTGTAGGAACATGGCGCTGGTAGTACTCGCCCATGAAAGCATGAGAGAGAGAGAGAGACATTCTTCTTGTTTAGACTGTGTGAGCAGGCTACATACATAATACGAGCACAAGACACAGTGACTGCACTACTGCAAGTACAGACAGGCGAAGGTGTGGGGCAGTTGGGGGGTCTAAAAGAGTTGTAGAGGGATTGAGCAGAAAAGGGGGTAGGTGAGAAGAGGGGTGGGTGTCAAAATGTCAGAGTACAGTAAGGTCAATCAGGCATAGGGGCATATGAGAATATAGAGAGAGGAACGAATCAAGAAACATCCATGGCAGTGTCCTCCTGGCCACCACCACGCTTCCTCCTAGTTCTCCTGGGGCCCGCACCAGAGCGCTGGGTCCAGACGCGGCAAGCTGAGTCGCACATCGCGTGGGACCCAGCACAATGGGGGCAGCACAGACGAGTGTGGCCACAGTGGGCCAGAGTGTCATGAGCATCGACGAAGAAGTCGCACTCAGTGCAACCATGCTCAGAGGTCACATGCCTCCCAGCACACAGGCCACAACGAGAGGGTTGGGTGCAAGCACGCGCCGAGTGCTCCAGACTGCAGCAGTTGGAGCAGGGGCGAGGTCGACCAGAGTCGCGGAAACGACGAGCGCGCATCGCATGACCAAAGAGGAAGACTCCATTCCTCAGAACGTAGTCAAGATCCTCCTCGCGCAAGAAGGACAGTAGCACTGAGCCAGAGCCCTGCTCAGCGACACGGTCAGGGGGAGTCATCCACATGGGGGGAGCAGCCCAGGCGAACTGGTGGGCGACGAACTCCTCCACCTCAGCCTGCAGCGCCTGCGACGAAGGCAAGGACTGGGCGAGGTCTGGAGGGACCACATCAGGCACAACGGCCTTGTACCATACGCTGTCACGAGCAGCACCAGAATAGGCGGCCTCCTTGGGCAGGAAGGCAGAGGCAATGAGGGTGGAGTGGGGCTCCAAGTCGGCAGCAGTTAACCCCGGCTTCGCAAAGACAACCACATTGCCTGAGCGAGTGAGGTCAACACCACTCACCCCAAGCTTGGGATGAGGGGCACGAGCAGCGGTGATGTTGGCAAGGGCGGTGTTGATGGCCAGGCGAGTGGCAGCGGCATTCTGGACGGCATGTCGAACTTCCTGACTAGGCTTCACCATAAGGATCAACCTGCCAGGGTGGTGGCGAGCGCGTGGAGTGGCGGCAGCAGGTGCTGGAGGTGCTGGAGGTGGTGCAGGAGTGGGCTGGGCGACGCGAGAGGCATAGGATGCCTTGGCAGGACGAGGTGGGGCAGCTGGTGCAGCAGCAGCAGCAGGAGCAGCAACAACTGGGCGAGCAGCAAGGACCCCCTTGAGGGCCCCCACTTCAGCAGTGAGCTTTTTGAGCTCTGCCTGCTGTGCCAGAAGCATGTTGGTAGTCGAGGAGTCCACCACAAAGTGAGCAAAGTCCTCAATCTTGCTACCAAGGGCAGGCACCAGGTCCCTGCACAAATACATCGCTTTAAGCAAAGTCACAGCGCGGTAGCAACCCTCCTCCTGGTATCCAAGTTCTGGGAGATCGGCTCGAAGTGCGGCAGCAAGAAGCTCTGCATTGTCAGCCTGTAGAGCTGCCTCATAGGCTTCTCCAGGCTTGAGGGCCTGTTCCTCCATTTCCTCATCAGAAAAGGAACCAGCAGCATCCTGGGCCTCCTGAGCACCACTAGGGGCACCCAGGGCCGAGGTTTGGTGGGCAGGGGTCGAGGGGTGGGCAAGCTGGCCAGGTGGGGCACGAGGAGCAGGCAATTCGAAGTCCGATGTCGGAGTTTGAACAGTGAAAATTTGCGCCCCCTGGGGGGCAGGGACACCACCAGAGCTCAACCAGTCGGTCTGGGAGCTTCCCCCTTGGGGGGTGGGGTCCTGGGGTCCAACAGAGCTGGGGCTGACAGTTGGTTTGAGCTTTTAGGCCCAGAAATGGGCCTGGGAGGGCCTGAAGATCCAGATGAACCTCCAGAGCTCTCCAAGGCCTCAGAAGGGCGCTTTTGGGCCCTGTAGAGGTGGGCTGTGTTGCCAGAGGATGGGGCATGGCCCTGCTGGGGGCCAGAGGCAAGGGGTGGTGCTGGTGCTGGCTGGGCAGGCAGTGACTGGCCACCACCTCCCTGGGCACCCCACTGAGCTGCAGGGTGGGCAGAGCGCCTCCCAGGGGCCCAGACTGGCTGTCTGGACCCCCAGGGTGACTGGTAGGGCGAGTGGAAGAGGACAGAGTGCTCCAGAGGTAGACTTCCTCTGACCAGGTGATGGTAAGAGGACAAGAAGCTTCCCATGAAAGCATGTCCAAGGCGGCACTGAGTCACCAGACCATAGAGGCGTCACGGCAAAGCGTCAAAATGAGGTGGGGGCTTGAGCTTTGGCGCTCCATGAGACGCCTTTGCATACAAGCCCCTGGGTGAGAGAGAGAGAGACATTCTTCTTGTTTAGACTGTGTGAGCAGGCTACATACATAATACGAGCACAAGACACAGTGACTGCACTACTGCAAGTACAGACAATCGAAGGTGTGGGGCAGTTGGGGGGTCTGAAGGAGTTGTAGAGGGATTGAGCAGAAGAGTTGTGGGTGAGACGAGGGGAAGGTGTCAAGATGTCAGAATACAGTAAAGTCAATCAGGCATAGAGGCATAGAGCAGAACAAAACATAACAGAACTGGGGCATAGGATAAGTTAGTATAAATATCATAAGGGAGTCCCTAGTGCTGATGAGGCACATGAGACAAGTGGCTCGCTCAATGAGCAAGAAGATGTTAGTCAAGGAGGCCGCTCCAGGCAAAGTCCAGAGCAAGCCAGAGTCACATAACTCGAAAGACACCAAGAGCGCATCTCAGAGTCTTGTTGAGGAATCATTGCAGAGGTAATGTGGATAAGAGTTGGGTGAGGCAATGCCCACTTGCAGACAAGGCGCACCACAACATGATCAAAGTCATGTGGAGCCACAGCGCAGCTATGGTCCTCCCAACCCAGAGTGGATGGATTAAGGGTTCTGTGGGGGTGGCTCACCAGATTTGGTGAACGCACCTGATGACTGGATGAACTTGGCCAGGGCAGTGATGCCCTTAGCAGTGCTGAGTAGCGCATGCGTGCCATTGAGATCTGGTCTCAAGGCAGCAAGATGGTGGCGATGGTCATCATAGCGCTCGCAATCCAGAAGGATATGATCGCGAGTCTGCAAGTGCTTACCACAAGGGCAGGCAACATCCTCTGTAGGAACATGGCGCTGGTAGTACTCGCCCATGAAAGCATGTCCAAGGCGGCACTGAGTCACCAGACCATAGAGGCGTCGCGGCAAAGCGTCAAAATGAGGTGGGGGCTTGAGCTTTGGCGCTCCATGAGACGCCTTTGCATACAAGCCCCTGGGTGGGGACTCTGCAAAGTCCTCAAGCCAAGACTCCAAGACACCCTCTTTAGAGCGTCTCCTGAGATATGCATAAGTGGCCCAACGCGGACCAGGCATGTGAGCAGCCTCCTTGGCCAACTGATCTGCTCGCTCATTGCCCCTTATGCCAATATGGCTAGGGACCCAGGAGACAGTCACCTCATGTGAGGCATCAGAGACCAGGAACTCGCGAGCAAGCTCGCAGAAGGTGATGGAGAAGTGTTGGGCAGGGCTAGGGCGTTCCTGGAGGATGGCCCCAACCGAAGAGGAATTGTCAGCAAAGAAATAAAGGTGGCTGCAGGTGCCAAGTTGGACGTCCATGTGCTGGAGGTGCCCCATTGCTGCAGACAGGGCATGCATCTCTGCATCATAGACTTCAGACTTGGCCCCCATAGGGATGCGCCCAGTCGCCTCCTCCTGCCCACCAAGGTAGGCAACAAAACCAGCACCAGTGCTGCGACCAGTGCCAGTTTCTAGAAGAGAGCCATCTGTGTAGAAGATTAGGTTAGACTCGCTGAGCTGAAGACGCTCTACAAGTGCAATGTGTTCTTGAGCCGCCTTAGCCTTGTTCACCTTCTTGGGACATAGTCGAAGGTGAACGCGACCAGGGAACTCCTTGACCAAGGGAACAGCCCAAGGTGCAAGATGGAATGGCAGGATGCGCTCATTGCGACGCGAAGTCAATAACGCAAGTTGGCGCAGTGTGGAGAAAGTGATGTCCTGGTTATGCTCCACTGGGGCGCCGTCCCCGTCCTTACGGTGGTTACTCCATGAGGAGGGGAGGCGCTGCAGAACAGGACTGCGAGGGCCCAGTTTGTGGAGGCGAGCAGCAGTGTCGCGGTCCACCTTGTCCAGCACCTTGGCAATGGGGGGAATGGCCGCCTCAATTTCAAGGGCATAGATGGGCGAAGTCTTGAAGACAGCACAGATCATGCGCAGACACAAGTTCTGAACACGACCCATCTGCTCCTCCTGCCACTTGGCGCCACTCCACCATACTGCAGAAGCATAAATGAGGATGGGGCGAATGCAGGCAATGTAGAGCCGTCGCATGTGGCCCTGGTGAAGACCACGAACAGTGTTGGCAAGCATGCGCATGGCCATGGCAGCCTTGCGCGCTTTGGCACATGCCTTCTCCACATGTGCACGAAAAGTCAACTTGGGGTCAAAGAAGACACCCAGCCAACGCACAACTGGCCGAGGGCGCAGGCGAGCAACCTGGCCTTGTCCTGTGGAGTAAGTCATAGAGTAAGCGTCATCCTCCTTCAACTCTGCAAAGGAAGGATCTCTGGTGCGCCAAGTGTGATGCATGAGCTCGCACTTGTCCAAGTCTGGCTGGAGACCAGCGCCCTTGAACCACTCCTGCACCACTTTGAATGAGTAGCGCAGTTCATCAGTGTTCAGCTTCAGGCTGTCAGAGTGCACTGTGATGCGCCCATCGTCCACATAAAGGAAGAGAGTGGGTGCCACAAATGAAGGATTGTCCTCCTGCATGAGCTCCTCGCGTGCAGCGCGGCGCCCTTGCATGAACTCAATGAGTCCAGTGGAGTAGAATGCAGACAGGATACCAGACACAGGCGAGCCCTGGGGGACGCCATTGTGCACTGGCTTGCAACTGGAGAGCTTCCCATCCAAGCAGATGGACGCCTCTCTGTCCTGCAAGAAGGAAGCCACCCACTGCACCATGGGCAGAGGCACTCTCTTCTCGCGAAGAACATTGAGCAGGCGCTTGTGGTTGACAAAGTCAAAGTAACCCTTGATGTCAAAGGTCAAAGAACTTGTCACCAGCCCCTTGTCACGCGCAGTCTGGATGTCATGAGTGTAGCAGAGCACAGCATCCACAGTAGAAGACGCAGGCATGGCGCCAAACTGGTTGGGATGCACAAGTCCCATGGCAGAGGCCATGTAAGTGAAGCGCTTGGCCTGAATGCGCTCCAAGACCTTTCCCAAGCAAACAAGCAAGGTAATGAGTCTGTAAGACCGCGGGTTAGACCAATCGGTCTTGCCCGCTTTCTTGAGCACAAATGCAATGGCGCGGCGCCATCTCTTTGGGTGATATCCCCAGAGAGCGCACATGGATATCAGCAAGTAGATCTCGTCCTCTGAGACATCCCAAGCCCAGCGCAGGCCAACATAGGACACACCCTCGTCGCCTGGCGCTTTGCTGGGGTCTGGACCAAAGATGCCCTCATACACCTCCTCGCGAGTGACCTCCTTGTAGGGGATGTCCTCTGGGTGTGGAGTAGTGAGTTCTGGCTCATCCAAACCGTCTATGTGTGGAGGCGGCTGGTAGAGCGTGTCCCTGAGCTCGTCACACTTCTCAGCATGAGTGCGCGCATGTGTGCCATCTGGACGACGAATGTCTGGGGAGCGGTACCCTCGACGACCCTGAGACCACTTGCGCATGTCCCAGATGTCCTCGACAGCCGCCTCCTCCACGACCTTGTTCCAGTAAGCAGTCCTGGTGCGCCTGATGTGGCGCTTGTGGTAGTTGCGCTCTCTAGCAGCGTCTGCACTGAGGAGGCGGTTGGGACGACCAGCCTCCTTTGCAAACTTGCGAGCCGCAATCTCTGCATCATGCGCTCGCTGTCTGCTAGCAGTGAGCTCTGGAGTCCACCAAGGCTGGGAGCGCTTTGAGGGACGCTTCTTTGGCACAGTGGCCTCAGTAGCGCCGCTCAGAGCATCATGCATTGCTGCACACGCTCGCTCCAGCAACCCAGTGTTGCGAACGGCCTTGGGCGCATTTCGCAACTCTGTGAAGACATCAGCATGACTGTCCATGCGCTCCTTGAAGTCGCGCTTGAACTTGTCAGCTTCAGCAGCCTTGAAGTTGTAACCAGGATGGGAGTCAAGCTCGACCTCCTCCTGGCCACAGTCAAACAACCAAGAAACAGTGTGGTGATCAGAGAAGTCATGGACCTGGTCAGACACTCCAAAGTCTGCCAGAACCCCAAGAGCGGCCATCTCGTCATTCTGCCAGACCAAGTCCAGAACAGAGGACTGAGTGTGGTCGTCCTTGCGCCAAGTGGGCACGTCTGGGTCATTGAGCAGGGAGAAGCCATGCTCCTCCATCCACTCGAGCATTTGCTCGCCTCCTCGCGAAGAGGCCTGCGCAAACGAGTCCCACACATGGTGGTGCTCATTCGCATCCATCGCAATTGCAATGGGCATGTCAGGAAGCACAACAGACTTGAACCGCTCAAAAGTGCGGCCCTGTCGCTGCGCCTCCTGAGGAGCGTCCTGGTTGTAAAGCAATACAAGTAAGTAGGGAGTGCGCGTGCCCTGCCGGATCTCGAGAATGAGGAAGTCGAGATCCTGGGCCAAGTCATAACGATTGAACACTTCAACATCGGTCCGCGTACTGGAGGCATACGCAAAAACGCGCGGCCGCTCTGCAGCAGGCACACTCTGCACAGGGAGGATGGGGTAGTAGCCCGCAGGCTCCTTGACAGAGAAGTGCGGTGCATCAGGTTCCTCCCCAATGCGCCACCAAGGTTCAGTGATTAGGTAGAGATCAGGAGCAAACTGAGTCGAGTAAGACGACCCAGGAGTAAAGAGAGCAAGTTGAGAGAGATTATGCCGGCGAGTATTGGTCAAGGAAACACGAATAGGACGAGTTGTCTCTATCATGCAGTCTCCTTGTCTTTGCCCTTGTCCTTGCGCTTCTTGGCTTTGGCTGCAGCAGCCTCGGCCTCATCGCCAGTGGTATCATCAGCACCCTGCTCCTTGGACACCTTTGCAGCCTCCTTGGTCGCAGCGCGGCTCTTGGCGCGCACCTGCTTGGGTGCAGCACCAGTCTTTGCCACATTGTGCTTGGGCTTGCGCAGCGCATTGCGGCGCCGCTCCCAGATCTTGCACTGAGGAGAACGAACAACATGCTCGCCTCCACAGTGAGGACACTTGAGCTTGGTGTGCTCACAGTGAGTGCCAGGCGTATGCGAGTGCGAGGGGAGTAGAAGTCACACTCCATCCCATCGCATGAGTGGTTGGCTGTGGTGTGGTCATTGGAGCCGCACACACCGCAGCGCTTGGGCTTCTCGCAAATGCGAGCTGTATGGTCAAAGCCACAACAGTTGTCACAAATGCGGACCCGAGGGGCATCCTCAAAGCGCCGCGCAGTGCACAGTTGGCCAAAAATAGAGACAGAGTGCTCGATGGCATAGCGCGCATCGGCCTCTGAGTGGAAGGCGAGAATGAGGGAACCCCTCTTCTTGGTAGCCAGGTCGGCGGCGCTTCCCAGCCAGCGTGGCTGAGTAGCCCAGTCATACTTGTGGTCATTCCACTCGGTCAAGTCCGCAAGGATCTCAAGACCGTTGGGAAGACCGTCAATGTCATGCACTCTGGTAGAGACACCATTGACAAGCACTTGGTACCAAGGCTCGTCGCGCTCGCCCTTGATGTAGTGGCCCGGGTCTAGTAGAACGGCCGAGGCAATGGCCTCAGAGTGCTCCACCAAGTCAGCCGACGTCAGCTTGTCAGCTGCGACGACTACCACATTGCCCGAGGCAGTAATGTCGACGCTGTTGATCCTCAGAGGGACCCCAGCCTTGGACTTGTGCTTTTCTAGGACAGCATTGACCTGATTGCGCAGGAGACTCGCATTGTCCCGCACATGGGCAGCTAGCTCAGGCGTGGCATGCACCTTCAAGATGAGGCGCGAGGGGTGGTGGCGTGCGCGCGCATTGGTGGGGGCGGGCTTTGGGGCCGGTGCTGCAGGTGCAGGCACATTTGTGCCTGGGCGCATCGGACGAGCCGCTTTGGCCGCATAGGACGCCTTGCCTTTTGCTGCAGGTGCAGCTGGAGGCTGCTGGGGTACCTTGGCCGCCCCAGCTGGTTGCTGGGCGGCCCGAGAAGTGAGGAGGGCAATGCTGCGCTTCATCTCTGCCATGTCAGAGACAAGAGACTGAAGGGGGGTGGGCTGGGCATAGGACGTATAATGTTCTGCAGCCTCATCTGTGGCCGCCTCCATCATGGTGGCCACCAGCTGCCCAAGCTCTTTGGCCAGGGGTTTGTTAACCCATTGGAAACCAGCACTGTTGTACTGTCGCGCCTCCCTGAGAAGTTCATGGAGCTTCCGCTCGAAGTCTCCACGCTGCTCCTCAACCTCATCGGCCTCCATGGGCTCCTGTGAGGGAGTGGATGATGTGGATGATGCGCCATCGTCATCAATGACCATCTCCTCGTCCTGTGGCTGCCAGTCGTCCCTTGAGCCCTCTGCTGAAGGCTGTGGGCCCCACTCCTGTAGGGCCTGGGGGGCTCCTGGAGCATTGCTTGGCGCCGAGACCGGAAAATTCCGAGCCTGCACACTCGAGCCTCGGAATGATCCGATCGGTGGCTGTGCTACTGCCCCTCCCTCCTCCTGGGGGAGGGTGACGGTTGTGGCACCAAGGCCGGTAGTAAGAAGGGGGGACGTGGGGAGGTGCTGGGCGCTTGGGCCCTGTGTGGGGGGTGGGAGTGGGTTGGTGGTCTGGCCAGATGGGCCCGGATCAACCAAGCCGGTCGGGCCGGGAAATTTTTTCTTCGCCTGTTGCTCAGATGGTGTAACAGCTGGCCTGGGGCGTTTTTTGGACTCCTGCTGAGGCCCTTGAGCGCTCTGAGGGCCAGTGGGGACTGCCTCTGCCCGTCCTGGTACAGCCTGGGTGTCCTGGGGTGGCCCCTGGGGGGCTTGCCCTCTACCCTGGTGCCCAGGTGGGTTATCATCTGGCTGGGTCTCCCCCTGGTGATTCCAGGAGGATGCCATACCAGTTTTGGGGGGGTTTGGGGGGGTGTGGAGGGGAGAAAAAGTAGGGATTGCTTCGCTGACTCAAACCAGGTGATGGTAAGAGATCAAGAAGCTTTCCAGCAAAGAAGTGAAGATGAGTGCAAGTACCAAGTGGGATGTCCATGTGCTGGAGGTGCCCCATCGCTGCAGACAGGGCATGCATCTCTGCATCATAGACTTCAGACTTGGCGCCCATAGGGATGCGCCCAGTCGCCTCCTCCTGCCCACCAAGGTAGGCAACAAAACCAGCACCAGTGCTGCGACCAGTGCCAGTCTCTAGAAGAGAGCCATCTGTGTAGAAGATGAGGTTAGACTCGCTGAGCTGAAGACGCTCTACAAGTGCAATGTGTTCTTGAGCCGCCTTAGCCTTGTTCACCTTCTTGGGACATAGTCGAAGGTGAACGCGACCAGGGAACTCCTTGACCAAGGGAACAGCCCAAGGTGCAAGATGGAATGGCAGGATGCGCTCATTGCGACGCGAAGTCAACAATGCAAGTTGGCGCAGTGTGGAGAATGTAATGTCCTGGCCATGCTCCACTGGAGCACCTTCCCCCACCGCACGGTGGTTACTCCACAAGGGAGGGAGGCGCTGCAGAACAGGACTCTTAGGGCCCAGTTTGTGGAGACGAGCAGCAGTGTCGCGATCCACCTTGTCCAGCACCTTGGCAATGGGGGGAATGGCCGCCTCAATCTCAAGGGCATAGATGGGCGAAGTCTTGAAGACAGCACAGATCATGCGCAGACACAAGTTCTGAACACGACCCATCTGCTCCTCCTGCCACTTGGCGCCACTCCACCATACTGCAGAAGCATAGATGAGAATGGGGCGAATGCAAGCAATGTAGAGCCGCCGCATATGGCCCTGGTGAAGACCACGAGAGAGAGAGAGATATTCTTCTTGTTTAGACTGTGTGAGCAGGCTACATACATAATACGAGCACAAGACACAGTGACTGCACTACTGCAAGTACAGACAGGCGAAGGTGTGGGGCAGTTGGGGGGTCTAAATGAGTTGTAGAGGGATTGAGCAAAAAGGGTTTGGGTGAGAAGAGGGTTGGGTGTCAAGATGTCAGGGTACAGTAAGGTCAATCAGGCATAGGGGCACATGGGAATATAGAGAGAGGAACGAATCAAGAAACATCCATGGCAGTGTCCTCCTGGCCACCACCACGCTTCCTTCTAGTTCTCCTGGGGCTCGCACCAGAGCGCTGGGTCCAGACGCGGCAAGCTGAGTCGCACATCGCGTGGGACCCAGCACAATGGGGGCAGCGAAGACGAGTATGACCACAGTGGGCCAGACCCTCATGGGCGTCGGCGAAGAAGTCGCACTCGCCACAGCGGTGCTCAGAGGTCACGTGCCTCTCAGCACACAGGCCGCAGCGAGGGGGTTGGGTGCAAGCACGCGCCGAGTGCTCCAGACTGCAGCAGTTGGAGCAGGGGCGAGGTCGACCAGAGTCGCGAAAACGACGAGCGCGCATCGCATGACCAAAGAGGAAGACTCCATTCCTCAGAACGTAGTCAAGATCCTCCTCACGCAAGAAGGACAGCAGCACTGAGCCAGAGCCCTGCTCAGCGACACGGTCAGGGGGGGTCATCCACATAGGGGGAGCAGCCCAGGAGAACTGGTGGGCGACGAACTCCTCCACCTCAGCCTGAAGCGCCTGCGACGAAGGCAGGGGCTGGGCGAGGTCTGGAGGGACCACGTCAGGCACAACGGCCTTGTACCATACGCTGTCACGAGCAGCACCAGAATAGGCGGCCTCCTTGGGCAGGAAGGCAGAGGCAATGAGGGTGGAGTGGGGCTCCAAGTCGGCAGCAGTTAACCCCGGCTTCGCAAAGACAACTACATTGCCTGAGCGAGTGAGGTCAACACCACTCACCCCTAGCTTGGGATGAGGGGCACGAGCAGCAGTGATGTTGGCAAGGGCGGTGTTGATGGCCAGGCGAGTGGCAGCGGCATTCTGGACGGCATGTCGAACTTCCTGACTAGGCTTCACCATAAGGATCAACCTGCCAGGGTGGTGGCGAGCGCGTGGAGTGGTGGCAGCAGGCACAGAAGGTGCTGGAGGTGGTGCTGGAGTGGGCTGGGCGACCTTAGAGGCATAGGATGCCTTGGCAGGACGAGGTGGGGCTGCTGGTGCAGCAGCAGCAGCAGGAGCAGCAACAACTGGGCGAGCAGCAAGGGCCCCCTTGAGGGCCCCCACCTCAGCAGTGAGCTTTTTGAGCTCTGCCTGCTGCGCCAGAAGCATGTCGTTCGTCGAGGAGTGCATCACAAAGCGAGCCAAGTCCTCAATCTTGCTACCAAGGGCAGGCACCAGGTCCCTGCACAAATACATCGCTTTAAGTAAAGTTACGGCGCGGTGGCAATCCCCCTCCTGGTATGCAAGTTCTGGGAGATCGGCTCGAAGTGCGGCAGCAAGACGCTCTGCATTGTCAGCCTGTAGAGCTGCCTCATAGGCTTCTCCAGGCTTAAGGGCCTGTTCCTCCATTTCCTCATCAGAAGAGGCAGCAGCAGCATCCTGGGCCTCCTGAGCACCACTAGGGGCACCCAGGGCCGAGGTTTGGTGGGCAGAGGTCGAGGGGTGGGCAAATTGGCCAGAGGGAGGACAAGGAGCAGCCAATTCAAAGTCCGCTCTCGGAGTTTGAACTGTAAAAATTTGCGCCCCCTGGGGGGCAGGGACACCACCAGAGCTCAACCAGTCAGTTTGGGAGCTTCCCCCTTGGGGGGTGGGGTCCTGGGGTCCAACAGAGCTGGTGCTGACAGTTGGTTTGAGCTTTTTAGGCCCAGAAATGGGCCTGGGAGGGCCTGAAGATCCAGATGAACCTCCAGAGCTCTCCAAGGCCCCAGAAGGGCGCTTTTGGGCCCTGTAGAGGTGGGCTGTGTTGCCAGAGGATGGGGCATGGCCCTGCTGGGGGCCAGAGGCAAGGGCAGGTGCTGGTGCTGGCTGGGCAGGCAGTGACTGGCCACCACCTCCCTGGGCACCCTGCTGAGCTGCAGGATGGCCAGAGCGTCTACCTGGGGGCCCAGACTGGCTGTCTGGACCCCCAGGATGACTGGTAGGGCGAGTGGAAGATGACAGGGTGCTCCAGAGGTAGACTTCCTCTGACCAGGTGATGGTAAGAGGACAAGAGGCTCCGAGCCCTGGGGGTGTGCACTGGCTTGCAACTGGAGAGCTTCCCATCCAAACAGATGGACGCCTCTCTGTCTTGCAAGAAGGAGGCCACCCACTGCACCATGGGCAGAGGCACTCTCTTCTCGCGAAGAACATTGAGTAGGCGCTTGTGGTTCACAAAGTCAAAGTAACCCTTGATGTCAAAGGTCAAAGAACTTGTCACCAGCCCCTTGTCGCGCGCAGTCAGGATGTCATGAGTGTAGCAGAGCGCAGCATCCACAGTAGAAGACGCAGGCATGGCGCCAAACTGGTTGGGATGCACAAGTCCCATGGCAGAGGCCATGTAAGTGAAGCGCTTGGCCTGAATGCGCTCCAAGACCTTTCCCAAGCAAACAAGCAAGGTGATGAGTCTGTAAGCCCGCGGATTAGACCAGTCAGTCTTGCCCGCTTTCTTAAGCACAAAGGCAATGGCGCGGCGCCATCTCTTTGGGTGGTAGCCCCAGAGAGCGCACATGGATATCAGCAAGTAGATCTCGTCCTCTGAGACATCCCAAGCCCAGCGCAGGCCAACATAGGACACACCCTCGTCGCCTGGCGCTTTGCTGGGGTCTGGACCAAAGATGCCCTCATACACCTCCTCTCGAGTGACCTCCTTGTAGGGAATGTCCTCTGGGTGTGGAGTAGTGAGTTCTGGCTCGTCCAAGCCGTCTATGTGAGGAGGCGGCTGGTAGAGCGTGTCTCTGAGCGCATCACACTTCTCAGCATGAGTGCGCGCATGTGAACCATCTGGACGACGAATGTCTGGGGAGCGGTACCCTCGACGACCCTGAGACCACTTGCGCATGTCCCAGATGTCCTCAACTGTAGCCTCCTCCACGACCTTGTTCCAGTAAGCAGTCCTGGTGCGCCTGATGTGGCGCTTGTGGTAGTTGCGCTCTCGAGTTGCATCTGCACTAAGAAGGCGGTTGGGACGACCAGCCTCCTTTGCAAACTTGCGAGCCGCAATCTCTGCATCATGCGCTCGCTGCCTGCTAGCAGAGAGCTCTGGAGTCCACCAAGGCTGGGAGCGCTTTGAGGGACGCTTCTTGGGCACAGTGGCCTCAGTAGCGCCGCTCAGAGCATCATGCATTGCTGCACACGCTCGCTCCAGCAACCCAGTGTTGCGAACGGCCTTGGGCGCATTTCGCAACTCTGTGAAGACATCAGCATGACTGTCCATGCGCTCCTTGAAGTCGCGCTTGAACTTGTCAGCTTCAGCAGCCTTGAAGTTGTAACCAGGATGGGAGTCAAGCTCGACCTCCTCCTGGCCAGAGTCAAACACCCAAGAGACGGTAGCTTCTTGTCCTCTTACCATCACCTGGTTTGAGGCAGTGACGCTTCTTCTGCATTTTCCGCACTTCCCTCGCTTCCCCTCGCCTTCCTGGCAACCATGACGGATACCTGGATCTCCCAGGGCCCTCCTGACCCGGGGCACGACCCCCCTGGTCAAGGGGGTAGCGATTTTTCGCATTCCGAGTTGCTGGAGCAGGGCACAGCTCCCAGAGCTCAAGATCGCGCATTTTCGCCCTCTGCTGCTCCCAGCACAGAGGAGGACACCCCTGGTGTCTCCCCCTCCAAGCAGGGACTCGGGGGTCGCATTCTGGCGAGGGTGGGGCGTGCAGTAGGGCTGGGCTCACCTGGGAACTCTCCCAGCAAGTCTGGCTCGAAAAAGCGCCCCCCTTCCGACCTGCAGTCGCCCCATGGCCTTAGACAGGCCCCAAGTACGTCCCACAAGCGTTCTAGACATGCCCACACATCATCCTCGTCCTCTGGGACTCCCATGGAGCTGGAGGACCACACCACTGCTCCAGGGGAGGACCCATTCGCTCCTGGCCGCGATTTTCGCGCGCATTCCATTCCTTTGGCCTCTGGCAACTCCCAGCTCAAGTTGGGGACCAAGGGGGGCCCTGTAGCGCCTTCTGCTGCGTTTTTTCGCGAGGGTGACGCGTCCCTTTCGGCTTCGGCCGAATCGGCCCGGTTCCGTCCGATGGGACCACCGGAGTCCACCCAAGTCCACCACAGGACTCCCCCTGAGTCCCCAACCAAAGCTGCTCACTGCAATGGGCAGCAGCTGATGTCTGAGGCCAGCTACACGTCAATGCACGCTCCCAGCGCGTCTGAGACTGTATCCATGCCTCCCCCTCGTCCGCAGTATGCTCAAGTAGCTGGTGGTCGAAGGGTGGAAGCTGGGACTCTGCCTGCAAGCTCTGGGGCCGATTCTGAGGCTCTGGTTGCAAACCGGACTGCTGTGCGCGGGGGTGGGCCAACCACCGCGCAAACGGCGTCCGGACAGGTGGAGGGCACTGTCCCTTACCCTATTTCCGCTCCGCATCGCACTCGCACCCCTGTGGCATCTGCTGCAGTACCACTTTCGTCTGGCAACTCTTGGGGAGCTCAAAACGCTCCCCTGCAACTTCCGCTCCCTGCGCCTGCCGCTGCGTCAAGCGGTCGACCTGGGGGGTCCGGACGAGATGGGGGACACCTCCCGCACTCTACTACCGGCGCGCGTCGCGTCCCTGCCGCTGTAGCCTCCGCTGCGGCCACAACTTCGTCTGGCAAGTCTGGGATGCCCCAAAACGCTCCCAAGACACTCCCTGCCGCTGCGCGCACCAGTGACTCTGCTGGCGCGCATGGTGCGCATGGGACGACCCAGGGCCATGTCAAGGCTCGGGCTGCCATGTTTGACCGTCCTGCACACACTACTTCTCTCAAAACCGTCGCTTCGAGTTCCACCTCGACAGTGCACGCTGGGGATGCGTCCAGAATGGAGGGGGTGATCCCCACCAGCTCTAGTGACGCTCCAGCTGCTGTTCGTCAGAGCAGCAGTCTTGCGCACGCTCCTGAGGCCAGGAATGGCTGGGGGGACGAGCCACCAGCCTCCCACACTGCAAATGACTGGGAGCCACTGAATGCGACTGGCGAGTTCACCTTGCCGCATGGGAACATGGGGGATGACATGGAACAGGATGCAGAGTCCTGGAGCGATCAAATCGCGCACACTGCCTTTGGCGACCGCCCAGATGACAGGTTCATCCAGGAGGAAGTCAATGACATTCGTCTCGAGTTGCGTGACCTGGTCAGGCGCGCCTCAGTGGTCAATGCATCCCTTAGAACAGAGGGGGGCATGCGTTGGCGCTGGGCAGATTACTGGACTGCGAGGCAGCTCACTGAACTTGCCACTGTCATGAGCACTGCTGCAGTGCAAGGCGAAGCTGAAGCGCACTTTGCGCACTTGTCTTGTGCTCAGCCCACACTCATTCAAACTCTTGTCTCTGATATGGCAGAGATGAAGCGCAACATGGCGCTCTTGGTTTCTCAGACTGCCCAGCAGCCAGCTGCGGCGGTCAGTGCGCCTCAACAGCCTCAGGCTGCCACTGCAGCACCAGCAGCGGCCCCTGCAAAGGCCAATGCGTCCTATGCGGCCAAAGCGGCTCGGGCGCCGCGCCCTGGGACCAATGTGCCTGCGCCTGCCGCTCCTGCTCCCAAACCTGTTCCTACCAATGCGCGCGCGCGCCACCACCCAGGGCGTCTCATTCTGAGCGTTCGTGCCACCCCAGAGCTCACTGCTCATGTGCGGGACAATGCGAGCCTCCTGCGCAATCAGGTCAACTCGGTCCTTGAAAAGCACAAGTCCAAGGCTGGGATCCCTCTCAGGATCAACAGCGTCGACACTACTGCCTCAGGCAATGTGGTGGTCGTTGCAGCTGACAAGTTGACGTCGGCTGACTTGGTTGAGCACTCTGAGGCCATTGCCTCTGCCATCTTGCCAGACTCGAGCCTCTACATCAAGGGCGAGCGCGACGAGCCTTGGTATCAAGTGCTTGTCAATGGTGTCTCAACTCGAGTGCATGACATTGACGGTCTGCCCTCTGGGTTGGAGATCCTTGCAGACTTGACTGAGTGGAACGACCACAAGTATGACTGGGCTACTCAGCCGCGCTGGCTGGGGAGCGCTGCAGACTTGGCCACAAAGAAGAAGGGGTCACTCATTCTTGCATTCCACACTGAGGCCGATGCGCGCCATGCCATTGAGCACTCTGTCTCTGTCTTTGGGCAACTCTGCTCTGCGCGTCGCTTTGAGGACGCCCCTCGCGTCCGCATTTGTGACAACTGTTGTGGCTTTGACCATACAGCTCGCATTTGCGAGAAGCCCAAGCGCTGCGGTGTGTGCGGCTCCAATGAGCACACCACAGCCAACCACTCATGCGATGGAATGGAGTGTGACTTTTACTCCCCCTCGCACTCTCACACGCCTGGCACTCACTGCGAGCACACCAAGCTCAAGTGTCCTCACTGTGGAGGCGAACATGTTGTTCGTTCTCCTCAGTGCAAGATCTGGGAGCGGCGCCGCAATGCGCTGCGCAAGCCCAAGCACAATGCGGCAAAGACTGGTGGTGCACCCAAGCAGGTGCGCCCCAAGAGCCGCGCTGCAACCAAGGATGCTGCAAAGGCGTCCAAGGAGCAGGGTGCTGATGATACTACTGGCGATGAGGCCGAGGCTGCTGCAGCCAAAGCCAAGAAGCGCAAGGACAAGGGCAAAGACAAGGAGACTGCATGATAGAGACAACTCGTCCTATTCGCGTTTCCTTGACCAATACTCGCCGCCACAATCTCTCTCAACTCGCTCTCTTTACTCCTGGGTCGCCCTACTCGACTCAGTACGCTCCTGATCTATACCTAATCACTGAACCTTGGTGGCGCATTGGGGACGAACCTGATGCGCCGCACTTCTCTGTCAAGGAGCCTGCGGGTTACTACCCCATCCTCCCTGTGCAGAGTGTGCCTGCTGCAGAGCGGCCGCGCGTTTTTGCGTATGCCTCCAGTACGCGGACCGATGTTGAAGTGTTCAATCGTTATGACTTGGCCCAGGATCTCGACTTCCTCATTCTCGAGATCCGGCAGGGCACGCGCACTCCCTACTTACTTGTATTGCTTTACAACCAGGACGCTCCTCAGGAGGCGCAGCGACAGGGCCGCACTTTTGAGCGGTTCAAGTCTGTTGTGCTCCCTGACATGCCCATTGCAATTGCGATGGATGCGAATGAGCACCACCATGCGTGGGACTCGTTTGCGCAGGCCTCTTCGCGAGGAGGCGAGCAGATGCTCGAGTGGATGGAGGAGCATGGCTTCTCCCTGCTCAATGACCCAGATGTGCCCACTTGGCGCAAGGACGACCACACTCAGTCTTCTGTTCTGGACTTGGTCTGGCAGAATGACGAGATGGCCGCTCTTGGGGTTCTGGCAGACTTTGGAGTGTCTGACCAGGTCCATGACTTTTCTGATCACCACACTGTCTCTTGGTTGTTTGACTCTGGCCAGGAGGAGGTCGAGCTTGACTCCCATCCTGGTTACAACTTCAAGGCTGCTGAAGCTGACAAGTTCAAGCGCGACTTCAAGGAGCGCATGGACAGTCATGCTGATGTCTTCACAGAGTTGCGAAATGCGCCCAAAGCCGTTCGCAACACTGGGTTGCTGGAGCGAGCGTGTGCAGCAATGCATGATGCTCTGAGCGGCGCTACTGAGGCCACTGTGCCCAAGAAGCGTCCCTCAAAGCGCTCCCAGCCTTGGTGGACTCCAGAGCTCACTGCTAGCAGACAGCGAGCGCATGATGCAGAGATTGCGGCTCGCAAGTTTGCAAAAGAGGCTGGTCGTCCCAACCGCCTTCTTAGTGCAGATGCAGCTCGAGAGCGCAACTACCACAAGCGCCACATCAGGCGCACCAGAACTGCTTACTGGAACAAGGTCGTGGAGGAGGCTACAGTTGAGGACATCTGGGACATGCGCAAGTGGTCTCAGGGTCGTCGAGGGTACCGCTCCCCAGACATTCGTCGTCCAGATGGCACACATGCGCGCACTCATGCAGAGAAGTGTGATGCGCTCAGAGACACGCTCTACCAGCCGCCTCCTCACATAGACGGCTTGGACGAGCCAGAACTCACTACTCCACACCCAGAGGACATTCCCTACAAGGAGGTCACTCGCGAGGAGGTGTATGAGGGCATCTTTGGTCCAGACCCCAGCAAAGCGCCAGGTGACGAAGGTGTATCCTATGTTGGCCTGCGCTGGGCTTGGGATGTCTCAGAGGACGAGATCTACTTGCTGATATCCATGTGCGCTCTCTGGGGCTACCACCCAAAGAGATGGCGACGCGCCATTGCCTTTGTGCTTAAGAAAGCGGGCAAGACCGACTGGTCTAATCCGCGGTCTTACAGACTCATTACCTTGCTTGTTTGCTTGGGAAAGGTCTTGGAGCGCATTCAGGCCAAGCGCTTCACTTACATGGCCTCTGCCATGGGACTTGTGCATCCCAACCAGTTTGGGGCCATGCCTGCGTCTTCTACTGTGGATGCTGCGCTCTGCTACACTCATGACATCCAGACTGCGCGCGACAAGGGGCTGGTGACAAGTTCTTTGACCTTTGACATCAAGGGCTACTTTGACTTTGTCAACCACAAGCGCCTGCTCAATGTTCTTCGCGAGAAGAGAGTGCCTCTGCCCATGGTGCAGTGGGTGGCCTCTTTCTTGCAAGACAGAGAGGCGTCCATCTGCTTGGATGGGAAGCTCTCCAGTTGCAAGCCAGTGCACAATGGCGTCCCCCAGGGCTCGCCTGTGTCTGGTATCCTGTCTGCATTCTACTCCACTGGACTCATTGAGTTCATGCAAGGGCGCCGCGCTGCACGCGAGGAGCTCATGCAGGAGGAACATCCTTCATTTGTGGCACCCACTCTCTTCCTCTATGTGGATGATGGGCGCATTACAGTTCACTCTGACAGCCTGAAACTGAACAGTGATGAACTGCGCTACTCTTTCAAAGTAGTGCAGGAGTGGTTCAAGGGCGCTGGTCTCCAGCCAGACTTGGACAAGTGCGAGCTCATGCATCACACTTGGCGCACCAGAGATCCTCCCTTTGCAGAGTTGAAGGAGGACGATGCTTACTCTATGACTTACTCCACAGGACAAGGCCAGGTTGCTCGCCTGCGCCCTCTGCCAGTTGTGCGTTGGCTGGGGATCTTTTTTGACCCCAAGTTGACTTTTCGAGCACATGTGGAGAAGGCATGTGCCAAAGCGCGCAAGGCTGCCATGGCCATGCGCATGCTTGCTAACACTGTTCGTGGTCTTCACCAAGGCCACATGCGACGGCTTTACATTGCCTGCATTCGCCCCATTCTCATCTATGCTTCTGCAGTATGGTGGACGCGTGCGAAATGGCAGGAGGAGCAGATGGGTCGTGTTCAGAACTTGTGTCTGCGCATGATCTGTGCTGTCTTCAAGACTTCGCCCATCTATGCCCTTGAGATTGAGGCGGCCATTCCCCCCATTGCCAAGGTGCTGGACAAGGTGGATCGCGACACTGCTGCTCGCCTCCACAAACTGGGCCCTAAGAGTCCTGTTCTGCAGCGCCTCCCTCCCTTGTGGAGTAACCACCGCGAGGAGGGGGAGGGCGCTCCTGTGGAGCACCACAGAGATGTGACTTACTCCACTTTGCGCCAGCTTGCATTGTTGACTTCGCGTCGCAATGAGCGCATCCTGCCATTCCATCTTGCACCTTGGGCTGTTCCCTTGGTCAAGGAGTTCCCTGGTCGTGTCCACCTTCGACTATGTCCCAAGAAGGTGAACAAGGCTAAGGCAGCTCAAGAACACATTGCACTTGTAGAGCGTCTTCAGCTCAGCAAGTCTAACCTGATCTTCTACACAGATGGCTCTCTTCTAGAGACTGGCACTGGTCGCAGCACTGGTGCTGGTTTTGTTGCCTACCTTGGTGGGCAGGAGGAGGCGACTGGGCGCATCCCTATGGGTGCCAAGTCTGAAGTCTATGATGCAGAGATGCATGCCCTGTCTGCAGCAATGGGGCACCTCCAGCACATGGACATCCAACTTGGTACTTGCACTCATCTTCACTTCTTTGCTGACAACTCTTCTTCGGTTGGGGCCATCCTTCAGGAGCGCCCTGGCCCTGCTCAACACTTCTCTATTACTTTCTGCGAGCTTGCTCGCGAGTTCCTGGTCTCTGATGCCTCACATGAGGTGACTGTCTCCTGGGTCCCTAGCCATATTGGCATAAGGGGCAATGAGCGAGCAGATCAGTTGGCCAAGGAGGCTGCTCACATGCCAGGTCCGCGTTGGGCCACTTATGCATATCTCAGGAGACGCTCTAAAGAGGGTGTCTTGGAGTCTTGGCTTGAGGACTTTGCAGAGTCACCACCTAGGGGCTTGTATGCGAAGGCGTCTCATGGAGCGCCAAAGCTCAAGCCCCCACCTCATTTTGACGCTTTGCCGCGACGCCTCTATGGTCTGGTGACTCAGTGCCGCCTTGGACATGCTTTCATGGGCGAGTACTACCAGCGCCATGTTCCTACAGAGGATGTTGCCTGCCCTTGTGGTAAGCACTTGCAGACTCGCGATCATATCCTTCTGGATTGCGAGCGCTATGATGACCATCGCCACCATCTTGCTGCCTTGAGGCCTGACCTTAATGGCACGCATGCGCTACTCAGCACTGCTAAGGGCATCACTGCCCTGGCCAAGTTTATACAGTCATCAGGTGCGTTCACCAAATCTGGTGAGCCACCCCCACAGAACCCTTAATCCATCCACTCTGGGTTGGGAGGACCATAGCTGCGCTATGGCTCCACATGACTCTGATCATGTTGTGGTGCGCCTTGTCTGCAAGTGGGCATTGCCTCACCCAACCTTATCCACTTCACCTCTGCAATGATTCCTCAACAAGACTCTAAGATGCGCTCTTGGTGTCCTTTGACTTATGTGACTTTGGCTTGCTCTGGACTTTGCCTGGAGCAGCCTCCTTGACTAACATCTCCTTGCTCACTGAGCGAGCCACTTGTCTCATGTGCCTCATCAGCACTAGGGACTCCATTATGATATTTATACTAACTTATTCTATGCCCCAGTTCCTTTATGTTGTCTTATGCCTCTATGCCTGATTGACCTTACTGTATTCTGACACCCTGACACCCTCCCCTCGTCTCACCCACAACTCTTCTGCTCAATCCCTCTACAACTCCTTCAGACCCCCCAACTGCCCCACACCTTCGATTGTCTGTACTTGCAGTAGTGCAGTCACTGTGTCTTGTGCTCGTATTATGTATGTAGCCTGCTTACACAGTCTAAAAATGAAGAATGTCTCTCTCTCTCTCTCTCTCCCAAGAGACGGTGTGGTGATCAGAGAAGTCATGGACCTGGTCAGACACTCCAAAGTCTGCCAGAATCCCAAGAGCGGCCATCTCGTCATTCTGCCAGACCAAGTCCAGAACAGAAGACTGAGTGTGGTCGTCCTTGCGCCAAGTGGGCACATCTGGGTCATTGAGCAGGGAGAAGCCATGCTCCTCCATCCACTCGAGCATCTGCTCGCCTCCCCTTGAAGAGGCCTGCGCAAACGAGTCCCACTCATGGTGGTGCTCATTCGCATCCATCGCAATTGCAATGGGCATGTCAGGGAGCACAACAGACTTGAACCGCTCAAAAGTGTGGCCCTGTCGCTGCGCCTCCTGAGGAGCGTCCTGGTTGTAAAGCAATACAAGTAAGTAAGGAGTGCGTGTGCCCTGTCTGATCTCGAGAATAAGGAAGTCAAGATCCTGGGTCAAGTCATAACGATTGAACACTTCAACATCGGTCCGCGTGCTCGACGCATACGCAAAAACGCGCGGCCGCTCTGCAGCAGGCACACTCTGCACAGGGAGGATGGGGTAGTAACCTGCAGGCTCCTTGACAGGCTTCTTGTCCTCTTACCATCACCTGGTTTGAGGCAGTGACGCTTCTTCTGCATTTTCCGCACTTCCCTCGCCTCCCCTCGCCTTCCTGGCAACCATGACGGATACCTGGATCTCCCAGGGCCCTCCTGACCCGGGGCACGACCCCCCTGGTCAAGGGGGTAGCGATTTTTCGCATTCCGAGTTGCTGGAGCAGGGCACAGCTCCCAGAGCTCAAGATCGCGCATTTTCGCCCTCTGCTGCTCCCAGCACAGAGGAGGACACCCCAGGTGTCTCCCCCTCCAAGCAGGGATTCAAGGAGCGCGCTAGGGAGTGGGTAGGGCGTGTTCAGGGGTCTGTGGCTGGCCTGGTATCTCCTAGCAAGCCCAGCTCCAAGAAGCGCCCCCCCTCCGAGCTACAAGAGCTCCATGGCCTTAGACAGGCCCCAAGTACGTCCCACAAGCGTTCCAGACATACCCACACTTCCCCTTCGTCCTCTGGGACTCCCATGGAGCTGGAGGAGCACCCCACCGCTCCAGGGGACGACCTGTTCGCTCCTGGCCGCGATTCTCGCGCACATTCCATTCCTTTGGCCTCTGGCAACTCCCAGCTCAAGTTGGGGACCAAGGGGGGCCCTGTAGCGCCTTCTGATGCGTTTTTTCGCGAGGGTGACGCGTCCCTTTCGGCTTCGGCCGAACCGGCCCGGTTCGACCCGATGGGACGGCCGGAGTCCCTCCAAGTCCCCCACAGGACTCCCCCTGAGTCCCCAACCAAAGCTGCTCACTCCAGTGGGCAGCAGCTGATGTCTGAGGCCAGCTACACGTCAATGCACGCTCCCAGCGCGTCTGAGACTGTATCCATGCCTCCCCCTCGTCCGCAGTATGCTCAAGTAGCTGGTGGTCGAAGGGAGGAAGCTGGAACTCTGCCTGCTCGCTCTGGGGCCGATTCTGAGGCTCTGGTTGCAAACCGGACTGCTGTGCGCGGGGGTGGGCCAACCACCGCGCAAACGGCGTCCGGACAGGTAGAGGGCACTGTCCCTTACCCTATTTCCGATCCGCATCGCACTCGCACCCATGTGGCATCCGCTGCAGTACCACTTTCGTCTCGCAACTCTGGGGGAGCTCAAAACGCTCTTCTGCAACTTCCGCTCCCTGCGCCTGCCGCTGCGTCAAGCGGTCGACCTGGGGGGTCCGGCCGAGTTGGGGGACCTGTCCCGCACTCTACTACCGGCGCGCGTCGCGTCCCTGCAGCTGTAGCCTCCGCTGCAGCCACAACTTCGTCTGCCATGTCTGGGATACCCCAAAACGCTCCCAAGACACTCCCTGCCACTGCGCGCACCAGTGACTCTGCTGGCGCGCATGGTGCGCATGGGACGACCCAGGGCCATGTCAAGGCTCGGGCTGCCATGTTTGACCGTCCTGCACACACTACTTCTCTCAAAACCGTCGCTTCGAGTTCCACCTCGACAGTGCACGCTGGGGATGCGTCCAGAATGGAGGGGGTCGTTCCCACCAGCTCTAGTGACGCTCCAGCTGTTGTTCCTCAGAGCAGCAGTTTTGCGCACGCCCCTTCGGCCAGAAATGGCTGGGGGGACGAGCCACCAGCCACCCACTCTGAGAATGACTGGGAACCACTGGATGCGACTGGCGAGTTCAACTTGCCGAATGGGAACATGGGGGATGACATGGACCAGGATGCACAGTCCTGGAGCGACCCAAACCTCCCAGATGACAGGCACATCTTGGAGGAGGTCAATGAGATTCGCTTCGAGTTGCGTGACCTGATCAGGCGCGCCTCAGGCGTCAATGCAGCCCTTAGAACAGAGGGGGGCATGCGTTGGCTCTGGGCAGATTACTGGACTGCGAGGCAGCTCACTGAACTTGCCACTGTCATGAGCACTGCTGCAGTGCAAGGCGAAGCTGAAGCGCACTTTGCGCACTTGTCTTGTGCTCAGCCCACTCTCATTCAAACTCTCGTCTCTGATATGGCAGAGATGAAGCGCAACATGGCGCTCTTGGTTTCTCAGACTGCCCAGCAGCCAGCTGCGGCAGTCAGTGCGCCTCAGCAGCCTCAGGCTGCCACTGCAGCACCAGCAGCGGCCCCTGCAAAGGCCAATGCGTCCTATGCGGCCAAAGCGGCTCGTGCGCCGCGCCCTGGCACCAATGTGCCTGCGCCTGCCGCTCCTGCTCCCAAACCTGTTCCTACCAATGCGCGCGCGCGCCACCACCCAGGGCGTCTCATTCTGAGCGTTCGTGCCACTCCAGAGCTCACTGCTCATGTGCGGGACAATGCGAGTCTCCTGCGCAATCAGGGAAAAAGCTTCTTGTCCTCTTACCATCACCTGGTCAGAGGAAGTCTACCTCTGGAGCACTCTGTCCTCTTCCACTCGCCCTACCAGTCACCCAGGGGGTCCAGATGGTCAATCTGGACATCCCCAGGGGAGGCCTGGCCACACTGCAGTCCAGCATGGTGGCCAGGGACTTGGTGGCCAGTCACTGCCTGCCCAGCCAGCACCAGCACCACCCCTCGCCTCTGAAGCACCTTGTCCTCTTACCATCACCTGGTCAGAGGAAGTCTACCTCTGGAGCACTCTGTCCTCTTCCACTCGCCCTACCAGTCACCCTGGGGGTCCAGACAGTCAGTCTGGGCCCCCTGGGAGGCGCTCCGGCCACCCTGCAGCTCAGTGGGGTGCCCAGGGAGGTGGTGGCCAGTCACTGCCTGCCCAGCCAGCACCAGCCCCTACCCTCGCCTCTGGCCCCCAGCAGGGCCATGCCCCACCCTCTGGCAACACAGCCCACCTTTACAGGGCCCCAAAGCGCCCTTCTGGGGCCTTGGAGAGCTCTGGTGGTCCCCCTGGATCTTCAGGCCCTCCCAGGCCCATTTCTGGGCCTAAAAAGCTCAAACCAACTGTCAGCCCCAGCTCTGTTGTACCCCAGGACCCCACCCCCCAAGGGGGAAGCTCCCAAACCGACTGGTTGAGCTCTGGTGGTGTCCCTGCCCCCCAGGGGGCGCAAATTTTCACTGTTCAAACTCCGACATCGGACTTTGAATTGCCTGCTCCTCCTGCTCCCACTGGCCAGCATGTTCATTTCTCGTCCCCTCTGCACCAAACCTTGGGCCTGGGTACCCCTAGTGGTGCTCTAGAGGCCCAGGGTGCTGCTGCTGCTGTTTCTGATGAGGAAATGGTGGAGGATGACCCCTGGACTGCTGCTCTGAGATCTGGTAACCCAGAGCTCCTTGCTGCAGTCATCAGGGCTGAACCCAAGGATCCATCCATGGATGTGGGTGGTATTAGGGACTTCCTGGTAACAATCAAGGCCTACTATCTGTGCAGGGACATGTTTCCTGTTGGTGCTTTGCAGATTGAGGAGTTTGCTCGCTCTCTGGTGCATTCCTCGACCTCCAACATGCTTCTGGCACAGCAGGCCGAGCTCAAGAAGCTCACTGCTGAGGTGGGGGCCCTTAAGGGGGTCCTTGCTGTTCGCCCAGTTGCTGCTGCTCCTGCTGCTGCTGCTGCACCAGCTGCCCCACCTCGTCCTGCCAAGGCATCCTATGCCTCTCGCGTTGCCCAGCCCACTCCAGCACCACCTTCAGCACCTCCTGCGCCTGCTGCCGCTACTCCACGCGCTCGCCACCACCCTGGCAGGTTGATCCTTATGGTGAAGCCCAGTCCAGAAGTTCGACATGCCGTCCAGAATGCCGCTGCCACTCGCCTGGCCATCAACAACGTCCTCGCCAACATTACTGCTGCTCGTGCCCCTCATCCCAAGCTAGGGGTGAGTGGTGTTGACCTCACTCGCTCAGGCAATGTGGTTGTCTTTGCAAAGCCGGGGTTGACTGCTGCCGACTTGGAGCCCCACTCCGCCCTCATCGCCTCTGCCTTCCTGCCCAAGGAGGCTGCGTATTCTGGTGCTGCTCGTGACAGCGTATGGTACAAGGCCGTTGTGCCTGATGTGGTTCCTCCAGACCTCGCCCAGCCCTTGCCTTCGTCGCAGGCCCTGCGGGCTGAGGTGGAGGAGTTCGTCGCCCACCAGTTCGCCTGGGCTGCTCCCCCCATGTGGATGACCCCCCCTGACCGTGTCGCTGAGCAGGGCTCTGGCTCAGTGCTGCTGTCCTTCTTGCGCGAGGAGGATCTTGACTACGTTCTGAGGAATGGAGTCTTCCTCTTTGGTCATGCGATGCGTGCTCGTCGTTTTCGCGACTCTGGTCGACCTCGCCCTTGCTCCAACTGCTGCAGTCTGGAGCACTCGGCGCGTGCTTGCACACAGCCCCCTCGCTGCGGCCTCTGTGCTGGGAGGCATGTGACCTCTGAGCATGGTTGCACTGAGTGCGACTTCTTCGTCGATGCCCATGACGTGCTGGCCCACTGTGGCCACACTCGTCTTCGCTGCCCCCATTGTGCTGGGTCCCACACGATGTGCGACCCAGCTTGCCGCGTCTGGACCCAGCGCACTGGTGCGGGTCCCAGGAGAACTAGAAGGAAGCGTGGTGGTGGCCAGGAGGACACTGCCATGGATGTTTCTTGATTCGTTTGACCTGTGTGCGTGTTCCCTTATGTTTTTATGCCCCTATGCCCGTTTGACCCTACTGTACCCTGACATCCTGACACCCACCCCTCATCCCACCCAAACCCTTTTTGCTCAATCCCTCTACAACTCCTTTAGACCCCCCAACTGCCCACACCTTCACCTGTCTGTACTTGCAGTAGTGCAGTCACTGTGTCTTGTGCTCGTATTATGTATGTAGCCTGCTCACACAGTCTAAACAAGAAGAATGTCTCTCTCTCTCTCCACCCCTCGCCTCTGGCCCCCAGCAGGGCCATGCCACACCCTCTGGCAACACAGCCCACCTCTACAGGGCCCAAAAGCGCCCCTCTGAGGCCTTGGAGAGCTCTGGAGGTTCCTCTGGATCTTCAGGCCCTCCCAGGCCCATTTCTGGGTCTAAAAAGCTCAAACCAACTGTCAGCCCCAGCTCTGTTGGACCCCAGGACCCCACCGTCCAAGGGGGAAGCTCCCAGACCGCCTGGTTGAGCTCTGGTGGTGTCCCTGCCCCCCAGGGGGCGCAAATTTTCACTGTTCAAACTCCGACATCGGACTTCGAATTGCCTGCTCCTCGTGCCCCCTCTGGCCAGCTTGCCCACCCCTCGACCCCTGCCCACCAAGCCTCGGCCCTGGGTGCCCCTAGTGGTGCTCAGGAGGCCCAGGATGCTGCTGGTTCCTTTTCTGATGAGGAAATGGAGGAACAGGCCCTCAAGCCTGGAGAAGCCTATGAGGCAGCTCTACAGGCTGACAATGCAGAGCTTCTTGCTGCCGCACTTCGAGCCGATCTCCCAGAACTTGGATACCAGGAGGAGGGTTGCTACCGCGCCGTGACTTTGCTTAAAGCGATGTATTTGTGTAGGGACCTGGTGCCTGCCCTTGGTAGCAAGATTGAGGACTTTGCTCACTTTGTGGTGGACTCCTCGACTACCAACATGCTTCTGGCACAGCAGGCTGAGCTCAAGAAGCTCACTGCTGAGGTGGGGGCCCTCAAGGGGGTCCTTGCTGCTCGCCCAGTTGTTGCTGCTCCTGCTGCTGCTGCTGCACCAGCTGCCCCACCTCGTCCTGCCAAGGCATCCTATGCCTCTCGTGTCGCCCAGCCCACTCCAGCACCACCTCCAGCACCTCCTGCGCCTGCTGCCGCCACTCCACGCGCTCGCCACCACCCTGGCAGGTTGATCCTTATGGTGAAGCCTAGTCAGGAAGTTCGACATGCCGTCCAGAATGCCGCTGCCACTCGCCTGGCCATCAACACCGCCCTTGCCAACATCACCGCTGCTCGTGCCCCTCATCCCAAGCTTGGGGTGAGTGGTGTTGACCTCACTCGCTCAGGCAATGTGGTTGTCTTTGCGAAGCCGGGGTTGACTGCTGCCGACTTGGAGCCCCACTCCACCCTCATTGCCTCTGCCTTCCTGCCCAAGGAGGCCGCCTATTCTGGTGCTGCTCGTGACAGCGTATGGTACAAGGCCGTTGTGCCTGATGTGGTTCCTCCAGACCTCGCCCAGCCCTTGCCTTCGTCGCAGGCGCTGCAGGCTGAGGTGGAGGAGTTCGTCGCCCACCAGTTCTCCTGGGCTGCTCCCCCCATGTGGATGACCCCACCTGACCGTGTCGCTGAGCAGGGCTCTGGCTCAGTGCTGCTGTCCTTCTTGCACGAGGAGGATCTTGACTACGTTCTGAGGAATGGAGTCTTCCTCTTTGGTCATGCGATGCGCACTCGTCGTTTCCGCGACTCTGGTCGACCTCGCCCCTGCTCCAACTGCTGCAATCTGGAGCACTCGGCGCGTGCTTGCACCCAACCCCCTCGCTGCGGCCTGTGTGCTAAGAGGCACGTGACCTCTGAGCACCGCTGTGGTGAGTGCGACTTCTTCGCCGACGCCCATGAGGGTCTGGCCCACTGTGGTCATACTCGTCTGTGCTGCCCCCACTGTGCTGGGTCCCACGCAATGTGCGACTCAGCTTGCCGTGTCTGGACCCAGCGCTCTGGTGCGGGCCCCAGGAGAACTAGAAGGAAGCGTGGTAGTGGCCAGGAGGACACTGCCATGGATGTTTCTTGATTCGTTTGACTTGTCTGTGTGTTCCCTTATGTTTTATGTCCCTATGCCCGATTGACTTTACTGTACCCTGACATCTTGACACCCAACCCTCTTCTCACCCAAACCCTTTTTGCTCAATCCCTCTACAACTCTTTTAGACCCCCAACTGCCCCACACCTTCGCCTGTCTGTACTTGCAGTAGTGCAGTCACTGTGTCTTGTGCTCGTATTATGTATGTAGCCTGCTCACACAGTTTAAACAAGAAGAATGTCTCTCTCTCTCTCCCTGCGCAATCAGGTCAACTCGGTCCTTGAAAAGCACAAGTCCAAGGCTGGGATCCCTCTCAGGATCAACAGCGTCGACACTACTGCCTCAGGCAATGTGGTAGTCGTTGCAGCTGACAAGTTGACGTCGGCTGACTCGGTGGAGCACTCCGAGGCCATTGCCTCTGCCATCTTGCCAGACTCGAGCCTCTACATCAAGGGCGAGCGCGATGAGCCCTGGTATCAAGTGCTTGTCAATGGTGTCTCAACTCGAGTGCATGACATTGACGGTCTGCCCTCTGGGTTGGAGATCCTTGCAGACTTGACTGAGTGGAACGACCACAAGGATGACTGGGCTACTCAGCCGCGCTGGCTGGGGAGCGCTGCAGACTTGGCCACAAAGAAGAAGGGGTCACTCATTCTTGCATTCCACACTGAGGCCGATGCGCGCCATGCCATTGAGCACTCTGTCTCTGTCTTTGGGCAACTCTGCTCTGCGCGTCGCTTTGAGGACGCCCCTCGCGTCCGCATTTGTGACAACTGTTGTGGCTTTGACCATACAGCTCGCATTTGCGAGAAGCCCAAGCGCTGCGGTGTGTGCGGCTCCAATGACCACACCACAGCCAACCACTCATGCGATGGGATGGAGTGTGACTTTTACTCCCCCTCGCACTCTCACACGCCTGGCACTCACTGCGAGCACACCAAGCTCAAGTGTCCTCACTGTGGAGGCGAGCATGTTGTTCGTTCTCCTCAGTGCAAGATCTGGGAGCGGCGCCGCAATGCGCTGCGCAAGCCCAAGCACAATGTGGCAAAGACTGGTGGTGCGCCTAAACAGGTGCGCCCCAAGAGCCGCGCTGCGACCAAGGATGCTGCAAAGGCGTCCAAGGAGCAGGGTGCTGATGATACTACTGGCGATGAGGCCGAGGCTGCTGCAGCCAAAGCCAAGAAGCGCAAGGACAAGGGCAAAGACAAGGAGACTGCATGATAGAGACAACTCGTCCTATTCGCGTTTCCTTGACCAATACTCGCCGGCATAATCTCTCTCAACTCGCTCTCTTTACTCCTGGGTCGTCCTACTCGACTCAGTTTGCTCCTGATCTCTACCTAATCACTGAACCTTGGTGGCGCATTGGGGACGAACCTGATGCGCCGCACTTCTCTGTCAAGGAGCCTGCGGGCTACTACCCCATCCTCCCTGTGCAGAGTGTGCCTGCTGCTGAGCGGCCGCGCGTTTTTGCGTATGCCTCCAGCACGCGGACCGATGTTGAAGTGTTCAATCGTTATGACTTGGCCCAGGATCTTGACTTCCTTATTCTCGAGATCAGACAGGGCACGCGCACTCCTTACTTACTTGTATTGCTTTACAACCAGGACGCTCCTCAGGAGGCGCAGCGACAGGGCCGCACTTTTGAGCGGTTCAAGTCTGTTGTGCTTCCTGACATGCCCATTGCAATTGCGATGGATGCGAATGAGCACCACCATGCGTGGGACTCGTTTGCGCAGGCCTCTTCGCGAGGAGGCGAGCAGATGCTCGAGTGGATGGAGGAGCATGGCTTCTCCCTGCTCAATGACTCAGATGTGCCTACTTGGCGCAAGGACGACCACACTCAGTCTTCTGTTCTGGACTTGGTCTGGCAGAATGACGAGATGGCCGCTCTTGGGGTTCTGGCAGACTTTGGAGTGTCTGACCAGGTCCATGACTTCTCTGATCACCACACCGTTTCATGGGTGTTTGACTCTGGCCAGGAGGAGGTCGAGCTTGACTCCCATGCTGGTTACAACTTCAAGGCTGCTGAAGCTGACAAGTTCAAGCGCGACTTCAAGGAGCGCATGGACAGTCATGCTGATGTCTTCACAGAGTTGCGAAATGCGCCCAAGGCCGTTCGCAACACTGGGTTGCTGGAGCGAGCGTGTGCAGCAATGCATGATGCTCTGAGCGGCGCTACTGAGGCCACTGTGCCCAAGAAGCGTCCCTCAAAGCGCTCCCAGCCTTGGTGGACTCCAGAGCTCACTGCTAGCAGACAGCGAGCGCATGATGCAGAGATTGCGGCTCGCAACTTTGCAAAGGAGGCTGGTCGTCCCAACCGCCTCCTTAGTGCAGATGCAGCTCGAGAGCGCAACTACCACAAGCGCCACATCAGGCGCACCAGGACTGCTTACTGGAACAAGGTCGTGGAGGAGGCTACAGTTGAGGACATCTGGGACATGCGCAAATGGTCTCAGGGTCGTCGAGGGTACCGCTCCCCAGACATTCGTCGTCCAGATGGCACACATGCGCGCACTCATGCAGAGAAGTGTGATGCGCTCAGAGACACGCTCTACCAGCCGCCTCCTCACATAGACGGCTTGGACGAACCAGAACTCACTACTCCACACCCAGACGACATTCCCTACAAGGAGGTCACTCGAGAGGAGGGGGAGAGATATTCTTCTTGTTTAGACTGTGTGAGCAGGCTACATACATAATACGAGCACAAGACACAGTGACTGCACTACTGCAAGTACAGACAGGCGAAGGTGTGGGGCAGTTGGGGGGTCTAAATGAGTTGTAGAGGGATTGAGCAAAAAGGGTTTGGGTGAGAAGAGGGTTGGGTGTCAAGATGTCAGGGTACAGTAAAGTCAATCGGGCATAGGGACATAAAACATAAGGGAACACGCAGACAAGTCAAACAAATCAAGAAATGTCCATGGCAGTGTCCTCGTGGCCACCACCACGCTTCCTTCTAGTTCTCCTGGGGCCCGCACCAGAGCGCTGGGTCCAGACGCGGCAAGCTGAGTCGCACATCGCGTGGGACCCAGCACAATGGGGGCAGCACAAACGAGTATGACCACAGTGGGCCAGACCCTCATGGGCGTCGGCGAAGAAGTCGCACTCACCACAGCGGTGCTCAGAGGTCACGTGCCTCTCAGCACACAGGCCGCAGCGAGGGGGTTGGGTGCAAGCACGCGCCGAGTGCTCCAGACTGCAGCAGTTGGAGCAGGGGCGAGGTCGACCAGAGTCGCGGAAACGACGAGCGCGCATCGCATGACCAAAGAGGAAGACTCCATTCCTCAGAACGTAGTCAAGATCCTCCTCACGCAAGAAGGACAGCAGCACTGAGCCAGAGCCCTGCTCAGCGACACGGTCAGGGGGGGTCATCCACATAGGGGGAGCAGCCCAGGAGAACTGGTGGGCGACGAACTCCTCCACCTCAGCCTGAAGCGCCTGCGACGAAGGCAGGGGCTGGGCGAGGTCTGGAGGGACCACGTCAGGCACAACGGCCTTGTACCATACGCTGTCACGAGCAGCACCAGAATAGGCGGCCTCCTTGGGCAGGAAGGCAGAGGCAATGAGGGTGGAGTGGGGCTCCAAGTCGGCAGCAGTTAACCCCGGCTTCGCAAAGACAACTACATTGCCTGAGCGAGTGAGGTCAACACCACTCACCCCTAGCTTGGGATGAGGGGCACGAGCAGCAGTGATGTTGGCAAGGGCGGTGTTGATGGCCAGGCGAGTGGCAGCGGCATTCTGGACGGCATGTCGAACTTCCTGACTAGGCTTCACCATAAGGATCAACCTGCCAGGGTGGTGGCGAGCGCGTGGAGTGGTGGCAGCAGGCACAGAAGGTGCTGGAGGTGGTGCTGGAGTGGGCTGGGCGACCTTAGAGGCATAGGATGCCTTGGCAGGACGAGGTGGGGCTGCTGGTGCAGCAGCAGCAGCAGGAGCAGCAACAACTGGGCGAGCAGCAAGGGCCCCCTTGAGGGCCCCCACCTCAGCAGTGAGCTTTTTGAGCTCTGCCTGCTGCGCCAGAAGCATGTCGTTCGTCGAGGAGTGCATCACAAAGCGAGCCAAGTCCTCAATCTTGCTACCAAGGGCAGGCACCAGGTCCCTGCACAAATACATCGCTTTAAGTAAAGTTACGGCGCGGTGGCAATCCCCCTCCTGGTATGCAAGTTCTGGGAGATCGGCTCGAAGTGCGGCAGCAAGACGCTCTGCATTGTCAGCCTGTAGAGCTGCCTCATAGGCTTCTCCAGGCTTAAGGGCCTGTTCCTCCATTTCCTCATCAGAAGAGGCAGCAGCAGCATCCTGGGCCTCCTGAGCACCACTAGGGGCACCCAGGGCCGAGGTTTGGTGGGCAGAGGTCGAGGGGTGGGCAAATTGGCCAGAGGGAGGACGAGGAGCAGCCAATTCAAAGTCCGCTCTCGGAGTTTGAACTGTAAAAATTTGCGCCCCCTGGGGGGCAGGGACACCACCAGAGCTCAACCAGTCGGTTTGGGAGCTTCCCCCTTGGGGGGTGGGGTCCTGGGGTCCAACAGAGCTGGTGCTGACAGTTGGTTTGAGCTTTTTAGGCCCAGAAATGGGCCTGGGAGGGCCTGAAGATCCAGATGAACCTCCAGAGCTCTCCAAGGCCCCAGAAGGGCGCTTTTGGGCCCTGTAGAGGTGGGCTGTGTTGCCAGAGGATGGGGCATGGCCCTGCTGGGGGCCAGAGGCAAGGGCAGGTGCTGGTGCTGGCTGGGCAGGCAGTGACTGGCCACCACCTCCCTGGGCACCCTGCTGAGCTGCAGGATGGCCAGAGCGTCTACCTGGGGGCCCAGACTGGCTGTCTGGACCCCCAGGATGACTGGTAGGGCGAGTGGAAGATGACAGGGTGCTCCAGAGGTAGACTTCCTCTGACCAGGTGATGGTAAGAGGACAAGAGGCTCCTCGAGAGGAGGTGTATGAGGGCATCTTTGGTCCAGACCCCAGCAAAGCGCCAGGCGACGAGGGTGTGTCCTATGTTGGCCTGCGCTGGGCTTGGGATGTCTCAGAGGACGAGATCTACTTGCTGATATCCATGTGCGCTCTCTGGGGCTACCACCCAAAGAGATGGCGCCGCGCCATTGCCTTTGTGCTTAAGAAAGCGGGCAAGACCGATTGGTCTAATCCGCGGTCTTACAGACTCATTACCTTGCTTGTTTGCTTGGGAAAGGTCTTGGAGCGCAGTCAGGCCAAGCGCTTCACTTACATGGCCTCTTCCATGGGACTTGTGCATCCCAACCAGTTTGGCGCCATGCCTGCGTCTTCTACTGTGGATGCTGCGCTCTGCTACACTCATGACATCCAGACTGCGCGTGACAAGGGGCTGGTGACAAGTTCTTTGACCTTTGACATCAAGGGTTACTTTGACTTTGTCAACCACAAGCGCCTGCTCAATGTTCTTCGCGAGAAGAGAGTGCCTCTGCCCATGGTGCAGTGGGTGGCCTCTTTCTTGCAAGACAGAGAGGCGTCCATCTGCTTGGATGGGAAGCTCTCCAGTTGCAAGCCAGTGCACAATGGCGTCCCCCAGGGCTCGCCTGTGTCTGGCATCCTGTCTGCATTCTACTCCACTGGACTCATTGAGTTCATGCAGGGGCGCCGCGCTGCACGCGAGGAGCTCATGCAGGAGGACCATCCTTCATTTGTGGCACCCACTCTCTTTCTCTATGTTGACGATGGGCGCATTACAGTGCATTCTGACAGCCTTGAGTTGAACACTGAGGAGCTTCGCTACTCGTTCACTCTTGTGCGTGAATGGTTCAATGGCGCTGGTCTTCAGCCAGACTTGGACAAATGCGAGCTCATGCACCACACTTGGCGCACTAGAGATCCTTCCTTTGCAGTTCTGAAGGAGGACAACGCTTACTCTATGACTTACTCCACAGGACAAGGCCAGGTGGCTCGCCTGCGCCCTCTGCCAGTTGTGCGTTGGCTGGGTGTCTTCTTTGACCCCAAGTTGACTTTTCGTGCACATGTGGAGAAGGCATGTGCCAAAGCGCGCAAGGCTGCCATGGCCATGCGCATGCTTGCTAACACTGTTCGTGGTCTTCACCAGGGCCACATGCGACGGCTCTACATTGCCTGCATTCGCCCCATTCTCATCTATGCTTCTGCAGTATGGTGGACGCGTGCGAAGTGGCAGGAGGAGCAGATGGGTCGTGTTCAGAACTTGTGTCTGCGCATGATCTGTGCTGTCTTCAAGACTTCGCCCATCTATGCCCTTGAGATTGAGGCGGCCATTCCCCCAATTGCCAAGGTGCTGGACAAGGTGGATCGCGACACTGCTGCTCGCCTCCACAAACTGGGCCCTAAGAGTCCTGTTCTGCAGCGCCTCCCTCCCTTGTGGAGTAACCACCGTGAGGTGGGGGAGGGCGCTCCTGTGGAGCACCACAGAGATGTGACTTACTCCACTCTGCGCCAGCTTGCATTGTTGACTTCGCGTCGCAATGAGCGCATCCTGCCATTCCATCTTGCACCTTGGGCTGTTCCCTTGGTCAAGGAGTTCCCTGGTCGTGTCCACCTTCGACTATGTCCCAAGAAGGTGAACAAGGCTAAGGCAGCTCAAGAACACATTGCACTTGTAGAGCGTCTTCAGCTCAGCGAGTCTAACCTCATCTTCTACACAGATGGCTCTCTTCTAGAGACTGGCACTGGTCGCAGCACTGGTGCTGGTTTTGTTGCCTACCTTGGTGGGCAGGAGGAGGCGACTGGGCGCATCCCAATGGGCGCCAAGTCTGAAGTCTATGATGCAGAGATGCATGCCCTGTCTGCAGCGATGGGGCACCTCCAGCACATGGACATCCAACTTGGTACTTGCACTCATCTTCACTTCTTTGCTGACAACTCTTCTTCGGTTGGGGCCATCCTTCAGCAGCGCCCTGGCCCTGCTCAACACTTCTCTATTACTTTCTGCGAGCTTGCTCGCGAGTTCCTGGTCTCTGATGCCTCACATGAGGTGACTGTCTCCTGGGTCCCTAGCCACATTGGCATAAGGGGCAATGAGCGAGCAGATCAGTTGGCCAAGGAGGCTGCTCACATGCCAGGTCCGCGTTGGGCCACTTATGCATATCTCAGGAGACGCTCTAAAGAGGGTGTCTTGGAGTCTTGGCTTGAGGACTTTGCAGAGTCCCCACCTAGGGGCTTGTATGCGAAGGCGTCTCATGGAGCGCCAAAGCTCAAGCCCCCACCTCATTTTGACGCTTTGCCGCGACGCCTCTATAGTCTGGTGACTCAGTGCCGCCTTGGACATGCTTTCATGGGCGAGTACTACCAGCGCCATGTTCCTACAGAGGATGTTGCCTGCCCTTGTGGTAAGCACTTGCAGACTCGCGATCATATCCTTCTGGATTGCGAGCGCTATGATGACCATCGCCACCATCTTGCTGCCTTGAGGCCTGACCTTAATGGCACGCATGCGCTACTCAGTACAGCTAAGGGCATCACTGCCCTGGCCAAGTTCATCCAGTCATCAGGTGCGTTCACCAAATCTGGTGAGCCACCCCCACAGAACCCTTAATCCATCCACTCTGGGTTGGGAGGACCATAGCTGCGCTGTGGCTCCACATGACTCTGATCATGTTGTGGTGCGCCTTGTCTGCAAGTGGGCATTGCCTCACCCAACCTTATCCACTTTACCTCTGCAATGATTCCTCAACAAGACTCTGAGATGCGCTCTTGGTATCTTTCGAGTTATGTGACTTTGGCTTGCTCTGGACTTTGCCTGAAGTAGCCTCCTTGACTAACATCTACTTGCTCATTGAGCGAGCCACTTGTCTCATGTGCCTCATCAGCACTAGGGACTCCCTTATGCTATCTATACTAACTTATCCTATGCCCCAGTTCGGTTATGTTTTGTTCTGTCCTATGCCCCTATAACCGCTTGACTCTACTGTATTCTGACATCTTGACACCCACCCCTCGTCTCAACCACAACTTTTCTGCTCAATCCCTCTACAACTCCTTCAGACCCCCCAACTGCCCCACACCTTCGATTGTCTGCACTTGCAGTAGTGCAGTCACTGTGTCTTGTGCTCGTATTATGTATGTAGCCTGCTTACACAGTCTAAAAATGAAGAATGTCTCTCTCTCTGGGTTGGAGATCCTTGCAGACTTGACTGAGTGGAACGACCACAAGTATGACTGGGCTACTCAGCCGCGCTGGCTGGGGAGCGCTGCAGACTTGGCCACAAAGAAGAAGGGGTCACTGATTCTTGCATTCCACACTGAGGCCGATGCGCGCCATGCCATTGAGCACTCTGTCTCTGTCTTTGGGCAACTCTGCTCTGCGCGTCGCTTTCAGGATGCTCCTCGCGTCCGCATTTGTGACAACTGTTGTGGCTTTGAACACACAGCTCGCATTTGCGAGAAGCCCAAGCGCTGCGGTGTGTGCGGCTCCAATGACCACACCACAGCCAACCACTCATGCGATGGGATGGAGTGTGACTTTTACTCCCCCTCGCACTCTCACACGCCTGGCACTCACTGCGAGCACACCAAGCTCAAGTGTCCTCACTGTGGAGGCGAGCATGTTGTTCGTTCTCCTCAGTGCAAGATCTGGGAGCGGCGCCGCAATGCGCTGCGCAAGCCCAAGCACAATGTGGCAAAGACTGGTGGTGCACCCAAGCAGGTGCGCCCCAAGAGCCGCGCTGCGACCAAGGATGCTGCAAAGGCGTCCAAGGAGCAGGGTGCTGATGATACCACTGGCGATGAGGCCGAGGCTGCTGCAGCCAAAGCCAAGAAGCGCAAGGACAAGGGCAAAGACAAGGAGACTGCATGATAGAGACAACTCGTCCTATTCGTGTTTCCTTGACCAATACTCGCCGCCATAATCTCTCTCAACTCGCTCTCTTTACTCCTGGGTCGTCCTACTCGACTCAGTTTGCTCCTGACCTCTACCTAATCACTGAACCTTGGTGGCGCATTGGGGACGAACCTGATGCGCCGCACTTCTCTGTCAAGGAGCCTGCGGGTTACTATCCCATCCTCCCTGTGCAGAGTGTGCCTGCTGCTGAGCGGCCGCGCGTCTTTGCGTATGCCTCCAGCACGCGGACCGATGTTGAAGTGTTCAATCGTTATGACTTGGCCCAGGATCTTGACTTCCTTATTCTGGAGATCAGACAGGGCACGCGCACTCCTTACTTACTTGTATTGCTTTACAACCAGGACGCTCCTCAGGAGGCGCAGCGACAGGGCCGCACTTTTGAGCGGTTCAAGTCTGTTGTGCTCCCTGACATGCCCATTGCAATTGCGATGGATGCAAATGAGCACCACCATGCGTGGGACTCGTTTGCGCAGGCCTCTTCAAGGGGAGGCGAGCAGATGCTCGAGTGGATGGAGGAGCATGGCTTCTCCCTGCTCAATGACCCAGATGTGCCCACTTGGCGCAAGGACGACCACACTCAGTCTTCTGTTCTGGACTTGGTCTGGCAGAATGACGAGATGGCCGCTCTTGGGGTTTTGGCAGACTTCGGAGTGTCTGACCAGGTCCATGACTTCTCTGATCACCACACCGTCTCTTGGGTGTTCGACTCTGGCCAGGAGGAGGTCGAGCTTGACTCCCATCCTGGCTACAACTTCAAGGCTGCTGAAGCTGACAAGTTCAAGCGCGACTTCAAGGAGCGCATGGACAGTCATGCTGATGTCTTCACAGAGTTGCGAAATGCGCCCAAGGCAGTTCGCAACACTGGGTTGCTGGAGCGAGCGTGTGCAGCAATGCATGATGCTCTGAGCGGCGCTACTGAGGCCACTGTGCCCAAGAAGCGTCCCTCAAAGCACTCCCAGCCTTGGTGGACTCCAGAACTCACTGCCAGCAGGCAGCGGGCACATGATGCAGAGATTGCGGCTCGCAAGTTTGCACAGGAGGCTGGTCGTCCCAACCGCCTTCTTAGTGCAGATCCAGCTCGAGAGCGCAACTACCACAAGCGCCACATCAGGCGCACCAGGACTGCTTACTGGAACAAGGTCGTGGAGGAGGCTACAGTTGAGGACATCTGGGACATGCGCAAGTGGTCTCAGGGTCGTCGAGGGTACCGCTCTCCAGACATTCGTCGTCCAGATGGTACACATGCGCGCACTCATGCAGAGAAGTGTGATGCGCTCAGAGACACGCTCTACCAGCCGCCTCCTCACATAGACGGCTTGGACGAGCCAGAACTCACTACTCCACACCCAGAGGACATTCCCTACAAGGAGGTCACTCGAGAGGAGGTGTATGAGGGCATCTTTGGTCCAGACCCCAGCAAAGCGCCAGGTGACGAGAGAGAGACATTCTTCTTGTTTAGACTGTGTGAGCAGGCTACATACATAATACGAGCACAAGACACAGTGACTGCACTACTGCAAGTACAGACAATCGAAGGTGTGGGGCAGTTGGGGGGTCTAAAGGAGTTGTAGAGGGATTGAGCAAAAAGGGTTTGGGTGAGAAGAGGGTTGGGTGTCAAGATGTCAGGGTACAGTAAAGTCAATCGGGCATAGGAACATAAAACATAAGGAAACACGCAGACAAGTCAAACGAATCAAGAAACATCCATGGCAGTGTCCTCCTGGCCACCACCACGCTTCCTTCTAGTTCTCCTGGAACCCGCACCAGTGCGCTGGGTCCAGACGCGGCAAGCTGAGTCGCACATCGCGTGGGACCCAGCACAATGGGGGCAGCACAGACGAGTGTGACCACAGTGGGCCAAACCCTCATGGGCGTCGGCGAAGAAGTCGCACTCACCACAGCGGTGCTCAGAGGTCACGTGCCTCTCAGCACACAGGCCGCAGCGAGGGGGTTGGGTGCAAGCACGCGCCGAGTGCTCCAGACTGCAGCAGTTGGAGCAGGGGCGAGGTCGACCAGAGTCGCGAAAACGACGAGCGCGCATCGCATGACCAAAGAGGAAGACTCCATTCCTCAGAACGTAGTCAAGATCCTCCTCGCGCAAGAAGGACAGCAGCACTGAGCCAGAGCCCTGCTCAGCGACACGGTCAGGGGGGGTCATCCACATGGGGGGAGCAGCCCAGGAGAACTGGTGGGCAACGAACTCCTCCACCTCAGCCTGCAGCACCTGCGACGAAGGCAAGGGCTGGGCGAGGTCTGGAGGGACCACATCAGGCACAACGGCCTTGAACCATACGCTGTCACGAGCAGCACCAGAATAGGCGGCCTCCTTGGGCAGGAAGGCAGAGGCGATGAGGGTGGAGTGGGGCTCCAAGTCGGCAGCAGTCAACCCCGGCTTGGCAAAGACAACTACATTGCCTGAGCGAGTGAGGTCAATACCACTCACCCCTAGCTTGGGATGAGGGGCACGAGCAGCAGTGATGTTGGCGAGGGCAGTGTTGATGGCCAGGCGAGTGGCAGCGGCATTCTGGATGGCATGTCGAACTTCCTGACTAGGCTTCACCATAAGGATCAACCTGCCAGGGTGGTGGCGAGCGCGTGGAGTGGCGGCAGCACGTGCAGGAGGTGCTGGAGGTGGTGCAGGAGTAGGCTGGGCGACCTTAGAGGCATAGGATGCCTTGGCAGGACGAGGTGGGGCAGCTGGTGCAGCAGCAGCAGCAGGAGCAGCAACAACTGGGCGAGCAGCAAGGGCCCCCTTGAGGGCCCCCACCTCAGCAGTGAGCTTCTTGAGCTCTGCCTGCTGTGCCAGAAGCATGTTGGTAGTCAAGGAGTCCACCACAAAGTGCGCAAAGTCCTCAATCTTGCTACCAAGGGCAGGCACCAGGTCCCTGCACAAATACATCGCTTTGAGTAAAGTTACGGCTCGGTGGCAACCCCCCTCCTGGTATCCAAGTTCTGGGAGATCGGCTCGAAGTGCGGCAGCAAGAAGCTCTGCATTGTCAGCCTGTAGAGCTGCCTCATAGGCTTCTCCAGGCTTGAGGGCCTGTTCCTCCATTTCCTCATCAGAAAAGGAACCAGCAGCATCCTGGGCCTCCTGAGCACCACTAGGGGCACCCAGGGCCGAGGTTTGGTGGGCGGGGGTCGAGGGGTGGGCAAGCTGGCCAGGTGGGGCACGAGGAGCAGGCAATTCGAAGTCCGATGTCGGAGTTTGAACAGTGAAAATTTGCGCCCCCTGGGGGGCAGGGACACCACCAGAGCTCAACCAGGCTGTCTGGGAGCTTCCCCCTTGGAGGGTGGGGTCCTGGGGTCCAACAGAGCTGGGGCTGACAGTTGGTTTGAGCTTTTTAGGCCCAGAAATGGGCCTGGGAGGGCCTGAAGATCCAGGAGGACCACCAGAGCTCTCCAAGGCCCCAGAAGGGCGCTTTTGGGCCCTGTAGAGGTGGGCTGTGTTGCCAGAGGGTGGGGCATGGCCCTGCTGGGGGCCAGAGGTGAGGGGTGGTGCTGGTGCTGGCTGGGCAGGCAGTGACTGGCCACCACCTCCCTGGGCACCCCACTGAGCTGCAGGGTGGCCAGAGCGCCTCCCAGGGGGCCCAGACTGACTGTCTGGACCCCCAGGGTGACTGGTAGGGCGAGTGGAAGAGGACAGAGTGCTCCAGAGGTAGACTTCCTCTGACCAGGTGATGGTAAGAGGACAAGAAGCTGCGCCAGGTGACGAAGGTGTATCCTATGTTGGCCTGCGCTGGGCTTGGGATGTCTCAGAGGACGAGATCTACTTGCTGATATCCATGTGCGCTCTCTGGGGCTACCACCCAAAGAGATGGCGACGCGCCATTGCCTTTGTGCTTAAGAAAGCGGGCAAGACCGACTGGTCTAATCCGCGGTCTTACAGACTCATTACCTTGCTTGTTTGCTTGGGAAAGGTCTTGGAGCGCATTCAGGCCAAGCGCTTCACTTACATGGCCTCTGCCATGGGACTTGTGCATCCCAACCAGTTTGGGGCCATGCCTGCGTCTTCTACTGTGGATGCTGCGCTCTGCTACACTCATGACATCCAGACTGCGCGCGACAAGGGGCTGGTGACAAGTTCTTTGACCTTTGACATCAAGGGCTACTTTGACTTTGTCAACCACAAGCGCCTGCTCAATGTTCTTCGCGAGAAGAGAGTGCCTCTGCCCATGGTGCAGTGGGTGGCCTCTTTCTTGCAAGACAGAGAGGCGTCCATCTGCTTGGATGGGAAGCTCTCCAGTTGCAAGCCAGTGCACAATGGCGTCCCCCAGGGCTCGCCTGTGTCTGGTATCCTGTCTGCATTCTACTCCACTGGACTCATTGAGTTCATGCAAGGGCGCCGCGCTGCACGCGAGGAGCTCATGCAGGAGGACCATCCTTCATTTGTGGCACCCACTCTCTTCCTCTATGTGGATGATGGGCGCATTACAGTGCACTCTGATAGCCTTGAGTTGAACACTGAGGAGCTTCGCTACTCGTTCACTCTTGTGCGTGAATGGTTCAATGGCGCTGGTCTTCAGCCAGACTTGGACAAATGCGAGCTCATGCACCACACTTGGCGCACTAGAGATCCTTCCTTTGCAGTTCTGAAGGAGGACGATGCTTACTCTATGACTTACTCCATAGGAGAAGGCCAGGTCGCTCGCCTGTGCCCTCTGCCAGTAGTGCGTTGGCTGGGTGTCTTCTTTGACCCCAAGTTGACTTTTCGTGCACATGTGGAGAAGGCATGTGCCAAAGCGCGCAAGGCTGCCATGGCCATGCGCATGCTTGCTAACACTGTTCGTGGTCTTCACCAGGGCCACATGCGACAGCTCTACATTGCCTGCATTCGCCCCATTCTCATCTATGCTTCTGCAGTATGGTGGACGCGTGCGAAGTGGCAGGAGGAGCAGATGGGTCGTGTTCAGAACTTGTGTCTGCGCATGATCTGTGCTGTCTTCAAGACTTCGCCCATCTATGCCCTTGAGATTGAGGCGGCCATTCCCCCAATTGCCAAGGTGCTGGACAAGGTGGATCGCGACACTGCTGCTCGCCTCCACAAACTGGGCCCTAAGAGTCCTGTTCTGCAGCGCCTCCCTCCCTTGTGGAGTAACCACCGTGAGGTGGGGGAGGGCGCTCCTGTGGAGCACCACAGAGATGTGACTTACTCCACTCTGCGCCAGCTTGCATTGTTGACTTCGCGTCGCAATGAGCGCATCCTGCCATTCCATCTTGCACCTTGGGCTGTTCCCTTGGTCAAGGAGTTCCCTGGTCGTGTCCACCTTCGACTATGTCCCAAGAAGGTGAACAAGGCTAAGGCAGCTCAAGAACACATTGCACTTGTAGAGCGTCTTCAGCTCAGCGAGTCTAACCTCATCTTCTACACAGATGGCTCTCTTCTAGAGACTGGCACTGGTCGCAGCACTGGTGCTGGTTTTGTTGCCTACCTTGGTGGGCAGGAGGAGGCGACTGGGCGCATCCCAATGGGCGCCAAGTCTGAAGTCTATGATGCAGAGATGCATGCCCTGTCTGCAGCGATGGGGCACCTCCAGCACATGGACATCCAACTTGGTACTTGCACTCATCTTCACTTCTTTGCTGACAACTCTTCTTCGGTTGGGGCCATCCTTCAGCAGCGCCCTGGCCCTGCTCAACACTTCTCTATTACTTTCTGCGAGCTTGCTCGCGAGTTCCTGGTCTCTGATGCCTCACATGAGGTGACTGTCTCCTGGGTCCCTAGCCACATTGGCATAAGGGGCAATGAGCGAGCAGATCAGTTGGCCAAGGAGGCTGCTCACATGCCAGGTCCGCGTTGGGCCACTTATGCATATCTCAGGAGACGCTCTAAAGAGGGTGTCTTGGAGTCTTGGCTTGAGGACTTTGCAGAGTCCCCACCTAGGGGCTTGTATGCGAAGGCGTCTCATGGAGCGCCAAAGCTCAAGCCCCCACCTCATTTTGACGCTTTGCCGCGACGCCTCTATAGTCTGGTGACTCAGTGCCGCCTTGGACATGCTTTCATGGGCGAGTACTACCAGCGCCATGTTCCTACAGAGGATGTTGCCTGCCCTTGTGGTAAGCACTTGCAGACTCGCGATCATATCCTTCTGGATTGCGAGCGCTATGATGACCATCGCCACCATCTTGCTGCCTTGAGGCCTGACCTTAATGGCACGCATGCGCTACTCAGTACAGCTAAGGGCATCACTGCCCTGGCCAAGTTCATCCAGTCATCAGGTGCGTTCACCAAATCTGGTGAGCCACCCCCACAGAACCCTTAATCCATCCACTCTGGGTTGGGAGGACCATAGCTGCGCTGTGGCTCCACATGACTCTGATCATGTTGTGGTGCGCCTTGTCTGCAAGTGGGCATTGCCTCACCCAACCTTATCCACTTTACCTCTGCAATGATTCCTCAACAAGACTCTGAGATGCGCTCTTGGTATCTTTCGAGTTATGTGACTTTGGCTTGCTCTGGACTTTGCCTGAAGTAGCCTCCTTGACTAACATCTACTTGCTCATTGAGCGAGCCACTTGTCTCATGTGCCTCATCAGCACTAGGGACTCCCTTATGCTATCTATACTAACTTATCCTATGCCCCAGTTCGGTTATGTTTTGTTCTGTCCTATGCCCCTATGACCGCTTGACTCTACTGTATTCTGACATCTTGACACCCACCCCTCGTCTCAACCACAACTTTTCTGCTCAATCCCTCTACAACTCCTTCAGACCCCCCAACTGCCCCACACCTTCGATTGTCTGCACTTGCAGTAGTGCAGTCACTGTGTCTTGTGCTCGTATTATGTATGTAGCCTGCTTACACAGTCTAAAAATGAAGAATGTCTCTCTCTCTGGGTTGGAGATCCTTGCAGACTTGACTGAGTGGAACGACCACAAGTATGACTGGGCTACTCAGCCGCGCTGGCTGGGGAGCGCTGCAGACTTGGCCACAAAGAAGAAGGGGTCACTGATTCTTGCATTCCACACTGAGGCCGATGCGCGCCATGCCATTGAGCACTCTGTCTCTGTCTTTGGGCAACTCTGCTCTGCGCGTCGCTTTCAGGATGCTCCTCGCGTCCGCATTTGTGACAACTGTTGTGGCTTTGAACACACAGCTCGCATTTGCGAGAAGCCCAAGCGCTGCGGTGTGTGCGGCTCCAATGACCACACCACAGCCAACCACTCATGCGATGGGATGGAGTGTGACTTTTACTCCCCCTCGCACTCTCACACGCCTGGCACTCACTGCGAGCACACCAAGCTCAAGTGTCCTCACTGTGGAGGCGAGCATGTTGTTCGTTCTCCTCAGTGCAAGATCTGGGAGCGGCGCCGCAATGCGCTGCGCAAGCCCAAGCACAATGTGGCAAAGACTGGTGGTGCACCCAAGCAGGTGCGCCCCAAGAGCCGCGCTGCGACCAAGGATGCTGCAAAGGCGTCCAAGGAGCAGGGTGCTGATGATACCACTGGCGATGAGGCCGAGGCTGCTGCAGCCAAAGCCAAGAAGCGCAAGGACAAGGGCAAAGACAAGGAGACTGCATGATAGAGACAACTCGTCCTATTCGTGTTTCCTTGACCAATACTCGCCGCCATAATCTCTCTCAACTCGCTCTCTTTACTCCTGGGTCGTCCTACTCGACTCAGTTTGCTCCTGACCTCTACCTAATCACTGAACCTTGGTGGCGCATTGGGGACGAACCTGATGCGCCGCACTTCTCTGTCAAGGAGCCTGCGGGTTACTATCCCATCCTCCCTGTGCAGAGTGTGCCTGCTGCTGAGCGGCCGCGCGTCTTTGCGTATGCCTCCAGCACGCGGACCGATGTTGAAGTGTTCAATCGTTATGACTTGGCCCAGGATCTTGACTTCCTTATTCTGGAGATCAGACAGGGCACGCGCACTCCTTACTTACTTGTATTGCTTTACAACCAGGACGCTCCTCAGGAGGCGCAGCGACAGGGCCGCACTTTTGAGCGGTTCAAGTCTGTTGTGCTCCCTGACATGCCCATTGCAATTGCGATGGATGCAAATGAGCACCACCATGCGTGGGACTCGTTTGCGCAGGCCTCTTCAAGGGGAGGCGAGCAGATGCTCGAGTGGATGGAGGAGCATGGCTTCTCCCTGCTCAATGACCCAGATGTGCCCACTTGGCGCAAGGACGACCACACTCAGTCTTCTGTTCTGGACTTGGTCTGGCAGAATGACGAGATGGCCGCTCTTGGGGTTTTGGCAGACTTCGGAGTGTCTGACCAGGTCCATGACTTCTCTGATCACCACACCGTCTCTTGGGTGTTCGACTCTGGCCAGGAGGAGGTCGAGCTTGACTCCCATCCTGGCTACAACTTCAAGGCTGCTGAAGCTGACAAGTTCAAGCGCGACTTCAAGGAGCGCATGGACAGTCATGCTGATGTCTTCACAGAGTTGCGAAATGCGCCCAAGGCAGTTCGCAACACTGGGTTGCTGGAGCGAGCGTGTGCAGCAATGCATGATGCTCTGAGCGGCGCTACTGAGGCCACTGTGCCCAAGAAGCGTCCCTCAAAGCGCTCCCAGCCTTGGTGGACTCCAGAACTCACTGCCAGCAGGCAGCGGGCACATGATGCAGAGATTGCGGCTCGCAAGTTTGCACAGGAGGCTGGTCGTCCCAACCGCCTTCTTAGTGCAGATCCAGCTCGAGAGCGCAACTACCACAAGCGCCACATCAGGCGCACCAGGACTGCTTACTGGAACAAGGTCGTGGAGGAGGCTACAGTTGAGGACATCTGGGACATGCGCAAGTGGTCTCAGGGTCGTCGAGGGTACCGCTCTCCAGACATTCGTCGTCCAGATGGTACACATGCGCGCACTCATGCAGAGAAGTGTGATGCGCTCAGAGACACGCTCTACCAGCCGCCTCCTCACATAGACGGCTTGGACGAGCCAGAACTCACTACTCCACACCCAGAGGACATTCCCTACAAGGAGGTCACTCGAGAGGAGGTGTATGAGGGCATCTTTGGTCCAGACCCCAGCAAAGCGCCAGGTGACGAAGGTGTATCCTATGTTGGCCTGCGCTGGGCTTGGGATGTCTCAGAGGACGAGATCTACTTGCTGATATCCATGTGCGCTCTCTGGGGCTACCACCCAAAGAGATGGCGACGCGCCATTGCCTTTGTGCTTAAGAAAGCGGGCAAGACCGACTGGTCTAATCCGCGGTCTTACAGACTCATTACCTTGCTTGTTTGCTTGGGAAAGGTCTTGGAGCGCATTCAGGCCAAGCGCTTCACTTACATGGCCTCTGCCATGGGACTTGTGCATCCCAACCAGTTTGGGGCCATGCCTGCGTCTTCTACTGTGGATGCTGCGCTCTGCTACACTCATGACATCCAGACTGCGCGCGACAAGGGGCTGGTGACAAGTTCTTTGACCTTTGACATCAAGGGCTACTTTGACTTTGTCAACCACAAGCGCCTGCTCAATGTTCTTCGCGAGAAGAGAGTGCCTCTGCCCATGGTGCAGTGGGTGGCCTCTTTCTTGCAAGACAGAGAGGCGTCCATCTGCTTGGATGGGAAGCTCTCCAGTTGCAAGCCAGTGCACAATGGCGTCCCCCAGGGCTCGCCTGTGTCTGGTATCCTGTCTGCATTCTACTCCACTGGACTCATTGAGTTCATGCAAGGGCGCCGCGCTGCACGCGAGGAGCTCATGCAGGAGGACCATCCTTCATTTGTGGCACCCACTCTCTTCCTCTATGTGGATGATGGGCGCATTACAGTGCACTCTGATAGCCTTGAGTTGAACACTGAGGAGCTTCGCTACTCGTTCACTCTTGTGCGTGAATGGTTCAATGGCGCTGGTCTTCAGCCAGACTTGGACAAATGCGAGCTCATGCACCACACTTGGCGCACTAGAGATCCTTCCTTTGCAGTTCTGAAGGAGGACGATGCTTACTCTATGACTTACTCCATAGGAGAAGGCCAGGTCGCTCGCCTGTGCCCTCTGCCAGTAGTGCGTTGGCTGGGTGTCTTCTTTGACCCCAAGTTGACTTTTCGTGCACATGTGGAGAAGGCATGTGCCAAAGCGCGCAAGGCTGCCATGGCCATGCGCATGCTTGCTAACACTGTTCGTGGTCTTCACCAGGGCCACATGCGACAGCTCTACATTGCCTGCATTCGCCCCATTCTCATCTATGCTTCTGCAGTATGGTGGACGCGTGCGAAGTGGCAGGAGGAGCAGATGGGTCGTGTTCAGAACTTGTGTCTGCGCATGATCTGTGCTGTCTTCAAGACTTCGCCCATCTATGCCCTTGAGATTGAGGCGGCCATTCCCCCAATTGCCAAGGTGCTGGACAAGGTGGATCGCGACACTGCTGCTCGCCTCCACAAACTGGGCCCTAAGAGTCCTGTTCTGCAGCGCCTCCCTCCCTTGTGGAGTAACCACCGTGAGGTGGGGGAGGGCGCTCCTGTGGAGCACCACAGAGATGTGACTTACTCCACTCTGCGCCAGCTTGCATTGTTGACTTCGCGTCGCAATGAGCGCATCCTGCCATTCCATCTTGCACCTTGGGCTGTTCCCTTGGTCAAGGAGTTCCCTGGTCGTGTCCACCTTCGACTATGTCCCAAGAAGGTGAACAAGGCTAAGGCAGCTCAAGAACACATTGCACTTGTAGAGCGTCTTCAGCTCAGCGAGTCTAACCTCATCTTCTACACAGATGGCTCTCTTCTAGAGACTGGCACTGGTCGCAGCACTGGTGCTGGTTTTGTTGCCTACCTTGGTGGGCAGGAGGAGGCGACTGGGCGCATCCCAATGGGCGCCAAGTCTGAAGTCTATGATGCAGAGATGCATGCCCTGTCTGCAGCGATGGGGCACCTCCAGCACATGGACATCCAACTTGGTACTTGCACTCATCTTCACTTCTTTGCTGACAACTCTTCTTCGGTTGGGGCCATCCTTCAGCAGCGCCCTGGCCCTGCTCAACACTTCTCTATTACTTTCTGCGAGCTTGCTCGCGAGTTCCTGGTCTCTGATGCCTCACATGAGGTGACTGTCTCCTGGGTCCCTAGCCACATTGGCATAAGGGGCAATGAGCGAGCAGATCAGTTGGCCAAGGAGGCTGCTCACATGCCAGGTCCGCGTTGGGCCACTTATGCATATCTCAGGAGACGCTCTAAAGAGGGTGTCTTGGAGTCTTGGCTTGAGGACTTTGCAGAGTCCCCACCTAGGGGCTTGTATGCGAAGGCGTCTCATGGAGCGCCAAAGCTCAAGCCCCCACCTCATTTTGACGCTTTGCCGCGACGCCTCTATAGTCTGGTGACTCAGTGCCGCCTTGGACATGCTTTCATGGGCGAGTACTACCAGCGCCATGTTCCTACAGAGGATGTTGCCTGCCCTTGTGGTAAGCACTTGCAGACTCGCGATCATATCCTTCTGGATTGCGAGCGCTATGATGACCATCGCCACCATCTTGCTGCCTTGAGGCCTGACCTTAATGGCACGCATGCGCTACTCAGTACAGCTAAGGGCATCACTGCCCTGGCCAAGTTCATCCAGTCATCAGGTGCGTTCACCAAATCTGGTGAGCCACCCCCACAGAACCCTTAATCCATCCACTCTGGGTTGGGAGGACCATAGCTGCGCTGTGGCTCCACATGACTCTGATCATGTTGTGGTGCGCCTTGTCTGCAAGTGGGCATTGCCTCACCCAACCTTATCCACTTTACCTCTGCAATGATTCCTCAACAAGACTCTGAGATGCGCTCTTGGTATCTTTCGAGTTATGTGACTTTGGCTTGCTCTGGACTTTGCCTGAAGTAGCCTCCTTGACTAACATCTACTTGCTCATTGAGCGAGCCACTTGTCTCATGTGCCTCATCAGCACTAGGGACTCCCTTATGCTATCTATACTAACTTATCCTATGCCCCAGTTCGGTTATGTTTTGTTCTGTCCTATGCCCCTATAACCGCTTGACTCTACTGTATTCTGACATCTTGACACCCACCCCTCGTCTCAACCACAACTTTTCTGCTCAATCCCTCTACAACTCCTTCAGACCCCCCAACTGCCCCACACCTTCGATTGTCTGCACTTGCAGTAGTGCAGTCACTGTGTCTTGTGCTCGTATTATGTATGTAGCCTGCTTACACAGTCTAAAAATGAAGAATGTCTCTCTCTCTGGGTTGGAGATCCTTGCAGACTTGACTGAGTGGAACGACCACAAGTATGACTGGGCTACTCAGCCGCGCTGGCTGGGGAGCGCTGCAGACTTGGCCACAAAGAAGAAGGGGTCACTGATTCTTGCATTCCACACTGAGGCCGATGCGCGCCATGCCATTGAGCACTCTGTCTCTGTCTTTGGGCAACTCTGCTCTGCGCGTCGCTTTCAGGATGCTCCTCGCGTCCGCATTTGTGACAACTGTTGTGGCTTTGAACACACAGCTCGCATTTGCGAGAAGCCCAAGCGCTGCGGTGTGTGCGGCTCCAATGACCACACCACAGCCAACCACTCATGCGATGGGATGGAGTGTGACTTTTACTCCCCCTCGCACTCTCACACGCCTGGCACTCACTGCGAGCACACCAAGCTCAAGTGTCCTCACTGTGGAGGCGAGCATGTTGTTCGTTCTCCTCAGTGCAAGATCTGGGAGCGGCGCCGCAATGCGCTGCGCAAGCCCAAGCACAATGTGGCAAAGACTGGTGGTGCACCCAAGCAGGTGCGCCCCAAGAGCCGCGCTGCGACCAAGGATGCTGCAAAGGCGTCCAAGGAGCAGGGTGCTGATGATACCACTGGCGATGAGGCCGAGGCTGCTGCAGCCAAAGCCAAGAAGCGCAAGGACAAGGGCAAAGACAAGGAGACTGCATGATAGAGACAACTCGTCCTATTCGTGTTTCCTTGACCAATACTCGCCGCCATAATCTCTCTCAACTCGCTCTCTTTACTCCTGGGTCGTCCTACTCGACTCAGTTTGCTCCTGACCTCTACCTAATCACTGAACCTTGGTGGCGCATTGGGGACGAACCTGATGCGCCGCACTTCTCTGTCAAGGAGCCTGCGGGTTACTATCCCATCCTCCCTGTGCAGAGTGTGCCTGCTGCTGAGCGGCCGCGCGTCTTTGCGTATGCCTCCAGCACGCGGACCGATGTTGAAGTGTTCAATCGTTATGACTTGGCCCAGGATCTTGACTTCCTTATTCTGGAGATCAGACAGGGCACGCGCACTCCTTACTTACTTGTATTGCTTTACAACCAGGACGCTCCTCAGGAGGCGCAGCGACAGGGCCGCACTTTTGAGCGGTTCAAGTCTGTTGTGCTCCCTGACATGCCCATTGCAATTGCGATGGATGCAAATGAGCACCACCATGCGTGGGACTCGTTTGCGCAGGCCTCTTCAAGGGGAGGCGAGCAGATGCTCGAGTGGATGGAGGAGCATGGCTTCTCCCTGCTCAATGACCCAGATGTGCCCACTTGGCGCAAGGACGACCACACTCAGTCTTCTGTTCTGGACTTGGTCTGGCAGAATGACGAGATGGCCGCTCTTGGGGTTTTGGCAGACTTCGGAGTGTCTGACCAGGTCCATGACTTCTCTGATCACCACACCGTCTCTTGGGTGTTCGACTCTGGCCAGGAGGAGGTCGAGCTTGACTCCCATCCTGGCTACAACTTCAAGGCTGCTGAAGCTGACAAGTTCAAGCGCGACTTCAAGGAGCGCATGGACAGTCATGCTGATGTCTTCACAGAGTTGCGAAATGCGCCCAAGGCAGTTCGCAACACTGGGTTGCTGGAGCGAGCGTGTGCAGCAATGCATGATGCTCTGAGCGGCGCTACTGAGGCCACTGTGCCCAAGAAGCGTCCCTCAAAGCGCTCCCAGCCTTGGTGGACTCCAGAACTCACTGCCAGCAGGCAGCGGGCACATGATGCAGAGATTGCGGCTCGCAAGTTTGCACAGGAGGCTGGTCGTCCCAACCGCCTTCTTAGTGCAGATCCAGCTCGAGAGCGCAACTACCACAAGCGCCACATCAGGCGCACCAGGACTGCTTACTGGAACAAGGTCGTGGAGGAGGCTACAGTTGAGGACATCTGGGACATGCGCAAGTGGTCTCAGGGTCGTCGAGGGTACCGCTCTCCAGACATTCGTCGTCCAGATGGTACACATGCGCGCACTCATGCAGAGAAGTGTGATGCGCTCAGAGACACGCTCTACCAGCCGCCTCCTCACATAGACGGCTTGGACGAGCCAGAACTCACTACTCCACACCCAGAGGACATTCCCTACAAGGAGGTCACTCGAGAGGAGGTGTATGAGGGCATCTTTGGTCCAGACCCCAGCAAAGCGCCAGGTGACGAAGGTGTATCCTATGTTGGCCTGCGCTGGGCTTGGGATGTCTCAGAGGACGAGATCTACTTGCTGATATCCATGTGCGCTCTCTGGGGCTACCACCCAAAGAGATGGCGACGCGCCATTGCCTTTGTGCTTAAGAAAGCGGGCAAGACCGACTGGTCTAATCCGCGGTCTTACAGACTCATTACCTTGCTTGTTTGCTTGGGAAAGGTCTTGGAGCGCATTCAGGCCAAGCGCTTCACTTACATGGCCTCTGCCATGGGACTTGTGCATCCCAACCAGTTTGGGGCCATGCCTGCGTCTTCTACTGTGGATGCTGCGCTCTGCTACACTCATGACATCCAGACTGCGCGCGACAAGGGGCTGGTGACAAGTTCTTTGACCTTTGACATCAAGGGCTACTTTGACTTTGTCAACCACAAGCGCCTGCTCAATGTTCTTCGCGAGAAGAGAGTGCCTCTGCCCATGGTGCAGTGGGTGGCCTCTTTCTTGCAAGACAGAGAGGCGTCCATCTGCTTGGATGGGAAGCTCTCCAGTTGCAAGCCAGTGCACAATGGCGTCCCCCAGGGCTCGCCTGTGTCTGGTATCCTGTCTGCATTCTACTCCACTGGACTCATTGAGTTCATGCAAGGGCGCCGCGCTGCACGCGAGGAGCTCATGCAGGAGGACCATCCTTCATTTGTGGCACCCACTCTCTTCCTCTATGTGGATGATGGGCGCATTACAGTGCACTCTGATAGCCTTGAGTTGAACACTGAGGAGCTTCGCTACTCGTTCACTCTTGTGCGTGAATGGTTCAATGGCGCTGGTCTTCAGCCAGACTTGGACAAATGCGAGCTCATGCACCACACTTGGCGCACTAGAGATCCTTCCTTTGCAGTTCTGAAGGAGGACGATGCTTACTCTATGACTTACTCCATAGGAGAAGGCCAGGTCGCTCGCCTGTGCCCTCTGCCAGTAGTGCGTTGGCTGGGTGTCTTCTTTGACCCCAAGTTGACTTTTCGTGCACATGTGGAGAAGGCATGTGCCAAAGCGCGCAAGGCTGCCATGGCCATGCGCATGCTTGCTAACACTGTTCGTGGTCTTCACCAGGGCCACATGCGACAGCTCTACATTGCCTGCATTCGCCCCATTCTCATCTATGCTTCTGCAGTATGGTGGACGCGTGCGAAGTGGCAGGAGGAGCAGATGGGTCGTGTTCAGAACTTGTGTCTGCGCATGATCTGTGCTGTCTTCAAGACTTCGCCCATCTATGCCCTTGAGATTGAGGCGGCCATTCCCCCAATTGCCAAGGTGCTGGACAAGGTGGATCGCGACACTGCTGCTCGCCTCCACAAACTGGGCCCTAAGAGTCCTGTTCTGCAGCGCCTCCCTCCCTTGTGGAGTAACCACCGTGAGGTGGGGGAGGGCGCTCCTGTGGAGCACCACAGAGATGTGACTTACTCCACTCTGCGCCAGCTTGCATTGTTGACTTCGCGTCGCAATGAGCGCATCCTGCCATTCCATCTTGCACCTTGGGCTGTTCCCTTGGTCAAGGAGTTCCCTGGTCGTGTCCACCTTCGACTATGTCCCAAGAAGGTGAACAAGGCTAAGGCAGCTCAAGAACACATTGCACTTGTAGAGCGTCTTCAGCTCAGCGAGTCTAACCTCATCTTCTACACAGATGGCTCTCTTCTAGAGACTGGCACTGGTCGCAGCACTGGTGCTGGTTTTGTTGCCTACCTTGGTGGGCAGGAGGAGGCGACTGGGCGCATCCCAATGGGCGCCAAGTCTGAAGTCTATGATGCAGAGATGCATGCCCTGTCTGCAGCGATGGGGCACCTCCAGCACATGGACATCCAACTTGGTACTTGCACTCATCTTCACTTCTTTGCTGACAACTCTTCTTCGGTTGGGGCCATCCTTCAGCAGCGCCCTGGCCCTGCTCAACACTTCTCTATTACTTTCTGCGAGCTTGCTCGCGAGTTCCTGGTCTCTGATGCCTCACATGAGGTGACTGTCTCCTGGGTCCCTAGCCACATTGGCATAAGGGGCAATGAGCGAGCAGATCAGTTGGCCAAGGAGGCTGCTCACATGCCAGGTCCGCGTTGGGCCACTTATGCATATCTCAGGAGACGCTCTAAAGAGGGTGTCTTGGAGTCTTGGCTTGAGGACTTTGCAGAGTCCCCACCTAGGGGCTTGTATGCGAAGGCGTCTCATGGAGCGCCAAAGCTCAAGCCCCCACCTCATTTTGACGCTTTGCCGCGACGCCTCTATAGTCTGGTGACTCAGTGCCGCCTTGGACATGCTTTCATGGGCGAGTACTACCAGCGCCATGTTCCTACAGAGGATGTTGCCTGCCCTTGTGGTAAGCACTTGCAGACTCGCGATCATATCCTTCTGGATTGCGAGCGCTATGATGACCATCGCCACCATCTTGCTGCCTTGAGGCCTGACCTTAATGGCACGCATGCGCTACTCAGTACAGCTAAGGGCATCACTGCCCTGGCCAAGTTCATCCAGTCATCAGGTGCGTTCACCAAATCTGGTGAGCCACCCCCACAGAACCCTTAATCCATCCACTCTGGGTTGGGAGGACCATAGCTGCGCTGTGGCTCCACATGACTCTGATCATGTTGTGGTGCGCCTTGTCTGCAAGTGGGCATTGCCTCACCCAACCTTATCCACTTTACCTCTGCAATGATTCCTCAACAAGACTCTGAGATGCGCTCTTGGTATCTTTCGAGTTATGTGACTTTGGCTTGCTCTGGACTTTGCCTGAAGTAGCCTCCTTGACTAACATCTACTTGCTCATTGAGCGAGCCACTTGTCTCATGTGCCTCATCAGCACTAGGGACTCCCTTATGCTATCTATACTAACTTATCCTATGCCCCAGTTCGGTTATGTTTTGTTCTGTCCTATGCCCCTATAACCGCTTGACTCTACTGTATTCTGACATCTTGACACCCACCCCTCGTCTCAACCACAACTTTTCTGCTCAATCCCTCTACAACTCCTTCAGACCCCCCAACTGCCCCACACCTTCGATTGTCTGCACTTGCAGTAGTGCAGTCACTGTGTCTTGTGCTCGTATTATGTATGTAGCCTGCTTACACAGTCTAAAAATGAAGAATGTCTCTCTCTCTGGGTTGGAGATCCTTGCAGACTTGACTGAGTGGAACGACCACAAGTATGACTGGGCTACTCAGCCGCGCTGGCTGGGGAGCGCTGCAGACTTGGCCACAAAGAAGAAGGGGTCACTGATTCTTGCATTCCACACTGAGGCCGATGCGCGCCATGCCATTGAGCACTCTGTCTCTGTCTTTGGGCAACTCTGCTCTGCGCGTCGCTTTCAGGATGCTCCTCGCGTCCGCATTTGTGACAACTGTTGTGGCTTTGAACACACAGCTCGCATTTGCGAGAAGCCCAAGCGCTGCGGTGTGTGCGGCTCCAATGACCACACCACAGCCAACCACTCATGCGATGGGATGGAGTGTGACTTTTACTCCCCCTCGCACTCTCACACGCCTGGCACTCACTGCGAGCACACCAAGCTCAAGTGTCCTCACTGTGGAGGCGAGCATGTTGTTCGTTCTCCTCAGTGCAAGATCTGGGAGCGGCGCCGCAATGCGCTGCGCAAGCCCAAGCACAATGTGGCAAAGACTGGTGGTGCACCCAAGCAGGTGCGCCCCAAGAGCCGCGCTGCGACCAAGGATGCTGCAAAGGCGTCCAAGGAGCAGGGTGCTGATGATACCACTGGCGATGAGGCCGAGGCTGCTGCAGCCAAAGCCAAGAAGCGCAAGGACAAGGGCAAAGACAAGGAGACTGCATGATAGAGACAACTCGTCCTATTCGTGTTTCCTTGACCAATACTCGCCGCCATAATCTCTCTCAACTCGCTCTCTTTACTCCTGGGTCGTCCTACTCGACTCAGTTTGCTCCTGACCTCTACCTAATCACTGAACCTTGGTGGCGCATTGGGGACGAACCTGATGCGCCGCACTTCTCTGTCAAGGAGCCTGCGGGTTACTATCCCATCCTCCCTGTGCAGAGTGTGCCTGCTGCTGAGCGGCCGCGCGTCTTTGCGTATGCCTCCAGCACGCGGACCGATGTTGAAGTGTTCAATCGTTATGACTTGGCCCAGGATCTTGACTTCCTTATTCTGGAGATCAGACAGGGCACGCGCACTCCTTACTTACTTGTATTGCTTTACAACCAGGACGCTCCTCAGGAGGCGCAGCGACAGGGCCGCACTTTTGAGCGGTTCAAGTCTGTTGTGCTCCCTGACATGCCCATTGCAATTGCGATGGATGCAAATGAGCACCACCATGCGTGGGACTCGTTTGCGCAGGCCTCTTCAAGGGGAGGCGAGCAGATGCTCGAGTGGATGGAGGAGCATGGCTTCTCCCTGCTCAATGACCCAGATGTGCCCACTTGGCGCAAGGACGACCACACTCAGTCTTCTGTTCTGGACTTGGTCTGGCAGAATGACGAGATGGCCGCTCTTGGGGTTTTGGCAGACTTCGGAGTGTCTGACCAGGTCCATGACTTCTCTGATCACCACACCGTCTCTTGGGTGTTCGACTCTGGCCAGGAGGAGGTCGAGCTTGACTCCCATCCTGGCTACAACTTCAAGGCTGCTGAAGCTGACAAGTTCAAGCGCGACTTCAAGGAGCGCATGGACAGTCATGCTGATGTCTTCACAGAGTTGCGAAATGCGCCCAAGGCAGTTCGCAACACTGGGTTGCTGGAGCGAGCGTGTGCAGCAATGCATGATGCTCTGAGCGGCGCTACTGAGGCCACTGTGCCCAAGAAGCGTCCCTCAAAGCGCTCCCAGCCTTGGTGGACTCCAGAACTCACTGCCAGCAGGCAGCGGGCACATGATGCAGAGATTGCGGCTCGCAAGTTTGCACAGGAGGCTGGTCGTCCCAACCGCCTTCTTAGTGCAGATCCAGCTCGAGAGCGCAACTACCACAAGCGCCACATCAGGCGCACCAGGACTGCTTACTGGAACAAGGTCGTGGAGGAGGCTACAGTTGAGGACATCTGGGACATGCGCAAGTGGTCTCAGGGTCGTCGAGGGTACCGCTCTCCAGACATTCGTCGTCCAGATGGTACACATGCGCGCACTCATGCAGAGAAGTGTGATGCGCTCAGAGACACGCTCTACCAGCCGCCTCCTCACATAGACGGCTTGGACGAGCCAGAACTCACTACTCCACACCCAGAGGACATTCCCTACAAGGAGGTCACTCGAGAGGAGGTGTATGAGGGCATCTTTGGTCCAGACCCCAGCAAAGCGCCAGGTGACGAAGGTGTATCCTATGTTGGCCTGCGCTGGGCTTGGGATGTCTCAGAGGACGAGATCTACTTGCTGATATCCATGTGCGCTCTCTGGGGCTACCACCCAAAGAGATGGCGACGCGCCATTGCCTTTGTGCTTAAGAAAGCGGGCAAGACCGACTGGTCTAATCCGCGGTCTTACAGACTCATTACCTTGCTTGTTTGCTTGGGAAAGGTCTTGGAGCGCATTCAGGCCAAGCGCTTCACTTACATGGCCTCTGCCATGGGACTTGTGCATCCCAACCAGTTTGGGGCCATGCCTGCGTCTTCTACTGTGGATGCTGCGCTCTGCTACACTCATGACATCCAGACTGCGCGCGACAAGGGGCTGGTGACAAGTTCTTTGACCTTTGACATCAAGGGCTACTTTGACTTTGTCAACCACAAGCGCCTGCTCAATGTTCTTCGCGAGAAGAGAGTGCCTCTGCCCATGGTGCAGTGGGTGGCCTCTTTCTTGCAAGACAGAGAGGCGTCCATCTGCTTGGATGGGAAGCTCTCCAGTTGCAAGCCAGTGCACAATGGCGTCCCCCAGGGCTCGCCTGTGTCTGGTATCCTGTCTGCATTCTACTCCACTGGACTCATTGAGTTCATGCAAGGGCGCCGCGCTGCACGCGAGGAGCTCATGCAGGAGGACCATCCTTCATTTGTGGCACCCACTCTCTTCCTCTATGTGGATGATGGGCGCATTACAGTGCACTCTGATAGCCTTGAGTTGAACACTGAGGAGCTTCGCTACTCGTTCACTCTTGTGCGTGAATGGTTCAATGGCGCTGGTCTTCAGCCAGACTTGGACAAATGCGAGCTCATGCACCACACTTGGCGCACTAGAGATCCTTCCTTTGCAGTTCTGAAGGAGGACGATGCTTACTCTATGACTTACTCCATAGGAGAAGGCCAGGTCGCTCGCCTGTGCCCTCTGCCAGTAGTGCGTTGGCTGGGTGTCTTCTTTGACCCCAAGTTGACTTTTCGTGCACATGTGGAGAAGGCATGTGCCAAAGCGCGCAAGGCTGCCATGGCCATGCGCATGCTTGCTAACACTGTTCGTGGTCTTCACCAGGGCCACATGCGACAGCTCTACATTGCCTGCATTCGCCCCATTCTCATCTATGCTTCTGCAGTATGGTGGACGCGTGCGAAGTGGCAGGAGGAGCAGATGGGTCGTGTTCAGAACTTGTGTCTGCGCATGATCTGTGCTGTCTTCAAGACTTCGCCCATCTATGCCCTTGAGATTGAGGCGGCCATTCCCCCAATTGCCAAGGTGCTGGACAAGGTGGATCGCGACACTGCTGCTCGCCTCCACAAACTGGGCCCTAAGAGTCCTGTTCTGCAGCGCCTCCCTCCCTTGTGGAGTAACCACCGTGAGGTGGGGGAGGGCGCTCCTGTGGAGCACCACAGAGATGTGACTTACTCCACTCTGCGCCAGCTTGCATTGTTGACTTCGCGTCGCAATGAGCGCATCCTGCCATTCCATCTTGCACCTTGGGCTGTTCCCTTGGTCAAGGAGTTCCCTGGTCGTGTCCACCTTCGACTATGTCCCAAGAAGGTGAACAAGGCTAAGGCAGCTCAAGAACACATTGCACTTGTAGAGCGTCTTCAGCTCAGCGAGTCTAACCTCATCTTCTACACAGATGGCTCTCTTCTAGAGACTGGCACTGGTCGCAGCACTGGTGCTGGTTTTGTTGCCTACCTTGGTGGGCAGGAGGAGGCGACTGGGCGCATCCCAATGGGCGCCAAGTCTGAAGTCTATGATGCAGAGATGCATGCCCTGTCTGCAGCGATGGGGCACCTCCAGCACATGGACATCCAACTTGGTACTTGCACTCATCTTCACTTCTTTGCTGACAACTCTTCTTCGGTTGGGGCCATCCTTCAGCAGCGCCCTGGCCCTGCTCAACACTTCTCTATTACTTTCTGCGAGCTTGCTCGCGAGTTCCTGGTCTCTGATGCCTCACATGAGGTGACTGTCTCCTGGGTCCCTAGCCACATTGGCATAAGGGGCAATGAGCGAGCAGATCAGTTGGCCAAGGAGGCTGCTCACATGCCAGGTCCGCGTTGGGCCACTTATGCATATCTCAGGAGACGCTCTAAAGAGGGTGTCTTGGAGTCTTGGCTTGAGGACTTTGCAGAGTCCCCACCTAGGGGCTTGTATGCGAAGGCGTCTCATGGAGCGCCAAAGCTCAAGCCCCCACCTCATTTTGACGCTTTGCCGCGACGCCTCTATAGTCTGGTGACTCAGTGCCGCCTTGGACATGCTTTCATGGGCGAGTACTACCAGCGCCATGTTCCTACAGAGGATGTTGCCTGCCCTTGTGGTAAGCACTTGCAGACTCGCGATCATATCCTTCTGGATTGCGAGCGCTATGATGACCATCGCCACCATCTTGCTGCCTTGAGGCCTGACCTTAATGGCACGCATGCGCTACTCAGTACAGCTAAGGGCATCACTGCCCTGGCCAAGTTCATCCAGTCATCAGGTGCGTTCACCAAATCTGGTGAGCCACCCCCACAGAACCCTTAATCCATCCACTCTGGGTTGGGAGGACCATAGCTGCGCTGTGGCTCCACATGACTCTGATCATGTTGTGGTGCGCCTTGTCTGCAAGTGGGCATTGCCTCACCCAACCTTATCCACTTTACCTCTGCAATGATTCCTCAACAAGACTCTGAGATGCGCTCTTGGTATCTTTCGAGTTATGTGACTTTGGCTTGCTCTGGACTTTGCCTGAAGTAGCCTCCTTGACTAACATCTACTTGCTCATTGAGCGAGCCACTTGTCTCATGTGCCTCATCAGCACTAGGGACTCCCTTATGCTATCTATACTAACTTATCCTATGCCCCAGTTCGGTTATGTTTTGTTCTGTCCTATGCCCCTATGACCGCTTGACTCTACTGTATTCTGACATCTTGACACCCACCCCTCGTCTCAACCACAACTTTTCTGCTCAATCCCTCTACAACTCCTTCAGACCCCCCAACTGCCCCACACCTTCGATTGTCTGCACTTGCAGTAGTGCAGTCACTGTGTCTTGTGCTCGTATTATGTATGTAGCCTGCTTACACAGTCTAAAAATGAAGAATGTCTCTCTCTCTGGGTTGGAGATCCTTGCAGACTTGACTGAGTGGAACGACCACAAGTATGACTGGGCTACTCAGCCGCGCTGGCTGGGGAGCGCTGCAGACTTGGCCACAAAGAAGAAGGGGTCACTGATTCTTGCATTCCACACTGAGGCCGATGCGCGCCATGCCATTGAGCACTCTGTCTCTGTCTTTGGGCAACTCTGCTCTGCGCGTCGCTTTCAGGATGCTCCTCGCGTCCGCATTTGTGACAACTGTTGTGGCTTTGAACACACAGCTCGCATTTGCGAGAAGCCCAAGCGCTGCGGTGTGTGCGGCTCCAATGACCACACCACAGCCAACCACTCATGCGATGGGATGGAGTGTGACTTTTACTCCCCCTCGCACTCTCACACGCCTGGCACTCACTGCGAGCACACCAAGCTCAAGTGTCCTCACTGTGGAGGCGAGCATGTTGTTCGTTCTCCTCAGTGCAAGATCTGGGAGCGGCGCCGCAATGCGCTGCGCAAGCCCAAGCACAATGTGGCAAAGACTGGTGGTGCACCCAAGCAGGTGCGCCCCAAGAGCCGCGCTGCGACCAAGGATGCTGCAAAGGCGTCCAAGGAGCAGGGTGCTGATGATACCACTGGCGATGAGGCCGAGGCTGCTGCAGCCAAAGCCAAGAAGCGCAAGGACAAGGGCAAAGACAAGGAGACTGCATGATAGAGACAACTCGTCCTATTCGTGTTTCCTTGACCAATACTCGCCGCCATAATCTCTCTCAACTCGCTCTCTTTACTCCTGGGTCGTCCTACTCGACTCAGTTTGCTCCTGACCTCTACCTAATCACTGAACCTTGGTGGCGCATTGGGGACGAACCTGATGCGCCGCACTTCTCTGTCAAGGAGCCTGCGGGTTACTATCCCATCCTCCCTGTGCAGAGTGTGCCTGCTGCTGAGCGGCCGCGCGTCTTTGCGTATGCCTCCAGCACGCGGACCGATGTTGAAGTGTTCAATCGTTATGACTTGGCCCAGGATCTTGACTTCCTTATTCTGGAGATCAGACAGGGCACGCGCACTCCTTACTTACTTGTATTGCTTTACAACCAGGACGCTCCTCAGGAGGCGCAGCGACAGGGCCGCACTTTTGAGCGGTTCAAGTCTGTTGTGCTCCCTGACATGCCCATTGCAATTGCGATGGATGCAAATGAGCACCACCATGCGTGGGACTCGTTTGCGCAGGCCTCTTCAAGGGGAGGCGAGCAGATGCTCGAGTGGATGGAGGAGCATGGCTTCTCCCTGCTCAATGACCCAGATGTGCCCACTTGGCGCAAGGACGACCACACTCAGTCTTCTGTTCTGGACTTGGTCTGGCAGAATGACGAGATGGCCGCTCTTGGGGTTTTGGCAGACTTCGGAGTGTCTGACCAGGTCCATGACTTCTCTGATCACCACACCGTCTCTTGGGTGTTCGACTCTGGCCAGGAGGAGGTCGAGCTTGACTCCCATCCTGGCTACAACTTCAAGGCTGCTGAAGCTGACAAGTTCAAGCGCGACTTCAAGGAGCGCATGGACAGTCATGCTGATGTCTTCACAGAGTTGCGAAATGCGCCCAAGGCAGTTCGCAACACTGGGTTGCTGGAGCGAGCGTGTGCAGCAATGCATGATGCTCTGAGCGGCGCTACTGAGGCCACTGTGCCCAAGAAGCGTCCCTCAAAGCGCTCCCAGCCTTGGTGGACTCCAGAACTCACTGCCAGCAGGCAGCGGGCACATGATGCAGAGATTGCGGCTCGCAAGTTTGCACAGGAGGCTGGTCGTCCCAACCGCCTTCTTAGTGCAGATGCAGCTCGAGAGCGCAACTACCACAAGCGCCACATCAGGCGCACCAGGACTGCTTACTGGAACAAGGTCGTGGAGGAGGCTACAGTTGAGGACATCTGGGACATGCGCAAGTGGTCTCAGGGTCGTCGAGGGTACCGCTCTCCAGACATTCGTCGTCCAGATGGTACACATGCGCGCACTCATGCAGAGAAGTGTGATGCGCTCAGAGACACGCTCTACCAGCCGCCTCCTCACATAGACGGCTTGGACGAGCCAGAACTCACTACTCCACACCCAGAGGACATTCCCTACAAGGAGGTCACTCGAGAGGAGGTGTATGAGGGCATCTTTGGTCCAGACCCCAGCAAAGCGCCAGGTGACGAAGGTGTATCCTATGTTGGCCTGCGCTGGGCTTGGGATGTCTCAGAGGACGAGATCTACTTGCTGATATCCATGTGCGCTCTCTGGGGCTACCACCCAAAGAGATGGCGACGCGCCATTGCCTTTGTGCTTAAGAAAGCGGGCAAGACCGACTGGTCTAATCCGCGGTCTTACAGACTCATTACCTTGCTTGTTTGCTTGGGAAAGGTCTTGGAGCGCATTCAGGCCAAGCGCTTCACTTACATGGCCTCTGCCATGGGACTTGTGCATCCCAACCAGTTTGGGGCCATGCCTGCGTCTTCTACTGTGGATGCTGCGCTCTGCTACACTCATGACATCCAGACTGCGCGCGACAAGGGGCTGGTGACAAGTTCTTTGACCTTTGACATCAAGGGCTACTTTGACTTTGTCAACCACAAGCGCCTGCTCAATGTTCTTCGCGAGAAGAGAGTGCCTCTGCCCATGGTGCAGTGGGTGGCCTCTTTCTTGCAAGACAGAGAGGCGTCCATCTGCTTGGATGGGAAGCTCTCCAGTTGCAAGCCAGTGCACAATGGCGTCCCCCAGGGCTCGCCTGTGTCTGGTATCCTGTCTGCATTCTACTCCACTGGACTCATTGAGTTCATGCAAGGGCGCCGCGCTGCACGCGAGGAGCTCATGCAGGAGGACCATCCTTCATTTGTGGCACCCACTCTCTTCCTCTATGTGGATGATGGGCGCATTACAGTGCACTCTGATAGCCTTGAGTTGAACACTGAGGAGCTTCGCTACTCGTTCACTCTTGTGCGTGAATGGTTCAATGGCGCTGGTCTTCAGCCAGACTTGGACAAATGCGAGCTCATGCACCACACTTGGCGCACTAGAGATCCTTCCTTTGCAGTTCTGAAGGAGGACGATGCTTACTCTATGACTTACTCCATAGGAGAAGGCCAGGTCGCTCGCCTGCGCCCTCTGCCAGTTGTGCGTTGGCTGGGTGTCTTCTTTGACCCCAAGTTGACTTTTCGTGCACATGTGGAGAAGGCATGTGCCAAAGCGCGCAAGGCTGCCATGGCCATGCGCATGCTTGCTAACACTGTTCGTGGTCTTCACCAGGGCCACATGCGACAGCTCTACATTGCCTGCATTCGCCCCATTCTCATCTATGCTTCTGCAGTATGGTGGACGCGTGCGAAGTGGCAGGAGGAGCAGATGGGTCGTGTTCAGAACTTGTGTCTGCGCATGATCTGTGCTGTCTTCAAGACTTCGCCCATCTATGCCCTTGAGATTGAGGCGGCCATTCCTCCAATTGCCAAGGTGCTGGACAAGGTGGATCGCGACACTGCTGCTCGCCTCCACAAACTGGGCCCTAAGAGTCCTGTTCTGCAGCGCCTCCCTCCCTTGTGGAGTAACCACCGTGAGGTGGGGGAGGGCGCTCCTGTGGAGCACCACAGAGATGTGACTTACTCCACCCTGCGCCAACTTGCATTGTTGACTTCGCGTCGCAATGAGCGCATCCTGCCATTCCATCTTGCACCTTGGGCCATTCCCTTGGTCAAGGAGTTCCCTGGTCGCGTCCACCTTCGACTATGTCCCAAGAAGGTGAACAAGGCTAAGGCAGCTCAAGAACACATTGCACTTGTAGAGCGTCTTCAGCTCAGCGAGTCTAACCTCATCTTCTACACAGATGGCTCTCTTCTAGAGACTGGCACTGGTCGCAGCACTGGTGCTGGTTTTGTTGCCTACCTTGGTGGGCAGGAGGAGGCGACTGGGCGCATCCCAATGGGCGCCAAGTCTGAAGTCTATGATGCAGAGATGCATGCCCTGTCTGCAGCGATGGGGCACCTCCAGCACATGGACATCCAACTTGGTACTTGCACTCATCTTCACTTCTTTGCTGACAACTCTTCTTCGGTTGGGGCCATCCTGCAGGAGCGCCCTGGCCCTGCTCAACACTTCTCCATTACTTTCTGCGAGCTTGCTCGCGAGTTCCTGGTCTCTGATGCCTCACATGAGGTGACTGTCTCCTGGGTCCCTAGCCACATTGGCATAAGGGGCAATGAGCGAGCAGATCAGTTGGCCAAGGAGGCTGCTCACATGCCAGGTCCACGCTGGGCCACTTATGCATATCTCAGGAGACGCTCTAAAGAGGGTGTCTTGGAGTCTTGGCTTGAGGACTTTGCAGAGTCCCCACCCAGGGGCTTGTATGCGAAGGCGTCTCATGGAGCGCCAAAGCTCAAGCCCCCACCTCATTTTGACGCTTTGCCGCGACGCCTCTATGGTCTGGTGACTCAGTGCCGCCTTGGACATGCTTTCATGGGCGAGTACTACCAGCGCCATGTTCCCACAGAGGATGTTGCCTACCCTTGTGGTAAGCACTTGCAGACTCGCGATCATATCCTCTTGGATTGCGAGCGCTATGATGACCATCGCCACCATCTTGCTGCCTTGAGGCCTGACCTTAATGGCACGCATGCGCTACTCAGCACTGCTAAGGGCATCACTGCCCTGGCCAAGTTCATCCAGTCATCAGGTGCGTTCACCAAGTCTGGTGAGCCACCCCCACAGAACCCTTAATCCATCCACTCTGGGTTGGGAGGACCATAGCTGCGCTGTGGCTCCACATGACTCTGATCATGTTGTGGTGCGCCTTGTCTGCAAGTGGGCATTGCCTCACCCAACCTTATCCACTTTACCTCTGCAATGATTTCTCAACAAGACTCTGAGATGCGCTCTTGGTGTCTTTCGAGTTATGTGACTTTGGCTTGCTCTGGACTTTGCCTGGAGTAGCCTCCTTGACTAACATCTACTTGCTCATTGAGCGAGCCACTTGTCTCATGTGCCTCATCAGCACTAGGGACTCCCTTATGCTATCTATACTAACTTATCCTATGCCCCAGTTCTGTTATGTTTTGTTCTGTCCTATGCCCCTATGACCGCTTGACTCTACTGTATTCTGACATCTTGACACCCACCCCTCGTCTCACCCACAACTTTTATGCTCAATCCCTCTACAACTCCTTCAGACCCCCCAACTGCCCCACACCTTCGATTGTCTGCACTTGCAGTAGTGCAGTCACTGTGTCTTGTGCTCGTATTATGTATGTAGCCTGCTTACACAGTCTAAAAATGAAGAATGTCTCTCTCTCTCTCTCCTGCAGGCTCCTTGACAAAGAAGTGCGGCGCATCAGGTTCATCCCCAATGCGCCACCAAGGTTCGGTGATTAGGTAGAGGTCAGGGGCAAACTGAGTCGAGTAGGACGACCCAGGAGTAAAGAGAGCGAGTTGAGAGAGATTATGGCGGCGAGTATTGGTCAAGGAAACGCGAATAGGACGAGTTGTCTCTATCATGCAGTCTCCTTGTCTTTGCCCTTGTCCTTGCGCTTCTTGGCTTTGGCTGCAGCAGCCTCGGCCTCATCGCCAGTGGTATCATCAGCACCCTGCTCCTTGGACGCCTTTGCTGCCTCCTTGGTCGCAGCGCGGCTCTTGGGGCGCACCTGCTTGGGTGCACCACCAGTCTTTGCCACATTGTGCTTGGGCTTGCGCAGCGCATTGCGACGCCGCTCCCAGATCTTGCACTGAGGAGAACGAACAACATGCTCGCCTCCACAATGAGGACACTTGAGCTTGGTGTGCTCGCAGTGAGTGCCAGGTGTGTGCGAATGCGAGGGGGAGTAGAAATCACACTCCATCCCATTGCAGGAGTGGTTGACTGTGGTGTGGTCGTTGGAGCCGCACACCCCGCAGCGCTTGGGCTTCTCGCAAATGCGAGCAGTGTGGTCAAAGCCACAACAGTTGTCACAAATGCAGACGCGAGGAGCGTCCTCAAAGCGACGCGCAGAGCAGAGTTGCCCAAAGACAGAGACAGAGTGGAGCTTCTTGTCCTCTTACCATCACCTGGTCAGAGGAAGTCTACCTCTGGAGCACTCTGTCCTCTTCCACTCGCCCTACCAGTCACCCTGGGGGTCCAGACAGCCAGTCTGGGCCCCCTGGGAGGCGCTCTGCCCACCCTGCAGCTCAGTGGGGTGCCCAGGGAGGTGGTGGCCAGTCACTGCCTGCCCAGCCAGCACCAGCACCACCCCTCGCCTCTGGCCCCCAGCAGGGCCATGCCCCATCCTCTGGCAACACAGCCCACCTCTACAGGGCCCAAAAGCGCCCTTCTGAGGCCTTGGAGAGCTCTGGAAGTCCCCCTGGATCTTCAGGCCCTCCCAGGCCCATTTCTGGGCCTAAAAAGCTCAAACCAACTGTCAGCCCCAGCTCTGTTGGACCCCAGGACCCCACCCTCCAAGGGGGAAGCTCCCAGACCGCCTGGTTGAGCTCTGGTGGTGTCCCTGCCCCCCAGGGGGCGCAAATTTTCACTGTTCAAACTCCGACATCGGACTTCGAATTGCCTGCTCCTCGTGCCCCTCCTGGCCAGCTTGCCCACCCCTCGACCTCTGCCCACCAAACCTCGGCCCTGGGTGCCCCTAGTGGTACTCAGGAGGCCCAGGATGCTGCTGCTGCCTCCTCTGATGAGGAAATGGAGGAGGATGATGCTATTGACAAGGCTCTCAAGTCTGGGGATGCAGAGCTTGCTGCTGCCCTGCTGAGGGCCAGACCCAAGGAGGGCCCTACAGACCCAAAGGACATAGCAGGCTTTTTGACTCTGCTAAAGGCAATATATCTGTGCAGGGACATGCATCCTGTACCTGGTACTCTCATTGAGGACTTTGCTCGCTTTGTGGTGGACTCCTCGACCTCCAACATGCTTCTGGCGCAGCAGGCTGAGCTCAAGAAGCTCACTGCTGAGGTGGGGGCCCTCAAGGGGGTCCTTGCTGCTCGCCCAGTTGTTGCTGCTCCTGCTGCTGCTGCTGCTGCTGCACCAGCTGCCCCACCTCGTCCTGCCAAGGCATCCTATGCCTCTAAGGTCGCCCAGCCCACTCCAGCAACACCTCCAGCGCCTCCTGTGCCTGCTGCTGCCACTCCACCCGCTCGCCACCACCCTGGCAGGCTGATCCTTATGGTGAACCCTAGTCCGGAAGTTCGACATGCTGTCCAGAATGCCGCTGCCACTCGCCTGGCCATCAACACTGCTCTTGCCAACATCACTGCTGCTCGTGCCCCTCATCCCAAGCTAGGGGTGAGCGGTGTTGACCTCACTCGCTCAGGCAATGTAGTTGTCTTTGCGAAGCCGGGGTTGACTGCTGCCGACTTGGAGCCCCACTCCACCCTGATCGCCTCTGCCTTCCTGCCCAAGGAGGCTGCCTATTCTGGTGCTGCTCGTGACAGTGTATGGTACAAGGCCATTGTGCCTGATGTGGTTCCTCCAGACCTCGCCCAGCCCTTGCCTTCGTCGCAGGCGCTGCAGGCTGAGGTGGAGGAGTTCGTCGCCCACCAGTTCGCCTGGGCTGCTCCCCCCATGTGGATGACCCCACCTGACCGTGTCGCTGAGCAGGGCTCTGGCTCAGTGCTGCTGTCCTTCCTGCGCGAGGAGGATCTTGACTACGTTCTGAGGAATGGAGTCTTCCTCTTTGGTCATGCGATGCGCGCTCGTCGTTTCCGCGACTCTGGTCGACCTCGCCCCTGCTCCAACTGCTGCAGTCTGGAGCACTCGGCGCGTGCTTGCACCCAACCCCCTCGTTGTGGCCTGTGTGCTGGGAGGCATGTGACCTCTGAGCATGGTTGCACTGAGTGCGACTTCTTCGTCGATGCTCATGACACTCTGGCCCACTGTGGCCACACTCGTCTGTGCTGCCCCCATTGTGCTGGGTCCCACGCGATGTGCGACTCAGCTTGCCGCGTCTGGACCCAGCGCTCTGGTGCGGGTCCCAGGAGAACTAGAAGGAAGCGTGGTGGTGGCCAGGAGGACACTGCCATGGATGTTTCTTGATTCGTTCCTCTCTCTATATTCCCATATGCCCCTATGCCTGATTGACCTTACTGTACCCTGACATCTTGACACCCACCCCTCTTCTCACCCAAACCCTTTTCTGCTCAATCCCTCTACAACTCTTTTAGACCCCCCAACTGCCCCACACCTTCGCCTGTCTGTACTTGCAGTAGTGCAGTCACTGTGTCTTGTGCTCGTATTATGTATGTAGCCTGCTCACACAGTCTAAACAAGAAGAATGTCTCTCTCTCTCTCACAGAGACAGAGTGCTCAATGGCATGGCGCGCATCGGCCTCAGTGTGGAATGCAAGAATGAGTGACGCCTTCTTCTTTGTGGCCAAGTCTGCAGCGCTCCCCAGCCAGCGCGGCTGAGTAGCCCAGTCATACTTGTGGTCGTTCCACTCAGTCAAGTCTGCAAGGATCTCCAACCCAGAGGGCAGACCGTCGATATCATGCACTCGAGTTGAGACACCATTGACAAGCACTTGATACCAAGGCTCATCGCGCTCGCCCTTGATGTAGAGGCTCGAGTCTGGCAAGATGGCAGAGGCAATGGCCTCGGAGTGCTCCAGGAGCTTCTTGACCTCTTACCATAACCTGGTTTGAGGCAGTGACGCTTGTGCTGTGTTCAAGACTTCGCCCATCTATGCCCTTGAGATTGAGGCGGCCATTCCCCCAATTGCCAAGGTGCTGGACAAGGTGGATCGCGACACTGCTGCTCGCCTCCACAAACTGGGCCCTCGTAGTCCTGTTCTGCAGCGCCTCCCTCCCTCATGGAGTAACCACCGTGAGGTGGGAGAGAGATATTCTTCTTGTTTAGACTGTGTGAGCAGGCTACATACATAATACGAGCACAAGACACAGTGACTGCACTACTGCAAGTACAGACAGGCGAAGGTGTGGGGCAGTTGGGGGGTCTAAATGAGTTGTAGAGGGATTGAGCAAAAAGGGTTTGGGTGAGAAGAGGGTTGGGTGTCAAGATGTCAGGGTACAGTAAGGTCAATCAGGCATAGGGGCACATGGGAATATAGAGAGAGGAACGAATCAAGAAACATCCATGGCAGTGTCCTCCTGGCCACCACCACGCTTCCTTCTAGTTCTCCTGGGGCTCGCACCAGAGCGCTGGGTCCAGACGCGGCAAGCTGAGTCGCACATCGCGTGGGACCCAGCACAATGGGGGCAGCGAAGACGAGTATGACCACAGTGGGCCAGACCCTCATGGGCGTCGGCGAAGAAGTCGCACTCGCCACAGCGGTGCTCAGAGGTCACGTGCCTCTCAGCACACAGGCCGCAGCGAGGGAGAGAGAGAGAGACATTCTTCATTTTTAGACTGTGTAAGCAGGCTACATACATAATACGAGCACAAGACACAGTGACTGCACTACTGCAAGTACAGACAATCGAAGGTGTGGGGCAGTTGGGGGGTCTGAAGGAGTTGTAGAGGGGTTGAGCAGAAGAGTTGTGGGTGAGACGAGGGGAGGGTGTCAAGATGTCAGAATACAGTAGAGTCAAGCGGTCATAGGGGCATAGAACAGAACACAACATAAAGGAACTGGGGCATAGGATAAGTTAGTATAAATATCATAAGGGAGTCCCTAGTGCTGATGAGGCACATGAGACAGGTGGCTCGCTCAATGAGCAAGTAGATGTTAGTCAAGGAGGTTACTCCAGGCAAAGTCCAGAGCAAGCCAAAGTCACATAAGTCAAAAGCCACCAAGAGCGCATCTTAGAGTCTTGTTGAGGAATCATTGCAGAGGTAAAGTGGATAGGGTTGGGTGAGGCAATGCCCACTTGCAGACAAGGCGCACCACAACATGATCAGAGTCATGTGGAGCCACAGCGCAGCTATGGTCCTCCCAACCCAGAGTAGATGGATTAAGGGTTCTGTGGGGGTGGCTCACCAGATTTGGTGAACGCACCTGATGACTGGATGAACTTGGCCAGGGCAGTGATGCCCTTAGCAGTGCTGAGTAGCGCATGCGTGCCATTAAGGTCAGGCCTCAAGGCAGCAAGATGGTGGCGATGGTCATCATAGCGCTCGCAATCCAAGAGGATATGATCGCGAGTCTGCAAGTGCTTACCACAAGGGCAGGCAACATCCTCTGTGGGAACATGGCGCTGGTAGTACTCGCCCATGAAAGCATGTCCAAGGCGGCACTGAGTCACCAGACCATAGAGGCGTCGCGGCAAAGCGTCAAAATGAGGTGGGGGCTTGAGCTTTGGCGGTCCATGAGACGCCTTCGCATACAAGCCCCTGGGTGGGAACTCTGCAAAGTCCTCAAGCCAAGACTCCAAGACACCCTCTTTAGAGCGTCTCCTGAGATATGCATAAGTGGCCCAACGCGGACCTGGCATGTGAGCAGCCTCCTTGGCCAACTGATCTGCTCGCTCATTGCCCCTTATGCCAATGTGGCTAGGGACCCAGGAGACAGTCACCTCATGTGAGGCATCAGAGACCAGGAACTCGCGAGCAAGCTCGCAGAAAGTAATGGAGAAGTGTTGAGCAGGGCCAGGGCGCTCCTGAAGGATGGCCCCAACCGAAGAAGAGTTGTCAGCAAAGAAGTGAAGATGAGTGCAAGTACCAAGTTGGATGTCCATGTGCTGGAGGTGCCCCATCGCTGCAGACAGGGCATGCATCTCTGCATCATAGACTTCAGACTTGGCGCCCATAGGAATGCGCCCAGTTGCCTCCTCGTGCCCACCAAGGTAGGCAACAAAACCAGCACCAGTGCTGCGACCAGTGCCAGTCTCTAGAAGAGAGCCATCTGTGTAGAAGATGAGGTTAGACTCGTGGAGCTGAAGACGCTCTACAAGTGCAATGTGTTCTTGAAAGGCTTCTTGATCTCTTACCATCACCTGGTTTGAGTCAGCGAAGCAATCCCTACTTTTTCCCCCCTCCACACCCCCCAAAACCTCCTCAAAACTGGTATGGCAACCCCCTGTAACAACCAGGGGGGGTCCCAGCCAGACACTGACGCTCCTGAGCCCCCGGGTAGAGGGCGTGCCCACCAGGGCCCACCCCAGGACACCCAGGACGGGCCAGAGCGGGCAGAAGCTGACCGTGATCGCTCCAAGAGCCCCCACAGGCGAATGGGGGACTCACAGCAGTCCAAAAAGCGCCCCAGACCGGGCGACCACCCCGAGGACTCTGACCAGCAGGCCAGGAAAAAACTTTCCGGACCAGCCGGCCCGGATGGTCTGGGCCCATCTGGCCAGCCTGCCGGTTTCTCCCCAGTCCCCATGCGCGGCTCCAGTGTCCAGTCCATTCTAACTCGCCCGGCTCCTACCAAAGGCCTTGATGCCACCACCTCCACCCCTCCCCAGAATGCGGGAGGGGCTGCTGCACAGCCACCGATCGGATCAATCCGACACTCCAGCAGCAAGTCTCGGAAATTTCCGACCTCGGCACCAAGCGGACCCCCAGAAGCCCCTGAAACCCTACAGGAGTGGGGGGATGAGCCTCCAGCAGGGGGCTCAAGGGGCGACTGGCGCGCGCAGGGCCAGGACATGGACCTGGATGATGACGGGTCCATTGACTACACTCACTTTCAGAACGAAGTCAACGACTTCCGGGCTAACCTCCGCACCCTCCTCATGGATGTTGAAGGGTTTAACAAGTCTCCCTTTAAATGGGCAGACAAGGCACTGGCCGAGCAGCTCAGAGAGCTGGCCGCCACTATGGGCAATGCAGCCACAGACGAGGCTGAAGAGCACTATGCGCTCCTGTCCTGTGCCCAACCCACCATTCTCCACTCTCTTGTTTCCGACATGGCAGAGATGAAGCGCAGCCTTGCCCTCCTCACATCCCAGGCCGCTCAGCGACCAGCTGCGGCGGCCAAACCCCAGCAGCCTCCAGCTGCACCTACACCGGCAGCAGCCGCTGCAAAGGGCAATGCGTCCTATGCGGCCAAGGCAGCTCGTCCGCAGCGCCCAGGTACAAATGTGCCTGCGCCTGCGGTGGCTGCTCCCAAGCCTGTCCCCACCAATGCGCGCGCGCGCCACCACCCCTCGCGCCTCATCTTGAAGGTGCACGCCACACCGGAGCTGGCCGCTCACGTGCGGGACAATGCGAGTCTCCTGCGCAATCAGGTCAACTCCGTCCTCGAAAAGCACAAGTCCAAGGCTGGGATCCCTCTGAGGATCAACAGCATTGACACCACTGCCGCAGGCAATGTGGTCGTCTCTGCGGCTGACAAGCTGACGTCGGCTGACTTGGTTGAGCACTCGGAGGCTATTGCCTCTGCCATCTTACCAGACCCGAGCCACTACATCAAAGGCGAGCGTGACGAGCCTTGGTACCAAGTGCTCGTGAATGGTGTCTCTACTCGAGTGCATGATATTGATGGTCTGCCCAATGGTCTTGAGATCCTCGCGGACTTGACCGAGTGGAACGACCACAAGTACGACTGGGCTACCCAACCACGCTGGCTGGGAAGTGCCGCCGACCTGGCTACCAAGAAGAAGGGCTCCCTTATTCTTGCATTCCACTCTGAGGCCGATGCGCGCCATGCCATTGAGCACTCTGTTTCAATATTCGGGCAGCTCTGCACTGCTCGTCGCTTTGAGGATGCACCTCGCATTCGCATTTGCGACAACTGTTGCGCTCTCGACCACACAGCTCGCATTTGCGAGAAGCCCAAGCGCTGTGGTGTGTGCGGCTCCAACGAGCACACCACGGTTAACCACTCCTGCGATGGAATGGAGTGTGACTTTTATTCCCCCTCGCACTCCCACACGCCTGGCACTCATTGCGAGCACACCAAGCTCAAGTGTCCCCATTGTGGAGGCGAGCATGTTGTTCGTTCTCCTCAGTGCAAGATCTGGGAGCGGCGCCGCAATGCGCTGCGCAAGCCCCAGCACAATGCGGCAAAGACTGGTGGTGCACCCAAGCAGGTGCCCCCCAAGAGCCGCGCTGCCACCAAGGTTGCCGCCAAGGCGGCCAAGGAGCAGAATGCTAATGACACCACTGGCGATGAGGCCAAGGCTGCTGCAGCCAAAGCCAAGAAGCGCAAGGACAAGGGCAAAGACAAGGAGACTGCATGATAGAGACAACCCGTCCTATTCGCGTCTCCTTGACCAATACTCGCCGCCATAATCTCTCTCAGCTCGCTCTCTTTACTCCTGGGTCGTCCTACTCGACTCAGTATGCTCCCGATCTCTACCTAATCACTGAACCGTGGTGGCGCATTGGGGACGAACCCGATGCGCCGCACTTCTCTGTCAAGGAGCCTGCGGGATACTACCCCATCCTCCCTGTGCAGAGTGTGCCTGCTGCAGAGCGGCCACGCGTTTTTGCGTATGCGTCCAGCACACGACGCGATGTTGAAGTGTTCAATCGTTATGACTTGGCTCAGGATCTCGACTTCCTCATCCTCGAGATCCGACAGGGCACACGCACTCCTTATTTACTTGTATTGCTTTACAACCAGGATGCCCCCCAGGAGGCGCAGCGACAGGGCCGCACTTTTGAGCGGTTCAAGTCTGTTGTGCTTCCTGACATGCCCATTGCAATTGCGATGGATGCGAATGAGCACCACCATGTGTGGGACTCGTTTGCGCAGGCCTCCTCTCCTGGAGGGGAGCAGATGCTAGAGTGGATGGAGGAGCATGGCTTCTCCTCGCTCAATGACCCAGATGTGCCCACATGGCGCAAGGACGACCACACTCAGTCTTCTGTTCTGGACTTGGTCTGGCAGAATGACGAGATGGCCGCTCTTGGTGTCCTGGCAGACTTTGGAGTGTCTGACCAGGTGCACGACTTCTCTGATCACCACACCGTCTCTTGGTTGTTCGACTCTGGCCAGGAGGAGGTGGACCTTGACTCCCACCCTGGTTACAACTTCAAGGCTGCTGAAGCTGACAAGTTCAAGCGCGACTTCAAGGAGCGCATGGACAGTCATGCTGATGTCTTCACAGAGTTGCGAAATGCGCCCAAGGCTGTTCGCAACACTGAGTTGCTGGAGCGAGCGTGTGCAGCAATGCATGATGCTCTGAGCGGCGCTACTGAGGCCACTGTGCCCAAGAAGCGTCCCTCAAAGCGCTCCCAGCCTTGGTGGCCCCCCCAACTGCCCAACATCTTCGATTGTCTGTACTTGCAGTAGTACAGTCACTGTGTCTTGTGCTCATATCATGTATGTAGCCTGCTTACGCAGTCTAAAATGAAGAATATCTCTCTCTCTCTCTCCCAGCCTTGGTGGACTCCAGAGCTCACTGCCAGCAGGCAGCGAGCACATGATGCAGAGATTGCGGCTCGCAAGTTTGCAAAGGAGGCAGGTCGTCCCAACCGCCTTCTTAGTGCAGATGCAGCTCGAGAGCGCAACTACCACAAGCGCCACATCAGGCGCACCAGAACTGCTTACTGGAACAAGGTCGTGGAGGAGGCGACTGTCGAGGACATCTGGGACATGCGCAAGTGGTCCCAGGGTCGTCGAGGGTACCGCTCCCCAGACATTCGTCGTCCAGATGGCACACATGCGCGCACTCATGCTGAGAAGTGTGATGCGCTCAGGGACATGCTCTACCAACCGCCTCCTCACATAGACGGCTTGGACGAGCCAGAACTCACTACTCCACACCCAGAGGACATTCCCTACAAGGAGGTCACTCGAGAGGAGGTGTATGAGGGCATCTTTGGTCCAGACCCCAGCAAAGCGCCAGGCGACGAGGGTGTGTCCTATGTTGGCCTGCGCTGGGCTTGGGATGTCTCAGAGGACGAGATCTACTTGCTGATATCCATGTGCGCTCTCTGGGGCTACCACCCAAAGAGATGGCGCCGCGCCATTGCCTTTGTGCTTAAGAAAGCGGGCAAGACCGACTGGTCTAATCCGCGGTCTTACAGACTTATTACCTTGCTAGTTTGCTTGGGAAAGGTCTTGGAGCGCATTCAGGCCAAGCGCTTCACTTACATGGCCTCTGCCATGGGACTTGTGCATCCCAACCAGTTTGGCGCCATGCCTGCGTCTTCTACTGTGGATGCTGCGCTCTGCTACACTCATGACATCCAGACTGCGCGCGACAAGGGGCTGGTGACAAGTTCTTTGACCTTTGACATCAAGGGTTACTTTGACTTTGTCAACCACAAGCGCCTGCTCAATGTTCTTCGCGAGAAGAGAGTGCCTCTGCCCATGGTGCAGTGGGTGGCCTCTTTCTTGCAAGACAGAGAGGCGTCCATCTGCTTGGATGGGAAGCTCTCCAGTTGCAAGCCAGTGCACAATGGCGTCCCCCAGGGCTCGCCTGTGTCTGGTATCCTGTCTGCATTCTACTCCACTGGACTCATTGAGTTCATGCAAGGGCGCCGCGCTGCACGCGAGGAGCTCATGCAGGAGGACCATCCTTCATTTGTGGCACCCACTCTCTTCCTCTATGTGGATGATGGGCGCATTACGGTTCACTCTGACAGCCTGAAACTGAACACTGATGAACTGCGCTACTCTTTCAAAGTAGTGCAGGAGTGGTTCAAGGGCGCTGGTCTTCAGCCAGACTTGGACAAGTGCGAGCTCATGCATCACACTTGGCGCACCAGAGATCCTTCCTTTGCAGAGTTAAAGGAGGATGACGCTTACTCCATGACCTACTCCACAGGACCAGGCCAGGTCGCTCGCCTGCGCCCTCTGCCAGTTGTGCGTTGGCTGGGTGTCTTCTTTGACCCCAAGTTGACTTTTCGTGCACATGTGGAGAAGGCATGTGCCAAAGCGCGCAAGGCTGCCATGGCCATGCGCATGCTTGCCAACACTGTTCGTGGTCTTCACCAGGGCCACATGCGACGGCTCTACATTGCCTGCATTCGCCCCATCCTCATCTATGCTTCTGCAGTATGGTGGACGCGAGCGAAGTGGCAGGAGGAGCAGATGGGTCGTGTTCAGAACTTGTGTCTGCGCATGATCTGTGCTGTCTTCAAGACTTCGCCCATCTATGCCCTTGAGATTGAGGCGGCCATTCCCCCCATTGCCAAGGTGCTGGACAAGGTGGATCGCGACACTGCTGCTCGCCTCCACAAACTGGGCCCTAAGAGTCCTGTCCTGCAGCGCCTCCCTCCCTTGTGGAGTAACCACCGCGAGGAGGGGGAGGGCGCTCCTGTGGAGCACCTCAGAGATGTGACTTACTCCACTCTGCGCCAGCTTGCATTGTTGACTTCGCGTCGCAATGAGCGCATCCTGCCATTCCATCTTGCACCTTGGGCTGTTCCCTTGGTCAAGGAGTTCCCTGGTCGCGTCCACCTTCGACTATGTCCCAAGAAGGTGAACAAGGCTAAGGCAGCTCAAGAACACATTGAGAGAGAGAGATATTCTTCATTTTAGACTGCGTAAGCAGGCTACATACATGATATGAGCACAAGACACAGTGACTGTACTACTGCAAGTACAGACAATCGAAGATGTTGGGCAGTTGGGGGGGGGATCTAAAGGTGGTTGTAAAGGGATTGAGCAGAAATATTTTGGGTGAGACGAGGGGTGGGTGTCAGGATATCAGAGTGCAGTGAGGTCAAACAGGCATAAAAGCATGGGAAGGACCTAGAGCATGGAATAAATTAGTATAAATAACTTAAGGGAGTCCCAGGCTCCTGATGGAGCACATGAGACAAGTGGCTCGCCCAATGAGCGAGCAGATGTTGGTCAAGGAGGATGAGGGTCGGCAATTCCCGAGCCTGGCAAGGCCAGGATCGGAAACAGCCGTTTGCACAGCCACTGATCGGAAAAATCCGAGCCTGCGCTGGATAGTCTCGGAAATTTCCGATAAATGGCGCCGAGGATGCCTGAGGGCATCCCAGAGTCTTGTTGAGGAATCAATTGCAGAGGTGAAGTGGATGAGGTTGGGTGAGGCAGTGCCCACTTGCAGACAAGCGCACCGCAACATGATCAGAGTCATGTGGAGCCACAGCGCAGCTATGGTCCTCCCAACCCAGGGTGGATGGATTAAGGGTTCTGCGGCGGTGGTTCACCAGATTTGGTGAACGCACCTGATGACTGGATGAATTTGGCCAGGGCAGTGATGCCCTTGCGCGTGCTGAGTAGCGCGTGCGTACCATTGAGGTCAGGCCTCAAGGCAGCAAGGTGGTGGCGGTGGTCATCATAGCGCTCGCAATCCAAAAGGATATGATCGCGAGTCTGCAAGTGCTTGCCACAAGGGCAGGCAACATCCTCTGTAGGAACATGGCGCTGGTAGTACTCGCCCATGAAAGCATGTCCAAGGCGGCACTGAGTCACCAGACCATAGAGGCGTCGCGGCAAAGCGTCGAAATGCGGTGGGGGCTTGAGCTTGGGTGGTCCATGAGACGCCTTCGCATACAAGCCCCTGGGTGGTGACTCTGCAAAGTCCTCAAGCCAAGACTCTAGGACTTCCTCTTTGGAGCACCTCCTGAGGTAGGCATAAGTGGCCCAGCGCGGACCCTGCATGTGAGCAGCCTCCTTGGCCAACTGATCTGCTCGCTCATTGCCCTTTATGCCAATATGGCTGGGGACCCACGAGACAGTTACCTCATGTGAGGCATCAGAAGCCAGAAACTCGCGAGCAAGCTCGCAAAAAGTAATAGAAAAGTGTTGAGAAGGGCCAGGGCGCTCCTGAAGGATGGCCCCAACCGACGAAGAGTTATCAGCAAAGAAGTGAAGATGGGTGCAGGTACCAAGCTGGATGTCCATGTGCTGGAGGTGCCCCATCGCTGCAGACAGGGCATGCATCTCTGCATCATAGACTTCAGACTTGGCGCCCATTGGGATGCGCCCAGTCGCCTCCTCCTGCCCACCAAGGTAGGCAACAAAACCGGCCCCGGTGCTGCGACCAGTGCCAGTCTCTAGGAGGGAGCCATCTGTGTAGAAGATGAGGTTGGACTCGCTGAGCTGAAGGCGCTCTACGAGTGCAATGTGTTCTTGAGCTGCCTTAGCCTTGTTCACCTTCTTGGGACATAATCGAAGGTGGACGCGGCCAGGAAACTGCTTGACCAAGAGGATGGCCCAAGGTGCAAGATGGAATGGCAGAATGCGCTCATTGCGAGGCGAGGTCAGCAATGCCATTTGGCGCAGGGTGGAGAATGTGATGTCCTTGTCATGTGCCACTGGGGCGCCCTCCCCCTCCTCGCGGTGGTTACTCCATGAGGAAGGGAGGCGCTGCAGGACAGGACTGCGAGGTCCGAGCTTGTGGAGGCGAGCAGCAGTGTCGCGATCCACCTTGTCCAGCACCTTGGCGATTGGGGGAATGGCCGCCTCAATCTCAAGGGCATAGATGGGCGAAGTCTTGAAGACAGCACAGATCATGCGCAGACACAAGTTCTGAACACGACCCATCTGCTCCTCCTGCCACTTCGCACGCGTCCACCATACTGCAGAAGCATAGATGAGAATGGGGCGAATGCAGGCAATGTAAAGCCGTCGCATGTGGCCTTGGTGAAGACCACGAACAGTGTTAGCAAGCATGCGCATGGCCATGGCAGCCTTGCGCGCTTTGGCACATGCCTTCTCCACATGTGCACGAAAAGTCAACTTGGGGTCAAAGAAGACACCCAGCCAACGCACAACTGGCAGAGGGCGCAGGCGAGCGACCTGGCCTTGTCCTATAGTTCTCCTGGGGCCCGCACCAGAGCGCTGGGTCCAGACGCGGCAAGCTGAGTCGCACATCGTGTGGGACCCAGCACAATGGGGGCAGCACAGACGAGTGTGACCACAGTGGGCCAAACCCTCATGGGCGTCGGTGAAGAAGTCGCACTCACCACAGCGGTGCTCAGAGGTCACGTGCCTCTCAGCACACAGGCCGCAGCGAGGGGGTTGGGTGCAAGCACGCACCGAGTGCTCCAGACTGCAGCAGTTGGAGCAGGGGCGAGGTCGACCAGAGTCGCGGAAACGACGAACGCGCATCGCATGACCAAAGAACGTAGTCAAGATCCTCCTCGTGCAAGAAGGACAGCAGCACTGAGCCAGAGCCCTGCTCAGCGACACGGTCAGGGGGAGTCATCCACATGGGGGGAGCAGCCCAGGCAAACTGGTGGGCGACGAACTCCTCCACCTCAGCCTGCAGCGCCTGCGACGAAGGCAAGGGCTGGGCGAGGTCTGGAGGAACCACATCAGGCACAACGGCCTTGTACCATATGCTGTCACGAGCAGCACCAGAATAAGCGGCCTCCTTGGGCAGGAAGGCAGAGGCAATGAGGGTGGAGTGGGGCTCCAAGTCGGCAGCAGTCAACCCCGGCTTCGCAAAGACAACCACATTGCCTGAGCGAGTTAGGTCAACACCACTCACCCCTAGCTTGGGATGAGGGGCACGAGCAGCGGTGATGTTGGCAAGGGCAGTGTTGATGGCCAGGCGAGTGGCAGCAGCATTCTGGACGGCATGTCGAACTTCCTGACTAGGCTTCACCATAAGGATCAACCTGCCAGGGTGGTGGCGAGCGCGTGGAGTGGCGGCAGCAGGCGCAGGAGGTGCTGGAGGTGGTGCTGGAGTGGGCTGGGCGACGCGAGAGGCATAAGATGCCTTGGCAGGACGAGGTGGAGCAACTGGTGCAGCAGCAGCAGCAGGAGCAGCATCAACTGGGCGAGCAGCAAGGACCCCCTTAAGGGCCCCCACCTCAGCAGTGAGCTTCTTGAGCTCGGCCTGCTGTGCCAGAAGCATGTTGGAGGTCGAGGAGTCCACCACAAAGCGAGCCAAGTCCTCAATCTTGCTACCAAGGGCAGGCACCAGGTCCCTGCACAAATACATCGCTTTAAGCAAAGTTACGGCGCGGTAGCAGCCCTCCTCCTGGTATCCAAGTTCTGGGAGATCGGCTCGAAGTGTGGCAGCAAGAAGCTCTGCATTGTCAGCCTGTAGAGCTGCCTCATAGGCTTCTCCAGGCTTGAGGGCCTGTTCCTCCATTTCCTCATCAGAAAAGGAACCAGCAGCATCCTGGGCCTCCTGAGCACCACTAGGGGCACCCAGGGCCGAGGTTTGGTGGGCAGGGGTCGAGGGGTGGGCAAGCTGGCCAGGTGGGGCACGAGGAGCAGGCAATTCGAAGTCCGATGTCGGAGTTTGAACAGTGAAAATTTGCGCCCCCTGGGGGGCAGGGACACCACCAGAGCTCAACCAGGCGGTCTGGGAGCTTCCCCCTTGGAGGGTGGGGTCCTGGGGTCCAACAGAGCTGGGGCTGACAGTTGGTTTGAGCTTTTTAGGCCCAGAAATGGGCCTGGGAGGGCCTGAAGATCCAGGAGGACCACCAAAGCTCTCCAAGGCCCCAGAAGGGCGCTTTTGGGCCCTGTAGAGGTGGGCTGTGTTGCCAGAGGATGGGGCATGGCCCTGCTGGGGGCCAGAGGCGAGGGGTGGTGCTGGTGCTGGCTGGGCAGGCAGTGACTGGCCACCAAGTCCCTGGCCACCATGCTGGACTGCAGTGTGGCCAGGCCTCCCCTGGGGACGTCCAGATTGACCATCTGGACCCCCTGGGTGACTGGTAGGGCGAGTGGAAGAGGACAGAGTGCTCCAGAGGTAGACTTCCTCTGACCAGGTGATGGTAAGAGGACAAGAGGCCCACTCGCGAGGAGGTGTATGAGGGCATCTTTGGTCCAGACCCCAGCAAAGCGCCAGGTGACGAGGGAGAGAGAGAGAGACATTCTTCATTTTTAGACTGTGTAAGCAGGCTACATACATAATACGAGCACGAGACACAGTGACTGCACTACTGCAAGTGCAGACAATCGAAGGTGTGGGGCAGTTGGGGGGTCTGAAGGAGTTGTAGAGGGATTGAGCAGAAAAGTTGTGGGTGAGACGAGGGGAGGGTGTCAAGATGTCAGAATACAGTAGAGTCAAGCGGTCATAGGGGCATAGAACAGAACACAACATAAAGGAACTGGGGCATAGGATAAGTTAGTATAAATAGCATAAGGGAGTCCCTAGTGCTGATGAGGCACATGAGACAAGTGGCTCGCTCAATGAGCAAGTAGATGTTAGTCAAGGAGGCTACTCCAGGCAAAGTCCAGAGCAAGCCAAAGTCACATAACTCGAAAGACACCAAGAGCGCATCTCAGAGTCTTGTTGAGGAATCATTGCAGAGGTAATGTGGATAAGGTTGGGTGAGGCAATGCCCACTTGCAGACAAGGCGCACCACAACATGATCAGAGTCATGTGGAGCCACAGCGCAGCTATGGTCCTCCCAACCCAGAGTGGATGGATTAAGGGTTCTGTGGGGGTGGCTCACCAGACTTGGTGAACGCACCTGATGACTGGATGAACTTGGCCAGGGCAGTGATGCCCTTAGCAGTGCTGAGTAGCGCATGCGTGCCATTAAGGTCAGGCCTCAAGGCAGCAAGATGGTGGCGATGGTCATCATAGCGCTCGCAATCCAAGAGGATATGATCGCGAGTCTGCAAGTGCTTACCACAAGGGCAGGCAACATCCTCTGTAGGAACATGGCGCTGGTAGTACTCGCCCATGAAAGCATGTCCAAGGCGGCACTGAGTCACCAGACCATAGAGGCGTCGCGGCAAAGCGTCAAAATGAGGTGGGGGCTTGAGCTTTGGCGCTCCATGAGACGCCTTCGCATACAAGCCCCTGGGTGGGGACTCTGCAAAGTCCTCAAGCCAAGACTCCAAGACACCCTCTTTAGAGCGTCTCCTGAGATATGCATAAGTGGCCCAACGCGGACCTGGCATGTGAGCAGCCTCCTTGGCCAACTGATCTGCTCGCTCATTGCCCCTTATGCCAATATGGCTGGGGACCCAGGAGACAGTCACCTCATGTGAGGCATCAGAGACCAGGAACTCGCGAGCAAGCTCGCAGAAAGTAATAGAGAAGTGTTGAGCAGGGCCAGGGCGCTCCTGAAGGATGGCCCCAACCGAAGAAGAGTTGTTAGCAAAGAAGTGTGAGATATGCATAAGTGGCCCAACGCGGACCTGGCATGTGAGCAGCCTCCTTGGCCAACTGATCTGCTCGCTCATTGCCCCTTATGCCAATATGGCTGGGGACCCAGGAGACAGTCACCTCATGTGAGGCATCAGAGACCAGGAACTCGCGAGCAAGCTCGCAGAAAGTAATAGAGAAGTGTTGAGCAGGGCCAGGGCGCTCCTGAAGGATGGCCCCAACCGAAGAAGAGTTGTCAGCAAAGAAGTGAAGATGAGTGCAAGTACCAAGTTGGATGTCCATGTGCTGGAGGTGCCCCATCGCTGCAGACAGGGCATGCATCTCTGCATCATAGACTTCAGACTTGGCCCCCATTGGGATGCGCCCAGTCGCCTCCTCCTGCCCACCAAGGTAGGCAACAAAACCAGCACCAGTACTTCGACCAGTGCCAGTCTCTAGAAGAGAGCCATCTGTGTAGAAGATGAGGTTAGACTCGCTGAGCTGAAGACGCTCTACAAGTGCAATGTGTTCTTGAGCAGCCTTAGCCTTGTTCACCTTCTTGGGACACAATCGAAGGTGGACGCGACCAGGGAACTCCTTGACCAAGGGAACAGCCCAAGGTGCAAGATGGAATGGCAGAATGCGCTCATTGCGACGCGAAGTCAGCAATGCAAGTTGGCGCAGAGTGGAGTAAGTCACATCTCTGTGGTGTTCCACAGGAGCGCCCTTCCCCTCCTCACGGTGGTTACTCCACAAGGGAGGGAGGCGCTGCAGAACAGGACTGCGAGGGCCCAGTTTGGGGAGGCGAGCAGCAGTGTCGCGATCCACCTTGTCCAGCACCTTGGCAATTGGGGGAATGGCCGCCTCAATCTCAAGGGCATAGATGGGCGAGGTCTTGAAGACAGCACAGATCATGCGCAGACACAAGTTCTGAACACGACCCATCTGCTCCTCCTGCCACTTCGCTCGCGTCCACCATACTGCAGAAGCATAGATGAGAATGGGGCGAATGCAGGCAATGTAGAGCCGTCGCATGTGGCCCTGGTGAAGACCACGAACAGTGTTAGCGAGCATGCGCATGGCCATGGCAGCCTTGCGCGCTTTGGCACATGCCTTCTCCACATGTGCACGAAAAGTCAACTTGGGGTCAAAGAAGATCCCCAGCCAACGCACAACTGGCAGAGGGCGCAGGCGAGCGACCTGGCCTTGCCCTGTGGAGTAAGTCATAGAGTAAGTGTCGTCCTCCTTCAAGTCAGCAAAGGAAGGATCTCTAGTGCGCCAAGTGTGGTGCATGAGCTCGCACTTGTCCAGGTCTGGCTGGAGACCAGCGCCATTGAACCATTCACGCACGAGGATGAACGAGTAGCGGAGCTCCTGGGTGTTCAGCTCCAGGCTGTCAGAGTGCACTGTGATGCGCCCATCATCCACATATAGGAAGAGGGTGGGTGCCACAAATGAAGGATGGTCCTCCTGCATGAGCTCCTCGCGTGCAGCGCGGCGCCCTTGCATGAACTCAATGAGTCCGGTGGAGTAGAATGCAGATAGGATGCCAGACACAGGCGAGCCCTGGGGGACGCCATTGTGTACTGGCTTACAACTGGAGAGCTTGCCATCCAAGCAGATGGACGCCACTCTGTCTTGCAAGAAGGAGGCCACCCACTGTACCATGGGCAGAGGCACTCTCTTCTCGCGAAGAACATTGAGCAGGCGCTTGTGGTTGACAAAGTCAAAGTAACCCTTGATGTCAAAGGTCAAAGAACTTGTCACCAGCCCCTTGTCGCGCGCAGTCTGGATGTCATGAGTGTAGCAGAGCGCAGCATCCACAGTAGAAGACGCAGGCATGGCGCCAAACTGGTTGGGATGCACAAGTCCCATGGCAGAGGCCATGTAGGTGAAGCGCTTGGCCTGAATGCGCTCCAAGACCTTTCCCAAGCAAACAAGCAGGGTAATGAGTCTGTAAGACCGCGGATTAGACCAGTCGGTCTTGCCCGCTTTCTTAAGCACAAAGGCAATGGCGCGGCGCCATCTCTTTGGGTGGTAACCCCAGAGAGCGCACATGGATATCAGCAAGTAGATCTCGTCTTCTGAGACATCCCAAGCCCAGCGCAGGCCAACATAGGACACACCCTCGTCGCCTGGCGCTTTGCTGGGGTCTGGACCAAAGATGCCCTCATACACCTCCTCGCGAGTGACCTCCTTGTAGGGAATGTCCTCTGGGTGTGGAGTAGTGAGCTCTGGCTCATCCAGGCCGCCTATGTGTGGAGGCGGCTGGTAGAGCGTGTCTCTGAGCGCATCACACTTCTCTGCATGAGTGCGCGCATGTGTGCCATCTGGACGACGAATGTCTGGAGAGCGGTACCCTCGACGACCCTGAGACCACTTGCGCATGTCCCAGATGTCCTCGACAGTCGCCTCCTCCACGACCTTGTTCCAGTAAGCAGTCCTGGTGCGCTTGATAAGGCGCTTGTGGTAGTTGCGCTCTCGAGCTGCATCTGCACTAAGGAGGCGGTTGGGACGACCAGCCTCCTTTGCAAACTTGCGAGCCGCAATCTCTGCATCATGTGCCCGCTGCCTGCTAGCAGTGAGCTCTGGAGTCCACCAAGGCTGGGAGCGCTTTGAGGGACGCTTCTTGGGCACAGTGGCCTCAGTGGCGCCGCTCAAAGCATCATGCATTGCTGCACACGCTCGCTCCAGCAACCCAGTGTTGCGAACGGCCTTGGGCGCATTTCGCAACTCTGTGAAGACATCAGCATGACTGTCCATGCGCTCCTTGAAGTCGCGCTTGAACTTGTCAGCTTCAGCAGCCTTGAAGTTGTAACCAGGATGGGAGTCAAGCTCGACCTCCTCCTGGCCAGAGTCAAACACCCAAGAGACGGTGTGGTGATCAGAGAAGTCATGGACCTGGTCAGACACTCCAAAGTCTGCCAGAACCCCAAGAGCGGCCATCTCGTCATTCTGCCAGACCAAGTCCAGAACAGAAGACTGAGTGTGGTCGTCCTTGCGCCAAGTGGGCACATCTGGGTCATTGAGCAGGGAGAAGCCATGCTCCTCCATCCACTCGAGCATCTGCTCGCCTCCCCTTGAAGAGGCCTGCGCAAACGAGTCCCACGCATGGTGGTGCTCATTCGCATCCATCGCAATTGCAATGGGCATGTCAGGGAGCACAACAGACTTGAACCGCTCAAAAGTGTGGCCCTGTCGCTGCGCCTCCTGGGGGGCATCCTGGTTGTAAAGCAATACAAGTAAATAAGGAGTGCGTGTGCCCTGTCGGATCTCGAGGATGAGGAAGTCGAGATCCTGGGTCAAGTCATAACGATTGAACACTTCAACATCGGTCCGCGTGCTCGACGCATACGCAAAAACGCGCGGCCGCTCTGCAGCAGGCACACTCTGCACAGGGAGGATGGGGTAGTAACCTGCAGGCTCCTTGACAAAGAAGTGCGGCGCATCAGGTTCATCCCCAATGCGCCACCAAGGTTCGGTGATTAGGTAGAGGTCAGGGGCAAACTGAGTCGAGTAGGACGACCCAGGAGTAAAGAGAGCGAGTTGAGAGAGATTATGGCGGCGAGTATTGGTCAAGGAAACGCAAATAGGACGAGTTGTCTCTATCATGCAGTCTCCTTGTCTTTGCCCTTGTCCTTGCGCTTCTTGGCTTTGGCTGCAGCAGCCTCGGCCTCATCGCCAGTGGTATCATCAGCACCCTGCTCCTTGGACGCCTTTGCTGCCTCCTTGGTCGCAGCGCGGCTCTTGGGGCGCACCTGCTTGGGTGCACCACCAGTCTTTGCCACATTGTGCTTGGGCTTGCGCAGCGCATTGCGACGCCGCTCCCAGATCTTGCACTGAGGAGAACGAACAACATGCTCGCCTCCACAATGAGGACACTTGAGCTTGGTGTGCTCGCAATGAGTGCCAGGTGTGTGCGAATGCGAGGGGGAGTAGAAATCACACTCCATCCCATCGCAGGAGTGGTTGACTGTGGTGTGGTCGTTGGAGCCGCACACCCCGCAGCGCTTGGGCTTCTCGCAAATGCGAGCAGTGTGGTCAAAGCCACAACAGTTGTCACAAATGCGGACGCGAGGAGCGTCCTCAAAGCGACGCGCAGAGCAGAGTTGCCCAAAGACAGAGACAGAGTGCTCAATGGCATGGCGCGCATCGGCCTCAGTGTGGAATGCAAGAATGAGTGACGCCTTCTTCTTTGTGGCCAAGTCTGCAGCGCTCCCCAGCCAGCGCGGCTGAGTAGCCCAGTCATACTTGTGGTCGTTCCACTCAGTCAAGTCTGCAAGGATCTCCAACCCAGAGGGCAGACCGTCGATATCATGCACTCGAGTTGAGACACCATTGACAAGCACTTGATACCAAGGCTCATCGCGCTCGCCCTTGATGTAGAGGCTCGAGTCTGGCAAGATGGCAGAGGCAATGGCCTCGGAGTGCTCCAGGAGCTTCTTGACCTCTTACCATAACCTGGTTTGAGGCAGTGACGCTTGTGCTGTGTTCAAGACTTCGCCCATCTATGCCCTTGAGATTGAGGCGGCCATTCCCCCAATTGCCAAGGTGCTGGACAAGGTGGATCGCGACACTGCTGCTCGCCTCCACAAACTGGGCCCTCGTAGTCCTGTTCTGCAGCGCCTCCCTCCCTCATGGAGTAACCACCGTGAGGTGGGAGAGAGATATTCTTCTTGTTTAGACTGTGTGAGCAGGCTACATACATAATACGAGCACAAGACACAGTGACTGCACTACTGCAAGTACAGACAGGCGAAGGTGTGGGGCAGTTGGGGGGTCTAAATGAGTTGTAGAGGGATTGAGCAAAAAGGGTTTGGGTGAGAAGAGGGTTGGGTGTCAAGATGTCAGGGTACAGTAAGGTCAATCAGGCATAGGGGCACATGGGAATATAGAGAGAGGAACGAATCAAGAAACATCCATGGCAGTGTCCTCCTGGCCACCACCACGCTTCCTTCTAGTTCTCCTGGGGCTCGCACCAGAGCGCTGGGTCCAGACGCGGCAAGCTGAGTCGCACATCGCGTGGGACCCAGCACAATGGGGGCAGCGAAGACGAGTATGACCACAGTGGGCCAGACCCTCATGGGCGTCGGCGAAGAAGTCGCACTCGCCACAGCGGTGCTCAGAGGTCACGTGCCTCTCAGCACACAGGCCGCAGCGAGGGGGTTGGGTGCAAGCACGCGCCGAGTGCTCCAGACTGCAGCAGTTGGAGCAGGGGCGAGGTCGACCAGAGTCGCGAAAACGACGAGCGCGCATCGCATGACCAAAGAGGAAGACTCCATTCCTCAGAACGTAGTCAAGATCCTCCTCACGCAAGAAGGACAGCAGCACTGAGCCAGAGCCCTGCTCAGCGACACGGTCAGGGGGGGTCATCCACATAGGGGGAGCAGCCCAGGAGAACTGGTGGGCGACGAACTCCTCCACCTCAGCCTGAAGCGCCTGCGACGAAGGCAGGGGCTGGGCGAGGTCTGGAGGGACCACATCAGGCACAACGGCCTTGTACCATACGCTGTCACGAGCAGCACCAGAATAGGCGGCCTCCTTGGGCAGGAAGGCAGAGGCAATGAGGGTGGAGTGGGGCTCCAAGTCGGCAGCAGTTAACCCCGGCTTCGCAAAGACAACTACATTGCCTGAGCGAGTGAGGTCAACACCACTCACCCCTAGCTTGGGATGAGGGGCACGACCAGCAGTGATGTTGGCAAGGGCGGTGTTGATGGCCAGGCGAGTGGCAGCGGCATTCTGGACGGCATGTCGAACTTCCTGACTAGGCTTCACCATAAGGATCAACCTGCCAGGGTGGTGGCGAGCGCGTGGAGTGGTGGCAGCAGGCACAGAAGGTGCTGGAGGTGGTGCTGGAGTGGGCTGGGCAACCTTAGAGGCATAGGATGCCTTGGCAGGACGAGGTGGGGCTGCTGGTGCAGCAGCAGCAGCAGGAGCAGCAACAACTGGGCGAGCAGCAAGGGCCCCCTTGAGGGCCCCCACCTCAGCAGTGAGCTTTTTGAGCTCTGCCTGCTGCGCCAGAAGCATGTCGTTCGTTGAGGAGTGCATCACAAAGCGAGCCAAGTCCTCAATCTTGCTACCAAGGGCAGGCACCAGGTCCCTGCACAAATACATCGCTTTAAGTAAAGTTACGGCGTGGTGGCAATCCCCCTCCTGGTATGCAAGTTCTGGGAGATCGGCTCGAAGTGCGGCAGCAAGACGCTCTGCATTGTCAGCCTGTAGAGCTGCCTCATAGGCTTCTCCAGGCTTAAGGGCCTGTTCCTCCATTTCCTCATCAGAAGAGGCAGCAGCAGCATCCTGGGCCTCCTGAGCACCACTAGGGGCACCCAGGGCCGAGGTTTGGTGGGCAGAGGTCGAGGGGTGGGCAAATTGGCCAGAGGGAGGACGAGGAGCAGCCAATTCAAAGTCCGCTCTCGGAGTTTGAACTGTAAAAATTTGCGCCCCCTGGGGGGCAGGGACACCACCAGAGCTCAACCAGTCGGTTTGGGAGCTTCCCCCTTGGGGGGTGGGGTCCTGGGGTCCAAGAGAGCTGGTGCTGACAGTTGGTTTGAGCTTTTTAGGCCCAGAAATGGGCCTGGGAGGGCCTGAAGATCCAGATGAACCTCCAGAGCTCTCCAAGGCCCCAGAAGGGCGCTTTTGGGCCCTGTAGAGGTGGGCTGTGTTGCCAGAGGATGGGGCATGGCCCTGCTGGGGGCCAGAGGCAAGGGCAGGTGCTGGTGCTGGCTGGGCAGGCAGTGACTGGCCACCACCTCCCTGGGCACCCTGCTGAGCTGCAGGATGGCCAGAGCGTCTACCTGGGGGCCCAGACTGGCTGTCTGGACCCCCAGGATGACTGGTAGGGCGAGTGGAAGATGACAGGGTGCTCCAGAGGTAGACTTCCTCTGACCAGGTGATGGTAAGAGGACAAGAGGCTCCGAGCCCTGGGGGTGTGCACTGGCTTGCAACTGGAGAGCTTCCCATCCAAACAGATGGACGCCTCTCTGTCTTGCAAGAAAGAGGCCACCCACTGCACCATGGGCAGAGGCACTCTCTTCTCGCGAAGAACATTGAGTAGGCGCTTGTGGTTCACAAAGTCAAAGTAACCCTTGATGTCAAAGGTCAAAGAACTTGTCACCAGCCCCTTGTCGCGCGCAGTCTGGATGTCATGAGTGTAGCAGAGCGCAGCATCCACAGTAGAAGATGCAGGCATGGCGCCAAACTGGTTGGGATGCACAAGTCCCATGGCAGAGGCCATGTAAGTAAAGCGCTTGGCCTGAATGCGCTCCAAGACCTTTCCCAAGCAAACAAGCAAGGTAATGAGTCTGTAAGACCGCGGATTAGACCAGTCGGTCTTGCCCGCTTTCTTAAGCACAAAGGCAATGGCGCGGCGCCATCTCTTTGGGTGGTAGCCCCAGAGAGCGCACATGGATATCAGCAAGTAGATCTCGTCCTCTGAGACATCCCAAGCCCAGCGCAGGCCAACATAGGACACACCCTCGTCACCTGGCGCTTTGCTGGGGTCTGGACCAAAGATGCCCTCATACACCTCCTCTCGAGTGACCTCCTTGTAGGGAATGTCCTCTGGGTGTGGAGTAGTGAGTTCTGGCTCGTCCAAGTTGTCTATGTGAGGAGGCGGCTGGTAGAGCGTGTCTCTGAGCGCATCACACTTCTCTGCATGAGTGCGCGCATGTGTGCCATCTGGACGACGAATGTCTGGAGAGCGGTACCCTCGACGACCCTGAGACCACTTGCGCATGTCCCAGATGTCCTCGACAGTCGCCTCCTCCACGACCTTGTTCCAGTAAGCAGTCCTGGTGCGCTTGATAAGGCGCTTGTGGTAGTTGCGCTCTCGAGCTGCATCTGCACTAAGGAGGCGGTTGGGACGACCAGCCTCCTTTGCAAACTTGCGAGCCGCAATCTCTGCATCATGTGCCCGCTGCCTGCTAGCAGTGAGCTCTGGAGTCCACCAAGGCTGGGAGCGCTTTGAGGGACGCTTCTTGGGCACAGTGGCCTCAGTGGCGCCGCTCAAAGCATCATGCATTGCTGCACACGCTCGCTCCAGCAACCCAGTGTTGCGAACGGCCTTGGGCGCATTTCGCAACTCTGTGAAGACATCAGCATGACTGTCCATGCGCTCCTTGAAGTCGCGCTTGAACTTGTCAGCTTCAGCAGCCTTGAAGTTGTAACCAGGATGGGAGTCAAGCTCGACCTCCTCCTGGCCAGAGTCAAACACCCAAGAGACGGTGTGGTGATCAGAGAAGTCATGGACCTGGTCAGACACTCCAAAGTCTGCCAGAACCCCAAGAGCGGCCATCTCGTCATTCTGCCAGACCAAGTCCAGAACAGAAGACTGAGTGTGGTCGTCCTTGCGCCAAGTGGGCACATCTGGGTCATTGAGCAGGGAGAAGCCATGCTCCTCCATCCACTCGAGCATCTGCTCGCCTCCCCTTGAAGAGGCCTGCGCAAACGAGTCCCACGCATGGTGGTGCTCATTCGCATCCATCGCAATTGCAATGGGCATGTCAGGAAGCACAACAGACTTGAACCGCTCAAAAGTGCGGCCCTGTCGCTGCGCCTCCTGGGGGGCATCCTGGTTGTAAAGCAATACAAGTAAATAAGGAGTGCGTGTGCCCTGTCGGATCTCGAGGATGAGGAAGTCGAGATCCTGGGTCAAGTCATAACGATTGAACACTTCAACATCGGTCCGCGTGCTCGACGCATACGCAAAAACGCGCGGCCGCTCTGCAGCAGGCACACTCTGCACAGGGAGGATGGGGTAGTAACCTGCAGGCTCCTTGACAAAGAAGTGCGGCGCATCAGGTTCATCCCCAATGCGCCACCAAGGTTCGGTGATTAGGTAGAGGTCAGGGGCAAACTGAGTCGAGTAGGACGACCCAGGAGTAAAGAGAGCGAGTTGAGAGAGATTATGGCGGCGAGTATTGGTCAAGGAAACGCAAATAGGACGAGTTGTCTCTATCATGCAGTCTCCTTGTCTTTGCCCTTGTCCTTGCGCTTCTTGGCTTTGGCTGCAGCAGCCTCGGCCTCATCGCCAGTGGTATCATCAGCACCCTGCTCCTTGGACGCCTTTGCTGCCTCCTTGGTCGCAGCGCGGCTCTTGGGGCGCACCTGCTTGGGTGCACCACCAGTCTTTGCCACATTGTGCTTGGGCTTGCGCAGCGCATTGCGACGCCGCTCCCAGATCTTGCACTGAGGAGAACGAACAACATGCTCGCCTCCACAATGAGGACACTTGAGCTTGGTGTGCTCGCAATGAGTGCCAGGTGTGTGCGAATGCGAGGGGGAGTAGAAATCACACTCCATCCCATCGCAGGAGTGGTTGACTGTGGTGTGGTCGTTGGAGCCGCACACCCCGCAGCGCTTGGGCTTCTCGCAAATGCGAGCAGTGTGGTCAAAGCCACAACAGTTGTCACAAATGCGGACGCGAGGAGCGTCCTCAAAGCGACGCGCAGAGCAGAGTTGCCCAAAGACAGAGACAGAGTGCTCAATGGCATGGCGCGCATCGGCCTCAGTGTGGAATGCAAGAATGAGTGACGCCTTCTTCTTTGTGGCCAAGTCTGCAGCGCTCCCCAGCCAGCGCGGCTGAGTAGCCCAGTCATACTTGTGGTCGTTCCACTCAGTCAAGTCTGCAAGGATCTCCAACCCAGAGGGCAGACCGTCGATATCATGCACTCGAGTTGAGACACCATTGACAAGCACTTGATACCAAGGCTCATCGCGCTCGCCCTTGATGTAGAGGCTCGAGTCTGGCAAGATGGCAGAGGCAATGGCCTCGGAGTGCTCCAGGAGCTTCTTGACCTCTTACCATAACCTGGTTTGAGGCAGTGACGCTTGTGCTGTGTTCAAGACTTCGCCCATCTATGCCCTTGAGATTGAGGCGGCCATTCCCCCAATTGCCAAGGTGCTGGACAAGGTGGATCGCGACACTGCTGCTCGCCTCCACAAACTGGGCCCTCGTAGTCCTGTTCTGCAGCGCCTCCCTCCCTCATGGAGTAACCACCGTGAGGTGGGAGAGAGATATTCTTCTTGTTTAGACTGTGTGAGCAGGCTACATACATAATACGAGCACAAGACACAGTGACTGCACTACTGCAAGTACAGACAGGCGAAGGTGTGGGGCAGTTGGGGGGTCTAAATGAGTTGTAGAGGGATTGAGCAAAAAGGGTTTGGGTGAGAAGAGGGTTGGGTGTCAAGATGTCAGGGTACAGTAAGGTCAATCAGGCATAGGGGCACATGGGAATATAGAGAGAGGAACGAATCAAGAAACATCCATGGCAGTGTCCTCCTGGCCACCACCACGCTTCCTTCTAGTTCTCCTGGGGCTCGCACCAGAGCGCTGGGTCCAGACGCGGCAAGCTGAGTCGCACATCGCGTGGGACCCAGCACAATGGGGGCAGCGAAGACGAGTATGACCACAGTGGGCCAGACCCTCATGGGCGTCGGCGAAGAAGTCGCACTCGCCACAGCGGTGCTCAGAGGTCACGTGCCTCTCAGCACACAGGCCGCAGCGAGGGGGTTGGGTGCAAGCACGCGCCGAGTGCTCCAGACTGCAGCAGTTGGAGCAGGGGCGAGGTCGACCAGAGTCGCGAAAACGACGAGCGCGCATCGCATGACCAAAGAGGAAGACTCCATTCCTCAGAACGTAGTCAAGATCCTCCTCACGCAAGAAGGACAGCAGCACTGAGCCAGAGCCCTGCTCAGCGACACGGTCAGGGGGGGTCATCCACATAGGGGGAGCAGCCCAGGAGAACTGGTGGGCGACGAACTCCTCCACCTCAGCCTGAAGCGCCTGCGACGAAGGCAGGGGCTGGGCGAGGTCTGGAGGGACCACATCAGGCACAACGGCCTTGTACCATACGCTGTCACGAGCAGCACCAGAATAGGCGGCCTCCTTGGGCAGGAAGGCAGAGGCAATGAGGGTGGAGTGGGGCTCCAAGTCGGCAGCAGTTAACCCCGGCTTCGCAAAGACAACTACATTGCCTGAGCGAGTGAGGTCAACACCACTCACCCCTAGCTTGGGATGAGGGGCACGAGCAGCAGTGATGTTGGCAAGGGCGGTGTTGATGGCCAGGCGAGTGGCAGCGGCATTCTGGACGGCATGTCGAACTTCCTGACTAGGCTTCACCATAAGGATCAACCTGCCAGGGTGGTGGCGAGCGCGTGGAGTGGTGGCAGCAGGCACAGAGGGTGCTGGAGGTGGTGCTGGAGTGGGCTGGGCGACCTTAGAGGCATAGGATGCCTTGGCAGGACGAGGTGGGGCTGCTGGTGCAGCAGCAGCAGCAGGAGCAGCAACAACTGGGCGAGCAGCAAGGGCCCCCTTGAGGGCCCCCACCTCAGCAGTGAGCTTTTTGAGCTCTGCCTGCTGCGCCAGAAGCATGTCGTTCGTTGAGGAGTGCATCACAAAGCGAGCCAAGTCCTCAATCTTGCTACCAAGGGCAGGCACCAGGTCCCTGCACAAATACATCGCTTTAAGTAAAGTTACGGCGTGGTGGCAATCCCCCTCCTGGTATGCAAGTTCTGGGAGATCGGCTCGAAGTGCGGCAGCAAGACGCTCTGCATTGTCAGCCTGTAGAGCTGCCTCATAGGCTTCTCCAGGCTTAAGGGCCTGTTCCTCCATTTCCTCATCAGAAGAGGCAGCAGCAGCATCCTGGGCCTCCTGAGCACCACTAGGGGCACCCAGGGCCGAGGTTTGGTGGGCAGAGGTCGAGGGGTGGGCAAATTGGCCAGAGGGAGGACGAGGAGCAGCCAATTCAAAGTCCGCTCTCGGAGTTTGAACTGTAAAAATTTGCGCCCCCTGGGGGGCAGGGACACCACCAGAGCTCAACCAGTCGGTTTGGGAGCTTCCCCCTTGGGGGGTGGGGTCCTGGGGTCCAAGAGAGCTGGTGCTGACAGTTGGTTTGAGCTTTTTAGGCCCAGAAATGGGCCTGGGAGGGCCTGAAGATCCAGATGAACCTCCAGAGCTCTCCAAGGCCCCAGAAGGGCGCTTTTGGGCCCTGTAGAGGTGGGCTGTGTTGCCAGAGGATGGGGCATGGCCCTGCTGGGGGCCAGAGGCAAGGGCAGGTGCTGGTGCTGGCTGGGCAGGCAGTGACTGGCCACCACCTCCCTGGGCACCCTGCTGAGCTGCAGGATGGCCAGAGCGTCTACCTGGGGGCCCAGACTGGCTGTCTGGACCCCCAGGATGACTGGTAGGGCGAGTGGAAGATGACAGGGTGCTCCAGAGGTAGACTTCCTCTGACCAGGTGATGGTAAGAGGACAAGAGGCTCTCCCACCACCGTGAGGTGGGGGAGGGCGCTCCAGTGGAGCATGACCAGGACATCACATTCTCCACACTGCGCCAACTTGCATTGGTGACTTCGCGTCGCAATGAGCGCATCCTGCCATTCCATCTTGCACCTTGGGCCGTTCCCTTGGTCAAGGAGTTCCCTGGTCGCGTCCACCTTCGATTATGTCCCAAGAAGGTGAACAAGGCTAAGGCAGCTCAAGAACACATTGCACTTGTAGAGCGTCTTCAGCTCAGCGAGTCTAACCTCATCTTCTACACAGATGGCTCTCTTCTAGAGACTGGCACTGGTCGCTGGCAAGGGCGGTGTTGATGGCCAGGCGAGTGGCAGCGGCATTCTGGACGGCATGTCGAACTTCCTGACTAGGCTTCACCATAAGGATCAACCTGCCAGGATGGTGGCGAGCGCGTGGAGTGGCGGCAGCAGGCACAGGAGGTGCTGGAGGTGGTGCTGGAGTGGGCTGGGCGACGCGAGAGGCATAAGATGCCTTGGCTGGACGAGGTGGAGCAGCTGGTGCAGCAGCAGCAGTAGGGGCAGCAACAACTGGGCGAGCAGCAAGGACCCCCTTGAGGGCCCCCACCTCAGCAGTGAGCTTCTTGAGCTCGGCCTGCTGCGCCAGAAGCATGTTGGAGGTCGAGGAGTCCACCACAAAGCGAGCAAAGTCCTCAATGAGAGTACCAGGTACAGGATGCATGTCCCTGCACAGATATATTGCCTTTAGCAGAGTCAGAAAGCCTGCTATGTTCTTTGGGTCTGTAGGGCCCTCCTTGGGCCTGGCCCTCAGCAGGGCAGCAGCAAGCTCTGCATCCCCAGACTTGAGAGCCTTGTCAATGGCATCATCCTCCTCCATTTCCTCATCAGAGGAGCCAGCAGCAGCATCCTGGGCCTCCTGAGCAAGACTGACTGTCTGGACCCCCAGGGTGACTGGTAGGGCGAGTGGAAGAGGACAGAGTGCTCCAGAGGTAGACTTCCTCTGACCAGGTGATGGTAAGAGGACAAGAAGCTCTTTTGGGGAGTCCTAGAGTCTTGGCTTGAGGACTTTGCAGAGTCACCACCTAGGGGCTTGTATGCGAAGGCGTCCCATGGACCGCCCAAGCTCAAGCCCCCACCACACTGCGACGCTTTGCCGCGACGCCTCTATGGCCTGGTGACTCAGTGCCGCCTTGGACATGCTTTCATGGGCGAGTACTACCAGCGCCATGTACTCACAGAGGACGTTGCCTGCCCTTGTGGCAAGCACTTGCAGACTCGCAATCACATCCTTCTGGATTGCAAGCGCTATGATGACCATCGCCACCACCTTGCTGCCTTGAGACCCCAGCTCCATGGCACGCATGTGTTGCTTAGCACACCCAAGGGCATCACTGCCCTAGCCAAATTCATCCAGTCATCTGGTGCGTTCACCAAATCTGGTGAACCGCCCCCGCAGGACCCATAACATCCATCCACACTGGGTTGGGAGGACCATAGCTGCGCTGTGGCTCCACATGACTCTGATTATGTTGCGGCGCGCCTTGTCTGCAAGTGGGCATTGCCCCACCCAACTCTTATCCACTTTACCTCTGCAACTGATTCCTCAACAAGACTCTGGGATGCTCTTAGGCATTCTCGGCACCATTTATCGGAAATTTCCGAGCTTGACCTGGTCAGCTTCGGATTTTTCCGATCAGTGGCTGTGCACCCGGCTGTCTCCGACCCTGGCCTCGCTAGTCTCGGGAATTGCCGACCCTCATCCTCCTTGACCAACATCTGCTCGCGCATTGGGCAAGACACTTGTCTCATGTGCTCCATTAGGAGCCTGGGACTCCCTTAAGCTATTTATACTAACTTATTCTATGCTCTAGGTCTCTCCTATGCTTTTATGCCTGTTTGACCTTACTGCACTCTGACATCCTGTCACCCACCCCTTGTCTCACCCACCCTTTCTTCTGCTCAATCCCTATACAACGCCTTCAGACCCCCCAACTGCCCCACACCTTCGATTGTCTGTACTTGCAGTAGTACAGTCGCTGCGTCTTGTGCTCGTATTATGTATGTAGCCTGCTTACGCAGTCTAAACAAGAAGAATGTCTCTCTCTCTCCCCACCCCTCGCCGCTGGCCCCCAGCAGGGCCATGCCCCACCCTCTGGCAACACAGCCCACCTCTACAGGGCCCAAAAGCGCCCTTCTGAGGCCTTGGAGAGCTCTGGAGGTTCATCTGGATCTTCAGGCCCTCCCAGGCCCATTTCTGGGCCTAAAAAGCTCAAACCAACTGTCAGCCCCAGCTCTGTTGGACCCCAGGACCCCACCCTCCAAGGGGGAAGCTCCCAGACCGCCTGGTTGAGCTCTGGTGGTGTCCCTGCCCCCCAGGGGGCGCAAATTTTCACTGTTCAAACTCCGACATCGGACTTCGAATTGTGTGCTCCTCGTGCCCCACCTGGCCAGATTGCCCACCCCTCGACCCCTGCCCACCAAACCTCGGCCCTGGGTGCCCCTAGTGGTGCTCAGGAGGCCCAGGATGCTGCTGGTTCCTTTTCTGATGAGGAAATGGAGGAACAGGCCCTCAAGCCTGGAGAAGCCTATGAGGCAGCTCTACATGCTGACAATGCAGAGCTTCTTGCTGCCGCACTTCGAGCCAATCTCCCAGAACTTGGATACCAGGAGGGGGGTTGCCACCGCGCCGTAACTTTACTTAAAGCGATGTATTTGTGCAGAGACCTGGTGCCTGCCCCTGGTAGCCAGATTGAGGAATTTGCTCACTTTGTGGTGGACTCCTTGACTACCAACATGCTTCAGGCACAGCGGACAGAGCTCAAGAGGCTCACTGCTGAGGTGGGGGCCCTCAAGGGGGTCCTTGCTGCTCGCCCAGTTGTTGCTGCCCCTACTGCTGCTGCTGCACCAGCTGCTCCACCTCGTCCAGCCAAGGCATCTTATGCCTCTCGCGTCACCCAGCCCACTCCTGCACCACCTCCAGCACCTCCTGCGCCTGCTGCCGCCACTCCACGCGCTCGCCACCACCCTGGCAGGTTGATCCTTATGGTGAAGCCTAGTCAGGAAGTTCGACATGCCGTCCAGAATGCCGCTGCCACTCGCCTGGCCATCAACACTGCCCTTGCCAACATCACCGCTGCTCGTGCCCCTCATCCCAAGCTAGGGGTGAGTGGTGTTGACCTCACTCGCTCAGGCAATGTAGTTGTCTTTGCGATGCCAGGGTGTTCCGCGCAAGAGGGAAGGAAGGACGATCTCGAGGCAGACGGTCACCTCCGATGGAGGTCCGCGCCACTAGGACTGATAAGGACGAAGTCCCAACGCGAGTTCCGTGGAGAGCCGTACTACTTAAGACGAGCAGCGTCCCCTGCTTGTACCCTAGTCTTTGGATCCTTGGTCTCTCAGAGTCTTTGTGCGTGCACTTGGCCTGGGAGCATTCCTCCAGCACCGCCGCGCCTCTGGGCCGCGGCGGCGCCCCACCTCTGGTCCGAGGCCTCGGGTCCCACACATTGTAGACCTTGGGTGCGTGGGAGTAGAGGCGAGTACTCCTCATCAGCCCCGGGTCCCCTCCAGAGACTCGAGCGGAACTCCCGTCGGGACCCTCTCGGGGGTCTCTCTCCCTCCGTACGCCTGCTCTGCGCTTCCACCGTTGCGGGCGAGAGTCAAGGGTCGGGTTGGGGTGTCTCCTAGAGAGAGAGATGCGGTCCGTGTGAGGGTGGGCTGCGGGTGGTGTTCCACTCGTAGGCTCTCGCTCTGCGCGGTTGCCGGCTGGCCGCAACAGTTAGGTCAAGAACTTGTTCTTGACCTAACCCTATATTATTCTGTACAAAATACTATTGGTTAGGGCAGGAACAAGTTCCTGCCCTAACCAACTATTATACCAAAGCACTGATTGATCCCCCCAAATGATTTGAAAACGTTCTAAACCTAACCTAACCTAACCTAACCTAACCTTGCGCGTGTTTGGAACTTTATATCGTTCTGTAACCTTTCTAACCTAACCTAACCCAACCCAACCTAACCCAACCTAACCAAAATTAACCAAACCTAACCTAATCCACTGTTCTCCTGGGCATATATTCTCTGTTAGAGATGTATTTGAGGCCCCTACTGCAGTTTTGTTACTTGAATCTAGCTTGTAAGGTTCGATTTGTATTCCAAAATTTTTGTTTGATGACCCTATATGGTGGCCCAAAGGCAGCCAAGAGCATCTGGCACTTTAGTGTAATGGTATAATGCTTCTCTACTATAATTATGTAAGCATTTTCAGAAGGACCTGCGTTCAATTCTGCATAATGTCATTTCAATTTTGCTTATTTAATCACTGGCAGCCACCTGACATGTCTCACTTGAGAATCTGATCCTGTACCAGAAGTTGAGAACAGTATAACCACAAAGTTGTCCCTAGCATATCCGTAAGAGCTATACAGGAGTTCCCGGCGCCCAGAACGGCAAAGGACGTGCAAATTTTTCTGGGTATGGCAGGCTACTACAGACATTTCATCAGGAATTTCTCTATCATAGCGAAGCCACTCACCAACTTACTCAAGAAAGACGCACCCTTCGTATGGTCAAGCGAATGTTAGGCAGCTTGTGAGCGGTTGCGGACGGACCTCTCCAAGGAGCCGATTCTCGCGCACCCCAATTACGAGAGAGAATTCATCCTATATACAGATGGGTCTTACGCGGGACTAGGAGCGGTCCTGGCACAACAAGACGATGAAGGGAAGGAACATATCATCTGCACGGCCTCAAGGACTTTGGCAGGGGCAGAAGAGCGGTATTCGGCAACGGAATTAGAATGCCTTGCTATGGTATGGGCGTTGCGGAAATTTCAACCCTACGTTGAGGGAGTACCCAGTGTGAAGGTCGTGACGGATCACTCGGCGCTGCATTCCAACGTAGATGCGCTCTCGAGAGCACCAGTTGAGGAGCGCGCTCCCGTCATGGACAGCGAGGCGCTGACAATCGAGATGGTGATGACCAATCCGGAGTTTTGGTCTAAACTCCGGGCGGGGTACCAATCCGACATGCATTTCGTGCTGATAGTCGAGGGCCTGAGAGCCGGCAATAGCAGTCGCCATTGGGAGAACTACACCCTGAAGGACGACTTACTGCTTTACAAGAGTCCCGACGGCGAGCGCATGCTGGTCTGTGTTCCGAACCATGAGACTCTCCGGGCTGACCTACTGTTCGATTTTCACGACGCCAAGTCGTCTGGACATCTGGGCAGCGACAAAACGTACTTGGCGCTGTCTAGGCTGTATTTTTGGCCCTGCATATCTCGCGATGTTAAAGCCTACGTTCACTCATGCGACGCATGTCAGAGAAACAAGGCTGGGACTTTGGCACCTGGTGGTTTTCTCATTCCAAACAAGATAAGCGTCAATAGGTGGGAGACTGTTACAATGGACTTTGCTGGACCTTTCACAAATTCGAAAGATGGTTTCGACATGGTCCTAGTCGTCGTGGACAAGTTTTCAAAGCGGCTCCACTTCGTCCCCACTCACGCTACAGACACCGCACAGGACATAGCGCGCGTTTTCATACGTGAGATAGTTCGCCACCACGGTCTCCCTCGGACGATTATATTGGACAGGGACTCCAAGTTCACTACATTACGAAAACCGGTCAGCAATTAAGCGTGCGCTCTGAGTGCTCTGCCTGCTCTGAGAGCAGTTGGTCGATTTGGGGCATCTCTGAGCACCCAGAGTGATCAGAGCGCCCCGAGACGGCTGACTCCGACTGTTTACCTTCTATCTCAACGCCTCCATTGGCTAGTGGACTTCTCTCAGGCTCACCGAGTACTGTAACTGTTGCCGATACCAGCCGTTTCTAATGAGGAAAGCCAGTCAACCCCGTCCGTGTCGGCGGAGGGTCATTCTGCTCATCTCCCCACCTTATTGAGTTGTTATCCTTCGGAGAACGAGCAGACCTTTCCTCCAGGGACATAGGACAGCGCGCATCGACAGCTTTGCCAGGTCGGCTCTCTGGTTTTGCCCGGGTACCTCGGTCTCAGCGTGAGACTTGAACAGTAGGAAATATACATTTTCACGGAGTTAATGTTCTCCTAGACATTGCCCTATATGTCGTTGCTCTCGCGGAGTGTCCAACGTCGCGCGCGGAGCACACCGGCAATTCGGCTGACCGGCCGGTCCAAGCCGAGTTCGCTTTTTTCGCCCAAGTCCCGCACCACCGCGCTCTGCATACCGCGCCCTGGTCCACCGCGCGCGCTGGGACAGTACTCGGCTGCCGCGCGATGGACCGCGATGCTGCCACCGAGCTTCCCGGTCTTCCTGTCATCGGGCTGACGTGGCTGCTGCTGGCTGCTGGTATCCTGGCGCCCTGGTCATACTGCTCTGTCTGGGCTCACCTAGGTACTTGATTGGCCCTGCTTTCTGCTCGGCCTTGGAGGTCTCGCGCTGCGCTATGCTCTGCTTTGTCTCGCGCTTGCTGCTCTGACTGGTGCTTGCTAGAACGCAGTCTCTGGCTGGTCGCTGGCGCTGCGTGGGCTCTGTACCATATACTGACATTTGGACTTAGATTCGCGACCCGCCTCATCGGTCAGAGCGTCGATGGAGCGCGGAATGCGCTGTGGAGGTACCTGTCAGGGTTCCGACCCTGTTCCGCCTATTTCCGCTTTTCCGCTATTCCGCACTTCCGGACGTGCGGAACAGCGGCCTTACTTCGGAACACTGTTTCTTGATGATCAGGATCATTCGGACTTCTCCGCATGTATATATACTATGATCACGGGTAGCGGGATCCCCAGTCTCGTTCTCTCAGGATCCCCGCTACCCAGGTATGCCTGTATATTCCCTTTCTCATAATATGGACTCAGGATCCCCGCTACCCAGCGCGCTTCCCCACGGATCCGGACTCTTAGCCTCGGGTGATGTTGGCCTCGCTCGCAACCCCGGACTCGTTCCACTCGCCCTCTGCTCTCTCGGTCGCGCTCTGTAGCGTCGCCCTGACAGTAGAACGAGACTCCACCCTTTTCCGCACCACCCCGACGAATTCCGAAATCCGACGATGCCCGGCCTCGGCGCCGACTCGGAGGACTTCGAGGACGCTACCGCCATGGAGGAGCCCTTGTCAGAGCTTGCCCGCCTTCGCGCCCTCGTTGAGGACCGCGATGTGGAGCTTGCCGCTGCGCAGCATCAGTTGTCAGTGCAACGCGAAGCCGCGCGCCTGATGGCCGACCAACTGCGGTCTGTTGGTGCAGCAGCTCCGGCACAGCCTCCGGCTGCCGCAAGCACAGCCCCGGATCGCGACCGCTCTTCCGTCGCTGTTCCGGACTCCTTCGACGGAAACCGCGCGAACGGACGCCGCTTCCTCCGACAGTGCTGGCTGTACATGGAATCCCGCCCGCGCCAGTTTCCGGACGTCCGGAGCAAGGTCATCTTCGTCCTCTCGTACATGAAGACGGGTTCCGCCGCGACCTGGGCCGGAACTGTCACGCAGGCGCTCATGGACGGAACAGCGTCGTATTCCGATTTTGCGGATTTCCTTGCGGAATTCGCACTCAACTTCATCCTCGCGGATGAGAAGGGCGACGCCGCAAATCGAGTAGACAGCATGGAGCAGGGTTCCCGCTCCATTGAGGACTTCATCACGGAGTTCGACTCTTTTGCCGCGCTTTCCGGCTATTCCGACTACGAGCTCCAGCGGAAGTTCAAGAAGGGGCTCAACGCGCGTCTCCTCGATCGGATTTACGCCTTAGACCAGGCCCCCGCAACGATGGACACCCTCAAAAAGGAGGCGCTCCGACTGGAGCAGCAGTGGCGGGAGCGCCAGACTTTCCGAAAGGCTCCAACGACTTCCGGTGCGCGAACCGGAGGATCGGTCGGAAATCCGACATCCGCGCGCGCTCCGCACGTTTCCGCGCCCACTTCCGCTCCTGCTCCGCCCGCGCCCGCTCCGCGCGAACCAGACATCAAGCCGATGGACCTGGATCGGAACCGCGCGCGGAACACCGGCCCCCGCCCCCGCAAATGCTTCGACTGCGGGCAGGAAGGTCACTTCCGCGGCGACGCGCGCTGCCCGCACCAGGCGCGCGTTCTCGCCGAAGCTGTCCGCGCCGTTCTCGCGGACCTCAAGGTCACTGTCCCCGGAGTTCCGCCAACTCCGGAGACAACTTCCTCAACTTCCGGCACGTCCGCCGGGGTTTTTGAAGAGGCCCGCGAGTAAGGACACGGCTCGCGGCGCCAACCGTTTTGCGCTTTTGGAGGTGGAGTCGTGTAACTACATAGATGAATACGACTCTCCTCCGAAGCTCCTTGACGTGTCCGCCCCGCCCTCCGGGCGTTACTATATCCGTTCCGCGAGCCTGTCCCGCTCGCTGACAATCAAAATCCGACTCGAGGAACTCGACAATCGCTCGTTCCTCGCGTCTTCCGCACTTGTCGATTGCGGAGCAACTACGGAGTTCCTCAATGACGCCTTCGTCCGACGCCTCGGACTTCGGACTCGGAAATTGGAAGCTCCTATTCCGGTCTATAACGTCGACGGAACACTGAATGAAGGCGGGTCCATTCGGGAGGAAGTGGACCTCATCATGCGCTTCGGAAACCACTCGGAACGCGTGACCTTCGCCGTCTGAAGACAGACGTTATCCTCGGATTTACGTGGCTCCGGCGCCACAATCCGGACATTGACTGGCCAAGCGGGCAAGTGCGTATGACGCGCTGTCCCGCTGAGTGCCTTATTCCGCCCGTTCCGACTGTCGCGCCAGCGGAACCGGTGAAGACTAGACAACTCCGTGGCCCACCGGTGCTGGAGAATGCACCTCCGCACCGGAACTTCTCGGATTTCCGAACCCGGACCGTCGGACGTCGGACGAACGCTCGTCCGGCTTCCGCTTATTCCGACTCTCCGCCGCAGGATCCGCTGAGGCGCGCAAAGTCTCCCGCAAAGTCTCAGCGCGTCCGGTGCGTTCGGATTGGCAATCCGGACGAACCGGTACTGCCTGCGGTGCTCCACGACGGAGATGATGAGTCGGATGCGGTTTGGGAAGAGGACTGGGAAGAGGGACACCGCGTATTTGCGGCCTTCGTGCAGCCGGAGGGTGAGGCCATCCGCGCGCAAGGCACAAAATCGCAGGAGTTTGCGGAACAAACTCGGGACCGCAAGGTCAAATCCCTGGAAGAGCTCATTCCGGAGCAGTACCAGGATTTCCGAACGGTCTTTGCCAAAGACCAGTTCGACGAGCTACCTCCGCGCCGCCCGTGGGACCATGCGATCGAACTCCGACCGGACGCGGAACTGCCCACGCGCACTAGGGCGTACCCGCTGTCCCCGTCGGAACAGAAGGAATTGGACGGATTTCTGGCGGAAAACCTCGGAACGGGGCGCATCCGCCCGTCCAAATCTCCGATTGCAGCTCCGGTCTTCTTTGTCAAGAAGAAGGACGGAAGTCTCCGGCTCGTTCAGGACTACCGGAAACTCAACGCCATTACGGTGAAGAACCGGTATCCGCTTCCGCTCATTGAGGAACTCATCAACCGGCTCTCCGGAGCTCGGTACTTCACTAAGTTCGACGTTCGTTGGGGGTACAACAACGTCCGACTGAAAGAAGGAGATGAGTGGAAGGCGGCCTTCCTGACGAATCGCGGCCTGTTTGAACCGCTGGTCATGTTCTTCGGACTCACCAACAGTCCAAGTACTTTCCAGACGATGATGAACGACCTATTCCGCGACCTTATTTCGTCCGGAAAAGTTGTTGTGTACATGGACGACATCCTGATATTTTCGGAAAACCTCGCGGAACATCGGAAGATCGTTCGCGAGGTCCTGGGCATACTCCGGGACAACAACCTGTTCCTCCGCCCGGAGAAGTGTTCCTTCGAGCAGGAGTCGATCGAGTACCTCGGACTCATCATCCGCCGCGGAGTAGTCGCGATGGACCCAGCCAAGGTGCGCGGAGTGGCGGAATGGCCCGCTCCGGAGAACCTGCACGACTTGCAGTCGTTCCTTGGCTTCACCAACTTCTATCGGAGGTTCATCCGCGACTACTCTCGCGTCGCGCGGCCCTTGCACGACCTCACCGCTAAGGACCGGAGCTGGTCCTGGGGTCCGGAGCAGGAGTTCGCGTTTGACGCGCTAAAGCGGGCTGTTACGTCGGAACCCGTCCTGGTCCTTCCGGAAGTCGGATTTCCGTTCCGACTGGAAACCGACGCTTCCGACTACGCCTGCGGTGCCGTCCTCTCGCAACAGCAGGAGGACGGACGATGGCTTCCAGTGGCCTATCTGTCGAAGAGTCTCACCGCGCCGGAGCGGAATTACGAGATTCACGACAAGGAGATGCTCGCCATCATCCGTGCACTTGAGGAGTGGCGGCATTTCCTCGAAGGAGCGGAACATGTGTTCGAGATATGGACGGACCACCGGAACTTGCAGTACTTCCGGACGGCGCAAAAGCTCAACCGCCGTCAGGCCCGGTGGTCTCTGTACCTGTCCCGTTTCGACTTCACACTTCACCATCGACCAGGCCGGTCCATGGTGAAGGCTGATGCTCTTTCGCGTCGTCCGGACCATCGGAATGGGATTTCCGACGACAATTCCGATGTCATCCTGCTCAAGCCGGAGTGGATCCGCGAGCTCTCGGGCCGCCGCGGACACTTATCGGAAGTGCATGGGGAGGCCCAGATCCTCCGCGACATCCGGAATTCCGAGGAGATCGATGAGGTAGTGCGCAAGGCCCTGGACGGACTCCGGGATCTCCGCGCGCGCGGATTAGAGAGCGATGAGTGGGCAGAGGAAGACGGACTTGTGCTGTACCGCGGTAAGGTCTACGTTCCGATGAATTCCGATCTCCGCCGCCGCATTGTAGCTGCTCATCATGACAGCCTCATGGCCGGACATCCGGGACGCTGGCGGACACTGGAGCTCGTCTCGCGGAACTACTGGTGGCCCGGAATAACGTGCTTCGTCGCGGCGTACGTCGCGGGTTGCGACGCCTGCAACCGGACGAAGACATTTCCGAGTCCCCCGAGCGGAAACCTTATGCCGAACCCTGTTCCGACGCGGCGCTGGCAGTACGCGACGTGCGATCTGATTGTGGAACTGCCGGAAAGCGGCGGGTACAACACAATCTTCGTCGCGGTGGATCGCCTCGGAAAACGCATCCACATTGCTCCGACGACTTCCGAGGTGAATTCCGAAGGTGTTGCTGACCTGTGGCTGGAGCGCGTCTGGTCTCAGCACGGCCTCTCGGATGGCATCATCTCGGATCGCGGACCGCAATTCGTCTCCGCGTTCTCGCGCGCGCTGCACGCGCGACTCGGAATTGAGACCCTCGCATCCACCGCGTACCATCCGCAGACCGACGGACAGACCGAGCGGATTAACCAGGAGATTGAGCAGTTCCTCCGGCTCTTCTGCAATGAGCGCCAATCCGACTGGGCCCGCCTTCTTCCGCTTGCGGAATTCGCGTACAACAATCGGGTGAACGCCTCCACGCAGCAGACTCCCTTCTTCCTTGCGCACGGCGAGCACCCCCGGATGGGAGTTGAGCCCCGGCGCGAGGGGAAGGTTGAGGCAGCTGAGGCCTTTGCGTCGCGGATGCACGATGCGCTTGAAGAAGCGAAATCCGCTCTTCGGAAGGCGTCGGAAGACATGTCGCGCTTCTACAATGCCCACCGGAGCGGAGACCGCGACTACAAGGTTGGCGAAAAGGTCTGGCTGGACGCGCGGGACATCCGAACGACTCGTCCGACCAAGAAACTCGATGACAAGTGGTTCGGACCGTATCCGGTGGAAAAGGTCGTATCCCGGAACGCGTATCGGCTGAAACTGCCTGCATCAATGAAGATTCATCCGACGTTCCACGTTTCCCGCCTCCGCCGCTACATTCCGGACACTATTCCGGGTCGGACGCAACCTCCGCCGCCTCCCGTCGTGGTCGATGGCCAGGAGGAACTTGAGGTCGAGCAAGTACTGGATTCCGGATGGGACCGCGGAAAACTCAAGTATTTGGTCAAGTGGAAGGGCTGGTCGCGCGAGAATGACACCTGGGAACCCGCGGAAAACCTCGCAAATGCGCCACGCGCGGTTTCCGAATTCCACCGCGACCACCCTGATGCTCCGCGCCCCGGAGATGCTCCTCCGCGCCGCAGGAAACGCCGCCGGCGGTGAGTGCGCGTCGGGACGCCGCGCCTTGAAGGGGGGGTGATGTCAGGGTTCCGACCCTGTTCCGCCTATTTCCGCTTTTCCGCTATTCCGCTTTTCCGCTTTTCCGCTTATTCCGCTTATTCCGCTATTCCGCACTTCCGGACGTGCGGAACAGCGGCCTTACTTCGGAACACTGTTTCTTGATGATCAGGATCATTCGGACTTCTCCGCATGTATATATACTATGATCACGGGTAGCGGGATCCCCAGTCTCGTTCTCTCAGGATCCCCGCTACCCAGGTATGCCTGTATATTCCCTTTCTCATAATATGGACTCAGGATCCCCGCTACCCAGCGCGCTTCCCCACGGATCCGGACTCTTAGCCTCGGGTGGTGTTGGCCTCGCTCGCAACCCCGGACTCGTTCCACTCGCCCTCTGCTCTCTCGGTCGCGCTCTGTAGCGTCGCCCTGACAGTACCGAATGGACCCAGGTATGTGTACGTCCCTTATTTGCAATCTATGACTCGTCTGATGCGTCATAGTCGCACCTGACAGCGGCGGCGAGCGCGTCGAGCCACTCTATGGCCATGCTTCACGCTGGGCCACGATTTCAAGGTGTGAAGTCCTCCCTTCCGCTCTGAATCTACTCTCATTATCTTGTCATCTTTATACTAGGTCAACGACACTTCAATATGCGAGTTCAGCGCGGACACGCTCTGCCTTCATTACTCGTTATTATCCATCCCGGGCTCTGTTATTGTAGTTTGTGCATTGCAATATATTTCGTCTTGCGCTCGTACTTGTATTGTTGCGTGGAAGTAAAGGGAAGGGGGGAAGGCAAAGAGACCTAGAAGCTCGCAGAGCTCTCAGAGCGCTCAGAGGAGGCATTTGCTCTGGCTGCTCTGAGAGCGAGACCACCCTGTCAACTTGTTTTAGAGCTCTGGGCAGTTTGGCGCTCTGCAGACTCTCAGAGCGCTCAGAGCTGTCAGAGGGCCGTCCCCGTTTTCGTGATGTAGTGACTTTTGGCAAGAGTTATTCGCTTGCATGGGCGTCCGTCTGGCTCTGAGTACCGCGAATCATCCTCAGACGGACGGGCAGTCAGAGGCGGCTGTGAAAATTCTGAAGACAATGCTGAGGCACTATCTGAACCATCGGCAAGATAACTGGTTGGATCTGCTCCCGCTTCTGGAAATGGCCGTCAATAGGACTGTGAATCAGAGCACTGGATTCACTCCGTACGAGCTAGATTACGGATGGATGCCCAGGACTCCTCACGATCTCGCCTGGCCAGAGGAGAAGTCAGGAGACAACTCCATCGACGCTTTTATTGCTTCCTTGCGGGCAGATGCGGAGAAAGCCCAGTACAAGATGCGGCAGGCACAGGAGAGACAAGCTGCCTATTACGACAGGTCGCGACGCGTCCAGAAGTTTGAGATAGGTGACATGGTGATGGTTTCCGCTAAGCACATTCACCCAGCTTGGGAGAAAGGGCGACCATCCAAAAAAAATTGAGCTCTCCCTGGTTGGGACCTTACGAGGTCCGAGAAGTCATCAACGAGAACGCATATTGGCTGTTTTCGGGCGAGGAGTTGGGTAAAGTGCATGACACCATCAACTCCGAGTACTTGAAGCCGTACAAGCGCTCGCCGGAAGAATACAATGCACGTTTGGCACGTCGGCCGGCTCCGAGTTTGACTCGCAAGGGAGTGGAATTCAGAAACGCTCAGGCTATGCTGAACCATCGCGTCTCACGGGGCAGCTGGTACTATCTGATACACTGGGAGGGTTTACCAGAGCACGAGAGCACATGGAGGCCGGAACGAGAGGTCCGGACTTGTGGTACAAGACCGAGCACGGGATCAACAACTGAGAACGTTCTGGAGAGTTCTGTCGAGCTCTACAATTGCGGGATTACAACGTTATGGGCTCAGCAGACCTCCTGGGCGTGGCACGAGAACATTCGTTCTGTACGTACAGACAAGCTTCTCGCCTCGACCGAGTCAGTTGGGGCGCAATGACCGGGCCGACAGCCCGTCTCTGGGCTATATAAACATACAGGACGAGTTGGGATTGCGCCAGTTCACTTGCTGAGCCCTTACCGCTACTCGTCGTCGAGATCTTACCGCCATGTCGTCCACCAACGCCTCGAACGTCCCCTCGCTCGTCTTCACCAGCGACGAGTCCGAGGTGGATTCTATCTACTTGGGCGTCGCTTCCCCGGTCGTCTCGCTGTCTGCCACTGCTGGTATGTTTTACGTTTCGCGCGCAGGCGTGACCAGATGGCTAAACTCGCCACAAGGAACCGCCGCTTCTTTGGCTGCTGCTCCGAGCTCGTGGGGCCAGTCTATCTCCCCGGCCGTCTACCCTTCGCTCGCTCCGGGACGCCCCATCTCCTACATCCCGCCGCAGGGTGGCGCGGCCTTCACCCTGCACCCGGACACCGCCGACCGCGAGTACAACGGCGCTCGCCTCATCCTTGACGCGCTCGCGCGCGCGGCTTCAAACCCGGTGTACTTCGAGCGCCAGGTGCGCGGTCGCTCTTGGGAGTTCTTCCGTGAGCTCCTGGGCTTGATCGAGTACTTGGCGCCACCGGCGGAGGAGATCGTGCACATGCCGCTGCTGCGCCACATCGAGTACACTGCGTTCCAGCCGCACGGTATCGACTACTATGTCTGGTTCGGGCCGGACCCCTCGTCGCGCTCTTGGGTGCGCGACACCGACTTGTGGTGTTCCGACAACGGGGGCACGTTCATCAACTGGTACTGGCGCAACACTTCACGGCGCTTCACCAACCATCAGCTCGCGCACCTCCTTTGTCTTCCCCAGTACCAGGGCCCCAGTGGCGACTTCCTCCGCAGGCAGCAGGTCACCGCCGCCGTCTAGTACGTCGATGACGCGGCCTCTTTACGATTTGTGATGACCATATGCTCTCCCTCTCGTCTTGTCTCGTCTCGTTTGTCTTTGGTCCGGTGTATGCTCATCCCTCTCTTTCTGTATTCGCGCGTGTCGTCCTGTACCTCCGCATGGCGATTCAACTCGCCCCTATATCAACATATGCTGTTGCCTTCTCTTTGATCTGATGATCTCGCCCAAGTAAAAGACGCCGCTCCTCGGACTGATATCATGATTGGTGTACATGTGCTGACGCGTGTTATCTGCACACATGTCCCATCTTGGGGAAACTCGAGCCGGGTGCTGAGCCATCAACAGTCCACGGATTGTCAGAGTCTCCTCTGTGGCGCGGGTCTCTGGACCGGGGCCACAGGCGATGTGAGTGTGAGTGAATAAGCTTGTTATGCTAGCGGGAGCGAGGGTGGTCGAAGCCAAGTTCGACCCGCTCGCTCCCGACTCAAGTGAGGTTTATATACATGAGGGAAACGACTGCGGCGCAGCGCACGCTCTCTGAGAGGCTCCCGTGCGAGTCAATGACGTAGCCCGGGCTCAGCCGCCGTGACGCGAAGCCGCAGACCGTGAAGCGAAAAAATATACATACATAGAATGTTTCGGTTCGTTACAATTACCTCCCCCACAATGAGATCGCGACCCTGCGGTCTAAGACGGACTCGAGCAGGACGTCTCCAACCCTCGTTAGCACTGACTGAGTCGCAGGTTTATTGAGGGAAACTCATTGTAAGGTACGCGACCTTTACACCGGGGGCTAGAACGCATTGCTGACAAAGCCTGCGACTTGCAGCAGGCTGTGTGTGAATGACCAGCGCAGTTTGAAAAGCCCATTGGCGCGTCTGCAGCGATGCCATACTTGCTGCAGCCCATGGATGGCGGAACACTCCGTGCGATGTAGGGCGCTCAAAGGCTCGCAGCCAGATCCATGGTACGTCCCCCTGCGCATGTCGAGGGCTTATGTACGCGCGTAGCTGATGCACAGCCAGCCGTGTCGCGTGATCGCGCTGGGCGCAGTGCCGAGCCCATCATGATCCCTTCACCATCAACGCAGCCGCAGGGTACCTTGCTGTTCCGCCCAGCACCACTCCCAGCGTGCTAGGCTCTCGAGCACGCCTCCCTGGCGTGCCCTCGAAGTGAGAGGCCGCTCAAGTCCAACCGCTGCTCGATTGTGGCAGTCCCGACGGATCTTGCGCCGATTGCGGCAGTCCCGACGGATCCTGCGCCGAAGGGGGACTAGTATTATCTTGGCGGACTCTAGGGTACATAAGACCGAGCCTCGGAGTCCATGTACCCTAGTCTTGGTATTCTCAAGCCCTGCGCTTTGCCCTCTCGCGAGCGCTGGTGTTCCTCCAGCGCGTGCGCGCTCGTGCGCACGCCTTCGCACTCTCTCTCTCTCGAGCCCCACCCTGACGCGGCCCTTGTGTAGAGGCGCGGGTCCGCGAGCGCCCCTCTATCACCACATTGCGCTGCTGTTCGCTGCACGGCGCAGAGGCTTGGGGAACCTCTGCGCACGTCCGAGCACCGCCGTCCCGAGCCCCATCGAGGCCTACGCCGCCCGAGGCTGCTCACCGGCGGGTTGGAGGTGTAGTGCGACCACGGGTGTTCCCACCCGCGGCTCCCGGCTGTCCAGCCCGGGACGCTGGCCGCAACACTTGCCCACCATCCACAACCTCGAGCCATACTCATTACCATGGCCAGCTTGGTCACCTGCGCGCCAGGACCGTCGACTCCGAGCCGGCCATCGAATCGCTGGCAGCAGCTGCGTGCCCTCGCCGACCTTAGCATCGTCGTGGCTGAAGGGCTGTCGCTCCACCAACAAATCAAGGAGGTCCTTCACGACTCGGGATTCAGCACCAGGGTGCAGCCCACTTCGCGCGTCCCGCGCCAGTACTCCTCGGACGAGCTGTTTGATGAGTCGGACGTCGAGTCCGAGGTGGACGAACGGGACGAGGATTACGTTCCGACGGGCGAGCGTTATTCGGCACCTTCAAGAGGTTCGTCCGCACCCAGCGCTGTTCTACGACTGACCGCACGCATAGCCGAGCGCCACGCCCTGGCCAACGTTGCGGTCGCGGTCAGTTTACAGCCCAGTTCCGGCCGGCGAGTACCCCATGCGAGCACTGCGTCACCCAGCCCCGGCACAGATGCGACCTCATTCGCTGCCGCAGACGGTGAGTTCAATGCGGGCCTATTAGTCGTGGGCTCATCTGCTACCCCTTGCAGAGCCTGCCGACAGTCCGAAGCCCAGGAAAGCCAGAAGGAGGCGCAAGAGGAACGGTGCGTTTGTAGGGCATCACCTCGCGCAGGCGCTGAGCCGATGCAGGGCGCACGACTCCTGCATCGCCCTCGCAGCGCAGCAGGTCTCGAAGTCCAACGGGTGCGCGTACACAGCAGTCGTTTTACGCGGCGTTAACCCATCGTCCCTGCAGCTGCAGCGGACCAGGACCCGTCACCGAGCTCAGTCCATCCTACAGCGTTGCCGCTCGCAGATGAAGGTGCGTTGGCGCTTGATTAGTTTTGGAGATGTCGGCGGAGGCTACTCAACGTCGCATGCGCTCCCAAACCGCACAGGCCGCCAAGGAACGCCGGCTCGCGGCGCCCCGTATGATTGCGTTGCTGAAGGCCGCTGTCGCCGTTCAGGCGGATATCCCAATCGAACGCATGTTCCACGGGTCCTCTTATTTCTCAAACACGTATCACGTTCTTAGCACGGAGATGGGGCACTCCAACGCCGACGACCAACATACCAAGCCGGTCCTTCACCCGCAATGTAATGAAGAGGTTCGATGCTTGGTGGACGAAGAGGGCTACTTGTACGTGGAGAACGACCTGCAGTGAGTTGTTGGCCCTTATTTTGGTCTTTGCGGCCTGACCCCTTGGGTAGGTGCCCACAGACGTGCCTGGACCAGAACCGTCGCCCCTTTGCCATCAAACCGCGGCAGCCCCAGGGGCGCTGGTACCAGGAAGCCATTGCGCGAGTCAGCACCCTCCTGGCCGACCTCCGCGTGAAGCTCAAACTCCACGACAAGTCGCCGAACGTGTGCCACACCTGCGGCCATTTCCCGCGGTTTACATTTGGAGCATCGCATGGCGGAGGTCAAACGGTGTGGTCCAACTATCTCCGTTGTTTCGACGTTCCTGATGCCATGCAGCAACCGACTCGAATCGCGCCGGACTGGACCAAGCACAACGAAAGGCTGATCGTTGCGTTCCTTCAAGATCCAGATGTTGTCAAAGTCATTCAGCACATCGAGAGTACGTCGTGGCATGATCGATACATTGTTGGTATTGACAGCGGAATAGGCTGCGTTTTCACCTGGCTGCCGGATGTCGCAGCAATCTACAAGCGGCTCGAGGGGCACCTGGAGATTCCGCACGTCGCGCTTATTCAACCTTCCCTTCGCCGCGCACACATTCAACCTGGGCCCGTACGTACGCTGTTGGTTCCATCGAGACGCTCGTAATTTCACCCTCGGCTGGTGCCCCGTCCCCGTGCTCGGCCATTTCGACCACCGCACGTCGGCCCACTTCATCATGGTCGAGCCCCGCATCGTGATGGAGTTGCGGCCGGGGGATCTCCTCCTGATGATGTCCGGTGTCATCACCCATGGCACCGCGCCGCTCCTGGCGGGCGAGATGCGTATGTCCTGGACGTGCTTCATGGCCGGGGCGTTCTTCCAATGGGACGCGGCAGGTCAGAAGCTTGTGGGCGATCTGACTGAAGAGGAGCATGCTGCTTATCTCGAGCGGTCGGCTCAAATCTTCGCAGAGGCTTGGTGTGCGAACCTGACCATAGATCAGTTAGAGGAGCGTTATATGGCAGAGGCAGGTATATTACAGGTGTAGCTTATGTAATGTTATCATTTTTTATTATTGTTAAGGCTCATGTGGTGTCATTGTTTGCGCAAACCGCGGACACCCGCGTCCAGGCGCTGACAGCGCAAGCGCCAGCACGATTGCACAAGTGTTGCGGCCAGCCGGCAACCGCGCAGAGCGAGAGCCTACGAGTAGAACACCACCCGCAGCCCACCCTCACACGGACCGCATCTCTCTCTCTAGGAGACACCCCAACCCGACCCTTGACTCTCGCCCGCAACGGTGGAAGCGCAGAGCAGGCGTACGGAGGGAGAGAGACCCCCGAGAGAGTCCCGACGGGAGTTCCGCTCGAGTCTCTGGAGGGGACCCAGGGCTGATGAGGAGTACTCGCCTCTACTCCCACGCACCCAAGGTCTACGACGTGTGGGACCCGAGGCCTCGGACCGGAGGTGGGGCGCCGCCGCGGCCCAGAGGCGCGGCGGTGCTGGAGGAACGCTCCCAGGCCAAGTGCACGCACAAAGACTCTGAGAGACCAAGAATCCAAAGACTAGAGTACAGGCACTGCGTTGCGCTCTTCTTATACGCCGCTCTCGGTGGTCCGTCGGTTGTCTTGGGTCCCGACGGGAGTTCCGCTTGATGGTCGCTACGATCCTCGAGCTTGCTTCCCTCTCACGAGACGCCATTGGCGGAACATAACCCCCCCCAAGGTCGAGGTCGTAGCGGGGTTTGCGCCTTGCCCTCCTTTCCTGGTCGACCCCTCCGGGATGGAACGACCGTTGTCCGCGCGTCGGGACGATTTCGATCTCGCCCTGGTCCGCGAACAGCTCTTCGGCCAGCTGGCCCTCGTGCTCCCCTCCTACGTGGAGAGCCCCGCCCTTCTCCTGACCGAGCGTTGGCTCCGGTTGCTCGTGGGTCCGGACGATGTCGACTTTTGGCGAGCGATGAGGGCCTGGGAGGATCGCATTCGTGCGCGCCTCAGCGTCGTGCACTCCCGTAGTGCCACAGACGGTCCGCTCCGCGCGCCGGTGTTGGAGTTACTCGTCGAGGTGGGGCTGTCGGCTCGGGCGTACTGCCTGCGCGTCGCCGACACGACTCCCTCACCGCTCGCGGCGGTCCTCCGCGCCTACGGAGAGCGAGCACGCTCCTTGTTCGACGACTCTCCGTCGCAGAGGGTCCTCGATAACGCGTCCCCTCGTCGCCTCCATCTCTCCGCTCTGGGTCTGCGGGAGCGCGCCGGAGGTGCGCGGGCGGTAGCGAGTTCGGTTGCGGGGAGACAGGGTGTCCGGCCGGCGCTCCGCAGCGTGCGGCTTCCTTCGCGTTGCTGGCTTCCCGTACTGACCGCCCCGTAGTGTCGCCGTTGTATCGACGCCGTCTTACCCTGTTTCCTCTGGTCGTGGCAACCCGATTTGTCTTGCGCAGGGTGTGTGGCGACAGGCGTGGCGTGCGAGGATGTCTCTCCGTCCCCTCCGGATCGGTTTGTGCTGTTCATCCCGCGCGCCGCCTCGCCGCGGACGTGCGAGGCGACGCTCTCCGAGCACGGATTGTGACCGGGCACCCGGCCCGAGCGCCGGTGCCCGAAGCGGAAAGGCAGGTGCGGGTCAGGTGCGGGGCTCCCGCCGGGAGTGCCGTTGCGACCTCTTCGACGATCTCAGTCTTTCTGCGTCGAGTCTCAGGGGGTAGGACGTAGCTTGTAGCGTTCTCAACGCCCTCTGGCCCGGTCGCCGCTTGTGGCATAGCGTTTGTCGGACACTTTTGCGAGTATAAAGTTCGACGTCGAGTCCCGTCGGTGACTCCGCCTCTTGACTTCGTACTTGTCGAATGGCCCGTTCGGTGCTGCCCACTCGTCCCGCGTCGCGCGAGCGCTCGCCTTCTCCGATTTCGTACTCGCCGTTGCCGCTAGAGCCGCGTCCCGAGCTCGAGCTGCGAGAGCTCCTTCACCGGCGGCGGCTTTTCTTGGACCTCGTGGCGCTCTTGCCGTCCCCCACTGGTCTGGAGCTCGTCCTGGTCGGACTGCTGGAGCGCTGGATCGCGCTGGATCAGTTCCCTCCCCGCGAGCCGGCTTTGGGCCTCGACCAGCTCGAGCTGTATCGCAAGATGCGGCGCGCTGTCCGTCGAGTGCGCGATCGCGTCTTGACCCCCAGCGAACGCGCCTGGTTCGAGCGCCGCGTCGTGACCCTCGTGCGCCGGTGGTATGAGACACTGGACGCGCGTGCTCCGCTCCTGCCTCTGGAGGACGCCTGGTTCGCGTCCGACCCCGAGGACGTGTTCGATCGAACGTGGACCAGCGACGATCCCGGCCCTCGCCTGGATCCTCTTCGACGCGCTCGCGACGAACGCATCAGCGCCCTCCGTCGTGAGCTCGACCTTGCCGACAGCGACGAGGATGGAGAGGGGGAGGGTCCCAGTGATCGGGGCTCTGGCGGCGGTCGCGCGTCTTCGCCCGAGCGGGAGTCCCGCACGCGCCCCGCTCGTCGTGCTTCGCGTCGTGCGCGATCGCCTGAGCTCGACGTCGTGGTGGCGGAGGTACCGGTGCGCCTTCTCCGTCCTTCGCGTCGTGCACATGCTGATCTCGGCCGTTTCGCAGTGCGCTCGCTGCGCGCGCTTGGAACGCGAGTGCCTCGGTCGAGTCCATCCGCGTACGAGGCGCGTGAACCGTTCCTGCCGTGCGTGTCGCGACGGGCATCGTCCTTGCGCTGGGGCCGAGTGGCCGTTGGTAGGACGGGAGGGTCGCGCTGTCGGGGAGAGAGTGTCCGCGCTCGTGGAGGTCGCGGAGGCGCGGGCGCAGGAGGCGAGGGACGGGCATGCGGATCTCCGTCGTCGCGTTGCGGGGTTGCACGCTGCCGTTGCGGAGCAGGACGTCGTCGTCGAGCGTGTGCGCCGTCTCGCCGCTTCTCTTGTGTAGTCGTAGAATGCCCTTGTCGTGTCTTTGAAGATTTGGAATGAATTGCAAGTTTGGCTTGTCAGAACGGTGTGAAAGTCGGAAATCTGAGAAAGACTCAGCGAAGAAGGTCTCCTCGAGCCCCCAGTCGGGTCTCCGTAGGACGTCCGACGGGTTTCTCAAGCGATTGTGTGCTGAGACGGGAGGTGCCTTCGGCTTCGGGATCGGGTTTGCCGAGCCCGTCCTTGTCGTACGTGCGCGCGCGAGGAGAGGTGCGCTCGCTAGGGTGGCATCTTGTGCGCTCGCTCGTGTCGGGACCCGTTCGTCGGTCGCAGCACGCTTCGTGCGGGTCGCAGCAAAGAGCCGGTCGTGGTTGTCGGGAACCTTGGCCCTGGTCGTGCGCGAGGTGTAGTAGTCCTTCGCGTCGTCCGTGTGGTGCGAAGGGAGAGGTCGTGGTAGAGAAACAAGAGTTGGTATACGGTGAGAGAGTTGATTGGCCTCGGGTCTCGTGAGGATGAGGGAGCAGCGAGGCGACGCGGGCATCGTTACACCGCGCCGCGATGGTGTGTTAGTCTTTGGATTATGTTGCGGCCAGCCGGCAACCGCGCAGAGCGAGAGCCTACGAGTAGAACACCACCCGCAGCCCACCCTCACACGGACCGCATCTCTCTCTCTAGGAGACACCCCAACCCGACCCTTGACTCTCGCCCGCAACGGTGGAAGCGCAGAGCAGGCGTACGGAGGGAGAGAGACCCCCGAGAGAGTCCCGACGGGAGTTCCGCTCGAGTCTCTGGAGGGGACCCAGGGCTGATGAGGAGTACTCGCCTCTACTCCCACGCACCCAAGGTCTACGACGTGTGGGACCCGAGGCCTCGGACCGGAGGTGGGGCGCCGCCGCGGCCCAGAGGCGCGGCGGTGCTGGAGGAACGCTCCCAGGCCAAGTGCACGCACAAAGACTCTGAGAGACCAAGAATCCAAAGACTAGAGTACAGGCACTGCGTTGCGCTCTTCTTATACGCCGCTCTCGGTGGTCCGTCGGTTGTCTTGGGTCCCGACGGGAGTTCCGCTTGATGGTCGCTACGATCCTCGAGCTTGCTTCCCTCTCACGAGACGCCATTGGCGGAACATAACCCCCCCCAAGGTCGAGGTCGTAGCGGGGTTTGCGCCTTGCCCTCCTTTCCTGGTCGACCCCTCCGGGATGGAACGACCGTTGTCCGCGCGTCGGGACGATTTCGATCTCGCCCTGGTCCGCGAACAGCTCTTCGGCCAGCTGGCCCTCGTGCTCCCCTCCTACGTGGAGAGCCCCGCCCTTCTCCTGACCGAGCGTTGGCTCCGGTTGCTCGTGGGTCCGGACGATGTCGACTTTTGGCGAGCGATGAGGGCCTGGGAGGATCGCATTCGTGCGCGCCTCAGCGTCGTGCACTCCCGTAGTGCCACAGACGGTCCGCTCCGCGCGCCGGTGTTGGAGTTACTCGTCGAGGTGGGGCTGTCGGCTCGGGCGTACTGCCTGCGCGTCGCCGACACGACTCCCTCACCGCTCGCGGCGGTCCTCCGCGCCTACGGAGAGCGAGCACGCTCCTTGTTCGACGACTCTCCGTCGCAGAGGGTCCTCGATAACGCGTCCCCTCGTCGCCTCCATCTCTCCGCTCTGGGTCTGCGGGAGCGCGCCGGAGGTGCGCGGGCGGTAGCGAGTTCGGTTGCGGGGAGACAGGGTGTCCGGCCGGCGCTCCGCAGCGTGCGGCTTCCTTCGCGTTGCTGGCTTCCCGTACTGACCGCCCCGTAGTGTCGCCGTTGTATCGACGCCGTCTTACCCTGTTTCCTCTGGTCGTGGCAACCCGATTTGTCTTGCGCAGGGTGTGTGGCGACAGGCGTGGCGTGCGAGGATGTCTCTCCGTCCCCTCCGGATCGGTTTGTGCTGTTCATCCCGCGCGCCGCCTCGCCGCGGACGTGCGAGGCGACGCTCTCCGAGCACGGATTGTGACCGGGCACCCGGCCCGAGCGCCGGTGCCCGAAGCGGAAAGGCAGGTGCGGGTCAGGTGCGGGGCTCCCGCCGGGAGTGCCGTTGCGACCTCTTCGACGATCTCAGTCTTTCTGCGTCGAGTCTCAGGGGGTAGGACGTAGCTTGTAGCGTTCTCAACGCCCTCTGGCCCGGTCGCCGCTTGTGGCATAGCGTTTGTCGGACACTTTTGCGAGTATAAAGTTCGACGTCGAGTCCCGTCGGTGACTCCGCCTCTTGACTTCGTACTTGTCGAATGGCCCGTTCGGTGCTGCCCACTCGTCCCGCGTCGCGCGAGCGCTCGCCTTCTCCGATTTCGTACTCGCCGTTGCCGCTAGAGCCGCGTCCCGAGCTCGAGCTGCGAGAGCTCCTTCACCGGCGGCGGCTTTTCTTGGACCTCGTGGCGCTCTTGCCGTCCCCCACTGGTCTGGAGCTCGTCCTGGTCGGACTGCTGGAGCGCTGGATCGCGCTGGATCAGTTCCCTCCCCGCGAGCCGGCTTTGGGCCTCGACCAGCTCGAGCTGTATCGCAAGATGCGGCGCGCTGTCCGTCGAGTGCGCGATCGCGTCTTGACCCCCAGCGAACGCGCCTGGTTCGAGCGCCGCGTCGTGACCCTCGTGCGCCGGTGGTATGAGACACTGGACGCGCGTGCTCCGCTCCTGCCTCTGGAGGACGCCTGGTTCGCGTCCGACCCCGAGGACGTGTTCGATCGAACGTGGACCAGCGACGATCCCGGCCCTCGCCTGGATCCTCTTCGACGCGCTCGCGACGAACGCATCAGCGCCCTCCGTCGTGAGCTCGACCTTGCCGACAGCGACGAGGATGGAGAGGGGGAGGGTCCCAGTGATCGGGGCTCTGGCGGCGGTCGCGCGTCTTCGCCCGAGCGGGAGTCCCGCACGCGCCCCGCTCGTCGTGCTTCGCGTCGTGCGCGATCGCCTGAGCTCGACGTCGTGGTGGCGGAGGTACCGGTGCGCCTTCTCCGTCCTTCGCGTCGTGCACATGCTGATCTCGGCCGTTTCGCAGTGCGCTCGCTGCGCGCGCTTGGAACGCGAGTGCCTCGGTCGAGTCCATCCGCGTACGAGGCGCGTGAACCGTTCCTGCCGTGCGTGTCGCGACGGGCATCGTCCTTGCGCTGGGGCCGAGTGGCCGTTGGTAGGACGGGAGGGTCGCGCTGTCGGGGAGAGAGTGTCCGCGCTCGTGGAGGTCGCGGAGGCGCGGGCGCAGGAGGCGAGGGACGGGCATGCGGATCTCCGTCGTCGCGTTGCGGGGTTGCACGCTGCCGTTGCGGAGCAGGACGTCGTCGTCGAGCGTGTGCGCCGTCTCGCCGCTTCTCTTGTGTAGTCGTAGAATGCCCTTGTCGTGTCTTTGAAGATTTGGAATGAATTGCAAGTTTGGCTTGTCAGAACGGTGTGAAAGTCGGAAATCTGAGAAAGACTCAGCGAAGAAGGTCTCCTCGAGCCCCCAGTCGGGTCTCCGTAGGACGTCCGACGGGTTTCTCAAGCGATTGTGTGCTGAGACGGGAGGTGCCTTCGGCTTCGGGATCGGGTTTGCCGAGCCCGTCCTTGTCGTACGTGCGCGCGCGAGGAGAGGTGCGCTCGCTAGGGTGGCATCTTGTGCGCTCGCTCGTGTCGGGACCCGTTCGTCGGTCGCAGCACGCTTCGTGCGGGTCGCAGCAAAGAGCCGGTCGTGGTTGTCGGGAACCTTGGCCCTGGTCGTGCGCGAGGTGTAGTAGTCCTTCGCGTCGTCCGTGTGGTGCGAAGGGAGAGGTCGTGGTAGAGAAACAAGAGTTGGTATACGGTGAGAGAGTTGATTGGCCTCGGGTCTCGTGAGGATGAGGGAGCAGCGAGGCGACGCGGGCATCGTTACACCGCGCCGCGATGGTGTGTTAGTCTTTGGATTATGTTGCGGCCAGCCGGCAACCGCGCAGAGCGAGAGCCTACGAGTAGAACACCACCCGCAGCCCACCCTCACACGGACCGCATCTCTCTCTCTAGGAGACACCCCAACCCGACCCTTGACTCTCGCCCGCAACGGTGGAAGCGCAGAGCAGGCGTACGGAGGGAGAGAGACCCCCGAGAGAGTCCCGACGGGAGTTCCGCTCGAGTCTCTGGAGGGGACCCAGGGCTGATGAGGAGTACTCGCCTCTACTCCCACGCACCCAAGGTCTACGACGTGTGGGACCCGAGGCCTCGGACCGGAGGTGGGGCGCCGCCGCGGCCCAGAGGCGCGGCGGTGCTGGAGGAACGCTCCCAGGCCAAGTGCACGCACAAAGACTCTGAGAGACCAAGAATCCAAAGACTAGAGTACAGGCACTGCGTTGCGCTCTTCTTATACGCCGCTCTCGGTGGTCCGTCGGTTGTCTTGGGTCCCGACGGGAGTTCCGCTTGATGGTCGCTACGATCCTCGAGCTTGCTTCCCTCTCACGAGACGCCATTGGCGGAACAACAAGCGCCGCAACTGCCCAAGCGCGCCAGCGCTTACGCTATCGGACGCAAAGAAATGAAAAAGAAATCACGTGCGTCCGATGCGGATTTAGTGCACACAGCGCCAATTCCCTCCCATACGCGTTACCCAGTGATAATCCCCACGAGTGATAAACCGCCCGTGCGGTACTCGGACGGCCTAGCTGTTAATTGCTCTCTCTGGAGTACCAGAGCGGTTTCTGCAATGCATTAGCCTTAGAATCTGCCCTTTGATAAAAGGGACACCAAGAATACTCACAGTAACACGGGATTATCCCTCATTTAGCGTTCGGCCGCAAACTGTCAGCTGTCTATGTCAATGACAGCGACAGCCTGACAGCTGACCCCGGATGCAGACGCCGCCGCGCGAACGGTAAATGCGGCTGCTGCAATAATCAGAGCATATAGCGATTACCACAGCGGCTACGTGCAAGGCTATAGTCTTGCAGAATCTGTGTGATAAAAGCTGTGATAGGGAGTAAACGAGAACCTTACCCCTGCCCCACCTGTCCAACTGGAGTTCCAGGTGGAACTCCTGGAATTCCACCTAGAACTCCCCCAGGCTTATGCTTCAGCCAGCCAGGGCTCAAGTACAGGTGGAACTCATATCAGACACTTGTACCATACAAAACACCTGGAATTCCAGGATTGTACCTGGAATAAACCCCAACATTTCCAATTGGAATTCCAGTCATTCCATGTCATATATCATATTGAACAGAGAATGAATACAACAAAATATTTTCAAATAAAAAAAAACGAATAAATCCAAATAAATCCAAATAAATGCAAACAAATCCAATAAATCCAAACAAATCCAAACAAATCAAGTAAATCCATAGAAATTCAAAGAAATCCATAGAAATTCGAATAAATGCAAATAAATTCAGATAAATGGGAAAAAACACACATAAATCCGGATCTATGCAAAAAATCGATATAAATGCATATAAACCCAAATAAATTGAAATAAATCCGAATAAATTCGAATAAATCCGAATAAATTCGGATAAATTCGGATAAATTCAGATAAATTCACACAAATTCACACAAATTCATAGAAATTCAAACGAATTCAGAAAAGCTCAACTAAATTCAAATAACTTCGAATAATTTTAAATAAATTTGAATCAATTTAGGTAAACCCAAATACATCAAGATAAAATCCAATAAATTCACATAAATTCACATAAATCCGGATAAATCGAGCTAAAATCGGATAAATCCATATACACTCCAATACATCCGAATAAGTGAAAATCAAATCAAAATAATACAGATAGATCTATTTAAAAGAAGACAAATGTGAATCAACTTGTAATATATAAATTCTTTTAAATTCAATCATATGCAAATAGATTGAAAAGTATTTCAATCAATTAATGTAAGATGAAATACAGTTACAGCACAATCATATATCACTTGCAATTATGTCGGGAGGCACAATGTCTTGGCACACAGTCGCAATAATTCAAGGTCTTGGGCAAAAACCTTAACTGAGGGCTGGGTAGCTGGGAGCCTGTCAGCCTGCGCCAGTCATATTAATGGCCTGCAATCGTACCTTGTGCATAAATACGCCCAGCAGCGCCAAAGGACAGGTTGGAACATGCCTGCAAGAATCTAGGGCCCTTGGCAAATGAGTTGATTAAGGTTTAGGTATCAGAGCGTGTACATACATGAGTAAGACCCCCAGTTGGATAGCAATAGCAAGAGACTAGGGGAACAGGGATGAAACACGGGAGCGTATATACCAGAATCTTAAATGGAGATAACTGAGAGTGGCATCGCAGCTTGTGTGCACTAACACTAGGATGGCTGGGAGAGCATGAGACCGCAACCATAATATATATTATGTGTAGCAGAGGCTGTAAAGCGCGCGATCTTAAGCGATCGGTGTTGTCGCCAGCCGGCATCCACCAATGTATATACCACTCAGCAGATAGGAATACACAAGAGGAACACAAGGCTGTACTACAAGGATACACACCGATAGCCAGGCATGCGATTGGAACGTGTCTCAAGACTAGCACGTGGCTGAAATGACGCATACATTCCGGAGGCATCCAAAGGCAGCTCTTTCCGGTATAACCCCCTTACATTTGAGGTACTACCCCGAGTCTGGGGCCTCAGATTTGAGGTCACCACATATTCGGAGTCCCACATACCAAGTATGTGGGGCACCGGATTTGCGGTATCCCCCAACCTGAGGCCCCACATTCGAGGCCTCCACTCGCACTAACGATCCTCTTTCAAATATGCGCTGTCTCCTGCGCGCAAAATACCCAAATACACTTTTCTAAGTACAAATGACTTCCTGCAGGTTCTCGTGACAAAAGTGCAGGCCTCCAGTACAGTGAGCACAACGACGATACAAGGCCGAGGTGTGGGTATCTCCGAAATAGCGCCAGCGCCTTGACAAGTGGTGCAAGACACGCAAAAGCTCCCATGCACGACCAAAACCGAATCGGCCAAGAGCGCACGCTGACGTTGCCGCGCTGACGTTGCCGGGCACGTCCAGAAAGAAAGGAAAGTTGGTTGTTTTTGCTCGCGGCTGTCCAATGGGCGCGGACGACAGGTCAAAAAGCTCAAGGGCTCACGGGCGCGCGAAAGGCGCTGCCGAGCAGGCAAGCACGCGATGGAGAAACCACCGTTCCAACATCATGGGACGCTGCCGGGAAGAAGACTGGCATTCCTCCAGCAGAGAACGCAAGATCGAGCGCAGCTGAGGATGTTGTTGACGCAGGCCGGCTGGGAACGTGGGCTCGACGGCGGTAGTATATTTGGGCAGATCAGGCGCAGGCGGGGCGGAACTTGCAAGGAACTGCATGTGATCTGCGTTGGTAGCAGGTGCAGCACACGGAGAGCAACGCGAGAGGGCTGAGCGCGTGCGGAGAAGTGGGCACGTGCGAACGTGTGCTCGTGCAGCGTGGAGGTGGGTGTGGTCGTGCAACGTGGGCTGGGTGTTGGTGTCGGCAGAGTCTATTTGGGCGACCATATAACAGCACGGCGTGGTTGCGATGCAACAGTGCGCGGGCGAATGTCGGTGCGGGTGGGATGCAGTCGGGTGGGATATAGTCGCGAACATCACCGGTGCAGGAAACTGCAGGATCGGAGCACGGCCACAGGCGAGGCAGCCGAGCCGATGATGTGCACGCCCGCAATTTCTCCACCTGAAGCCCACCCCTGAGCGGTGACAAATTGTCCTACGTAAGGGTCCTGCAGCAGCAGCGCCCCCGCCAGTCACATATCGTGATTTGACGGAGCACTGTTGAGCGGGCGTTGCGGCGTACTCCTTGCCGGCGCGGTCAGGACCCAGAGGCAACGGTACAGAGTGGTCCTTCAACATATAAGGGACACGTGTACGATAACCCCGCCCGAAGCCCGGCCCCGCAATGTGAAAGACTGTCATCACTGCGGGCCCCGGGCAACGGTGCCCCCGCCGGCCACAGACTGTGATCCAGCGGGGCGCTGCGGAGCTCACGTCCAGCGTGCCCTTGTCGACACGGGCAAAGGCGACGAGAGGCTGGTACTATTAGAACAGACAAAAAACCTCCTCGATAGGAAGGTACGTACCTCATGATCCATACGTAGGCGCAGGGTGTCTTGAAGGCACGCGCGGCGGCGGCGGCGGCAATGACGGCAGGTTATGGTGGCGGCAGTGACGGCGGGTTACGGCGGCCAGCGGGGCACATGGAGAACCCTACCCTGCCCCACTTGTCCAATTGGAATTCCACCTGGAGTTCCAATTTGTCCACCCACTCCAAAACTGTTAAAATGCAATTCTAGAAAACTTTGTTTTTTATTCCACCTGGAACTGAAATTTAAAAGCAACTTTCATTTTTCCACCTGGAATTCCAGGTGGACTTGTGGGGCAGGGCGACTTACAGGCTCGGGATTTCGCCAGCTGTAGGCAGTGAGAACTCGGCGGAGGGTGTCGATGCCCTCCTCGGTCTGGTACGCAGAGTACTCAGGCAGACTGCGCTGGAGGTCCTTCTCGATCTCCTCGGTGCTTGTGCTTGTGCGACCCTCGTTCTCTTTGAGGATATTCTGGTACAGGCCCTGGTTGTTGAAGCGCAGGTACAGCGAGCCCGAGAGCGTCTCCCAGATCTCGCCGTGCAGCCGGTTCGGCAGGCCGACCTGGACGAGGCGCGTGCACTGCGGGTAGCGCAGTAGCGTGAGGTTGCGGCCGTGCTCGCGCAGGTATTGCGCCCGGAGCTTCGTCTTGGACGCCTCGCCTAGCCTGTAAGCGCCGGGCAAGCTGTCAGCAGCTAGACGATGAGGGCATGACAGCACACACTTCTTGGGATCGCCGGGGAACTTGAACTTGAGGCCCAGTCCGCTGAGGTATGACGAGCCGGCGTCGTGGGCGACGAGGCTGCCGTCCTCACGCTCGCCCTCGACGGTGTTGCTGGCGGAGGCGACGAGCGACTCGGAGTAGCAAGTCTTGACGAACGTCTTCATGGCGCGGATGTTGCCCAGCTGCAGCTGCATCTTGAGCACGTCACGCAGGCACGCACAGAAGGCGTCCGCGGTCGGGCGCAGCGAGGTCAGCTGCAGGATGAGCTTGATGCCGTGCCAGAGCAGCAGGCTGAGCCATATGTAAGCAACTGTAAAGTTTAAACCTAAAGCGGCCGGAGCTACCCGATCACGACTTTGCCTTCCACTTTCAAAATGGATTACCTGCAAGAGTACTACTCGCAGGAGACCTCGCCGCAGTCGCCGCCGCCGCAGTCGCCGCCGCCTCAGCCACCGCCGCCGCCTCAGTCGCCGCCGCCACATCAGTCGCCGCCGCCACCTCAGCAATCGCCGCCGCCGCCGCCACCTCAGTCGCCGCCGCTGCCGCCACCTCAGTCGCCGCCGCTGCCTCAGCCGCTGCCGTCGTCGCCACCTCAGTCGCCGCCACCTCAGTCGCCGCTGACGCTGCTGACGTTGACGCCGACGCCCCTACGCGAACAAGAGCCCCAACCCGTAGCCGGCACCTCGAAGCTTCCGTGACGCGTGCTCGACCACGTCCTGCTGCCGCGCCCCCCGGCAGGCTGGCTCAGCGCGCTGCCGACCATCAGCGCGCCGCCGACCATCAGCGCGCCGCCGACCATCAGCGCGCCGCCGACCATCAGCGCGCCGCCGACCATCAGCGCCCCGGTGCAGGACGAGAAGGCGTGCCACCAGTGCCGCAATACGAAGAATAATCAGCATGCGCGATACCACTGTGGCCGACCCGACTGCTTGCGCGTGTATTGTACGAGTTGTTTGTCTAGACGGTGAGTCGTTGATAGTTCGCCACTGTTTCGCCCCGCGCCGCGGCGTTTGTCGTATTCTCCTCTTTTTCGCACGCCCGCCTTCCTGCGCAGCCTTTGGGCCCTCGCCCTCGCGTGGCAGTGCCCGCACGCTCGCGTTGCCCGTCCTCACGCCGCGCCATCTATTGCATCCCACATGGACCGCTCCCGCGCTTGCGCTCTATCATACTCTCTATTCCAAGTGTGCGCACACGTGTCTGCCGACGGCGCCCGTCGCGCCGCGGAGAGGCTGCTTCATCAGCCCCCGTGGTCTCGCCCCGCCCTCTCGTCTCGATTTCGCGCACGGGACACTCATTCGCTCCCTTCTCCCTCCGCCCACGCTAACCCCTCCTCCCACGCACACAGATACGCCTGGTCCCCCGCAGACATCCACTCCAGCGGCTGCCCCGGCTGCCGCGCCATCTGCAACTGCTCCCTCTGCCTCGACCGCTGATCGGGCAGAAATCCACCCACTCGAAAATTGCGCGAATTCACCTCAGTTCGCGGTACAACTTCAGCACGAACCGGCAACGGCGAACGATCACCACCACCGCGAACACGCACTCGACTTCGATTCAAGCTCTCGTTGACAAGGACCAAGCCAGCGGTACGCAGAACAAGTTGCACGAAGCTCGTTCGTGCGCCGTGTATGCGGTTCGGGCCCAGCCGGCGTGACCCGCGAGCGCGAACCGCGAGCGCGAACTCGGTTCACCGCCTCCCTCGCTCTCCACCAACTTCACGACGACGCGTTCCTGCATACAACTCGCGTAATGCTCCACGCTCCTGCGCACACGAGGACCGTGGTTCATAGCCATTCAACCGAGGAGCGTCAACCGCGAACTCCCTTTGCGCGCTCCCTCTCCGGTTCCCCCGGCACTCAGCACTCTCCTGGATCGACGAACAATGCCGCGGAATCTGCGCAAACGCGTGCAATGGGATATTCTCGAACGCGATGCAAGGACAGCTGCACCGGCGCCCTGGCACGAACCACGAACGCGCAAGCCCGGCAACGCCACGGCAGAGGCCAGCCCTCGTCCCAAGACTCTTTCTGCACTTGGCAACGTGAATCTCGAACCCGGTCGCCCAGTATCCCGGACCCTAGCGCGAGGTTCGGCACAGCCTGGATTATCCATCACGCACCCGGCACTCGTTCGCCACGCCGTTCACGATCGGCAGAGTCATTCCTCAACCTTCGGTAGCATTCTATGACTCGTTTGGCGCACTCTCATTGGCTCCAGCGACGGAGAAATGACGGTTCGCTGTGCCTCCGCAGTTCGTGGACCGTATGTACAAGTCTTCGCTTCCCGGAAAGGCGGACGGGGCTCCCACCCCTGATTCTGGACTCTCACATGTATATAGCCCGAAGGCGATCCCCACTCAATCTTTAGTACTTCCTGACCAACGTCGTAGCCCGGTATCGAGCCCGGTGAGAGCAGCCCAGTGGTCTGGTTGAGGCTCGGTTGCAACTTGAGTCCCGTTCGAGCCGGGTAGAGTTCGGCACCTCCCTCACTCTCAGCGTCGTTGCGGTCAGCGTCTCCGCGAACCGCGTCGTGTGACTTGTCTTTGCTCTCGTCCTCTCGTCTTCCCTCGCGTCTCAGCCTTAGCGTCGGCCTCAGCTCTCGATCTCGACCCTCAACAATCTCTTTCAGGTGCGCACTTCGTTCGTCGATCTGTGCATCATCCGTCTCTCGCTCGCGCGAACCAACTTCGTCCTCCACTTCGTGTGTGTGGATTGAACTCTCAACTCGCTTGCGCGGAACCCGGGCTTCTCAGAATGTCCGTCCCCAAGCATCGAATCCCGTTCACGGAACGATTCGTGGTGACCACTCTCCCCCTCTATACATCTATTTATACGTTCTGCTGGGATCCTACTGTGTGCTCTGCACTAGGTAGCTTAGTAGTAGCGGCCGTTCTTCTTTGGAGTTGTTCATTCTTAGTAGTGATCATCTTCATAGTAGTTCTCCTTGATTCAGATAGCAGTCTTTGCTGGTTCCTTGTAAGTTCCGTGCAGTTCACCGCGCCGGGCTGGGGGAGCACAAAGCGTTCCTGACGACCGACGCGCGTGCCGGTGGGTGTGCCAGGACGTGGTTGGCGGCGAGGGGGTTGCTTGTTGAGGGGGAGGGCCCGCCGCTGCCACCGCGCAAGACTAGGAAGAATATGGTGCAGAGGCCAAGGATTTTGTCGAAGAAGGCGGGCGACGAGGGCAAGTCGAAGACGAAGACGGGTCAGGGGGCCGCGGACGCTGGATCATCGACGCGAGCGCAAAGCTCGTCCGCCGATGGGCGCGCGGGGCACAGGTGCGCGTCGGGACGCGCAGGTGGTTCATCGCCGCGTCGCCGCCGCCTAGGGGTGCGTCTTTCTTTCCTCTCCTTGCGCCTGTTCGTCGATGTGTTGGCTGATGGATGTGTAGTGCGCGCGAGGGACGATGCGGCCGACGCGCCACCAGTGGAGACGATCGGTGTGTATGATTGGAACCCAGACTCTGTGTCAGGCACCAAGTTTTGTGCGCAGACTTGACACTTGACGACGACGATGACGCGCACAACTCGCTGTTCGACAGCAAGAGCGCGGACGACGCGCTTGTGCCCGCGTGCAAGGACGACGGGAAGACAGAGGACGACGACGCGCTGGACTCGCTATTCGACGAAAAGACCGAGGACGAAGATGCGCCCGAACAAGATGCCGCGCCTGCTCCGGACGCCGCGCCTGCTCCGGACGCCGCAGCCTCGCTGGCGCAGAACGACGACGACAAGGACTCGCTATTTGACGGCGACCCCGGCACGCCCGCCGCACCGTCCCCCCAGATTCCGCTCACGTCCGCGCCCATCCAGCTCCATTTGACGCCGCCCCAGATGCCCGCTCCTCCGGCACCCTCGGCGGCGTCTGCGCTTGCTGCCTCGTACAAGCAGGCGTACGCCGCGCGGCCCGCGTCGCCCGCGTCGCCTGCGTCGACACTGCGCTTGTCGCCGACGCCGACGCCAGCGCTGGAGAAGGACAAGGACAAGGACGAACACGACGGCCCGACGACCACTGTACACGCAAGTGTTGTCGCTAAACCCGCCGCGAGCAAGCCAGCGCTCAAAGACAAGCTGTCGACCTTCATTAGCTGGTTCGACGACGAGGACATGTTGCGGCCAGCCGGCAACCGCGCAGAGCGAGAGCCTACGAGTGGAACACCACCCGCAGCCCACCCTCACACGGACCGCATCTCTCTCTCTAGGAGACACCCCAACCCGACCCTTGACTATCGCCCGCAACGGTGGAGGCACAGAGCAGGCGTACAGAGAGAGACCCCCGAGAGGGTCCCGACGGGACTTCCGCTCGAGGCTCTGGAGGGGACCCGGGGCTGATGAGGAGTACTCGCCTCTACTCCCACGCACCCAAGGTCCACGACGTGTGGGACCCGAGGCCTTGGACCAGAGGTGGGGCGCCGCCGCGGCCCAGAGGCGCGGCGGTGCTGGAGGAACGCTCCCAGGCCAAGTGCACACACAAAGACTCTGAGAGACCAAGAATCCAAAGACTAGGGTACAGGTGGGGACACTGCTCGCCTTAAGTAGTACGGCTCTTCACGGAACTCGCGTCGGGACTTCGTCCTTATTGGTCCTAGTGGCGCGGACCTCCATCGGGGGTGACCGTCCGCCTCGAGATCGTCCTTCCTTCCCTCTTGCGCGGAACAGCTTCCCATTGGAAGCACGAACAGCTAACAATAGACAGACTCATTCTGGCCTCTCAGCCCAGCGTTCTGATTGCAGATGATGACAATGATGGCAAGAAAGATGTTGACCAGCCAGATGCCAAAGTGATTGATGCCAAGGATTAGTTCTGCTTGGCAATGCATCTGACAATGCTGATGTATGATCGCTCTCTGTCTTGTTCACTATCCTCCATGCATAACATGTTCCAGTGGTGTTCTGATGTAATGTCATATACAAATACTTAGTTTGGTGAATCAAGCCTTTGTTTGGCTATCAAACCTTAATTTAATATGGCAGTCTGAAGACAGTATTGATTTTTCAAATATATTTCGCATTTTAGTTGTTTTCTATACTTACCCAATCAATCAAACCTTATTTGGATTATCTGATGACAGATCCTTACTCAGCACTATCACTTTCCTTATCAACCTTTTTTTCCCCAGCTTATTATCTGCAAGTACCAAGTGCCTGCTATGAGCCAGAGTTCCACCTGGACGAGCTGGAATTCCAGGTGGAATTCCACTCAGTACCACCTTTCAGCAAATTTTACCACTTGACTCTATGAGTCATTTCCACCACTTTTGGTTTTAGGTCCTGGAATTCCACCTGGAATGGTGGGGCAGGGCGACTTACAGGAGTAAACCAGTGAACATCTGATTATTCCTGGTACCAAAGCAAGAGAAATTCACATAGCTGCCAATTCTGACAGATGGCATTGGCCTGGATCATGATTAGTCATCAATAGCAGTCTATGGTAAATGCCGTCAGGGTTTATTTATCACCGGGATTACCGCTTGCCAGATTAGTATCTGGGATCAAATGTCACTCAATACAAGTATCCTACGCTGGTGGAGATACTGGGATGGATCATAATCCGACCGAGAGTGATTATGACCCACCAGGAATAATCCCGTCGAGCGGTTAATAACTGCCCAGAGCAAACCAGCCCAGCCAGGCTCAGCACCTGCTTAATGCATATAATTAACAGCTCGGGGCACATTTTCAAGGCAAGAATAAACTACAGGTCCTGGGTATGGTGGTTTCTCAGTATCTCCTCTATGTCAGGCAGCGGCGCGGCAGGCCCCCGGAAAGGTCCGATATAGGTCCGATCTAAACACCACCGAGATGCGCACCTTCAGGAGCGTGACGCTCCATCTAAACGACACCGAGCGGTGTGCCCAGGGTGCACGATGCTCCATCTAAACACCACCGACCGGCGCAGGCTCTGGCCAGCTGCCGTGTCATAGTTGAAGTGTTTCCGAGTGATTGCACCTTGCTACATGTCCAAAATCACTACAGGTAATATTCACAACCATTTTAGGGCACTCGGGACAATGAAACTCGACTTTTACAGTGTTTTGTTCATTTTTCCGCGGCGCACAGCTTCGCGGGAGCGCCCGGATCCATATCGGGATTAGCCGATCCTACAGGTAAACACCACCGAATGGAGCACCTTTTGGGTGCATAAACACCACCGAGGAGCCGTCAAAGTCGGATGGGACCCTTATCGGAGCTTTCCGGGGGCCTGGCGCGGCGACCTTAACGGTATTGTCGTTCCTTGGTCTGGTGTCGATAACGGTGCGTATCCGTACCAGTCCATCTTTCGACTTCGGCTTTGGTAAGATCATTAGCGGGCAGCAAGTCCCTCCTGCTGAGTATCTCCAGCGTCCCGTATTCAAATAATCCATTTTCTTCTTCACCCAGATAGGTCTCAGTGCCTCCGGGCATCGAGACGGTCTGTAAGGGTACGCTAAATTCGGATCCTTGAGCAGAATCTCATGATTTATTGCTCACAGCGGTGGTAGGGGCGTTTTTGCTGCTTCGAGGAACAGATCAGCTGCCCCTTTGAACACCAGTTCTCGAAATTTGGGTAGGTCGTCCACTTCCACATGTGCTGCATTCGCCTGAGCGGTCACTAGTTCCAGCATTTCCCTTCCAGCCAGGGGCTGCGACTTGTTAGACCCTATATGAACCCTCGTCAGGTTCAAGCCAATGAGAACCGAATGTTGCCACAGAAATGGAGTACCCAACACCAAGTCGTAAGTGTCTAGGTTCGCTATGTCCCAGCGGCGCGTTTCATTGATGTGTTGATATTTGAAAGTTGTCTCGCATTCGTAGTGGATCTTGGAGCGCGATCCCGAGACGGCCAGAAGTCAGTCGAGCGATTTCTCTTTTGCAATGAGTGAGACGTTCAGCTGATCGGCCAGTGTAGTGGAGATCATGTCTACCATGCAGCCTGAGTCTACGAACGCTACACATACTTTGTCATTGACTAGTACGTCGATTGTTACAGGGAGAGGGAGGAGACGTGTCTCATTCTTGATGCGCGCCGCTCCCCGGCGCACAGATCTAGTCTGCTCAGGTGCTATGGATGTCGTCACTCTCGTAGTCATAGAACTGCGCGGGCGACGAGCCGCGCCTCGGCCTCGCGTGGTTGCGGAACCAGCGAGCACCTCTCGCACTGAACAAGTATTCCTCCCAGGCTCCGCCGGTTCCAGATGGGGCTGACGAGCATTCCCCGTCCTCGGACTCAGAAGACGAGGCCTGTCTCTCATCGCCGACGTGGTCCGACTCCGAGCTGTCTGATACTTCGAGGAGCGGTGGGGACTATCGCTCGTGACGCTAACAGCTGGTTCAGGTGCTGCTCCAGCCGCGTTTGACTCGTGTTCGCCGTTTTCACCCACGAGTGTTTCTTGCGCCGATTCCACCACACGACCGAGCTGTCCGAGCAACAGCAGCGCAAGTATAGCGTCGTTGAGGGCGTCGATCGGGTTGGGGGGCTGCGTTGGGTCGGTGGGTGGCGCGAACTGATTACGCCAGACCCAGTAACGGTGAGTGTTGAGCTTGAGGTCGACGGAGATACTGGGTACGCGATGGGAGGTCCAGTCCTCGCCCAGCTCCCAGTCGCGCACAGCCGTATGAGACTTGATCTTATCAAGATGTCAGGCATGTCGATAGCCGTGTCCGAGTATCCTCCTTAAAGTGTACATTTATTATTTCTAACCAAAAAGCAGGTGCCACAGCAGAAAGTGTACATTTATTATTTCTAACCAAAAAGCAGGTGCCACAGCAGAAAAGAGGTGGCACACCAAGAAAAAGGGTGTGTGACTTGCATGTTGTGGTGTGTGCCACTGTGTGTCTGGTGTGTGGCACCGGAAATTTCCGAACCTTAGATAAGCGACACACCCTAAAGTGGGTGTGGCACACACCAGGACTGGGGTGGCACACACCAAAACAGTGGTGGCACACACCACAACCAAAGGTGGCACACACCACAACCACATCCACACACCATTTCCCCTCTCTCCACACCCCCCACCATGGGTGTCTAAGGGTTTTTCACGTAATTATCCCATAAATAATTTCCATATTTAGTAATTATTTTATCAAAAAATGCATCCAAATAGGGTGCACACCCTTGGTGGAGGGTGTGGAGAGAGGGGAAATGGTGTGTGGATGTGGTTGTGGTGTGTGCCACCTTTGGTTGTGGTGTGTGCCACCACTGTTTTGGTGTGTGCCACCCCAGTCCTGGTGTGTGCCACACCCACTTTAGGGTGTGTCGCTTATCTAAGGTTCGGAAATTTCCGGTGCCACACACCAGACACACAGTGGCACACACCACAACATGCAAGTCACACACCCTTTTTCTTGGTGTGCCACCTCTTTTCTGCTGTGGCACCTGCTTTTTGGTTAGAAATAATAAATGTACACTTTAAGGAGGATATCCGAGCCTGCAGTACTCACGATCGCTCCAGGTTTTCGCATGAACTCTGGCTGCCTGAGCAGATCGCGAATACGAAGGCCGCGCGCCAGTTGGGATACTTGTTGCGGCCAGCCGGCAACCGCGCAGAGCGAGAGCCTACGAGTGGAACACCACCCGCAGCCCACCCTCACACGGACCGCATCTCTCTCTCTAGGAGACACCCCGACCCGACCCTTGACTCTCGCCCGCAACGGTGGAAGCGCAGAGCAGGTGTACGGAGGGAGAGAGACCCCCGAGAGGGTCCCGACGGGAGTTCCGCTCGAGGCTCTGGAGGGGACCCGGGGCTGATGAGGAGTACTCGCCTCTACTCCCACGCGCGACGTGTGGGACCCGAGGCCTCGGACCAGAGGTGGGGCGCCGCCGCGGCCCAGAGGCGCGGCGGTGCTGGAGGAATGCTCCCAGGTCAGGTGCACGCACAAAGACTCTGAGAGACCAAGAATCCAAGGACTAGAGTACAGGCACTGCGTCGCGCTCTTCTTATACGCCGTTCTCGGTGGTCCGTCGGTTGTCTTGGGTCCCAACACCTAACTACCGGACACCGGAAGTGACGCGGGCGAGGGTACCTCCTTGGGGGTTTTTTCGCGCCCGCGTCCGCGTCCGATGGGTTAAGGGGGTACCCCCTGGGGTTTTTCAGCGCCTGCGGCCGCGTCCGATGGGTTAGGGGGTACCCCCCCTGGGTTTTTTCTGGTGCCTGCGCCTGCGTCCGCGTCCGCCGCTGTGCCCGGCACATCCCGGAACGCTCCAGAACGTCGGGCAGCGGTCGGAAATCGCCGATCGCTGTTCCAGACCGTCCCTGGGATGCTCCGGGATGCTCCGGAACCTTTCGTCACCGGCGCTTATTTTCCAAAAAAAAATTCAAAAAATATTTTTTGTTCCTCCACACTTTCTGCACACATTGGCATCAATATCATCATGGTTATGTATTCATATTATGTGGGGGCTGGTGCAAGCAGGCTGCAGGCGCGGGCGCGGGCAGGGGCACTGGCAGTATCAAATTGCCCGCTAGGGCAGCTGAAACAGGTAGCAGCATTGCCGGCAGCCAATGGATAGGCTCCTGCAATCCTAGGGGACACTTGAATGCAGTAATTTTCTGGGATATTGCTGGCTGGTGCATTGGGCGCAGGCGCGGGCACAGGCACAGACACAGGCACAGCAGCGCAGAAATAAAATACGGTTGCATGCTTGGTTAGAAATATTTTTGGTGACAATAGGGGCATAGTGGATCATGATAAAACTGTCCTCGCAACCTACAATCTTCAAAAGCATATGTGCAGGCACGGACACGGGCGCGGCTGCAGACACGGACACTGACATCGGCAGGCACCTGAGCAACCAGAAATGTACCCAGCCTCATGCCATTTGGTATGTGGCCTAGGGTAGGCCTTGTGAATGATGAGAGGTTGGTTTTCTTGCTTACGTTTGCATCATTCAGTCACAATAAATATAATGAGCATTATTCTTCCGGCAGATTGCTGCCGAGCCTGCAGCCGGCTGGATGTAAAAACTCAATCAACAAGAGGCATGTCTTTGGAAGCATTGTCAGTGCTAGGAATAAGATCCTAGACTACAAAACGAAAGATGGGCATAATATCATGAGTCCCGGAGGCTTGGTTGATGATCAATGGCATCATCCATTTGAACTATGGCCATGCCCGTGCCTATGCCCGCGCCTGTGCCCTCGTCCGCGACTGCCTTGGACACACAATCTAACCACAATGGAATCAATCCAGTATTGTGATCAGAGAATCAAGTGGTGGAATGTAGTTATCTTCGAGTCAATGAACAAAAATAGCAAGTCCAACTTGCGCTTCTATGAATGGGTACAGTGCTTGGGGCCAATAGAGACTTCTGGACAAAAAATGTATCTCTTAGTCAAGGATCCAAATGCAGATAAATTGATTGGGCAACATATTACAAAATGATCGACCCTGCATGCACGACATCCTGCAAATGGTTGGTGCTGTAGGTCTGTTGTGGAATGATGGTCCTGGGTCTGCCCTTCTAAGAACTAGCAAAAATTTCGCTCAGCAACAGCCGTTTAATTATGTCTCTTCCCACTCAAGGGGTATGTTCTAGACACATGTAAGAATAACCACAGCGATTTTTGTGCCCCAATAATACTTCTATTAGATGATATAGTGATGACCATTCAGGAAAGGACAAGCATCTCCCCAGCAAGAACCGTTCAATTATATTTCTTCAAACTTACGGGGCATGTTCTAGACATATATGATAGCTTCAGGAAAGTTTTTAAGGTTCAAATAATTTTAGAATTAGAAGATAGAGTAATAGCCATTCAGGAAAAAGTCGAGCACAATGCTGATCTAAATTGTACTCTATTCCTTTGGTTGCCATAGTATTAATTGATCGAATATATGTTTCCAACACACCCCGGGTGTTTTCCCAAAAAGATATTGGGTGAATATGGCCAACTTGGTTGCCCTCCTCTGGTCAGCTGGGGGCATTTGCACCCAGCAACAACCACTGGACAGAAAACGTTTCCGCTCACGGAGCATGTTGAATACATTGTATATAAGCATTCGAGATGTTGTGCCTGGATACTGGTGCTGTGGTTGACGTTCAGTACATGTGGACATATTGGGAAATGTCGAGCACTCCATCACACCATCCCCTGCCCCAATTGCAATGTTTCAATATAGACATATTGTCGATTCAATGGCCTGAACAGGAATCTGTTTGCGGATTCACATTTGGACAAGTATTGAGCAAGATAGAAAATGCTCGCTTTTGATGGGACAAGAAGCTTGCACCCTGAACGATCCAATCAACCAATCTGAATTCTGCTCACGATGTGTAGGGGCCCTATTGGTCTCACCCAGAATCTGCCCTGTTCCTGGAATATAATTAAGAAATAGTGGAGTACTAGGTCGATTACTCGATTTTCGACCACCCACCCTCCTGGCATTGGCCTAGACATTCAGCAGTCAATCCGAGGGTCCTATTGTGGTCTAACAAGGTATACCATACCCTCCAGCAAGATTCATGTGATTTGGTTCAGGCGTGGTTGAGATATAGCATGCGTACAGTTGGGATGTGAGTTGCAGCAGAACAGACCATGAATCACTCCTGCAACCTACCCCACCTTCCAGGACTTACGGGTGCTCGACACCACATGTTGTATACTGGTCCAGAGAAATGGGACAAAGGCTTTATTGGGCCAGAGATGTGTTTCCTAGTGAATAGGAGGCTAACCTATGCCCCAGATGGGCTGCGATGAGCATAGGTTAGGCTCCCATTCATCAGAGAACACATCTCTAGCCCAATGGAGCTTTTGGTCCAGTCATCTGGACCAGTATACAACATGTGGTGTCGAGCACCCGTAAGTCCTGGAAGGTGGGGTAGGTTGCAGGAGTGATTCATGGTCTGTTCTGCTGCAACTCACATCCCAACTGTACGCATGCTATATCTCAACCACGCCTGAACCAAATCACATGAATCTTGCTGGAGGGTATGGTATACCTTGTTAGACCACAATAGGACCCTCGGATTGACTGCTGAATGTCTAGGCCAATGCCAGGAGGGTGGGTGGTCGAAAATCGAGTAATCGACCTAGTACTCCACTATTTCTTAATTATATTCCAGGAACAGGGCAGATTCTGGGTGAGACCAATAGGGCCCCTACACATCGTGAGCAGAATTCAGATTGGTTGATTGGATCGTTCAGGGTGCAAGCTTCTTGTCCCATCAAAAGCGAGCATTTTCTATCTTGCTCAATACTTGTCCAAATGTGAATCCGCAAACAGATTCCTGTTCAGGCCATTGAATCGACAATATGTCTATATTGAAACATTGCAATTGGGGCAGGGGATGGTGTGATGGAGTGCTCGACATTTCCCAATATGTCCACATGTACTGAACGTCAACCACAGCACCAGTATCCAGGCACAACATCTCGAATGCTTATATACAATGTATTCAACATGCTCCGTGAGCGGAAACGTTTTCTGTCCAGTGGTTGTTGCTGGGTGCAAATGCCCCCAGCTGACCAGAGGAGGGCAACCAAGTTGGCCATATTCACCCAATATCTTTTTGGGAAAACACCCGGGGTGTGTTGGAAACATATATTCGATCAATTAATACTATGGCAACCAAAGGAATAGAGTACAATTTAGATCAGCATTGTGCTCGACTTTTTCCTGAATGGCTATTACTCTATCTTCTAATTCTAAAATTATTTGAACCTTAAAAACTTTCCTGAAGCTATCATATATGTCTAGAACATGCCCCGTAAGTTTGAAGAAATATAATTGAACGGTTCTTGCTGGGGAGATGCTTGTCCTTTCCTGAATGGTCATCACTATATCATCTAATAGAAGTATTATTGGGGCACAAAAATCGCTGTGGTTATTCTTACATGTGTCTAGAACATACCCCTTGAGTGGGAAGAGACATAATTAAACGGCTGTTGCTGAGCGAAATTTTTGCTAGTTCTTAGAAGGGCAGACCCAGGACCATCATTCCACAACAGACCTACAGCACCAACCATTTGCAGGATGTCGTGCATGCAGGGTCGATCATTTTGTAATATGTTGCCCAATCAATTTATCTGCATTTGGATCCTTGACTAAGAGATACATTTTTTGTCCAGAAGTCTCTATTGGCCCCAAGCACTGTACCCATTCATAGAAGCGCAAGTTGGACTTGCTATTTTTGTTCATTGACTCGAAGATAACTACATTCCACCACTTGATTCTCTGATCACAATACTGGATTGATTCCATTGTGGTTAGATTGTGTGTCCAAGGCAGTCGCGGACGAGGGCACAGGCGCGGGCATAGGCACGGGCATGGCCATAGTTCAAATGGATGATGCCATTGATCATCAACCAAGCCTCCGGGACTCATGATATTATGCCCATCTTTCGTTTTGTAGTCTAGGATCTTATTCCTAGCACTGACAATGCTTCCAAAGACATGCCTCTTGTTGATTGAGTTTTTACATCCAGCCGGCTGCAGGCTCGGCAGCAATCTGCCGGAAGAATAATGCTCATTATATTTATTGTGACTGAATGATGCAAACGTAAGCAAGAAAACCAACCTCTCATCATTCACAAGGCCTACCCTAGGCCACATACCAAATGGCATGAGGCTGGGTACATTTCTGGTTGCTCAGGTGCCTGCCGATGTCAGTGTCCGTGTCTGCAGCCGCGCCCGTGTCCGTGCCTGCACATATGCTTTTGAAGATTGTAGGTTGCGAGGACAGTTTTATCATGATCCACTATGCCCCTATTGTCACCAAAAATATTTCTAACCAAGCATGCAACCGTATTTTATTTCTGCGCTGCTGTGCCTGTGTCTGTGCCTGTGCCCGCGCCTGCGCCCAATGCACCAGCCAGCAATATCCCAGAAAATTACTGCATTCAAGTGTCCCCTAGGATTGCAGGAGCCTATCCATTGGCTGCCGGCAATGCTGCTACCTGTTTCAGCTGCCCTAGCGGGCAATTTGATACTGCCTGTACCCCTGCCCGTGCCCGTGCCTGCAGCCTGCTCGCACCAGCACCCACATAATATGAATACATAACCATGATGATATTGATGCCAATGTGTGCAGAAAGTGTGGAGGAACAAAAAATATTTTTTGAATTTTTTTTTGGAAAATAAGCGCCGGTGACGAAAGGTTCCGGAGCATCCCGGAGCATCCCAGGGACGGTCTGGAACAGCGATCGGCGATTTCCGACCGCTGCCCGACGTTCTGGAGCGTTCCGGGATGTGCCGGGCACAGCGGCGGACGCGGACGCAGGCGCAGGCACCAGAAAAAACCCAGGGGGGGTACCCCCTAACCCATCGGACGCGGACGCGGGCGCGAAAAAACCCCCAAGGGGGTACCCTTGCCGGAGTCCGAGGGGGTGACGCGCGGGAATTGTTTGATACTGAACAATTCCCGCGCGTCACTTCCGATGTCCGGTAGTTAGGTGGGTCCCGACGGGAGTTCCGCTTGATGGTCGCTACGATCCTCGAGCTTGCTTCCCTCTCGTGAGACGCCATTGGCGGAACATAACCCCCCCCAAGGTCGAGGTCGTAGTGGGGTTTGCGTCCTTCCCTCCTTCCCTGCCTGACCCCTCCCGGATGGAGCGGTTGTTGTCCGCGCGTCGGGACGATTTCGACCTTGCCCTCGTCCACGAACAGCTCTTCGGCCAGCTGGTCCTCGTGCTCCCCTCCTACGTAGAGAGCCCCGTCCTTCTCCTGACCAAGCGTTGGCTCCGGTTGCTCGTGGGTCCGGACAACGTCGACTTTTGGCGAGCGATGAGGGTCTGGGAGGATCGCATTCACGCCCGGCTCAGCGTTGTACACTCCCGCAGCGCCACGGACGGCCCGCTCCGCTCGCCGGTGCTGGAGCTACTCGTCGAGGTGGGGCTGTCGGCCCGCGCGTACTGCTTGTGTGTCGCCGATATGACTCCCTCACCGCTCGCGGCGGTCCTCTGCGCATACGGGGAGCGGACGCGCTCCCTGTTCGACGATTCTCCGTCGCAGAGGGTCCTTGACAACGCGCCCCCTCGTCGTCTCCACCTCTCCGCTCTTGGTCTGCGGGAGCGTGCCGGAGGCGCGCGGGCGGCGGTAGCGAGTTCGGTCGCGGGGAGACAGGGTGTCCGGCCGGCGCTCCGCAGCGTGCGGCTTCCCTCTCGTCGCCCGCTCCCTGTGCTGATCGCCTTGTAGTGCCGCCGTTGCGTCGACACCGTTTTACCCTGTTTCCTCTGGTCGTGGCAACCCGACTTGTCCTGCGCAGGGTGCGTGGCGACGGGCGTGGTGTGCGAGGATGTCTCTCCGTCCCCTCCGGATCGATTCGTGCTGTTCATCCCGCGTGCCGCCTCGCCGCGGACATGCGAGGCGACGCTCTCCGAACACGGGCTGTGACCGGGCGCCCGGTCCGAGCGCCGTCGCCCGAAGCGGGAAGATAGGTGTGGGTCGGGTGCGGGACTCCCGTCGGGAGTGCCGCTACGGCCTCTTCGATGATCTCAGTCTTTCTGCGTCGAGTCTCAGGGAGTAGGACGTAGCTCGCAGCGTTCTCAACGCCCTCTGGCCCTGTGGCCGCTTGTGGAATAGCGTTTGTCGGACACTTTTGCGAGTATAAAGTTCGATGTCGAGTCCCGTCGGTGACTCCGCCTCTTGACTTTGTATTTGTCGAATGGCTCGCTCTGTGTTGCCCACCCGACCCGCGTTGCGCGAGCGCTCGCCCTCTCCGATCTCGTACTCGCCGTTGCCGCTAGAGCCGCGTCCCGAGCTCGAGCTGCGAGAGCTCCTTCACCGGCGGCGGCTCTTCTTGGACCTTGTGGCGCTCCTGCCGTCCCCCACCGGCCTGGAGCTCATCTTGGTCGGACTGCTGGAGCGCTGGATCGCGTTGGATCAGTTCCCTCCCCGCGAACCGGCCTTGGGCCTTGACCAGCTCGAGCTGTATCGCAAGATGCGGCGCGCCGTCCGCCAAGTGCGCGATTGCATCCTGACTCCCAGCGAACGCGCGTGGTTCGAGCACCGCGTCGTGACCCTCATGCGCCAATGGTACAAGACACTGGACGCGCGTGCCCCGCTCCTGCCCCTGGAGGACGCCTGGTTCGCGTCCGACCCCGAGGACGTTTTCGATCGAACGTGGACCAGCGACGATCCCGGCCCTCGCCTGGATCCTCTTCGACGCGCTCGCGACAAGCGCATCAGCGCTCTCCGTCGCGAGCTCGACCTTGCCGACAGTGACAAAGATAGGGAGGGGGAGAGTCCCAGCGATCGGGGTTCCGGCGGCGGTTGCGCATCTTCGCCCGAGCGGGAGTCCCGCACACGCCCCGCTCGTCATGCTTCGCGTCGTGCGCGATCGGGCGAGCCCGACGTCGTGGTCGCTGAGGTACCGGTGCGCCTTCCCCGTCCTTCGCGTCGTGCGCGTGCTGACTTTGGCCGCTTCGCAGTGCGCGCGCTTGGAGCGCGAGTGTCTCGGTCGAGTCCACCCGCGCACGAGGCGCGTGAACCGTTCCTGCCGTGCGTGTCGCAACGGGCATCGTCCTTGCACCGGGGCCGTGTGGCCGTTGATAGGACGAGAGGGACGCGCCGTCGGACAGAGAGTGTCCGACCTTGTGGAGATTGCGGAGACGCGGGCGCAGGAGGCGAGGGACGGGCAGGTGGATCTCCGTCGTCGCGTCGCGGGGCTGCACGCTGCCGTCGCAGAGCAGGACGTCGTCGTCGAGCGCGTGCGCCTTCTCGCCGCCTCTCTTGTGTAATCATAGAATGCTTGTGCCGTGCTTCGAAAATCGGAATGAATTGTGAATTTGGCTCATCAGAATGGGTGTGAAAGTCATAAGTCCGAGAAAGACTCAGCGAAGAAGGTCTCCTCGAACCCCCGGTCGGGTCTCTGTAGGACGTCCGACGGGTTTCTCAAGCGATCGTGTGCTGAGACGGGAGGTGCCTTCGGCTTCGGGATCGGGTTCGCCGAGCCCGTCCTTGTCATACGTGCGCGCGCGTGGGTCTGCGCTCGCTAAGGTGGCATCTCGTGCGCTCGCTCGTGTCGGGGCCCGTTCGTCGGTCGCAGCACGCTTCGTGCGGGTCGCAGCAGAGAGCCGGTTACAGTCGTTGGCAGCCTTAGCCCTGGTCGTGCGCAAGGTGTAGTAGTCCTTTGCGTCGCCCGTGTGGTGCGAAGGGAGAGATCGTGGTGGAGAAACAAGAGTTGGTATATGGAGAGAGAGTTGTTCGGCCTCGGGTCTTGTGAGGGTGAGGGAGCAGCGAGGCGGCGCGGGCATCGTTACACCGCACCGCAATGGTGTGTTAGTCTTTGGATTATGTTGCGGCCAGCCGGCAACCGCGCAGAGCGAGAGCCTACAAGTGGAACACCACCCGCAGCCCACCCTCACACGGACCGCATCTCTCTCTCTAGGAGACACCCCGACCCGACCCTTGACTCTCTCCCGCAACGGTGGAAGCGCAGAGCAGGCGTACGGAGGGAGAGAGACCCCCGAGAGGGTCCCGACGGGAGTTCCGCTCGAGGCTCTGGAGGGGACCCGGGGCTGATGAGGAGTACTCGCCTCTACTCCCACGCACCCAGGGTCTGCGACGTGTGGGACCCGAGGCCTCGGACCAGAGGTGGGGCGCCGCCGCGGCCCAGAGGCGCGGCGGTGCTGGAGGAACGCTCCCAGGTCAGGTGCACGCACAAAGACTCTGAGAGACCAAGAATCCAAAACTAGAGTACAGGCACTGCGTCGCGCTCTTCTTATACGCCGTTCTCGGTGGTCCGTCGGTTGTCTTGGGTCCCGACGGGAGTTCCGCTTGATGGTCGCTACGATCCTCAAGCTTGCTTCCCTCTCGCGAGACGCCATTGGCGGAACAATACTGAGACCTCGTACAAGACGTTCCTGGCAATGTCTCGTACCCACATGTCTACCCCGTCGGTCCGGATTGCCCAGCATTGCTGCGGGGGAAATCCCAGCTTGCGAGCATGCAGGTGGTTGATCACAGGGACCCACAACCCATTGACATAGGTGAGGGCCCCCATAACCAGTGTAGCGGACGCGAACCAGGGTAGACCGCGCGTGCAGAGCTGGAGCGTCTCGTAGAGGTTGTCCGAGGACAATCCTAGAAACACGTGCACGATGTTCTCGACATTAACGCCCCGGTGGGTGATCAGCGAGCGGTCGACGACGTATACGCAGTTACAAACATCGTCCACGATCTTGAATTGAGTGTGTTGCACGAACAGCCCCATTGATAGGCCAGGGTAGGCGACGGTGAAGCGGTCGGCTGGGTCCTGCAGCCTGAAGCGCAACACCGATTCTGAGGGAAAGTAGTTGAGGAATTCGACTTTGAGGTGGCGAGCGACACGGTCGTCTGTCGTACGAGTATAGTCGAATTGAGCTTCGCCATTGGCAGCGCGGAGGAACATGGGGAACGTGGCAGCCATAGCAAGAACGGCAGAAGAGCGGATATGGGTGGTGGTAGCTCATCCCCTGCTCGACTTATAAGCAGATTCTCCATTTGATTGAGGTTCTTTGCTCCCGGGAGTGACAGCTGCCACGCGTGCGCCAGATCTCTGGGCCTCTTTGCGCGAGTAGCAGTCCGCGGCCAAGTGACCAGGTTTATGACAGAAGAAGCATAGGTTTTGTGCTCTATGCTCTTCCTCTTGCTGCTTGGTGAGTTTTGCTCCATGTTTGAGCTCGCTATTTCCAGGCCTTCGAGTATGCGAAGGTGTAGCGGCTCGGGCAGTCGCAGACGTCGTTCCTGATTTGGTGGTCTGCGCTCGCCCTCCATCGTTTTTCCGAGATCCCCCACGACCAGTGTTCCGATTACCTTGCCAATTCCTTGCCCGGGCGATTCGGGTTGAGGTGTCTGGTTGCGGTGGACTGATTTTACGCGCACTTCCATCAGTTGTAGAGGATGATGCTCCTAGTCTCTTTCTGAGACGCTCCCGTTTCTCTACTCTCTACTCTCTGAGCATACACCAGTAGAGTAGCAATATCATCAGATTCAAGACTTCGACCTTTCTCAGTCCAGAACAATTGGATGTACGGGTCAGCTCCGTTCCAGAAGATGCGATGAATAGCATACTCGTCAATATCAGGGTATCGGACCGCTAGGTTACGAATCTCCTTCGCAAAGTCCTTAACCGGTCTTCCTCTCTGTTTCACCTTCATCAACTTAGCGCGCAACTCGTCCCTGAAATCGTCCGAGAAACACGTCTTGTAGAGCTCCTGGTATATTTCTCATACTGTCCAAGGGTACTCATCGAGCGCGACGTGGGTCATAAACCACTCATTGTGTTAAGGTGAGACGGCGGGTTTAGTTCCGGCCGTCGAGCGGAGTCTGAAAAGGCTCCGAAATCTCTCAGATCCGTGCTCGGTAGAGTCACGGCGATAAATGCGCTTTAAGCGGATATCCAAAAGATGTCCGAATAGAATTCTGTCGAATGGAATATATACAGCAGTGTGACTCGAGCGTCTGACTCATGTCCGAGGCGAGTCGGGGTCGGTCCCGGTACGGGACCAAATAGCCTCCGTCGGGACCGAATGCCCCCGAGGTGCTGATCCGTAACAATAACCCCCCCCCCCCCCCACGAATGAGCGATGTCCCTATCGCTCATGCGTACTTAAATGCATATACCTAGAATTCCATAATCCGTGTCCTAAACGTATTCCCTGACCGTTTTCCTACCTATGCTACTGCAAGTCGTGACTACTCAACGGCTACAAGACTTCCGTTCTCGACCTTGTACACGTGCGAAATATTCACCTTCCTAGCCGCCCATTCCAACAGCGCCGCGTCCCATTCCTCCGTAGCGTAAGCGACCGGCCGCTGGTGGAGCAGCTGTTCTGCGATGTCGGCGCGGAGACAATGCCCCTCGCACCAGAACCGTTGCGCGGCTTCCGTCGCGCCCTTGATCCAGTCGAGGCACATGTCCCTGATGCGGACCGTCTCGTTATCTGTGAGACGGATGATGTAATCGATACCGCAGATGTTGCTGGCATCGCAGGTTACGACCTCCTTGGCCTCCAACTCGGAGTAGTGCGATTTGGCCCACGTCGGTGTCTGCGGCGAGAAGACTGGGCGGTCGACGTTCGCCATCAGGCGGTCCGTGGCGAGCCAGTTTGCGCGGACGCTCACGCGCTCGCTGTTGGCGCCGATGTAAAAGTGTTGAGCTCGAGGAGCTTTTTCCCATCCACGACGCCTCTCTACCAGCTCCTCGCGCTCTTTGGAGGTTATCGCCGCTCTTGGCCTCGGCTTGACATACTCTCCCCGCTCCTTCGGACCACTTCGCGTCTCATCCCCCGCACCCGCCTGTCCGCGCCCTCGTCTCCGTTCCTCCGCTGACCCCACCGGGATCTCTGTCATTCCGGCTCGACCATCGCGACGCGCCCAACGTGACCCAGAACGGCGCGGCGCCTCGCCCAGAAGCCGGCCGCACAAGAAGCAGTTCGCGGCCCGAAGACACACCTCGAACCTCCCGCTCGCGCGCCGCGAACCGCTCCGCGTACCTCGAAGGCCTCGACGGGTCGCCGACCTATTCTGCCACGACCGCGACCTTGCTGCCCCTCTTCGTCGACCTCTGCGACCCGTTCAGTTCAGGGATGGGGAGCAGGTGAGTGTGGGGGGGGACTTAACCTCGATGCGCGGGCTCTCGAACGGCAAGCCCCTCTCGATGTCCGCGACCCCTCGCTCGCACTTCGGTATACCTGCACCCCCCTCAGGACCCTCATGGCCCATCGCGTGGAGACCCGCGAGGTGCCTACACCCTCGACCACTTCGAGGGCGTCGTTGAACGATCTCCCTTCGAGATCCAACTCGGTGCGTCTCGTGCACATTGCCGACCTCGCACGATCTCGTCTCCGCGGTCGCTCACCTTCCGCGATCTCACGGCGGTCGACGCGGGGCAAGGAGTGATGGGTGATGGCTTGGTTCGCTGCGTAGGTGTTTGCGGACTTCGGATCCGAGCCGGCATTGGCGTGGGTGATACCTATATATACGGGCACCGGCCCTCCCCTTGTATCCTAGGTTTGATCTGGTCTATCTACCGCTTTATCCGCGCTCGTTCTCCTTCCCCCCGCCCTTGGGCCCCTCGCTGGTGAGCGATATCGACGGTGACCCTGACATAAGATCAAACCTAACCTCCCCACCGACGCTCAAGGGCATTCCTCCCTCCCCCTCCGACTTCTCCTCAATCCGAACTTTGAGCGGAACCCCTCCCGCTTCCGCGAGTCAGCGCTAGAATCCGTCGGTCGAACCTCGCCGAGCATCCTTGGCCATTCGAACTCGCGCTCCCCGCCCTCGCTGACCTCACCGATGAGCCCCCGTATACCCGGCGCTATCAGTCCCCGCGACTCGCCCTATCCCGTGGGAAGAGCTCGAGGCTCGAAGGCGTCCCGCCCATCTTTTCCCCCATCATCGGCACGCCGCCGGGGCCCCATGCGCCCAAGGCACCGCCCCACCCCAGGGGCGAGATCCCTCCCTCCAGTCGATGCCCGCGCGGCCCGCTCGACTCGGCGACCTCTTCTAAACGTCGCTGGCCGCACCCACTCCACCTACTCTGACAGCAAGAGCTCGCCGCCCTCGAGGAGGACCGGACGCATGCCGCCGCAGATCGTAGATCCATCACCCCAGCCATCGCTCGGCTTCCCGACCCCTGTTATAAAATCACGAACCCGCTCACGCGAACGACTTCGTCACGATCTCCCCGCCCCAGTTCGCGAACTCCCTCGCGTCCCGCCCAAAAACACCATGCCCCACTTCCTTGCGCGCTACACTCTCGAACGCGTCATCGGAAGACGTCGCCGAAACGGCGCGGTCCAGTATCTCTGCCGCTGGCGCGGAGCGCGACCCGAAGAAGCCTCGTGGGAGTCCGCGGTCTCGCTTCTGGGATCGGACCTCGTCGACGAATTCAACGCGAGGTACATCGACGCCCTCGACGCCGCCCACGACTACGAATTCGTCCCGCAAGATCGAGTCCCTCTCGCGGAGCGAATCCGCACGCCGTCCCCGGCGCCGCCGCCGTACCCGCAGTCACCTTGCTACTCGCCTCGCTACTCGCCCGTCGCGAACCCGATGGATCACGGAGAGGACGGCGACTACCCGCAGCTCCCCTGGTCGCCGGCCTACTCCCCCCGCAACGAGCCAATGGACGACGACGACGAAGACGACTACGCGGACATGCCCGCCCTCGAGGAAGTCGAATACGTCCCCCCGGAAGCCCCACCTGTACCGCTCATCGAGCGCATCGGTTCTCCTCCCCTCGCCGACCTCGGCCTCGTCGGTAGCTGGGGGCGCGCCCCGTCGCGCGACTACCTCTGGATCGTTGACCGCTTCACGCGTGTGGGCAACCTCGTCGAGTCGAACCAGGCTCCGGTCTTCGCGGACCGTTACTTCATCACGGGCCCGCTCCACACCTACTCCGGGGAGACCACCCCGACGCGCACCACCCTTCAGATGACGGCCTTCCTTCTCCCCCTCCGCTTCGGACGCCACATCCTCCAGCCGCCGGCCGAAGCTCGATCGCTCCAGATCGTCCACTTCATCGCCACCCTCGACGAGGACGAGGGAGGCACCGTGTTCGCCTTCGCCGACGATGTCCTCCTCATCCGCGTGTCCTCGCCCCTCCCTAACGGGACCGCGTAGACACACCCGACACCCATCCTCCTGTACAGTAACCCGACCCGCTCGGAGTTAACCCACGTTCATTTCTATCTATCGCCCTTCGCCCCGCCGATGCTCGCGACTTCGGCCGGCACTTCGCTCGCTTCGCTCGGCCTTCGCGATGTTGACATCGCGACCCCGATCTTTCTCGTCCACTTGTTTATTGTTCGCCTTTCAAACCCGGTATACACAAAATCTATGCGAACCACCCCGCTACCGCTCGCCCGGAAAACCCGCCCCCTCAAGAAGCACCCTCCATCGCGATGTCCGTACCATCGGCGTTCGGGTCGGCGACCTTAGGCGACCCGGCCGCGCTCACCTCCTCGTCCTCGGGCGCCGGGCGCGGCGTCGAGATGTCGAGCCCCTGTATCAGCTGGCTCGCGCGGTCGTCCAACGCGCCCTCCCGCTCCGCCTCCTCGACCCCGGCGGCGCCGGCAGGTGAGACCGCCACCTCCCCGAACACCTCGTCCTCCTTGTCCGGCACCGCGATGCGAACGCGCTTGCGCGGGGCGCGCAAGACTTCGCGAACCTCGACGAACCCCTCGCGCACCTCGCGCAGTAGACCAGCAAAGCCCGCGCGGATTTCGGCCGCGAGCGTGTCACCCAACACCCCGAACTCGCCCGCCGCCATCCCGGCCGCGGTGCGGGCCTTCTTCGACTTGTGGGACTTGCCTGCAGACGGCACCGGGGACGGCGACCTCGGACGCTTCTTGTTACCCGGCCGCGGGACCGAAGCCCTCCCCACGAAGGGGCATCGCGCACGCGACTGGTTGCACTCGAAACATGCGGCCGCGCCCGTCGACGTCTGGCAGTGGCACACCTTGCCGCGCTCCTTGCAGGTGCTGCACGGCTACGAGGTGAGGGGCATGAGCGACGCGCCTCGAAGACATCGGCGCAGAGAAGCGCGCACCTCGTCGAACTCCTCCCCGTGGATCCCGGCCTCCACAAACTCCTCGTCGTCAGGCTCCGACGGCGACGAGGGATACCTCGCCGACCCGCCAGCGCGATGGGAAGACGACGAACTCGCCGCCGCGGCAGTCGAAGTCGCGGGGGCGCTCGAGGCGGTCCGGGTCGAGGTTCGAGTCAGCCGCGGTGCGTTCGCCTCCTTGGCCGCGGGGGCGGCAGGCGCCCCTGACCTCGCCGAGCTGTCCTTGCTGCCCTTGGGGACCGGGGGCCCCAGGTAGCGAGCGAGGGCGTTGTCCACGTCCACGTCCACCCGCTCCGCACGCCGCCGACGGTTCAGCTCGCGTTCCACCTGCTTGCGACGCTCGATGAGGGGGTGTAGCTTGTCCGAAGGGCGCCCCGCCGACTTGGAGCGCTCGTCAAGGTCGTCGATAACCCGCTTGAGCTCCGCAGAGTACGCCACGAGCTCGGCGTCGGTGCCGGTCTTGAGGTCCGGCACCACGAAGGGAGCGGCTTTCGGGGGCATCGTCGTCAAGGAGAAGAAGGGGGAGCGAACTAAGACCGGCTGCCCCCGAGTCAACCAACCGCGCGCGGGACCTAAACTTAGGTTTGATCCCGCGAAAGTCGAGGCGCCCGGAACGTCCGGCATACTTCGCCGACCTCCTACCGCAGTTCGTCGAAGTCAGCATCCGCCTCGAGCGGCTAGTAGGGGGGTTATGTTGAGCTCGAGGAGCTTTTTCCCATCCACGACGCCTCTCTACCAGCTCCTCGCGCTCTTTGGAGGTTATCGCCGCTCTCGGCCTCGGCTTGACATACTCTCCCCGCTCCTTCGGACCACTTCGCGTCTCATCCCCCGCACCCGCCTGTCCGCGCCCTCGTCTCCGTTCCTCCGCTGACCCCACCGGGATCTCTGTCATTCCGGCTCGACCATCGCGACGCGCCCAACGTGACCCAGAACGGCGCGGCGCCTCGCCCAGAAGCCGGCCGCACAAGAAGCAGTTCGCGGCCCGAAGACACACCTCGAACCTCCCGCTCGCGCGCCGCGAACCGCTCCGCGTACCTCGAAGGCCTTGACGGGTCGCCGACCTATTCTGCCACGACCGCGACCTCGCTGCCCCTCTTCGTCGACCTCTGCGACCCGTTCAGTTCAGGGATGGGGAGCAGGTGAGTGTGGGGGGGGGGGACTTAACCTCGATGCGCGGGCTCTCGAACGGCAAGCCCCTCTCGATGTCCGCGACCCCTCGCTCGCACTTCGGTATACCTGCACCCCCCTCAGGACCCTCATGGCCCATCGCGTGGAGACCCGCGAGGTGCCTACACCCTCGACCACTTCGAGGGCGTCGTTGAACGATCTCCCTTCGAGATCCAACTCGGTGCGTCTCGTGCACATTGCCGACCTCGCACGATCTCGTCTCCGCGGTCGCTCACCTTCCGCGATCTCACGGCGGTCGACGCGGGGCAAGGAGTGATGGGTGATGGCTTGGTTCGCTGCGTAGGTGTTTGCGGACTTCGGATCCGAGCCGGCATTGGCGTGGGTGATACCTATATATACGGGCACCGGCCCTCCCCTTGTATCCTAGGTTTGATCTGGTCTATCTACCGCTTTATCCGCGCTCGTTCTCCTTCCCCCCGCCCTTGGGCCCCTCGCTGGCGAGCGATATCGACGGTGACCCTGACAAAAAGTGCCGGAATGACGGGATGCCGATGCCGAAGATGATGGGGTAAGACGCAATCGGGTAGATCGGCAGAGGCGGTGCGATGCTCGGTGCCTGCACCGCTCGCATGAACGGCAGCGAGTAGATGGGCAGACCGTCCGGTCTGAGCTTGTCCTGGATAACGTGTCTCGGCTCCGCCGCGTTGACTACAGGCTCGTGCGGTCCATGCGGCTCGTGCGGCACCGCGTGGTGATCGTTCCGCGTCCCGTCGTCCATGACTGCATCGAGCCGGTCCGCCGAGACCGCTGCGATCTGCACGTACGAACCCTGAAGACTGCCCGCGAACCGCCGATCGGGGTCCGAGATGACCCGCAAATCGAGGTCGTCTTGAGCGGCAAGCCAAAAGAACCAATCGTCGATGTACACAAGCCCACGCAGCCAGCGCCAGCTGATGCGATACGTCGCTGTAGTCCCCGGCGGATGCGCGGCGGTGAGGCCTTGTTCGTCCGTGCAGGGGACGACGTGGAAGTGCAGGAAGAGGCGCGCGTCGCAGTCCGCGGTGATCACGACGTCGAGGATGAATTCGCAGCGTGCGTCGTTGTTGAGCCTCGTCAGCGTTCCGGCGACGTCCATGCGCTCCCTATCGGTGATGACGGGGATGGAGGCGTCGGGGAACACGCGAGTCCTGACCGCGAGCCCGGGCGGAGCGAATGGCGGTGCGTATGCCACCGGCTCGAGGTCCGGCATGCTGGCGTTGTCTGATACGTCGTCGGCCGCGTTCTGAGGCATGGGCGGCTGTGGATGCAGATGTAGCGCGTAGGCGTGCAATGTAGAGGTGTTTGCGCAACGTCGAAGTGCGCGAGCTGAGACCTGGATTGGTGTGTACCGTTGTGAGGTGACGGCTCCGGTTTGACAGCTCCGCCGCTCGGGCCTTTTAACGGTCCTGGCCAGTCGCGCCATGGACTCGTCGTGGCCTCGTGTATCTCTTCTGTGAGATGTCTCGTTTGTCCTATTCGTGAAACCAACCGGTATTGATCCGAAGTGAGATACTTATGTAAATACTGTACTGGCATGACCAACAATTCAGTCACGCGTCACAGGGCAGTTTGAACTGAACTCAGACAGCGTGACATCACGCCTTTTTGGTGGCTCCGCGGCGGTCCGGATGTATATTTATGATCATCCGGGAGCCAAATATATGCAAAAAACTGACCTAGAAGCTTCTGAGAACCCTCTGAAAGGTGTATCTGTGTCTTTAATACCCATTTAGACATCCTTGAACGCAGTGTATGTCCTTTCCAAATGAAAATAACGATTTTTGTGGCATTTGCCTCCGGTAATGAACTGGTGAACTGACGAAGTTTTTGTGTCACGCTCCAGCGCAATGAACTGTTGGTCATGCCGGTACAGTAAGCTGGTCAATCACTGCCGTGGTCGAAGCTGGCGACCATGCGGGGTACCGCTGCCTGTAATTCAGTCTCGGGCCGCCAGGATGCTTCTCCGATGGGCCGGCCCTTCCACTTGACCAGGTACCAGTTCCGTGCCGCCGCGCCGCGCTGTTCTCGGTCGAGCAACGCCTCCGGCTCAAAGTATTCTATGCCTTCTTGTTCCTGAATCGGGAGCCCGTATTGCAGTCTGGAGGCCCACTCGTCCGGCGATGCAACGTATGGCTTCAGATACTCAACGTTTATGGTGCTATGTATCTTCATGTCCGCCGGCAGCTCAAGGCCATAACTGTTGACGTTGATCACGTCTGTCACTCGATACGGGCCGATCCAGAGTGGCCGTAGCTTCTTGACTCGCTGCTTCTTCGCCCATGGCGGCGTGATGTGCTTCGTGGACAGCAGCACTAGGTCGTCCACTTTGAAGTTGTACTCGGTCCTTCCTGCGTCGTGGTTCGCTGCCTGGCGCCTCTGTGCCTCCCTGATCGTGTGCGCTGCCTCCTCAGTCTTATCTTTGATGCTCGCGATCAGGTCGTCCACTTCGCGCAGCCCCGTGCGATCCGTCGCGTTCATCACGTCGTGCGGCATACGGGCTACGTATCCCGTGTCCAACTCGAATGGAGTGAACCCCGTGACGGCGTTCACGCTGTTGTTGTACGCGATTTCGGCCAGCGGGAGTATCTCTTCCCAATTACTCTGCTTGTAATTGATGTATTGGCGTAGGATGGTCTTGAGGATCTTCACCGCGGCCTCCGACTGTCCGTCAGTTTGCGGATGGTTTGCCGTGGAGAACGCTGTCTTGACGCCGAGTTTGGACATGAGCTCTGTCCAGAATTGGCTGGTGAATTTCTTGTCGCGATCGGACAGCAGTATTCTCGGTAGCCCGTGCAATCTGACCACGTTTGCTATGAACACTTGCGCCGTGGATTTCGCGTTGGCCGTCTGCTTCGTAGCGACGAAGTGTACCCTCTTGGTGCACTTGTCGACGACGATCATCACCGTGTCGTTGCCGTTGGGAGATTTCACGAAAGGACCCGCGAAGTCCATCGTGACAGTGTGCCATCGTTCCGTGACTACCTGCAATGGCTGCAAGAGCCCCGCAGGCGGCCTGGTCGCGCTCTTATTTTTCTGGCACTTATCGCAGCTACCTACGTATGCCTTGACATCGCGCCTCAGCTTTGGCCAGTAGTAGAGGCGAGCGAGACCCGTAAAGGTCTTCTCCCACCCCATGTGGCCGGCCAATTCCGCGTCGTGGAAGTCATGGAGGATGTTTGAGCGTAGAGACTCATGGCGCGGGATGCACATCGCGAGACCGGCACCGTCAGACGTCCGTCTGAATAGGACGCCGTTCTGCAGTTCGAACGTTGACACTGTACCGGTCGGCAGCGTCCCGCGGCGGGCGCATTGCTGCAGTTTCTCGAGGACACCCGCGAAGAACTGGTCCGTTAAGTATCCCTCGCGGATCTTTGACAGTATCGACGCGTCGGGTTGTATCGCGGAGACGTTCATGACTTCGGCGACGTCTCCTGCTTGAGAAGCCGGCACTCGAGAGAGTGCATCTACGTTCGAGTGTGTGCGACCGGGACGGTGTACTATCCTGGCTATGTCCCGCCATGGTTGGAGCTCGAGCAACCACCGTTGTAGCTTCCTGTTAGTTCCTTTATAGTCATAGATCCATTGCAACGCGGCGTGGTCAGTGATTATCTGGATGGAATCCACACCATCAATGTATGGTCTGAGCTGCCTCATTGCCCATACCAGCGCGAGACACTCCAATTCCGTCGCAGACAGCCGCCTTTCGCGCTCTTCCAGTGCCTTGGATATGGCGCACACAATATGTTCCTTACCCTCGTCATCTTTCTGAGCTAGCACGGCGCCGACGCCCAGCGTTGAAGCGTCTGTATACACCAAGAACTCCTTGTTGTAATCCGGGTGGGCCAGAATGGGTTCCTCCGCCAATTTGTCTCTTAGCGTGCGGAATGCGGTCTCGCATTCCTCGCTCCAGACAAAGGTTATGTCCTTCGCGAGCAGCTTCGTCAATGGCCTAGCTATACTCGCGAAGTTCTTAATGAACCTGCGGTAGTAACCCGCCATACCCAAAAACACTTGTATCTGTCTCACGTTTGCCGGCCGTGGGAAGTTCAGAATCGCCTTGACATTTTCACCTTTCATTCCAATGCCCAGAGGGCTCACTTTATGCCCTAAAGCATGTATCTCTTGGTAGCAAATTTGTGACTTTGCGAGAGATAGCGTGAAGCCCGTCGGTATTATCCTCGATAACACTGCGGTCACGTGCCTGATGTGATCTTCGAAGTCCGCGGAGTACACGACGATGTCGTCAATGTAAACCACCGCAAACTCCCACTTCGCGGTGCCAAGAGCTTTATCCATGCAACGTTGGAATATTGAAGGACCGTTCTTGAGACCGAACAGCATGCGTTTGTATTGGTACAGGCCGACGTGTGTCCGAAATGCCGTTTTCTCCCTGTCTGTCTCCTCGATCTCCACCTGATTGAATCCAGAGTTAGCATCAAAAGTTGACAAGTACCTTTTTCCTTGGAACTGATTAAGATAATCGTCGATCCTTGGTAACGGATATTGGTCCGTTCTCGTGACCGCGTTCACCTTGCGGTAGTCAACACAGAACCTGATTTTCTGCCGTTGTTTAATCAGCACAACGTTTGCTGCCCAGGGTGAGTCGGCTTCTTCTATCACGTCATTTGCGAGTAACTTCGTGATTTCTTCTTCGATGAAACGTCTGCCTTCCGGTGATACTCGGAACGGTGGTGTCGACACCGGCGCGGAGTCGCCCGTGTCGATTCTCACTTTCGTGAGGTTCGTCTTACCTAGTGGCCTGTCGCCATACGCAAAGGCGTGGCGAAACTTGGTGAGCACTGCGCGTATTCGCACGCCCTGTTCCTGGCTCAAAGCGGGGTTGATGTCCAGATCTTTCAGGGCTTCCTGAAACTGCTTGACGTCCCGCTCGACGTTGTCCTTGCTTCCAGTCACGGCCGAGAACACTTCGCCGTGTGTAACCGGTCCACTGTGGTCCTTGACATCTTCTGCGCGTGCGATGACGACTCCCGCATTGAACTGGTAAGGCCAGGGCTCGAGGTTGTATACCTCGAGCTGTTGAAGTGCCTTCTTCGTCGTGGCTATCCCGCGGGGCGCGGAAACTGCGACAGTCCCGTTCTGTAAAGGCACAGGGTCTATGATGAAGTATTCCGTGCTCGGCCTTCCACTGAGACGCGCGTTTATGCGCGCCCGATGGAAAGGTTTCAGCGAAAATGCCTCAGTAACGCGCAGAAGCGGAACATTCTCTCTCCTAGTCGTGAGCTGGATGCGCCTCTCGAGACCCACGTTCTTTGTCAGCATCAACCTCTGATTACTTATGTCGATCACTGCCCCGTACTTCTCCATGAAGTCGTTACCTAGAATAATACGGTTGTCGTCGGCAGGATTGATGAAGAACTTCACCGGCATGGAGATGTCTACTGAACTCGCATCCTTCAGACGTAGGTTCAGCGTCAGTGATTGAGCTATGCTTGTTTGGCCACCGACGCCTTTGACGTTGATGAGACGCTCTGGCCGTGCTGCTTGTCCCGAGAAGTATCTCCTCGCGATCCCCCTGTGCATCAGCGTTATTGAGGATCCAGTGTCGGCGCAGACTTTGAATGTCACAGCCGTCTCATCTTCTGAAAATCTCGCCAAGAGGTATGCCGGTGACTTATTCTGATACGTCGTCTCATGTGCCTCGGGAATGCCTTCGCTTGGTGCAATGACGACTGCCCGTCCCGGTCCGTTGGCGTCCGGGCCGCTTGCGTCCGGCACAGCCGCTTCCGACGTACCGGCCGCACGGCGCGCACTTCTCGTTTGCACCATCATGCAATCGACGAAGTCTGCCTCGGCGTCGTCGTCAAAGTCTTCGTTTACAAACCCCTCGTCCACTTCTGCGTCAGCCGTGTCCTGCTCCTCAATCTCTGTGACCTGTGTCCGCGCCGTACGCGTGTACGTCTCGTCCGCGCCTGTCTGTGGCCTGTTGTATGCCGGCCTTGTCGTATTCTGGCGCTCAGGACCACTCCTTTGCTGGATCTGCGGCGCGCTCTTACTTCCCGACGCTGTCGTTGCTTCTGGCTGAGCGTTGTCCGTCGACCTGCAGGACGCGAACCGTCCCGCCCAGGCTGTGGATCTCCGAGCCGCTGGTGCCGTCTTCGTCAGCTGCGCGAGCCGCGCGTTCATGTCCTTCAACTGCCTGGCCATCTCATGGCACTCTCTCATGGCCGCTTCTCTGTCTATTATTGCTCGCTTCCATTGTAATAGACTCATTCCCGTTCGTACTTCCTTCCGCGCATCTGCCTGGTCCGTGGCGGACATTCCAGCCATCATGTCTTCGATTAGCGCAGCGTCGCTGTAGCCTACGCAACAGACGGCTTGAAGCTCGCTTCGCTTGTCGAAGTATTTGGAAAACTTGATGTTTTCCTCCCATTTGAGCTGATTAAGGCGCTGACGCGCCTGAATCTCGTAGTTGGCCGCTCCGAAATTCGCCCTTAGTATCTCCTTCCAGCCTCCAGGTCCCTCCCAGTGCATTACGGATGCGCGTAATGCTATGGGGAGCCTATTCAGCCATCGTTTCGCTTCTCCCTCAAGGAGCATTGGCAACCCGTCCGCGATCTCTTCGTCCGTCCGGCCTCCGAACCGGAGCTCATTCGTAACCTCGTTGAGCCAGAGATCGATGTCTTCACCATCCTTGCCCGCAAAGTGTTTCGCATCCTTGAACTTTACTCTCTCGATCAACCGTTGCGGCTGCGCTTGCGCCGGCGGAATGGGTACGAGCTGGTATCCTTGCGGAATCACTGGTGCGACTGCCGCTGGTACTGGAGCATTGCCTGTGATAGTCGCCTCGCGCCTGGCCGCTACGTGCGTGGCAGAACTGCTCATATGCGGGGGCAGTTGCCTCTGACCCGTCAGCACATGTTGCAAACGCTCCTGAGCGTCGTTTCCCGGCGATGGTGACTGGACGCGTGCTGCAAACGCCGTAATTTTGTCATCCGATAACTCTCCTGTCGTTTCCCAAGGGCTAGGTCGCGCATAGCCCTTGGAATCGACGTGCGCTGGCTCGAATGCTGTTCTAGCCTCGCTGGACCGCCTACCATCCTGTCCCGAAGTATACTCCTGGTGGGATGCTTTCTCTGGCGGTTCTTCTGCTGTTAGACGAATGAACAACGCGTCTATCTGCTTTGCGATTTCTCGCTCCGTCTGCGAAGTCAGGCCTGCGATTACTGTAGCGTTATGGTCCAGCTGTGACGCCACAAAGCTCTTAAGCTCCGTTTCTCCCTTATGCAATGTCGTAGCCGTGTTTGACTCGAAACGAGCCACCACGTTTTCGAGCTCTGACATGCGCAAGAATGCCGTCGCGTGATGTTTGGACTCCTCAATCTCGTTCTCCTTGACCTGTTTCAAAATCTCTCTTGAACGTTTGTGCACCTCGTCTTTCAACGCCTGGATGGAACTGTCGTGATGGATCACGACCTTATACGTCTCTTCCATGTCCTTCTTGATCCTAGCGTCTACTTCCGAGAACCAAGATTCTCTTTCCTTGTCCTTCTCCGCGACCGTGCGTACAATCGTGTCCGTGATAGACGCCGCCTCGGCCGCGACTTCGCTCTTTACAGTGTCCTTGATCGTTCCAACTGCTAGAGCCACTTCCTTCTTGATGAAGTCGCGAATCGATCTCTCTTCTGTTGCGAGAGCATTGACGATCTGGTCGTGCCTCGCTTGCGCGCTATTCCTGTCGGCCTGTAGATCATTAGAGATCCCTTGTAATCTAACACTTAAGCCTCCGACAGTGCTTTCCAGCTGTCGCAACCTTTCATCATAGCTTAACACGACTCCTCTCAGTATCGGGCTGACGGTTTCCAGCCAGAGATTCAATCCTTCGGCTGTACGTCGCCGGCCCCATCGAGGTTTCGTCTCACTCTCCTCGTCTCCACGGCCGTGATCGGCTGCCTCCTCGCGTTCCATCTCTGGCGCGGCATCGTGCCCATGATCGGGTCCGGCATCGCCTCCTGAACCGGGGGCGGCATCACGTCCTGTCTCGGTCGCGGCATCGCTGCCAGTATGCGCAGCGGCATCGTCAGCCTCTTGGGCTGCGGTATCGAAGGCAGGGGCTTCGGTAGTGTACTGAGGTACTGAATGTGCAGTCTCTTGCGTATCGGCCATGCTGAGATGCGTTAGGTCAAACCTGAATTGTCCACCAAATTGTTAAGGTGAGACGGCGGGTTTAGTTCCGGCCGTCGAGCGGAGTCTGAAAAGGCTCCGAAATCTCTCAGATCTGTGCTCGGTAGAGTCACGGCGATAAATGCGCTTTAAGCGGATATCCAAAAGATGTCCGAATAGAATTCTGTCGAATGGAATATATACAGCAGTGTGACTCGAGCGTCTGACTCATGTCCGAGGCAAGTCGGGGTTGGTCCCGGTACGGGACCAAATAGCCTCCGTCGGGACCGAATGCCCCCGAGGTGCTGATCCGTAACACATTGGCTTCGCCAGTGAGCGCCTGGGCCATGAGACTAACTTGTCGCTCACGAGTCAGACGCTTCGGCGCCAGCCAGTTATCCCAATTGAATACAAAGGACTCGAATTTTTTCAGGTCCTCAGTTCCGTCGTATGTAGGCATAGGCAGCTTAAGGCCGTTAATAATCCGACACTGCTTCTCTTCTTCTCCTTCGGCATCTAGGTCATCATCATCTTGTTGCGGCCAGCCTCGCGCCTAGCCGCGGATGAGAGACACCCGGCGACCCACCACACCACCAACACCCTGAGAGGACGAGCACCGGGAGCGGGGCCTCATGTGCGCCTCGTCAGGGGTCGCTCGGGAGTCCCGACGGGACTCTGTCTCGCGTCGGGACCAAGCGGCACCCGCGTGCAACGTGGGAGAGGGCTCGCTACCCACTCTCCGTGTGCGACGGGGTGCATTGGCAATGGGACTCGAGGTTGGTGTGCGGCGGCGCGCGCTGGAGGAACGCTCTCGGATGCGGGAAGAGAACCGAAAGTGGGATAGAAACCCAAAACTAGGGTATGTACAGCGCAGAGTGCCGCCTTATGTATCCTAGGACATGGGGGCGCCGAGCAGAGTCCAGTGCGGGCCAACGAGATCCGTCGGCAGTCCCTAGACCGACTTGGCGAGAGATCCATCGGGAGTTCCGCAGGGGGCGCGTGATAGAGAGAGAGAGTGCTGGAGCGCGCTGCCCCAACGCTGACGGCCTCATGCGCGGTGCAAGATGTAGGAGAGCACCCGTGGAGAAGAGCATACCTGGAGCGGCTATGCTCGGCGGAACACATCTTCGCCGTCTTCGTCCGGCTCTTCATCCGGCTCATCATCGCCGTCACCATCGTCTGCGTCATCAGGGTCCTGTTCAGGACGTCTGCCAGGTCGCCCAGGTCCTTGACCGTTTCCTCCTCCATTAGGATCAGGATCTTGTCCAGGCGGCCAGCGACTTGGGGAGCCAAAGAATCTAGATTCTCTGTTTCCCTCAGTACCCATGCATCCCATAAGTACGCCTCCAGGCGGTACATTGGGCGCATTGGTCTTCTTTGGCATTCGTCCAAGAATACGGTAGGGTGGCCTGTGGCCAGTGACTGGCAAGTCATATTACCCCGAGTTAATGGTACACTCCGTCCATAGGTAGCTGCCCAATCCAGAGCAGTTACTGTTCGCTCAGTTGCCGGAACTGCCTCTCTGCCTACTCGCGAAGTGGAGGTACTGGGTGGTGCTGCCCCAGCGGGTTGAGCAGATCGGTCTGCAGGCCGCTCTCGGGGGTCCCGCTCCTTTCCCTTGTCCCGCTTTTTCTTCTCGTTGTCCACGGCTTCCTGGACAGCTTGTCGGGCGGTCTTAGACGTGGTAGTCACGGTCACCGCATAGATCGGGGTGTTAATAAACTCAGGTTCATAAGCAATGATTTCAGTCTTTGTCCGCCGAGGACCAGTCTTAGCAGTTCCATGCCTTCTGCCCCAGCCATTGTATACCCCGTTCTTAATATCAGCCCAGTACCAGGCCTCATCCCTTTCTTCAGGCGGGATGTCTTTGTTGACTGGCATCCGGTCTTCTGAGCTCTCAGATCGGTCATAGCTCTCCGTAGCATAATCGGGCGGCGCTGACGCGCCTCTGACAGTATATTCTGAGCCAGGCGATACAGGATTAGGTGACATTTCATCCACAGCGGTCACAAACAAAGTTCCGGGACCGTCAGACATGAACTCGTCATTTCCGGATATCGTAGCGTGCGACAGATGGGGTCTAGCTCGAGGTACAGGCGGGGGGCGCGAGCGCTCGAATGCGGTGACCTCGCGCGGAGAGGGTGAATAGCCCTCAGGCGAGAAGAGGTCCTTGGTAACCACAGGTGGGACCTGCGATTGACGAGCAGCATCTGGCTGCTCCCCAGTCCGTCATCTAGGAGTGGCGAAGGATTGGACTCCCGATGTAAACGACTGCCGTAGATTCGTGAGCAAAGTGGCGAACGGCGAGGGTCCTGCTGCCTTGGCAGCGACGACAGTTGGGTCTCGTCGGCGCCGCACAGCCATCATGCCGTAGGGCGGGGCCTCCTCGACAGTAGCTCCAGGACGCGGTCCTGGTGCAGCCTGAGCAGCTGGTGGTGCTCCTTCCGCACTCGGGCGGGTATCAGGGGGCGTCACACGCCGCTCCTGGTCTTCCAGCGGAATGTCTCGTCGCTGGGCAAGCGCTGGCTCAGCGCCTTCCGCACGAGCCTCTACAGGCTTTGGCGGGAAGTCGGGTCGAGGGCCGGGAGTGCGTATAGCGTCTGACAGACGCTCCGCAAGACCTCGTCGTCCAGGTGTGGGCGATGGATGACGAGCGGTGGGAACAGGAGCAGTCGGTGACCCAGACGGGCCACCCGACCTAGTCGGTGTCTGCGCAGGCGCAGACTGAGCTCGCGGCATGACCGGCACCTGTCCGGCTAACGGGTCAACGGCCAACGTGGCAGGCAATGGGGGTGGATGAGAAGGAGAAGGCGGAGCGGCGTCCGCTGTCAGGCCAGATCTCGCTGCCAGCGGGGGGATTGCTCCCGTCAATTGGCCGCGAGTACGTCTCTCCCGGTATTGTAGCACACCTTCTTTGTCCAGTTGAGAGAGGATCTCTCGGTCGGCGGTCATCCGCGGCTTGGGGTGATCAGGCCCTTGCTTGGATGCTATCGAGGGTAGTCAGTAAGGTTGTGAAAACAGAAACAATAAAACACTCAAAAAATGTAAGATCCAGCTAGACCCACTAGTCAGATTCGAGAACCTTACCCTGCCCCACTTGTCCAACTGGAATTCCACCTGGAGTTCCAATTTGTCCACCCACTCCAAAACTGTTAAAATGCAATTCTAGAAAACTTTGTTTTTTATTCCACCTGGAACTGAAATTTAAAACGTTCCCTAACCTAACCTAACCTAACCTAATCTAACCCCTAACCTAACCCCTAACCTAACCTAACCTAACTTAACCTAACCTAACTTAACTATACGCGTTTTTCGAACGTTTTAGAGTCACATGACCTGGACGTCCAGGACGTCCAGGTTCAAAACGGCTGCCTTTTCCAACTGGAATTCCAGTGGAATTCCAGGTGCCCCCCCCAAAAAAAAATGATATCCAAAAGTGTTTTTTAGTTCATTTGGAGCAACTTTCATTTTTCCACCTGGAATTCCAGGTGGACTTGTGGGGCAGGGCGACTTACAGTCAGATTCTTGCGTAATAGATCTCGTTCACGGTGTAATCACTCAAGTCGTGAGTGGCACAATGTCTCTGTGTTCAAGAAGGTTGGGCGAACTCCGCACAGTGGAGTCCGCCTTATATACATGGGACTCGGGCTATGTACATAGTAACAAACAACAAGTGAGGTGGCAAGCAGTGAGACGACAACAATGCGGGGAAAGGCAGTACAAACCAGTGTCTACCATCGGAGTACACGCATCGCTGCACGATCCAAGCGGCTGCGAGGAGAGCCACGGCGAGGACGATAACGACAGCCCGTCCATGTACTCGCGGCGATTGACATCGCGCGTGTACTCGGGCAGCATAGGAACCGCATACTGCGGTAGATCGTCTGGCTCCACGGGTGGTGGAGAGCTCGGCGGCAGCGAACCGGCGCGCGGTGAACTGCACGGAACTTGCAAGGAACCAGCTAAGACTGCTATCTGAATCAAGGAGAACTACTATGAAGATGATCACTACTAAGAATGAACAACTCCAAAGAAGAACGGCCGCTACTACTAAGCTACCTAGTGCAGAGCACACAGTAGAATCCCAGCAGAACGTAGAAATAGATGTATAGAGGGGGAGAGTGGTCACCACGAATCGTTCCGCGAACGGGATTCGATGCTTGGGGAAGGACGTTCTGAGAAGCCCAGGTTCCGCGCAAGCGAGTTGAGAGTTCAATCCACACACACGAAGTGGAGGACGAAGTTGGTTCGCGCAAGCGAGAGACGGATGATGCACAGATCGACGAACGAAGTGCGCACCTGAGAGATTGTTGAGGGTCGAGATCGAAAGCTGAGGCCGACGCTACGGCTGAGACGCGAGAGAAGACGAGAGGACGAGGGCGAAGACAAGTCACGCGACGCGGTTCGCGGAGACGCTGACCGCAACGACGCTGAGAGTGAGGGAGGTGCCGAACTCTACCCGGCTCGAACGGGACTCAAGTTGCAACCGAGCCTCAACCAGACCACTGGGCTGCTCTCACCGGGCTCGATACCGGGCTACGACGTTGGTCAGGAAGTACTAGAGATTGAGTGGGGATCGCCTTCGGGCTATATACATGTGAGAGTCCAAAATCAGGGGTGGGAGCCCCGTCTGCCTTTCCGGGAAGCGAAGACACGTACATACGGTCCACGAACTGCGGAGACACAGCGAACCGTCATTTCTCCGTCGCTGGAGCCAATGAGAGTGCGCCGAACGAGTCATAGAACGCAACCGAAGGTGGAGGAATGACTCTGCCGATCGTGTACGGCGTGGCGAACGAGTGCCGGGAGCGTGATGGATAATCCAGGCTGTGCCGAACCTTGCGCTAGGGTCCGGGATACTGGTCGACCGGGTTAGAGATTCACGTTGCCAAGGGCGGAATGAGTCTTGGGACGATGGCTGGCCTCTGCCGTGGCGTTGCCGGGCTTGCGCGTTCGTGGTTCGTGCCAGGGCGCCGGTGCAGCTGACCTTGCGTCGCGTTCGAGAATGTCCCATTGCACACGTTCGCGCAGATTCCGCAGCGTCGTTCGTCGATCCAGGAGAGTGCTGAGTGCCGGGGGAACCGGAGAGGGGGCGCGCGAAGGAAGTTCGCGGCGCAGTTCGCGGTGAGCGCACGGAGTTCACGGTTGACGCTCCTCGGGTGAATGGCTATGAACCACCGTCCTTGTGTGCGCAGGAGCGTGGTGCATTACGCGAGTTGTATGCAGGAACGCGTCGTCGTGAAGTTGGTGTAAGGCGAGGGAGGCGGCGAACCGAGTTCGCGCTCGCAGTTCGCGCTGGCGGGTCACGCCGGCTGGGCCCGAACCGCATACACGGCGCACGAACGGACTTCGTGCAACTAGTTCTGCGTACCGCTGGCTTGTTCCTTGTCAACGAGAGCTTGAATCGAGGTCGAGTGCGTGTTCGCGGTGGTGGTGACCGTTCGCCGTTGCCGGTTCGCGCTGAAGTTGTACCGCGAACTGAGGCGAATTCGCGCAATTTTCGAGTGGGTTGATTTCTGCCCGATCATCCGCGGGGTACTTTGAATGTGCACGTCCCTGTGCATCAACACGCGAAGTCCTTGGCCGAAAATTGCGCGAGCCGTGTTCCGGTGTCCAGGGGATAAAAGCCGTGACCGAACCGCATCTTGTGTCCCAGTTCGCGCCATCGCAACTTCTCTCCTTCGTCGTCCTCCGCAATGCAGCCGTACGCGTCGTCCATGATGCTTTACCAGCTCGTCCCCACGACCATTGGGTTGACGAACCAAATCCGCAAGGCGCTCGACCGCAACAAGCAGCTTCAAGAGGCCATCGCGTCGCAGCACGCGGCGATTGCTCGCGCTCAACGCGTCGCCGATGAGAATTCGCGCGAACTTCGCGACAGTCTTGAGGGGGCGCATCGGTTTCTCCACGCCGTGGCGTCGCCGACCGCTCTTTCGACCTCTTGGAGCCACGCCATGGCCGGTCTCAGTTCCTACGTCGACCCACACGCCGAAATTCCAGCGAACGACGGCCCTGCTCGCGTGTACCCGGGGCAGTTCATCGTCCTGGCGTTCGATTACTACGCTCACATCGGCGCCGACATTGGCACGACGCTGTGCAACATCGTCGCCTCCCCGACCGAGGCTCATCCGGACGAGGTCTCCTTCATGATGCAGCATTGGCCTGCGATCTCGGTTCGTGGTGTCGTTCTTGTTCGCGCCGTCGTTCGCGCTGATCCTTCGGTGCAGAACACGATGCTCATCCTCTCGTACTTGGCCGGCTTGTCCGCCATGTTCCGCGAGTATAGCCGCTTCACGAACCTCCAGTACGCGCAGCTCTCGCGCATCGAGGCGAACGTCAATCGCGAATGCCGTTCGACGCGCCTCTCGACCCGTCCGGGGCTCGATGTGCAATTCGCCTTGATTCGCCCGTTCACGACCGATTACGCGACAGCTGTCGCCGTTCCGTGGGAGTTCGGTGGTGCGCCGCTGACGGACACGTATCCGTTCCGCGTGGCTTCGGTCCATCGCGCGGATTGCTCGATCCCGTATTCGACTCGCCACGACGCCGTCCGCAACGTCCTTGACAAGCAGGACCAGAACTCGGACATCTATTCGCAGACGAGTTCGCTCCTGCGATTCGCCATGCGTGTGACTCCCGAGTCGTAAGTTCCGAGGTCCTTCGTCGAGTTCGCGCTGAATCTTGTCTAGTTCGAGCACCGAAGTGATGACTTTGTGAAAGGGTCGCGGGGCGCCGCCGAAGTGTAACCGATAGAAGCTTCTTGTCGAAATAAACTCCCTGCTCATCGAATCTTGTGCCGTGTGAAAGGGGTGGATCCCGCCGTGCAAAACGCCCGCATAGCTGAGTCTTGCATCGCCGATCACGAAGCCTATCCCGATAAGGGAAAGTTGCAGCGCCTTCGCTCCTCCGGGAATCCGGCGGGGTGGCTGCAGTTGACTCCTCTGAATAGCCGTGCCGCGTTATAAAACCGTCGCAAGGGGGCGGCCATCTTGTTGGCTTGTCTTGAGCTCCCCCGCTTGTCGTCCGCCATGCCCCGCGCCGTCGTGCTCTCTCTCGCCGAGGCATGCTCGTTGCACCGGAAGAACGTCGAGCGCTATGTCACCCTCGCCGACTGTCCCGCTGTGATGTGTTGCTGCGTGCAGCCGCACGACATCCGCACCCTCGTCAACGACAACAGCAAGGTGGTCGACAGCATTGGCATCTTCCACGGCCCGCTCAAGGTGACGCGTGATGTTGCGACGAACTTCGAGGTTCGTGTTCGAACCGCCTTCGCCCGCTTCGTCTCCGCGCTGACGCATTTGCAGATGACTGGCTTTGACCCTGCGCGCGCGTCGTACCCGTGCCTCATTGGCATGGCTTCGATGGTGCCGTTTCCTTTCGAGTTCGTGAGCCGGGACGGCGTCGAGGACACGGACGCGGTCATGCTCCAGCGCCTCTGGCTTGCGCATCGCCTCATCGTCCCGATCGTCGAGTCGTCGGAAGCCTTGGCGCCGTCGTCTGTCCGCGTGAAGGCTGAGACGCACTGGGCGACGAACGCTAAGCGCATCCTCGACCAGCACTATTCGGCTCCCTTCCCCGTCGACTCGCCGCTCGCGAATCTCCTTCTTGCTGTCGGTCGCCGTCTCCGCACATCGGGCGCGACCTCGCTTCCGGTCGCCCTTGCGAACTTCGACAACCAGCTCGGGCGCACCTGGCTCTTCTATGACAACGGGAACCGCGCTGCCCTGCCCGCGATTACGCCCTGCGCGCGCTGCCTCGCCACGCACAAGTCGGTCGGGCCGCGCATCTGTCTTCGCTTCGTCGGCTCCGACATCTGCGTGGGGTGCTTCCACAACAACAGCAAGGACGCCTGCCTTTCGCCGGTGAAGAAGGAGAAGGGCAAGGCCGCCGCGCGCTCGCCGTCGCCCGTCCAGTCGATGGATATCGAGATCGTCGAGGTACGTTTGCTGATTCGTCTTGTCCGTGTGAGCTGATCGTCCTCCAGCCTCCCGTCGAGAAGCCCAAGCAGCCGCGCAAGCGCAAGCTCTCCGATGCGACGACCGAGTCGCCGCGCAAGTCCTCCCGCATCAAGTCCACCTCGAAGGCGGCCAAGAAGTCCACTCCGCCGCCGCGCATGAAGGCGTCGACGAAGGTCTCGATCGCCCCGCAGCGTCGCGCGGGCAAGCTCACGCTCGCGTCGTTTCAGGACGACCACTCCGGGAGCGACTCCGAGTTGGACACTATGCCGCTCCCGCCTTCGCTTCGCCCGCAGCCTATCGTAGAGGGCGAGTTCGACGAGAAGAACGAATACCCCGACGCCACGGTGGTGCCGCTGCCTCGTACGACTGGCACGATGCGCATTCTTGTCGACGCGTACCTTCGCGGCCGCGAGGACCCCGCGAACCACCTCGCGACGATGGCGCGCTGCCACGAGTACTCGTTCAACCGCGTGACGTATCTCGAGCGTCTCCTCTTCGGTGTCATGGAGGCCAGCGCTGAGCAGAAGGCCGAGCTTGTTGAGGTCCACGCGCGCATGGACGGCTTCAAGTCCGCGCTCGAGACCATGCGGTACGACCATCGCGTTGCGCGCGATATCGCGCCTTCTCCACCGCCCGACACCGTCGACAAGAACGTTGCCGACCCGGTCTCGCGCGCCCCGTCGGTCCTCGAGGAGACTGAGAGCGAGTTGCCGCCTGAGAAGCCCGCCGCTGCGCCGATCGCTGGTCCGTCGTCGTCCAAGAAGAACTGAAAGGTCTCGCTCGTTGTCGTGTCCTGTCGCTTTGGTAGTCGTCCCGTTCGTCCTGTAGTTCGTCCCGCGACCAATGTCGCCGTCTTGCAATCGAAAAGGCTTTGCCATAGAAAAAGAATCGTCCGATACCTCATAAGGAGCTTGTTGAAGTCTTGTACATCCGATCGGGTCGTGTATGCCGAGTCGGTTTATGACGCATACTGAAATCCATAGCCATATTGTCGAGAATAAATAGTCGTTCTCCGTGGTTCTTCCTCAGAGCCTCGGTTCGTCGTTCTTCACACCGTTGGCTTTGTCCGGACCCTTCTTCGCGCGCTTGTTCGCGCTCGCCGGCTCGCCATCCGCATCTTGCCGGAGTGGCGCGAACTGCGCCTCGAACCTGGTTCGGCCCGATCCGTCGTTGCCGCGCAGATATTCCTCGAAGACCGCGTCCTCCTTGCAGAACCACCGATAGCTGTACCCCATGAATTCGCGCACGCTTCCGCCTTGAATGCTGACGTTCGTCGAATTTTTGGCGTTTTCGTCGTTGTGTTCGTCGGAGGCTGCCTCCTCCTCTCCGCGGGGTACTTTGAATGGTTGCGTCCCTGCACCATAACAAAGCATCGCCTCGTACGAGTAGGGAAGTATCTCCTTCGCCGGTGTTGCTGATCTTGGGGCTCGAGCGCTTGTGCTATCTTGAGGTCCTTCTTGAAGTTGAGGAGACAATGATTCGTCCCATCTTCCCTTCTTCAAGTCTTGCAGCAACGCGTAGAGCTCCTTCTGCTCGCGCCTCCTCCTCTCGCAGTCAAGCGGTGGGCGCTTCTCGCGATCCTTGGCTGTGGCGTTCGTTTCCAGTTGAACTTGTATGGTGGTTGCAGCAGAGTCGTGTCGCCCGTCTACCAGTTCCCAAGTCCAATCTTCATCGCGCCGTTCATGTTCTTCGCGCTCCGGTTCGTCCTCGGTTCGACTTGCAGCTGCCGCCATTGACTGGAGTGTCCCGAATGTTCCGAATCCAGGTTTGTCCGGGTCTCGCGGAGCGAATCGAAGTGCACCGAACCCGGGGCGGAAGACACCCGTGAACGTGATTCCTTGAGGCATTCGCAACATGCGAAGCTGCGCCGAACTTGATTCGCTGTGCGCCAGATCCGTGGGCTTGTCCGGGGCTTTCGCCTCCTCGGGCCGAACTGGCGTCCCGAAATCGTCGTCGTCGTCGTCGCTGTCGGATACGTCGAGTAGAGGTGGTAGATCGTCGTCCAGTAGCAGTGCTACTTCGTCCTCGCGGCCCATCATCATTTGACAAATGGGGTAATGCGGTTCAGCGCAGCAATACTTGCATTCGCCGTTCTCGTTCGCCTCGAACTCCCAGCGCGGCGGGGAAGCTGCTCCCATCCCTCCCTCAGAGGGATCATCATAGGTTGGGATGGTCAGCGCAGATCCTCTACCTTTCTGCCGACGCCGACGCTTCTTGCGCAACTGCTTGTTGCTCAGGATCCTTGGTTCCTCGACCTCTTCTATCCTCGCGGAACTTTCGTCCCGCCGCAGGACTTCGGATCCTACATATGCCACCGCCGCCCCAGCCACGAATGCGCGCACCCAAGCGGGAAGCCAATCGAGCGGTATAGCCTGAGACACAGTAAGCCCTACTGCAGTCGCGATGACTGAGTCGGATATCCGAGCGCGAACATCTTGCGAAACGCCCACAAGACGGTCATAGAAGAACAGGGGTTGTATATTGCAGAACGGGGAGGAGCGCTCTCCCCTTTTCAAAAATCCTTGGGCGAGTCTACAGAGCGCGCGAACGCAACTGTGCGGCGCGGTTTGGCGGAGCCGGGTATGAGGACCGTCTTCTCCGAGTTCGGGTCGGTGATCTTGACGACCATCTCGGACGAAGGGCGATACAAGATTTCGATAGAAGCGATTGCGCAGAACGGCGTACCGAGGATGAGACTGAACGGCGCGTTGGGGACGACGTGAATCGTGACGAAGAACTTGAGGCCGCCGATGACGACGAGCTGGTCGAGCACGGCGCCGAGGGTGCCAGCGACGTTGCCGTTCGCGTCGCGCATGTTCGTCGACTTCTCCGTGTACACAGGCGCACCGATCTTGCGCCACACGCGATCGCTCATGCAGCAGATCGTGGACCCGGTGTCGATGATCGTTTCGATTTCTTCGCCCGCGAGCGTCGAGTTGATTACCATCAGCGGCAGCGAATCGTGCGCCGCCAGGTCGCCGGACGAGGTTCGCGGAAGGCGCTGCTCCCAGTCGACGACTTGGAAGACATCGTCGAAGTCGGCCGAGTTGCCGTCTTCGTCGTTCGCGCGATCGAGGAGATGCACTTCACTCACTGGCGTGCGCCGAGTCGTCGTGTACTTCTGGACGAGGCGTCGAGTGTCGCCGGAGATCGCCAGCATTTCCCGCAGCGAAGCGGTGATTGAGGTGTCGAGCATGCGGTCAAAGACGCGCTCCGCCATGGATTCGTCGGCAGCTGGCGCACGGTTACGAAACTGAACACCCGCTTCCTCCATCTTGTCGGCGGCCTTCTTGGTCATCTCCGCGTGTTTGCGCGCAACTTCGTCGAGGGGGATCGGCACGAGCAGATCGGCTTGCTTCTCCGGACTCCGCGGACGTGGAGCTTCTTGAGGCGTAGGCGCCGGCGCCCTCACTGCGGCTGGGACCGGTAAAATTCCGGGTGTCTTCGCGCGATTCTGGTTCGAGGCGGGGCCCCACGAACGGCTGGGCAATTCGACACCGTCGAAGCGCTTCTTGGGCTGGAATCGACCGGTGTTCTCGTAGTTGAGAACGTGCTCGCGCATCAAAAGAAAGGCCTGGTATTCGCGCTCCTCCGGAGTCAAGTCGTCGTCCTCGTTGTGGATGAGCGCCTCGACGTCGTTCGGGTACTCGATCATCATGACTTGGTCGAAGTAGTTCGCGTTCTGCTGAGCCGTCCAATAGTCGTCAACGCGCTTGTGCATTGGAACGCTCCGAGGGCCGGGGATCTGAAGCCCACCGGGCAGCGTCGTTCGCCCGAGAATGTCTTCCGTCAACTTGCCGATGCGAATGTACTCGAGCCGCATGGGGCATTGCTTCATGCGGTGCGAAGGGTCGTCGCAGAAGATGCACTTCTCGTCCGGTCGAAACGGCATGCTGAGCGCGGTTCGCGGCGCTGCGTATCGCGCCTGCGAATATCCCTGCGTTGCGGTCGTTGAATCGTTCGCGGTCGCGGCGGTTCGCGCTCCGAGACGCGCGTCGAGCTTCTCCTCGAGGAGATGCGCAATGGAGGCGATGAGCCTCTCGTCGGGTTGCTCCTTCTTGACGGTCGGGTTCACCATCGCCGAGACCTTGCGCTGCTCCGATGCCAGCGGCGAGTACGCGTATTTAGTCGTCGCGTCCGTCGTCTCGGTGTTGTGATTTTTTGCCAGGAAGCGAACCTCCTTCGAGATGTCGTCGATCGTCAAATCGCGGTAGTGCTGATCGGGGTGGCGCCACTCAAGTCGCCGCTCGATCTTCGTTCGCTCCTCCTTCGAGAACGCGGAGAGGTACAGCTCTTGACGCTGATGAACGATGCCCTGCCGCGAAAGCGATTTCTGGCATGCGAGGAACTCGCGCGTGTAGGTGCTGACAGCCTCGGATGTCCTGAACGGGCCGAGCTCTTTCCACTTCGCGATGCGGTCCTTCAGCTCCTCAAGCGTGTACTCCTTGATCTTTCCGTTCTCCGGATAGAGTTCGAGCACCGCCGTGCGGAATTCGTCCCACGGGGAATCGTCGGTGAACTCGTCGAGCTGCATCCATTGATTGCGCGTGTCGCGATCGCAGTAATCGACGATCTTCTTCTTCCACTGCCCCTCCGCGACGCCGGCGAGGCGCGCGCGGCTTTCGAACGAATCGAGGAACGTGCCGACTTTGTATTCGTCGCCGTCGAACCGCGGAGCGTTCTTCTCATCGGGGTATGGTAGAGGAACTCGAGGTTGTTGAGCCGCTGGCGCCGCCGCACCTCCTCCTGGCGGGGCTGGCTGCTGCTGCGCGCGTTGAAGCATGTTCATGAAGAATTGCTGGAACATGTTGTCGAGAACGCCTGGGTCGGGACCCGGCGGATTCGGGGGTGGATCGCCTTGCTCGGACATCGCGCGAAGATGATAGCGGAGTAGTTCTTCGGCGAGGATGCGCGGGTTCGGTGGCGATGGGTTGCGAGGTTCGGGTGGATGTCTTCCTTGACGCGGTGAGATGTATTGCTCGCGAAAAGGTGACGGTGGTGGAGTCGGTTCGAGCTCGAGTGTTGCAAACGCAGCGAGTTCGTCGTCGACTTCGGTGAGAGTTGAGAGATCGCCGAACTCCTCGGTGAGGTGTTGGAGTAGCGAACTGGACGTGTTGTCGTCGGGTTGCTGTCGCGTCGGGTCGCCGAGTCGAAGTCGATTCGTGCGAATCCGGGCAACAACAAAGAGTAGAAAGAAATAAAAGTATCGAAATGGCAATCCGAGAAGAACTAAACTAGTAAAACTACTAATTCAGTTCCCTGCGGTGGTCACCACTTTGAACTGCACGGAACTTGCAAGGAACCAGCTAAGACTGCTATCTGAATCAAGGAGAACTACTATGAAGATGATCACTACTAAGAATGAACAACTCCAAAGAAGAACGGCCGCTACTACTAAGCTACCTAGTGCAGAGCACACAGTAGAATCCCAGCAGAACGTAGAAATAGATGTATAGAGGGGGAGAGTGGTCACCACGAATCGTTCCGCGAACGGGATTCGATGCTTGGGGAAGGACGTTCTGAGAAGCCCAGGTTCCGCGCAAGCGAGTTGAGAGTTCAATCCACACACACGAAGTGGAGGACGAAGTTGGTTCGCGCAAGCGAGAGACGGATGATGCACAGATCGACGAACGAAGTGCGCACCTGAGAGATTGTTGAGGGTCGAGATCGAAAGCTGAGGCCGACGCTACGGCTGAGACGCGAGAGAAGACGAGAGGACGAGGGCGAAGACAAGTCACGCGACGCGGTTCGCGGAGACGCTGACCGCAACGACGCTGAGAGTGAGGGAGGTGCCGAACTCTACCCGGCTCGAACGGGACTCAAGTTGCAACCGAGCCTCAACCAGACCACTGGGCTGCTCTCACCGGGCTCGATACCGGGCTACGACGTTGGTCAGGAAGTACTAGAGATTGAGTGGGGATCGCCTTCGGGCTATATACATGTGAGAGTCCAAAATCAGGGGTGGGAGCCCCGTCTGCCTTTCCGGGAAGCGAAGACACGTACATACGGTCCACGAACTGCGGAGACACAGCGAACCGTCATTTCTCCGTCGCTGGAGCCAATGAGAGTGCGCCGAACGAGTCATAGAACGCAACCGAAGGTGGAGGAATGACTCTGCCGATCGTGTACGGCGTGGCGAACGAGTGCCGGGAGCGTGATGGATAATCCAGGCTGTGCCGAACCTTGCGCTAGGGTCCGGGATACTGGTCGACCGGGTTAGAGATTCACGTTGCCAAGGGCGGAATGAGTCTTGGGACGATGGCTGGCCTCTGCCGTGGCGTTGCCGGGCTTGCGCGTTCGTGGTTCGTGCCAGGGCGCCGGTGCAGCTGACCTTGCGTCGCGTTCGAGAATGTCCCATTGCACACGTTCGCGCAGATTCCGCAGCGTCGTTCGTCGATCCAGGAGAGTGCTGAGTGCCGGGGGAACCGGAGAGGGGGCGCGCGAAGGAAGTTCGCGGCGCAGTTCGCGGTGAGCGCACGGAGTTCACGGTTGACGCTCCTCGGGTGAATGGCTATGAACCACCGTCCTTGTGTGCGCAGGAGCGTGGTGCATTACGCGAGTTGTATGCAGGAACGCGTCGTCGTGAAGTTGGTGTAAGGCGAGGGAGGCGGCGAACCGAGTTCGCGCTCGCAGTTCGCGCTGGCGGGTCACGCCGGCTGGGCCCGAACCGCATACACGGCGCACGAACGGACTTCGTGCAACTAGTTCTGCGTACCGCTGGCTTGTTCCTTGTCAACGAGAGCTTGAATCGAGGTCGAGTGCGTGTTCGCGGTGGTGGTGACCGTTCGCCGTTGCCGGTTCGCGCTGAAGTTGTACCGCGAACTGAGGCGAATTCGCGCAATTTTTGAGTGGGTTGATTTCTGCCCGATCAGCGGCGGGCGGGGGTTGATGCGGGACCGCGTCGGTGTTGCTAGAATCGACCCGCGTGCTGCTGCACCAGAATGCGTCGAGAGCTCGATGTTGGATTGCGGAGACGCTCGGGGATGGGTGATGGGGTGCGCAGAGGTCGCTCTGCATCAGAGCCGTCCTCAGAGCCCTCGTCGGAACTTGAGTGAGCGGCTGCAGGGTCCCACTCGATGTCTGAGGTCGCGCGCGCGCTCTCGTCCGACAATGGAATCGTGTCAAACAACTCCTCGATGCTCTGGGGGATGAGTGCCTGCGTTGAGAAGCTGCGGCTCGGCGCATAGTGCTTGTCCGTGAAGATGTCGGGATTCAGGGGATGGATCCCTGATCGCCGCCACGCATCTGCGATATTGGATTTGGTGAAGGCGAGCTGATGGATGTCGAGGTACTCGCGGATGACGGTGACCTTCCCGATGATGTTCTGCTCCACTCCACACGTCTCTGCACGCTCCTGCCAATGCCGTTGGACGTGATTGAAGATCCCCACGTCCAGCGGTTGGAGGATGTGCAACGTCTTCGACGGCAGAAGGAAAAGGATGACGTTGTGGTCAAACGCATGTATGTTGAGATTTCAACGAAATCTCGTGGCTCTGAGAGGCGAGCACGCCACCCATCCCGCGGACCCAATCCGCGGATCTCGCGCGTCGCGACGCGTCGCGCTGTTTCCATTGTCTCAGTCTCTTATATGAGTTTCATTTCTGAGTTTCATTTTCTTTGCCTCGTCTCGTCTGACCTCTCCGCTCGCTAGGTAATTAGACCCCTAGCTCTCAGTTGCCTCGTCTCGTCTGACCTCTCCGCTCGCTAGCCGTTCGCGGGGTATCAGTTTTCTCATCTTTGCGACGATCGAAGCCTTTGTCTTCGGGCCTTCTGCATTCTGGAATTGCGTGTGCGGAACACACTCGGCCGCGCTTCCACGAACCTCCGCGCTCGTACCCCCGCTCCTCCGCCAACAGACAACCCCCGCTCTTCGCGTACCGCGCCAAACCCGCCCGCTGCAATGCCTGAAGCGAGTGGCAACACGCCGGACAATGGAGGTGGCGGTGGCTCAAACGCCCCCACCACGCAGACGCCCGCGACTGTCGCCAGCATGACCCCTGAAGACATCGTCAAGATCATCGCGACGACGATGCTTGCCCTCGGACAGGGCACCCAGTCCTCTGGCGCGGCACAGCCACCCGCGCCGGTGATCCCGTCCCAGACAATTGCCCCCGGTACGTCCGGTCTGGCGATCCCGGATCAGTTCCCCCAATTCGAGGAGTCCGTCCTGCACGAGATCGCTGCGCACACTCTGTCCCCACGCGACTTGTGGAAGCTCGACGAGCGCTACGCGCACTCGGCCGATAAGAAGCGCTTGTTTGACCTGGAGACGGGCAAGTTCACCGACGCGTCCGCTCCCAAGTCCTACCCCAGCCTGCCCTTTCTGCTCGTGCCGCTGGAGAACTATTTCTCGATAGTCATCGCGTATCTCGCCGCGAACAACTCGGGCACTGCAGTCGCACACGTGCAGCGGTGCTTCCAGGAGTTCCGCGTCGATCTGATTCGTCTGAACGACGACTACGCGTGGGCCGCGATCCTATCTTATTTCACTGCGTTCTTCCTGCAGCGCCGCACCGAGATGCGCGCAGGCAACTACCAGGGCTGGCGCCAGATCGACTCAGTGCTTCAGAGTCGGCACTTGGTCGGGCACCCGAAGGCCGCTTTCTCTGCATCCGCGGCCTCCCCAAAGGCCAAGGCCTCGCCCGCAGGTGCGGAACGCGAGATCTGCTTCGCGTATAACAGCGACAAGGGTTGCTCGGGCGGCACTGCGCGTTGCAAGGAAGGCCGCATCCACGGCTGCCGGAAGTGCGACGAGATGGGCGTGCACCCTGCGCCGGCGCACTCCATGCGCACGGCCGCGTGCCCGTACTTCGCGGTCCCCATCGCCCCGGGTGCCGGTCCCGCTCGCTGAAGGCGGGGCCCGGCGAGAGGTGTCCGTCTGCCAGCGGCTTCTCGCCGCGGCCCTCTCAGAACTGGCAACGGTTTCATTCCGGCTTTATCGACCACTGTTTCTGCGCCTTCCCCCGCCCCTGCCCCGCTCCCTCACGCCTCGCTCTTCCCGCCCGGACCCCCGCCGCCGGCTCGCCCGAACACGGACCCGCGCACGAACCGAGCGCCGGCTGACACGAGCAACCTCCCGCGCGTGGTATCCCCACTGCGTCGCGAGGCTTGGGCTCGTCACCTCGCCGACTATCCTGACCCCGTGTACGTCGCCTCCATTCTCCACATAATAGACTTCGGTTGCACAATTGGATTCTCGGGCGACGAGGTCTCCCAGTCTTGCTCCAACCTTCCTTCGGCCTTCGCGGCTCGAGATTTCGTGTCTACTGCTGTCCACAAGCTTGCCTTTAATGGACATGCACTCGGTCCTTTCGAGGTTCCACCCATGCCGTCCTTCCGGAGTTCGCCTCTCGGATCTGTGACGCGCAAACTCTCGTCCAAGCGCCGCTTGATCAACCACTTGTCCTGGCCCAGAGGCCGGTCAGTGAACAGTGGGATCCCTGACTCAGAGGCTGCTATATGCTACGAACGCTTCCATCTCGCTCTCGCCGACTTGCGTCGCCTGGGGCCCGGCACGCTCATGGCGAAGCTTGACCTCAAGGAGGCCTTCCACCACGTCCCCATCGCTCCTAGCGACTGGCATTACATGGGGTTCACGTGGGAGCAGCGTCTCTGGCACGCCATCGTCCTGATCTTCGGTCTGCGCTCTGCACCTTACATTTTCAACCTCTTTGCTGAGGGACTGCACTGGATCATCCAGCGTCACGTCCCAGCCGCTATCCGGCACTATCTTGACGATTTTCTCTCATTGTTCCCTCCGGAGACGCCTCTGCACGTCGCCAATGCCGCAGTCGAGTGGGTTGAAGGCCTGTGTGTCGAGCTCGGAATCTCCGTGCAAACGGAGAAGACGATCCGCCCGACAACCTGCCTGGACTTTCTCGGGCTCATTCTCGACTCTGCGGCTATGGAAGCGCGTCTCCCGGACGACAAGTTGGAGTACTTGATCAGCCTGCTGAACACCTGGGTAGCGAAGCGCTCCTGCAGCTTGCCCGAGCTGGAGGAGCTCATCAGATACCTGCATTTCGCTGCCCAGGTGATCCCCTGTGCCCGCACGTTCATTCGCCGCGTTATCGATTTCTCTGTGTCCTTCCGCGGAAACCGCTTCGCACGCCGGCACATTCCGAATGCGGCGCGCGCGGACATCCATTGGTGGCTCACGTACGCGCGCGACTGGAACGGGGTGATGGCTGTGTCTCTCTCTTGCGATTCCGTGCACGTTCATACCGACGCGAGCTGTCAGGGCGACGCTACAGAGCGCGACCGAGAGAGCAGAGGGCGAGTGGAACGAGTCCGGGGTTGCGAGCGAGGCCAACACCACCCGAGGCTAAGAGTCCGGATCCGTGGGGAAGCGCGCTGGGTAGCGGGGATCCTGAGTCCATATTATGAGAAAGGGAATATACAGGCATACCTGGGTAGCGGGGATCCTGAGAGAACGAGACTGGGGATCCCGCTACCCGTGATCATAGTATATATACATGCGGAGAAGTCCGAATGATCCTGATCATCAAGAAACAGTGTTCCGAAGTAAGGCCGCTGTTCCGCACGTCCGGAAGTGCGGAATAGCGGAATAAGCGGAATAAGCGGAAAAGCGGAAAAGCGGAATAGCGGAAAAGCGGAAATAGGCGGAACAGGGTCGGAACCCTGACATCACCCCCCCTTCAAGGCGCGGCGTCCCGACGCGCACTCACCGCCGGCGGCGTTTCCTGCGGCGCGGAGGAGCATCTCCGGGGCGCGGAGCATCAGGGTGGTCGCGGTGGAATTCGGAAACCGCGCGTGGCGCATTTGCGAGGTTTTCCGCGGGTTCCCAGGTGTCATTCTCGCGCGACCAGCCCTTCCACTTGACCAAATACTTGAGTTTTCCGCGGTCCCATCCGGAATCCAGTACTTGCTCGACCTCAAGTTCCTCCTGGCCATCGACCACGACGGGAGGCGGCGGAGGTTGCGTCCGACCCGGAATAGTGTCCGGAATGTAGCGGCGGAGGCGGGAAACGTGGAACGTCGGATGAATCTTCATTGATGCAGGCAGTTTCAGCCGATACGCGTTCCGGGATACGACCTTTTCCACCGGATACGGTCCGAACCACTTGTCATCGAGTTTCTTGGTCGGACGAGTCGTTCGGATGTCCCGCGCGTCCAGCCAGACCTTTTCGCCAACCTTGTAGTCGCGGTCTCCGCTCCGGTGGGCATTGTAGAAGCGCGACATGTCTTCCGACGCCTTCCGAAGAGCGGATTTCGCTTCTTCAAGCGCATCGTGCATCCGCGACGCAAAGGCCTCAGCTGCCTCAACCTTCCCCTTGCGCCGGGGCTCAACTCCCATCCGGGGGTGCTCGCCGTGCGCAAGGAAGAAGGGAGTCTGCTGCGTGGAGGCGTTCACCCGATTGTTGTACGCGAATTCCGCAAGCGGAAGAAGGCGGGCCCAGTCGGATTGGCGCTCATTGCAGAAGAGCCGGAGGAACTGCTCAATCTCCTGGTTAATCCGCTCGGTCTGTCCGTCGGTCTGCGGATGGTACGCGGTGGATGCGAGGGTCTCAATTCCGAGTCGCGCGTGCAGCGCGCGCGAGAACGCGGAGACGAATTGCGGTCCGCGATCCGAGATGATGCCATCCGAGAGGCCGTGCTGAGACCAGACGCGCTCCAGCCACAGGTCAGCAACACCTTCGGAATTCACCTCGGAAGTCGTCGGAGCAATGTGGATGCGTTTTCCGAGGCGATCCACCGCGACGAAGATTGTGTTGTACCCGCCGCTTTCCGGCAGTTCCACAATCAGATCGCACGTCGCGTACTGCCAGCGCCGCGTCGGAACAGGGTTCGGCATAAGGTTTCCGCTCGGGGGACTCGGAAATGTCTTCGTCCGGTTGCAGGCGTCGCAACCCGCGACGTACGCCGCGACGAAGCGCGTTATTCCGGGCCACCAGTAGTTCCGCGAGACGAGCTCCAGTGTCCGCCAGCGTCCCGGATGTCCGGCCATGAGGCTGTCATGATGAGCAGCTACAATGCGGCGGCGGAGATCGGAATTCGTCGGAACGTAGACCTTACCGCGGTACAGCACAAGTCCGTCTTCCTCTGCCCACTCATCGCTCTCTAATCCGCGCGCGCGGAGATCCCGGAGTCTGTCCAGGGCCTTGCGCACTACCTCATCGATCTCCTCGGAATTCCGGATGTCGCGGAGGATCTGGGCCTCCCCATGCACTTCCGGTAAGTGTCCGCGGCGGCCCGAGAGCTCGCGGATCCACTCCGGCTTGAGCAGGATGACATCGGAATTGTCGTCGGAAATCCCATTCCGATGGTCCGGACGACGCGAAAGAGCATCAGCCTTCACCATGGACCGGCCTGGTCGATGGTGAAGTGTGAAGTCGAAACGGGACAGGTACAGAGACCACCGGGCCTGACGGCGGTTGAGCTTTTGCGCCGTCCGGAAGTACTGCAAGTTCCGGTGGTCCGTCCATATCTCGAACACATGTTCCGCTCCTTCGAGGAAATGCCGCCACTCCTCAAGTGCACGGATGATGGCGAGCATCTCCTTGTCGTGAATCTCGTAATTCCGCTCCGGCGCGGTGAGACTCTTCGACAGATAGGCCACTGGAAGCCATCGTCCGTCCTCCTGCTGTTGCGAGAGGACGGCACCGCAGGCGTAGTCGGAAGCGTCGGTTTCCAGTCGGAACGGAAATCCGACTTCCGGAAGGACCAGGACGGGTTCCGACGTAACAGCCCGCTTTAGCGCGTCAAACGCGAACTCCTGCTCCGGACCCCAGGACCAGCTCCGGTCCTTAGCGGTGAGGTCGTGCAAGGGCCGCGCGACGCGAGAGTAGTCGCGGATGAACCTCCGATAGAAGTTGGTGAAGCCAAGGAACGACTGCAAGTCGTGCAGGTTCTCCGGAGCGGGCCATTCCGCCACTCCGCGCACCTTGGCTGGGTCCATCGCGACTACTCCGCGGCGGATGATGAGTCCGAGGTACTCGATCGACTCCTGCTCGAAGGAACACTTCTCCGGGCGGAGGAACAGGTTGTTGTCCCGGAGTATGCCCAGGACCTCGCGAACGATCTTCCGATGTTCCGCGAGGTTTTCCGAAAATATCAGGATGTCGTCCATGTACACAACAACTTTTCCGGACGAAATAAGGTCGCGGAATAGGTCGTTCATCATCGTCTGGAAAGTACTTGGACTGTTGGTGAGTCCGAAGAACATGACCAGCGGTTCAAACAGGCCGCGATTCGTCAGGAAGGCCGCCTTCCACTCATCTCCTTCTTTCAGTCGGACGTTGTTGTACCCCCAACGAACGTCGAACTTAGTGAAGTACCGAGCTCCGGAGAGCCGGTTGATGAGTTCCTCAATGAGCGGAAGCGGATACCGGTTCTTCACCGTAATGGCGTTGAGTTTCCGGTAGTCCTGAACGAGCCGGAGACTTCCGTCCTTCTTCTTGACAAAGAAGACCGGAGCTGCGATCGGAGATTTGGACGGGCGGATGCGCCCCGTTCCGAGGTTTTCCGCCAGAAATCCGTCCAATTCCTTCTGTTCCGACGGGGACAGCGGGTACGCCCTAGTGCGCGTGGGCAGTTCCGCGTCCGGTCGGAGTTCGATCGCATGGTCCCACGGGTGGCGCGGAGGTAGCTCGTCGAACTGGTCTTTGGCAAAGACCGTTCGGAAATCCTGGTACTGCTCCGGAATGAGCTCTTCCAGGGATTTGACCTTGCGGTCCCGAGTTTGTTCCGCAAACTCCTGCGATTTTGTGCCTTGCGCGCGGATGGCCTCACCCTCCGGCTGCACGAAGGCCGCAAATACGCGGTGTCCCTCTTCCCAGTCCTCTTCCCAAACCGCATCCGACTCATCATCTCCGTCGTGGAGCACCGCAGGCAGTACCGGTTCGTCCGGATTGCCAATCCGAACGCACCGGACGCGCTGAGACTTTGCGGGAGACTTTGCGCGCCTCAGCGGATCCTGCGGCGGAGAGTCGGAATAAGCGGAAGCCGGACGAGCGTTCGTCCGACGTCCGACGGTCCGGGTTCGGAAATCCGAGAAGTTCCGGTGCGGAGGTGCATTCTCCAGCACCGGTGGGCCACGGAGTTGTCTAGTCTTCACCGGTTCCGCTGGCGCGACAGTCGGAACGGGCGGAATAAGGCACTCAGCGGGACAGCGCGTCATACGCACTTGCCCGCTTGGCCAGTCAATGTCCGGATTGTGGCGCCGGAGCCACGTAAATCCGAGGATAACGTCTGTTCCCCAGAGAACAGACGGCGAAGGTCACGCGTTCCGAGTGGTTTCCGAAGCGCATGATGAGGTCCACTTCCTCCCGAATGGACCCGCCTTCATTCAGTGTTCCGTCGACGTTATAGACCAGAATAGGAGCTTCCAATTTCCGAGTCCGAAGTCCGAGGCGTCGGACGAAGGCGTCATTGAGGAACTCCGTAGTTGCTCCGCAATCGACAAGTGCGGAAGACGCGAGGAACGAGCGATTGTCGAGTTCCTCGAGTCGGATTTTGATTGTCAGCGAGCGGGACAGGCTCGCGGAACGGATATAGTAACGCCCGGAGGGCGGGGCGGACACGTCAAGGAGCTTCGGAGGAGAGTCGTATTCATCTATGTAGTTACACGACTCCACCTCCAAAAGCGCAAAACGGTTGGCGCCGCGAGCCGTGTCCTTACTCGCGGGCCTCTTCAAAAACCCCGGCGGACGTGCCGGAAGTTGAGGAAGTTGTCTCCGGAGTTGGCGGAACTCCGGGGACAGTGACCTTGAGGTCCGCGAGAACGGCGCGGACAGCTTCGGCGAGAACGCGCGCCTGGTGCGGGCAGCGCGCGTCGCCGCGGAAGTGACCTTCCTGCCCGCAGTCGAAGCATTTGCGGGGGCGGGGGCCGGTGTTCCGCGCGCGGTTCCGATCCAGGTCCATCGGCTTGATGTCTGGTTCGCGCGGAGCGGGCGCGGGCGGAGCAGGAGCGGAAGTGGGCGCGGAAACGTGCGGAGCGCGCGCGGATGTCGGATTTCCGACCGATCCTCCGGTTCGCGCACCGGAAGTCGTTGGAGCCTTTCGGAAAGTCTGGCGCTCCCGCCACTGCTGCTCCAGTCGGAGCGCCTCCTTTTTGAGGGTGTCCATCGTTGCGGGGGCCTGGTCTAAGGCGTAAATCCGATCGAGGAGACGCGCGTTGAGCCCCTTCTTGAACTTCCGCTGGAGCTCGTAGTCGGAATAGCCGGAAAGCGCGGCAAAAGAGTCGAACTCCGTGATGAAGTCCTCAATGGAGCGGGAACCCTGCTCCATGCTGTCTACTCGATTTGCGGCGTCGCCCTTCTCATCCGCGAGGATGAAGTTGAGTGCGAATCCCGCAAGGAAATCCGCAAAATCGGAATACGACGCTGTTCCGTCCATGAGCGCCTGCGTGACAGTTCCGGCCCAGGTCGCGGCGGAACCCGTCTTCATGTATGAGAGGACGAAGATGACCTTGCTCCGGACGTCCGGAAACTGGCGCGGGCGGGATTCCATGTACAGCCAGCACTGTCGGAGGAAGCGGCGTCCGTTCGCGCGGTTTCCGTCGAAGGAGTCCGGAACAGCGACGGAAGAGCGGTCGCGATCCGGGGCTGTGCTTGCGGCAGCCGGAGGCTGTGCCGGAGCTGCTGCGCCAACAGACCGCAGTTGGTCGGCCATCAGGCGCGCGGCTTCGCGTTGCACTGACAACTGATGCTGCGCAGCGGCAAGCTCCACATCGCGGTCCTCAACGAGGGCGCGAAGGCGGGCAAGCTCTGACAAGGGCTCCTCCATGGCGGTAGCGTCCTCGAAGTCCTCCGAGTCGGCGCCGAGGCCGGGCATCGTCGGATTTCGGAATTCGTCGGGGTGGTGCGGAAAAGGGTGGAGTCTCGTTCTACTGTCAGGGCGACGCTACAGAGCGCGACCGAGAGAGCAGAGGGCGAGTGGAACGAGTCCGGGGTTGCGAGCGAGGCCAACACCACCCGAGGCTAAGAGTCCGGATCCGTGGGGAAGCGCGCTGGGTAGCGGGGATCTGTTACGATGACCGGGGATACTCGCCGGAATCGACGCTCAGCAGGGGATAAGTGGGGAAAAGCGAGATGTATCGACGGTGGGCAAACCAGCTCGAATCTAAAGTACAAAGCGAGGCAAACACGAAGGTATATAAAGGGCAAGACCGGATCTACGGGACCGCCCGCGGTCCGGGTTCGAGTCACGATCCGGTGATCGCGAAGTCGGCCGACGAAGCGACGTTCGACGAAGTCCGAAGTCGAAGTGCGAAGGTCGGCGAAGTGAAGGCGAGTGGCGGCGTAGTGCGCGAAGGCCGATAAAGAGGCGGCGATAGCGGAAAAAGGGCTTGAGCCGCAACATAACCCCCCTACTAGGCCTGAGCGGTCGACGATGTCACTCGCGTTGAAGGGCGACACGCGCGGCGGTCGCCTGGTCGGGGAGCGAGAAGTCGATGCCCTCGGTGTGCTGGCGCGCGAAGAAGTCCGGGGGGAATAGCGAACGCGGGAAGACCGTTCGAGGGGTCGGCGGGTCGTCTTCGAACAGGTGGCGCAGCTTCCCGGGATGCTTCTTGTGGAAGTCTTCGAGCGCGCCGGCAGCGTTGCCGAGGTGCTTTCGCGGGATCCAGGAGTTGTGCTCGCGACCATACCCCACCCACTTGACGAGGTAGGAGACGCCGCGCCCGAACTTCCGCGAGTCGAGGATCTCCTCGATCTCGTACTCCTCGTGGTCGTCGACGACGGTAGGAGGCGGTGGCGGAGCGCGCTCTTGGTGGCGCGCGAAGGGGCCGACGTACTTGGTGATGAGGCTCTCGTGGAATACGGGATGCAGGTTCTTCCACGCCTCTGGCAGCTCGAGCTTGAACGACGCGTGACCGAGCTTCTCGAGGATCTTGAACGGTCCGTAGCGCCGCTCGGCGAGCTTCTTCGAGGACACCGCAAGCTTGAGGTTCGTGGACTCGAGCCAGACGAGGTCGCCGACCTTGTGCTGTCGCGAGGGGCCACGACGCCGGTCGTACTGCGTCTTCATGAGCTCGGCTGCCTTGGTGAGGGCGGCTTGGGTCTCCTGCCACGTCTTCTCCATGCGCTTAGCGAACTGGGCCGCGGACTCGTTCGTAACAGCTCGCCGAGGTTCGAAGCCCATGCGCGGGTGGCGGCCGTGGTTGACGAAGAAGGGGGATTCGTGCGTCGCGGACGACACCCGGTTGTTGATCGTGAACTCGGCGAGCGAGAGCCAGTCGGCCCAGTCGTCCTGGCGCGCGTTGATCCAGGCGCGCAGATACTTCTCGATCTCGGCGTTCTCGCGCTCCGTCTGGCCGTCCGTCTGCGGGTGGTAGGCCGTCGACGGGTTGCCCTCGATCCCGAGAAGCTTGTAGAAGTCGCGCGCGAACGCCGATACGAACTGGGGGCCGCGATCGCTGATGAGCTTCTTGAAGAGGCCGAACCTCTTGAAGACGTAGTCGCGGTACAGGCGGGCGACGCCCTCGGACGTCACGGTGACGTGGGTCGGACAGATGATGACGAGCTTGCTATGCCGGTCGACGACGACGAAGATCGCGTTGAAGCCGAACGACTCCGGGAGGGGGCCGATGATATCGGCGGAGACGACCTCCCATGGACGCGGTGGAGGTTCGTTCGGGTGTAGCGGCCCCGCGAGAGGCCCGTTGCGCGGTTTGATGCGCTGGCATATGTCGCACGCCTCGACGTATCGACGAATGTAGCCCACCATGCCGGGCCACCAGTAGTGCCGGTACACGAGTTCCTGCGTCTTGAAGCGGCCGGGGTGACCCGCGATCGGCGTATCGTGGAATGCGCGCACGATTCGCTCGCGCAGAGAGCGATCCTTGGGGACGTACACCTTGCCGCGGTACTCGACGATGTCGTTGAGCTCGACGAACTCCTTCTTGCCCGCGGCGAGGGCCTTGCGTACGAGATCGTCGCGGTTAGCGTGCTTCCTTCGAATCTCGTCGAGCAGGTCGTCTTCGTCTGCGAAGCCGAGCGCGCGGATTACGACCCCGAGCTCGTCGTTGTGCTCCTCGGCGAGCTGGCGAAAACGATCTGGGTGCAGGAGGACGATGTCGACGTTGTCTTTCACCCCCCCTTTAGGCTTCCCCCTCCGGCTGAGCTCGTCGGCGATGATATTCGTGCGCCCCGGCCGGTGGTGGAGGGTGAAGTCGTACTCCGCGAGTTCGGTGAACCAGCGCGCTTGCCGGCGGTTGAGCTTTTGCGGCTCGCGGAAGTACTGGAGGTTCTGGTGGTCGGTCCAGATCTCGAACTTCGGCGCGCCCTTGAGGAAGTGGCGCCAGTGCTGGAGGCACAACATGACCGCGAGCATCTCCTTGTCGTAGATCTCGTAGTTGCGCTCCGCGGGGTTGAAGCTCTTGCTGAAGAAGCCCAGCGGGCACGGCTTGCCGTTGATGATCTGGTGCAGGACGCCACCGGCGGCGTACTCGGACGCGTCCGTCTCGAGGCGGAAAGGTGCGCGATCTTGCGGAAGGAGCAGCGTCACATCGTCGCAGACGGCATCGCGAAGGTCGGCGAACGCCTTCTGTTGCTCCGGGCCCCAGTGGAAGACGACGTTCTTCTCCGTGAGCCTGTTGAACGGCTTCTCGCACTTCTCGAGCTTGAGATACAGGCCGGTTTGGCGGCACAGTTCGAGGACGGAGCGAACGGCCTGGCGGTGGTCCTCGAGCGTGCGGGTGAAGACCAGGAGGTCGTCCATGTAGACGATAAGGACGACCCTGCGAATCAGGTCGCCGAAGATGTCGTCGACCATACGCTGAAACGTGGCGGGGCTGTTGGTCATGCCGAAGAACATGACCGTCGGTTCGAACAGCCCGCGGCTCGTTATGAAGGCGGCTTTGAACTCGTCGCCGGGGCGAATGCGCACGTTGTTGTACCCCCATCGAACATCGAACTTCGAGAAGTACTTTGCGTCTTTGATCTTGGTAAGGACGTCGGCGACGAGGGGCAGCGGGTACGAGTCGCGAACGGTGTGATCATTAAGACGGCGGTAGTCCATCGTCGGGCGGAGGCCGCCGTCCTTCTTGCCTACAAAGAACAAGGGCGCCGCGATGGGCGAGTTCGAGGGGCGGATGCGCCCGGTAGCGAGGTTCTCGTCGAGGAACTCGTTCATGGCCTCCTGCTCCCTCGGGGACAGGGCGTACACCTTGCCGCGCATCTTGCGGTCGCCCTCCCATCCCGGCTTCAAGTTGATCTCGTGGTCCCATCGGCGGTGCGGCGGGAGCTTGTCGAACTCCTTCTTCTCGAAGACATCGCGGAACTCGCGATATTGCGGCGGAATGTCGGCCGTGACGACCGGGCGAGCCTCTTGTTCGATACGCGTCGAGATGGACTCGAAGGCGCGAATATACTCGCCCTCGTGCTCCGCAAAGCCGTCCAGAGACGCGATGAGATTCGCGTTGAGGTCGGCGAGGTACGGGGCGTGTTCGGGTGGGGGCGGCGTGGGCGGCGCCGGCATGTTGCAGCGCGGCGGGCAGCGCGAGAAGCGAAGCGTGTTGCGCTGCCAGTCGATCTCGGGGTTGTGCTCCTTGAGCCAGTCGTGGCCTAGGAACAAGTCTTGCTTGCCGCCAAGGTTCGCGACGGGGAAGTCGCGCTTCTCGGAGTGCACGGCCCCGGCGGCGTCGCGGACGACGACGAGGAGTTCGACGTACTCCTTGATGAACCCGTTGACCGACCCGTCGGCGTTGTAGACGGCCCGGACGACGGCGGCGGGTTGGGTGGTGAGCTGCTTGCGTTTAACGAAGTCGCGGTCGATGCTCGAGGTGGTGCAGCCGCTATCGAGCAGAGCGCGGGCTTCGAAGCGTTCGGCGGTGTCGAGCGCCGTGACGGTGAGGCGGAGGGACATTTGCCTTAGGGTCGAAGGGCGAGCTTCGACGTTTCTTAGGTGGTCACGCGGGGGTATCGTATCGGCGAATTGGGGGTCTGTATTCGGTAGAGACGGTACTCCTTCGGATTCCCACAGCGAGCGCGTGAACATCACTGCGGGACGACAAAATCCTGGTCCTCGTTGTCCTCGGCGACCTCGACGCGATCCTCCTCGAGGGCTCCTTCGACCGCGGTCGAGCGGCCGGCGACAATCTTCGAGATCTCGTAGAGGTCGTCGATGGTGAGGCCTCGAATGACCTCGCGGAGGTCAGTCTCCTTGCAGTCGCGCGCGATGTGGCCCGGCTTCTTGCAGCGGTAGCATAGCCCGAAGGCGCGCGCGCGGTGGCGGTCGACGTCCATCGGGTCCGGGTCGCGGGGAACTTGAGCGGCGGGCGCGGCCGGAGCGGGGGCGCGATGAGCGTGGGCCGCGAAGGTCGCCGAAGTGGTTGGAGCGACAGCGGGAGCCGCCGGGGGCGGCGGCGGGGGCGTGTACGTCTGCGCCGCGCTGAAGACGCGGGGAGCGGGGCGCGGCGGCGCCGGAGCGTGGTCGGCGTCGCCGTGGCGGCGGATGACGGGGTCCTGGTCCAGGGCGTAGGCCCTGAACTCCTTGTAGGTGATGTTCTTGAGCGCCTGGGCGGCGACGTTCTCGCGGACCTTCTTGGCCTGGTCCTCGGTGAGCGCGCCGCTCGCGATGAGCGTTTCCGCGATGGCGTTGCGCGTCGCGCGGTGCTGCTCGTGGGTCTGCATCACGGCGAGGACGAGCGCGGAGCGGAGCGCGCGGCGGAGGTAGTCGACGAGGATAACGTCGTGGTACTCGGGGACGATGAAGCCGGCCTTAGCGCGGAGCTCGTCGAACTTCAGGAAGAAGACATCGGCGGCATCGCGGCCTTGGCGGAGGTGGGCGATCTTCTCGCGAGCGTACTCCGCGATGCGCGGGTCGAGGAACTTCTCGTCGAGCTCGTGAAGGAACTCCTCCCACGTCGTCGTGGTCGTGCGGACGTCGTGGTCGTGGGTCCAGTTGCGGGCCCAGGCATCGGCGTCGTCCTTCGTGAGGAAGCCGAGCGCAGCGAGGATGCGGTCGCGATCCTTGGGGATCGCCTGGACGTAGAGGAGGAGGTTGCGGCGGAACGTTTCGTAACCCGCGCGCGAGCCATCGTAGGCATCGGGGGCTTGAACGTAGTTCTTGGGCGCGGTCGCCGAGCGGGCTCCGGCGAGCCCGTCGACGATGGCCGTTTTGAGGGATTCAGCGAATTGGTTGATATCGAGCGACATCGGCGGGGCGGGGGCGAGGGAAAGTTGGCTTAGTCGAAGGGTGAGGGCGTCCGCGGGGGATTGCGGGGTAGGATCGGGTTGTGGGGTGGGTTGCGACAGGTTGGCGAGGTCGCCGAGGTCGGCGGAGGGCGCGGACGGTGGGGAAAAGAGGAGGAGGGCGGAGCGTCGGTTGGGAGAGGGTAGATTCGAGCTTATGTTACGATGACCGGGGATACTCGCCGGAATCGACGCTCAGCAGGGGATAAGTGGGGAAAAGCGAGATGTATCGACGGTGGGCAAACCAGCTCGAATCTAAAGTACAAAGCGAGGCAAACACGAAGGTATATAAAGGGCGAGGCCGGATCTACGGGACCGCCCGCGGTCCGGGTTCGAGTCACGATCCGGTGATCGCGAAGTCGGCCGACGAAGCGACGTTCGACGAAGTCCGAAGTCGAAGTGCGAAGGTCGGCGAAGTGAAGGCGAGTGGCGGCGTAGTGCGCGAAGGCCGATAAAGAGGCGGCGATAGCGGAAAAAGGGCTTGAGCCGCAACAGGATCCTGAGTCCATATTATGAGAAAGGGAATATACAGGCATACCTGGGTAGCGGGGATCCTGAGAGAACGAGACTGGGGATCCCGCTACCCGTGATCATAGTATATATACATGCGGAGAAGTCCGAATGATCCTGATCATCAAGAAACAGTGTTCCGAAGTAAGGCCGCTGTTCCGCACGTCCGGAAGTGCGGAATAGCGGAATAAGCGGAATAAGCGGAAAAGCGGAAAAGCGGAATAGCGGAAAAGCGGAAATAGGCGGAACAGGGTCGGAACCCTGACACGAGCGGCAGAAAAGGGCTAGGTGGGGTGTTCGGGGACCAGTGGTTCACGTCCCGGATTCCGCGCCGCTACCGCAGTAGCGACATCCAGGTCAAAGAGATTTTTGCTGTGCTTCAGTGTCACGGCAGAGCACACCACACTCGCCAGGACTGGCGCTGAGGAGGGGAACTATGCGAGCAAGAACATGGGTGGTGCATTGACCAGACCAAATCTGGGGATCAGCCCAGAAGGCCATCCGCCCTATATACACATCATGAGAACGCCGGAACGAGACTATCCCGGATCACCGTACTGCCTCGAGAGAGGTCGCCGATCTGAGCCGAAGCCCGCGATGTCCTCGAAGCCCGAAGTGGCTCGACGAATAACCCATAACCGAACTCGTCCCCGCGAACCAGCGATCGAGCAGGCGTTGGACATACCGGGATATGCATCGAAGACTTCTCGAAGGGCAACAGCCTCTCGCAGACCATCGTAGAGCCCCGAGCGCGCGAGGGGGCGAAGATGCGGCGCGAGCTGGTGCCGCTGCAGACGTACATCGCGATGTGGCGGCTCGTCGAGGTCTTCAGGATGTAGAGCTAGCGTGCGAAGGACATCGGAGAGGTGTTCTGAAAATATCCCGGATGACATGAAGTCAGGGGAGCGCCTCCGTCGAGAGAACAGTGTTGAGGGGTATAGCTGGGGAGAGCGCGGACCGCGCTGCGAGCCATCGACGCGAGATGCCGGCGCATACACGACGTCCCAGAGGTGAGAGAGGGTGGGCGAAGGTATCCCGGATGATAGGGACGCGAGGGGATGTCGAACGCGTGATTCGAGATCGGGCCGCGGGACCAGAGGCCGGATATGGGCGAACCGGCCGAACGCGAGCCGCCGAGGTGCGACATCGAGGGTCTCACCCTCTAGACGAAATGAGATCCATTCCACGAGCAGATTCCGGGTCTGAGGTCGCCGAGGCAAGTCGTCGTCGTCGAGATAGGTCGAGTCGTCCCGTAAAGGCAGCAGCGCATGATGGGGTGCGGGTGGGGCACGAGTCTCACCCGCCAGATCGATCCGGCTTGCGATTCCGCATCCCTAGAGCCTGGGGACTAAGCGGGATAACGAGATTTGAGAATGGCGAACTGAATGGGTAGGTGGGGGAGACTGCGAAGAGGCGAGACTTCGAGCAATGAGAGGTTGGAGCGTGCGAAGACCTCGAAAATCGCAACATTCAGGCTCTGCTGCGCTGGGGTCATCTCTGGCGTGGGAAGCACGTCGTCTTCCACGTGGACAACGAGCCGGTGGTAGGGGTGCTGCGCAAGCAGACTACCACCTCGCCGCGCATCGCGCACGTTCTGCGCAAAATCGTCCTTCTAGCTGCGTACCTCAACATATCATTCTCTCCTTCATGGCTTCCCTCCGCTGCAAATGCCCTTGCTGACGCTGCTTCTCGTTTCGAATACGCTCGCCTATTCTCGCTCGCGCCTGGTCTGCAGCCCAAACCGTCGCCGACGAACCCCCTGCTACGTGGTACGATGAACACCCTGACCTCTCTCGTCGCGCCGCGTTCTATCTCTGGAACGGTCTTGCGGGCTCGACGCGACGCACGTACGGCACCGGCCAGCGCAGTTACTTCGCATTCGTCCGCGACAATCCACACGTTCTCGCTGAATCCGGCGGCCAAGCCATTCCGGCTCCTAAGAAAGCCGTCGTCGAATGGATTGTGTCTCTAGCCGGTCGCGTTCAGCCCTCGACTATCAAGCAGTACCTAACGCACCTCAAGGCGCTGCACGTCGACGAGGAAGTCTCTGCTGCCAATTATGAGTCAGTCCGAGTTCAGCGCGTCATACAGGGGATCCAGCGCGTGCACGGGCAGCGCGACCGCCGCGATCGCCTGCCTATCACCATTGAGATCCTTCGCGCTCTCACCGCTCGTACGACTCGCTCGGCCGACCCTCAGACTGCGTGCTTTGACGCTGCGTGCAAGCTAGCTTGGGCTGGATTCCTGCGCTGCGGCGAGTTCACCGTAGACGCGGGAAAGACGTGGTCACCTCTGGTCAATCTCTCGCGCCGCTCCGTAAAGTTTCTCCCTTCTGTCGCCCATCCGCAGTACGTGTCTCTCACCATTCCGGCCTCGAAGACGGACCCCTTTCGCAAGGGCGTGACCATCCACATCGCAGCTGTCCGCGGCTCAGACACATGCCCCGTCGCGGCGCTGGCGCATTACTTCAGGCTCTGCCCTGGTCTGCCTGACGATCCGCTGTTTTCTGAGGCCTCTGGGGTCGCGCTCACGCGGAATACCTTTATCTCACTTCTAAAATCGCATCTCGAGGCTGCAGGGATCGACAGCTCAAAGTACTCCGGTCACAGCTTCCGCCGTGGCGCCGCTTCCACAGCCGCTCACCTGGGGATCCTAGATCGGGACATCCAGCGCATGGGGCGCTGGCGCAGCGACGCGTACAAGCTCTACATTGACTCGCGGCTGTCTCACCTGCTCTACATCTCTGCTAGTCTCCATTTCGTGGGCCCGGGTGCTCCCGCTGCTCAGCCTCCCGGTCCTCCGGCCCTCCCCTTCGCTCCTCCGGCCCTCCCCTTCGCTCCTCCGGCCCTCCCCTTCGCTCCTCCTGTGGCTTGAGCTCGCACCCGCCGAGCGAGAGAGCGCTGGCGGCGAATCAATCTCCATTTCTCGCCCAGCGCAGCCCCGCAGAGCATGTTGAGATTTCGACGAAATCTCGTGGCTCTGAGAGGCGAGCACGCCACCCATCCCGCGGACCCAATCCGCGGATCTCACGCGTCGCGACGCGTCGCGCTGTTTCCATTGTCTCAGTCTCTTATATGAGTTTCATTTCTGAGTTTCATTTTCTTTGCCTCGTCTCGTCTGACCTCTCCGCTCGCTAGCCGTTCGCGGGGTATCAGTTTTCGCATCCCCTCCATCCCTCCCCTCATGTGTTCCTCTTTCTGTTTGCTCTCTCTCTCTCTGTTTGCTTAGGCTCCGTCTGTACTACTTTCCGCCTGCGCCGGCTTGAGCTCGCACCCGCCGAGCGAGAGAGCGCTGGCGGCGAATCAATCTCCGTTTCTCGCCCAGCGCAGCCCCGCAGAGCGTGACCATCTCCGGCGTAATATGTGAGCTGTGTCCATCAAAGATGAGCAGGATGGGCTTGCCGGACATGTTGCGCGCTGCTGCTGCAGGCACAAACATCTTCTCGAACCACGCATGGCATAGGATGTTGTTGGTCCAACCGTTCTCCGAAGCGGCGACGCTGTGAGTGAAGATTAACCGTTTAAGCATTAGGCATGTGATGTGTACGCACAAGCCGATCCTGTCGCCATTGGGGAAGTGGGGCATGAACCAGTCACCCATGTCGCCAGGCTTTCCGATAAATGACACGGGCATCTCGTCTGTGCCATCGGCGCAGGTCGTCTCGATGATGGTTAGTAGCTCTAGGTCGGCGCTGCTGAGCTTGCTCTTGCTCTTGGTTGTGCGCGCATAGAGATACTTGCGCGGATCGTGCTTGCGCCTGCCGCCTAGCTGTATACCCTTCTCGTCCATGTTGTAGATGTTCTCTATCGGGATGCCGTGCTTGTCAATGACCGCCTTGAGGTCTCAAAAGTGCTTCAGCACGCAGGTGTTGAACTCGAGGAGCTTTTTCTCATCCACGATGCCTCTCTATCAGCTCCTCGCGCTCTGTGGAGGTTATCGCCGCTCTCAGCCTCGACTTAGCCCCCCCCCTTCTTGATCCCTCGGGCCTCACCACCAGCACCCGCCTGCCACCGCCCTCCTCGCGAGCCCCCAGCCTGCCCCGCTGGGATCCCCGTCACGCAAGCCCAAACATCGCGACACGCTCATCACGACTCAAGACGACGCAGCGCCCCTGCTCATGAGCCGCCCGAACCCAAAGGAGATCGCGGCTCGAAGACACACCTCGAACCTCCCCGCTCGCGTACTGCGAGCTGCCTCGCGTATCTCGAAGGCCGTGACAGGTCGCCGACCTGTTCCGCCACGCCCGCGACCTCGCACTGCATCTTTGTTGATCCCTGTGACCAGTTCAGCTCCGGGATGGAGGGCAGGTGAGTGGGGGACTTAACCTCGTCGCGTGGGCCCTCGACGTCGGGCACCCTTCGACATCCCTGGTCCCCCGCTTGCACCTCGGTACGCATGCACCCCTCCCAGGGCCCCATGGTCGACCATAGAGAGACCCGCGAACCCGCCCCTCCTTCGGCCGCTTCGAGAAAGACGTCAAAAGACCCTTTCGCGATCCAACTCAGTGTGTCTCGTTCACATCGCCGACCTCATATGATCTCGCGTTCGCGGCGCCCTTCGCGAGCCCACGTCGGCCGACGCGGGGGATGGAGTGATGGGTGATGGCTTGGTTCGCCGCGCAGGCACTGGCGGGCCTCGGATCCGAGCTGGCATCGGTGTGGGTGATACCTATATATACGGGCACCGGCCCTCCCCTTGTACCCTAGGTTTGATCTGGTCTATCTACCGCTTTATCCGCGCTCGTTCTCCTTCCCCCCGCCCTTGGGCCCCTCGCTGGCGAGCGATATCGACGGTGACCCTGACAGCAGGGCTTGTTGAAGTTTGCTGCTTGCTTCGGATCGAGGCCGTATGCGCGACACAGTCGCAGTATATCGCTGTGCCGCTTCTGGAACCGATTGAATCACTTCTCGCTGGGAGTCTTGCCCGTCATAAGGTACGCTTTTTTCATTGTAGCGCGTCGGTCGTATGGAGCACCGACTGCAGCACAAAGCATGGCCCAGTCACCAAGAGCATGCTCCTCGAGTGCCGTGAGTATCTGCTGCTTCTTGTGGGCAGCCTGACGAGGCAGGCGCTTCCCATAGAAGCAATTGGTGAGTGATGTGCACGCGACGTGGTACGTCCTGGACATTGACAGGAAGTTGAGCTTACGACCCGCTTCTACATCTGCCCGACACGCTTTGACAGCCGCATCAAGGCGAGCTATATAAGTGGGGTCGTTCTCGTTGACGACCTTGGTATTCTTGTTGTTATTCCTCGGCATTGCGGATGGAGAAAGCTGGCGAGAGCGCGAGAAGGAGATAGCTGCTCAGCGGGGAACCCTTGGAGATAGCCGCCGGAGCTCGGTTCCGAGGGTGCGCCAGCCGCAGCCTCACCCGGTCTGCTCGATCCCACCGGGAATATGTCCTGTAGTCCCCGGAGGCTGCCAGACGTAACGGTGTAATGGTATAAAAACATTATTTAACGATCTGAAGCGCTCCGCTCTTGCCCGGGTTGAAGCAGTTAGTGATTGCTGGCCCATGCACCCAACTCATCTCAACAAGCGAATTATTGTACCCCAGCCAATGTCACCCGTCCAATCGGTTCTCCTTTATACTTTACGGAAGACATGCGCGATGCTAATTCTATTTTTTGTAAGGGCATACATGACGATTTGACGGAGCTGGACAAGAATTAGTGGGATTGCCCGCTTCTAGGCGGGGTGACCGCTTCCCGTCCGATGATAGTAAGGGCCCGTTCGGATCAGGGGGCAAGCCGGATCGAAATCGCCAAATCCGGGTGGGTAAGGTGGGTCCGGCGCCTATCACATCTGTTGGTTCCGTTGTCTTGCGCCCGCTGAACTGCACGGAACTTGCAAGGAACCAGCTAAGACTGCTATCTGAATCAAGGAGAACTACTATGAAGATGATCACTACTAAGAATGAACAACTCCAAAGAAGAAAGGCCGCTACTACTAAGCTACCTAGTGCAGAGCACACAGTAGAATCCCAGCAGAACGTAGAAATAGATGTATAGAGGGGGAGAGTGGTCACCACGAATCGTTCCGCGAACGGGATTCGATGCTTGGGGAAGGACGTTCTGAGAAGCCCAGGTTCCGCGCAAGCGAGTTGAGAGTTCAATCCACACACACGAAGTGGAGGACGAAGTTGGTTCGCGCAAGCGAGAGACGGATGATGCACAGATCGACGAACGAAGTGCGCACCTGAGAGATTGTTGAGGGTCGAGATCGAAAGCTGAGGCCGACGCTACGGCTGAGACGCGAGAGAAGACGAGAAGACGAGGGCGAAGACAAGTCACGCGACGCGGTTCGCGGAGACGCTGACCGCAACGACGCTGAGAGTGAGGGAGGTGCCGAACTCTACCCGGCTCGAACGGGACTCAAGTTGCAACCGAGCCTCAACCAGACCACTGGGCTGCTCTCACCGGGCTCGATACCGGGCTACGACGTTGGTCAGGAAGTACTAGAGATTGAGTGGGGATCGCCTTCAGGCTATATACATGTGAGAGTCCAAAATCAGGGGTGGGAGCCCCGTCTGCCTTTCCGGGAAGCGAAGACGCGTACATACGGTCCACGAACTGCGGAGATACAGCGAACCGTCATTTCTCCGTCGCTGGAGCCAATGAGAGTGCGCCGAACGAGTCATAGAACGCAACCGAAGGTGGAGGAATGACTCTGCCGATCGTGTACGGCGTGGCGAACGAGTGCCGGGAGCGTGATGGATAATCCCGGCTGTGCCGAACCTTGCGCTAGGGTCCGGGATACTGGTCGACCGGGTTCGAGATTCACGTTGCCAAGGGCGGAAAGAGTCTTGGGACGAGGGCTGGCCTCTGCCGTGGCGTTGCCGGGCTTGCGCGTTCGTGGTTCGTGCCAGGGCGCCGGTGCAGCTGACCTTGCATCGCGTTCGAGAATGTCCCATTGCACGCGTTCGCGCAGATTCCGCAGCGTCGTTCGTCGATCCAGGAGAGTGCTGAGTGCCGGGGGAACCGGAGAGGGGGCGCGCGAAGGGAGTTCGCGGCGCAGTTCGCGGTGAGCGCACGGAGTTCGCGGTTGACGCTCCTCGAGTGAATGGCTATGAACCACCGTCCTTGTGTGCGCAGGAGCGTGGTGCATTACGCGAGTTGTATGCAGGAACGCGTCGTCGTGAAGTTGGTGGAAGACGAGGGAGGCGGCGAACCGAGTTCGCGCGCGCAGTTCGCGCTGGCGGGTCACGCCGGCTGGGCCCGAACCGCATACACGGCGCACGAACGAACTTCGTGCAACTAGTTCTGCGTACCGCTGGCTTGTTCCTTGTCAACGAGAGCTTGAATCGAGGTCGAGTGCGTGTTCGCGGTGGTGGTAGTCGTTCGCCGTGGCTGGTTCGCGCTGAAGTTGTACCGCGAACTGAGGCGAATTCGCGCAATTTTCGAGTGGGTTGATTTCTGCCCGATCATCCGCGGGGTACTTTGAATGTGCACGTCCCTGTGCATCAACACGCGAAGTCCTTGGCCGAAAATTGCGCGAGCCGTGTTCTGTGACCTTCCTCCTTCGACCCTTCACGAACTGAGTGCGGGGAGGACGAATTCTTGCACCGAAAGCTTATCCTGTGATCCCGCTTGAGGGTCGACGGGAGGCATCCGGGACGTTCTCCGTCGAACAAACTCTGCCCGATTCGTTGCATGTTTGACTCGCCGCAAAGTGTGGATCCCGGCGGCACTGCTTCCGGATACTGCTCGCGCCAAGGTTCGTGGGAGGCGATCGTTGGGAAGTCGCCCGATTTGGCTAGAAGCCGTGCAAGTGCACGAACCGGGATTTCGGCGGTTGTGGCTTTTGGCTGACTCCGTTGAATAGCAACGCTAGGCTATATAGCCGTTGCGCTCGCTAGTCCTCTCTCTCCTCCAGAGCCCCCGCACCCGCCGTAGCTGCCCGCCATGCCGTCGCTCGAGGCCTCCGTTCGCCGCCACATCAAGATGCCGCTCGATACTGAGTTCGAGTACGCGCCCGCGCCGCACGCCGCTTTCGACTGTTGCGTGCTCCCCGGCCAGTACGACACGCTCGTCCGCGCCAACCTCGAATCGCTCGCCTGTGTCGGTCTCGAGGGCGACCACAAGATGGACAACGTGCGCCCCGACCACTTGTACGCGGTGCGTAGTCCGTTCCTTGCACGCTCTGTTCGTTCTGATCGCCGCTAAGGTTGCGGGCCGCGACCACTTGACCCAACCTTGCGGGTTCGCGCTTGCGTGGGCCGTGACTTACCACGCTTTCTTCGTCCATGTCGAGGGCGACGAGGTCCACTCGCAGCTCGCCGACCGCCTTCAGCGCCTCTGGACCGCCTACCAGCTGGGCCATTCCCTCGCGTCCGCCGAGGCCGACAGCGAGTCCGCGATTCGAGTTCACGACCGTCACTGGGGCGAACGCACCATCGCGATCGTCGAGCAGCTCGCGCCGGACGACTTCGAGCCGTCGTCCCCCATCTACAACTTGGTCGCCGCCATCGGTATGCGCCTCGTCGCCTGCGGCGCCGACCTCCCTGCGTGCTTCGCGCCGCTCGCCGCCGCCTGCAATCCTGCGGGCTTCAAGAAGTTCGACTCGCCGCCCGCTGCTGCTCCCGGTCGAGGCATCGGCACCTCGCAGCCGCTGCTGACGCGCTGCGACTGCTGCTTCCTCCTGGCCGACCGCTTCAACCCGGTGTGCCTGGGCTTCAGCAACGCCGAGATCTGCTGGACGTGCTTCATGCGCCACAAGCGCCGTCCTGAGTGTGGCTACCCGCCGTCGCGCCGTACGCTGTGGTCCGCCGACGTGCGTGTTGTCCTCCTTCCCTTGTATGCATTTGCTGACCGGTGGCACAGGAACTGGAAGAGGTTCGCGCGTCGCGCCCTCCGCCTAATTCGCCGCGCCTTCGCCGTTCGAGTACCGGGGGACGCGCGCGCAAGCGCGCTCGCCGCGATCGTTCCGAGGACCCCGAGGAGAGCGAGGAGGTCGACCAGGACGCCCTCGTCAAGGCGATTCTCGATGGCCCGCGCGCCGGCTTCGAGATCCGCGTGCCGTTGCTTCGTGAGACGCGCCGCCGCGTCGCCGCTGGGCTGCACCGACGCGCCGACGAGGCACTCCGCGCCGGTTACCTTGCGCACGAGCGCACGATCAACTTGATCCTGGCGTCGAACCGCGCCTCACTGGTGTCGATGGGAGCGACGGAACGCGAGCTCAGCCCCCTCGCCGCCTACGCCACACGCATCGTCAACGCGGACGAGGAGCTCGAGGACGAGGACGCCATCGGGTCGCCGGAGATCGCGCCGTCGCAGGCCGGTTCGCCCGTCGCGGGTCCTTCGCGCCTCGACTAGTTCTTTGTCTCGTTCGTCTTCTTGTTCGCGCCTTCTGTCGGATGTCGCCGCCGCCGCATGTAGTTCTTCTTCGCTCGTCTTGTCAATCCGAGAAAAGGCCTTGTGCCGTTTGAAAAGAGTGTTTGCCGGAACCGAGTAATGACCGTTCTTGAGAAATCCGTAAAATGAGTGACTGCTTCGTGCGAATAAATAGCGAAAGTCGTCTTGTTCTATGAGTCGCCTTCGGGCGGCTCCTCCTCCTGTTCCTCCTCCTCGTCCTCCACCGCTTGGTGAGCGTTCGCGCGCTCCCAGATGTACTGCGGGGTGTTCTCCACAATATGCTTCACGTTGTACCTGACGTCCGCTCTGGCGTGGTAGAGGCGCACTCTTGCGGCCGCGATTCGATCAACGATGACCGACGAATCGAGTTCGGCGAGAATGTACGACCCTCCCGAGTGCCTTCGCAATACAATGAATGGTCCGAGCCAGCGCGGTTTCGGCTTCCGATTGTGCTCGAGTTCGATGCGCGAGTTCTTGACAAGCACCAGTGTTCCCGGTGGAATGTTGTCGGGAGCGCGAAGGCCTTGATAACTTCGCAGCATTCGCGCGGCCGCCTGCTCGCGGAACTTCTTGACTCGCTCGCGCATGGCCTCGATGTCGGCGTCGCGTTTCTCGATCTGACGCGCCCGAGTCGCAATGAGATCTTCTGTTGACATCGGTGGCTGCATCGGCGGGACAAGCCATGTTGCTTGCTCGAAGTCGAGAGGCAGGACTGGTTCGCAGCCGTGCACCATCCGGTAGGGAGACATCCCAAGGTGACGCTTGGCCGTGATTCGCTCCGCCCAGAACACCGCATGAGCTTTAGAGGCCCATTTGGACGGTTCGGTGCCGCAGGCTTTCATCAGCGACTCGCGCACGTCGAAGTGCTTTCGCTCCACTATGCCGTTCGCCCGCGAATTGTACGCCGAGATCTTGATGTGCCGAATGCCGTGCTTGATTGAGAGGTATTCGACCGCCTTGACTATGTCCGCGCCGTTGTCCGTGACGATCTCGCCGACGACGCCCCAGCGGCAGAGCACTTCCTCGAATAAAAATCGTCCCAGCGTCGGGCCATTCACCTTGGCAAGGGCTCTCCATTCGGGGTAACTGGCCGTCGCGCAGCGTCCCTGCACCATCGCCTTCTTGCCCTCCGAGGCGATTGACATAAGCATGACGTCGACATGGCACTTGAAGAAAAGTCCGGGAATGAAAGGGACAGACTGCGGGATCCGTTGGTGCCCGAGCTGGCGAATCTGACACTGGTGGCAAGTGCGCAGATACCACCTGATGTCCGTATCCATATCGTGCCAGAAGAAACGTTCCCGAATGTGCGCGCGAACCGGAAAATAGCCCTTGTGTCCGAGTTCGTCGTGCGCGAGGCGCATTTTCTCGAGCCGCTCCTTGTTGTCTATAATGACGACCTTGTGCCGGTTGTCTTCGCTCCGCCGGTAGAGTATTCCACCCAGCACGAAATACTGCGCCGCCTTTCGAACGAGACTGTTGATCTTCTCCCTTGTCATGAGCGGATCGCGCGCGCCGGTGGCGAGGAAGCGTTGAATCTCGGGTAGTTCGCGGTCTCTTCTCCTTCCCTTCGCGCCGCGAGGAATCTGGATTTCCTCGTCCGCATCCGGTGCTTCCGCAATTTCCCGCAGTGCCGGCTCGATCGAGGCTTCTGCCGGTGGTTCTTCCGTAATCGCCGCCGCGGGAGTTGCCGGTGTCGTCTTGTTCGCCGCTGCCTCCTTGCGCTTGCGCGCCGTCGTTCGCGTGACTGGAGCTTCTTCGTCCTTGTCTTCGTCGCTGTTCTCGGGCGAATTTTCGGGCGAATTTTCGTCGGAGGCTGCCTCCTCCTCTCCGCGGGGTACTTTGGATGGTTGCGTCCTCGCACCACTCCTTGTCCTTGCTTTGAAGACTTCGGCGAGAAAGACATCGCGATTCGTCGGTGTTCTTGGCAATGTTGCATAGTCGATGCCGAAGACGTCCGCGAGTTGAGTTCCTACGCGGAATACGTGATTGTACACCGGCCTTCGGCCATTCGCGAGCTCGATTGCGAAGCCGAGCGCCTTGTCGAGCCATTCGTCCGGGTCATCGGGTTCTCCTTCGTCGTCCTCCGCCGGAGGCCTCCTTGATAAGCCGTCCGCTCCGGTATGGCGGGTCGCTGGAACGTGCACAATGCGCGGGTTGAACAGCAAGATGCCCGCGATCCAGCGGTTAATCGTCGCGTTTGGCTGCATGTCGGGGTTGTTGAGCATGCCTTTGATGTACTTCGCGTCGACCTCCACGACCAGGGAGTGCACTCCGTAAATGTAGGCGCGCACGGCTCGCAACGAGCGGAATAGACCATGCAGTTCGAGCTTCGCTTGCGAGTAGCGTGATTCCCGTTCGTTCCACGTAATCGAGCCGTACCGAGCTGGATAGCGCTTCTTGTCATCCCCTACTTGCAAGAGGATATATCCAACCGCGATGAGGGACGAATCCACGGCGAGGATTACGTCGTTGTACGAGGCATAGTCGATCGGTTTGAGACCTGGCGCGTTCGCGACTAATTCCTTGAGCCGTGCGACCGAAGCTCCTCGAGTGAATGGCTATGAACCACCGTCCTTGTGTGCGCAGGAGCGTGGTGCATTACGCGAGTTGTATGCAGGAACGCGTCGTCGTGAAGTTGGTGGAAGACGAGGGAGGCGGCGAACCGAGTTCGCGCGCGCAGTTCGCGCTGGCGGGTCACGCCGGCTGGGCCCGAACCGCATACACGGCGCACGAACGAACTTCGTGCAACTAGTTCTGCGTACCGCTGGCTTGTTCCTTGTCAACGAGAGCTTGAATCGAGGTCGAGTGCGTGTTCGCGGTGGTGGTAGTCGTTCGCCGTGGCTGGTTCGCGCTGAAGTTGTACCGCGAACTGAGGCGAATTCGCGCAATTTTCGAGTGGGTTGATTTCTGCCCGATCACCGCCGCTGAAGAATTTGGAAAACCCTGACTTTTATTGCACCAATGACTCAGAATATAACTTCTAAGTCGCTCTGGCTGTTTTTTTGGGTCGCAAAAGTGAGTTATTGCTCCGACAAGTCGACCGGTCGGTTTGTTTGGGTATTGATTCAATTCAGTTCACATCAATCTTCCCACGGACCCACCTTACCCACCCGGATTTGGCGATTTCGATCCGGCTTGCCCCCTGGTTCGGATGCACCCGAACGGGTTGCGGGTTGCAGGTTCAGGTTGCGGACGAGCGGTCCGACAGCTCCGGGCCCTCCGCAACATTTTTTCGTCGTGCCTGTGCGCGCTCGCGGAGTGTGGCACACCCTTCAAATACACCTCTAAGTTTAGGATACGCGACGGGGATGCTTAGGCCGATACAAGCGGCTATTTGGAGCCACTTGCGCGCCAGGGAGAGCTCGATACCGACGACTAGAATGCGGGTTGAGTAAACGACGTTCGAGCTCGCAGTTTTTTGCCTATCAAGGCCCCAATGTCGCAGCGGGGAGTCCACATGCTTCACGTGAATGGACATGCAGCGGCCTGTAGCATCACCATGAAGACACGTAGCTGCAGCAGACGCCGATGGTGTCAAGGGGTATCGGGCAGCTAAACCGACGATACCGGGTCGGTAACGGCTGCAAGCCCACGAGGGTAGGGGTATACATCCTATATCCGCGGATTTACCTCCGAATCCGCGGATATACCTCCGTGAATTAGGTAAGCGCTAGCCTGACACATTGCACATCGGGTAAAAACCATGCAAACCTCAACCGTGGACAATGAAAGACCCCTCTAGACACTCTATCATCTGGTACTTTGCACTTCTCTCAAGCCTCTGGCCGGACTTTGGCTACAGGCGGCGTGATGCGGCAAAGGCAACTGGACATATGAAGGTGCCAGGAAGCTATGTTTTGCTGCCTGGGGTCGAATTCCACACCAATCCGAGCTAATGTTGTCACGGAGAAGTTCATTGTGTCGTATAATAGCCTCCGGAGGCATAAGTCCCGAACCTCTGCAAGGCTCGGGCGGTGGACCCATACATACTATGTGGATGTACCGGATTTTGCCGATCACTACCCCTTGGATGGTGTGGCCAGTCATGCTGATACATAACACAAGCACTGGCATGCCTTCTGGGCGTCTAGGCTGTGACCATAGGGGTTCCCGGCACCCATGAAAAGTATATTGTCGTCACGTACGATCCGCCGCGCACTCCGCGAGCGCGTACGGCGACGACGAAAAAATGTTGCGGAGGGCTCGGAGCTGTCGGACCGCTCGTCCGCAACCCGAACCTGCAACCCGCAACCCGTTCGGGTGCATCCGAACAGGCCCTAACTTGGGTTCCTTGATACCCCTAACATATTGTATTTATCCAGTGTTCACAGGATAATTTGTGGTCCCATGAATGGCGGTTGAAACTTGGTTGAAACCGACCGGCAGGCACGGGGAGGGGGGTCTCTGAGCCGTTATCGTAGGATATAGCACACTGCTCTACACTATCAGATATCTTCAACAGTCTACATGCGTTCTAGCGGCGTAAGGGTGAGCAGGCGCATGGCGGCGCCGAGGACATCGCGGGCGGAGATGAAGAGCCAGAGGCGGGCGCGCGCCTTGTCCTTGTCCTCCTCGTACTTGACGGGCAGCTGCTCCCACGCGGACGAGATGCTGTGCGAGAGCTTCATCGCGTACGTGATGACGCCGCTGGGCTCCTGCGTGCGCAGCGCCGTCTTGACGACGTCGGGGTACGTCCCGAGCAGGAACACGACCTCGCGCGCGTGCGGCTCGGTGAGCAGCTCGGTCCGGATCTCCGCGCGCGGCGGCAGCGGGAGCAGCTCGGGGTTCTTGCGCTCGATGCTCGCGACGCGGACATGCGCGTACTGCAGGTACGGGCCCGTGTCGCCCTCGAAGCGCGTCATCCGGTCCCAGTTGAAGACGTAGTTGTTGATGCGCTTCGCCTGCATGTCCTGGATCTTGATCGCGCTGATGCCCACCTCGCGGCTCGTGCGCTCCGGGTCCTCCACGGCCGCGTACTTCTTCTCGTCCTTGAGCATCACCTCCTGCACCTTCGCCGCGGCCTCGCGGATGATGTCCTGCAGGAACACGACGGTGCCGCGGCGCGTGCTCATGCCCTGCACCAGCCCGTACGAGACGTGCTCGAGCCGCTGCGCCCAGTCGTGCCCCATGAGGTGCAGCACCTTGAAGAACTGCGCGACGTGCAGCGTCTGCTGCGAGCTGATGACGTAGATCATCTTGTCGAACTTGTACTTGTCCCAGCGCTCGATCGCGCCCGCGATGTCGCGCGTCAGGTAGAGCGACGTGCCGTCGCGCTTGCGCAGGAGCGCGACTTCGAGCTTGTGTTGCCGCAGGTCGATCGCGAGCGCCTTGCCCGCGTCGTCGGCGTCCGCACCGCCCTCGTCGTCGTCTTCCTTCGTGGGATCGTCGACCGCCTCCTCGGCGGCGGGTTCTGCGGGCTTTGCGGCGTCGGCCTGCTTCTTCGGCGGCTTGGTCCACGGGACGGCGATGCCGGCGGCGAGCAGCTTTTCGATGACATCGTCCTGCACGGCCTGGCTGACCATGCTCTCGCCGATGTAGCGGTCGAACGCGATGTTGAGCTCGGCGTACTCCTGCACGTACTTGTCGACGCTGAGCTTGCGCCACGCGCGCCAGTGCTTCAGCGCGTCCTCGTCGCCGTCCTCCATGCGCTTGAAGTACGCGCGCGCGGCGTCGTGCACGGCCGGGTCCGCGTCGGCCTCCTTGCTAATGCGGACGTAGACGTCGAAGAGGTGCTTGATCGCGTCCTTCTCAAGCTCGGCCTCGTTGCCGTAGCGCTCGAAGCCGACCGCGATGAGGCCGAACTGCTTGCCCCAGTCGCCGAGGTAGTTGAGCGAGACGACCTCCCAGCCGCACGCGCGGTACAGATTGGCGAGGAAGGCGCCGATGATGGTACTGCGCAGGTGGCCGACGTGGAACTGCTTTGCGATGTTGGGTGAGGAGTATTCTGCGCGTCAAGTCAGTCTCCAGTAGCTGGAATGCAACGAAAGACTTGAGCGCACCGATTACAACGCGTTTACCGTTCCCCGAGTCATTCGTCCCGTACTCGGGCTTGCCGCTCGCGGTGTGGTGCGTCAAGCGATCTATCTGATCGAGGATGCTGCGCGTCATAGTCGTCGTCCGGACGCGGAAGTGCACAAACGGCGGGACGACGTTGATGCTCTCGAGCCATTCGTCCGGCTCAAACTGCACACGCACAGTCAGTATAATCATAAAACCCAAGCGAGCATGCAAGACGCACGCCCTCGGCGACCTTGGCCGCGAGCTCGGCGGGGTTGCCCTTGAGGCGGAAGCGCGGGACGGCAATGGTGAAGTCGTCGCCCTTCTTGCCGTAGTCGACGGCGACGTACGCCTGCTCGATCGGGACGCCGAGCGCGGTCGCCACGCGCTGGGCGATGACGGTGCGCACGCCGTCGAAGTAGCAGCGGTCGGGCTCGGTACCCGGCACGCGCGGCAGGCTGGCGAGGGTGGGTGTGGCTGAGGTCGATGCCATTTTGACGAGAGAACGCGGGAGACGCGAGATCGGTGTGCAGGCGCGGCGGAAAAGGATAGATCGGATATGTACAGACGCGATGTGCGTGCTTTTGAGGAGGAGATGCACGGGCAGCTTTTCCAAGTCACGACGCCCGAGTCAGTCGCTCGGCGCTAAGAAGGCTTTGTGCGCGCCGGCGACCTCCGGCGGGCTTGCATGCGTTCTCTCCAGGTTCTCTCTCAAAGTAACGGCCAGTTTTCAGCACGAACTAACATATTTATACCGCGATTTGGTGACTGAGATTCAGGAGACGGGTTCGGGGATGACACAGCTCAAAACTCCAGATTACACCGGTCCGTCCCGAGCTCTATCAGCCAGAGAGACAGCCACGAAGCACGTCTGTATATACACCCGTCACATATCGACGCCCTCGTCGACGTCGAGTTCAGAATGCGGCGCGCCGGTCCACCGCCAGATACGATAGCGGTGGTTAATATTCGGCAACCCAACAACCATACGCTCCAACGCGCCCCCACCCCCGCCCGCACCGCCGGTGCGCGGCGCGGGTTGCAGGACGTAGATCTCGCGGACGCGCGAGTGCACGAGCGCCATCGCGCACATGACGCACGGCTCGTGCGTGAGGAAGAGCGAGCGGCCCGTCAGGAAGTATGCTTCGTCTCTGTCGGGAGGAGGGGTGAGAGGGGAAGGGGAGAGGGGAGGGGCGTACGAGGTCTGCTGCTGCTCGCCGACGAGGCGGACGAGGTTGATGACGGGGTGGCGCAGCGCGTGCGCCTCGGAGCGGCGCGTGTCGTGCGTCGCGGCCGTGACACAGCGCGCGCTGTCGTCGAGCCCGAAGTCGCGCGGGAGCAACGCGGCCGCGGGCAGCTGTCGCACCGTCAGTCCCAATCTGCCCGCCACCCACCTCGGGCGCCTGCTCACCTCGCCGTCCGCCTTCGCCCGGAGCGCAAGCTCGACGAGCTCGCGCACGCATCGGCGCGCCCACGCGCGCCGCGCGGGCGTCCACGCGACGGCGCGCACCTCGTCCGGGTCGGGCCGCACGGGCGCGTAGACCGTCGGCCAGACGGCGTTCTTCAGCGCGAGGTGCGCGAGCGTGAGTGCCGGGCGCGCGGGCACCGCCAGCGTGAAGGGCTGCAGCGTCGCGTAGTCGTCTGGGAGCTGCGGCACCGGGTTGTTCGCGGCGCAGAGGAGCAGGGATATGCCTGCGCCGGTGCCGGGTTCAGCGTGGGAAGGATTGGGTGAGTCATATGGAGGACAGAGGACGCACGAGGCGGGCCGTCGTCGGGCTGGATGCGGCGGATGCGTTTCAGGTGGCGCAGTTCGCGGTCAAGGCCTGCGCGCCGTGTCCACCTACAGCGATCAGGAGCGGGGAGATAGGATATTGAGTCTGAGAACGCACAGGAGCAAGGGGTTGACGTCGCTGGTGCTTGGTGCATCGACGGCCCAGGCGTCGACTATCGGCCTGCGCTCGGTCGGGCTGAACTCGCGCGGGCTAGAGGTCGCACCTCACGCACTGGTTTGGACAGTGTCCTCGGGCTCGACGTCGGCGGGCATCGTGAGCAGCTCGAACGGGTCCTCCTCGTCCTCGTCTTCCCGGGCGTCGTTATCGGGCGCATCGTCCGGGGTGAACCAGAGGCTGTGGCCGTAGAAGATGCAGAGCTCCTCGCCGGGCGCGACGCGGCGCAGGACGGTGAACTCGATGGCCGGGTTGTCCGGGTCGGGCTTGAGGGTGTACGATGTGTTTGGGGCGGCCGAGTGATTGAAGAGCGAGCCTGATAATCAGCAGTTAGGCGTCAAGGCCGCACGCGACGACGGGCAGACGGGGCTGACTGACCAAGGCCGAGGGCGAGGGCCATGCGGCCGTCCTTCCATTTGAAGGTGTAGTGGTCGAGGAGGGTGTGCCTGCCGTGTGCCTCGTACTCGTCCTTGCCGAACAGGAGCACGGGCGACCGCTCGACGACCGTGTTGGGCTCGATCGCGTCTGTCGCTGTCACGGACGATGAGCAAGGGGGGCACTGGGGGCGTACAAGACAACGCACCGTACACGCCCCTGCCGCGCGTCGCGGAGAGTCGAATCGCGAGCATAATGGGCGGTGCGGCGCGTGCAACTCCGCCCATTGCTCTCTCTCCCTCTCTTCCACCCCTCCTTCCCGCCGCCGCCCCTTCTGCCCCCGATGGCCAGCGCCGCCGCGTACCCGATGCCGCCCGCGACGGCGGACCTGCAGACGACGTGGAACTTTCTGGAGGAGGGCGTCGACCACATTATGACAAGGTTGAAAGAGGGCGTGTCTTACTCCAAATACATGGCCCTCTACACAGTCGCCTACAACTACTGCACATCCTCCCGTATGCACTCCAGCGCAGAGAACGCAGGCCTCGGTGGACGGAGTGCGTGTCTCGAGTGCCTTGAAACGGCGCGCCCGCTGACATTGCCACATTGCCAGCCGGCGCCAACCTCATGGGGTCGGATCTGTACAACAACCTCATCCGCTACTTTGTCGCCCATCTAAAGACCCTCAAAGACGTACGCCCAAGCCTCCGATCTGCATTTCACTGTGACTGACACACTGAACACAGCACTCGGACCCGCTCCTCGAGGAGGCCCTGCTCCGGTACTACGCCCAGGAATGGGACCGCTACACGACCGGCGCCAACTACATCAACCGTCTCTTCACCTACCTCAACCGCCACTGGGTCAAGCGCGAAAAGGACGAGGGCCGCAAGAACGTCTACACCGTCTACACCGTCCGTCCTGCTCGTTTGACTCAGCCGACTGACTGACTCTGACCCCGTCCGCCGCGCAGCTCGCCCTCGTACAATGGAAGACGAACTTTTTCCTGCACATCCAGAGCAAGAACCAGAAGCTCGCCAACGCCATCCTCCGTCTTATCGAGCTCCAGCGCAACGGCGAGACCATCGACCAGGGCCTCGTCAAGAAGGTTATCGAATCGTTCGGTGAGTGTGTTTCACCTTCGCTTGTTCTCCTCCATTGCCACCACCCCGGGCCTGGGCTCCTCGCGACATCGTGCATCACTCTGGCGTGTCGCCTCCGCCGTTTGCCGCGCGTCCCGCCGTCCCTCGCGACGCGTTTCCTTTTGGTCCGCGCGCCGACACTCGGTGTTCTCCTCTCGTTCTTCTTAGACGGATAGCGTTTCTGTCAGGCCCCGACGCGCGTCGCCCGGTCGCGTGACCGGCGGCGAGGCCTCGACTCCGCGGCGCCATTATCGATGGCGCGCGCCTGCCTTCGCGACTCGACTGGGCCGGGTGGTCGACCATCGCGCCGAGGGCGACTTCTGCGCCGGGTCGCGTCGTGCAGATGTCAGACTTTGCCCCGAGAGGGCAACAAGAGTGGACAGCCGAGAACGCCCTTCGTCCCATTGTGCCGCTTGTCGCTGCGTCGGTGGAGCGTGGCCTGATGATGGTCGAAATCGCCGCGCGGCGCGACGGCCCTGCCAGTCTGCGGGCTTGAAGTGTACTCTTGAGGCACGATGTCTCTGCGTGGTGGACGCCGCCTGCACGAACGTGCCGTGGCGTCCTTTTTGTGCTCTTCAGTTCGTCTTCCCACTCGCGCTGTTGGTCTTTGCCGACATGTAGCTCGATGCCCCGTCCGCCCATCGTGCCCGGCGCGCGCTGTGCTGTATCTCGTGTTGCGCGGCCGGCTCAACCCGCAGTGTCGTTATCCATCTCGCGCGCGTCCGTAGCTCACTTGAGCGGGCGGCGGACGCGCTGTGGGTGGCATAGGTGCCGCCGCTGCGTTCTGCGCGCCCGCCCAAGTCATACAGTCATGACAGTTGCCGAGTGTCGACAGCTTGGATAGCGCAGAACGTGGCGGGCACGCGATGTTCCCACCAGGACACACTGGTTGCATCGATATCGGTCGTCCCGCGTACCGTCATCGCGACGCGGCGCGGGTGGCTTGACAATCTCGCGTCGCCGCATATGTGCATTTTCTTGCGCAGCCCTCGCCTTTTCCGTCGCGTGAACTTATACTGACAAGCCATCTGCAGTCTCGCTGGGCCTCGACGAGCAGGACTCCAATAAGGCATCACTGGAAGTCTACAAGGAGCACTTCGAAACGCCGTTCATCGCCGCGACCGAGAAGTACTACAAGCAAGAATCCGAGGCGTTCCTCGCCGAAAACTCGGTCTCGGACTACCTCAAGCGCGCCGAGGAGCGCCTGCGCGAGGAGGAGGACCGCGTCGAGCGGTACCTTAACACCAACACGCGCAAAACGGTGCGTCCCCGCGCCGTCCGTTCGCGACAATGTGATGCTGACTGTGTGCGCCGCCCGCCCGCCCCAGCTCATCGGCAAGTGCGAGCAAGTGCTGATCAAGGACCACTCGGAGATCATGTGGGAGGATTTCCAGAACCTGCTGGACTACGACAAGGACGAGGACCTGCAGCGCATGTACGCGCTGCTCTCGCGCATCCCGGAGGGGCTCGAGCCGCTGCGCAAGAAGTTCGAGGAGCACGTGAAGAAGGCGGGCCTCGCGGCCGTCGGCAAGCTCGCCGCGGGCGACGGCGAGCTCGACCCCAAGGCGTACGTCGACGCGCTGCTCGAGGTGCACAAGAAGAACGCCGAGACCGTCGCGCGCTCGTTCCGCGGGGAGGCGGGCTTCGTCGCGAGCTTGGATAAGGCGTGCCGCGAGTTCGTCAACCGCAACGCTGCCACGGGCACGAGCTCGACGAAGAGCCCGGAGTTGCTCGCGAAGCATGCCGACGCGCTGCTGCGCAAGAACAACAAGGTCTCTGAGGCGGAGGGCCTTGAGGACGCGCTTAACCAGGTGGTAGGTGTTGGCGTCATTCCGCGCTGGGGTTCTCGTTGCTCAAGTCTGTCTCTAGATGGTGCTCTTCAAGTACATCGAGGACAAGGACGTCTTCCAGACATTCTACACCACGAAGCTGTCGAAGCGTCTCATTCACGGCGTGTCGGCGTCGGACGAGGCGGAGGCCAGCATGATCAACAAGCTCAAGGAGGCCTGTGGCTTCGAGTACACGAACAAGTTGTCGCGCATGTTCACAGGTGCGTGCTTTGGCTTTCTCTTGGTCCTGCGCACCTTACAATTTGCGCAGACATGAACCTGAGCAAGGACCTGACAGACCAGTTCAAGGAGCGCATGGAGCAGACGCACGACCAGGCCGACCTGGACATCAACTTCGGCATCATGGTCCTCGGCACGAACTTCTGGCCGCTCAACCCGCCGACGCACGACTTCACGATCCCGCGCGAGATCCTGCCGACGTACGAGCGCTTCCAGCGCTACTACCAGTCGAAGCACTCCGGGCGCAAGCTCACGTGGCTGTGGAACTACTCGAAGAACGAGCTGCGGACGAACTACCTGAACCAGAAGTACATCCTCATGACGAGCTCGTACCAGATGGCCGTCCTCGTGCAGTACAACAACAACGACACGCTCTCGCTCGACGAGCTGCAGGCCGCGACCGCGATCTCGAAGGAGATCTTGAGCCAGGTGCTCGCGCTGCTCGTCAAGGCGAAGATCCTTGTCAACGAGGAGAAGGACCAGTATGACCTGAACCCTGGTGCGTCATCATCGCCCTCGCCCCGATGCGGTGTGTGTGTGTGTAGACGTGGCGCTGATTGCGTTTTAGGCTTCAAGTCGAAGAAGATCCGCGTCAACCTCAACATGCCGATCAAGGCGCAGGAGACCAAGGAGCAGACGGAGGTGCTCAAGACGGTCGATGAGGACCGCAAGTTCGTCATCCAGGCGACCATCGTCCGGTACGCCGCCTTTCTTTTCTTTTCTTTGCCTTTAATGCCTCATCGCTGACGCGCGGTGCAGTATCATGAAGGCGCGCAAGACGATGAAGAACCAGCCTTTGATCCAGGAGGTCATCTCCCAGATCTCGCAGCGGTTCGCGCCCAAGATCCCGGACATCAAGAAGGCCATCGACACGCTGCTCGAGAAGGAGTACATCGAGCGCGTCGAGGGCACGCGGGACACTTTCTCCTATGTAGCCTAGACGTCCCGCACCCTCCCCGCCTCCCCCACGTCCCCTGCCTGCATTTGCATCAAACAGCCCGTCGTGATCTCGCTCACCCCTCTTGCTCGTTGCCTCGCTGTCGTCCGTCGTCTCGCGTCTTGTCTCCATCCCACTCGATCTTTTGCCAGATAATAATCGAAGTCAATCGGATATTCCGCTACCCCGCGTAATCAACTCGGGCACGCCCTTGGGCTCTTCGTACGTCGTCGATCCCGACTTGAGTGCGCGACGATGTGGCTTGCGGTCTACTGTAGTTCGCATCCACATCATCATTCGTGCGAGAGTTGATTCATGACTGCGCGAAACCAGGGCGTGATTCTGTGTTCCACAGCGACCATGGCCAGCGCCGCACAAACCTCTATTCCCTGAGGAGGGATATCCAGTTTGGCCCCGGGTCGCCCGGGCGAACCGGAGGCTATTTGTTCGGACAAGTGTCTACATAAAACTCGATGCGACTCTGGCACCCGCGAGGTCGGAGTCTTCCTCAAGTTCGTCTTTGGGTGCGGGAAGCTTGCCTCTTCTGTGTATCATTCCGATTCTTCATTTTTGCCATTTTTGCCACCAAAGGCAAAGAAACCTGTCTTCCTTTGATTCCTGCACTGTCGGACGGAGGACTCTTTGTGCAGTTTGCATCTACTTTGACAAAATCAAAGTCAAACCCGGCTGCCCGCTGCGGCTGCAATGGGTCGGTGGCTATGCACAATTGCCAGGTCGCAAACGGAACTGGCATTGTGGCTGTGCTTGTGGCACTTCTCGCCCATCTGCACCGAGCGTTGTGCAAGAGCGACACTTGCCTGGTGGAAATATATCAAGTCTTTAGAACCACAGTGACATGAGATCTCAAAGCTCACGATGGACCCAATGGAATGGGACGTGATGCGGTTGAGGAATGGTGAGGAAGCGTGTGCCGGCCTGGTGCCGGCTGAGCAAAACTCAGCTTCGAGCGCTCTAGTGGAGAGCAAGCCACTGAAGCTTGGCAGTGCAAGTCTCACCCTCTGAGCAAGGTGAGATTCATCCTACAAGTGTATTCCGGGTCTGAGGTCGCCAAGGTGTGGTGTCGTTGTTGAGCCTAGTCGAGTCGATCCATAAATGGGTGGGCTCAAGTCTCACCGCCTAGGGACTAAGCAGGAGACGAGATTTCAGAATGGCGACCTGGAGAGGTCTTGGGGAGACTGCAATGAGGCGACGCTTTGAGCGATGAACGGTTGCAGCTTGCAAATACCTCAACAATCGCAACACAACATCACCCCATCACCATCTCAGAATCCTTGACTCTCTCTCTCTCTCTCTGTGCACTCCCTTCCACTTTCTCTGGACATTTGTATGTCCGATGCTGTTCAGTTACCCACCAGTCATGTTAATAACATGTGACCAACTTTGTTACTCGCTATCCAGGATATCGAAGAATCCAAACATATCCCCTTCAGCCCATCCCATAGCCACCAGCATCTCCTTCCTTGATCACTCGTGTCCTAAAGGGTGGTTTGTATTGGTAATTTTAGGTATTTAACCCTCCCTCTCAGCTCGCCTGATTAACAACCTCATTGACCTTCAAGGGCAGCTCTGACTTCCTCTCATTGACAGTCCCTGTCTTGTGACCGGTCCCAGCGAGTGTGGAGTGCTCTCTCAGTATAGCCATTTAGACATCTGGGTGCACTCGGACCACCGGAAGAACCTCCGGGCTGTCCAGTGGATCTCTACTGAATAGGTCCGACAAACCTTACTCTTTGCCTTCCTCCAGTTCATCATTAACCGCTACTAGATCACCTGGCACCCGGTCGCTCAAGCAGGCCTCAACAGGGAACCAGGGCACCCGCTGGTGGCCATAGGGAAGACAATCACAAACACAAGAAATCAAACTAGGTGATATTCCGAGCCAGTTAGACGAAGGCCACTCATGCCCAGACTTCACAGCACACCCAGGCACATTTTTTCCAGCATCACGGCGCATATCCAGCGCTTCAGGGTGCTTCAGCCACACACAGGCCACCGTCGAACGGTTTCTGTCGCAAAGAAATACGAGGCCAAGATGTCCCAGACAGTGCAGCCGATCGACCACAACGAGTCGCTAATCGCGGAATTCGAGGCCGTATATGGTCCCCACGCGAGCAGCGAGCCGCTATTTGCCTTCGATCCCACAGCCGCGCACCTGGATGCGGAGGTGACAGGGCGCCGGATAACAGATCCCGCGCATGGCGACTGACGCCGCGCGAGCAGGGCCCCGTGCAGCAAGAAACGCGCGACGCAGCGCCCGGGCAAGTCGTTCCGCCCGCAGGTGGCCCAGTAGCGGGACCGAGCACAGGAATCGCCGAAGAGTTCAACGACGCGGCGTATGTCAGCGAGCACGCGCCGCAATGGACAGCAAGCATCCAGCGGTACCTCCTGGCTCTCGAGCAAGGCATACCCGAGGTCTGCCCGTCTGTTTTAGCGGTGCACGGAGCTGATGAGCTGAGCGAAGAAGAACATTGTCGGAGACGCGTACAGCGCCATACAACTGATAGAACATTGGAAAGCCTCGTGCCGTTGTACGATGCTCAAGGTACGACTGGGCGTATTCCGGCGTGCGAGGTCTTAAAGGCTGAGGGACAGGGCGATGGATTGCAGGACGCCGTGAGGGCGCTGGCCGCCGTGCAGCACCCCACGCTTCCGCTGGCCGGAATACGACGCAGAGCGCAACGAGTCGTGGACTTCTGGTCGAACACGCAGCCAACGTAAGGCGGTTCCCTGCTGGAGCTGGCGGGAGGGAGTGGGAAGAGGGAAACGTGTCGGAATACGGGATTCGCCGCTCCGTTGGCTGCGCACTAAATAAGCGAAGAACGAAGCGTCTGGGTGAGGTATTCATGAGAATGAGTATAAATCACATTTTTGGGGCATCGTAACGTCGCGCAGTGCTAAGACTCAAAAGAGTGCCGTTTTGGGACACTGGAGCGCTCTGGAGCGCTCCGATGTCCAAAAACGACTGTCGCAGTCGGCCGTCGGGCCGTCGCGTTTTTCACTTCATGGAAGCCGATACCGTGCCCCGTCATGAACGCCGACGAGCGTCTCGAGGCTGCGTTCTCCTTCCTCCCGCAGAGCCTGCTGGGCGAGACCAACGACGTCCTGAGCGTTATGCGTGGGCATCAAGTCTCCGTCGGCGCGTCCGCACCCTTCCGCCGCGCCCTCGCAGCTCGCGCTCGTACAATGGAAGACGCCCCTTTTCCTGAGCATCCAGGACAAGAATCGAAGCTCTCCGACGCCCTCTTGCTCCTCATCGAGCTCTGCCGCAACGGGGAGACCATAGGGCTGCGTAAAGATGGTTATTGAACCGTGCGGTGAGTGTGCTTCACTTCTACTATCCATTTCCACCTCGCAACATCATACATCGGTTTACCGTGTAGCTTCCTCCAGTTGTCGTGCGCCCTGGGCCCGTCGCGACGCGTCACGTTCTGGTCCGAGCGCCGCACGTCGGAGCGCCCGCTCTTTCCTTCTCGAACGGGCAGCGGCACGCGTCGCTCGGTCGCGTTACCTGCTTGTCGCTGTCGCGCGCGGGGCTGTAGCCTGTTCGAGAGCGCGGCGGGCACGAATGGCATAGATGTCGCCTTTGCGTTCCGCGAGCGCGTTTGCGTTGTGCTGCTGGCTCAGAACGTACACGAGACCTCACACAGCCCATGACGGTATCGGTCGTCGCGCGCGCATGAGTGTGGCTTGACGCCCTTGGTGCAGTCCTGATTCCGTCATATGTGCCGATTTTCTCGCGGAGGCCTCGTCTTTTCCCTCGCCCAAAGGTGAACTTGAGCTTACCTTTCATCATGCAGTCTCCCTGGGCCTTTGCCGAGCAGGACTTCAAGGTCTACAAGCAGTACTTCGAGACATTGCTGCCACCGATACTACGAGCAGGAGTCAGAGGCGTTCCTTGCAGAGAACTTGGTCTGGGACTAGCTCAAGCGCCCCGACGAACGATTGCACGACTAGGAGGACCGCGTGGGTACCTCAGCATCACCACGCGAAAAGCGGTGCGTCCTGGCGCGCTGCTAGCTGTACCCGCTGTCGATGCTGATCGTGCTGTGTCCAGCTCTCAAGAACGGACCTGCAGCTCATGTATGCGCCGCCCTCGCGCATCCCGGAGGGCCTCGAGCCGCTGCGCAAGAAGGTCGAGGAGTGCATCATGAAGAAGGCGGGCTTCCCAGTCGGCGACGGCGAGCTCGACCTGAAGGTGTACATATTGACGCGCTGCTCGAGGTGCACAACGAGAACGCCGAGCCCGTCCGCGGCGAGGCCCGTCTCGTCGCATCTCTCGATAAGGCGTGCCGCGAGTTCGTTAACCGCAACGCTGCCACGGGCGCGATCTCGACGAGGAGCCCCGAACTGCTCGCGAAGCACCCTGACGTGCTGCTGTGCGTGAACAACAAGGTGTCCGAGGTGCAAGCCCTTGTGGACGCGTTGGACCAGGTGGTACGTCTTGCTCTCTTAACGTGCGGAATCTTGAGGTCGCTCATGGATGTCCAAATGGTGATTTTCAAGTGTATTGAGGACAAGGTCGTCTTTTTCAGACGTTCTACGCCACGAAAATGCCCAAGCGTCTTGTCCACGGCGTGTCTACGTCGAACGAGGCGGAGGCCAACACAATCAGCAGGCTTAAGGAGGCTTGCGGCTTCGAATACACCAACAGATTGTCGCGCATTTTCACTGGTTCGTACTTGGAGCGCCCTTGGTCCGGCGGCGCTCATCTTTCGCGCAGCTATTAACCCGAGCAGGGACCTTACCGACCAGGTCAACTGGCCCATGGATCAGTCGCACGACCAGGCCGATCCCGCCGCTCGACCCGTCGACGCCCGAATTCCCGACGTACGAGCGCGTCCAGCGCCATTACCATTCGCTGCACTCGGGTTGCAAACCGACCTGGCTGTGAAACTACTCCAAGGACGAGCTGCGGACGAACTACCTGAACCAGAAGTGCATCCTCATCACGAGTTCGTACGTGATGGCGGTCCCCGTTTAGTACGACAACGACACACTCTTGCTCGTCCTGTGCGTTGCCTTCATTGCCCAAGACCCCTTCCTCGCCGCTGACGCGCGTGCACACCGCAGCAGCGTGAAAGCCTACTTGTCTCGCACCCCACCCTCCTGCCCCGCGGCGCCGGCATTTGCGTCAAAGCACACGTCGTGATATCGCTCGCCCTCGTGCTCGTTGCCTCGCCGTCATCTGGTCCTATCTGCGTCCACTCGATCTTTTGCCATATAGTAATCGAAGGCAACCGGATATTCCTGCCCTCTTGTAATGGACTGCCTCTTTCCCAGTCCCATCGTCGCTTGTTGCATGGGTGAGTACCAGTCCCAGTCCCTTTGGAACGTTGCGCGAATTCCTGCTCTAGCGGCCGTGGCAAACTTGTTCTCATCCTGCAGCTTCAACTACTCAGCACTGAAATCGCACTCATGCGCTGCGCACTGGCCCGCATTCCACCCCGCGCGCTTGCCGCCTTCAGTCTCTGTTGCGACCACGAACTATCCCATACAAGGCCTCTGTCTCCTCGTCTCTCACGTAGCGTTCCTCGACGGCGGTGCCGATCAGACAACGTCTCGTTGAACGGTCTTCTCACTGTTCGCCGGCGAGTTTTCTGCCTGCGGCCATTTCACGCGGTGCCCTTTGCTCATAGATCTTGTGATTGGACGACATGTGCGTGTTATTGGTCCCGAATTTCGCCGCGACGGATTCCGGTCGGCATCAATCTCATCGTGTTAACGCTCTCGCGCCCCGCGAATCTGACCTTTCTGCTGACCCTCGTCGATCGGCATCCTGAGGCTTGGCTGAGATGAGCTTTTGCGGGCTTGCCATGGCAGCACAGGTTCCAATGGGTGCGGCATCTTTCGTATTCTTACCCCTCGGGAGTTCACGAGAAACGCCGCGGTGCCACGATGTGTTGGATGTACCTGTCGTTTCTCCTGCAACATTGGATGGGGTGCACGTTCAATCCGCCTTTGCTAGCTCATCCTTGACGCTGCCGCAAGGCCTGTCGGAATCGACCGCTCCGTGTCTCTTTCCCTTCCCATCGCGCGCGGGGATCGCCCCTACTGGTTCAGTGATGTGCTCTAGCAGCGCGACCGCCGTCAAGGGAATTAGTGGTAGCAAGATGACTGGCGCTGGCGGCTGCCTGTGCGGTCTTTCGTGTGCATATGAATGCTGCTAGTTATGCCCGTTTTCAGATGCGTGCATCTCACAATCTTGTAGGTAGTGTTGGAGACGGGATCGCATAGGTCTGGGCAGGAGTTGGCGAGGAAAACAGTTGATATATGGAGGTGAGCATGCAGGGCACTTCGTTGGCTTTATAGAGGTGCTGTGCACATCGTGGCATCCCTGCTGTACGTCCTCGTCTGTCTGATGTGTGCATTCGATATATACTTTCTATGAGCCAGCTCTGCGTTTTGTATGGATCCGGGCGCTGTGTGATGGCTCCAACAGTGAGAACATTGATATTCTAACATATTCTCGAGCTTCTGCCATTTCTGAACAGGTTATTCGACACCTTGCACTCGATATCAGCAGGTATTTACATGAGATTGACTTCCCTCAAATGTGGCAAGCCAGCTGCATGTCTCTCGAGGACATACTATGTCCCTGATACTTCCTCATTTGCTACTCTACCACTCCAACAGTTGGATCCCAGCGTGCAACACTCGACACTCCACAGACCCCGGAAGCAAATCCAGTGCGTAGAATTGACAAGATATCCACCATATCACTACAGTCTCTCACCACTCGGAAAAATTCTCAAAGGGCTAACAGTGCATTGGTGTGGTCCACAGTGATCTCTCACCTGCCTCTGCTGATTGGGGTGCTCTACCCTAGATGTCCTGTGCCCACTCTTTTCTTCATGTTCTGGTCGATCCCCTACCACCTCTTGGGGATTCTCAGCGGTATTTCAATCGCTACTATATGCAGTCTAAAATGAAGAATATCTCTGGGCCTTTCAAAGGGAAGGGTGTTGTTCCCAATCCCGGGTGCAATCGGACCCTTTCTCAACCGGAGGCTCCGCCGCACTGTCAAAGTCAAGTTTTGTATTTACGGATTTAAACCTTCTTTTCTTACTGGTTTACCTCCTAGAAGTCCTCAGATTGTAGCCCAGATAGTGTGCTGGCCTAGGTGAGCCTGCTCCGGGTCATTCATTACAAGTAAGGCCCTGCTCATGATGCACCTCAGTGTGAAAATAACAGTGCCACAGGTCGCTTTTGCATCGAAATTTTTTCCTTGGCACCATGGCCTCGATTACTGGGAGCACAAACACAGGGCAGAATGGCCCAATCACTCTGGCCTTCGACCTGGTGTGGCAGCAACAGCACAGTCCGCTGTTCCCACCCCAGCTAGAATTTCGGCCAGGCGATCGCCAGGTGCGCGGGCAGTTAAGCAGGCCAAGCACCCTCACAATTAGAATGACGCCGCCGTGCAGCGTCGAGCTACCCAGGCGTTAAGCATCGTTGTCGAACAAGCCATGTCCGCGGAAAGCAGTGCGGAGCGCGCGCGCGCGGAATTTGCGGCGATGGCGCACGTCCAGAGCCACGCAGCTCCGTGGACGGCCGCCATCGTGCGCTTCGTGCGACAGGCGCCGCAGGGCGCCATAGAGGTATGTATGCACATTCCGTCGCGTTGACTGGCAGGCTGACGCGGAACAGCTGGCGGCACTGACTGAGCTGCATGTGGTCCTCCTCAGGCTTCTTCGACTGCAACGCGTGCGCTCCGACGGGAAGATGCCGGTATGTAATAGAGGGCGGCGGCGGAAGGCAGACGCTGAAGTACGTGCACCTAGGTCGGACTTGCGGACGCGGTGAAGGCGTTGGCGTCGGTGCAGCACCCGGTCTGGCCTCTGACTGGATTACGGCGCCAGGCTCTGGAAGTTGAAAAGCGCTGGAAGTAGGCATGGTGAAATAGAGTTCTTTGGTTTTCTTGGACATTGCAGCGCTGTGCAACGCGCGGGAGCAAGAGTCGGAGTCGGCCGCCGCGTTCGTCTCTTCACCGCAACCAACGACCAAGCGACGAGTGCCGCCATGAACGCCGACGAGCGGATCGAGGCCGCGTCCTCTTTCCTCCTTCAGAGCCCGCCGGGCGAGATCAACGACGTGCTGAACGGTATGCGCGGGCATCGATGGCGCATCGGCGCTGCGCCCGCTCACCGCGCTCCCGGCCAGACATCCGTACGATTATCTCGGACGACGACTCGCTGCAGACGGGCATCCTGCCTGCGCTGCAAAAGTACAACGTCGCCCAGTTCATCACCGTCGACGTGCCCGGCCAGTCGCACCAGGTGCGCTCCATTCGTGCACGCGCTTTCGCTGGCGCTCATTAGGCTTCTGCAGGTCATCATCAGCGAAGCCGGCCGCGACAAGGACGACCCGAACCGCTTCATAGACCCACGCTCGAAGCAGAGCTTCGCGTTTGACCACCTGCGCTTGGTGCGTCCACGTCGGCGCCGCAGTTCCAACTCGACTGACCCTGCTGCAGGAAGCGAGCGACACGCAGCCGATCGAGGTCGACGCTTCCGCAGAACCCTTCCGGTACGTCCCCCAGGCCGTCCGCGCCCTGCACCGTTGCTTACGACGCGTCTAGCGAAGCCCTCGAACGCGCAACGCTCGCGTACATCGAAGACCACTTCCACGACGGCGTCGCGAGTGTATTCGCGCACCCCGACGCCGCCAGCACGTTCACCATCCAAATTGTCGCCAACAAGTACAACCCGCCCAACTTCTGGGCGGGCCGTTGGCGCTCGGAGTACGTCGTCGACCTCGACAAAGGCGAGGCGCGCGGGACCGTGCTCGTCAACGTCCACTACTACGAGCAGGGCAACGTAAGCCACTCGTATACTCAATATTGCGAGCTGGTTCTGACGTGGGCGCAATCCAGGTCCAACTGGCGACGACACACAAACCGACGCTCGAACTCCCGTCATCCCTGCATACACCCGAACCTGTGAACGCGGCCAAGGTCCTCGCACTGATCGAACGCGAGGAGGGCGCACACGCAGCTGCGCTGAGCGCCGCGTTCCAGGATATGTCGGAGAAGTCGTTCAAGAGCCTGCGTCGCGCGCTGCCGCTCACGAAGCAGAAGCTCGACTGGGATAAAGTGCGTTGTGCCTTTCCGCTGTCTCATGTTCCTGACGCTAATTGGCTTTCGCATCATCGTAGGTATCAGGGTACAAGCTCGGCGCAGAGCTCACGGCGAGCAGAGGGCTCTTCGGCACGTCGACAGAGGACGTGTCGTAGCCCTGCCTCCCACTTCTTGGCCTGTGTACACTACGACTCTTTCCTGGCGCTATACAAGATTCAAATTCGATCCCTCGTTTTCTATCTGTCGCGCGCAGAGTGCGGTCAGTCACAAGCGACGGATGCCCAGCCACTTCGAACTCTCCGGGCAATGAGGAGGGATATCAATTGCGCAAGTCATCGAAAGCTAATGATTCATTCTACAAGACAGCAAGAAGAACGGACGACAGCATTGGGACGCTTTAAGGACCGACCACATCGACATTCGAGGCTTCCCCGCGCGCAGGTTCCTCTATGGCCATCAGGCTCCGCCATCCCTCCACCAGCCTGCGCGCGCGGTCGCGGAGCGCTCCGAGCGAATACTGATCGTTATCTTCTAGGTCGGCGAGCATTGTGACCATGTCGAGCAGCCCGTCCTGCCGGAATGAGCATCTTCCCCACAGACAGGCCACACGCACGCTCACCTCGAGCAGTTCGCGCGTAAACTCGTGCTTTCGCAGCTCCATCGCACCCATCGCGGTATTCACCTCCGCGAGCAGCTGCAAGGCGTGAATCTCCACATCGCAAACGACGCAGGGCAAACGCACCTCGGGCGTGAGCGGCGCCTTGCCCTTGACGAGGCGCCCGACGACGGCCGTCCAGAGCGCCGCCGCGGACGGCAGCTTGCGCGGGCGCCCGATCGGCCGCTTCGCCGGCGGCGCGTCCGGGCTCGCAGCGTCCTCCTCGGGGCGCGGGTGCTTGCGCGGGCGGCCGCGCGGTCGCTTGGGGGAGAGCGAGAGCGAGGGCGCGGGCGCGGGCGGCGGCTCGTCCGCGCGGCGCGGTGGCTTGCGCGGGCGCCCGACCGGCCGTCGGAGGGCCGGCGCGGGCGGCTCCTCGTCCTCCGTGCGGTCGGGCGACGGCGGGCCCGCGTCGGCGCTGGCCTCGACGCGCGGCCAGAGGGGTACTGCGGGGAACGCGGTGGCGGCGGCGGGGTCGCCGGGGCGCGGGTACTTGCGCGGGCGGCCGCGCCCGCGCTTCACGGCGGCGGGCGAGGGCTCGGCGCTCGCGTTCGGCGCGTCCTGAGCCTGCGTCGGCGTCTCGGTCGCCTCGACCAGTGTCTCCGCCTCGACAAGCGTCTCCGCCTCGGCGGCCACATCCGCCGTCGCCTCGACTGTGGCGATTTCCTTCGGCACCTCAGGCGAGACGCTTTGCGTCGCGACCCCGAACAGCATCGACACCTCGGCCGCGGCGTCCTGCATAGAGACCTCGGGCGTGGTGCCGCGCGTCAGGTCCTCCGCCGCGCTGTCCATGACCGACACGTCGGTCGCGCTGTTCTGCGTCGAGGCGTCCGCCGCGCCATTCTGCGCGGCAGCCGCCTCGGCCGCACGATTCTGGCCACTCAATCGAGCTATTTTCTTCCTCTGCTGCACAGGCTACAAGATGAATAGACTTTCTAAGTATACCGGTACAACAAACATAGAAAGATCGAACCAAACGCACCTTTTTTGGCTTCCGGTCATGTTCGGCAGGGTGCAGCATAGGCGTATTGGGGAACAGCGCGCGCTTATGAAACAAATACCGATGCGTCGAAGTATAGTCGACCGTGAGCACGCGCGCATTATCTGGCGCATTGACGTCCTCTGCGGCAGCGGCAGCGGCGGCCTGGGCGAGCAAGAGTCGCGCATTACGTAGGACGAGGCCCGGATCAGCTGAAATGCCCCCATTAGGAAATTACATCCGGTGACACCGCGAAAAATCGCCAGAAAAATAGGGACACACCGGAAATGCGGTCCTGAGCGGCAGAATGAGGAGGCCAAGACGATTTTGGAGCAGCAAGAGGAGCATCCAAAGGAGGTCCAAGTCTGGACGATGCCTTCCTCCTCAGAGAGGAAGATGGAGCGATATTGGGAGCAACTGGAGTCGCAGTGACCGGAGATAGAGGCAATTTTGATGGGCTGGATGAGGAGAAGGGGAGCACTTTGTTGCCAAGAGTAGGAGAAGTCGCAATTGAAGTCGCAGGCGAACCAGATGACACAGGGCGACTGATGTTGGAGCCAGTTGTGGTAGACACAGACGATTCCTGGAGCAGATTGGGCCCAGAAAGAGGAATAGCAAGAGAAGCAAGCAGAGGAGGAGATTCTGGAGCAGGTGGGCCCATGATGGAGCGACGACGAGGTGAAGACATGGTCAACCACAGCAAGAAATAACCAGCAAGCTATTCGAATAGGTGCACAAGAGGTTCAGCCGGTGTACTGAGCCCTGTGCAGCTGCAGGATAATTATTTGAGATGAGCAAGAGCATGTGGAGCCCATGCAGGATGATTCGAACGAACCTGGAGCAGAGCAGGAAGGAGTACACCTTCAGGAGCTGAGGCAAGTAGGAGGCAAGAAGTAGGACACTAGAGGAGCTGGGCAGAGGGTGATCTGGAGGCTGGATGACAAGTAGGGGGAAGTGGCTGAAGACGGAGCTGAGTTGTGGCTTGTTTGGCCAGGACTTTCAAACTCCTCTCGGATTTGTATCCAGTCAAAAGCAGACCTGCAAGTATCTCATGAGCCAAGATAACCCTTGGGGAGAGAGAGAGAGAGACATTATTGAAAGTTTTTAACCCTGCCGATGCAGGGATCTGCTGGTAAAACCATAAAACGCCAGCACCGAGCGAGCCATTGCAGGTCGATCCCTTGTGCTGCAAGAAGTTGCATCCTTGATGCCATAAAAATTATGGATATAGCCCCCAATAACAGGAATTACCTCTGTAAAAACTATCATATTGGTCATATGATTTGATTTTTCCTGATTTCGTTTAGCTGAAGCATCCAGCTAGAAGTTTCCTTGTATTTTGGCACAGATATGACGTCTTGAGCATCTTATTTCATTGAGAAATTATGTGAATAGTACATACCCTGCGTCGGGAGTGTATAGACTGAGGCTTTGCATCGTGATCGGTAGGCACAAACAGTCCCGCTGGCACAAGCAAAGGCATTGAACACCCCTCAGGATGATCCCAAAGTTTGCATGTAGTTGCAAGCATCGTAAGCGTTGATTTAAAACAAAGCGGTCCTATGATTATTATAGGGACAAAGAGGGGACAAACATGGATGGTACAGCATGACAGCAGTAGTGCACTTAGAGTACTCACAGCTCAGGATGGACTCGGGAATGACAACAGGAGCGCATGCTACGAAACGGATACACGCGGGGCCGCACAGGACGCAGGGCCTGCGGGACGCTCGCGCGTGGGATAGCTGAAAGAGGCCGAGCGCAGTGCTTTGCGTCAAGGAGGGCATCGCCCGGACCCGCGACGTCCCAGGCACCGTTCCCGCGACTGCATAGGAGTTTCAGGCACTGCGCTACGCCGGGACGTGCGCGTCGCCGGAGTTGGGTGCGAGATGGCGTGGGAAGCGGAAGAAGAAGCGAGCGTGTTGGCGGCTGTCGCCGGCGCGCTGTCGATCATCCGAGTCCCTTCCCGCTCACAGCACAAGCACACCGCACACCGCACCGATGAACCTCCGCGACGCGCTCCTCGCCGCGCTGGCGGGAATCCCGGGCCCAAAGCGCACGTACGCCGTGCACGTGCTCGTCGGGGCGCCGAAGACGACGCAGGACGTGTACCCGTACGTCTCGCCGCGGCCCAAGTTCAGCATGCAGGAGATCTTCGTGCTGTGCTCCGAGGAAATAGGTGGGCGGTATCCCGGGATCATTGCGATGCACGAGACGCTGACGCCATAGAGACGCGTAGAGGACGGGAAGCGCGTGTTCGTCGCGGCGCTCGAGGCCGCGCTGTACACGCACGCGCCGACGCGCACCGCGTTCCTCTATGTCGCTAAGGTCGACTCCACTGGCCAGGCGATGCAAGGCGCGCCTGCGCCCACCAGGACGCTCGCCAGCGCGTTTGTCAGCTACTTTGCGGACCCGAAGACGCGCCCTGCCTGGTTTAGCGCCGGGAATGGTTCAACTTCGCGCGCGATGACGCCGGTTCCGCCGGCTGAGGCTACAACATCAACCAACTCTGATTCTATATCACTCGACCCATCGTCTTCCAATGCCGCTGTAGCTGCTGCTGCGTCAACAAGTTCTACTGCTACAACTGGGGACCCAACACTGAGCTTGCCCGCTGTATCGACCACCTATGACCCGGGAACGCTCTTCGTGCACGTCTTCGCGCGCGCCCAGGGCCAGTATCTCTTCCCGAACAGCGCCGAGTATCCCGGGAAGCGCGTGCGCGGCGACGCGGCGCTCTGTCGCTGGTGGCGCTCCGCGCTATCCGAAGCCGCGCGCGACGCGCCCGTGCTCGGGATGTATTACATCGTGCCAGGCATGGACGCGGGCGAGGCCGCGCACGTCCTCGGCGGCCTCCCTCCACCCGGGTCGAACTGGGTGTACGGCCACCCGTACGACGACGCGGCGCTCCCGTGGCCCGCGCGCGGGAAAGCACCAGGCATCGCGGGGCTCGTGCCGTGGTTCGAGGACGACGCGAAGTCGCGGTTCATCGACGACCTCGCCGCGACGCACGACGAGCTCGCGGGCGCGCCGCCGCCGAGCCCGCGCAAGAAGAAGCGGCGCCGGCTCGAGGACGGCGGCGCGGCTGAGGGCGAGGAGGACGCGGAGAAGCAGAAGGAGAGGGAGAAGAAGCGCCTGGGCGACCTCGCCAAGATCGGCGCCGACGAGTTCTGGGAGCGCATGGGCTTCCGGCAGGAGTGCAGCCAGGGCGCGATCACGGGCTTCTTTGTCTGTGCGTTTGGCGCGGGCGCAGACGGGGCAGGGGTTGGGGTTGGGGGTGGGGGCGGCGAGCGCCGGCTGCCAGGGCCCGCGGAGGCGGCGCAGAGGCGCGCCGTCGTCGCGTCTGGGACCATAGCGCGGGTGCGGGCGGCGCTGATGAAACAGCAGGAGTTCGCCAGCCGCGAGCGGGCGGTGCGGTCGACGGGCGTCGTGGAGGAGCTTGTGCGGACGTTGCTGTGCGACAGTGCATTGGCAGAGCCCGCATCACGCCCCGCTTCGAGGAAGCGGCCGCACGGCGAGCTGGCCCGGGAGGATAGTCCGGGAGCGGTTCAGGCTGGGCCTGGGCACGCCGAGCTGTACGCGGAGCATGTCTTTGGGACTGGGGCGACGCGGGACGAGGTGGTCTCAGGCGCTGGTGCTGCGGGCGCGAGTGAGACCGTGCAAGCGCAACAGCCGGCAGTGACGGTGCTTGCTGTGCGGAGGAAAAAGAAGTGAGATGGGCCCCGATAGCCAGGTGTAGATTGAGATAGAAAGATAAATGATGAGAACGGGGGCTGCACTGCCGTGCTTCGCGGCTCTCAGCTTATTTTACTCGCGGGTGGCTGCGAGACGCAGGTGCAATCAAGCTCCGCACCTGCCGTCCGTCCTTGCTACCGCACTCTCCACGTCCGCCGCCAGCCGAGCATGGCCTCGACGTCGTCGCTGCCGTCCTTCAGCTCCACCTTCGCCGACGTCCCGCGCGACTACGACGGCAGCCACCAGCAGGGCGCCGACCACGCGCGCGATAACAGGAAACGGCGGCATGCAGAGTGCGCGTTTCACTATGTAGTGTCTGCCCGCCGAGCTCACCGTTGCATGCATGCGTTGCAGGCCCGACGACATCAAGCTCGAGGACGGCGAGCACGACGAGCTCGAGCCGAGCCCGCCGCCCGAGCCTGGCGCGTCGTCCGCCGGGCCGCCGCATCCCAAGCCCAAGCGGCGCCGCCTGAGCCCATCAGAACGCGCTGGCTCGGCCGCGGGATCCGGCGCAGGACGGCCCGTGTCGCCGCTCCCCGTCGCGCAGGAGGCGGCCAACACGCTCGAGTCGATGCGCACAAAGGGCCAGTCGCAGGCCCAGTCTCAGAAGCAGCACCCGCAAGACAACAATGCATGGGCCCGCGGTGGTGCCACCAGCGCCAGCACAGGGAACAACAACAGCAGCAGCAGGCGGCTCACCGCGCCCAGGCTCTCCTCGCCGCTGCCGTCCGCGCCGTCGCCGGCCCCGAGCTCGAGCGGCGCGGATTCGGTGCTCCCGCCGCTGACCTCGTTCTCGAACCGGCGCCGGCAGAGCCAGAACAGCGCGGGCGTCGACAAGGCGTCCAAGCTGACCATCCGCCCGCCGCCGTCGCCGTACCAGACCTCGATAGGTTCCGCAGAATACAACAAGTCCATGCTCCCTGCCATTCATTCCGCGCCTCCGCCGGGCTGGGCCACGCGCCAGGAACAACAGCAACAACAACAACACCAGCTGCAGCGGACGGACGCCTCCAATACAGCGGCCACGGCGGGCGGCCTCAGACTGCCCGTCGTGCCGCCCGTCCTCGGCGCGCGCCCGGGCATGCCAGACAACGTGCCCCGCACGGCCGTCCCGCCGCGCCGCCCCATGTTCCCGCACACGCCGCTGCTGCCCGGCCGCCTGACCGGGGGCCCGCGCACGGCGGGCCTGCCGTCGATGGGCCCGCCGCCCGCGCGGCCGGGCGGCGCCGGCGGCTTCGTGCAGCCGATCGCGAGCGCACGGCCCTCGTTCGGCGCCGGGAGCAGTATGGGGCACGATAGGGAGAAGCAGGCGTTCCTCGCGCCGTTCGAGAGCTTCTACGACACGCTCGCCGACGCGCGCCGCCTCAAGCAGTGGCTCGCCGACCAGCTCCAGCGCACCGCGCAGCTCCCCAGCCCCGCGCAGTACGAGGCGCGCATGGGCGCCATGGAGCGCGAGCTCGACACGCTGCGCCGCCGCGTGGCCGAGCTCGAGCAGCAGACGCGGCCTGCCGACGAGCAGGACGAGAAGGACGACCTGACGCCGCCGGGCCGGACGCACCACACCTCTGCCGTGCGCTCCACCGCGCCAGAACCGTCCACTGCGGCAGTCACGAACAACGGCGGCAGTCTTCCGACTCCCGCGCCGCCGGGTTCGACGCTGTCTCCGCCGCTGCGCATGGTCGGCCCGCGCATCTCGAGCCCGCGCGCCCCTGCGCACAATAACAACAGCCCGCCCTCGGCGGCGAACGGCCTGAAGAAATCCGGCCAGAGCACACAACAACAGCAGGGCCCCGCGCGCGTCGCGTCCCGCTGAACCGAAAGAGATGTACGTAGTGTACACGAGCCGCGCGCGCGCGCTCTATGCTTTCCCAACGCCTGTTTCACTTGGGCTGTAGTCGATCCTACTCCACTCGCTCCTCGTCTTGCTTGTCAGCTCCCTCCCTCCCCTGCCTGCTGCTGCTTTCCACGTTCTCTCGAGTCTCGTCCGTCCGGTCTGACTTTTATCTTGTGCAATTGCCCACCCTCCCCCGCCCACCTCTCCGCTTCATCCTTGCTGTAACTGTAACACAAGCCACACGGACACACTCTCGCGCTCCCTGCTTATTTATTTTGTTTCTTTCCTTCCCTTCCCTCCGCGAGTTCGTCCGATTTCAAAAAAAATCAAGCCTGCAGTAAAATATTCACACGCGAAGCCGAACTCCGAGGGTCTTGCGCTTCGCACCGCACTGTCGCCGCCCCTCGTTAAGACCGCCAGCGCCCAACGTCCGTGTAAGCGCCGGGTGGCCGTGAGACCGACGGCCGGCGCTTCCCGCGTGCGTTTCTGTCCTTTCCTCGCTCCGATGGTGCAGGGCACGACGAAAAACCTGAAGGCGCGCTCGCCCAAGACGTCCGGGGCAGCGGCTAAGAAGGACATGAAGAAGGGCCGCCGCGTCATTGCGCCCAAGAAGGCCGTCGCCGTCAAGCAGGCGAAGCTGCACAAGGTCCGTCGCTGCCGGTGCCGGCGCGCGTCGTGTCGATTCCTGCTCACGCGCCGCAGGAGCTGAGTGCGAAGATCAACCGCAGCGTCGAGGCGCAGATGGTGTCCGCTGCGAGCGCTGGCAAGCTGACGATCATGAAGAGCGAGGGCCAGCAGCCCGAGTGCGTCTGCTTTACTGATAGCCTATCTGCGGAGCTTGGTTTGCTGATATCCGCGCGCAACAGAGCTTCTGGCAGTAAGAAAAAGTAATCGAGCACTTCCCGTACGCAAAATCGTTGGTCCTCGTTGCTCGCGCGTCTCGACCTGGGCCGACATCGCGTCTCTGCGCGCTCGACGGCCTCTGCTCTGCGTCGCGTCCGGCTATCTGCTCTCGTCGCTCGCTGTCGAATATGCTTCTACGCTATGGATGTATCCCTACCCTTGCTTTCATGGCGCCTGGGTGCCCGCGCCACCCGCCCTTGATGTGTGTAATCCAACGGGTTGCGCTTCGAACCCGCCCGCAGTCTCGTGCTCGCAAAAAATCTGGTATCTATTTCGCGTCTTTTTCCTTGGCATGAAATACTCGTTTCTCAAGAAGCTCAATGGTGCTGCTACGTCTGTTGCTGCTGCTGCTGTCTCTGCGTCGCCATCCACGACCACACCAGCGCCAGGGTCCTGGCGCGCTCGCGCAGGCCGTCCAGCGAGTACACGTTGTCTTGAATCTCGGACAGCAGGCGCACAATGTTGAGCAAGCCGTCCTGCGCGCACATTGAACTCATCAGTTGTCCGCGTACTTACTTGCCCGACGACCTCGCGTACCCTCAAAATTTCAGGCGGGACATCGCCCTTCCGTGCCTCCATCTCGTCGAGCGCGGCGTTCACCTCCCCAATAAGCTGCCACACACATTCGAGTCAGCAGCAGCCCCTTTCGCACCGGGGGATCGGATCGGAAAAGCGCGCGCACCTCGACCGTGAAGCGCTCCTTGCCCTTCACGAGGCGCCCGACAGTCACCGCCCAGCGGTGCGCCTCCTCGCGCGTCACGAGCGCCGCGGCCGCGTGCTCCGCGAGGCGCGCGCGCTTGCGCGCGTGCTGCTCGCGCAGCCCGCCGGGCCCGCGGCGGCCGAGCTCGGTGTCGGTGTTCGGCGGCTCCGAGGTCGTGTCCGTGCCCGCATCGACGTCCATGTCCACCGCCGTCGTCCCCTCGCTCCCGTTCTCGCCTCCGCCTCCCGCGATCGGCTGCTTGACCTGGTTCCGCGATCAGTGATTTCAGGGTTCTTTTGAGATTTAGGAAACGGGACTACCTTCCGCGGCTTGGTACTTTTGTGGTGCAGCATCGGGGTCTCGGGGAACAGTGCCTGCTTGTGATGCAAGTACCGAGATGCCGATGTGTAATTGACAGATGGCATTCCTTGGCCACAATTTTGGGGTTCGGCAGAAGGCGGAACTGCACTCTCTGCCGATCGGATATGTTGGAGCATATGCCGAGCATTTTGGAGTACAAGCGATGGGTTCGCTGCAATGATAGTTTGTGAGGCCAGGTCGCTCATGCACTGGCAACATACCAGAGAGCCTGGCTGCTGCTGCTGATTCAGGACTCCACTTGGGCTTTGCAGGAGTGACCTTTGGTGTAGCAACCTTCTTAGGAGGCAAGCGAATCTTGATCCTCAGTGGAGAGGAAGGTGATGTAGGTGAAATGCTGGCTGGTTGATTGAAAGTTGGGGCCTGAGGTGTAGTAACTGTGAGGAATTGGCCACTGGGAACAAAGGAATTTGAGGATGCTGCCATGATAGATGTTGGGCTGCAATGCGACGAGGTTGATATGTTGAACAAGAATGTTGCACAGAGGATGGTTGAAGTCAAGATAGCACTGATAGCAAGAAAGCACTGGTCAAGAATGAGCAATTGGGGTACAGTCGACAGTGTGAACTTGAACCACCAGACGTAAGATGCAGGGAGAGCAATGAGCAAAATGATGACTGGTGCCAGACAAAGGGCAACTTGGTGTAGTGCAAGAAAGCAGAGACGATGGCAAGAGATGATCCTATACACAGTGGAGAAAGTGAATAGTTGATCCAACATATATATCTGGGCTGACCTACAGCAGAATTGAGTCTGGATGTCGCACTCGCTGACTGTAAAGCAGATGGTGGCAGATCTGCCACGATCAGTGCAGTGGCAGAAAGAGAAGCCTCTGCTAGGCCAGGTGGTGGAAGGGGAACAAGAGGCTCTGTTTTGGTATGTTTGGGCAGCAGCATTTGAAGCTCCTCCCGAATGGGCAAGGCTGTGCAGCACTGCCATCCCTCATGATCTTGTAGTGAAGAATTTCTGGGCTAGTTGCCAGCGGTCTCTTGCCCGGACCCTGGGACATTGTGCAATCTGGTCCCACATGGTGCTCAAGTTAACCAGAGTACCACCCAGTTGCCCCGGCCCGACGGCAACCAGTTTACCGCACAAGGTAGGTATTCTGGCAAATTGTAGGTCAGTCAGCCACTTCTTCCCAGACAAAGCGTTCAGGTTCATGGGAGTCAAAGACGGATTGTCTTCCGAGCGCCACTATTTTGGCGCGCGTTGCGAGGGCAAAGCCATTGCACAAAGATGACACAAAGACGGTATATTGGACGTGAACACCTGAGCGTACAGGCGGCAGGGTTCCGCGCCGATGCGCAACCTTGTTGTTCCTGAGAGAAAGAGACGACACAGCAGGTCCCGCGGCGCGACACTGGTCAGAACGGATTCGAAGTGAGCGGGAGGAGGTCAAGCCGTGTCGCGATCGGAGCTCACCGATTTGATCTGATCGTCCTCCTTAGCCCGCTCCATGCACCTTCGACACAAACTCGCGACGCCAAACGCGCCCGAGTTCAGCGAACGCTAGAGCGGTGCTCACTGTAACGAGTACATCGAGCGCCGCTTGCAGGGTCCGGCGGCCAGCGCGTCCTTCCGCACGTGCGTTGCTTCAGTTTATGCTCGACTATGCGGCGATATCAGCTCTTGGTGCCGCAAATCTCTTGCACTCGTTAGGAGTCTGTGCGAAAGCTGATGCCAGTGGAACTCGCCTTCTCCTTATCTCCATGGGCTTCGCTGCATCCTTCCGCCAAACCGAGCTTGCAAGCGCAGCTTCCTGAACCCTCGACGTCCCCCTATTTGCCGTTCCTTGGGTCCCAGCTGTTCCCGTGCGATCTTTCCTGGTTAATATTACCCCTCATGCAACATGTCTACTTGCGCGAACGTCTTCGAGCTGCACCTTGCATTTCCTGGGCGGCGGCCGCGACCGCCGGACTTGTTTCCCGCACACAGCGTCGAGCACGTTCGTTTTACGACACGGGCTTTCGCTGCTGATGGCGATGCCGCCTATGCGTTCTGGGAGAAGCTGCTCGCATCCTAGCCCCAGCGAGCTCCGCTTCCTCGTGCGTGACGCGCTGCGGGTATGTGATATGAACCGATGTCCCGACCCGGCCTGGTTTGTGCGTTATCTGGTCTTAAATGCTCGCCATAACCTTCAGATTGGCGTTTACATCCTCGATTGGGCCTTCATATCACCGTGGAGATTATATACGATCGTCTGGAGAACCTCAATCGTCTCCTGGACCGTGTTGTGTCCTGCTTTCCCGCCCGGTCATCAATCTGTGCTACCCCGAGCGGCTTGCTGTGCGGAATCATGGGTTGGTAGACAGAGCAGCGGCGAGGCTTATGCAGCGCGCACGGAGCGCTGGCTCGTAGACGCTCCGGCCCGCACGTTTGCTTGTGGTCTCGGGCATCCTTACACGGTCTTTCCTTACACAGCGCGATGCGAGTCAGTGCTCGAAGGTGTAGCACTCGCGTACTGCTCCGCCAAGATACGAAGCGGCGAGCCCGGCACCGGGTGCGCCATGGGCGTCTCGCGAGCGGGTTTTCGCGTGCTCATTCGTCAAGTTGTGCTGGCCAGGCCCTCTCGACGCTCGTCCAGATGCCCAGAGAACCGAACTCCACAATTCCTTGGTCCTTCAGTGAGTACTTGGCGTTCGGCATGTTGCCACGCACATGGATGAACCTCTGTTATTTACTTGGCGCTCTCCCCCTTCCCGCTCGCTGAATCAGCTTTATTCGTCTCAAATCCGCGCAGAACGAGGTTCTGCATCGCACACGCAAGGATTTGGCGAGCCCAGACACGCGGAAAGGCAGTTTCGCCCCCTGAGACATCCCTGAAGCGACGTTCAGCGCTCGCGAAGATCGCCCGCCGAGAGTCTGCAAACGATCGGTGCATACTAAGCACCTCAATCTGTGCACGCCCTTGGCGAGGGACGGCCAGAGTCAGGCCTCGCTTCCCCTATAAATATCATGATGTCAGACCGTAAAGCGACATGCTGCAAGTGCGCGGCAACGACTGTGATCAGTGCCCACCGCGCCTATAAGCTCTCTCCGCGTCTCTCACGCCCCATAAGAACTCCCCAATGACGCTCAAAGGATTTTGTGAGTTGGTCGTCGTCGCGCCGCTCGGTGAGGCATGGATTAACGTTTGCAGCGTGCTTCCCGCTCCACATGCCGAAGTGGCATCGCAGGCGATCCTCCGAGGTCGCATCCCCGCTCAACCTACCCACCACCGCCGCCGCCACCGAGATGGCCCGCACGCCGACGCCCGACGACGAGAAGACCGCCGCGCACGCCCACGCGGAGCAGTCAGACGTGCTGCCGCGCACCGAATCGACGCAGCCGGGCCACGGCGAGGAGATTGTCAGCGAGTGGCGCGAGGGCCCGCACCTCGTCATCGAGCGGCAGCGCAGCGACCTCGACGTCGAGGTCGAGGTCATCCGCAACGCGTTCCGCCAGGACGGCGTCGCGACGTTCTCCGGCACGCGCGACAAGGTCGTGCGCGAGGTCCGCGAGCACCTCGACAGCATCGGCCACCGCGTCGAGGGCATCTTCATGCGCACGCCGTCCAGGACGCCCGACACCGCGCCGCCCAAGTGATTCGTCCCGGTGCGTAGCGAGTGAGCCACAGGATGCTCAATGTCTCATACTTACTGTGCTTGCCCAGTTCGCAAACGACCTCGCCTGGCATACCCAGCCCCGGTCAACTAACGACAGTGTCTTTCTTGTATCTCTAGTTCCGAGGATCTATTTTCCGCCACAGCGTAGTACAGCATCCTAGGACTCATCTTAATGTGAATACCCTTCTCAGCACACACAGCACACACAACTCCGGTCGTGAACAAGTCGTTACTCCAGCTATCTATACAACAACAAAGCACGCGCCCAACCAAGACGAGCTCATCCACAGATGTTGGGGAACTGCCTGGCCGTGGGGTTCTGCGGGATCCATCCGCCCGCGAGGCCCTTGGAGTAGCTCCACTCGTCCGTGATCTCGGTCTTCCAGGTCCAGTATATCCAGCCCTGGCCGTTCTGCTCGAACGTGCTCGTCTGCGCCTCGAACATCTGGCGAAGGAACGTCTTGTACGAGGCGGAGAAGCCGGACGTCGCGCCCGTCAGGCCGGTGCAGCTGCCCACGCGCGGCGAGCCCGGCCGCGTGCCGTCGTACCGCGCGCCGACGCCGCGCCCGTTCAGGTACTTCGCGCAATCCTGCCCGGGGCGGTGCTTCAGCGTTGGGTTAAGTTGAAAACATAGAGAAGACGCGTACGGTGCCTGCGGTCGTCCACTCGCCCACGACGAGCCAGAGCGTAGTGAACGCGCCCAGGCGCGACGCCTGCGCGCACGCGTTCGAGACGTGCTCGGCGAACGACCAGGCTACCATCTACGCATCGACATCAACAAAACCCACACGCACGCCGACCACCTTGAACGTACGTTGTCATGGAACATCTGGTCTGGAAACAAAGAGATAATATATGAGCAAGCGAGCACTACGCGGGAGAATGGTATGCGAACAGTAATGCGTGTCCATGGCCACGCCCTGGCGGCCGGTCGACGTGCCCATGAATCCGTTCCAGTGCGTGAGCGCCTGGAACGCATCGTGGATCATGAGGACGGTGTTGCCCTGCGTCGAGTTGCCGTACGGGTACCGAACGTTGCCGTAGCTGTCGTACCTGCACCGTTGCATTAACCCCTCCGCTCGCTTGCCCCTCCCGAATCCAGAGCCGAGCACCCACCAGTACTGCGTCGCGACCTGCAGCAGCTGCGACGAGTAGAACCCTGCTGGTCTGCGCGCGTCATCGTCAGCAACCTCGATGAGGCACTGTTCACATAGGAGCTTGCGCACTCGTTCAGGGTCGCGATGACGGGGACGGCATTCGTCTGGCCCGCGTACTGCAGCGCGATCTTCTTAATCTGCGCGAGGTCGCGTCAGAGCGGGAGGGCAAAGTGAACGTGAGGCGTCGCGCGTACGATTGCGTTGGTCCGGTTGATAAAGCTCTGGTTCGTCTGCCATGTCGGGTTGCCGCGGCGGCCTGAACTGGCGTCAACGGAGCACTCATTACTACAGAAAGACAACGCGCACCAGAGTTGTCGAAGCCGTTCTGAGATGGCGCAAGGGTCGGTAACGGCGCAATGAAGATAGAGAGCGGACGCACCTGCGAGCCCGGCGCGCCATGCAGGTCGAGGACGATCTTGAGACCCTGGTTCTGCGCCCACGTAATGGCCTTGGCGAGGAACGGCAGCTGGCCCTGCACGAACGGCTCGCCGCCGGAGACGTCCCACGCCCAGTATCCGATCGGCAGCCGGACGTGGTTCAGCCTGCACGCCGTCAGCGCGCGTCCACCGCGCGACGGAGGGGTCAGTCGGTACGCACCCGGCGTTCTTGATCGCGATGAAGTCCTGCTCGGTGATGAAGGTGTTCCAGTGGTTGTTGAGCACGCTCTGCGCCGTTGACCTGAGGCGATATCAGAGGGCACGCGCAAGGGAGAGACATAGGGGTAAAGGGGTACGCACCGCGGGACGTACTGCCCGTACGTGTACTCGTCGACGACGCGGCTGTCGTTCGTGTTGTCGAAGATGGACGGCGTAATCCATGGCTGAGGACGCTCAGCACGACGCCCCTCGATCTTGGAGCAGCAGCAGAAGACCCACCTCGAGCACGAGCCAGCCACCTGCGCGACGCGTCCATGTCAGTATTGCGCATCATCTGCCACAAAATGACGACAGCGCAGGCGCACCGAGGTTGACGCCGCGAATCTTGGTCTTCCCGTACGGAAAGCCGGGCGAGATGGCGCGCGCGGTGGCGGCGGCGGCAGCGAGCAGGCCGAGGACGCGCATCGTCGGGAGTCACGAGCGGAGCACGAGCAGCTGGGTGGGCGCTGGGGGATTGACCCGCGCGTGAGTGCATCCATTATATACTGCGCGCCCCGCAGGAGATGCGAATCGCGCTTCTTCGCCGGGGCCGGGCGCCATGTTTTTCCTGGCTCAGTGGCAGCGTGACGGGGCGTGCCAGTGCCAAGGGACCAAAGGGTTGCGTTGCGAGCTTCCTTCAGCCTGCCAGTGCCACGGGGCCGTACTCGCACAGTGCAGTAATAGAGTCCTAGTTCCGCGTCCCAGGCAGAGCACAAGACCAGCATCGTTACCAGGAGGAGCCATCAGACGCAGAGCTGCAAGCGCGAGCGGGTCGGAGAGTCATGTGAGCACAGACCGGCGTGCTGCTGTGTGCTGGCGATCAAAGAGCGCAAAAGCTTCCGCCGGGCTGGCGGCCTTGCGCTGCTGAAATGACCCGCAACGCTCTCACGCAGCGTCAGCCAAGCGTACTTACTCTGGATGGAGAACGGCGACACGTGTGCGTCTCATGCTGTCAAGGGGCGCCGTAACCGCGTGCTGTACCCAGCGAGAACCAACCACCGTTGCTGTTGGCCTTGCTGATCGGCCGCCCATCCCCAGCCAAGGGCAAGCCAGGGCAACACCCGCTATTCTTTCCGCGAGGTCTAATATGGCGTGCCGGTCCTTTCATAGCTCCGGCAGGCTCTATTATGAGCGAACAAGCTTGCGCCCGAAAAGGAAGAACAACAGACAGCCGTCAAAACACAGCCACCGCGCAGCGCAGATCTTGCACACCGCAACAAGAGCCGCGAGAGCTTCACTGTGGAGGCTCGCGAACTTCGCGACTGGAATCGAACGCCGTGCCCGAAGCTCTCACGGTCCCGGCGCCATGGCAATGTAAAGAAGCACGCCTGGATTAAAAATAGTTACTTCCCAAGGCCTCTCTAAGGTAGCAGTACGGTGGGAAACGCTGAAAGCCCTCGTATATCGGCGGCTTCCTGTATGCGAAATGCTCTTGCATGTGGAACGGGGTAAAGAGGTCGCGTCGGACTTTCAATAGCGCGTCAGGCTCTTCCTTCATCCGCTCAATGCGCTGCTCGAAAGTCACGGGCTCTTTTGGGGCGCGCTATGCGGCGCCATGCATAGTGTGCATTATATGGACGCTCCATTCCTTGCGGTACACCCGCTCGAACGCGTCGTCTCCGCGTTTCGGCACCTGCGGCTGACCAGAATCACTCCGCGGTACCATTCACGCCCTATTAGGCCCGAACTTCCCGCAAGGCTCTTGCACCAACGCGCTCTGCGGTGCTGTTGCGTCTGTGCTAGGGATTGAGCGGAACGGCATCGCAGATTGCGAAGCCTGGCCGGCATCCATCTGTGCTTCGACACCGGAAGTCCTCTGGGTGAGCTTGGTTTGTGATCACCGTGGCCCTCCCTCGACCTGCGCCATGCCAGATCTCTTCTATGCAGGCTCTTATCATGCCGAACGGTAGCCATGACTGGCGCTGGTGGCGGCATCGCCAGTGTGCGTGTTCTGCAATATAGTACGACTCCCTGCTGCTTTTGCTTTCGCTTACGAAGACGCACACGCTTATGCTGCGCGCAATGCCAGCGCTGCGGCCAAAGATTGAGCGCCGAGGCTGCGGACAACTTGTCGTTCGCACGAGTGTCGCGGGTGTGCCCATCTGTCGTTGGCCGCAGCTGAGCATTCCCTGTGTTCCAACCCTCTCCATCCCGAGGCAGCGCGGTTTCCCACACCCACGAACGGCCCGGTAGTGATCAAGGGCGCTACTGACGCGTTTGGAACGGTCCATGCTCTGGTAAATAACCCGGCTCGAGGCTCCGGGCTTCGTGGCAACGTCTCCCTTACGCGTGGGACCTCCAAGGACATCCGGTTAGACGGTCTCACGGTTAGCGTCAGCGGTGCTGGCACGCGTTTAGGACATAGCTATGCCCCGGCAGTGGCCAGAGCAGGAGCCAACGTTGTGCCACGCCGCGACATTGAACCCAACACCGGCGACGCGAGTTTGCGCAACTCATTGTCGAGGGTCTGCATTATCAAACCTCCCCCTACAACTCCTGATGTCTTTGTCTTAAGGGTTGTCTCAGGACAATCGTCACAGCTTCAGTGGTCGAATACTGGCGACGCGATCGTCAAGCCTGCCGCACAGACGGATTCTCAGCAGCCTCCACGCCGTCGTGACAGCCGCCGACCACTCTCCCGCGGGGCTCATTCACCAATTCTCAACGAGGGAGAGGCATGATACCCTATCCATCCATCTGAGGCAAGCTCTCGCCCACATCTACACATTACCACACCAAAGGGACGTCTCTCAGTAGTCTCCGCAGACTTTACATTCCAAGATACTCGTGTCTCTCAGGCACGTTGTCAAAGTGCGCAATTGTCCTGCACCCTTTTTAATGATGCTCGACGTTTTCCAGGACTCAAAAGCTGCTTCGCCTATCTTGATGGACCGAAATTACGGGAGATGTGCGACGAGGTCGGCGACAACCTGTCTCCAAGTCTGCGAGTATCGACGCCTGCATCGGCTATCTCAAGCTAATCGCCCGCCCAGATGGCGTAGAGGGGAAGCTACAGATGAGCCATTCCCGCGGCGAACATAGTCCAATTGCTCACGTGCCACTGCAGTATTCGAAAGCGCTCAGATCAGGCTCACCTGATTGAGGGAAAGCCTGGGAGAAGCCGTACAGCATTCTCGCCAATGTTGTGGCTCCCTCCGAAGACGCGACGCTAGACGATACCGTGGCGCCAGTGTCCCAGCGAGTGCGCGTCGTCGATCTGTGCTCGGGGCGGTCGGACTCGTGCAGAGAACACCCAAACGAACGGCAGCCTACCGATCGAGATCAAAGACGCCTCCGCGGGACATGTCCTCTGGCAGCGCACCAGTGTGTACGCCTTCCGCCGGAGATGCTCGCGCCGGAGGCCCTCATCGCGCATTAGGATCTCGTCTCAAACTTCAGTGCGTCATCCTCCTCCTCACGCCTCCCTCCGTCGAAGTCCGAGTCCAGACCGCACGGCCGCGCCACCCGCGACTCGCTGCCAGTGATTCAGTGTTTGCACACACGCCGCAAACGGCAAGTCAGCCGCGCGCGCAGAGCCAGATCCCGCGCTGCAATCTGGATTAACCGCGGTGGCAGCCATACGCCGCAAATGTCGTGTCGGTTAATCTCTGAGTTCTCACGCGCCGCCCCAGTCATCTCATGTTTCCGATATGTCAGTAGTGATACTGCTTATTTCGAGGGGGGGCGAGCAGTCCCCAGAAGTCAACGGTCATGAAGATGAATGATCCCACCGCGCGAGCCGTCGTGAATGTAGCCGGGACGATGGATGGTGCGATAATGCCATGCCAAAAATGCAAAATGTGAGAGTGTCAGAGAGATAGGGCAGCGGGAGGGGGAGACAGGAAAGCAACGAGCGTGAGCGCAGCAAGAAAGCGCGACAGCCGAGTGTCATGGAGAGGGGCGATCAGAGTGGAGGAGAGGAACGCATAACGGATCGACTAATAGTACAAGCGGTACTCGTAAGTAAGAGAGGGGGTGGGGGTTTCCTATGGATAATGGAACTGCCACGCCGCATGGTGCGACGCGGACGCCGGGTCGTGGTCGTGCGGCTGGACGATCGTCTCGCACGAGTTCTGCGGCGGCACGTGCGCGTCGGGCGGCGGGGGCGGGACGGGCGGCTCCAGCACGGCGTCGTCCACGTCCGAACCGATGCCGAGCGTGCGCCGCGCCTTGACGGCGTACGCGCGCGACGGGCGCGGCGGGATGGGCGTCATCATCGACTCTGCGGGGCCCAGCGACCAGCTGCGCGAAGCGAGCGGCGGGCGCGGGAGTGGCGGCGGCGGTGGCAAAGAACTTGAAGGCGATGGGGACGGGGACGCCCGGCGCAGCGCGCGCGCGAGCTTGGAGGATATGGAGGACGCGCTGCGCGGATGATGTCGGCCCTGGGAGTGGGACGGACCGGGGGACGACGGGGAGAGCCACAACGCCATCTCCCACCGTCGCTTCGTCGGTTTCCGGCGCGCCGCGGCGGGCGCGGGGAGCTGCACCTGCAGCGAAGGCTCTTGCTCTTCAGCCACCACAGGAGATGTATTGGCGAAGCGCTGCGAGGGCGGGAGGTAGGTCGCAGGAAGCGCGAAGCGGATGCTGAGACTCGAATGCGTCTGCTGCGACATCTGGCTCTGGCTCCCCGCGACGGGCTCGTCGAGGTCGAGGTCCCAGTCGCTTCCGAGCACCTCGCCCGAATCGGTGTAGCTGCCCACGTGCTCCGCGACGGCGGCAGCGCGCGGATCGCTCTTGGGGTTGGTATTAGCGGGCCCGCCGGACGCAATGGTCTTGAGGTGCGGCGTCGCGGTCGCCTCGAGCGCCGCGGCGGACGGCGCGGTGACCCAGTACAGCACGAGCGCGTTGAGCGTGACGTCCGCGCCGCAGGAGCCGAGACAGATCCAGCCGAGCTCCTTGCCGTGCAGGATGGCGAGCACGACGATGTTGATGGTCGATGTCGTCAGCGCCGCCGCCGCCGCGCTAGCCTCCCGTCAGCGTGGTGCATTAGGGCCACTTAGTGGCGTGGAGATAGACTCACGCCAGGGTGCGCACGGCGACTCGGCGCAGGCGCGGGTTGATCAGCGTGGTGCGCGCCAGCGGCCACAGGAACAATCCCGTGAGCCATACGTTGACGAACAGGTCGTAGGTGAGCAGGGCGATGGACCTGAAACGGCATCGCGTCAGGGAGCGCATGCGGGCGCGGGAGGCGAGGATCCCGGTGTTGGACGTACGCTGCCGGCTGCAGGCCAATGACGCAGGTGCTCCCTTTCAGCTGTGCCAAGCGGAACATGACCATGAGAACGACGATGGCGGCGTAGGCGGCCAGGATGAGGGCGCAGAGACGGTAGATGGGGCACTGAGTGCGGGGTCTGGTGATGCCGGCGTTCCAGACGATGTACACTTTTTCAACTGTGGCGGCAATCAGTCATTTCTCCTGAAAAAATACAGCCAGCGTACTGAGAAAAATGTATATCAGGACCTGGGAATTATAAGGGGTGAGAGATGGAGACTGGTTGCAGGAGAGAGGACGGACCTTGGAGGCGGCGTAGAACGCGATGCAGGCGACAATCCCGAGCTCACATGACGCGTGGTTGACACTCAGGCCCACGCCGTCGATCAGCAGCCCGGCTGCGTACGGCGGTCAGCGGACGGTGGCGAGCTCGGGGTGGCCGGTGCACGCACAGAGCGCGACGAAGAACCATCTGAGAGACGGGGTGAGCACGGGATTGTGCGCGTGTGGAGAAGCTGGACGTACGAGTCCAGGAAGACGAGCAGCACACACCACTTTGCTGCCGAGATGTTCTGGAGCCCGCGGACCGAGCCAAAGTCCTCGCTGGCCGTGCGCCGCGCCAGACAGAACACGCAGACGCTGACGCCTGCAGCTGGGGGTTAGATGGATGCCTCTGGGCGTTCAAGAGGCGCTGGCTGACCCAGGATATGAACGACATTGGACAGCAGGCGCAGGCCGTGCGAGGGAAAGACGGTGACGACGGCCGGGTCCATGGGCGCTGGTCGCTGGGCCGTTGCAGGCCGCGGTGGGCGGGGAGGGGAGAAAAAGAGGAGGGCCGGCGTCGAGCTAGCAGTTGGCGCCGCATAACTGTTGCATTACCAGAACGCAATATCACCATATCGAGACCGGAGCGTCCTCCGCCAAACATGCCACCCGCACACGGCTCCCCCCTAGCCAGATCATCGCAGGGCCGAACCCCGCCCAACACGCTTAAGCCCGGCTTAAAATCCCATTCCCACATCGGCCTATCCTGCGACAAGAGCCATGATTTTCAAAAAGCCTTCGGTCGCCTCGGGCCTGCCCCACTGCTGCCGTCTAGAGCCAGGGCCGCCGCGGATCCGGCCCACTCGTCCTTCCCGCTTGCAGTCTACCGCCGTTCGCGTCCTTGGAGCACCAGCAACCACGAAACAAGGTTGAGATTACCACAATGACGCTGTTCACCCTTTGTGCCTTGCGGGAAAGTCTCCATCCGGGATCATCTCACCGCCAACCGCGTTGCATTCCAGTCCAACAGCCAACCCTGCGCCAGCGTGACGACCAAGACACCCTAACGAGCCTCTAGCAGCATCTGACACCCGTCCGCCAGCAGTCTCCTGCGCTTCGCGGGGTTGAGAGGCTGAGCTCACACTGCACAGAGCGAATACTGCACATATGTGCCTTATTCGGGACCCGCGTGGTTCGCGTCGGGCGGCATCATCCCCGAGCCTGCAGGTCTGATGGCGCACGGTGCTGGCGCCCCGCTCTATCGCCCGCGCCATGACGCGCCTCGCCGCCCCTTCACTCCGGGCTCGCGTGCAATTGAATGGAAGGGAATTGCATCCCGATCACCAATCCTCCTGATTCAGATCACGTTACGTACAAACGCGGTCCCTGATCAACACGCCGCTACCGCCCGCTAACTCCGCGCGCGCAGAAGGCGCGCGACCTCCGCGTCGACCCACTCCGGCGCGATCCCGTGCGTCTCGAACTCGCGCAACCGTAACGCACCGGGCCAAAAAATCCGCGCGCGCAGGAAGGTCAGCGCGCCGGCGCCGTCGCCGTCGTTGATGTCGAACGTGCCCATCGTGGAGAGGCGCACGGACGCGAGACGCGGCCACACGCTGCGCGGGTCCGCGGCCGCCGCGAAAAAGCGCGCCGTGACGCTGAAGGAGCAGTCGGGGCCGTACGCGCCGCCGGGGTTGTCGAAGCGCAGCGCCGTGACGCCCGCGAGGCACGCGAGCGGCGCGACGTGCTGCGGCTCGACGGCACCGGCGAGCGTCAGCGTGCGCACGGTCGGCGCGACGCGCTCAAGGAAGGTGCGGAGCTCGGGGACGACCATTTCTCCGGTCAGGGTGAGGTGCGTGAGGGCGGGGAGCTCGACGAGGTCAAGGAACGGGAACGGGTCCCCGTCCGCGTCACCGTCCACGAGCGTGAGTGCGCGCAGATTCGGCAGACGCAGCGGCGTGTCGGGGACGTCGGGGCCGTCGCGAGAGTCCGCCGCGAGGAGAAGATCCTCCAAAGTCGGAGCCGCGGCCGAGACGATGTTCCACATCAGCTCGAGCGACGGATGGTACCACAGCGCGAGTCGGCGCAGAGACGCGAGGCCCAGCGTGTCGGCGGGCCGAAATGCGTTGGGCCCCCAGGAAAAGAGCTCCAGCAGCTTCGGTGCATGAGGAAGGCACCCTCCCGCGCAGTCTTCTGCGATCGTAGGGCCGAGGCAGAGTCGTTCGAGCAGCGGCAGCGGCCCGTCGAGCGCGGCGACGTGCCTGTCAGTGCCCACGCCGTCGGGAAGCCACAGCTCAAATGTGCGCCACCGCGCCGAATGCTCAGAGAGCGCATCAATCATGCCTTCCAGCGGGAAGCACTCCTCCCACGGACAGTCCCGCACATCATCCTCCAGGGTCCAGAACAGGAGAACGTCCAGAGGCATGCATCTGGAGCGCGACAGTAACAGTTCCACGCGTTCAAGGTGCAGGGTAGCGCCGCGGAGATCGAGGTTGTCCGGCGCAGAGATGTACGTCCACAGGCCGGGCTGCGCGAGCGCTTGCGCGCGCCACCGCCGGCAGACGGCCCCGAGGATAAACGGCGTCTGCGACAGTGCGCGCGAGTAACATTCCTCACCGCGCACGCCCACTGCGCGCTGATCGGCACACTCGGTCGCGGCGTCAAAGATGAGCGCCAGCACGTCCAGCGGCAAGCTGTTGATGGCAATGCGCCGGAAGACCTCGAGCTGGTCATGCGCGACAACGTGGCACAGACTCGGTGTAGGAGTATGGCTAGCAGTCGGCGCTATCGTATAGCCCTGGAGATAGGGCGTGGGTACTGCGTCTGCATACCCGTCGGTGGTTTCTTCTATTCGCTCGCTCAGCGTGCACCTGTCGTCTGCCTCGCGCAGAGAGCAGGTTTGGCGGAGGCGCAAAGCAGGACTCTTCATGTTATCTTGTCGAATCAGAGTGTCCATCGTAAAAGTGCGGAGCCCGGTACGATGTGGCGGTCAAGTCGGTCAAGTGGAAGGAGCAACGTGTCGGAGTTGACACGAGTTCCACTTCCGGCCCGTCGTGATGCACAGCCCATAATGATACTTGAATTACGATGACACGCACAACGCGGCGCGCACGATGCGAGATGATAAACGCTGCTGGATGAGAGCTATTATTGATGGCGACATAAAGTATGGATAAGCCTGAACGTAAGTATGTAGACCATGAACGAGAGGATAATAGTTTGGGTAAATTAAAACAATGCAAGACGCGCATACGAAGTCCGTGATCATCCATCGGATAGTAGACGATCTACCTCGTCCGTGAACCAGCAAGGGAGATCACTTGGAGTACAGAATGCCTCCAGGCGGGCCGCCTCCGTCGTCCCATTAGTCTGTTGAATTGGCCCTGTCCTCGAACGAATGAAAGCCAAGGTACCGGTGCCGTCTCCTAGATCGAAAGTCCCCGTCGCATGAAACTCTACAGAAACGAGTTTCGGCCACGCGTTGTGAGGGATGGCAGCGAAGAAGTCGTCGGACACACTGTAGGTGAGCTTGGGGTGGCACAACTGTAGCATCCCGGTGAAGTGGAGCGTGCGTATGTTGCTCAGTAACTGGATGATGTTCATGTCGGAGCGGGTGATGTTCCGCATCAGAGATAGAGAGCGAACGCTGCGCGAGATATGTTGTAGCAGCGACGAGAACGCATCGATCCTCCCCTTGCCAAGAGTAAGCTCTTCGAGAAGGGGCATCCTGGCGCGCGAAAAGGAGGAGATAGTGCCGTCTTCCAAATCGTCAATCACGAGTGACCTGAGTTTCGAAAAGACCGCGCCACTGACGGGCGGGAGCGTAGCGGTGTCCGTCAAATCCCCACCGAGGATGAGGGACTCCAGCGTAGAGGAAGCAGCCAACAAAAGCGGCCAGATCGTATTAAGAGAGGAGGGTGACCACAAGCTGAGCCTCCGCAGGCCGGGGAGGAGAGGCCTCGGCACAGGGTCGATAGCGCCTGGCGCCCAGATGAAAAGATCGTGCAGATGGGGGGAAAAGGGAAGGCAACCTTTGACTGCTGCGTCGATATCTGGATCCCAGCCTAAGACACTGAGGCAGAGTCGTTCAAGCAATGGGAGAGGGCCTCTGATGGCGGCGAGATGACCATGTCCTCCGACGTCGTGCGGAAGAGAGAGCTCGAAGGTTCGCCACCGAGACGCATGGTCCGAAACAAGGCTGACGATCCGCTCCAACGGCGGACAGTCCGCCCAGCGTTGCGGCGAGTTCTTCATGCTGAAGTACAGAAGCACATCGAGTGGCATGTGCCTGGACCGCTGCACGAGCAATAGGATTCTCGCAAGGTGTAAATCGGCGCGTCGAGTGTCCATGTTATTCGGAGCCGAAATGTATGTCCACAGGCGTGGCTGCCGGACTGCTAGGGTCCGCCAGCGCTGACAGACTGCTGCGAGCCGGAATGGTGCCAGAGCGTAGTCTTTTCGATATGAAAAGGACGATTGCGCTGACTGTACCATGCTCCGAGGTAGCGCAACAACCTCCTCGAAGATGCAACGGAGCACATCGGCTGGTAGACTGGCCACGGAATCGCAGATAAACGACTGACGAAGGGCGTGAAGCTCGGCACGAATTGCCTGCTGTCGCGAATGAAGTCCGGTCACCTCGTCGGAGGCGTCTTCCATCGCTGCGCGCGCATGCTCAAATGCCTGCACGGCGGCCTCGCGCGCGCTTTCCGCGTCCTTGACCCTCTGGTCGACGGCGCGCAGGTCTGCCCGCACGCGCAAAATGCGCTGGAGGCGACGCTCAAGCGCGTGTAGCGCCATCAGTGCTACGTTCGCTGGACAGCGTGGGAGGAACCAGGCGATGAACGGGGCAAGTCTGAGCGTTTTGGGTGAACAAGCGGTGACACGGAGTCGGATGAAAAAATTGACGGACCTTCGGACCGAGGCAGACACGTAAAAAAATCAGAGAGCGGGATTCTGGAGGAATTCCTTGACCGACAAGTGAGAGGAAGTCTACATAGCGATTCACATGTGCCTATATTTCCAACAGTCGTTTGACCTCGGCTTTGATCCATCCCGGTACATCGGCCCTAATCCTGAATTCCTCCATCCTACTAGGAGTCGACTCGTCTGTTCCGGTCGCATCCAGGGCTCTCGATCGAATGAACGATAGAACGCCCGAGCCGTCGCCCAATGTGAAGGTGCCGGAACTCGCGAGTTCCACGCGCTTGAGCGATGGCCATATATCCGGAGAGAGCTCGGCGAAGAAATCGTCTCCAACTTCGTACTTGCTCACTAGTTCGTCCTCGTGACTAAAGTCCCGGAAACGTAGAACAAGAAGACGCGGAAGGTGGCCAAGCATCTCGAGGTGATAGGGTCGAATCTCGTCTCCAAGGGTCAGACTGACGGTGCTCGCCGCTACATGCTCGAGGAATGGCGTCAAATCATCGCATATAGAGTTCCCTGATAACAAGAGATGCTCAAGGACAGGCATCTGCACCCATGCGAGTTGTCGGAATGTGCGGCGTGCTGATTCAGGAACGTCGAATGTAAATGTTTTCAGCTTGGGGAGTACCAGAGGCGCCTCGATAACCTCCATAGGCTGGTCCTCACCGATGCCGATGGCAAGAGACTCCAGTGTCGGGGCAACCGCCGAAAGTAGAGGTATAAGCTGGCTGAGGTAGAGCTGGTACCATAACCTGAGGCTACGGAGAGAAGAGAGTCCTAGCGAAGCCGATACAAGACGCACGGCATTGGCCCCAGCGATTGTCACTTTACACAGTTTCGGGGCGAAAGGGAAGAACATGTCGGACCCCAGTTCGCTCCCATCGTCGCTGAAGAAGCGACACGTCTCCAGCAATGGGAGTGGGCCTTTAAGGGCGGCAACGTGCTTGACGTCTCAGACCCCTTCAGGGATGGATAGTACAAATGTCCTCCATCGATCTGCGTGGCCAGAAACAAGCTGAAGAATGGCCTCGTACGACGGGCAGTCATCCCAGCTCCGCGTTTCGGTAAAGACATCCCAGCGGAAGACGACGTCTACCGGACATAATCGAGATCGCCGCAACAGGAGCTTGATGCGGAGATGGTGGAGCGCCGCGGAGGCCTCGTTCAGATCACCCGGGACCGCGATGTAGGTCCATAACGACGGCTGACGCAGGGCATGAATGCGCCATCTGACACAGACGGCCGTGAGCACGAAAGGCGCCAGGGTCGCGCGCGCGGAATATCGAGTGTAACCAGGCCGCGGTGCGGCGACCTGGTCAAAGATGCAATGAAGAACGTCCAGCGGCAACGTCGCCATGAAGTCGCGGCGGTAGGACTGCCGAAGTTCGTCGAGCCCTACACGAGCCACGTTGTATCTGGCGCAGAGAGTCACCAGCTCCGCCGTGGCTTCATCGAGCACGGCGCGCGCCTCATCCAACGCGAGAGCAGCGACGTCGCGCGCACGACTCGCTTCCGCGATTCGTACTTCCAGGGCGGAAACGTCGTCTTGCTCGCGCGCGATGCGCTTGCGCCGACGATCGAGAGCATGCGGAGCCATTTTGCAGGTCTCGAGGCGGGTGCACGCAGCACAGACACCAGAGGACGGGCGTAAGACACGAAGCGGCAGTCGGACATAGAAACGCGTTCGCCGCCGAGGCGTCATTCCGCCCAGGCTTGGCCAAGTGGAAATATCGGTAGTCATGCATGATCGAACTGGCCATCAGGATGCTACTAAGCGCGATAAGTGTCAAATGCAATTGACTGCCATAAACGCAGAATATCTAAGGCTACAGATAGAGAACAACGGACGAAAGACTGGCAGCAGTGAGTCCCTATGCCTCGATGAGACGCTTCACCTCGGCTTTGAACCACCTGGGAGTCGAAGGGTGATTGACGTTGAACTCCTTCAGCCGGCACCGGCGCACCCTGGACTCCGCCTCCGTCGAATCGGGCTGGGTGGGCAGATCCACAGTGCGCGCTCGGATGAACGACAGAATTCCTGTGCCCTCGCCAACATCGAACTTCCCGCGAGTTGACAATGTTACTGATGTCAGCCTTGGCCAGAGGTCTCCGTATACGTCGGCGTCGTTGCCGAAGAACTGATCAGCGACGTTGTACCCGAAGTCGACCTCGAGTACGAAATCGTCGAACAAAAGCGTGTCGATGTTCTCCAACAGCTTGAGCGTGCTGAGGTATGGCCGGAGCAGCATAGAGGTGCCACCCAGCGTGAGCGTGCGTACGGTGGGGGCCACGTGCGTCAGAAACGGACCCAGCTGCGGCCGCATTAGTCTGCTCGACAGGCCGAGCGAAGTAAGCTTCGGCAGGCGCATCATCTCGAGGTGAGGAGTCATGACCAAGGTATCGTCAAGGAGAATGAGCGACGTCAAATTGGGCAGAGTAATCGGTGGACTTGGTGTTTCGTTTGTCTCGCGCGCGCGAACACAGACGAGCAGGAACTCCAAACTAGGCGCCGCTGCCGAGATCAATTGCCATGCTGTCTCCGCCGACAGATTATACCAGAGCCGAATGTGCCGCAGGGACGAAAGCACGGGTGCAGTACAAGGTCGGAAAGCCTTCGCAGTCGGCCAAAAGACTAGCTGTCGTAACTTGGGTGCATAAGGGAGGAATCCTTCGCAGAAAGTGCTGAATTCCTCGAAAACGTCGTCCGCAGCGAGGAAGCGAAGAGACTCGAGCGCAGGGAGAGGACCTTTGAACGCCACAATGTCGTCCTTCGTGCATTGTCCCTGTGGCAGCCAAAGCTCCATCGTCCGCCACCGCGCTGCCTGCGTAGACAGAAGTGCAAGAATCTTCTGCGCGGAAGAGTTATCCTTGTACTCGCAGTCGTGCCAGCAGATGAGCAAATCGAGCGGCGCGCGCGAGGATCGCCGGAGGAGCAATTTGGTACGCAGCAGATGACGTGCGGCATCCTCGGCGCTCGGCTTATCGGGGTACGACACATACGTCCAGAGGCGCGGCTGGTTGAGGGCTTGTACGCGCCACGGCCTACACACAGCGGCGAGCGTCCAAGGAAGGACGGCAAGCTGGTGGTTGTAGCAAAGCCCACCCTGAACCTCGTCTCTGAATCTGTCCGGGATATATGTCACCTCTTCAAAGATGTACTGGAGGATGTCCGCGGGTAGCCTCGGCATGAAGAGCCGCCTGTAAGCCTGACGGATGCCGTCGAGCTGCTGGGCCGCCGCATCGCGACGCGAGCGTAACGTCGAGACATCGTCGGCGGCAGCTTCTCTGATAGCACGCGCCAGCTCGAGAGCCTGTTCTGCTTCGGCTTCCACGTGTTCGGCGGCGGCCAGCCGATTATTCAAGGCGTCGAGATCTTCCTGCTCACGCCGAATGCGCCTGCGATGGACGTCAAGCATGCCTAGCTCGTCAGGCCATTATCCAGGGTGCTTGACTGAAGCTAGGACTTACTTCGTGTAGCCCGTGCGGCAGGTTCCAACTGGGTCGTGGTGAGGTAGGACGACGAGGGCAAGAATCGGAGATCTCGGCCCGTGCCGACTGTCGACCAACTTGCGACGCCGCGTTTAACGTTCAACCATGGTAAGTAGGTAATAGTTGATGACCTTCAAACCACGTTTTCCAACTCCGTAGTACAGTGCTACCGACTCTCTCATCTTGGTCCACGGGAGAACGGTCTCATACAAGCGATCGAAGATGTGTGAATATGAAACCACACCCGAACCACGTGCGCAGTGAAGACCTCAGGCTGGAGGAACAGAGTATATGAAAGTGTGCGTTAAAGATCATATAGAGGCATACTCCCCGACGCAATCTCTGAACCCATGTCAAACTCGACCACGGCAGAAAGTACATGTGTGATCAATATGTGGTACAAGAAGCCTCGAGAAGAAGCCAACCCGACCGTTGGCAAACTCAGATCGTGCTCGTAAGGGGCGTTCACTCTTGGGTGTTGCTGATGCCCATTCGAGACATGGTCTCCCCTATCTTTGTAGGGTATGCCACCCGTTCATCGTCTACAAATTGAGAGATGGTGAGAAACAGCGAAGTACCCACCTAATCTTATCGTGCTTACCGAAGCTCGTGACCCTGCTCCATTGTGAGATGACATCCTCGGGAGTGAATGGCTCGTCGGGGCCGAATCTGTGACCACCCGATCTCTCCCACTGGAATTGCCGGACACAGTCCACGTCAACTTCAATCACTGCCCCGTTCACTCCCGCATTGGCTACGGGCATGGCTGTTCAATAACCTGACTCCATTTATGCAAGGACAATCATACCTCTGCTAGCCAGGAGCGCTGCAACAGAAGTCGCAGCGGCGGCGTCAGAAAGGCCGCCGTCCAAAGGCGCAAGCACATTGACGTATATGCCGTGAGACTCGCTACCATTGGAGATGGCACGTGCGAGCCCGAGGAGCGTGCCCGTGCTGGCCGAAAACTGAAAAGATCTCAGATTGACCAGGCACACACCGCACCGGTCTAGATATCCGCACATACCGCTGCATTTCCCGCGCTCCCGTCTATGTCGACAATTAGTGACTATCCACCATGCTGTGACTCGCGTACAGATGCCGGCAGTAGACGATGTGAGGACTACACGCCCGTAATTCTGACGCTTGAAGACTGGCCAGCAGGCCCGTACGAACTGTTAGATGGCCGTGAGAACTGACTGCCATAAGCATGTCCCTGAGAATTAGACCTTCCTTAAACGCTGCTCTGGACTGATATGAGTGGCCGAGTAAACTACGGAGAACGCTTCCTTACTTGCCGTTCACCTCCATAGCATCGTCCCAAGTCTTCTCTCCGATCTGCTGCAGCTCGTCCCGGCCATTGGGAAGGGTGTTCGGGAATGTGACGAGGGCGTGAATTGTGCCATACGCCTCGACAACACTATGGACTAGTGCGTCCGTCGCGATATTAGAAGTAACCAGCCCCATAGCCTTTCCACCTCCTAGCAGGAGCGGGGATTATGCACTATCTGTGAGCTAATTCCCCAATTGCGAAGATTCCTCAGACCTTCGACGATTTGCTGTACTAGCTGGTTGACGTGCGCTTCGTCCGAATCAGCCACCACGACGTTGGCGCCGAGTTGGCCGAGGACCGTAGCGTAGGCACGCCCGAGGGCCGTCATCGCACCGGTTACGATAACAGTTTGCCCATCGAAGCGAATATCTTCTTCTTGAGGTGAAACGTGCGCTGCAAAATTCGGAGCCACGCTAGCCCAACTGTTTCGGATCTGTGCGAACGCGGAACCCACGATGAGATATCTGTCTACCTTTTTCACGAAGTCGACTTACAGCAAAGGGGGAAAGAGGCTCCCCGGCACGAAACTGGAGCCCCTTGGGCCTGGTCGATCTGACCTCGGCCATCCATCCTGAAAAGTTCTCGAACAACGAGCCGGTCACATCAGGGCCCAGTTTCTCATGCGTGAGAGCCAATACGAGCGGTGGTATGACGTGAGGCTGCGCATAGTCAAGACGGTGTTACCATGATGGCAGACCGAAGGTGCTAACCGGCATCGTTCGAAGTACATCCTCGGACACAAAGTCCCGGGACATCGCTGACTCTGAGGCCTTCCCTTTGCTGTTAAATACGAGGCAGTTTGCATAATGAATGACATACCGGCGCAATGGCGTTGACCTTAATGTTGAATTCTTTGCCCTCTTCAGCACTGGTCTTCGTAAACGCAATAACCCCGGATTTAGCGGCGCTGTACCCGCAATCTGGCGGAAAGCCTGGTCACCCTACGTGAGCACGCGAGGACAATGCTGACTCGACTCGTGCACACCATACAAGCCGGCCGCGCTGGTAGTGTTGACAATGCGGCCGAATTTCTGGTCGCGGAAGATAGGCCATGCGGCCTGAGTGCATGAGATGGTGCCCTTGAGGTTGACGTTGACAAGCCCATCCCACTGCCTGTCAGTGAATTGCTCCAGACTGCGGGAGCGTTGAAAATCCGGAGGTGAGACAGTGTGGCATCACGTACTCAGAGAAACTGGAACGAAGATGAGCATCGCAATCCATAAAATGTGAGGGATGGAATGTACACGATGATTCCCGCATTGTTGATAAGAATGTGCAGTCCACCGAAAGCTTCAAGCGCTGTGCGAACCACGGCAGCGCCATCGGTGACAGAGTGCGAGTCCGCGACAGCTTTTCCCCCAGCTGTTTCCCCTTAAGCACGCACTCGCAGACGGGAAAGGAGACAGCACACACCAGCGATGATCTCCTGGACGACTCGCGCCGCGGCTTCGCCGTTCAAGTCGTTGACCACGACGTTCGCGCCTCGCTCCCCATACGCAAGGGCATGGCTGAGAACGAGAGAGACTCGTCAGCTCGGGGCGCAAAAGCCGCAGGGAGTGGCACGCACGCTCGCCCAATGCTGCCTCCAGCCCCAGTAACGATGACGGTCTGGCCGTCGAAGGAGAGAGCCATGCCAGCGATCCTCGCTGATCGGCGCCAGGATGCCTGGGTATTTAATATGCAGAGTATGGAACTGCGCAGGGCATAGAAGCAGCGTCACGCGCAGCCGCTGGTTGGTCATCTGGATAAGATAGGTCGAATCGCCCGGTGGAAAGCTATGTCGGAATGGTGCAAGCGCCGCGTCGCCGGCCAGGAGCGCGCAAGCGAACGCCCGGCCAGAGTCAATATACGCTTTCTCTCCGAAACAAGGACGCCCGACATGCTGAACCAGGCCGTGGGCGGCTCAACGAGCGGCAATGCTTGTACGCATCTGGTCGAGATCCGGGTCTTCTTGCTTCTCGGTCACAGGTTCTCCGTACCGTGTCGGGATGAACTTCCTCGCGTCCAGAGTGCCAGTCAAGGAGAATTGGCCTCGCAACTTGAACGCAAAATGCAGGAATCCGATACCGTATGCGTGAGATTGCGTGGGTGGCAGCATGCAAAGGAGACATTATGTGGACGTGGACAGGCAAGGAAACTAAACACATACAGAAGGGTTAAAGCATCCGTGTCGTGGCGCCGTAAGTAATAGTCGGCGCGTATTTCAGGTCAGGGCGACGCGACGGCGATAGCCATCCGGCCCTCACTGCTGCTTGCTGAACGAGATCGTCCGCGGCAAGCCCAGTCCGCTCCCGCCGACGCTCTCCGTGCGCGAGGTCGTCCGGGGGAGCCCCAGACCGCTCCCGCCGCGCAGGCTGTCCGTCCGCGGCATACCCAGTCCGCTCCCTCCGCGCAGGCTCTCCGTCCGCGGCAGCCCGAGCCCGCTGCGACCTATGCTTTCCGTCCTGGGCAGGCCGAGCCCGCTCCCGCCCAGGCTCTCCGCGCGTGTATGCCGCGCCCCGTTCCCATTCCCGTTTCCGTTCCCGTTTCCGTTCGAAGTTGGGCTGTTCGGGCTCGTCGGCGTCTCGCGGTCGTGGCTCGTGTCGTCCTGGACGGCGAACCGGATCGACCGCGCGGGCGACACCTCGCGCGGGCGCGCCACCGAGAGTCGGTCGGGCACGGCGCTCGCGCGCCCGCGCTCCATCCGCGGCGCCGTCGCCTGCCCGCCGCTGCCCCGCCGGCGCGCCGCGGGCGGCGCGCGGATCGTCACGCTGGGCCCGCTGCCGCTCGCGGACACCGACCCGCGCCGCGCGGGCTTCTTGCCGCTGCGGCTCACGCGGCGCTGCTGCAGCGCGGCCCTCTTGCCGGGGCTCGCGCCGGCGCCGGGCTCGTCCGCCCACTCGTCCTCGTCGCCGGTCTGCTCCTCCTCGACCTCGCCCTCGAGGCTGGGCTTCTTCGCCGTGCGCCGCGAGCTCGCGCTGCTGTCGCGGTGGATGAGGTGCGCGAGCTTGTGCTCGACGGTGTGCCCGAGGCTCTCGATGTGCTGCTGGACCTCGTGCGCGACGCGCTCCGGGCTGCCTGCGAACCGCTCGACATCGCGTTCCAGCCGGAGCCGCTCCTCGCTCGCGAAGTGGTTGCGCAGCACCTCGACCTCGACCTCGCCCGCGTCCTCCGCCGCGCGCCGCTCGACGACGAGATGCGGGCCCTCGCGCCACTCGCTGGTGACCTCCTCGCCGGCCCGTGGGTCCTTCGCGCGCGGCACGGCACCCTCGGCGTGCGCATCCTCCGGTTCCGGCTCCGCGTCGCCGTCGTCGTCGTCCAGCGCGGTCGGGATCGCGCGCGCGCGCCGCTCGCGCTCGATTTCCGAATCTTGCAACTTCTCCGTCGTGCGCACGCTCGCCGTCGCGCTGCCGCTCTTGTCCTCCGGCTCGCCCACCACCGGCGCGTCGCGGTTGACGACGATCTCCTCCGGCCGGCTGGCGTGGCGCATGCCGTGCGCCCAGTCCGGCGTCTCCTTGCTGTGGTGTCTCGACCACGTCCGGCGCACCGAGTGCACGCGCCGGCCGAGCGAGAAGAACGGGATGCTCAGGCCGTCTAGAAAACCGCAACACCCGCACAACATTAGCGAATAGAGAATGGGGACGGGGGTGGAGGGGAGCGCGAGTTAAATAGCGAGGGAGAGGACACGCACGGACGGCGATGGAGCAGAGCACCATGAACGCGACGATGGGCTGGATACTGGCCGCGAGAATTTCGGCCTGGTCGAGCGGCCCCTCCTCCGGCACCTCAGGCAGCTCCTTGGCCGCGAGGGTCGAGATGAAGACCGCGCCTAACAACAGCAGGTACCGTCAGCGGCAGCAGCGACCCTGGCGCAGGCGCACCACGCACCGACGCCCATGGGCCCGAAGTGGCCCGCAAAGATCGCCTCGCGAATCGTCTTAATGTCGGGAATCCACCTGCAGGGCATCCATCGATTTGTCGGTGGTTCATGCAGGAGCAAGGGGGGCTCACCTGTACAGCGCCAGGATGATCGGGAGACGCCGCAGGAGCAGCACGAGGATGCCGATGACGACGAGTCGCCAGGGCGTGAGGGTCAGCTCGTGGTTAGTAAACGTCTCGAAGGGCATCCAGGCGCCGATGTAGATGAACGTGGCGACGTTGAATATCTGCGTTGTAAAGGCCATAAAGCGGCGGCGGCTCAACTGGAGTGGGCTGGGACTTACGAGATCGATGACGGACGAGAACACTGCCGCCTCTGTCTGCCGGTTGAAGAATCCGTCCCATGCGAACGCCGCACCGGACGCGAACGCCGCGAGCAGGTCGTCCGAGCCGATGAGCGTGGTTACGCCGTTCGAGAACATAGCCAAGCTGACGTATTGGGCGACATACCTGAAAAGGGAAACCGAGTTAACAAAAATAGGAAACGACGCAGATCGCACAAAGCGCAGGGGCAATGGAAGTGCGGGGTGCAGGGGCAGGGCAGCGAGCAAACAGAAACAGTGATACGCACGACTGCCGGTCGATGAGCTCCTTGCGCTCGCAGAACTTCATGAGGTGGCGGAACAGATAGCCGATAAGGGCGCCCAGCACGCAGCTGAGCACGATCTCGTCTGGGAACCGCGTATGAGCCTTGGGTAGCAACGTGCGTCGCGCTGGACGGCCAGCAAACAGCCACCGCCAGCGCGGCCCACGGCGCGACGGCCTAGACTGGCGGCCCTCCCGCGCGCAAAGGACTCACAAAGCCAGGTGATGAGGAACCAATCCTGCACGGCGTGCTTCGTGCTCGACTCCATCGTCAGGTAAATGGCGATGAAGAGGAATGGGAACGCGGCGCCGTCGTTGCAACCGGACTCGGCTGCCAGTAGGTGCCGCAAATGCGCCGGGACATGCTTGTCGGCATACTTGCCACCGACGACAGCTGCTGCCAAAATGGGGTCCGTTGGCGTCAGACAGGCTGCCACTGCCAGGGACGACTTGAAGCTGAGCGCAGGAATGAAGGCGTAGATGAGGCCTGGCAGCGCGGGGGGCGAGTTTCAGCTCCATAATTCGGACAGGAGTCGGCGCGAGCACATACCCGCAGAGACAAACCAGCCCTGAATACGAATGAGCGGGTCAGGCGTGTAGAGAAAGGTGTGTAGAACGCACCCAGGTCATGACGGGCACGAGGAGGAAGAATATGGACTTCCAGTGCTTTGCCATGTACGCTTTGGGCAGTTCGACGCCAATCGCAAAAACGCCGATTGCGAGAACGACGCGGGTGACTTCGAGGGTGATTTCGTTGACGACATCCTCGTTCCCAGACGCCCAATGACGCGGGTTGAAGATGTTGGCGCCGTTCGGACCTGTGTGAATACAGTTTCGTCAAGACAACCGTAATGATGATTCCCCGAAGTGGGAAAGGACATGCCGACGACTACGCCGAAGAGAAAGGCCAGGCAGGCTTCGCCGATGTAGAGCTGTGTGGGAACGAATGAGCGGAGTGTCCTTGGCGACTTGGCGCCACGGTGCCGCGACGGCGCCGCACCTTTTCTCTTATAAAGAGCGAGAACATCCCAAACTGGAGGCCGTAAGCTCCCTCTTCCCGTGATACCGACTGCCCGTAACACGCACCAGGACGGTGAAGCCGCCGAGGACGGTGTAGGCGACATGCGGCGCGTTGATGTCGAGCTGCGTGTGGCGTGAGACCGTGCGGACGCAGCGCGGCCTGGCGACGCACTGGGTTGAAGCCCATCGTTGGCGGCGAGCTGCGTTCTACCGGGCCTGCGTTGACTGGCTGCGGGAGGTGGTGGTAGGAAGATAAGCCTGGCGGCCGGGATTCGAATTCGCCAAATCCTAATTCTGCCTTTGACCGCGTCCGTCGCACGCCTCCCGGGCCCACGCGAAATCTGGCGTCTCAGGCGTCTGTTTCGGGCTCTCAACCCAACAAAGTCGCCATCGCACCTGACCCGCGCCCAATGGCTGCCAAACGCGGCGCGACGGGCGACGGAGGGCGCGTATGAGGTAAATCCCGTCTACGTACTGGACGCGGACGCCATCTCGCATAACCATCACGCGCCTTGGCTGCTTCGCGGGACCTGGATGCTGTCTCAAAGCCCCCCGCCGCCGCCGTCGTCGTCGCTGCCGGGCCGTGCGCGTCGGACGCGATGACGACGGGGTGGCGCCGCGGGCTTGGCGTCGGGTTCTCAGGTGGCTTCAGCGCTTCTGCACACCGCTGCCGGGACACCTTCCGTTCGGTCTTGCATGCCGAGCGATCCTTTGCATCAACACCAGGCACCCTCCCAGCACCATCCACCATCCACGCCTGCGTCCTGCCACTCTAGTCTGGTCTCTCTGTGCTCTGAACTGCTTTGGGATGGCACGCCAGGCCCCGCCGACACGCGTTCGACATGCTCGTGTGCCCACTAGTGCCGCCCTGCCCGCCCCGCCCCGCGCCGCTCATCTCTGTTGAGTCAGCGGACCCCAGAACGCGACAGCTGTATCACTGCTGCATGATCTTGATAAGCAACGTCCGCTGCGCCAGCGTCGGCCGAGTGCGGAACCACAGGTTCTCTCTGTAGTTCGATGACTGTACCCAGCGCTGCGAACTCTGCATCTGGAGCTTCGACAGCGTCCCTGATACGTAGGAAGCCCGGGCGTTCGTCCAAGATGAAAAAGGGGCTCCGTCCGGGTCTACAGGTCCAGTGCGTGTCGAGGTCCCCATCGCCCTGACCCTTCATTGATCGAGGCGCCGACTCGATGACAAGCACAGCTGGGAATCACATGCACGTCGCAGCATGTTCACCATTCGGGAACGACTGTACATCGCACGTTGTAGCCAAGTCAAACGCTTATCTCCTGCGGCTGCAGCGCGGCCGAGAACGACGCACCCGCGCCAGAGCTCGTGGCCTCCATGGGTTCTCTCCTACAACAACCCGGTTCCTCGCCATAGTGGCTAACTTCCCTATTAGACGCGCCCATTCGAGATAAGCGGATCGGCGCGTGCAGCCGTCTGTGCATATGCAAAACCAAGCACCAAACTGAATGCGATGGCACGACCCCGATTGCAGGGTCGTGGTCTGAATGGGTGACGCCCTGGGGTACGAATCGGTACTATGCCCAGGGCTGGGAAACATTGTACATAGCCATCTGCTATTGCTGCAGTCTAAAAATAAACCTGTTGCAACCTGCCTGCACTGACGGCATACCGGGAAGTCAAGAGTGACCCCCTGAAGCCTTTGAGCCAATTGCTCCGATGCTCGGCGCGTTTGTGGAGGCGAATCGTCTCTGGCTCGTTTGCATCGGCCGCAACTTTGCCAAGACGGTTCGGAAGGTGTATCCCGTGCAGTTCTACGAGGTGTGCCCTTGATGCGACGCCGCCGTTACCGTCTTTGCTGAACGCCGTGAATAGTAGCTGAAGGGCGCCGAGCATCTGACCGCCCTTGCAGTGCCTTATGTCGACAATCTATCAATGCCTGTCCCTTCATACTGTCGACTCCTTTGAGTTTCGTGACTCGGACTGGGTGTATAAAAATCTTGTATAAGAGGTTGCAGAGGACAGTACAACTGTCCAGGATTTATGCCATCCTTCGAATGGTCTGAACACTGGAAAATCATCAGGTACAGAGCCCGGTCAGATAACTCAACATTCTTATAGGACGGTCCGACGGAAACGGCGGCGTCACTGGAGTGGGATCGGCACAGTAGGGTGAACGAGAAAAGCAACTCGCCGTGACCTATGCGAGCGATTTGCGGGCGCCGACTGTGAGGAGGGGAAGGCCTTGGAGTCATGTCTACAGTGGGTCTCGATATAGCAGGCCCAGGCTGGACGACGATCGAGCGCGCAAGCCCGGGTTGGGGATCTGCAGTGGCTGTTTTGTGAATTCGGCGAGTAGCGCTATAATCCGGGCCCTAGATCGCATCCATGCATCGGTCCCAGGTCTGCGAACGTGCGCGGATGGCTGAAGGATCTCGGAGCGCCTGATAGTCGAGGGTCCGCTGATAAGAGAGTGGATATGCACCTCGATAGCAGATAGAGGAAAGCCTTACGAGTCTAGAGATCGTCAACCGCCCAGAGTGTCGGGTGCGAGTGGCAGAGAACAGCGAGGCGCGGCGAAAGAGCGGCGAGAATAGACGAAGAGCATATCAAAGGGGCCTCCAAGGCTCCAGGCTGAGCGATATCGACCTATGGTGCCGTCCGAGCCTCCGTTCAAGATAGATGCAGAGCCATGATTTGTTGCTTTTGAGTCGGTGATCATGGGCCCGGACACAGACACGAAGCTCTGACACAAAAGCCACGACAGTCGGTAGAAATGCGCGCATAGAAGGATTCTGGACGTGGCCAGGCTCTGCGAGTAGTATACTGAACAGCGCCGGACGTGGTGGGAGGAGGAAGAGTTGCGTTCGGTCGTCTCCGGCAAACCTTATCGCTCCTTCTCCCGGTAGGGTCCTATACAGTCGACTCTGTGATAACCCATACTCGGCGAAAACCCATAGGGTCCGATCTTTTCCATTCGGCCGTTACCAAGCTAAAGTGCTCTCTGATAACCCATAATCTATCATAACCCATAGCTGCAAGGCCTCGACAGCTATGGGTTATCTCAGAGTCGACTATACATCCCACAATTTCGCTTTTGAACTCGTACTTCATAAAGCTCAGCTTATCTTGGCAACATCCTGGTTACCCCACTCGGTCCTGAGGAACGCGCGAGGAATGCAATTTACAATGCCTGGCAGCAAACTCTGCTCGGTTGCCCCTGTTGGAACCGGCGCCTAACTGCCCGTGCATGTACCTGGATACCTTCCCATTACGGTCTGCAGTCCCAGGATACTGCGGGGGACATCATCGACATCAGTCATGCTCGTCGGCGGGCCGAAGGAATCGCTCGCGGGCAGGGTTTCATCAGCCTGCGCATCTCCACCGTGCTTCGCGTTCCACGACGGAAGTCCTCGGAGCCCTGGACCGGCTTGACCTCCTCCTACCATGGCCACGCAGCTCTCGTTCAAGGGACAGACAGTCATTGTCACGGGCGCCGGCGGCGGCATCGGCGGCGCGTGCGTCTACGTTTCCACGCGAGACGGAGTGTTGCTCAACCTGGCTTAGATACGCGCGCGCCTACGCGGAGCGCGGCGCGAACGTCGTGGTGAACGACATGAACGCGGACGCGGCAGACAAGGTCGTCGCCGATATCACTGCAGGTGAACACGCTCTGCCCGAGTATGTGCCAAGTTCGCGGCGGCTGATGCGCCTCCCCCAAGCCGGCGGACGGGCCGTGGCCAACACGTCGTCCGTCCTGAATGGCTCTGCGATCATCAAGAGCGCGCTGGACGCCTTCGGGAGGGTGGACGTCCTCGTGAACAACGCGGGAACCGTCTAGTGCGCACCCAGGACTGACGTGCACCCGACCCGCTGACCGTCCAACGCGAAATAGCATTAGCAAGTACGTGCCTTGCCGCCTGCGATTGCATGAAGCGTGACAGCACGCAGCCTGGAGGACTACCCGGCCGAGAAATGGCACAGCGTCGTCGACACGCACATCCTGGGCACCGTGTCCTGCACGCAGGCCGTTTGGCCGATCTTCTGCGCGCAGGGCTACGGCCGCATCGTAAGCACGACGTCCTGCTGGGCGCTCTTCGGTGAGCATGTCCCACGCACAACTCAGGCGGGAGTGCCTTGACGCGCACAAGGGTACCACGACGAGAGCGCGTACAGCGCGGCGAAGGCGGGCATCATCCCACTCACGAAGGCCATCGCGCTGGAAGGCGCGCCGTACGGGATCAAGGCGAACGCCATCGCGCCGGTCAGTTCAGGCCCCCGTCCGACTCCCCCAGGCTGAATTTGATCCGTCCGGGGCAGGTCTCCGCGTCCGGGATGACCAATCCGGTCCTCCCGCAAGAAATATTGCGAGGCATCAGCGTGCGTCCCGCGAAGCGCGCACTGTGAGCGACTCGGCTGCTGATCGTGGTCCCTGATAGCCCGACTTCATCGCGCCACTCGTGCTCGCGCTGACGCATCGCGACGACGGCCTGGACGTGACTGGTCGGATCTTCGAGGTCGCCGCGGGGTGGGTCGCGGAGGTCACGTCTGTGCCCACCGCCGGTATAACATTGTCGGCGGAGAGTGTTCTTGACGTACCAGCTGTGTGCCGTTCGCTGTGCGAGCGAGCGGATGGACTAACTCACCTCGTCTATCAGGTCCGTGCCCGATGGAACGACATCGCTCCCGATTTCGCGGCACAAGACACCGCGTCTCAAGACGACTCACAAGCGGGGCTCACTGTGATTGTGACGAACGCCGCGTCGGCGCAAGGACGTGCACATGTGCAAGCCCTCGCAAAGCTCGGGTTCAATGTCGTAGCCATAGACTCGGAAGCAAACCTCGATGCCCTCCAGCAACTAGCTAGGGACATAGCCGAAGGTCCGCACGAGTTGCGGGCAATTAGCCTGGCTATCTATTGACAAATATCTTTCAGCTGGCGGCAGGGTGGTTGCAACGACCAGAACTGGGGAGGAAGCCGTGGAAGCGGCGCTGGATGGCTTCGGTGGCGTCCATGCCGTCGTCGCAGGCTCTACGTTCTCTCCCGCGGGGACGCTCGTGCAAATCTCTGCTCGGAAATGGAATGATGCTCTGACAGCCCATCTGCGGTGAGCCTAAAGATGCCGCCCGGAATATAGAACATTCCCTCAACCGCGATGGCGTAGGTCAACATACGAGCTCGTCAGAGCCTGCTGGCCGATCTTCAAGGCCCAGAGGTTCGGCCGCATCGTGTCGACTGCGTCGACGGCGGGCGTCGGTGAGCCTTCATCGGGAGTGCTCACGCAGCCAGATAACTGACAAAGCGTGATAGACGGTCATGAACGCAAAATACCGGTAAGTAGGAGAACCCGCAAGCTCTCACGGCGCAGGGTCTCTGACTTCCTGCAGTTTTCCGTCGCCAACGGTGCGCTCATGGGCTTCACGCGCGCGCTGGCGCTCGAGGGCAAGCCTCACGGCATCTACGCGAACATCGTGGCCCCGTCCGCCGGCAAGACCGTCGACCCTGCGGCCGTCGCAGTTGTCGCGGGCTTGCTCACCAGCCCAGGTACGCTCCTGCCCTCTCAGAGGCTGCTTCTGACGCCGTCCAGACGTGGGAGAGACGAACGGTGCGTTGGTGGAGGTCGGCGAGGGCTGGGCCGGCCAGCGACGCTGGCGACGTTCGGGCGGACATTCCTTCCGCCACGACCAGCGCCTCACGCCTGAGGCGATCATCGAGAAGTCGGGCATCATTACGGACTTCGGTAAGTCCTGTAGTTAAATCTCTCTCTCTCGGAGGGCGTGACTGACCGGGATGGCAGAGGACGGTCGGGCGAAATTTGTTTCGCTCTTCGATCACACGCTGGAAACGGTGAGCTGGCGGTCGCCTTGTGTAATCTCATAGCCATGCTAACCTCATTATAGATGATGGCAAACTACAACAACACAGGGGACTCAGAGTCGGCGCAGGTGTAAATTTAGTACCATCACATGCTTGGGTACATATGTACTTCTGAACTTTGAACGATCTGTTTGGTTGGAGATGGCTATTTGGGACGTCTATATATTTCTGGCGCTTCAGGTTGACGCATACTCATTGGGCCCAGAATGCGTGGAACCTCTGAATTCGTTGGTAGGGATCGCGCAGGGGGCAGTGATGCACTTAGACTTACAAAGCGTTGATCATATGTGAGTTGTTTTACTGGGACGGGTGAGACTCTCGCTAGTTATTGACCAAAAGCTTGAAATCAGGACTGCATAGAATGCAAAGGATTGGTATGTCTACCTCCGCATTGAGACTGTACTGCCTAATCCCTTTTCACAAGCGTTAATGGGGTAGTGGTAACCTTGATCGTTGCCACTCATAGCTGACTCGATCAGCCGGGGGTTCGATTCCCCCTTAACGCATGATAGGGCATAGATCCTGTGCCAGCACGGAGGTGCTCGTCACTTTTCCTGAGCGTTTCTCCTCGAAGCCAGGTTGCTGTCAATCTAATTTTTGCTTTCCGATATTGTCCTCCGTTTGTCGTCAATTATACGAATATCTGGGTTTTGCTCTCAATGACCCTGGAAGCTTGTCATTCAGCGGGCTGTTTTCGAACCTCGGTGCTTCCCGCCGCTCCAGCCTTTCGTTCCGCTACCGCCACCATGCTCGCGCGCAGACAGCTGTTACGGCTCGCACGAACGCGTCTCTCGACGCGGCAATACTCGATGCCACCCCCGCCGGCGGCATCTCCACCCTCGTCTCAGCATGCGCCGGAAAACGCGTCCAATGCTTCGAGTAGCAGCACAACGCACTTTGGATTCCGCGAGGTGCCTACTGACTCGAAGGAGTCCATGGGTGCGTTGTATCCCTTAGTCCCATTTCAACAATTTCTTACATATATATGCACGCAGTGAAGGAAGTGTTCAGCTCCGTCGCGTCGTCGTACGACCTGATGAACGACGCGATGTCGCTGGGCGTGCACCGGCTGTGGAAGGACGCGTTCGTCGGCCAGCTCAACCCCGGGCGCACGCCGGGCATGCGCTGCGTCGACGTCGCGGGCGGGACGTGCGACATCGCGCTGCGCATCCTCGACCACGCGCGCGAGCGGCACGCCGAGCGCGCGCTGCGCGTCGACGTCGTCGACATCAACCCCGACATGCTCGCCGAGGGCGCGAAGCGCGTCGCCAAGACCATGTACCACAACAGTGCGTCCGCCCGTGCGTCGCCCTGGCGCGGCTGGCTGATTGGGTGGCAGCGCCGCAGATCTCGTTCCATGAAGGTAACGCGCAGGACATGAAGGCGTTCGAGGACAACTCGTACGACCTGTACACGATCGCGTTCGGCATCCGCAACTGCACGGACGTCCCCGCGGTGCTGCGCGAGGCGTACCGCGTGCTGAAGCCCGGCGGCACGTTCGCATGTCTCGAGTTTAGCAAGGTCACGCACCCGCTTTTTGCGCAGTACGTCGGCCCCGCGACCCTCGCACTAGGATCCTATCCCTTCTGACGCTTCACACAGGGTCTACGATTCGTATTCGTTCAGCGTCCTGCCTTTGCTCGGTACGATACTGGCCGGCGACCGCGAATCGTACCAATATCTCGTCGAGTCCATACGACAATTTCCCCCGCAAGAGGAGTTTGCAGCCATGATACAAGAAGCCGGCTTCAAGACTGGCGGCCTGTGGGAGGGCCGGCGCGGCGCGTGGACGGACCTATGGGGCGGGATTGCGAGCGTCCATACGGGCGTCAAGTTGTAATCATCAACGTGCGACAACCTGAAGATATAGATATAGATATAGAGGATATAATACCACTGCTCCGCGATACCTAGACACCTATATGGAAGGACAAAAAGCTCATATTGGCAGTCTGGGCACGCCGGGGACGGCTCAGGCTCGGGCTCAGGTATACCACGGGCGCAGGTACACCACGTGCATCCCAGTGGCCAGGGCCGCGCTAGTTCAGACCAGCACGATCTGTGAGTAATTGTGAGACCGTTGTCTTGTCTTCGAAGTCAGTCGCAACATCGAGTCGGTCTGATCTCGCCGGTTAGTACTTCATACCTATTACTGTCTCACTTCTTGTGACTCTCTAGTGACTTTGACCTCTTAATATTATACACTTCTGCGAGTTGTACCGGGGTCGAACCACTGGCCACGCCTCAGAGCAGATACTGGGAGGATTTCAACCCGCTGCCCCACAGTACCGTTAAATACTAAATCGCACACGTCCTTCATATGGCTCTCAGAATTTATTGCAGCTCTCACGTTAATATACGATCAACTCTCATACTCACGAGTTTGGGTTCCTCGGATCGTCGTCACGGTGCCATCTTGGTGCCATCCGACGCGACGCGTCGGGGCCAATTGAACTTTTCCTGATCTTCACGCCGGTGGCTGCTTTACCACAGCGCACGCGCCATGACCGCAACGCAGGCGCACCACCACCGCTCGACGCTCAAGCAGGTGCGCGCCGTGCTACGCCGCCCCGCCTCCCGTGCGTGCTGAGCATCCGTGCAGCAAAATAAAGCGTTCAAATCGCGGCATGCGACCAAGTCGTCTCTCAAGGAGGCCGCAAAGGGTGCGTCCTTCTCGGTTCATATGAGCCCGTCTCATACCCTTGCAGGCCGCGTGACGCGCCAGTCGCCCAAGACGACGGCGACGCAGGCGAGCGCCGCGCAGCTGCGCGCGAACCGGCGCAACGCGGCGAAGCAGGCGCAGACGAAAAAGCGGCAGAGCCTCGTCTCGGCGATGCGCCTCTTCAGCGGCGCGGACGGCACGCCGCGCGTCGTCGCTGTCGTGCCGCTCTGCGCGGACGTCGGCGCGCAGGCCGCGGTCAAGGCGCTCGCCGCTGCGCTCGACGTCGATGCGTCCGACTGCCCGGCCGAGGGCTCCTGGAGACTCAGGTTCGTCTTACTTTCCTTATGTCTGGGAGCTTCGCCGTGCTTGGGCCCAGTCCACTCTCGTTTGAAAGCCACGTCTTCTCGGCTTGCGTTGGATGCGGAAACAGCTCGGACGGTAGTTTCGACCCGCTCCTTCTCATACTCAGTTGGCACGCATCGAAATTGCAACGTGAAGCATTGAAACTGCCCACGGTCCAAGGATTCAATGTGGGAAGAGGGGCTGACTTCCATGACGTTCGAAGACTACTATCTTCAGCCCCAGGGCTGGGAATCGTAGTCGTCGAAAATCTGGACCTACCACCCTCGCTCTCCGAACGGTCTCCCTCCCGAGGCGTACCGATTCTGACATGACCCTGCAGAGCCGAGCGTTTCAAAACCTCCATTCAGTTTGTCCTGCTGCCCTATGGCAAGCTCTACAATACGCTGGACGCGGCCAAGGCGGCGGACTACACGCTGCTCGTCCTCTCGCCGACCACCGAGGTGGAGGAGTGGGGTGACACGCTCCTGCGCTGCCTGCAGGCGCAGGGGCTGCCGGAGGTCGTGACGGTCGTCGGACCAGAACACGCCGTCGACGCGAAGGCGAAGGCGGGCATCCTGAAGTCGCTCCTGAGCTTCGTGCAGTACTTCGTGCCCGCGCAGAGCCGCGTCTTCGCGCTCGACGCGCCGGCGGACGCGACGAGCGCGCTGCGCGCGCTGTGCGAGGGCCTGCCGGCGGACGTGCGCTGGCGCGAGGGCCGCGGCTGGCTGCTCGCAGACGCCGTGCGCTGGGAGGACGGCGTGCTGCGCGTCACGGGCACCGTGCGCGGCGCGGGCCTCTCTGCGAACCGCCTCGTGCACCTGCCTGGCTTCGGCGACTATCAAATATCTAAAGTGAGTGGCGTTGCGCCTCCCTTTTGGACGTGCTGCGTCTATCTCTTCACGCCCATCAGTCCTTCAGCCTTGATTGCAGCGTGCTGACAGGCATGTTAATCTGTAGATTCTCTCGGCCCCTTTGCCGCGAGGCGGCAAAGGCGCTGCGATGGACGTCGAGCCCACCGTGCTGGCAGAGCGCGTGAACGACGACGCAGATTCGCTCATCTCGACCAACGAGCCCGACACGATGGCCAACGAGCAGACTTGGCCCACAGAAGAGGAAATGCGCGACGCGGGCAGCACCGCCAACGGCGACGCGGGCATCCCAGACGCGAAGGCCGGCACGACGCCGCGCCGCATAAAACGGGTGCCGAAGGGCACGAGCGAGTACCAGGCGGCGTGGATCCTCGACGACGACGAGGGGGACGACGACGACGAAAGCGACCGCGAGGGAGGAGACGACGAGATGCAGGAGGACGGGGACGACGAGGAGATGGAGGACCTCGTGCCCGAGCCCGAGACCGAGGCGGACCTCGCGTCGCAGCGTGGCGTGCATTTCGAAGATCTGCCCATGGACGAGGAGAAGCAACAGTGCGTGCGCATCTGCTGTGCCTGCATCTCGCCTGACGTCACGATCCCCGCCGCCGTCAAGATTGGACTCGTGGCGGCGCCGCGCGCGCGCGAAGGAGGAGGAGGAGGACCTGCAGTTCCCCGACGAGATCGACACGCCGCAGGACGTGCCCGCGCGCACGCGCTTCCAGCGGTACCGCGGCCTGCGCTCGTTCCGCACGAGCCCGTGGGACCCGTACGAGAACCTGCCGCTCGACTACGCGCGCATCTTCCAGTTCGAGGACTTCAAGCGCACCGAGCGCGCCATCATGCGCCGCGCGGACGATGACGCGGGCCTGGTGCAGGTGCGCTGCGTTTGCCACACATCACACGTGTGTGCGTGTGTGCTGATAGAATTTGGGGTTCGCCAGGCTGGAGCGCGGGTCGAGGTGTTCGTCGAGAACGTGCCGCGCGAGGCCGCGGACGCGCACGACCCCGCGCGCCCGTTCGTGCTGTTCGGCCTCTTCAGGCACGAGCACAAGATGACCGTCCTCAATTTCACGGTGCAGCGCAACACCGAGTACGCCGGGACGGTGCGCTCCAAGGTGCGTGTGAGCGCATCCCTGCCCCTATCCACGGTGTCCATACGGACGCCAGCTGCGGATGACTTGGTGGACAAGTCAAACTGATCCAACGTCTTCTTCGCAGGACCCGCTCGTCCTCTGCGTCGGCCCTCGCCGGTTCGCGGTGAACCCGATCTTCAGCCAGCACACGCGCGGCGGAGGAAAAGGCGTGAACAACGTACACAAGTTCGAGCGCTTCCTCCGTGCGGGCGCGACCACTGTGGCGACGGTCTTTGCGCCCGTCGTGTTTGGGCACCAGCCGTGTGTTCTTCTGCAAGAAACGGCCGATCTGGAAGGTGCGCGTGGTTATCGTGGGAATTAGATTGGAAGAGCGCTGAGTTCTTTGGTGCCGCCACAGCGCCCCGATTGGTGGCGACGGGCTCGTTCCTCCACTCGGACCCGACGCGCATTGTTGCGAAGCGGGCGGTGCTGACCGGGCATCCGTACAAGGTCCACAAGAAGACCGCGACTATCCGCTACATGTTCTTCAATCCCGGTGCGCGCGTTCATTTCCCCCACACCGCCGATCATGCCATACTGATGTGGAATTGCTCGCCCTTATCACCCACCCTTCTTTTGGTTTTGGGTGTGCAGAGGACGTAATGTACTACAAGCCGATCCAGCTGCACACCAAGTACGGGCGGGTCGGCCACATCCGCGAGTCGCTCGGTACGCACGGGTACTTCAAGGCGCACTTCGACCAGCCCATCAACCAAATGGACACGGTGTGTATGTCGCTGTACAAGCGCGTTTTCCCCAAGTGGGCCAAGCTGTGGCGCCCCGGCGCAACCGGCGTGGGCGATGCCATGCAGGAGTGACCCAGACGCCCTGTACACAGTCGGTGAATAGTGACACGTGTGATGTTGGGATGCTTGAGGCTGATGTGGACCGTTGGCTCGCTGCCCGTCGAAGGAGTGGGACAAGGGGTGGCACGGCAGGGCGTGATCGTTTGATGGTCCAGCTTGAGCCTTTTGTGTTGCGCGTGGCCATCCCTCGTCGAAGGCGCGCGCGCCGATGTAATCAAAAGATGGCGCTGTATCAGGCCCGTCATGTGCACGGATAATCTCTGGGGCACGCCGACTCAATTGCACGGCTTGTTTAAAGTAATCGCCGCGTGCGCGGCCGTGGAGATCTTCCCCCTCTTCGTTCTGTACCCTTTCTTTCCCAATGGCAAAGCGCGTCGCCGTCGTGGGTAGCGGTTGTGCCGGTCTCGCCGCGACCTGGGTACGCCCGCCTCGTCGCCGTCTGCGTGTTTCTCAGCTCATATCCGCGGAACAGCTCCTCAACGAGCACAGCGACTGCGAGGTCCATTTGTACGAGGCCGACGACAGGCCCGGCGGACACGCCAACACCGTCGAGTTCGTGCCGCCCAAGGCGTCCGGGTACACCGCGCGCGTTCCCGTGGACACGTGCGTCTCTCCGTCGTCGCCGCGGCGCGCGTCGCTGACCGGCCTGCAGTGGCTTCGTGCGTTGTGCAGGAACTCTAAACAGCCAGCGTGTGTTGATGATGGCCGGCGTCTGGGGCTATGCAGATCGTCTGCAACCCGGCGACGTACCCTAACTTCCTGCGCTTCCTGGCGCTCAAGGGCGTCGAGACCGCGGAGACGGAGATGACGTTCTCCGTGTCGCGCGACAAGGGCGCGTTCGAGTGGGCGGGGACGCCGAACCCGGCGACCGTGTTCTGCCAGCCGCGCAACCTGCTCCGCCCCGACATGTGGCGGATGATATGGGACATCCTGCGCTTCAACGCCTGCGTGCTCGAGGTGCTCGAGCCCGGCAACGTGGACGGCGAGCTCAGCATCGGCGACTACCTCGACAAATACGGCTACTCTTCCGCGTTTCGCGACGACTATCTCCTGGTGCGTTGCTGGAACTTGCCGCGCATATACCACCCGTGTTCATTTCGGCCCAGCCGGTCACCAGCGCGGTCTGGTCGACGCCGCCGGAAAAATGCTCGCTTGGCTTCCCGACGCGCACGTTGGTATGACTATGTTGTGATTGACCCCACGATCTGCGCAACCCTGATCAGTTTCAATATTCTTGCAGATCCAGTTTATGGCGAACCACCATCTGCTTCAGCTCGTCGGCAAGCCCCCGTGGCTCACGCTGCCCGGTGGAAGGTGCGGCGCGCTCATCGTGCCATGCCTGTCTGTCGATCGCTGACAAGTTTGTCGCAAAACAGCCACAAATATGTCAAACAGGTTCTTGGGCGCCTCGCGCCACAGTCCCTGCATCTCAGCACCCCTATCGACTCCCTGGACACGGTCTCGAAGCCTGGATCGGTCATTCTTAGAACCGCGGCCGGCGAAGAGCAGGTGTACGATCATGTGGTTCTTGCATGCCACTCGGACACGGCCCTGCGCATCCTCAATAACGGCAAGGGCGTCACCGAGCGCGAGCGCGAGGTCCTCGGCATGATCAGCTGGAACAAGAACGAGGCCGTCCTCCATTCTGACACGGCGGTGCGTTGCCGACTGATAATCTCCTCTCGTTTCATCTGACGACTTGTGGTTTTGTCAAAAAGCTTATGCCTCGGAGCCGCATGGCGTGGGCGTGTTGGAACTATCTCACCGCGTCGGAAAAACGGGAAGATGGCGGCGTGCAAGCAAATGTCAATCAGGTGGCGCTGTGAGTCTTTTGCTATCTGCGGCCTTAATCGTCCTTGACACGATTGGCTTTACACAGGACTTGTAAGCACCATTCTCAGAGCGCGGCGCTCGGGCATCTAAGCTGACATGGCACGATAGACGGCATGAACTCGCTGCAGCACATCGACGAGGCGCGCCACGGCCCCGTGCTCGTCACGCTTAACCCTCCCTTCGAACCGCACCCTGACAAAACTCTGGGGCGGTGGAGTTACGATCATCCCGTGCTTGACGGTGCTGTGAGTCTCGCCGGAGCCCGCTGGCGGGCGGCCTCTCGAAGCTTGTCGGTCCCGCTGCCTTACTGACGGGATCTGTCCAGGCGACAAAAGCGCAGTCGATGCTCGACTCCATCCAAAACAAACGAGGCATCTCGTTCGCGGGTGCCTGGACCCGCTACGGCTTCCACGAGGACGGGTTCACCTCGGGCATGCGCGCCGCGGTGGACTATTGCGGCGCGAAGGCGCCGTTCGAGATCCGCAGCGCGGACCGCAAGCACCAGGCCAACAAGAACCTGGCGCTCTTCTTCCGGATCGTCGAGACGTCCGGCCTCCGCACCGTGGCCGACTTCTTCCTCGTCGTGTGGCTGCGTATCTTCGCACTCGTCTTTTTGGGAAAGTAGATCCTAGGTAGATGATCCTCGCGTTCCTTTCTTGAGAGCAAGTCGATCTTGTTCGTCCACCATCCTTAGACGTCTCTCTCTCCTTTGGGCTCTCCCTTTCCGTTGCGTTCCGCGACTCTGTATTTACTGGCATGTGTATTTCGTCTTGTATACCTTTGCTGCATTCGAGTCTATCTACATATGCTTGAATAGCATCCACTGTGTTGTAGAGAATTCGGACGGATGAACTGCAAGATCATGCACCATAATTGGTGAATGCTGCGCAGTAGCCTAAGTAATCATCCCGATTTGGACGGGCGATTAGGCGCAAGTTCGAGAATTTGAGTAGTGCGGTCGTCCAGTTCCCCTTCAAGTTGTTCGCCAGCCGAGAGTTGCGTGCACGATGCGTTCGACTGAGAGGAACAGAAATGGCGTTCCTCCGCGTCGGAAGTATTATGTCCAGGGACGGAACAGTCCCCTGATCTGGGGAAATGTACGTAAGGGATACCCGCAGGATTATCAAGCAATGCACATGGAGCGCGAGGCGCAGTCTCCGGCGTATAGGTACTCCGCACCTACATGCAACGTCCATGCGGCTCGATAAAGGTCAATGAGATGGAGAAGTCCAGCTGCCAGCTCGTGGCTTGATGCGCGCACAGCCCTGGCCCCGACTTGACTTGCAGTAGTTGTGGAAGACCTCAGTTGGTGAATGATTTATTAGCCTGTGTTTTCGTGACATACGCATTTCTGATGAACTGCGCAATCTGGGAATCGAGGGTGTGCCCAACACGCTCACAACACGGCGACCGATTGTCAGTGGTCAGCGCCGCCAACCAGATTTTGCTGGTGATGGGAATGCTGTCAGCCCAAATGAGCCACATATATCTATCGAGGTCTGGGGCGCCGTGGGCACGCTGCAACGTGTTGTGAAGAGTAGGAAGGAAGTCAATCGGCGGAGTTTTGAAGCGCGACTCATGACGTACGGAAGTAAACCGGCCGTTCGGCGTACCGTTCTTCTGGTTCCGCACGGTGATTTGATAGGTAAACGCAAGAGTCTACTGCCCTGAGGTACTTGTTGATACCCACGCATTATGAAAATTCCATCCTACCATAGCCGTTGTAGCAAATTCCTCTCAGGTTCCACGTGCCTTCCTCCTCCTGCACATTCCCACCGCTGTCTACCGCACGGGATAGCGCGACGCCTGGGCCCGTATGATTCACCGTGGCGGTCCACAGGCTCCATCCCCATCTACCCCCGCGATGACGCAGGTTGGCTTCCGCCCAACTCGACCCGCCATCAGTGCTGACCTGGACAGTGCGCACTTCATTGTTGTAGCCGGGAAGAGCATATCCGTCGACCTGGAGCTCGTCCGTCCCGCGGGGACCGCGAGTCACCGAAGTAACTACCGAGTTGAGCGGCATCTCCAACAACGCTGGGAATTGAGCCCACTGGCTTTCCGCATCGTCCGCAGATTTGACCTATGCATCCGAGTCAATGAACACCCCGATGATCCTTGACATTTTACATTTGCACGCACTGAGGGTGGAAGCACCTTGTAGTCCTTTTGCTGATAGTAGTTGGGTGATTCTTCGCACGAGGCGTGGATGTGTGTTAGCCACTTGACCCACCGTGCGCCGACGTATCCCGGAACAACCACGCGAACGGGGGCGCCGTGTAGAAGGCTCAGAGGCTCTCCGTTAATCTAGTGAGAGGAAATGTATGGACCGATCCGCTGAGAGCGCAACAAGCAGACATAATGACGTACGTGTGTGGCGAGGATCGTGTCCCGATCAAGTGCTTTGGCGAGCGGAATGGAGCCAGCGTAGTACGCGTCATTCTCTACGCTTTGAGCCCTCGCGTCGAAGTGTATGTGCGCAGCATCGGCGCGTATCCCCGCCCGAGAGAGCAGGTGGGAAAGCGAGACTCCTTGCCACAACTCGTTGTAGGCTGTGCCGTCACCCCATTGGACGCCCTCTGTCTTGCCGAGCCTTTCGGACATAGTCTTGCGTCTGTTTCCAGCGCACTAGGGGAGGGACGTGACCGGGAGACTTCCGAACTGGGAAATGCCACGGACCTGAAGTACTGCCTCCACATTCCACTGCGGTAGCTTGGCGAGTTCTGCAAGGGTGATTTCGAAGGGGCTGTCGACAGCGCCGCCCACTGAAATGGTACAATCTTTCATGGCCTCTGTGCGCTTTTCTGGTACTTCTCCTGCAATACGTTAATCGGTGGCCGGGCGCCAGGGATGTACTGACAGAACACAGACCATGATTGCGAAGGTAACACTGGGTCTCTGGGGTATAGCCTTGAACAAGTTCTTTTACGTAGGGCTCGGCGTTGAGAGGTTCGTTCTGCAGCTCGCGTAGCATAGGTGGTGGTGGTGAGGGAGACATCCGCGGCAGCAACCGCTACCGACGTCATCATCAACGATATAATTGGCCGCGGTGGCTAACGGGCATGAGCCACAGGAAACATGTGCTAGGAGGCTACAATGAATGTGCTATGTGGGACTTTCAACGACGGCCCGGCCGCACGTAAAGCCTCGCAATGCAGTTGCCGCAGATGTACTCGGGGTAATTGGTCCGCGGCCACGATACGGGCACGCGCGTCTGGTCGAACTGACACTTGGACACCTGCTCAGCAGAGACAGGCCTTCCAGCGTCTGCCTTCTGGCGTGTCTTGCAGTGCTCCCAAACCCTCTGTCCGTTGTTGTCTTCGACTTGAATACGGCATCGGCTGCATTTGAAGTAGTACTGGACGCGGCGACACATCTTGGAAGTCACCATCAGTGAGATGCATGGGTAATGGGAGCCCATTTCACGTACTATGAAACAAGGCGTGAGAGACTGTGAATATCAGATAACGTCCGATAAGCCCAAGAGCGACCTGAATCTCTCCGCCGGTACAAGGGGGCGCTGTAGTAGCGGCTACGTCCCGTAGACTACTGAATCTCGGTCGCGTCAGTCTATTTGCTTCGTTGTATTGTCTGAACAGCTTACGGATGGTAGAAATTTGCTGAGAACCAAGCGAGAGGAGGTGAGGTCGTGATGCAAGGCGCAGCCTTGTGCTGACGATGTAATCGAGCTAGCCGAGAGTGGGGAGACGAGTAGATGAAGGAATCCGACAAAAGAAGCCTCATTTTATACCCAGGAGAAACCCCTCGCATGGTAATAGAACTCTCTCACGGAGGAATGCTGTTCCCAGCAATCTCCGGTCTGTTATGCCCGTAACAACGAGCCCAGGACAAGTGGAAGAACAACCAGTGTCGGAATCCGACTGAAACGCCGGCAGCGTCAGGGTCTGTATCGATATCAGCCATTGTACTCAGAGGATCCGCGCATGGAGCTCAGGACGCGCAGGATTTCCGGGGTCAAACCGCCGGATCCTCCCTTCAAGGGCCTTCATTGCCGACCCGTGCGGGTGCATAAATGACGAAAGAGGGGCATCCGGCTGGTTATGAGGAGATCAATCTAGGAATAATTTACGGATCTACGGATAATGCTCAACCCATACCTTCCCGGGCGACGAAAATGGGCTAGCGGGCGGAGGCATGCAATTCTTTCTTCATCACGTGATCGCATCTGAGTTCAAATGCCGCGTCTTTGTTGTTTCAGGCCAGCTCGTGGTGAGTATATTTGAACCCCTGCAACGTTTTACTCACCCTGTGCTTTCAGTGCAAATTTCGGGCCGATATACAACAGCCGAGAAGGGCCGACGGTCACAGGGAGTTTCCGAGCCATTATCGTAGGATATGACACTGCTCTATACTATCGAAAATCTTCAACAGTCTACATGCGTTCTAGCGGCGTGAGGGTGAGCAGGCGCATCGCGGCGCCAAGGACGTCGCGGGCGGAGATGAAGAGCCAGAGACGTGCGCGCGCCTTGTCGTTGTCCTCCTCGTACTTGACGGGCAGCTGCTCCCACGCGGACGAAATGCTGTGCGAGAGCTTCATCGCGTACGTGATGACTGCGCTGGGCTCCTGGGTACGCAGCGCCGTCTTGACGATGTCGGGGTACGTCCCGAGCAGGAACACGACCTCACGCGCATGCGACTCGGCGAGCAGTTCGGTCCGGATCTCCGCGCGCGGCGGCAGCGGCAGCAGCTCGGGATTCTTGCGCTCGATGCTCGCGAGGCGCACGTGCGCATACTGCAGGTACGGGCCCGTGTCGCCCTCGAAGCGGGTCATGCGATCCCAGTTGAAGACGTAGTCATTGATGCGCTTCGCCTGCATGTCCTGAATCTTGATTGCGCTGATGCCCACCTCGCGGCTCGTGCGCTCCGGGTCCTCGACGGCAGCGTACTTCTTCTCATCCTTGAGCATGATCTCCTGTACCTTCGCCGCGGCCTCGCGGATGATGTCCTGCAGGAAGACAACGGTGCCGCGACGCGTGCTCATGCCCTGCACGAGGCCGTACGAGACGTGTTCGAGCCGCTGTGCCCAGTCGTGCCCCATGAGATGCAGAACCTTGAAGAACTGCGCGACGTGCAACGTTTGTTGCGAGCTGATGACGTAGATCATCTTGTCGAACTTGTACTTCTCCCAGCGCTCGATCGCGCCCGCAATGTCACGAGTAAGGTAGAACGACGTTCCGTCGCGTTTGCGCAGGAGCGCAACCTCGAGCTTGTGCGGCCGGAGGTCTATGGCAAGCGCCTTGCCTGCGTCGACGGCGTCCGCATCGTCGTCGTCGTCCTCCTTGGTGGGGGCGTCGATCACCTCTTTGGCAGCTGCGCGCTTCGCGTAGGCCCGCTTCTTTGGCGGCTTCGTCCACGGGGCAGCGATGCCGGCCGCGAGCAGCTTTTCAATGACATCCTCCTGTACGGCCCGGCTGACCATGCTCTCACCAATGTAGCAATCGAAGTCGATGTTGAGCTCGGCGTACTCCTGCTTGTACTTTTTGACGCTGAGCTCGCGCCACGCCTGCCACTGCTTGAGCGCGTCCTCGTCGCCGTCCTCCATACGCTTGAAGTAGGCACGAGCGGCGTCGTGCACGGCCGGGTCCGCGATGGCCTCCTTGCTGATGCGGACGTAGACGTCAAAGAGGTGCTTGATCGCGTCCTTCTCGAGCTCAGCCTCGTTGCCGTAGCGCTCGAATCCGACCGCAATGAGACCGAACTGCTTGCCCCAGTCGCCGAGGTAGTTGAGCGAGACGACCTCCCAGCCGCACGCGCGGTACAGGTTGGCGAGAAACGCGCCGATGATGGTACTGCGTAGATGGCCGACGTGGAATTGCTTCGCAATATTGGGGGAGGAGTATTCTGAACGCGAAGTGAGTGCCCCGTTCGGAGTGCTGGGGCGAAACGCGGTTGTGGCAGTTTCGGGCGGAAAAAAGACAACAAAAATGCCGAAAGGCTCGAAAATGCGTTTAAAACGCATTCACCAGCATCGGGTCTAAGACGCCTTCTGCGCCGCCCGAAAAGTGGTTAAAATGGAATTGATACGGGCTGTGGGGGTAGAGGAATGGTCACGGTGCTCTATATGAACACAAACCCTGGTCACTGAGTCCCGCAAGGGGCGCCCAAGCGGACTGAGTCTTGAATCCGCCTGCCAGCAGAGGACAGTGCAGACGAGACGGTCGCCTAATGATTATGCATACGCCTTCAGCGTCACCGAAAACGGCGAGAGAGGTTCTTTGGAGAAGGCCAACATGCAAGAAGATGTTCCAGGTCCAGTTGTAACCAAAAGAGACGCACTGGGATAGTCCCCAAAGGAATATGTGACGCACCGATTACAACGCGTTTACCATTGCCAGAGTCGTTTGTCCCATACTCGGGTTTGCCGCTCGCGGTGTGGTGCGTCAAGAGGTCTATCTGATCGAGGACGCTCCGCGTCATTGAGGTTGTCCGGACACGAAAGTGCACAGACGGCGGGGCAACGTTGATGCCCTCGAGCCACTCGTCCGGCTCGAACTGTGCACATAATCAGCAAAACACCTATACTCGAGTCGAGCGCACGGCACGTACGCCCTCAGCGACCTTGGCTGTGAGCTCGGCGGGGTTGCTCTTGAGACGGAAGCGCGGCACGGCGACGGTGAAGTCGTCGCCCTTCTTGCCGTAGTCGACCGCAGCGTACGCCTGCTCGATCGGCACGCCGAGCGCGTTAGACACGCGCTGCGCGATGGCTATGCGCACGCCATCAAAGAAGCAGCGGTCGGGCTTTGTGCCAGGCACGCGCGGGAGGTTGGCGGGGCTCGGGGTCGGTGTAGCTGCCAAGGCCGATGTCGATGCCATTTTGCCGTAGGTGGGTATGTGATCTGCGGATATGCGGACACGCGACGGGCATGCTTTTGAGGAGAGATAGCAGCTTTTGGAGTCACGCCCGAGTCAGCGCTCGGCGCTCATAATGTCCAGTTACAAGTAACAACTTGAAGGGTTTAGTGCCCGAAGCTCCGGTCACTTCGAACACTGTTTACGTTTCAGCCACCTCAGCCACTCCACTTCCGCAATTGGAACCTTGGGAAGAATGTGGGGAACCTCACTGGTTTCAAGTATGCACAGCACTTCTGTACATGTTGCTGTATTTATGCCTCGAGACGTCGACTTTAAGTGAATTCTGACACAACTATTTCCGCTAGTCCTCTCTGCGCCGAACACTCCATACAAGCCACTTCATCTCCGGACCTTCCGTTCTCGGAGGCGGCCTGGCCACTCCCTCCCCAAGATAGCCATCCAGCGTACGTAGCTCTGCCTCGCAAACCCACCGATCACCCATCTCCCCCTGCTTCCCCTGCGCTAGCGACCACATCTCGCGCCAGCTCTCAGCATTATGCAAGTACGGCAGGCGGCCAAGGGTCGCGCCTGCGACGTCTGCGCCGATATTCGACCCGAAGACGATGGCACCCGGTGTGTGCGCGACCAGCGACCCGAGGATGCGGCAGGCAAACAGGCGCTGCACCTCCAGCGGGAACAAGTGGAAGAAGGCCGCGACGTGCACCGCGGTGAACGGCCCTGCACGTGCGAGCGGCGCCAGCGATTCGCCGTCGAACAGGTCCGCGGGGATGAAGCGGATCGCGCTGGGCAGGCGGAAGAGCTTTTGCCCGATATCCCAGAACTCTAAGTGGAGTATCTTAACAGAGGAGGGGTCTGAGGAGAGACGCAGGAGGTGCGAACCGGGGCGCAGGTCGGACGCGTAGACGCGCTCAGCGGGCCACCCGTCTGCAACGGCCTTGCGGGCGTCGTTTCCGACGCAGCAGGCGAGTTCCAAGAGGAGAGTGTCTTTCTGAGTGCGCCCGATGTTGAGAACGCGTTCATAGGCCGGGTGGCGCGAGATTTTGAGCCTGAGGATAAGACGCTCGTCATTAGCTCGTCATCGGAAGCTTCCCGATTGCGGCATCCACTGCAGCGCACCGTGTGAATCCAAAGCGCCGTATGCATGGGTAAGGTGCAACCTAATTCAGACAGAGGTCGGTATCACGCTTAGAGAGCTTCACGGGTACGACCTTGTACGCTTCTGCCTGGACTGCGATGATGTGTTGCCTCAGCTCCTCGTTGTCCGTGATCCCGGTCTCAGCCTTGAAGAATGCCGCCTCATCTGAACGTAAGGACAGTAGCTCCGGGTCGAGCGGAACGTCTTCCCACGACCTTAGGGCATTGAGTTCAGCTTTGCGCGACATGACGTGGTCGAAGAGCGCTCGAGACACCGGCGATAACCGCCTCGTCTGCAACGGAGGCTATCGTATTCATGTGTCGTTGGAAGTGCGTGGCGCCGTTTTCGACAGCCCAGCACTTGGCTGAGATTTCATGACTCGGAGCTTTCAGAGTTGAGTTCGGAACCAGACACATTTTGGAGTCCGCCTCCGTGTCTTGCGTCCGCGCGTTCACCCCCTACAGTACCTCCCGCCGTCCTGTTCTCTGTCTTCCCGCTGGTGCCGCCTACTGTCTTTTTCGGCTGAAGAAGCTTTGTATGGCTCAGTATCCTTCCGACATTCGCCGACAGCGCATCCTGCGGGAGCAAAATGAAATTCTTGCCCTGGAAACAAGGATCGAAGAAGCCAGACGCACGCGCGATGCAGCCGTCCATGATTTCGAGCGGGCGCAGAAGGTGATGCTCGATGCCGTCGAACAGCTCTCGGCTTTGAGCGCTAGGTGCGAAACGGCTCGCGACGAGCTCACCAAGCTGCGACTGTCCTATCGACGTGACTTCATCGAGACACTGCCGCTGGACATTCTTAGCTGCATCTTTGAAGCGGTCGTTGCGTTACCTCCAGGTTTCATCGAATGCTTTCAATTCCACGACTGCTATATGCGGGACTACGCTTTTGCGCCTTTCGCTCTCGCATCTGTCTGTCGTCGGTGGCGCACACAAGCATTGTGCCAGCCCCTCTTATGGACCTATATCTCGACTCCCAGTCGGATGGACGACGACGATGTTGAACAACATCGCCTGCGGATCAACCGTCTCTTGCGCCGGTCCGAACCATGCCCACTTGATATCCTCATCTCCTGGGCGGATTGCGCGCAAGCTGACCGCTGGGATGCATCGCCATCATTGGAGAGCATTCTCCAACCTCTTCTATCCTGCACACTCAGATGGAGGACATTCGAGCTGTCCTTGCCTCCGGACGTTGGGAAAGCCGAGTACACTTACCCCCTCAACGGTCCGCTCCCACTACTCGCATATTTCCGCTTCAAGAGCGTCGAGGAAAAACACAATGACTCCGAACCCTCGAGCTTCCCATTCGCACCCAAATTGAGGGCGTTGACAGTTTGGGGACCCAACGCCGTGTATCCAACGCCGCTGGGACTCCCATCGCTGCGCAGTCTGAGGATATGGTTTTACCTGTCCTTGGAGCAGATACTACCCCTCCTCTCTGCCGTTTGTCCCACGCTCGAATCGCTGGCTATCGGCCTCGACGAAGACGCCGCGCAGGTTTCCGACATTCAGCTGGAACTGCCCAAGCTGACGACTCTGACGCTCGATCTCTCCGACGGACTGGCCCGCGCTTGCCAGGAATTTTGCGGCATACGCATGCCAGCACTAGAGCACCTGGTGCTCCCCGGAAACACGGTCTTCGCGGACCTGTCGCCCCTCCTCGCCCAGCTCGCCGGCACCAGCAAGCCTCACACGCTGACGCTTGGCGAAGTGGTAACGCCACAACACATTGACATCCTCAAGCATCTGACATCCGTCCGCACGCTCGTCTTCGACGACTTTAACGAGGACGGCGAGCCCTTGAACGAATACCAGGTCCCCGACGCGTTCTTTGCCGCGCTCGCGAGCGCTGAGAATGCGGACGTCTGGCCGCTCCTCGAGCGCGTGGAGCTTCGGAAAGAGGGTACGCTCGAACTGGGCCCGGGCACGGGGGTTCTATCTTTCGTCCGGCTGAGGGCGCGCCGAGACGCGGATACGTCCTGCAAGTTGCGCGCATTCGACCTCCCGGACAAGGTGCCAAAATGGCTCAAGGCAGAGGTCGCGCGACAGCTCCAGGATTAGGAAGTTATCATGTCTTGTCTGCTCTTATCCTTTAGTCATTTACGATCAATAACTCCGGGCCAATATTGCGAGCCATGGTCATGTTCTTAGCATTAGCATTGTGTCGAATGCATTATCAAGGAGCCAGCCAGTCCCTCGGATTCCGTAAGAGGGCGAGAAGTTCGCCCTCGCGTGTGCCCGCGGCGCCCATCTCCGTGCAGTATTCCCACCGCGCGGTCTCCGGCATGCTCATGAGGATGCTCTCGACGCGCGCGCCCGGCGCGCCGAGCCCGAACTTCGTCCCGCGGTCGTAAAGGAGGTTGAACTCGACGTAGCGCCCGCGGCGCAGCAGCTGCCACCGCCGCTCGTCGTCCGTGTACGGCGTGTCCGCGCGCCGCCGCAGGATGGGTAAGTACGCCGGCACGAACGCGTCGCCGCACGCGCGCACGAAGGCGAAGATGGCCTCGGGCGTGCTGGGGCGCTGCTCGACGTCCGGCAGACACGAGTGCGGCGCCGCGGAGAGGTCGTCGAAGAAGATGCCGCCGAGCCCGCGCGCCTCGTCGCGGTGCGCGAGAAAGAAGTACTCGTCGCACCAGCGCTTGAAGACTGGGTAGAGCGCGGCGCCGTGCGCGTCGCACGCCGCGCGCAGCGTGCTGTGGAAGTGCACCGCGTCTTCCGCGAACACATACGCCGGTGTCAGGTCGCACCCGCCACCGAACCACCACGCGAGCGGTTGCCCGCCGGGAGCGCTGGTGATCTCGAAGTAGCGGTAGTTCATGTGCACCGTCGGCGCCATCGGGTTGCGCGGGTGCACGATGAGCGAGATGCTCGCTGCGGAGAGCAGCGGTGGGCTCTCCGCGTCGCTGAGCAGGTCCGGCTGTAGGTCCGCGTGGTTCGCGCGCATCTGCGCGATGGCTGCGTGCGAGAGCGGGCGCTGCGAGACGGAGACGCCGACACCGGCCTTCTCGATGCGCTCGCCGCCTGCAAGCGTGCTCGAGATGCCGAAGCCTGCGCCGCCCGGCCGTGTGTATCGATCCGCGACAAAACTCTTGCCGCTGTCTTCGACCGACTCGAGTGTGGCGCAGATGTGCTGCTGGAGAGATTGAACATACGCTGCCATTTGCTCACGCATAGGCAGTCTTTTATCTGGTGCAAAATTATGCTAGTAGGGCGCTGTCAGCCAGTCTCTATTTGACGCGGGGAACGGGCTCACTTCGCTCATAGTGGATGCTCGCGCGCAGGAGGAAGCCAAGAGTGGGAAGGCAACCGTGGGCAGACCACGTTGATATCAATCAATCGATGACATTTCAGTGGACGCGTAAGTTAAGGGGGTGGCGGGATAATCGGGACGCATGAGCGCAGGCAGGACTAGTAAGTAAATTATAATCGAGGTGTTCTCACTGGCAGTGGGGGCCGGAGCAACGGTGCCAGACACGTTTGGAAGTCCGCCACCGCGTCTTTTCGCAGCTCCTGGTCGTTTTCCTTCCTGGCTGCGGACTCTGAGTATGGCTCAGTATCCACTCGACCTCCGCCAAAAGCGTATCTTACGCGAGCAGGATGACCTTCTTAATCTGGACCAGAGGATCGAGGAGACCACACGTGCGCACTGCGCGCGACGCTGCCATCCATGCCTTCGAGCAGGCGCGCACCGTCATGGAGGATGTCAACCAAGAGCTCGCCGCCCTCTGTGCCAGGCGGAACGTGGCCTGCCACGAGCTGACCGAGCTTCGGCTGTCCTACCGACGGGATCGCATAGCGAATCTGCCGGTGGACGTGCTTGGTTACATCTTTGACGACGTCGCCGCCCTACCGCTTGCTTTCGTCGACCGCTTCCAACACGTCGATTGCTATAAGAAGGACTACGCGCTCGCGCCTTTCACCCTCGCAGCGGTTTGCCGCCAGTGGCGCACTCAGGCCCTGCGTCAGCCTTCCTTGTGGACCTATATCTCGACCCCCTGCTCCATGGACAAGGGCGGCGTTGCCCGCCATGGCCGCCGGATCGATTGCCTCTTGGAGCGCTCCCAGTCCTGTCCGCTCGATATACTCTTCCGCTGGCATGAGTGCAACCAACGTCAGCACTGGGTTGGCTCCCTGTCGCTGGAAACAATCCTACAGGCGACCCTGTCCTGCGCGCATCGCTGGAGGATCTTCGAGTTGATCCTGCCTGACGGGGTTGGAAAAGCGAAGTACACCTATGCGCTCAACGGGCCGCTCCCATTGCTCGAATCTTTCCGAGTAATCAGCATCGAGGAGGGTCGGGAGGATGCGCCCGACTTGTGCTTTCCTTTCGCTCCAAACTTGCGGGAGCTAACCGTTTGGGGGCCGAATGCCGTGCATCCGACCCCGCAGGGATTCTCGTCGCTGCGCAGCCTGAGGTTATGGTTCCAGTTTTCCTTAGGAGGAATGTTACCCCTTCTGTTGGGGGTCGCCGATACACTGGAGTCGCTTGCCATAGGCATTTCGCGCGATGACATCCTGCACATCACCACCCCCTATCCGCCAGTGTTGCCCAAGTTGAAGACTCTGGCGCTCGATATCGACCACAACCTCTGCTACGCATTCCGGCAGCTCGTTAGCCTGCAGATGCCTGCGCTTGAGCACATTCTGCTACCCGCACACACCATATGCGATGAGTTGACGAAGTTTCTCGAGCACGTCGCTGAGACCACGCACACGTTGACCCTCGGCGGCGAGATCAAGACGGATCATCTCGATGTCCTGGACCGTCTGACGTCTCTTCGTACGCTCGTATTCGACGACTTTACTGCGCGGGGCGAACCTCAGTACCCCTATCACGTCTCCGACGACTTCTTCGACACCATGGCTCTCCATGAAAATTCGGACCTCTGGACAAGCCTCCAGCGCGTGGACCTCCGACTTACAGGGTCGATCTCGTTGCGCTCCGGCGCTGGCGTCCTGTCTTTCATCCGGGCGAGAACGCGACGCGGAGAGGCAGGGGCTGCGATACATACGAGGCCCTGCAACATTCAAGCGTTTGAGGTCCCAGACAAGGTCCCGGCATGGTTGACGGCCGAGATTGCACGACTGCTACAGGAGTAGAGGCTCATCATGTGCCGGCGTTGTCTGCGATACCGACTTTAACGCTCGTACATATCTCAATATCGATACACGCCGTCGTGGAATCTCATAATTCCTTCGCGCCAGGTTGAATCCACAAGTGCTCCGAGTTAGTTGTCTCCTATGCGCATGCCGTTTCACACAGGGTAAGGCGTCGTGCTGGGACTCATCCATTCTTCGCGCATCGATCATTCTGCGCCTTGCGAGACATCATACTGAAGCGAACGCGGAGCCAGCCACAAACGACCGGGTCCGCAAGGGTATTATTGTGTCCGAAAAAGGTCTTCTAATGAAAATGACAGCGGTATGTGTGCAGTGGGATGCGACAGGTATGCATGCAAGGAGGGTTTTGGAAGGGTCAAGAAGGCCTAGGGCGATCAGTGGAAGCCGTTGCACTTGCCACCAACGAGGCACGCTGCGCAGGTCGCGCTGTCCTTCGCGCAGAGCGCCTGGAACTTCAAGCACTGCGCGACCTGGCCAAGCGGCACCTGCGTGAAGCACTGCAGGCTTTCCTCGAAGCACTTGCCGACGGATGCGCTGGAATGCGGTCAGTATCTCCTTCTGCAACCGTGCGGGAGGCGGACACTCACAAGCAGCCCTTGGCATCGGTGAACGGCGGGAGCGGCGGCGCGCAGTACGTGCCGATCTTGTACGCGCACTCGGGCTCGGGCTCGGGCTGCTCGGGCTCCTCAGGCTCCTCAGGCTCCTCGGGGTCGGTGGGCGGCGTGCTGGCCTTGCAGAGGTTGACGTGGAAGACGCTCGGGTCGTGGTCGCTGATGCGCGCCTTGAACGACACGGAGTGCGTGTTCACGTGGACGTGGTCGACCTTGGGGCCGCGCGCGGCGAGCGCGGGCGAGACGAAGATGTGGTCGAGCTGCTCCGAGTTGGCGTTGTACGCGTATGTGTAGCGCTCGACGGGCGGCACGTGCGCGGCCTCGTCGATGTCGACGAGCACGCCCTCCACCTGGCCGTACACGCTGGGCGCGTAGACGAACTCGTTCCAGTCGCCGGACGTGATGACCGCGGCGTCCTTGTCCTTCGCGAGGATGGACTTGACGAAGTTCTGCAGGACAGACAAGTCAGATTAGTGCGCACAAGGAGCTGAAAGACGACTTGCCGTCAAAGAAGCAACTTGGCCCTCGCGCTGCTCGACGCCGCCGTTGACGGGCGGGCGGGCGTCACCCTGGTCGGAGCTCGAGCCGCCCTTGGACGCGAAGTGCACGTTGATGGTGAAGAAGCGGCTGCCGGCGGGCGCGCCGACCTTCTCCCAGACAGCGACGAGCGGCTTGCGGGAGGCGTCCCACACGTTGCTGGCAGGCTCGATGCGGCCGGGGTTGAACTTCAGGTTGAGCTGGCCGTCCGCGTCCGTGGTGACCTCGTTCGCGTCGAGCGCGCCACCGACGGTGCCCGGGACGAGCGTGACGCGGTCTGCGAGCCACGCGTACGCGACGCGGATGTTGCCGCCGGGCTGCCCGCCGTCCTTGTTGTTCTCCGGCGCGACGTCGATGAAGGAGTACTTGAGCGCGCCATTAGACACGGACGCGATCGTGTCGACGAGCTTCTGCAGCGTGCCGTTCGCGGACGTGCTGCCGCTGTCCGTCGGCCCGTTGTCGTCCTGGATCTCCTGGAGGAACACGATCTCCGGGCCCTTCAGGCTGTTGACGATGTGGTTCGCCGCCGCGGGAAGGTGGGTCGAGTTGACGCTCATGTTCTCCGTGTTGTAGTCGCCGCCGAACAGGATGCATGCATCGTCTGAGCGCTCAAGCTCAGCAACGGGCGCAGTCGTGTTGGCCGCATTGAGGAGCGTGGGCTTCGTCAGGGGAAGGATTTGGTAGAAGCCAAAGATGTATTCAACGACGCCCGTGACATCGCTGAGCTCGGCGCCCATGAAGGTGATCGGGTTCTTGGTGCCGTCGAGCGGGCTGCCGATGATGACGGCCTCGGGGTTCATGTCGGGGCTGCCATCGGGGTCTTGTATCCAGGTGTTAGAACGGGCGACATGGAAACATAAGGCAACGTACTGCCTGTCATAGTAAGTCCGCCACGCGCGTTAAGGCCAGTGACAGGGTAGTCTCCGCGAACCCAGATCTCGCCTGTATTCCCAGCCGACTCAGTAGCTAATCCCGCAATCGCGGGGGTGGGACATACCGTACTGGTTCTCAAAGTTGAGTGCGACGGGCTTCTTGATTGTCACCAACATGCCCTCAAGCGATTCCCAGAAGTCGAGGCCGTACTTTCCCGGCTCCAGGGCAGGGTTAACAGCCTGGAGCTGGGATGCATTGTTGGGGGTTGCGAGGAATCCACCAGCTATAAAGCACCATGAGTACCACTTCACCCCATGGTATGGGAAAGGAAAGATACGCACGTCCAACATCCAGAGAAGTGTAAAGGGAAGTAGGCGGGTTACGGTCTGCACCAAGAACAACGGGTTCAACCGTATGGCCGCTCGAGAGAACGGTGATGTTGGTCGGCGAGCCGAGCTCCGTGAGGGTAAGATACTGAGCCTGGGACCTGTACTCTTGCACTTTGCCGTTCACCGAGACCTAGGTGGAGCATTGGGACCCGCCGAACAAGGGTTGGGTACAAAACTGCGTACCAAATCGCCAACCTGGACCGCGTTGCGCACATTCGCCGAAGTGGAATAGATATGCAAACCGCTCGATACGCGCACATCGTCCGTGGGTCCGCTCTGGATCCAGAAGCCCGTAGATCCCTTGGCCGTGACAATGCCAGTGACCGCGATGTTCTGGTTTGCCAGGGGCGACGCAAAGGACGACCCCTGGACGTCAGTCGCGTTGTAGACGGTCGCGGCACGCGCCGTCGCGACAGCCAGAGCAAGGATGGCGGCGAGCATCGAAGCGAAAGGGAAAATGAAAGCCGTGGCAAGGGCGAACAGCTGCGGGCCGCATTTTCGTCGCTGGCCTTGCTTTTATCTCTGCATGCGCATCGCATCACGGCGGCTTGACGCGGGTCTCCGTGCCACCGTGTCAATGTCTGGACATGGGCTAGTGCAAGCTGCTGCACGTGGGTGGCATTGCTCCCTGACGCCGCACATATCCGTTGAGCCCAGTCCAACAGTCTGTCGCTGTCAAGAACTCTGCTGAGAAGGCGCACGTTCGTACAGACAGTGGATGCAGTGCGCGTTGATGGTAAGATGCATCTCTTGGCTCGGTGTTCGACCTGAAAGATAATCAAGTATGTACCGCCCGCGCCGTTCGCAGCCGTAGAGTGAGCAGAAGTTCGAGTACCGCCAACTGTGGTTGCTGGTAAGTAAGAAGGCAAGGAATAGGGTTTGACAGCGGACTTTACCGGGTGTTTCAGCGTTTCTGCAGGACACAGCGAGCATTTTCAGCCCGTTTGCACAAGCGTTAATGGGGTAGTGGTAACCTTGATCGTTGCCATTCACAGCTGACTCGATCAGCCGGGGGTTCGATTCCCCCTTAACGCAACAGCTTTTGCACGGATAGAGATATCATTCCCTCCGCTTGAGATTATCAGTTGTTCTCTTTCACGTCCGCGCATTTTTGCCATCGTTGGCGCTGTCGTGGGTCCTTCGTCGCGTTTGACGCGCTTTCGAACTCCGATCACCCGCGTGTCCCCGGCGCTCTAGGAGTTTACATGTCACCCACTTTGGGCAATGAACACCCTACTGTCTCACGTATGCAGCTCAGAAGCAGATCCATATTATATCCCCGCTCGCACCGGTTCAAAAAGGTATGATACACGCTGATAGCGACTGTTGGCGTGTACAGTGTCGTCCTCGTGCTCACGGCCAGTCACACCAACACACTGACTGCCCACATGCGAACATCAGGCATTCAGTACGATACGTAGTACAACTCAGAGGCTACAGGCCCACCTGCACGCATGCGAGGTCTCCTGGTGGCCGGCTTCTCAAAGACAAGCCCATTTGGTCTAGTCCGGTACGGCACTAGATTGCTCTTCAATTGCTGAGCTGTCTCATTCCTGACGAACGCAGCAATTGTTCCGTCTGGATGCTCTCTGCTCTCCGGAGATCGCTCGGTGGAAACTGTTGTGTAATGTGCGTGGCATTGATCGTGACTTATCCAGTAGCTTCACGTTGTCAACGGAGAACTTTGGAGTACCGTCGCAGCCTCCTCCACTACTAGTAAGAATGCCGCCGAAGGCTCTGCAGAGAGGCTCTGTAAACTGAGACGACGAGTTGACCCTGAGGATGTCGGTGGATGTCAGCACTAGAAGCGGTCCACTTCGGATGAGCTTGAAGATCGCGAACCAGCGCGCACGGCCAATACACCGAGAGTGCTGAGCAAAGAACCACTATGGCCAATGCCTTGTGCCATGCGATCACGCACGGAGGAAACTCATGCCTGCAAATTTGCGTAATCGAACTGGAAGTCGACAGTCCGGAAAGGCTGCTCGTGTCATGAGACCGAGCGCCAAATGGGGAGAGCATGCGGCAGAGTTATCAAAGCGCTTTCGGCCGTACACTGGGGGTGTGGCGTCCCGCGTAGGTCCCCAGAGCGAGCCAATCCTGGTTCGCACGCCTAAGGCGGAGAATACAGTCGTTCTCGCGCTTGCATCATCCAGCACGAAGCAGCCCGAAGCCCGCTATGCACAACTCTCCGAAAGGGCAGCTCTATTTATGAGTTCGTACATTTTCGGATCGGAGTAAATCGATTGGCGCAGTGGTGAACAGGTCGGCGCCGGTGGGGCATAAACGGGAACATTAGTGCCGATGGCACGGCGCAGCGTCCGTTGGTCCATTTTGCGGTGGCTTGATTGTCAGAGACCTCGAGGCCTATGTAGCACGATGCGTTAGCTGGGGTCGACGCCAGTGTGTGAACTCGCTTCCCAACACAACGGGATGGAAACCCGGTCGAGGGCACGGTCGATCAGCAAGACTTCATGCCGCGGACGGCATAACAGTTACTCGAGTCATTGCGTAGCTGGCCCTCGCAAAGTGGCATGCGTGGCATAGTTTGCCAGAGGGGGCCGTTGTCCACCAACGTCCCGAGAGCTGCTGCTGACCTGGAGAGGCTACAAACATAGACTGCAGACAACAGTGCGGCGTTAGCCTAAGGTGCCACAGAAACAGATCAGCCGCGGAGCCCATTTAGCAACCACGAGCTCGGAGCCACTGTGGCAGGAAGTTCAGAGTCCGTGAGCAGCCCCATGCGGAGAGAATGAAATGGAGATAGTCTAACATGGCCCATCCGCCCTGTCTCGCAACGATGACCATCGCAGGAAGGGCGGAACTGGACATCCCGGGCCTTGTCTCGTCCAGGTCCTTGCTCGTGACTGGCAAGGGCAGCATCATGACATCCTGCGGTCACCCCGGGCCGCCGGACTGCGCTGTCGTCATGCTGAAGGCAGCGCGGTGAAACAGCGCGGGAAATTATCGAGGGCGGCGTGCGAAAGGCCCAGGTATCTGATTCTCGCGACACGCGCTTGAGGCTGCCTATCGCAGCCGGAACCGCCTACCCTGAGATAATCGGGCGCAGTCTGCCTGCCAGAGCGTGCTTAACGGACGGGGAAGGCCAAGAGACGTGCAGGAAGGCTCCCGGTCGCCCAATTCGTATCCCGTTCTCGTCCCGTTGCCCGAGCCGAGGATAGTCCGCGGCCGCTCAGGGCTCCAAAGCGCTGCGACTGGCGCATCCGCTCTCTTCGTGTACGACGAAGAAGGGAACGCGAATGTAGCTCCCCTTCGTAATTCCCCATGTGCTGGAAGAGCGGGCCGAGTTGTACGTGTCGACGTGAGACGCCGCCTGAGGCCATCTATATATCCAGTGCTGTGTGAAGGGGGTCCCGGCTCTGCTGCCCGCTGTCGAGTGTCATGGTCGTCCTACAGCACACGCCGTCCCGGCAGGAGACTGGACGCCATTCGCTGAGAAATGCAGTTCGTCACGGGAGCGATGCTGAAGCGAATGTCGAGACGGCCAATCCGGCTCTTCGGAGCGGCAACGCCGTCCGGCGGCACTGCAAGCGGGGTAACTCTCGGCCCTTGAAAAGGGGCAACAACGCGCCCGCCGCGTCGTTTGAGGCCTCTCTCACTCACCAATTACTGTCCCCGGTCACGATGGTGAGCACGGCGCTGTTGGACGAGCTGCGCGCGACGCTGACGCGAAATTCGCGACAGAGCAACGCCTCGCCTCGAGTTCTCGATGGTGTACGCACTGTTCATTGTCGGCGGCGACGAGCTGTAGCTAACGCACGCTTGGTACCATAGCCCGTGTCGCCCGATGCCGCCGTGGGCAGCAAGGCGCAGCGAGCCGCGACCGGTGCCGTGAGCGCCAAACCCTGTGCGGGACGCTGGCCGATTCTGACTGTGCGTAAAGCAGACGACTACCGGCGCTAAACCGGCGTTGAACCGCGCCTCAAACGGTTCCGCCGTCAAACTCGTCGAACTCGACAATGCCCACTGCTCCCTCACCAGTCCCACGGCCATGCCGCTCGCCGCCGGCTTCCTCTGGAACCCTCGCATGATGATTCACATGACGGCTCGCGGATATGCGACAGCTCAGTTCATGCAACCGGAACCGTCGAAATACGCGCACGCTCAGATCATGGAGGCGAAGCACTTCATGCTCCCCGAGCAGGGCACCTACGCCCACCATCCGGGACGCTTCTTCTTCGTCAAGGATCGAGACTCTGGCAACCTCTTCTCCGCGCCCTACGAGCCCGCACGCGTACCCGTCGATAGCTTCAGCTTTGACATTACGCCGAGTCTCATTCGCTGGGACATCAAAGCGCAGGACGTGCGCGTCGATCTCCGTCTCTCGCTCCCTGTCGACGATGCATGTGAGCTGTGGGAAGTTCGCCTCACGAACATCGGCTCTGCCAAGAAACGTCTGAGCTTTTACCCCGCATTCCCCCTTGGGCTGCTCTCGTGGATGTACGTGTGACCTTGCATCGCCGACTGCGCCGAGAGGCTGACCTGAGAATCTGTCGATCAGGAACCAATCGGCCACGTACGATCGTGAACTGAACGCCATCGTCGCAGACTCCGTCACGCCGTACCAGAAGACGAAGGACTACTTCAAGAACAAGGACTTGAAGGATAAGGTCTTCCTCCTCAGCGAGCAGGAGCCGGAAAGCTACGAGACACGCCAACCCGCGTTCGAAGGCGAAGGCGGCCTTCATCGTCCAGATGCTGTCACTGCAGAGATGATGTCTGGCGGAGACGCGTCGTACGAGAACCCGATTGCCGCGCTGCAATTCAACCACGAGCTCGCACCGGGCGAGACGACGACGCACCGTTTCCTGTTCGGTCCCGCCTTCGACAAGGCAGAGATCGCGCGAATCAAGGACACTTACCTGTCCGCGTCCGCCTTCGACAATACTCAGCGCGCCTTCGAGCAGTACATTACGTCTGGCCGCGGTGTCGTCAGCTCCGCGTCCCCAGACGCCCACTTTGACGCCTTCGTGAACACGTGGCTGCCACGCCAGGTCTACTACCACGGCGACACCAACCGCCTGTCGACGGATCCGCAGACCCGCAACTTCTTGCAGGACGCTATCGGCAGCGTCTATGTGGCGCCGGAAACGGCCCGCAAGACGCTTCTGAAGGCGCTCAGCCAGCAGCACCTGAATGGCGCGCTGCCCGACGGTATCAAGCTCTACGACGGCGCCGAGCTGAAATACATCAACACCGTCCCGCACGTCGACCACTCGTTGTGGCTGGTCTTGTTCCTCGATGCCTACCTCAGCGAGACCAACGACTACGCCATCCTGGATCAGGTCGTCGTAGCGCAAGAAGACGGAAAGGAGGTCAGCGTCCGCGAGCGCACCGACGCCGCGATGCGCTACCTGGTCGGCGCAGTCGACGAGCGCAACCTACACTACATCCTCGAGGGCGACTGGAACGACCCGATGAACATGGTCGGCTGGAAGGGCAAGGGCGTGTCGGGCTGGATGAGCCTGGCCTCCGCCTATGCGCTCAAGCTGTGGGCGGAGATCTGCGGCAGCGAGGGGCGGGACGGCAGCGAGTTCGCCGCTGGCGCCGACGGCCTGAACGCCGCGGTCAACAAGCACATGTGGGACGGCGACTGGTTCGGGCGCGGCATCACCGACGACGGCGTGCTCTTCGGCGTCAAGGTCGACGACGAGGGCAAGATCTACCTGAACCCGCAGAGCTTCGCGCTTATGGGCGGCGCTGCGGACAAGGACCAGTCCGACCGCATCGTGCGCGCCGTCGAGCAGCACCTCGAAGGGCCGTACGGCGTCGAGATGCTCGGCCCGGCCTACACGCACATGCGCGACGACGTCGGCCGGCTGACGCAGAAGTACCCCGGCGTGGCGGAGAACGGCTCCGTCTACAACCACGCGGCGGCCTTCTACATCTTCGCGCTGTACGGCGCGGGCTACTCCGAGAAGGCGAACAGCCTCCTCCGGCGTATGCTGCCCGGGCCGGACCTGCAGGACTACCTCGTTCGCGGTCAGCTTCCCGTCTTCGTGCCGAACTACTACCGCGGCGCGCACAAGACGAACCCTAAGGCGGCGGGACGCTCGAGCCACCTCTTCAACACCGGTACCGCCGCCTGGATGTACCGTTCGGTCGTCGAGGGCATATTCGGCCTTCGCGGTTGTCGCGCGGGTTTGCGCGTCGAGCCCAAGCTACCGCCTTCCTGGCCGTCTGCGCGGGTGACGCGTCGCTTCCGCGGTGCGACGTTCGACATCCACATTACTCGTGGCGACCAGGTCGGGGTCACGTGCGACAGTAGCGTCGTGAAGGACGGCCTCATCACCGGGATTGAGGCTGGGAAGACATATCAAGTAGAGGTCGTCCTTCCCACCACCGGAGACGCGCAATAACCTGTGTACCCTCCTATCTGTTGTTGACATTATCTTGTATTATCCGGCCATGTGTATGTTCAAGTACGTAGGTGTATTCAATACACGGGCGTTGGTTGATCTGGCTTTCCGCCGCATCCTCGTCCGACCAGCAAGGCCGAGGTGGAGAGACCTTTTCCAATTCGATCACCGCCACTGGGGTTCCATCCGCATATGCTCGTCGAGTCTACGCGTGCCGTTATCAATAGCACTACGTGCCAAAAGCTTGGCCCGGTTGACAGCTGTGTGCAACTATCATATGAAAATCATATATGGCTGTCACCTGGGTAGACAGTTATGTTCTGAGTACCTGCTCAGTCATATGGTCGTGAGGGTTCTTGTGGACATCGGTAACCGGATACTGCGCTGTGCGCTGTGCGCGCGTGGATCGGATCCATAGGAACCACCTCCAAAAGTCCATCCTGCATGGCGTTCTTCCTCCACTTCCTCTCAGATGTGTACGGCATGTGCAGGTGACAGCATTTAGCTTGCGGGTTGGGAAGATGTCGAGCCGTAATCCCATCTGTGATAGCATTGTCGATGTCTGTCTCATCGGACCACGAGCAGGCCACGGGGGCAGGCGGAGGCCACGAGAAGGCTTCAGAAAGGTAGTAGCCCGTAGGTGTGAGCATCAGTACCGTTCTGCGTCAGCTGCAAGCTGGCTCCAACTCCCAGGTTTGTAAGGATTGCGACACTGATGGCCAAGTTGACGTCTCCCCGATAGCATTTCAATCAGATAATGCAAGTTAGTCAGAGAATAAGGCGTGCTCAACTGTACAATGGGCACGTATGAATATACCGCGAGTGCGGGAGGCCGATCTTCTGACCAAAATCGAGCCCTATCGCACACGACGGCACTTTGCGGAACTCTTCCTCGTCTCGTGACCTTCGTGGAACGCCCATACTCGACGGTCGGAACTGCCCTCCCCGCTCATCGGGGATTGCTCGTGCCATCGCTCAATAACCGTTCTGCACTCTCGCATCGTCCATGCGGCTGCGGAAAATTGCAAGGGCTTGGCGCGAATCCCAACAAATGCGTAACGACTTCTTGACAGCCCATCACCGGTCATGGCTTGTCTTATCAAGCCGCATTCGGAAGATCAGCAGCTCTGGACACTCTCCATTGGAAAAGGAAACCAGCTCGAACCGCGGGCTGCACATGCTCTGCTCTGTGGTGCTGAAGAAGAAGGGCCCCCCTGCACATTGCACGCCAGAGTTCTCGAGGTTGATGACTAGATCGCGCAACATGGGATCATACGCGGGGCTCTCGTGCGGGGCATAAATACCTGGGTCGTGCGTTCCACTGCTGGTCGTGCTCCCCTCCGGTTGTCACACTCGTCCTCTACGATGTTCGCGCTCCAGGCTGTCGTCGCCGCTGCTCTCGCCCTCGCTGCGTCTGCTGCTCCCTCCCCGCTGCACACCGTGCAGACCTATGCGGGCGCTGTCAAGCCGAACTCGTACATCGTCAAGCTCAAGGCGGACGCCAACAAGGACGACCTCCTGGCTGCGCGGCCCGACATCGCTTCCGGCGTGACGCACCCCGAGTGGGACGCCTCCCTGCTCAACGGCTTCGCCGGCTCCTTCAACGCGGAGCAGCTCTTCGCCCTTCGCACCAGCGACAAGGTCGAGAGCATCTCCCAGGATGGTATCTTCACGACCCAGACGACCCAGTAAGTTGCTCTGCTTCGCTGCCTCGATGATCTCAGCTTAATGATTCTGCCCTTAGGACCAACGCTCCTTGGGGCCTCGGTCGCCTGACCGCGACTAGCCGCCTGTCGGGTTCGACTTCGTCGTTGAACTACACCTACCGCTACGATGACGCTGGCCTGGGAACCGGCGTCGACATCTACATCGTTGGTCAGTGTCCCGATCGTCCCTGTATTCGTCGCAACTAACATGCATCGCTTAGACACCGGTGTTAACATCCAGCACGTGAGTTCTCCGTTTGCATGTGGGATCGCCGATTGACGGATGGGTCTACCAGGTCGAATTTGGAGGACGCGCTTCTTTCGGCTTTGCCTCAGGCAACCTTCCCAGGGTCGACGACCACGGCCACGGAACTCACGTTGCGTACGTAGAAACATATGCCGGGGTTGGAGTTGTTCTCACCTTGAACTAGTGGCATCGCCGCCGGCGCTCGCTTCGGTGTGGCTAAGAATGCGAACATCATCGCCGTCAAGGTGCTCAACAGCGGCGGGTAAGTTTTCTTGTACAGTAAATATCTCTCCATCGTCTCATGTTGAACGCAGCAACGGTACACTTGCGGACGTCGTTTCCGGCTTCAACTACGTTTTGACCGCCGCTCGTGCGTCCGGCCGCCCGTCGATCGCGAGCGCGTCCCTTGGCGGTGGCGTGAGTTGTTTTCGATCCTGCCGTACATTAAGCAGTCTCTGACCTCCCCATGAAGGCGTCCACGCCCATCGACGACTCCGTTGTCGCGCTCACGAACGCTGGTGTCCACGTCGTTGTTGCCGCTGGCAACTCCAACGTGAACGCTGCCAACACCTCGCCCGCTCGCGTCTCGAGCGCCATCACCGTCGGCGCGACCACGATCGGCGACGCTAAGGCCTCGTTCTCCAACTACGGCACGGTCCTCGACATCCACGCGCCGGGTGTTGACGTGAGTACCATCTCTCCGTTCACACACCATTCCTCGAGACTTAATCATTGTATAGATTACCAGCGCCTTCATCGGCTCGACCACTGCCACCCACGTCTATTCCGGCACCTCTCAGGCGACGCCCCACGTCTCCGGCCTCGCCGCCGTCTGGATCTCCCTCAACGGCAACACCAGCCCCGCGAACCTCGCCAGCTCGCTCTGGTCCGCCTCCGGCCAGCTCACCGGCCTGCCCAGCGGCACGGTCAACCGTCTCGCGCACTCCCCGGCGTAGAATGTAACGAATACGCATGTTGTACGAACGCACCGTGTCATTACCATCCACTCTCTTCCTCGGGTGACTCGGGAATAGAATGTCTTGTTCCTTACAGCAAAATTGTAAGAACCTATGAGTGAGCGTTCTATACGAGCAGCGCATGTAGACAAGACGTCGGACTTTGGAAACGTGACTCTTGCATCATGACCCGAAAGTCCGCATCCCCACTGCCCGAAAATCCGTTCGAGGACGCGCCCTACCGCCAAGCCTACGCTCATTGCATTGCACTCGAGAAGAAGCCCGACGCGAGGGGGAAAGCCTTGACCAGCCAAATTGCCGCTCGGTTCCTTGGACATCTACTTCGACAACTTCACATCACTGAGGGCTTGGGAGGCGCGGAGGAGCTCGCTGTCTACATCAATATCGAGGCCATCAAAGGCAACGACGCGCTGAAAGACCTTGCGCAGCAGTACATCACGGCGCTAATCAAGACTTGTAAGTAAGACGCCTCTGTTTCATGTCTTGTACTTGGCTGCGAGCACTGATTCTGCTCAGTCAAAAGCGCTACCGGGCCTACGCCACAGCCCTCGTTTCATAGCTCGAAAGATGAGGATCAGCGTGAGGAGTATCTCGCAATCATGAAAGCGGGGACACTGGATCACCGCACTGCGAAGAAATTTGTGTGTCTTTTCCTCCTTTCGTCGTTTCCGACGTACAATTTTCTGACGCTACTGTGAGCAGGCCCTACGTCGTGACAAATACCGTTGTGTGGTTACCGGTATCCCCGACCATACCTCGGCAAATGACGATCTCGTGGACCCAGCAGACGGAGAGCATACCGAACCCACGCAGGCCGCGCATATCATCCCGGAGAGGTTGAATAACAACATTAATCCGGGTACAGCCAAGGTTCGTACCCTTCTTTGGTTGTATGGAGTGGGAACCGGAAGTCCGTTCCAGCGCCACAACACCGCGGGGTTCTGGACGGTGCTCGGTTGTTTTCTTCAAGATCAGGACTTGCCCAAAACGCTCCAAGGCCGCAACACACACCGGCTGGACAACATTATGACCCTCACGCCCGGCATCCATACAATGTTTGATAGTCTAGAGCTTTGGTTCAAACCTGTCCAAGTACGCCCAATCCTTATCTCTTGCTGCAGTAGTTAGTGCTGAGGATATTCAGCCTCCCGTCCCTCATACGTATCAAACATACGGCCGCCTACGGTACACCCACGGTACGAACCGAATCGTCACATTTGCGCACACGAAGGAGCTACCCGCTCCGAACGCGAAGTTTCTCGCGCTTCACGCCCTTACTTGCGAAGTTGCGCACATGTCCGGCGCCGCCGAATATGTAGAGGAGATCGATAGAGATGTCGAGGAAAACCACGTCTTGGCCCAAGACGGGTCGTCTGCCCAACTTCTCGCCTCTGCCCTCGCTCTTGTCACCCCAGTGCAGTAGTTATCGCTGTCTTCGCCCTTTCGCCCCGTTGTTCCGGTTCACTGTGTCATTACCATCCACTCTCTTCCTCGGGTGACTCGGGAATAGAATGTCTTGTTACTCATAGCAAATTTTGGAAGAATTCATGAGTGTGCGTTCTCTACGACCACCGCGTGGAAACAGCAAGACTTCCACTAACGAGAGTGTCACCAACTACAAGACGCTTCGAACTCTGTCGGCCGCTAATATGATCCCTTGACAGGCAATCCTCGGGAGTCCTCGGCTATCTGGCAGAGCCTGTCACCGTCCTGCAGATGCAAAGGCAAAGAGGGGAGGCTGTGCGCACTCACCTCATCGCTCTGGTCACTAGGGCATGATGAACGCCACCAGTTTGTTCGAGTTTCGGGGGGCCGGACCGTTCAGAATATAATGGGCGTGGAAGCACGGCGCCTCCGCGGGAGTGAGGGTCGCGAATTGCACCCGTACGCCGGCCGCCTCGCATTCAACCGCGAGCGCGCGCGACTCCGCCTCCGACAGACGCTCCGTGGGTGGAAGCTCGATCTCCACCAACCTCTGGCGCGCGCTAGCGGCGGACGATTGATTGAACAGGACGCGGTCGCGGATGGCGGCCACCAGCTGCCAGTTGTCCAGCGGCGAGCGCTTCCACGTGAAGGGCAAGTGGCTCGACAGGCGCACGGGCGGGTGCGGCCCGAGATACAGCGTGAGCGTGTGCAGGTGCGGCGTGAGCGCCTGAAGGCGCGCGAGGGCGCCGTAGGCGCATGTGAGGCGTAGGGATGTGATATTAGGGCATCGCGCAACCATGTCCAGTACGAACACCACGTCGTCGCAGTCCAAGGCGAGCCGCTTGATGTTGGGGAACGAGATGCGACGTTGACGAGAGCTGCCGGACACCTGGCTCGGTGGTGCAGACGGGCACCCGCAGACGACAGTGAGCGTGGAAAGTGTGCTTGGAGCATGCTCTAGCGCACGCAGGACGATGTCACTGAGCGGTTCTGGCTCCTGCTGCTGTGCGACCCAGGGTTGTTCGTGTTGCCTTGTGAAGTCAAATCGAGCGTGGGAGACACGGCAAGCGCGCGAAAAGACCTCAATCGCGCGCTTGAGAAAGCTTCCGACCTCGTGTCCGTGGCCGATGTTGAAGGAAGCAAAACGACAGCCATATCCGCGTGGGGTTGGGTTCAAGCCATCTTGAGCATCTAAGCGCTGCTTCAGAGCCTCCAAGGGATATAAGTCTGCATACAGGGCCTGCGAGCCGACGCGGACGAGCAAATCCCTCCACGTGCAGTTGACGAGAGAAAAGCACAGGTGGTCGCGGCGCCGTTCGGGCCAGGTGCGAGCGTCAGCCCAAGCAAACTGCAAAATTTGCTCGACAAGCTCAATGGGTAGCTCTGGGGTGCGGCACATGGGAAGGCGTCGATTCCGATGGCTTCAGCGGAGATGGAGGATGTCAAAAGGATGAAGACGTCGGACATTGAAAACAGCCTTGCCTCATGGTGTTGTCCACTGCAATCCCATTACCCCTAAATCCATTTCACGACACACTCCCCGCCAAGCTTACGACTATTGTCTTGCACTCGAGGCTGCGCCCGACGATGAAACAGGCTTCTTGACCAATCAAGTTGCCGCTCGGTTCCTCGGACATCTCCTGCACCGGCTTCACGTCACCGAGGGCCTCGGAGGTCTGGATACCCTCGCTGGATGCATCAATAGCGCGGCATCTGAAGGCATCGACAAAACTAAAGCGGTTGCTCTGGAGTACATCACTTTTCTGGTTAAGACATGTACGTCTCGCCCGGTGCAAGTCTTCCAAGTTGTTCCTAGGAATTGAGTCCATCCAGTCAAGAGAGCATCCGATAAAACACCCCAGCCTTCAATACACAGCTCCCAGGATTCCGAAGTCATTCGACAATTATCTTTGGATGTAATGAAAGACGGCACGTTGGATCACCGCTCCGCGAAGGAATTTGTGTGTACTCTCCTTCTGCTTGACACAGCATTTGTAAGCTTACTCAGGCCCTACGTCGCGACCGCTACCGTTGCATGGTCACCGGCTTCCCTGACCATACCTCTGCGAATGCCGGCCTCGTGATTCCTCAAGCTGGCGAAACGACGGAGTGTACAGAGGCGGCGCATATACTCCCACAGCGCCTCAACAGCAACATGAACACGGATACACCCAGGGTGCATCATATGCTCCTTTCTTCCTTTGGTTCGGTGGTTGGGCGGAGATATTGAGCTGACGCCGTCCTAGCGTCACAACAACGCGGGCGCATGGGTAGCAATCGTTTGCTTCCTCCAAGATCAACATTTGCCCAAAGAGCTCGAAGGTAACAATATCCACAGGCTGGACAACATTATGACACTGGCGTCTGGCGTCCGATGGGTCTTCGAAGAACTCGAGTTGTGGTTCAAGCCCGTCCAGGTCAGCCATCGCATCCTTGAACTATCTTCAGGAAACCGTGGCATCGCAGCATTGCGCACATGCGGCCCCATAGCGGTCATAGCCCAGGACCTAACCCCCCCTGTTTATAGCGACAGAGGGCTGCCCTGGAGCGGTCGAGAGCGGTCACATGCGGCCATACACGGCTCTGCAGAGCACAAGAACGCAAGTCAAAAAGGCTTGCGGTTGTTGCGGTCCACGGGTTCTGAACGGTTCGCAGGCAGTCTCGGATTAATAAATGTATTTGAATGCCTGAAATATACCTAGGCTACACCGGGAGCGTCATTGCAAGCCAATGGGCATCGGTATGGGACAAGATGTGCAGTCGGGACAACACGGGATGAACGAGGCAATGGATGCGGGGGAAACGATAGAGGCACGGCGGGAGTAGGGGAGGGCGTGGAATGATAAAAAGAGAATCTGTCGAAGGAAAGTTGGATGGTAGGGAAAACGGACGCACCAGATGACGAAGTGCGGGGTGCGGGCCATCGAGAGCTGTGGGACAAGTCAGTATGGAGGGATATAGCGGTAGGGGGACATACACGGCATCGCATGTCGAGTGAGGCTGAAGCTATTGGGGATCAGAATTAGCATGCAAGGGTTGAACAAGTCCAAAGCCGCGCAAGCCAGACTGCAGCCCACAATGAGCACCAAGAAGCAACAGTCGGAGGCACCAGCGAGCGCAACGTAGGAGCTAGAAACAGTTGGCAATGCATCCGTCCAGAACAAGCCACCAGCCCAGGGTCGGGACGTGAGGAACGAAGACGAGATACGAAGGCGACCAAGCGTATCAACCCGTTCAGCGCCCAGAACAGCAGAGGGTGGCCAAAATGGCCTCGGCACAGATTTTGAGGGACCTGCAAGTGACACGGGGCTCGCGAACGGCGGTACTCAGGCCACGACGCCGTCTTGCAGTCTTCAGCGAGAAGGACGGGAAGGAGGGGCGGGCCAAACAAGGCCAACTCAACCACGTCGGCCGATAATCCGATCGAGTCCGACTCTCGGCTTCGTCCCAACTTCGTCCCGCAATAGCAATTGACGACGTACCGTCGTCCTCAAGAATGGATAAACCTTAAAGTATCAGGGTCGTTAGAACGCTGTATCCGTCCGCTCTATGGTCTTATTTCACCCAATTATCCATCCATTTACCTGCGATGCTGGTACACGAGTCGTAACTGGTACTTACTCGCCGATGCAGGCTCAGGAGGAAATCAAATTTTCACCAAGTCCTTTCGAATTCGTGCCAGCTGGCCGACCGGAATGCGCGCAACAGTGCGAAATATCTGGTCCGCCGTGCGCAGTGAAGCACCAGGAGCTGTGGCTCACCGCTCAGGCTGCCGAGGTGCCCGAGGCTCGGGCGGTTGATCGCACGAGGGCCACCGAGTCTCGGTGCAGTGCATCAAATCGTCGGTGGAGCTGATGACGGCCGCTCCAGGACGCTCAGCACCGCAACCGATGCTCCACACCACTATTGCGGCGCTCTGTTGGCACAAGAGAAGGCAATGGCTGCTCTCACTAAAAACACAGTTTCCTGATGATGAGCCGCCACTAAGGCCATATCAGCCACCAAGGCCGCATACGTATCGGACCCACGGCCGTTTTCGCTGGACTCGGGGCGCGAATCATACAGTCACATTCGAGGACACCAAGGAGCTGCCCGCTCCAAACGCGAGATTTCTTGCCCTACACGCTCTCATTTCCGAGGTCGCGAGCATGTCCGATGCCGCGAATTATGTAACCGATATCGAGCGAGAGGTCGAGGAAACACACTCCCTCGCACAAGATGGGTCGTCTGCCCAGCTTCTTGCATCCGCCTTGGCTCTTGCCGCCCCAGGGCGATAGTCCCGTCTTTTCACAAAGGCTAGCGACCATCGTGTACTGTATGTATATGTAATCGATAGGTTACACTAGGGGAGATGCCGCTCAGCCTCTCCGAGCAAGCTCCCGAACCTTCTGCTACGTACTATGCGCAGCCAGGATAATGCCAGCCCTCGTGCACTGCGACCGCGGGAGAGTGGTTACGGCGCATATGACGACCTGGACTCAGAAAGGACCGACCGAGATGCCTGTGGAACCGCGGAAAGAGGCGGGCGATGCTCCTTCCAACGAGCAAGAACAAACTCCCTCGTCCGTTTGCGCAACGACGCCTCCCAGCTCGTGCCCCTGTTGAGTCCACCAGCAGTCGTCCTGGAAGCAAGCGACCATTTCTGATAGCCCGGGCTCCGAGGATTCGTAAAGTGCGTGAGGAAGACGACCATGGCGTCGCGGTAGTCGCGCTCTATCTTCCCGGGTTTGCGCCCGCTCTGATCCCACGGCTGGACGCCGCCCTGCAGATCCTTCAGGGCCACACCAGCTTCCTCGGCGCTAGGCGGATGCCAGGGGATGCTCCGCATTGCATGCGGTGGTTGCCATGGAGGGACGTCGACCTCGAAGTTGTGCTGTTCTTCTGAAGCCATCCGATTGATATCCGGATCGGGGGCGACTACAGGCGTCAAAAAGCGCAGAGTAGCAGGTATTACGCCTGCCTTCGAGGGACCTGCGACGTAGTTCGATGGCACAACTAGGAGGGCACTTCTGGCTTCGGGCGGCATCGTGCTGGTATGGGATCGGGATTGGTCTATTGATGAGTCGACCGACGGGAGAACAGGGGCAGAAGGCGTCGTTACAGCAAGAGAAACGTTGGAAACAGGTACAAGGGCCGCGGAAGTGGCAGGCGTTACGTCGTTCGGGATCGTATGCAACAAGGCCGACCGTGTGCGGCGCAGAACCGGCGATGTAGCAGGATGCACGAGTTTGGGAGCCCCGCGCTTCCGTGAAGTCCCTTGGGCCTTCGAGACGTCAGGCCCTGGCTTCAAAAAGGCATCACCAGCATTAGTATCATCCCTCGAAACGTTTCATGGGACGCACATTCTCCTGTTCCAGCGCTTTTTTCTCCTGCCGCTTGCGCGTGCGAGCAGAAACAGACTGAGCATAGGGGCCAAGGTTTTTCAGCGGCCCAAGTTTGCGCCTCCCCATTCGTGAGCAAGGCTCGCGTGCGTCAGAGTCGGATTGACGTTCAAAGAGCGGCGCAGGGCCGGGTTCGGCAGAATGCGACGGGTGTCTGGGCCAAGCAGCCACACACATCTGAGTTCTCACGGTCACGTGTCTCAACAATCACCTCGAAAAATATCTCGTGTATCGTATATATCACAAGGATTCAGAAATAAGTATATATTTGATTTTGCTCAAGTACATAAGGTCTGTCTATGAAGGAACGGGTATCGTTTCTCGGCAATCAACGAGATCCAAGATGATCTCTCGGCAAATCCCACCATCAAAATCTTCCCTTGCCTTCGCCCCTGCTTCGCCCTCGTCCTCGACTCTTCGTCTGCGTGCGATCAATGAATTCGTCCGCGCTGGACCACCGGCGTCTCCGTATCTCCTCCCTTCAAAATGACGTCGCTCGTATTGAAGGTCTCCTTGCAGACCGCAGGAGAGCGCTTGATGCGGCCGTCCAAGCATACAATGCGGCAAAGGCGATCGTCGACGAAATCAACAACGATATTGGAGATATAGAAGAACAACACGGCCTGGCTCGTGAACTACTGGATTCGATTCGGGACACGCATCTATGCGACCTTGCTACTGGGCTTCCACAGGACATCTTACGCCAGATATTCCACGAACTCATGCCTCCCCGCAGTAACGTCGATATAGCGTCCAAGGAAACAGGCTGCTTCGGTAGCTTTCAGCGCGAACGCAGTGACAGGGTCCTGCCGTTTGCTGTTGGAGGCGTCTGTCGACGATGGCGGGCAGCCGCTTTCGACTTTCCAGCGTTTTGGTCGACCATCGTCGTTGAAAAGGCGAACGACCGCGAACTTGAGCTTGTCCGCTTGCAGCTTGAGCGCTCGAAATTGGCGCCTCTCAATATCTTTTGTTATCCATGCGGACAGATCGATGTCGGGGCTCGCAGCGCCATATTCGATGCCCTACAGCAGCACACGTGGCGGTGGCAACAGGTTCAGCTGGCCTATACGCCACCTTCTTCCGAGATGCGACTGGAGCTGTTCCCCATCATCCAGCGTCAGGCATCTCAGCTGCTTCGACTTTACCTTCATGTGCACCCTGGTGGTATTGCTGCAGAGCTAGATCCACAAAGGCATCGCTTAAAGGTCGGCCCTCAGATCCAACAGCTCATCCTCTTCAGCCCCTGGCCGCTGGCGCCTAAAGCTACTGTGTACCCATGCCTCGTCTCGCTGATGTGGCGCCAACCCGGTCTGGAACACGCATGGGACATCATAATCGCCGCCCGAGACACGTTGAAGGACGTAGCTCTCGCCCCCCAACCGGCCCCCTTCACTGGGTCCGTCCCTCCTGCTCGCTCCAGCGCCCCCCTCCCGATAGTCATGCGCTCTCTGGAGCAACTTCATATCCTGACATCGCACTGGGACGTGGCATCGTACCTCCTCATGCTCAAGACGCCGCGATTGCACACCCTGACACTGCCATGTCCGCTTCACTCGTTGACGATCCAGCCGTTCTTCGAGGAGGTCAGCACTACGGTGACGACTCTGATTCTGCACAAGAACCCTGCGCCCGACGGCCTGGACGTGTTGGCCAAGCTCTCCAGTGTAGAGCGGCTCGTGTTTTCAACCGAGAGAGCGGTCTTCAAGGTCGACTACGCGGTCTCCGATGACTTCTTCGCGCCACTCGCCGTGCGCCGCGCTGTGCCCGGCAGCGCAGCCGCGTGGATTTGGCCCAAGTTGGCGTCTATCGCACTTTCAAGCCGCGGCTCATACGCCACTGAGAACGGCGAAACGCTGTTAGAACTCGTGCGTTCGAGGACGGAGCCGGGACTCGATAGCCACTCGACACCCCGCCGCATTACGAGTGTCGTCCTCGAAGACAGGGACTCCCCTGCGTGGCTTCGCGACGAAGTCAAGCGCATGCTCGCGGTCTGAGGACATCGCGTTTGCCTCTTATGCCTTCGATTACCATCCCACATGTACATTTTCAGATATCCTTAGGTTAGCATCGAAAGAATTCCGTTCGTTCAGCGCAATAGTATACAATAGCGTGGACAGCATATCAAAAATAGTCGGAGAATTGACACACTCCATCCGTCCCACCTCAGAAAATCATAGCATCGATACCCGTTAGGTTCCCGGTCTGGTCCACCTGCCCGCTTATCAATAAGAATATTTAACCAAAGACTGGTCAATGGATACGCACAATCAAGCCCATGATGCGGTCCTCGTCAATCATATATCCCGAGTACGCGACGTCCGTCGCGCGTACGGTCTCGCGGAACGGCAGGCGGCTGCGCACGTCCTGCGCGAAGAGGTCGTCGGCCTCGATGATGGTGTCGCCCGTCTCGACGCGCGCGTCGCCCGCGCGCACGTCGAACTCGACGAGCGCGAACGCGCCGCCAGCGCCCGCGCCCGCATCGTCGTCGTCCTCGCCCGCGGTGCGCACGAAGCGCGAGCCGTGCACGTAGCGCAGCCACTGCGGCTGGTGCACGTCGTCCGCCCAGCGCGTGCGCGGCGGGCCCCACGCGGCCCACGGCAGCGCCGGGCCCCGCGCCGCGCGCGCGCGCTGGTGGTCGCGCGTGAGGAAGCAGCACCCCGCGTCCGGCTCCGTGAAGCACTTGCCGCCCGGCACGAGGCTGAGCAGCGCGTCGGCGTGCACGAAGACGGTGAAGGGCGAGCCGGCTGCGACGCGCGCAGGCCGCACCGAGACGCTCAGCACGACAATGCGGTTCTTGCGCGTCTGCGCCGTGGAAAAGTCGTGCATGAAGGGCTGGAGATGGCGCAGCGGCGCGTAGGCGATGTCGTTGGTCGTGAGGAACGGGCCCGTGTGTGCGCCGATGTAGAAGTACGACGCGCCCGCGGCCGGCTCCGGCATGAGGAGCGAGAGGATGTGCGTCGGGTCCGGCGGTGGGCTCAGCCCGGCCGTGTCGGTCGCAAATCGGTACAGCTCGAGCGAGGCTTGCGGCACCAGTCGCGTTAGCATGAAGGTGTCCTCCGCGAGCAGCGTGCAGTCGTCAAATTGACCCTCTAGCGCGTCCAGGGCAAAGGATACCAGTAAACACCCCTTGCGCCAGTTCCAAATGAGGAGGTGCGGGTTCGAGAATACCCAGCCGAAGATGGCGATGACGTCGCCCGCTACGTGGATGACGAGCGCGGACATGGCCGCCGAAAAAGTGCTCGTGAGCGTCGCGTTGGCAGCGTGCGGGTGCGGCGCGTTGCGTGACATATTGCGGAGGTGCACATTCACAACAAAGGAATCCGAGCCGCTGAAAAAGGAGTTCTAGTGATAATATCATGATACAGCGAGAGGAACTCACGAGCCAACGCCGGTGATCTGCTCGGTTTGGATCAGGATTAACAAATCCTGGCCAGGGTCAATGGCGAAGTCGCGAATGGCGAGGCCGATGTCTTCTCTGAGTAACACATGCGGCTCGGCGTCCTCTGGGGCACTGCCGTCAGGGAACGTGAAGAAGGCCAGGGTGCGCGACTCGGCAAAGGCGCTGCCGGCGGCGCTCATTGCCTTGCCGAAGACGCCGCCGACGAGTTCGTATGCGTGGCACTCGCCATCCAGCGGGACGCGGAGTGTCCTTGTGGACGTTACGTCTGCCCAAGCGCGTCTCCGCCGATCAACGTGTGCCATCGCCTCTGCGGTGCTGTGAGTCGATCCAGGAACGGGCTGAAGGCTATCGCGCGCGAGCTCTATGTTGTAAGTGAGGAGGAGGGATGCATGGATGTGGTTTCGGATTGATGAGCATGTCTAGTTGAACGTGTGAGCATTATAGTGCGTCGGGTCAGAATATCAAGCTGTGGACGTGGTTCCATTGTGTCCCGCAGGGCACAGTGATCGGTGCATTGTGCGGGCACAGAGAAAGCACAGAGCGGCTACGATGTACAAGGGCAGAACCGACGAACCTGAGAGCAGCGTAAAAGCGAGGTGTGGTCTAGCTGAGCGAGTATGTGGCTCAAGAGCTCTTCGGGCAAAGCGAGTAGTCGAAACGGCTGAACCCTGTGACCCGCGTCAGTCAATTGCTATTGTTTAGGCACCGCGAGAGCGAGAAGCATGGCCTGGAGGCCTGGAAAGCGGGTGATAAAGACATGGGCGCGAAAGGCAAACCCGCATGGCAGCCGCGGCGGATCCGATAGGACTATGTGCACGCTGGCGCATATCGTCGACGACAAGCCGGGCATGTTCACATGGCATCCCGACTGGAACGATGATCACTCGATACGCTGAGCCGGCCAGCGTTGGCCGCGGTTGCCCAGCGTGCACGGACCAATGCCCGCACCAACGCGTCGACGAGAGATAAAGCAGATGCCGGTCATCGCTCATTGATAATATTTGGGAACACTCTGAGCATATTTTGAGTTAATTAGCTACTGGAATAAGGAGCTCTACTCACCACCGCATTTGACTGAGCCCGCGCTTCAAGGTGAGTGCGGAAGCCGTCCGTGGGCCGCGGAAAAGCTCAGACCCAACAATGGTTTCTGACGCCTGGAAACGCCTTACAGTGAGCACTAGTCATCGAGGAATTATAGTTGTAGTATTTCAAGTACGCACCAAAGTCCTCATAGCGATGGTGGCGGTTCGGGACCAAGGGGCGGCTGGAAATATAGATCCGGCACGGACCTGCCTTGACTCGGCCCGGATTCACCACGATTGACAGGCTACGATGGCGCTCTGGACGAAGACACCGCTGCTACGCTCGGATAGTATTTCAGAAGCTATGGGCCGCGATGCATATTTAAAACTCGAAGTAAGTTGGCTAAACTAAAGTAAAGCCGTTCCGACCCCTTTTTGGTGGCACAAAAGGGTTGAACTTGACTAATAGACGGCGTCAACGCCTTCTGACATTTGCTTGGTATTCTTGAACCCTTTTGTGCTACTGAAAAGCGGATGAAATGGACTTGCTTTGGGATGCCAGTAAATTTTCACATTCTAACCGAACTGTAGACCCTGCAACCCTCGCATTCATTCAAATACCGAGGACTTTCACACTTCGTTCAAAATGTCAAGCGAGAAAAAGGCGCTGCAGCTCACCTGGTCATCGCGTCGGGCGGAAACGCCGCTATCGCTGCGGCGTGTGCTGCCCGCGCAATCGGCGTGCGATGCTCGACGTTCATGCCCGCTGGGACCCCCGCCAGCGTCATTGCATATGTCGAGCGCCAGGGAGCAGACGTCCATATCTCCGGACGGGATTACGTGGAGGCGCTCAAGCGGGCGCAAGAGTTTCTCGACGACGATCCTGATCAGTAAGTACGCCGCCAATCCACATACCCCGACCGCGTCTCATGCGATGCTTTTGAGAGTCAAAGTCTCGGTCCCCGCATATGGTATGAGTTTCTCTGTCGAGAAGCGGTTTCCCTGACTAACTCTTACCGTAGACCACGAGTGGCTCTGGGAAGGCCACGCGTCGCTGGTCTCAGAGATTGCGGAGCAACTTCCGCAGGGCGTCACTCCCGACGCGATTCTCTGTGCTGTAGGCGGAGGTGGCCTGCTGGGCGGCATTCTGACCGGTTGCAAGAACGCCGGATGGTCCAATGGTGAACATGTCCTCAGCGCGCAACCCCCCCAATTCTGACTGCGCGCGCAGTTCCCGTCGTCGCACTGGAAACCGACGGGGCAGCGTGTTTCTACCACTCGTTCCTCCTGAACACTCTGCCGGACTACAAGCTACCTGAGGGAGCCACGCCGTCGCGTCCCGAGCCAGACGGCCCGCAGCTTGCCACGCTGGACGCGATAACCTCGCGCGCCTCTTCGCTCGGCGCGCGCTCTCCGTCGCTCGGCGTGCTCAAATTGGCACTCGCACACGCTGGAGGAGTCATCCCCGTCTCCGTGTCGGACGAGCACGCCATGCGCGCCGCCATAGAATTTGCCGGTGCGTCCTCGCGGGCCGACCCAGGATCCCATAGCTGACGTGCGACGCGATAGACGAGCACAAGATCCTCGTCGAGCTTGCGTGCGCCACGGCGCTGGTGCCTGCGTTTGAGCCGCGGGTAGCGGAGAGGCTCTTCAACGGCGGCGGTGGTGGCCCGAAGGAGACAGTCGTGTTCATCGTCTGCGGGGGCTACAAGATCACGCTGGATGACCTGGAGCAGTACAAGGCACATCTATCCACTCCGTCTGGGAAGGCGTCCCAGCGCATCGGCATCGCCGGAGCAGAGATTTAGATACCGTAAGAGCGTCTCCGCAGACCGTGTATCTCACTTTCAGGCAGCAATGTTTATGGTCGGATTTAAGAGGGCAAATTGTGTTCAAGCACAGTTACATATATTCTCGACGAGGGTCGGCAGGTACAGTCTTGACAACACCGCGCGAGCGTCACAAGCTATCATCGCCCAGCGGTACCACTACAGGCGGATCCTTCTCACAAAACCCGCTGGGGAGAACGACCGTGAATGAGCGGGAAACGAGTCGATCCTCAAGGAACCGCTCACCTCGGTGTCGACTGCGCCCTCGGAGGCGACAGCGATTCGACTTTACTTGCAGACAGAGCCGCAGGTGATGCACTGCCCGAAGCACTATCGTTTTGCAAAGTGTCAGTACACTCCCTCGACAGACCAAAGCGCGAACGGACCTGGAAGAGGCCCTCAGGGCACGCGTTGCCCGGGCCGCCGCCGGCGCAGCCGCGGGGGACGATCGGGGGCTCGAAGCGCTCGACGAGCTGGTTTCCGGTAGCCTCGGGGGCAGCGAAGCCGACGGCGGCGAGGGAGGCAGCGAGGACGAGTTGGAAGCGCATGGTGCAGTAGTTTGCTGGCTAATTTGGTGGGTGCTGACTGAACGTTGTTGCCTTGAATCGCTCGAGAGCTGTGGCCTTTTATACCTTTACGAAGACGGGCTTTTCTTGGTATGGTCGGCCGGCCGGCCTTCTACCTCGCAGGGGTCGCTTGTCGAGACGCGCTCCACTCGTAGAGGACGGTGAGTGCTGAGATGATCATAGAAGTATCCTGGTCGATTGACAGACCGATCACTCCAAAGAGACTCCAAGTTTCACGAGCCTCTTGTTATCAATAAGATTGGCCTTGGGACCCAAGCGTCGGACGTGTTCGCAACTGGGATACGAAAATAATCTGCCTCGCACGGTCCTTCCGCGCAAACCAGAACTTCCAATACGGGAACGCGTATATCATCTAGTCTCAGACTGCGGGTAGAATATTTCTTGGTACCAAGCAGTGGCATGGGAAACCCTCACAACGATTAGCTTGCCGGCCTTGCAGCCGTTCGACCACTTGGCATTTCCTGGACAGCATCACTGCGGTGAGACTTCGTCATCGAGCGACGTGACACCCGTGAAATCGTCATGCTATACCGTTGACCACAAGCAATGAGCGGTTTCTTGAAACGACGTCGGAGCGGACAAGATCCGGCGGCCGGCCCACTCGCGTTGTGGACAGGACATGCAACATACACAACCCTCAAGTGACTCCCGGGATACTATAATCGCAGCACGGCAGGCTCCACTCGGACATTGACAGGCGGGACAAAGGAGTCGGTCACAATGAAGTCGCCACGCACACTTTGGCGTCTAAAGCGGCGTCCTTCTTGCGCTGAGGCTAAGGGGGTGGCCACAGAAATCACACCGAAGCCAGCTGAGAGTCACAGGCTCGGCCCAGCACCCGCGTCTGTACAGTCCGGCGGGGATGGATGGTTCGAAGCACAAGTGATCACGCTTCGACAATCCATTCGCCTGACCCATATTTGGCAGTTCCTGGGGCATCTGTATATCAAAGCAGTGCTCGATTAGCCCCAGAGGTGGAGCACGTCAACAAATCTGTCGCGATCGGACAGGCGATCGGGCAGGATACTCCCCTATGATCTTGGACGCGCCCATAACGCATCTCGAGTGGAGTACGTCAATCTCGCAATGCGAACTACGAGGATGAGTGCCGGACGTCTCGGCATCTCTCCTTCTCAGAGGTATAAAAACGCAGTGTCTGTGAGGACTGAGATCCCCAACCCAATCAGCCAGAGTCACTCCAACATGCGCTTCCAACTCGTCCTCACCGCTGCCCTCGCCGCCGTCGGCTTTGCCGCTCCCGACGCTGCTGGCAAGCAGCTTGTGGACCGCTTCGAGCCTCCCATCGTCCCTCGCGGCTGCCCTGGCGGAGGACCAGGCAATGCTTGCCCTGAAGGCTTCTTCCAGGTCGGTCAAATCTATGCCCAGCGCGTTGGTCGTTGCTAACGGAGTTCAAGTGCTTCGGACAGTGCTTCCAGTGCGGCGCTGAGTGCAAGTAAGCGACCCACAACTCGAGACTCGACACAGGTGAGGCGCAAAACATTCATTCTCTGTCTCTGTGCTCATGAACTTCTTAGCGATGCGGCCATCTAGTTTATGTACTGGCAGCGGCGCAAAGCGGTGCCGGTAGATGGTCTCAATAGCGCAGACAAGTCTCAAATGAAGCCAATGTAATTGTTTGTAGTTGAGAATATGCGCTTCAGCGTAGTTATGTTGCGTTACCTTGCGTTACCAATGAAAACCCGAGCGATCACCGTCTGATTGTTGCCGGATCGTCGCATAACAGGTTATTCGGTCGGAGATGGAACGGCGTCTGGCTCCGTTCTCTGCCACGTGCACAATGCCTGAGCGCGACACAGTGGCCCCATCACCCTCTTCCAGCGTCGATTGGACTCGTCATGCATCCGAACATGCGAGGCGATCTGGGTTTGCCTCACTACCATCCCGTCGTTTGTCGTGCTCCTAGGGCTCGCTGTCCAAGAGACTCGTCATTGCGCGGCTTCGTGCTCCTCGGTGTGACTTTCTGCTAATTTACCGCCCTTGCACTACTCTTTTCTTACTTTATATGGCTCCCGAAGTCCACTAGGAGGCCCAGCATAGGTTCGCGACTCTGCAGTCGGCGCGGGCTTACTGCGCAGAACATAGTCCTTGCTACCGTTCACGAACCATCACGCCCAGGTCTGTCTGTTTGTCACGAGCCATGCGTACGGACTGCATGGAAGCGCCATGGACGCGCCTCTTGTCAAGCACCGTCTGCGTCGTAGTTCTTCGAGCTCGTGTCGTGCCGCGTTGCGCGTCCGTGGGATCAAAAGCGCAAGAGCTGGAGTCTGACGTGTTTGCGGTCATTTGCGGTCAAGCTGCAGTCACAGGCGAGTCTCCTCATCTGCGGCCCGAAGAGCGGTGCGTCTACGTGAGCTTCCTATTTCCAGGCTCAAGAGAGCTGCCAGAGTTGCGGTGGACGCAATATACGTTTCGAATTGTTTTCATGGGTGGCATTGTATTCTCAACGAACATCGGCAACTATTCAACTACACCGCGCAAGATCCACACGCCGGAATCTCCCAGCGGAACCACTACAGGGGAGCCCTTCGCACGGATCTCACTGAGAGGAACCGTTACCGTCAGGCACTGGCCAACCAAGTACGTCCTCGAGCGCCACTTACCTCGGCCACGGCCGCGCGCTCGGAGGCGTTGACGATCTGATTCTAGTTACAAGCGAGGCCGCATTTAATGCACCTTCCGTTGCACTGTGGTTTTACAGAGTTTCAGAACGACTTTCGCAGTGAACTGGCGCTTGAACTGACCATTTGAAAGCCCATCGGGCACCCCGGTGGACTGTTGCCACAACGAGGGACAAGATGCTTGTCCTCGACCGGCTGCCTTCCGGAAGCGTCAATTGCAGGGGCAGCAAGGCCGAGGGCGGCGAGGGATGCGGTGAGAACGATTTGGAAGCGCATGGTGGGGTACTGGCTGATTTCGGGTGGGCAGTGCCGAGCGACCGCCAGAAAACCTAGGGCTTATTATACGTCCAGGAGGACGGGATATTCTTGGAACGCTCAGCCGGCATGGATTCAACACTGCAGCGTTTGCATCTCTCAACATGTTCCAGTCGTGGAGAGTGGAGTGCGCACGGTGAGGTCACAGGAGGAGAGGTATGTATCCCGGCCGATTGACAGATCGATCACTCCCGGTTTACGAGCTTTTCCCAGGCTTCTCCACTGCCGGTACAGCTGGAATCTAGGCGGGGAGCCGCCTGTCACCATTGCAACATGCAAACTCTAGAAATAGGCAAGAGTAACTCATCAGGGTCAGCAGGGGGGTCATAAGGACCGCGGTATCAATCAGAGCCGTTCAATGCAGCTTCAGTTCGTGAGTCGGGGCGTTGGGCCTTAGGAAATGTTGTATAGAAGTTATAGAACAGGACCTTGGCGAGAGCTCATGCATGGTGCAACCTGTCAAACTGTACTACTGCCGAGCTGTTGTTCGTCTGGGCACGAACGAGGTCCGGCCCCTGCCCACTGCTCACATCTTTCACGCATTACCGGGCGCGCACCCCTCATTGAAGCAATGCTCCCATTGCACTCACTGCCTGTCAGGCTCCACTCAACAGCATTGACAAGAGTCTGTCCCACGCTTACGACTTGCCGCCTGTCCAGGCCAATTAGCGACGATTAACGTTCGGCTTATTTGGTCACGGGGTCTGGGTCGTCTGCGAGTCTTTTTTTGGGCCCCACTGAATACATAGCTTTAACAGCATCCTCCCAGAGAAGTTTCTCTGCACGCATTGGCACCCAGACCGAGGCATCGATTCTTTCTGAGGGTGTCACGTGACATCGACCTGCTCGCCCGGGACACCAGTGCGGCGGGGTAAAGAAGCACACGCGACGGCGCGTAGGCAATCCGAGACATTCGCCCAGCCAGATTTGGCAGCTTACGGAGCATCTGTACTTCATACCGGTGCTCGTTTGACGCCAGAAGGAAAGGTGGAGCGCCGCAGTCAGAAACCTGTCAGTGTCACGATCGGACAGGCGATCGGACGGGGTACGCCCCTGAGATCACGGCCGGCCTCTCAGGTCCAGCTGAGTACGCCATGAATATCTCAACTTGCGCGCCGAACGTCTCGGCATGCCCTCGCCAACGGTATAAAAGCCAGCAGCTTCCGAGTCCTGTTGTCGCACCACAACCAGTCACCCAATCAGCCAGAGGCCCCAAGTCGAACATGCGCTTCCAACTCGCCCTCATCGCCGCGCTCTCCGCCGTCGGCCTCGCGTCCCCCACCACGCTCGGCAAGCAGCTCGTCGACCGCTTCGAGCCGCCGCTCGTCCCGCGCGGCTGCGACGGCGGCGGACCGGGCAACGCTTGCCCCCACGATTTCTTCCAGGTCAGTATGGATCATGGAATTTCACCACTTCGCCTGTTCGACTTGCTGACTGCGTCGAAGTGCTTCGGCCAGTGCCGCAAGTGCGGCCTCGTCTGCAACTAGGCGCGTCTCCGAGGAGCCGGATTTGGCCGACGTGCGTACGCGCCACGGTTCTGTCTCGCCCATCGCCCTTCTAATGCATTCGCAGGTTTTTACAAGAAGGAGACTGTGCGAAGGCATTGCATGGAGTGGGGCCGCTCGGCGACGTCGGAGCGTAGTGTCTGGAGGCGTGGTCAAGTGTCGGCTGGGCAAACAAGTCTGGAGATATTTGTGTACACTGAGAATATATGAGCCTGTGGCTCCTTGTTGATTTGATAACAGTCCTTTGAGGTGGCTGACATGTTACGGAACGGAGCTTCCTGTGATCAGGCTCATGGTAGACTGTCGTTCCTTGTACCCCGACGCGTCGAGCGGCAAGCAACCGTGCACAACCGTATTTAGTACAAAGCTGCAGGGTATTATACAGTCTGAGGCCATGGTTGAGAGCGCACAGGGTGACATTGGATTCAAGGCGCTGCGGCAAGGCCGAAGTTGACGCCCGAGGTGACCACGGCCCCAGAAGATGAGACTTCCCAGGATCGATGGACATTTTGGCAGTCACTTCGATTGCCCTCAATAGCACGCAGATTGAGGACTAGTGGAGTTGCGGGGTGCGTGTCATCTTGTGTGTGGCTGAGAGACGGCTCGAAACGCCGGATGCCGATCGCTCGGTGACGACGATTCCGCTTCTGGAGAATCCTCAGGAAATGAGAGTGCCTTCTCGGGCGGCAGAGTGGGCGTGGGCCCGAGGGAGACACCTATACGCCGGTATCGTCGACGAAACCGACGAGCCCGGACTGGCCGTTGACACTTGGAGAAGCGCTTAGCGCTGCGGTGAGGTATAAAAATCCCTCAGCGGGCGCACTCCAGCTCTATCCCCCATCTCAACTGTCAACGCATTCCCCAGAGCAGAAGTAATGCGCTTCCAAGCCGTCCTCATCGCCGCGATTGCTGCAGTCGGCGTAGCCACTCCTGTCGCAGTCACCCGTCGGCAGACCGCGGTCATCGTGGACTTAAACGAGTGTCGTCCGGATGACTATGTCCCCTCCCCAGCCGTGACACCCATCTGCCACCCATGCGACTGCAGGTGCAACGGCATATGTTAAAAAGCAGACGAGGTCATGGTCACGAAGGTGCAGTCCAAGAGATGGTCTTCAGTCATTCATGCTGAAGTGTGCTAGGGCAGAGGGACATCAAATTCCATGCTCACCGGCCTGTAGTAGTGGACCCGTGTCATGGGCCAGAACGTCGTGGACAGAGACAAATAGGGATAGATTCCTCTTGTTCATATGACGAGCAACTGCCTACGCGTGCCACATACTTCTCCTATTGTTGCGCTGTTTTTTTCTTCTCAGGATGAGTTCAGTAGCTGAGCATGAAAGGAAACTATGATCCCGCGTGCCACGTGTGCGGAGAAGGCGCGCTTTGCGGAGTTGCCATTCTTAGCATGCGACGTGTACCCTACGTGCTCGTCGCGGCGCTCGTCCCGCTCGCAATATGGCTCATTGCGCGGCCGTCCCTGGAAGACCGGCCGCCGCCGCTTCCCGTGCTCTCCGCGTCGCTCGGCTTTGCGCTCATCGCGTTCGCTGCCACGGTGGCGCTCATCCCGGCGCTGGCACCGGCGTTTGCGCGTGCGGGGCTCAAAGGGCGCGACTTGCTCAAGCCAGACTCGACTCAGGAAATGTACGCTCTACAGCTACTAACTACTAAGGGGGATATGGAAGCTGACGGGCGCGTGCAAGCCCAGAGTCGGCCGGATTAATTGTCGCCGGCGTCTACCTCCTGCTGCTCATCGTCTTCATCCCCTTCCTCTTCGCTGACGCCCTCCGCCCGCGAGCGCCGAACGATACCCCGCTCATTGAGCTCACCGCGCGCCCGTTCCCGCACCAGCAGGTCCGTTATCGCCGTCGTCGCGGACAAAGGCTGAATGTATGCCGCAAACAGCTCTCGGCGTACCTGTCCGCGCTGCTCTCGCTGTACACCGCGACTCTGCTCGGCTTCCTCGACGACGTGTTCGACATCCGATGGCGCCACAAGCTGCCCATCCCCGTCATCGCGTCCGTCCCGCTGCTCATCGTCTACTTCGCCGACGGCGGCCTCACCTCCGTCGTCGTGCCCAAGCCTTTCCGGCCGCTCCTGGGGAACATCGTCGACCTCGGTGCGTTATTGCATTGGCCGTTCGGCGCATAGCTGAAGCGGACAGGCCCGCTATACTATCTGTACATGGCGATGGTCTCGACGTTCTGCACGAACAGCATTAACATCCTCGCTGGCATCAATGGATTGGAGGTCTCGCAGGCGCTGGTAATCGCGCTCAGCGTCGCCGCGAACGATCTGCTCTACCTGCCGTGGCGCTTTACCGGCCAGGAGTGGGGCGCGGGCAAGGCGTACGGCTCGGCAGCGCTCGTCGAGCGCCACCTGCTCAGCCTGTACTTCATGCTGCCGCTCATCGGCGTCTGTGCCGCGCTGCTCTACCACAACCGGTGCGTCACGGTCTCTCTCTCTCTTCCTCTGATATCCCTCCACTCGGGGCAGGAATGAGCATCTCAAGAGTATCCCTGGAGTATGTCAGCATTAATTTGTGGTACACGGCAAGAGTATCCCAGGCGTATTCTAAATTACAGTTGGAATACTCTTGCTGTGTACCGCAATTTTCTGCCCATCTACTCTTGGGTGCTCTTGAAATCCTCGTATCTGCCCCCAATGTGCTGCGTGGGCCAGATATCCCTTTCGGCAGAGCTGACGGTACGGCAGGTTCCCGGCGACGGTGTTCCCGGGCGACACGCTGTGCTACTTCGCGGGCATGGCGTTCGCCGTCGTCGGTATCCTCGGCCACTTCTCCAAGACGCTGCTGCTCTTTTTTATACCGCAGGCACTCAACTTCGTGCTCTCCGCGCCGCAGCTCTTTGGGCTCGTGCCCTGCCCGCGCCACCGCGTTCCTCGGTACGCCGTCCTCATTTGCCCTCTCCTGCCCCCAACACATTTCACACACCTTACACCCCAACCCCGACCGCACACACCTTCCTTCTCACGACACCCTCCCTGGCTTTTACGCGCATTCTGACGCGGTACACAGAGTTGACAAGAAAACCCTCCTACTGCACCCATCCGTCGCGCAATTCGAACGCCCACCGGGCCGCCTAAGCGTCATCGCACTCGAGCTACTGGCCGCGCTGCGCTTGACGCGGCTCACACGGCACCCGCGCACGGGCGTCGTGATGGAGGCGACGAACCTGACGCTGCTCAACGCGCTGCTGCTGTGGACCGGGCCGATCAGCGAACCTGCGCTCGTGCGCGCGTGCGTCGCGCTGCAGCTTGCTGGCAGCGCGCTTGCGTTCTTTGTGCGCTATGGGCTCGCGGGACTCGTCTACGATGGGGATCGTAGATAATGAACCAACGTCGTGGAGGAGGAGGAGGGCTATGGGTGGGTGCTGTATTATACGTGTGAATAGTAGGATCGGCCGGACGGTTCGTACAGTAATGTCTAACTTTATTAACACCTTGCTAGAACCTTGAGTTGGGAGTCCATTCAATATACGGTCATGAGCACACGAACATGCCATGCAGGCTTAGTTGTCCTCTACTGCCAGCTGTGCCCCGCCCGCCGAGCTGAGGCTCATTTCTTCTTTGAGGAGGGCTTGATAATGTTGGAAGCGCCATTGAGAAAATCTACTTATGTATATGGCACTCGGCTGTGGAGTGGTTTCTCGACTACGACGTGACGCACGCAGCGTTCGATCCTGACAGCTACGGAGGTTGTTGGTTGGTTTAAGTAAGCTAAGACGTTGGGATGAAGCTTGACGACGTTCAACACGCACATCGAAAAATTCACAACTCGCGTCACGGTCATCCCCTCCGCAAGATGAGACCACTGTGTGTGTGTGTAAAATCTGACCAACCGAAGACCAGCCCGTTGGCGGGGCAGGCGGACGGAGACCTGGCCCGAGTGCTTTCCTGAAAGCCACAGCACTGGAAACAGGAGGCATCGCGCGCCGCATTCCGTGTGAGAGATGAACTGGGTCGCGGCGCGCTGAACGCCAAGTCTTCAGGTGCGAGTCTGCGGTCGTTAGAATAGCATGAGGGTCGCAGCGCACTGGGGCAAGTCCGCAGCAACGTCCAACCTCGAGCACTCACCGGCGCCGTCGAAGGCGCGTGCAATAAACGTGCGGGTCGGCGACACGGGCAGCCTGGGCGGGCTTCAGCGGCAGGCACAAGTCAGATGCAAGCGGACACGGGATGGATGTTGTGCAGGAGGTGTCGACATTCATGGTTGTGAGGATGGAGTTGCCAGGAATAAAAGCATGGGCATGGAAGAAAAGGAGGAGGAGGACCGCGGCCGTGCAAGGTTCGAAGCGAGAGCAAAGCGAAGGGAATTATGTAGCGGATGCGCCACGGAATTGCGCAAACATTGGTTACATTTTGACCGTGGAGTGACCCTTCAAGCAAGGTGATGCCCTTCAAGTGGCCGTCGAACGTTGCGAGTCTGGCGTTCCCCGCGCACTGTGTTGATGTTCGCGCGTTGGACATATGCGATAATCCAGCTCTGGCGCTCTCATGGCTGGCTGTTGTTCTCAACAAGTGTCTAGGCGCTGCATGGCTTACCGCTAGGGTTCCTTATGCGCCATGATTGTCGCTGTGTACAGCGCCTGCAACGTGTCGATAGAGGGGACCTTTGAATTCGAAGCAGCATTGTTGGCCCGGATATGCGGTGTGCAGCGATCGACAAGTCGAACAAGGAGAGCCCGTCCGCACAAGGCGCAGCGCATTGTCGTCCTGGAGGGCGCAGGTATCGTCTCTGGAAACTGGTGAGCGTGTGGACAGCACCGGTGAGGGCGCGCGCAAGGGCGGAGGGCTGGATCGCCCTCGTGCTATTCCTGTGCGCGCATCCAGGAGCCAAAACACGGCGTCTGAGGGTCCCGCCGGACGACCGTCGAGATCGAGGCAGCAGCGGCGACTTCGAGACGGACAAGGCTGAGGAATCACTCGAGCTCGGCGCACCGTACGGCTGACTCGGACGAGATCAGGATTCCCACGGGCGCGAAAATCCGTATCGCAGATGAAATCAGCGTCATCGTGTGCCTGCATATATACTCCCCACGCCCGAGAGGTCTTTTTGCGTTTTGACAGCGCGCTAATGAGGAGTGAGTTGGTCCGAGGGTCGGGCGACAATGCAGACGGCGCGTGTCGTGTCGTGTCGCCAGTGGGACTGAGGCCAGCTTGAGGGACCACCGCCACTCGGGCACCATATGTTTGCCAGGCTGTTCTGCCAGTGGCCCTTATCACGCGGATTGGCACGGGCACTGGCGAATTGTAGACTGGCAGTTATAAAGGGCCCTTCTCTGTCTGTTTTCAAGTCTCAGATGCGGTCTCTCTCTTGCTCTCAGAGTCTCACCGGGCGGGCGGGCGGTCGACGGTCGGGGCTAAGGCTGGGCAGCGGCGGGACCGGACTGCGAATTCATGGATGGAAGAAGTGCCGCGGCACGGACCGGCTAAATTGACATCTTACACTCTTCCTCGCCCGTCCCGTTTTCCTGCCCGCCTCACCACACCCATCTCTCCCCCTCCCCTCCCCCCGTTGCCCGGTATGGCCCGCTCGAAGCGGAAGAAGACGGGCCCGGCCAGCGTCGCGCGGTGGGAAAAGGACGAGGAGATCCCGCTGGACGCGCAGGAGCAGTGTGCGTGCGTTCTACTCGCTCCCGCAGCCCGGGGGCCTGTTGAGACGGGGCAGTCCATGCACAGCGCGATCGCATCCTGCTCGAGGGCGACGACGCCGCGGACGACGATTTTGAGGACGACGACGAGGTCTTTGCGCTCCGTGGCGTTGGCGACGACGACAGCGACGATGACGACGAACCCTCTGACGACGAGGACGAGCCGGTAAAGGCCAGCTCCAAGGCGAAAAGCAAGTCCAAGGCAAAGGACAAGAAGAAGACAAAAACGGCGGCGCAGCAATCGGACGGGTCTGAGGGCGACTCGGAGTCAGACGAGGGCTGGGGCCAGAAGAAGAGCGCGTACTACGCGGACGACGCCGTCGACAGCGACGACGACGAGGCGAACGAGCTGCAGGAGGCCGAGGTCCGCCGCGCGCAGGCCAAGGCGCGCGCCGCCCTCACCGACGACGACTTTGGCCTCGCCGACCTGCGCATCTCTGACGACCCCCTGCCCTCTGGCTCAGAAGAGTACGCTCCCCCTCCGTGCTGGATGCTCGTTGTGACTGGTGTCGTCAAGCCCGGATGCAGTGGCGCCCGCCGCACCGCCACCGCCCGACCTCGCGCGACAGAGCCCCGAGACGCTCGCGCTCGCCGCCGAGTGGGCCGACGTCGCCCACGCGCTGCAGCGCGCAGAACGCGCGCTCGAACGGTGCGTGCCGTGCCGCTGCCCAGCCAGCCAGGCCGGAGGCACAGTGCCCCTGACCGCATGCTAATCAATCGATTAAACTTCCGCGCGAACCCGCATACATGCACACAGGACGCACGCCGCCGACCCGAGCGCGCTCAGCCTCGGCCTGCTGCATGTGCATCACCGTACGTCCCACCTCGCTGCACCACTCTCAGGGATGATGGGGCGGATGACTGATGCGGCGCGCCCCAGAGACCCTGCTGACGTACGCGACCACGCTCGCGTTCTACTTCCGCCTGCGCACGGCGGAGCGCTATCGTGCCCGGCCCGCGCTGCTGCGCGAGCACCCCGTGCTGAAGCGCCTGCTCGTGCTCAAGCAGGCCTTGTCGACGCTCGAGGATCTTGACTTCGCCGGCGACAGCGACGACGATGAGAGCGATGATGAAAGCGAAAGCGATGAGCTCAGCACGGATGCGGATCTGGACGAGGATGACGAAGACGAGGAATTAGACGCCGACGGAGACGACGACGGCTGGAAGAAGCTCGAGCTCGCCGAGCTGCTCGCCGACTCCGAAAAGTACGGCGACGTCGACGGCGACGCCGAGGACACAACAAAACGGAAAAAACGACGCGTCAAGCCCGCAGCCCCGCCGCCGCTCGAATTACCCAAATCCAACAGTAAGAGCAAAAACAAGAAGGCAGACGCAAAGCAAGTCTTCGACCTCGTCGAGCCGGCCTTCGTCTCGTCCAAGGCGCCGAAGCTGCCGACGGTCGCCGAGGCGGACGAGTTCGGCGACCCGCTCGCGCTGCAGGCGGCCGACGCGGCGGACAAGAAGGCGCGCCGGCACACGCTGCGCTTCCACGCCGCCAAGATCGAGTCCGCCAGCGCGCGCCGCAGGGGCAAGCGCGCGGAGCTCGGCGGCGACGAGGACGTGCCGTACCCCGAGCGCCGCAAGGACCGCGAGCGGCGCCAGGCGGAGGAGCTCGAGCGCCGCCGCGCGAAGCTCGGGCAGGGCGGGGATGATTTGGACGGCGAGGAGCCTGAAATGGAGAAGGAGACGAGGAAGAAGCGAAGACGCGACGAGGAGGAGGAGGAGGGGATGGATGTTGATCAAGACGGCGACGAGGACGGGTACTACCAGCTCGTCGCCGGCGCGCGCAAGGCCGCGAAGAAGATGAAGAAGGAGCAGTACGACGCCGAGCGTGCGGCCGAACGGTAAGCCTACGCTTAGCCTCCATCATTTGCTTCAGGGGCCTAACGTGGTGTTTGCAGCGTCGTGGAGGACGACGAGGGCGCGGACGGGCCGCGCGCGCTGACGCGGGCGATCCTCAAGAATAAGGGGCTGACGCCCAAGCGCGCAAAGAGCGTGCGCAACCCGCGCGTGAAGAAGCGGCTGCGGTACGAGAAGGCGCAGAAGCGCGTGGCGAGCCAGCGCGCCGTGTTCAAGGGCGGGCTCGCCGGCAGCAAGGGCGTGTACGAGGGCGAGCACAGCGGCATCAACCCGCGCGTGGTCAAGTCCACGCGGCTTGGCTGACGCATGCCATGCCGTGCTCTCTTCTTCATTTCGCGTTGCGCGTTTCGGCTGGCTCTTCCTCATTTTTCCCGCTGTGGTGCGGGTTTCTATTGTCCTGTGCGCGGCTTTGTTGTAGCGGTGTTTGGCCGCGGCTGTTCCCGGTAGTGTCGGCTGAGGGTGGCTTATAGCGGGTGAGACCCGCCGGGCCGGGTTCTTTGTAAAGACTTCGGCGTAGGGCGCGAAGTCAGACAGGCCGCCGCCGCCCTTCCCCCCCGCGCACCCCCGCCTGCGCCCCGCGCGCGCGCTCAATTCTACCCTTTGCCTCTGCCCGCCATGGCGCGCGAGAAGACCCGGGTCCGCGGGACCCGCATGACGATGAAGACCAGGCTGGCCGTGCTCGTCGGCGACCACGACGGCGTCGAGGCCATCCCCATCGAGGACGACGAGGAGGCCGTCCGTGGACTGTCCACTGCCGGCGTCGACGCTGACGATGCTAACGTGAGTGCGCTGCTCGCCTTTTGCGGGGCGGGGCGGGCGTGGCCTCCCATTGGCCCGGCGGGGGCCGATGATGCTCCGCCGGGCCCCTTGCTTCCGGACCCTCGCCCGCTGCCCCCACGTCCCCCGTTCCAGCACACGTTGCTGATGTAAGCTTGTGAATAGGAACATCATCTGCAAGCCGTTCTCTCCGCCGCGGCGCTGAAGCAGCAGGCGCTGCATGCGACGCGCAGCACGCGCTCGCACGCGGCGGCGAGCTCGAACGACGCGCAGGCGAGCTCGTCGCTCAACGTCGCGATCCCGATCCCCAACGCGAGCGGGACCGTCGAGAACGCGGACGCGCTGTACCCGGGCGGCGTGTACAAGGAGCCCGTGACGATGACGCGGTTCTCCGACACGGTCGAGGAGAGCATCCAGGACGGGCTCGCGGGCGACAACGCGTCGTACTTTATGGACGAGGAAGACCAGGACTGGCTGTCGCGATACAAGTCGCGCAAGTCGAAGGGCAAGGGCAAGGAGAAGGAGGAGGACGGCACGCCCGCCGTCATCTCGCCCGACGAGCTCGAGCTCGTCATGGGCATCCTCGAGCGCCAGTGCGCGCGCCTCCGCCCGCACCTCGACGTCGTAAGTGCCCTCCCTTCCCCTCCCCTCTCCTCGTTTGCATTCGTGCTGATGATGTGCCAGGACTTCCGCAGGGAGAACCTCCCGCCGTTCAGCGCGTTCGAGGAGAATTTCGAGAAAATCTCGGATTACGACTTCGCGGCGATGGTCCGCCCCGCATGGCTCCCGCAGCCCCAGCAACTCGTTCGCCTCGCTCAAGCGATTTACCCTTGGTGGTGCGTGCGCCGCATCCGCCGCAGGGGCGCGCCCGTCATGCCGGCGCTGTTGGTGCGTCTCTGGCTCTCTCACGTTTGTTCTTTCTGGGACGTTGGGGCTGATGTATGCGCAGACGGACGAGACGGCAGAGAACGAGAACAACCCGCACCTGTGCTTCCGCAAGCGCGAGAGCAAGCCGCAGCGCAAGGCGCGCAAGCAGGACTCGGCCACCGTCGACCGCATGCTGCAGCTACAGACGAATATGGACAAGGGGAAGCAGCTCGCGCTGCTCATCCTTGGCCGCGAGGAGCGCAAGCGGGATTCGTATCACACCGTGCGCGCCATGATGGAGGCCAGGCTGGCGTTCGTCAGCCTCAAGCGCAAGTACGGCGAGCTCGTCTCCCTCGACGACGACGCCGAGCTCCTTGTCGACAAGGAGCGCCGCAAGCGCCCCCGCACGGAGCCGCCCGTGGCGCCCCCCGCCGCCGCCGCCGCCGCCGCCGCTCCCTCCGCCACTTCCGCCGCGCCGCCGCCCGCGGTGCCTCCCCCGACGAAGGCGCGCACGACGCGCAACAGCAACGAGCGTCGCGAGGCGTCGGCTACGCCGGCCCGCGTGCTGCCCGACATCGTCAACCGGGTTGTCGAGCACGAGAAGGAGATCAACGCGCGCGTGGAGAAGGAGCTCGCGGAGCGCCGCGAGGAGGACGTCGGGTTCGAGGATGTCTTCGACGTCCCGTACCAGGCGCCCGCGCCGCCGGCGCCGATGAAGTTGTTTCGTCCCGTGGCCGGCACGGGTCGCATGGCAGTCGCTGCGTCGCGCCTACGTACTGGCCGTGGAGGGCGCGTCCATCTGGACCGCATGATCCCGCGCCACGGGCACGCGTCGCTCTTCGCGGGACCCGCCTTCGTGCCCGAGGACGGCGAGCTGGACGAGGCCCTGGCCCGTATGGCTGAGCGTTGGAAATACGACTCTGACGTCCCGGCGCCGGCTGAGATCGACCAGGACGCAGACCGCTTCCTTCTCGATGAATATCATCCTAGGTACGTGGCATTCTGCGCAGGCCTCTAACGACCCTGTTGCTGACAGAGTCCCTGCAGCCTCGTCGCGGGTCGCAAGGATCTACTTACTGAAGAGGATATGGGCCTACTGCGCATAGAGCAGACCCCCCTCCCGCAACGTCCCGCTATTACGACCTCCGTATCCTCCACGTCCGTTCCGGCCGCCGCGCCCGCCATCCCGGAACCCACCCTACCCCGCATTTCTCAGCTCTCGACGTCCGCGAGGCAGCGCGATATTCGCCCGTCCCCGCCGGCAGTCGTTGCACCACCCGCCGTGCCCGCCGTTCCGTCGCCCTCGCCGACGACTGCCGTGCCGCCTCCCGAGCGGTCTGCTACACCCGCCATGACGCCCGCTCCTCCCCCGCCCGCCCCGACTCCGATTCGGCCTCCGAGCGTGGCACCTGTTGTCGTCCCGCCGCAAACACCCATGGTTCCTCCGCCCATGGTTGCTGCAACCCCCCGTCCGTCTACTCCGGCTCCAGTCAACATTGCGCGCAGTGCTACGCCCGCGGTGCCAATGCAGCCCCTCCGCCAGGTCAGCAACGTTGGCCCGCGCATCGCGCCGACGCCCAAGCTGTTCAACACTCCGCTGCCACCCACGCCGAACATGAACGGTCAGCAGCAGAACGTGAACGGCCTCGACAACGGCGTCATGCAGAACGCGCACAACGGCATGAACAACGGCATGGTCATGATGAACCCCAACGCCCACCACCCCGCCATGAACGGGCACGCGCACGCCAACATGGTCCCCCACATGGGGATGGCCATGGTCAACGGCGCGCGCCCGATCTCGCGCGCGGCGGGCACGACGCCCAACGGCTTCCCGATCAGCGCCATGCAGTCGCCGCACATGAACGCCGACGCCTCCTCGAGCAGCCAGCAGCCGCGCGTGGCCTCGCCCGTGCGCAAGCCGCAGCCCCAGGGCATGCTCGGCCTCGCGCATTATAACGCCTGGCAGAGGAACGCGATGATGGTGCAGGGGACGCCGATGAACGGTGCCGTGCCGTACGCCGCCCAGGCGCAGCCCAACGGCTCGCAGTTCTTCACGCATGTGAACACGTCGCACGGGAACCCGTCGCTCGACTCGGCCCAGATGAACCAGCTGATGCAGGCTTTCCGTCACCCCGGCTACCCGCAACAACAGCACCAGCAGCAGCAGCACCAGCAGGCGCACCAACAGCAGCACCAGCAGCATCAGCAGCAGCACCAGCAGCACCAGCAGCACCAGCAGCATCAACAGATGCAGCAGATTCCCGCGGGCATGGTGCAGCTCAAGACGCCGCAGGGGGTTCGCCTTATTACGCCGCAGCAGGCTGCCTACTTGCAGCAGCAGCAGGCCCATCAGCAGCCGCAAGCCCAGATTGCCTTCATGAACATGTCCAATGGCATGCCAGCCGTCGGCGTCGGTATGCCCATGCAGCAGCACATGATGCAGGGCCAGCCGATGATGATGGCGCCCAACGGGCACGGCATCGTCTACGCGCCAATGCAGGGGCAGCAACTTGCGCAGCAGCACCAACAGCAGCAGCAGCACCAACAGCAACAGCAGCAGCAGCAGTCCTCGGGCTCGCAGCCCAACGGCGCGGCCGTGCCCGCGCACTAGGTTCGATGATGATCCACTCTCCTCTCGGCTGGAACAGTTGCCTGCTCATATTCGCGCCTTCACGATTTATACTTCCATTGCTCGTCTCTTATACAGACTGGATACCAACTTGACACGCCGTTACCCATCCCTCTCGCCCGCCTCCCTTCCCTCGCCTCCCGCTGTCGATAACCCTTGCTTTCCGGCTACGCACCCACGTATTATTACTATCCTATCCCCCTTTGCATCCATCCGCCCTCCCCGATCCTCTACCCCCTCCCCTACTCCCGCCTTCTCCCACGCACACACACACACAGCATCCAGTCTTAGCTCTCGCATCTCGGTTTGGCTCGTTTTTGGTCGGTCTCGGTTCTCGTGTATTATTATGATGCCTCCCTTTGCTGTCGTGTGTTTTCTCCCCCCGAAACAAACAGATTTGTGCTCTTGTACTTTTGCCTTCTGCCTTCCGGCTCAACTGCCGCCTGCTGTGTGACCAGGACTTCAATCAAACACCGATGTCGATGAGGAACCTGCTGGACGTGTTACGCGTTCCAGGCAGGCGCTCCAGATGCGCGTGGGAAGCGCACGAGTATTTTCGAAGTATCCAAACTTCAGTTGCAGGTCTGGCCACCGCCACGCCGCGGACATAGACTGCAGAATCGATGTCCAAATGCAGGCTCTCTCTGTGAGCAAGCTCATGAGCAAACAACGTGCATGCCAATGCTCAATGGTTCTCTATATTTCCTTCCGATAGATGAAGCCGGCGCGACGCGGCGATATGAGTACAACGAATAAATGCGACGGGGGCGAGTGTGGCTGGCGAACGAGGCGGGTCACTATAGAATATAGCGCAGCGGGGGCGGGAGAGCGGGCGAGCTAGTCAGACAGCGGGTGGGGAGGGGGAGCACAGATACACGACACATACATAATAGCCGGGAGAAAGACGCCGGGGGCGGGTGGGGCGGGACGGGAACGACGGAGAGATCCACGAGCACCGTGTGTGCTCACTGTTGCGGCGAGAACATGATGGGGTATGGCGGCGCCGCGCCCGGCGGCGGCGTGTGCTGGCCGCCGAGCATGGGCGACTGGTAGAGCGGGTACGCGTCGGGCTGCACGTGCTCGCCGAGGCCGATGAGCGCCTCCGCGCCCGCGAGCACGGAGCCGTCCGCGCCGGTGTGCGCGCCCGCGAAGCCGTTCTGCTGGAAGTGCAGCGCGTCGTGCGGCGCGAGCGGCATGAGGTCGAACGGCTGCATGGGCATCGCGCTCGCGGGCTGCTGCGGCGTGTGCTGCGGCGACGGGTCCGCGGAGATGCTCCGGAAGATGTGCTCGAGCTCGTCGGCCTGGTCGAGCGCGTCCTCGTACGCGATGCCGTACTGCCGCAGGCCGTTGATGCACGTCACCGTCTCCGGCCGCCCGAGGCGCGCGAGGTGCAGCCCCGCGGCGTACGCGCTGAAGTGCATCACGTTCGGGTCGAGGCGGAGGTAGTTCTGCTGGGCGAGGACGCTCATCTGCGGCGCGAGCATCGATCAGAACACACGGTGTGGCAAAACATGTTTGAGCGGCGGGATACGCACCAGCTCCGCGATGCGCAACGCGCCGAGGCCCGCTTCGTTGTGCAGTTTCGTCCGCGTCTCCTCGAACCGCGCGACCAGAGCAGGATCGAGGTGCGAGTTCTCCGGGCAGGTGATCGGCGCATCGCTGGCCATCGAAACAGGGATCCCGGCTTCGCGCAGCTCACGGACGCCAAATTCCTCGATCGCGTTGAAGAGAATGATCCCTGGTGTGGCAAGTTGAGTTCCCGCGAAGAAGAAACGCAAAGGAGTTAAACATACACATTGTGTGATACGTGGCGTCGCTTGCACCTGTTAGGAGCACACCGCGTTGAGCTTCAGGTCGGCCTTCTCGGGCACACGGCCAGAGTGGAGAGCACTCACACATGCTGACGGCCTCGAGGAAGCCCCACTCCGAGCGCGCGCCGAAGTTGGTGAAGTTCGGCATGCCGACCTTGTCGAGGTGCTTGACGCGCCAGTCGTCGAGCGCCGCGACGATCGCGCCGAGCTGGTCGTACGGGACGCCCTCTGCTTCCGCCTGTGGCACCCAGAGCACCCGGCACATCTGCCGCGCGCACTTCGTCATGTGGTCCGCCGCGGGATACCAGTGCTGTGGGAACGCGCGGCCGCGTTAGCACTCGGTGTTTGGGCCTTTGCTCCCCGCCGCTCACCACGAAGCCCTGTTGCTCCGGCGACGGCGACGGCGTCTTCTGATGCGGCGACTGCGAGCGCGGGATGTCGTAGTGCCAGAAGTCCACGTTCGTGTCGTGGTCCTCGCTATTGGACAGCGGCGGACTCGTTAGCAGCTAACAGCGGACGGAGGCCCGTCCGTGCTCACATCAGGGGCTTGCGCCGGAAATAGACGGCGGAGTAAGCATCCGCGAACACCGCCATCCACCAGGCGAAGGTCATCGAGCCCCGCAGGTCGGGGTCGGACAGGGACAGCAGTGTTTGGCGGTTGTTAATCTGTGCAGGCACCCCGTCAGCATAATGAACGCGTGATGAATGCTGATGCCGGGGCAGGGCAAAGGGGGCCATTGAGGACGGACGCACCCTGAGTTCGACAAGGTGGCGGACAGCGCAGTTGAGCCAATACCCGCGGAAGCCTGGCCAAACGTGGGCATCAGCAGCTGCAGTGCAAGCAAAGCATCGGATTGCTGCGGAGGAGGACGCGCGCGCACCATCGACATCATTGGTATTCTCTGGCGGGGCAGCACAAACTTGGGTCAGCGAATGGGCATGCGCGCGGCGGGGGCAGATCCTGGAGGAATCAACGCACGGCTCTGCAGCGGCTCGAGAAGGAGGGCGATGATGATGTTGTCCGCAGTCGCGAGTCGGTGTATCTTCTCGCCCTCCGCGACTTCGCGCGCCTTGTGGACTAATGTCCGCGCGATGCGGCTCCGGCCGCCGTTCGCCTGCCGGTCGAGGTTGAGGATCTGGTGCTCGGCGAACTTGGCGCCCCACGCGAGCACGGTGGCGAGCAGCGCGGGGTGCAGCGTCTTGCTGCGCGAGATCTGGCCCGGCGGGAAGGACGGGTGGGAGAACGCCGCGGACGCGGGCATGAAGGGGCTGCCGTTGTAGCCTGGCAGCGCCGCGCGGAGCGAGCTCCGGAAGTCGTCTGGGTGCAGGAATGGCAGCCGGGCATGACAGATCTGGCAGCAGGCGTCAGCACCGCCGACGGAGGCTCTCTTCGCGCGAGAACGGGACATACCTGGAAGAAGGCCTCGACGAGATCCCATGTGAATCTGTAGGCTGTGTGTTAGACGCGCTCCTCTGCGGCTGATAGCAGCTGGACGATTACTCTATCCGATATGCCTCGTCTTCGATCAACCGCTGACCGTAGTCTCCCCAGTCTTCCAGAGGTCCATAGGAGGCTGCGCGGGTGTAGCTGCGATACTGGGCGCTAGCCGGACCGCCAACAAAGTCCGGGATGGGGTGGGAGTGTTCTGGCGATAGGAGGTACTGGATGAGCTGGAGGATGGGCGACGCAGGGGTCTGAGGCCGCTGCTGTTGCTGTGGCTGGCCGTTTGGGCCGCGGTTTGCTGGCAAGGAGGGTGTCAAGGGAGCGTCGACGGTCGGTGCTCTGGGGTCGGATATGTGCCTGTCAACAAAAACGTCTAAAATCTCGTGGTGCGGAGCCGACTAACTGTGAGTCAGAGCCGGACAGGCCGCGCCGCCGGTTTACTGCTGCATGGCGCTTGCGGGCGGTCGTTATTTCCTGCATTTTGTGTCTGGAGAACGGGTCAGTTTGAAGCTGGGCATTGGCGGTGGAAGGTGGGGGGCTGGCAGCGAGCGGGTGTGGCGGCGGAGAGTAACGTACGTGCAGGCAATGTTCTTCTGGATACAGTGCTAGAGTAGACTGCCAGTGAGCGCTCTGAACACCGTATAGATATCCGGGATTATATACCTGGCACTGCAGGGTACCAGTCAGTAAGTGTGAGCCGGCGGTCGAGCAGCTGGCTCTGCTCACCTTGTCCTGGCCCGGGATTTGCATGCACTTGACCTTGCGGTTTCTGTCATACGGGGCTGGGTGAGCTACAGGGGAGTAATATGGCCCTGGTCGCACCTGCAGGGATCGCACGCCACATTCTGGCGGCGGGGCGCAGGCAGCGACATGATGCTAAAGTCGTGCATCGGCTGCTGCATGGCCGGGAGCGCCAAGTCTGGCAGCTGGTGAGGATAGAGCATGGCGACGGAGTGGTAAGACATCAGTACTGGACGGGGGGGCTGCTGCTGGAGGCTCGTCGGCCATGCTCGATATATACGCGTGCGCGAAAGAAGCAGAGCCAAAGTCCGTCAGAACGTGACATGCCGACCGGTCACGTTTGCCAGATGCCTCCGATGCAAGCTTGCCTTGACAGGATACACACATCACCTCAAGCACGGGCCCCCCGTCATCATGCACCGCTCCAGCGAAGATAGCCTTCATTAATCTACCCGCAGACATCCCACCTGGGTAAATCTCACCCGGACGCGATTCATTCCTTTTCGGCAATGCCTGCCAGCTCGTTCCCCCGTCATGCTCCTCCCCCTTGCAAAATCCCATAGTATGACTCTGATCCCCTGGGCCGAGACGCACGCACACACACCACTGAACTGCTCCCGCCGTGCCCAGATCATGTGCGTCAGCCGTCCAGGCGCCTGTGTCAACGTCTCGCCCTTCTCAGCATATCTCCTTCTGCCGCGAGCGCATCAGCGTGTTCAACGGGCGGACGATGCCCCAGCCCAAGGATCGGCGCCCCCTCCGCCACCCGTCCATCCTCCGGACGGATGTCCGACTGCAGCTGCGGGATCCGCGACGACGCGTTCCCAAAATCGACGCAACCACGCAAGAAGGACCAATGATCAGGCACCTCCCCCCGCTCCCACGCCCCTATCCTGCGATACGACACGGCAGGCCTGCTGAGGTCCGTCGCGCCGATGTCGATGAGGATAGAAGCCGCGGTGCGCCATCTCAATCGCCCACGCGCGCCGGCGGGGCTGTACTGGCTGCAGTAGCCGTCGCCCCGTCGCTGCTCGCGCCGCCCGTGCTCAACACGGCGACCGCTGGCGGTGAAGCACCCCGTCCGGACGCCCGATGCGTACATATCCGGCGCCCAACATCACACGACTTCTCTATTAGTATCCGAGCGCGCCCTGAATAACACAACACGAGTGCGAAATCCAATCCGCGGGCGCAGTGTCAGTGTCAGTGTCTGTGTCGCTGTGTGGAAGCGTCGAATGCAGTGTCGCACGCCCACCCGAGCGTGAAGCCTGAAGCCCTCCGACCGTCCCCTGAGACGCTCTAGCGGTTGCCACACGGGAGCAGTCCCCCCGCGCAGGCAGACACGACCACGCGCACCGCGCGGCCTGACATCAGCAGCGACGCGCCGGGAGAACACTTCTGTGCCCAGATCGGTGGGGCGAAGCCGCCGGGCTCTCACACTCTATCTGCCAAACGGCCTGCCAGCCAGCCAGAGGCAGCCCAGTGCCACTGCTCCCGCGCACTGCGCCGCCAGCCGGACTTGTTTATTAACGCCGTCGCGCCAATGCGCGCTCGCGCGCTGCGACGCTAGCCGCTTCGGGCGAATGCCACACACCGCCCGTCCCCATCCGCGCGTTCGGCTGTTCTGAGAGGAGCCTGCAGTCTGAGCATGATCGGTGCTGAGTGTGGGAAGAATGCCCCAGGCCAATGCTCACATGGACGATTGCGAAGCGCGAGCGAGAACAAACGATGAGATTGCGGTGGACTCGGCGGCAATAAGACACTGGGGCAGCTGCCAGAAGGGACACCGAGTGCCTATTCGAGAGCGGGAGGCCTGAGATCGCGAAGGGTGAGCATCCGCTGCGCTGCTTGGATGATCGGGCGCAGTTCCGTCTACATGCATAATACTTCCTGTAATCGCACGTATGTCTGCAGACGCATCAACGTAACAGGAGAGCGAAGGCGCCCGGAACATGTCTGGAAGGAAGGAGGGTAAAGTCCGCCCGCCACGGTCCGTCCAGCGCGGGATGCCCGCCGCTCTCGCATTCAGTCGTTTCACCGACCGTGGGCGCCCCTCCACTAACCCTCTGCCCCACCACCACGAGACCCTGAGCGTGTGTACGAAAGTAGGTATGTCCGTGCGCTCCGCCTCCGGCACATTTCAACTGTACTGAGCCCAGACGGACACTGCACGGACTGCGGATGGCGCTCTGCTGCCGGGATTGTGGGGATCCGGCATGCACTATCGCACAGCATGGATCCGCATCCGCATCGTCGACATCACATCACTTCTCATCAGGCCAGGCACGCCACCCTGCACCGTCGTCTGAGTGCTGGGTTCTCCCGGCCCCCCGCGACGTGGCGGCGCGAAGCGTGTGGCAAAGAGCCTGCTTGACGGCGACGCGCCCGCTTCTCTGCTGCGGCAAAGGCTCAGAAGCTGATGCCTGGACGCGCTCTCGTTCGGTCGGCATGCGTGCGCTGTTTGCTGCAGCTGCTGCACGGGCGAGATCATCGTCCTGGGGATGACCGGCGCGCGCGCGCGCATCCCACAAACATTCATACATACATATCCAGGCTCAGACTCAGCGCCACTGCCGCTCGAGTCTCAGATCGAGATCCAGCCTGCCTGCGCGCCCGGGACGGGCTTCTCCCGCGGTGCGCATGCGTGCTGCTCGTCAAGCGTCCGTGATGCATTCGCGCCCCGGATTGGAAGCACAACGCAGTGAACTGTGCCCGTGCACGATGTTTGCTTCGCAACTGGCCTAATGCTCCAGAGGACTCGAAACCAATGATCCACAGGGAGCCGCCGTACTGAACGCGAGCGCCCCGCCGAAAGCGGGAGACCTTGGCCACGGGTGGGAACTGTTGCCCCCGTCTCTCTCTCTCTTTCCGTAGTTAGCGTGCGACAGCCGGCTGGGATAGCCGTCAGACGCGTCGCGACAGGCATAGGTCCGGGAAAGCTGTATTTTGACAGCCCGGACCATCTATCCCCCGCGAACACCGTCCCTGCCGCCAGACAGCTTGAAGATGCCAGAAGTATACAGTCTGGAGTACGCCCTGTTTTATTCCACCGTGGGAACCCGATGTGCCGTCCTATAGGAAGCAGAGCATCGGGCGGTCTGTTTGAGGTAAAACAGTCCGCGGATATGTATGTTTCTCCTGCAAGTCTGCGACCACGTAAGGAGGGGCTTTGATCGGGCAGCACGGCAAGCGCGTTGGAGGGCAACTGTGAGAGCTCGCAGGAGGCTCTTCGCAGTGAGCCTGGTTCCAGCATAGGTTCGTTTGAAAAGCCCCTGACTCGAGCGATGCATAGGGCCCCACACCGCTCCGCAGAGTTCAGTAGCTACTCAAGTACCGGCGCAGCACGAATTGGGCCTCAACGGCTCGCTGAAACGCTCGATACTGGTACATGATCCCTCGGGCGCCAGGCACGACCTCAAACGCGCGAGCAGTTCTGATAAAGTCACGGTGTTTGTGATCTAGTAAACGCCATTAAACTACAGTTTTTATGATCCCACGATTACATGGAAGTCTGGAATACAACTGTCTACGCGGCACAGCAGTCGCGCGGCACGCAACAGTACACCAGGAACAGCCAGCTGTTGCTACCCAAATAGAGGGCGGCAGCTGCGACGCGACGCCGCAGCCCGATGCCACGGGCCGGCGAAGGGTCGCAGAGGCCACGGTACAAGCCGCATGCCGCGGAGGAACGGTCAAGAAGGAGTGTGGGATGCCCATTGCCCAGTGGCTCCGTTCCGCTGTCCAGAAACGGAGCGATCGTGGAGGGATGCCAGTGATGGGCCCAGGTGCCGTTCTGAGCGGGGGAGTGTGTGCTCGAACGCTTCGGTGGACCCGACGAGTGAGCTTTCGGAAAATGGCGTAGCGTACGGGTGGGTGGGGTATGGATGGGACGGTGAAGCAGGCGACGCTTCCATGCCATGATGACGCGCTTCGAAATGCCGGCTCGGCGCGTGGGAGGAGCCCGAGGAGGCTCCCTCGTGTGAATGGACGGCGCTGTACGTCCCGAAAAGAGGCGATGTAATCGACACAGAACCCGATCCTGGCGAGCGGGGCACCGGGAATGCATCGTGAGTCGACTCGAGGTTCTGATGCCGGGAGCCGTCGCTTCTATCTCCTGCCCCCGCGCTCACGCCCTCAATGGCGGATATCAGTTCCGCAGGAATGCGCAACGACCCGACAGAAATGGGAGAAAGGTTCCCCCCTCGACGCATACCGACAGACACCGGCGAGGATGACATCAGGGCGTCGGTCTCTAACGGAGACGTCGGGCTCAGAGCGAATTGCCGTGTCGGAGACATGGCAGAGTATGGCACATCGTGGAGAGGTTGAATGCCAGAGGACGAAGCCAACGGTGCCGTTCGAAGCCCGTGCAGAGCCTGATGATCGTATGGCGGATAACTGGGGATCAAATGTCAGAATATGCAGTGCAATGTCAGAGCGCCAAGATCGTCGTACATGTCCCGTTTTGGATTATCATGCTCGAGAGACACGCTTCGTCCTTCCTCGATGGCGTCCGAGGGATCGACATGATCATCGAAACTCAGAAACGCCATAGAACCACCCGGGGTGCGCCCCGTTGAGCGTCCATGGTCCAAATGGCCACCTCGGGGTGAAAGCTCGAAGTTGTCGAAGCTGATGTGGATCGGCTCCGACTTGTTGCTGCGTCTGAGAGTTGGGCGGGAATGCAAGCCGGCAGTAGTACGCAAGTCCAGCACAAGACGGAAGGCTGCTACATTGACAGCAGGTAGCGAGAAGCTGCGGCTCGAAGATCAACCCGTGGCAGAAGTGCATGAGGAAACCCGCGTACTATTTCAGGAGAATGGCAAGGCTGTGCTATACGCGCAGGAGAGTTAGACACTTGAACGTCACACTCATAGAACTGAACGTACCGGCGCCCATAGCCAGATGAACAGGTTGACGAGGGATAGGCCTGGTGTGAACGACTGTCAGCCCAAGGCGATCACAGTCCCGAACAGCGCCTTACAAGAGATTACGAAAAAGTACATGAACCCTGCCTCAAATTGAGCAGGGAATAGGGTAGCGGTGTAGGAAGGGCTTACCGTCACGGTACAGTACTGTTAGAATGGGGGTATTAACATCGGTTTGCCAATGCTGCCACGCTTTGTAAACGGTAAGGACAAAGATGATAGTCTCGAAGCCGAGACTTCAGAAGGCGCGGGGTGAGCCCTTTGCGCCGAGCGCGATCGGGAAGAAGCGTACCTCGGTATCCAGAGGTACCACTAATCGCCAGAAATGCTGTCAGAACCGGAACGCCGCGCTGGTGGCAAACGTACCATCCACGCTAAACGAACAGTCAGACTAGATAGGGGCATTCGCGGGGAGCGGGGACATACACGGAATAACGGTGTAGCACATCCGCACAAGCAGTGGAGACGGATAGATGGTCTCTGTTAGACGTTCTCAGCCAGGCACGGCGCGACCAATTGGGCACGCACTGGATATCTCGGCACCGGCAAAGCCCCAGATGATCGCGGTCGAGATAAAGTATGCAGCGAATAACAATATGAAAAAGAAAAGCACCCCCCGCGAGCGCCCGTACAGGGTCCAAACGCGCAGCGCCACGATCCCTGAAGCGAATCAGCGGATCAGCAGCTCGTCGTCGGCCCGACGCCAAACGCACAGTGGATACTGGCGAAAGAGAGCACTGTTCCCCATCCTGCGACCGCATGAGGGAAAATGCCGACGATGTGAGAGCTGTGGCTACGCACCATCGAAGAGAAGCGATGCCTTGCAGCTACAATCCTCAGTCAAACATCCTCCGGCCTTTCGGCGCAACTCACGTCTGGATACATGTCTGTCAGCTCCCTCGTTTCACATTTGATAACTGTTCACGTACTGTAGGGGTTAGGTTCGTCGCGAGGCCCCCTTTGTCGTAGAGATCAACGGCTACGGCACGTCAGTAAGACATGCCGGTACAGCAACCGCGAAGGTACTTACCAAGGATTAAGGGCGTGACAATTCTACGGTCGTGAGGATGAGCGTGTCAACAAGCAGGGAGTATCTCACCTATTGTAGAGGTATAGCCCTTTGACCGTGTTCATCCTGCCGCGCCATATGTGTTGGACCTGCACGACGCGTTGAGGAGGCTCTCCCGAGGCCCGATGCACCGAATATCCGTACCTCGTCCGAGAAAGTGATGGCCCAGTCGCTTTCAGGGATAGTGAGTCGATTTCGGTGCTAGTTATCGCGGACACCTGCACGCACTATAAAAACAACGTCGCGCCTGCCACGGTCAGGCAGACTGCCGCGTGGAAGTGCCAGAGCATGGGGAAGAACGGCTCCAGCGGGTTGGCCAGCGCGAGGGCGCTCATGGTAGGCGAGGGGGAGGGACGAGCTCACGATGACCCCATGCAAGGCAACGTTGAACATTTATGGCAGTGATGCTCGCATGGGCGATCGAGGATTCGGCGGGTCCAGAGATTATCCCGGGAAGAAGCACCCCGATGCGGGGTCGGGCTCGGTCGGACGTTGCCAACGCCCTCATCGCATCTGGATGAGGACTTGCTGATGTTCTGGTCAACTCGGGAGCCTGCTGACTGGACCGCTTTGACGTCGATAGTAGAGACGGAGAGGAGGTCGTCGCTCGCACCTTCGCACGCTCAGGTCAAGGCCACATTGGCGCCGTGATTAACGCCGCTGGCCGCCACATGCGTGGATGGTCGATGATCAGCGAAGCTTCTCCAGCGAGCATGCGTCTGAATGGTTCTGCTGATTCCAAACTTTCTGCGTCCTCAACTCAGCGCGTCGTCCAGGATTGCAGCTTGAAGACCGCGGGATTGTTCAATTCGCACGGATCCAGCCTGCGTTGAGAATCCGGACACGGTCCGAGTGATACGAACTTTGACAGCTTGGTGGTCCCGTGCGTGATGATGGAAGATTTACGTCGTCAGGAACGGTTACGCTGATCCTGTCCAGCTCTTGCACGTGTCGATCTCGGAACGACAGTCTGGGCATTCCACTTCTGTCAAATGACGACGACGACGAGTCTGCAGCGTAAGAGCATACCTCAAAGACGAACGTTCAGGCACGTAGCTGTGCGCCAGCGCACCCAGCAGTCCGCATCGACCCGTTTCGTTGGCTGGCACAGCTTCAAGGCCACGGATGTGGCGCTGCGACATTCTAGGCTCGCTCAAACGGGGCGTAACAGCCGTGGCGAGACCGCGAGTCAGAGATGTTCTCCGTTGTGCGTCAAGACTGGGCGAAGACAGACATCCAAGCCGAACGACATTCAAGGACCGGAAGACGTCTCTGAACGGGCCTCTAGGTGACTATCGGATTACGAGCGTGACCTGTTGCAATGACTATGCCAGTAGAGCCGCGCGTTCGAATTCGTAGGATAGAAACATAGTAGCCTGGACCTTGCTGGTGTTGCTAGTAATACGAGAGATGGACCGCCGGCCAACAAGATGTTGAAGACCGATGAGCTGAGAACGATGTGAATGCCGAAATCAAAGATCTCAGAACGGTTCGATTTCCAAATGGCGAAGACACGCCACTCGAGGTTGATTTCTGCGTGCGGTTCACCAGCAGCAGGCGCAACCCGTCCGTGGTCGCTCAAGGCTGGCGGCGGCGGCGGCGGCGGCGAGCAGCAGCCTGGAACCCAGATGAAGAGAAAGCCAAGGACCAGTTGATAGGGGCAGAGCGAGCCCTGAATGGAGTCGCGTGAGCACGGACAAGGCCAGCGCATCGTGACATCGGGCACCGCGCGGTGGAGATGGCCACGCGATAGCGACGGTCGCCGCAGCGCCTTTCTTCCCTACCACCAACCACCATGAGCGAGTCGCCTTCACTGTACCTGTGCGTCGACTGCGGCGGCACCAAGACCGCGGCCGCGATTGCCAGCAAGGACGGCACCGTCGTCGGTCGCGGCCACGGCGGCCCGTCCAACTTCACCGACGTCGGCCTGGCCAAGTTCGTCGTGTCGTTCTCGGAGGCTGTTGCGAACGCCTACCAGGCCGCCATCGGCGCCACGGCGACGCCAGAGCTGCCGCTGAAGGCCGGCGTGCTGCAGGGCGCGTTGATCGGCGTATCGGGCGTGGACTCGCCAGCGGCTGCAGCGGCGCTGACCGAGGCGCTCGCCCCGCTGTTGGCGCTCCCGAATGGCGCTCCGCGCCTCCTGGTGGCCAACGACACCCACCTCTTGGCCTCCCCGCTCCGCCTGCACCCGGACATATCTACCGCTGTCGTCGCTATCTCCGGCACGGGATCGATCACCGTCTCGTTCAAGCTGAATGCGGACGGCACGCTCGAGGAGCTCGGCCGTGTTGGTGGCTGGGGCTGGCTCCTTGGCGACGAGGGCTCGGGATTCTACGTTGGGCGCGAGACCGTTCGCGAGATCCTTACTCGTGCGGACCAGGCCAAACTCACGGGAGTGCCGGTATCGCCGTCTACCCTGCGCGACAAGGTCTTCGCCCTCTACGAGATCGAGGACCCATACGATATCTTCAGCGTCATTTACGCCGCAGACCCCATCCCCGGATCGACGGAGCCCGTCGCAAAGAAGATTCTCGAGAAGGAGCGCAAGCACCGCATGGCGACGCTGGCGCCTATGGTCTTCGACTGTGCCTTCAAGGAAGGCGATGAGCTGGCGCTCCACGTCCTCCGCTCCAGCGCGGCAGCGCTCGCCAACCAGATCACCGCCACTCTCAAGACGGAGAACACACAGAACCCGGCGAAGTACGCCATTGAGGCGTCGTCTTCGATCCTCTGCCTCGGAGGCAGCCTCGTCAGCCAGCAGGGCTACCGCGATATCCTCGCGGAGGAGCTCGCCAAGCTCGGCCACGTATTCCGCTACGTGCAGTACGTGGACGATGTCACTGGTCTCGGTGCTGCTGGCATAGCCAGCGTCATGTGAATGTCGTGCGAACCGTAGCGGAGGTCTATTTTATCGATAACCCTGTTGTACAAGCCTTGTCCTATCTGTCGACGCACCCGAATGCGCATCCAACGTTCCCCGGTCCCTTCTTGCCGCCTGAGAATTGGAACTTACAGACTGCTTCGTCCGAGCTCTGCTAGGAAACTCTGTGCCCTCTCCTGCCCCCGCGCATACTTGGTCTTAGTAAAATGCCATAACGCGCTCCTTGCCCTATGCGCTGCGCTCTCAATGTCTCCCCGATTGCGCGCGACCTTGGCCGAGCGCAGCAACGCGTCTCCCAGTCGCGTTTCCCATCCGTTATGAAGCAGGCCAAGCATCACAGCGTCGAGGAGTAGCGCGGCCATCGCATCGTCCACGGCTTCTGCGAGCAAGGCCAATGCGTGAAGCGCTTCCGAGACGTTCCCGCTCTTGCGAGTGGCGATCGCGACGACGAGGAAACTCGAGACGGCATTCTCGGGGCGGCCGCGAGCAATCTCCAGCCTGCCATGCATCCTGAGCAAGTGGCATCTGGCCCAGATATAGCTTCCCGGCTTCGGAAAGTCAGAGACCACGGTGGTCATGGCAAAGTCGACCTCGACCTGCGCCTCGTCCAAGTCGCCGCGCCATATATCCGCCTCCAGTCGTGCAACCAGGATGTGCATGCGGTTGATCGGCCAGCCGAGCACGAGTGGTTCCATAAGCGCGAGCGTGCGCATAGCGCCATCTTCGTCGTCGCCCATGAGATACGCCAGTATGAGCGTTCTAAGCATCGTAACGTTGAACCGGTACTCCATTGCACCGGCCTTGAGCGCCAGATCCAAGTTCTCGACTGCGCGCTGCCAGTAGCCCTGCTCGTGGTAGATCTCGCCGAGCGCGTAGTAGACAACACAGATACCGAATGTGTTCTCCGCAGCCTGGAGATGCGGCATAGCTTGCTCGAACAGCGCGATCGCCTCCTTCATCCGTCCCGTCTCCTGGTAGGACGTGGCGGTCTGGTACATGCTGTACCCGATAATGCGGTCCGCGGCTTCGTCCGTCTCGCGAATGGTCGTGATCGCGCGGTCGTACCAAGAGATCGCCTCGTCGTGTCTGCCCATGCCCTGGCATTGGTCGCCAATCTTGTGGCAACAAGCAGCTGCGCGACGCGCGTCGTTCCTGGACACAGCGAGCTCCCACAGACGCTTGCCTTCGACAATCGACGCCTCATCATCATCCATGTAGATGATGAGACGTGTTGATGTGTCGAGGACGCCGTCGACGTTCCCGATGCGCTCGTAGATGCTGCGAGCCTCTTCATAGAGTTCGGAAGCATTCCCGGACAGGGAGCTATTGTAACACATCGTCCCCCAGTGGTGCAGCAGGTCCGCCGTAAGCTCCTCGAACCCGGACTCTCGGGCCACCTTCAACGCGTCAGAGACGAGGTCTGGACCGGGACCGAGCGTCGTGGAATGGTACAGCATGCAGAGTTGCACCGTCGCCTTCACCGCATCCTCTGCGCTCTGGCGCTGCTTTAGCGCATATTGGATGATAAATGCAAGGTTTTCGAGCTCGGAAGCGACCGCGGCAATAGCTTTGGGGCGGCTGCCGGTTCGACTGTTGGACACTAGCACAGCCGCGAGGCCGAAGTAGTGGGTGCACAGCGGACGCAGAATATCGTCAGACGGGGGATTTTGTGCAAGAACGAAAGCCCGGATAGGCGCCAGGACGTGCACACGTTGCTCAGAGGTCCGGTATGCTAGCGCGGCCTGAAGGAGGGCAGGGAGCGCGCGAGACGACAGATCCGATGCCCAGTGGCGTATGTCCGTGTCGATAACTCCCCGCGGCAGCAGCGCAAGGAGGGTGAGGAGCCTCACGGCGTCCGGCACTGCCTTAATGCGAGGGCTCATGAGCGATAGCGTGATCGAGACGTCGAGCGCATTGAGCCGATGACCACCAGCACCGCGCTTCAACATGGAAGTCGACACAGCTGCCCACTGCGCAAGCAGAGCGTCCAAGGGGTCGAACTGCGCAAGATTCGCCATCAAGACCAGGGCCAACGGTACGTTCTCCAAGTTGCTTAGCAACTTCTTGAGACTCTTGTCATGCTCGGACGCGTCGGATATCGTGAGGAATGTTTGTGTGGCAGCAGTGTCGTCCAGAGGTTCGAGCGGTGGTAAGAACGGACGGGTCCAGGATGCGCCTCGAGGCCGTTCGGAGCCGCGTAACGTCACAATTAGAGAGACACCCTCGATGCCACTGAGAAATCCGAGGACATCCTCGGCTTCGTGCCTCTGTTCTGACGCCTCCCATGCAGACTCGAAGTTATCGAGAACGAGAAGTGCCCTGTCTGAAGACAGCAAGCCAGAGAGTCGCTTCCGCACCACCTTGGGATCTGAACTAGAGATGCCGAATGCGCCGCCGAGAATGTTGATACAGTTCGAGTTTCCTTCGCTGGCATCGCAAGGAACGAAGTACCGGCGAGAACGGAAGCGGGAAATGACATCTGGATGATGCAGCACGGAGAGCGCAAGCGTAGTCTTGCCCATTCCTGGGCCTCCCAGGATAGCAAGGTGGCCAGCCGTCGGTGCGACGACGACGTCAACTGCAGCCTGAATCTCTTTCGCGCGTCCAAAGAAGAGGGAAGGGGCCTGGGGTAAAGCGACCTGAGGAGACAATGCTGCCGCAGAAGCCAAGCTCTCGTGCGTCGCCCGCAATTGGTCGAACGTGGCAGTGGTCTCGAATGGTGTGGCGATCTCGCGAACCGCTTCCGTCATGTTCATGTTGATCTGCAACTAGGAACAATTCAGTTGATATGATTGACTTTTTGGGATGCTGGACTTACCATCAACACGTCGAATGCACTTTGGACACGTTGAGCAAGGTCGTCCAGTCTCTCCCGATCTCGTTCCTGGTGAAGAATCTGTGCGAGATAACTCCTACCTTCTTGTTCCAGCATCGTTTCCTGCACATCGGAGAGCAGTCTGTGCCAGGTGTAATTATAGATTGAACGATGTTGAGCAAATTGAGCGAACGCACGCTTGAAAACGACCCAGCGCTTCCCGCCAAACCGTCACAGCTTGAACATCGTGTGGATTCTCGAGCAGCGCCGCAAGCGTTGTGACCAGTTCATTGGCCCGTCGAGAGAGAGCTAAAGCTGCCTGTTTGTTTGCTCTGATATTCTGCAGTGCAGTGTGCATGAGCGTTATCCCCGGGTCAGACGCGACCGCAGCTCACTTCGGCCGATCTTGCTATCAAGTTGGCTATACCAAACAGCGAGCGGGCGATTCCCTGACCCGCAATGTCCGAGGCTGCGGCCGCGACGGCTGTAGTTGTCGAGAGCGCCATGAATGCGAACTTCGAATGTGCAAACAGCAGGCCAACGCAGCCGGTGTATCGCCACATGCGGAAAGTTCCGATTTGATCCCGCGAATCTCGGAGACCAATGAGGGAACTAGGTTATACCGTTGTAGAAATTAGAAGGGGTTCCTGGAGCAAAGCCTCAACTGTGTGCATGGACAGTGAGCCGCTTTACTCAGTTTCATGAACTGATTTGCGCCGGTAGTAAACAGATCTACTTCGCATTTCCATTTCGAAACTCGTGTTCCTTGCGGTGTTACTTACCGAAGCATAAGATGTAATTCAGGTTGGATATAGTAGTTATAAATAAGCTGAATCCCTTAGGATCATGAGATAGACGATCGTCGTCCTCTGCGACGACCCCAACCAAGAGAGGGTTCTGAGGGACTATGATCAAGCCTTCTCCAGCAGAAGTGGAGGGTCTATCGACCTTGAGCTCCTGACACGGCCGCGCGTAGCATGCTGAGACGTAAGCCTCGTCATGGGACTCCTGAGGCACATTCCGCGCCACCTCCAGGCCAATCGGTCTATGTGGTAAACAGCGCATGCAGAAGGCGAGACACAGGAAGGGTCAGCGGGGTCATACGCGCCTGCGGAGCCCGGGGCACGAAGGCAAAAGCCATGACGAACACACCCGCCCACATGCGGCCCAGCTCGGGCGCTGTGAGCGGCGGCTTCCTTGACTCTGGCCCAGCGCCGCGGCGGCATCGCGCCACACAACCGGGAGCATCTTCGGGAAGCGGACAACGCAGAATATCAGGCTGGACGTTATGCGAAGGGTCTTGTACTCGTTCTCGCCCTATCTCATAATGTTACATTCCAGATCCTGCTCATGATATGATTGTCCGGTCTTAGATAGTACCTTTAGCACCGGCAGCCTCAGCAGCTGCGGCCATCGCCTCGAGAACTTCCTTGGGAAGCATCTATAGGGCATATGAGCATCGACAAGTCGAGATAGAGACAGGATCGCATGCCTTGGCCGTGCTTTCTTCGAGGAGGACGGGGCGGTCGAGGTCCCCGTCTTGTCCAGTATGCGGGTTCTCAGCCGCGATGGCCACACACAAGTCACACACGCACCGAAGTTCGTCAGAATGTCCCACTTGGAAATAATATCCTCAGGCGTCGCATTCTTCTCGCGGCCGAATGAGTGCCCCTGGGGCCGCACCCAGAACACTGGCCGCGCGGAGTCGCCGCTGAGTTCGGTGACAGCGCCCGCGATCGAGTCGTTGCCTGCCATTACACTGAGCAGGGGAAATTACGGTCGAAGCAACGTACGCTCGCTAGTGATGTAACCGATTGCGGGATGGGCCTTGCTGGGCGCGCCGTCGGAGAGAACGGCGTTGACGAGGATGTTTTGCGTCTTGCCTTCAACTATGATGGACCGCATGAGACCGAGAACGGCTCCCTGGACCGCCGCAACCTGTACATGTCATTTCAGTCAGCGCCCAACCGATCCCGAAGCTCGCATCCCCTACATATGAGTTTGGCGATCCCTCTGAGGCCGGAAAATAACTCAGCATTCTTTTACCGGTCAAAGCAGTGGCGACTTACCAAGACCCGAGGGCGAGGACTGGAAGAGAATGCGGCCGTATTTCTGAGCCTTAAAGATCGTCCAGCAGGCTTTCGTGAGCTGCATTCAGGTCGTCCCATCAGCTGAGATGAAGTCCTTAACCAAGTAAGACGCACTTTGAACACTGAGCTAGAAATAAAATTGTAAGCATGTCTAACGATGATAGACGAGACATTCACTAACCGAAGGTGTGGGACGAGAGTCGTTTCCCAGTCACCCTCAGGGACAGCATTGCTAGTCACCAAAACATGCACGCCACCGAAGGCCTTTTGGGCTTCTTTGACGACAGCCTCGGCGTCGTCTCCAACAACGGAGATGGCCTTGCCGCCGGCTATGGGAAAGCTGGGAATAAGCAATATAGTTTGGAAATGGATTCGAGTAACTCGCCAGCCACGATTTCCTGCGCCAATGCCTTCGCCCGCTGCTCGTCACGGTCGTATACCACGACGTTCGCGCCAAGGCGCGCATATTCCTTCGCATATGCCTGGCTGGAGCCCGGGACAATGACAGTGCGCCCGTCGTATCGCACTTCACCAGTCTTCTGTCCAGTTTCTCCGTCCTTCCAGGCTGAGAGCGCCTGCGCGTACAACACTCAGATGGCTGGCCGGACAAAGAATACCCACGGCGACGTACATCTGTCGCAACGGCGCCCTTGCTGGAGCGGATCTCGGTCATCCAGCCGCCACCAGACTCGAACAGGCGTCCGTTCACGTCCGGCGCGCCCTCGGGCAGCGACAGCGCGAGGACAATACCCGAGACGTATGCAGGCTGTGTAATGCCTGAGATCTCGACGGAGCATACGACATGATAGACTAACGTTGAGCAGGATAAGCCCTTCCTGAGAGACGGACTCCTGTCCGAGGATGTGTGTCATGGCCACCTTTGGAGACCCGGGTCAGCGCGCATGAGGACGAGATGAGACGACGAACCGGGGCGATGGCGTTGGTCTTGATGCCCAGCGGCGCACCCTTCGCAGCCAGACTGGCCGAGTACCCAATAACGGCGGCTTTACCGGCGCTGTACGCGCAGTTGGGAGTGTACCCTGATAACTGTGAGACGCGCACGAGGTGTATCTAAACGGATCGGGCGAACCAAAGATGCCAGCAGCGCTCGCAGTGTTGACGATGCGACCATACTTCTGCTTCTCAAAGACGGGCCAGGCGGCCTCAGCGCATGAGATGGTGCCCGTGGCATGTACGCCGATGAGCAGGTCCCAGTGCTCGTCAGGCATGTCGCTCATGCTATCGAGGCAAGGTCATTTTCGGCGCGTGCTGAAGACGCGGTCTCGACGACGCACCTGTCAAAGTTCCTGCATGCCATGATTGAGAGCGCCGATCGCGATAATCTCGTTATCATGTGCTCACTTGAGGACACCCGCGTTGTTGACGAGGACGTGCAGCCCGCCGAACGCGTCCAACGCGCCCTTGACAATGGCCGGGCCGTCGGTGACCGACGCAACGACCGCGACGGCCTTCCCACCCGCTGCGAACGCGCGCCATCAGCGATCGCCCATTGTATTGAGTTCACCGGCGAATCGCACCGTCCGTGATCTCTTTGACGACCTTGTGCGCGTTGTCTCCATTGAGATCGTTCACGACGACGTTCGCGCCGTTCGCGGCGAAGGCCTGCGCGTGTCTGAATGAATCGCGTCAGCTCCCATCCTCCCCGTAGCATCGCAACTCACGCGCGCCCGAGACCGCTGCCCGCACCGGTGACGATGACAGTCTGGCCTTTGAACGACGAGGGCGCCATGTGTGCGATATGTAGCAGCAGAACAGGAGGAGCGGTTCGAAGTATCCGGAGCGCAAGCACACCCGCTGTCAGGCCTACTTATGGCCACCGCAACGCAGCACCATTTGATCCTGCCTGCGAATCGAACCACCGGGGACCCGCCAAGCTGCAGGCGGCCAGAGTCGCGGGCAGCATCATGTGCGCACCGCGGGACAAATTGGTATGGGCTCGGGCGCCGGAGAATCCGTGTTGGCACTGCGGCGCTGGGACGAGAGCCAGTCATCGACGAGCGCGAGGGCCAGCGCAGCCTGATCGTTTCCCAGAGCCTGCGGCGTCGTGGATGCTGACGAGCTGACGCGTTTGACGATGGAAGGTGTCGCTAAGCGGCTGCCCTATCCGGCCGCGGCGTGAGGATCCAGGAGGAATTCAGACAAACAACGGGCAACGCTGGCCGCCGGGGAGTCGAGCAGGTCGCAGCTACAGACCAGCTCGCACACGTCAAGCGTTGCTTGCCGTAGGCATATGCACTGCGGCAAGCACCTCGATGTTCCCACCAGGGTGCGAATGGCAGAGCGCGTGAACGGGTTGCCTCATCCGGAACGGCGTCCTCGCGCACGCGAGCGGCACAGCTTCGGCGCGAGTCCCGAACTCGCGGCAGGGTCGCCGCTTGAAGTTGAAGTCGAACACCGTCGCATACACTTCGGCAACGCGCATATCTTCAGACACTAGCACTAATACTACACTATGCAAAACACCAGGGTCAGACAGAGATCACACGAAAGCAATTGAGTAGGACGGAGCAAGGGACGACGGACGGGGCGAGGGCGGGCGCGGCGGGCAATCACTTCTTCGTCTTCGTCTTCTTGCTCGACCCGGCGGCCTTCTCGTCCGCCTTCGGGCAAGGGTCAGCTGCGCGCCGCGGACGTCAAACGCGGCACGAGGCGGCGACGACGCACCTTGCGTTTCTTCCCGTCCTTTGCGGCTGGCGCGGCCTTGGGCGTGACCTTGAAAAATCCGTCGAGCCGGCCCTGCTGCTTCGCGGCGAGGAACTTGGTGAGCTTCTCTGCGCCTTTGCGCACGCGGTCCTCGCTGTCAGAGTGGGAGGGGGCAATGTCAGAAGCGACGGCGGCAGCGCGCGCGGTGGAAATGCGCACTTGAAGCCCTTGTCCTTGACGAGGAAGTCGACGAGCGCGTCGACGTCCGGGTTCTTCCACTCGAGCTGGTGGTGGCAAAGCGGGGCCAGTCAGCTAACAACACGTGCCGCGCGCTGCCCCGCGGCCGACCTCTATCTCGTCCGCGGGCGTCACGTCCGGCTTGAGGAAGAGCTTCTTGGCCTCCTCCCACGGCCAGTGCTCGGGCACCTGCACGCCGCCCTTCTTGGCCTTGCCGGCGTCGACGGCCTCGTCGCGGTCTGCTTGCCTGCATCGCGTCAGTCAGCTTGGGGGAGCGCAAACAGAATGGGGGGACGCACTTTTCTCGAAGGTGCTCGACAATCTTGTCGAGCGAGCCCAGCTCGCGTATGTACTTGAGCGCAGACTTGGGGCCGACGCCCTTGATGGGCTCGAGGTAGTCGCACCCCAGCAACAAGCACAGTTCTATGAACTGCCGAAACAATGCGCCACGCGTTTGCAATGAGCATGGAGTGTGTGGAGATGGGCCAGGACCTGACACGGGGAGAAGCCCTCGGCGAGTTTGTGACAAGTCATCAGAGAGAGGCAGAATGACTTGCGCTGCGACCCAGGAAGGCGAGGAAGCCTCACTAGCAAGCTCTCGAAGCCACTCGCGTGGATAGCACCGGGCTCGCAGGTCAAACAACACTGCCTGAGTGACACACCCGGGTTACTTGCCGCCAGTCCAAACGACCGGGCGAAGCGGTGGGGCCTCCCGTGCCAGGCCCTGGAAGCTGCGCACCTGGTCCATGGACATGTTGAGGCCGTCGAGGGCCTTCTGGAGATCGATCTCGCTAATGGGCTGCTTTTTCGCCTCGGAGAAGGTGAGGTGGCGGTAGAGGATGGGGGCGCCGAAGGTGAGGGTGTCCATGTCCTCCGAGCCCGCGGCATACACTTTGCCGCCTCGTGCCAGCTCTGCGCATTGGGCTTCTGCCTCGGAGGGCGCCTGCCGAATTCGAGAGAGAAAAACAAAAATAGCGCAAAATAATAATTAATAAAACAAATCGACAAGAAATGCAGCAGACATGGGGCACGCACGATGACGACGGGGATGCCCATGAGGCGCAGGAGCTTCCGGCATTCTTCGTTGTGTTCCCTGGTGACTTTGACCGTGCGGCGCGTGAAACGCTCGACGTCCTCCGCCGTGCCTGGGGTGGCAACGAGGCAGCAGCAGTTATCCCGGCGTAATTATGGGTCGGATTAAATCGCAGAACGCGCGCAGGGAGGGCCAGGTCGGATCAGGGACCGTGTCCGGGTTGCACGTAAGGGCACGCGACGCACCGACTTCCTTGGCCTCCTCGCCCTCCTCCTTGGCCTCTTCCCGCCGCTCGAACCGCTTGGAGAGCTGCGAATGCCACTTAGAATAGCGCTGGGGCTGCTGAATGAGGTGGTACGGACGACGCCGGACTTCAGCTCGGGTGGCTTGCCGTCGAACACATATGCGGGTTTAATCCCGTTTTCAACCATGCGTATGGTGCGGTAGAAGAAGCCCATGAGATGGCTGCGCGTGTTGGGCTTAGCGGGAACCGGGAAAAAAGGCGACACTGCCAGGGCTCGAATGCGGACCTCGTGGTTTCGCCCTCGTCGTTCGTCAGAAGCTGGCCGTCCTGCTGCCGGACCGCAATGAGGAATTGGTAGATGCTCATCGACGCGTCGATGGCCACTTTGCGCCCAAAGAGCGTCTTGATCTCGTGGTCCTGGCGACCGGGCAAATGAGCGCCGGCCAGGGCTTGCGCGGTACGTCAGGCGCACCTTGAAGGCGCTGGGTGCGTGCTCGCGCACGAGCTGGGTCAGGCCTTTGATGCCCATGGCGGCGCTGGCGGGACGAGCGAGATCAAGGCGCGTGACAGGCGCGCTGTCACACTTTTCGAGCTCCACTCTTCTCCCGAGCCCCGACTCTGAGTCCAGCGCGTTCTATCGCGTCCCCAACGCCTGGCCCGCCTCAGCTCGCCCGCCGCAGCGACTCAGTACCGCGTCTGTGTGCGCCGTCAGGGCCCGGGACATTGACTCTGAGCGTCCCGTCGCCACCCAGGAAACGCGCTCTAATCTGGCACTAACACTGTCTAATCTCTCAGATACAGAGCCGTGGCTAGCAACAGCCCGCGGGGTGCCGCAGCCAGGGCCCCAGGCCGCGGCCGCTGCGTCATGGGCTCTGTGGTGAGAAATCGAGCCCCTCGCGCTGGCGACCGACTAAACAGAATCTGGTCTTCTCCGCGCTGCCTCGAGGCCCCGCTGCCCGTTTACCTCATCGCGACCCGCTGCGACCAGTGGCAGAAGCTCGGGACTCGGACGGCCGCACCAGCCTTGTCATTGGCCTGCCTGCGTTCTCACACGTCCGATGGATGGATGGCACTCAACACCCACTCACTCCAAGGCTGCTGTTGACCGTTTCTATTTGATACTGCTGATATTGATATGCCCCGGCGCGAACACGATGCTGCCTCGTTGCCCCCCGGGCGTCTCGCAGCTCCAGCGCACCCAGTGGGTCGACCGGAAGCTGCGCACGACTCTGTGCAGATGGCGCTTCGACGCCCAAATGAATGCACCTATGACCCCTATCGTCGTCGAGATCAGAGTGACAACTGCGACCAGCGCGCGCGCGCCCGTGCCCGTGCCCGAGAGGGGGGTTCGCAACACGAGGCCGCCGCGTGTTGCTGCTCCAGATCGCTTCCTAAATCTCGCGTGCGGCCGCATCGCACGCGCGGGCGCGGGCGCAGGGCTCGGCTGCGTCACTCAGGACCTCAGGGGCCCGGCGCCTGCGGCGTGGTCAGCATCGCGCGCGCGAAGTCGGCGGCGCCTTTCGCGTTTCGCGCGGCAGCGGCCGCCCGCGGCGTGCCTGAGCATCATTCGACGACGCGATCGCGCGGGGGGGATCATCGACGCCTTCTCGACTCAGTGGCAATGCGGCGGGCTCGGACCGGGCGCAGATTCCGCGACTGGCTCTCCCGCTGCGCCTTCGAATCGCCCGCGCTGCATATGGCCGCACACATACAGTCCCGCAGGCATCCCGCTTCCGGGACTGGCTGCCGACGAATAGCTTTCGTTTGTTTGCCTCGGACACCCGGGACCTGTAAGCAATTATACGGGCGGCCGGTTCCGGACATGGACAATGCAAGCATGCCCAGGCATGCCATGATCCAGATGACGCCCTCACGCTTCGCGGCCAGTGCCACTATGGTATATCTGCTCCGCATGCTGATGCACGTGGCGTCCCGCGAAGCCCTTCGTCTGAATGCTCAGCGCGGACGAGCCCGGCGCAGTGGCAGCCCGAGGATTATCAATGCGCGTCCGCAACTGGAAGGACTTGTGCCTTGTGCGATCCGCCTATCGTCTGCTTCGCGCCGGCCTGGCGCTGGCGTGGGCAAATGGCCCGCTCATCTGACCGTGCGCGGGGCGTGGTTCTCTTTCTCGCCGGAATATTCTGTAATTTGCGTGGTATCTTGGGGGACGAAAACCCGCGCACGCCGGACGCAGCACGCCGCATACACGCCCCCGCGGGCCTGGGAGCTGCCGCACTCTCGAAGAGGCCTAAGTCCGGCGCGTTTCTGCGTGAGAGCATGGGGGTCGCCGCGAAACTCCCCTCAGCAACTGCAACGAGGCTGAGGCGCCGCGGCGAACGCCCCCTCGCCCTCCCCCCTGGCGCGGTTGTACCGCACTCGTGTGCGCATCTGCGGTTCGCCTCGCAGCCTGGGCCTCGCATGCAGCGGAGAATCCGCCCCGCGCGCCCGAGCGTTGTACGTCAGCGGCGCGACTGCTCCCACCTGTTCTGCCTTCTCTGTTTGGCGTCCCTGGCAAGCGACAGCGATCCGCCAGTGCACGGAAGTCCAGACGCGGCAGGCAGCCAATGCGCGCGACTCCCCCGCGCCGGGACGATGTGCGGTGCTGCAGTGCTATGATCTGCAGGCGCGTCGCGTCCCCCCTTGGCGGCCCTAACGCCCGCCACGGCCGGTTCATCCTGCGAATCGGGTCGCCCTGCCCTTCTTTGCTATTTCGCGCGCCCGCGAGCCCGCGAGACCGCATATTACTTACTTACTTCGCGTCGCGCTCGCACGCCTCGTTTCTGGGGTGCCTTCTTATCCTTCGTCGCATAATGGCCCAATTTCCGGCCCTGTTTGTCTTGCGCGACCAGGCCTGACTTGGCGAGCGCGGGAGGAGACGGCTGCGCGGCTGCTTAGCTCGCGTGCCGCCGCTCGTTGTAAGTGCAGAATTGACGCCGCTGTCAGCAGCGCACTGTTGTATTCGCTCGGAAGCCATGTTGTACTTTAGTAGAATTACAATGATCATGGGCCGCCGCGACTCCACACCCTCGCGCTCGGATCGGGTCCGCGGCAGGCATCGAAGCAGGTGTCAGTGCACGAGTCGCGATGGCAGACACGGGATACGGCGCTTGGTTGCTGTGTCTGCATGCCTTCGAAAGGATCAACAACACGAGGCAGCCATGATTTTCCCCCTTTTGTTTCGGGCCCAACTCCGCGCAGTCGTATGATGTGTGTCTCAGCTGGGCGGAGGGGGACTGAGGCCAGGGAGCGGGTGAGAGAGCGTGGGATTTAGGCTCGGGCGTGGGAGAGCGGCGTGGCACGGTGAGACGGGCAGGCGCGAGGGTGAGAGAGAGAGAGGCGGGTGGGGGGGAAGGAGCCTGGCAATATTCGGGTCGAATGCCACGCTTGCGGAAATTGGAGGAGCGTGGGCCTGCGCGGGAGCAGTGCGCGGCGCGGTCTATTTAGCTTGAGGGAGCCTTGGACTGATCCGGACTTTGCACGCGCTTTTGCCCTCTTGTCCCCTCCCCAGCCCCGCCCGCGGCGTCCCGTGCGAGCACCCCGGACGCGCCGGCGACGACGAAGACGACGACAACGACCCACGACCAGCACCAGCACCAGAAGGCAAGTCACAATGGACGGCGAGCAGCAGCAGCAGTATCTGTATGGCGACGCGATGGGCGCCAGCTGGCCCGGCGCGGACGTGTCCCAGGACGCGCTCTTCTACCACGAGCTCGACAGCGCCGCGGGGCCGTACGTCGGCCTCGGCCAGGCGCAGGGCAGCGCGCCGCCGGGCGCGATGGGCCCGGGAGCTTCTTCGGCGGCGGCGGCGTCCCTGGGCGGAGTGCTCACGCGCGCGCAAAGGGCCCGCCAGCTCGAGCAGGGCACCACCCAGCCGCCACAAATCCCCGAGCCGCTGCAGATGGCGCGCCGCTCGCCCAGCGTCAGCATGTACGCGCCCCAGTACCAGCCCATGGCCATGTACCCCGACGCCGGCGCTTACATGGACCCCGCCATCGCCCCGAGCCCGCGCGCCGCCCTCGGCCTGCAGCAGCAGCAGTACCACCACCAGGGCTCGCCGCCGTACCCCTCGACGCCGACGACCGTCTCCTCGGCCCCGTCGTCGCGCGCGTACTACTCGGCCGGCGGCCGCTCGACGTCGCCCGCGCTGAGCGTCGCGTCGACCAGCCTCACCTCGCTCTCCGGCAGCCAGCACGCGCCGTTCCACGCTCACGACGCCCAGCAGCTGCAGGACTGCGCGATGGACGGCGCCCGCGACGGCCAGCACCCCGCCTTCCACCCGGACGCGTCCGGCCCGTCGTCCGGCAGTGACCACCACGCCGCTGCGATGAACGCCGAGCCCCTGCCGCCCGCCAGCGGCCGCGTCGGCCGCACGCGCAAGACCCGTCTCTACAACATCGACCGCAAGGCGATCTGCTGCTACGCCAAGTCGCACCCCGAGGCACGCCAGGAGGACATCGCCGCGCGCTACGGCGTCGAGCGCAGCACCATCTCCAAGATCCTCAAGCAGAAACAAAAGTGGATGAACGTGCCCGAGGGCGAAGAGCTCAAAATCATCAAACATCGGTGCGCCGCCCTGTTTGACCTTTGTTCTCGCCCGTCCGCTGACACGAGCCCGCCGCCACAGCCCGTCCAAGTTCCCCGCGCTCGAGAAGCGTCTTCTCATCATTCTCAAGCAGTGCACCAAGGACAAGGTCCACCTCACCGACCAGCTCATCCGCTCAAAGGCCCGCGAGGTCGCGAAGGACATCGGCATCTCGGACGACAAGTTCAAGGCGAGCTCGGGCTGGGTCGAGAACTTCAAGCATCGGCACAACATCCGCCGTGGCGTTCTTATCGGCCGCCCTCGCGCCCACCGCACGGGCTCTGACGGCGAGCTCACCGGCGACGAGTACTCCGACTACGAGGACCGCGTGCTCGAAGGCGAGGAGGGCCTCAGCAAGGAACAACGCCTTCAGCTGCGCCAGCAGAAGAAGGAGGAGCGCCTCGAGCTCTTCCGCCTCGCCGAGGAGCAGATCATGGAGGAGCACGGCGAGCAAGTCGAGCAGGGCATGATCGACGAGGAGCTGCGCATGGAGCTCATCGTCGGCCGGCGCGCAGCGCTGCTCCGCGCCAAGCGCGAGGGCAAGACGCTCGAGCAGCTCAACAAGCCCGTGGAGCCCATCCTGATCTCCCACCCTGACGAGGCCGGCTACGTCCAGGCGGCCTCCCGTGGGAACATGCGCCCGTACGTCCTCGACCCCGCCGCCTACGTTGCCCAGCTCCCCGGCGCCTCCGGCGTCATCCCCTACGGCGGCGTCGTGGTCCAGCAGCCGCCCGCTTCGGCCGGCGGCCTGGCTGCCATCAACATCCTCGCCGGCGAGGCATGGCTGACTTCGGAAGAGCGCGCCGTCATCAACAACATGCGCCGTCGCGTGGAACGCAAGCCCTCCAGCTCCAGCGCCTGAGCTCCAGCTGCCCGCCGCAGCTCACGTCCCCGCTCTATGCATCTCTCCGACACGATCTCGTCATGCTTTCCGACACTATCTCTCTGGTTCTGATTCTGCTCTCGCATGCATGCTTTCACGCCTCTGGCATCCCATTGTAGCATCGACTCACTCACGACTTGCCCGTCCGATTTGCGCGCGCGACTCGGAGACGCGGGGACCGGTCCCCGTAGCACGCCCAGCCTGCGCGCTCTGTTCATCACCCAGTTCCTTTCTCCGGTCATTTGATGATGTCTCGTTTTCATTTCGCTCGACGTCGCCGGCATCGCATCGTTCCCGTCCGCCCGTCTTGGCCTCCTGCTCCATCCAAACCCTGCATCCGATATTCGCGCGCCGCCTTGCCTGCGCGCGCACAGTTCATACTTGCCCGCCCGCTTCCCCTAACGTTAAAAGGCGCCACGCGCCACTTCTGCCGCCCCCGTTCCCACTCGCGTCCGTCTTCATGCATCCGTACCCCGCCCTCACTGCCTCACTATGCATTTCCACTCCTCCTCATCGACGTCCTACGCTGTGCCATTTTTTCCCGCGTTCACTGTACACATCGCGTCTCAACCCTCACACACTGCATCTGTAGTAGACCCAAGACCACGCACCAGCATCATGATGTCGCCCAACCCATCCCATCCCATCCTCGCATTTTCCTTCTCTCTCTCATTCTCATTTCTCGACTGATGACGAACTCTTTGACTTAGTCGTCCCCATCCCGCGCTGGCTGCGCGCGCGTTTCTGGCTTTCTTCTGACGTCTCGTTCTCGTCTCGGTGTACCAGGGTGCTTCGCTAGAAGATAAAAAACCAACCAAATATGATGCAATTAAGACTCGGTATCTCAAACTGCGTGCGGTGTGGGGTCTGGGGAAGGATGACGCAGCCCCAGGAAATCGAACGGGAGTTGCTCGGGGCCGCGCTGTGGTCGGACACGAGGCTTGGGCGTGGCCTCTGCATCGGTCCGCGGGCGTGTGGGAACGCCCTGTCGCACCACGACGTAGACCCGGCCGGACGCCCAGGTTGCTTTCGTCGCAAATGTTTCAGCGCCGAGGGGGCTTCGCTGCGGCTGCTGGAGCGAGATATGAACGCGCGGGGCAGTCAGGTGTGCCGCTCGGGAACTGAGCCCGCGTGCGCCCTCATTGCGATACTGAGATAACGACGCGACCACAGGCACCAGTGCGTTTCCGCCCTCAGTTTGTTCCATCCCTGCCCCGGTGAGAGTGAACACTGCGTGCGACATGCAATCTCAGAGGAGCGAAGACAGGATCCGCCGCGGAGTGCTGCCCCCGCGGATGGCCGGATTGGGTACGGCAGCATTTCGCGAATGCCGACCTCGTATGTAAATGGCGGTTCCCACGCCACGCCGCGCGAGCGCACGCTTCCGTTGCCATCCTGCGTCCTGAGGGAAGGGCCCTGTCCCGTTCTATCGTCGCCAATCTAGGATCGATGGCACCTCGCGCGCGACGGAGCGCGCGCCCCTCTCTCACGAAGCTCGCACCCGCCGAATGCACCCGGGGATTCTTTCATACTTAGCGTCCAAGTTCTGCTACATTGTCCGCGTCCCGAAGACGCGCCCGACAGCGTGGCGCGATGCCGACGCCCACACCGCCGGGCCTGGGGACCTTCGAAGCCTCCGCCAACAGCGCCCGAGAGCTGGGCCGCAGGCAGGCGGCGTGTTCCTTCAGGCTTTTGGCTCGAGCCCGGGCTCCGCGGGCGCGTATTACCGTGCCGACCCTACCTGTGTCTCGCCTTCTGCATGCGCTATTTACCACATAGACCGATTGGCCTGGAGGTGGCGCGGAGTGTGCCTCAGGAGTCCCATGACGAGGCTTACGTCTCTGCATGCAACGCGCGGCCGCAGGAGGTCAACAGTCATTCCCGTTCGGTGTTCTACCAGAAAGAGCCAGCCCCGTGGTCCCCGATGCCATCTCATGAAGAGCGTACGACTAGAAGCTACCTCCGTAACAGATGTAGGAAAGCGGGGTCGTAATGCCATAGGGCTCGCGACAGGGCGTGACAGAATTGGCCAATTGTATTGCAGGATATACTATCGCAGCATTAAAACATGCGTTTGATCTCATCCCTTAGCCACATGGGCGATGTTTTGTCATCGATGTTGACGTTGGTGAGGCGCCGCGGAATGGAACGGTCGTCGAGGCCCGGCAGTGTCCTCGCTCGTACGAGTCGTAGGAGGTTTTCGCCGGTCCCGGCCTGGAGAGAACCGTGACTGGCCAGGACAATTGTCGACAGTTTGGGCCATGCCCATGTCGGCGAACCGTCGGGAGCGTCACAAGGAACGGCAAGAGAGGCAAAGAGGTCGTCGGAGACGTTGTAGGTCACCTTGAATAGGGTGTGTTCATGCGCGAAAAATAGATTTTCGACGTTCGAGAGCGTGGACAGTGTGTCGAGCGCAGCAGGATGTAAATTGCCGGCGAGGATGAGTGTTTTGACGGTCGGGTGCACCGTCTCGAAGAGCTGTCGCATCGCTTGCACATGCAAGGTAGACATGACCGTCAATGTCATCAAGCGCGGGGCTTTCACAGGTTGAAACGGTAGGTCGCGTTGCCATGCAGCGTCAGAATGTGTAGCTGCTCGAGGCGGGGCATGGTGAATTCGATGTTCACATCTGGGGGTGGGATCATGTCGAAGGGTTCCGAGGTCGGCGCATAGACAACGTCCTTCAATGTGTCGCGCGCAGAAAGGAGGAGCTCCCAGAGCAAGTAAGCGCCGGGCTGGTTCCAGACCAACGAAACGAGACCCGGGAACGCAAAGGGTAGTTTCGGCGCAAGCATCCATGGGCTAATAAGAATGAGCTGTTCTATGTGGGGACCGAGCTGCAGGCTATGTTCGTCCGGATATAGCAGGTCGTATGCAACGGATGAGTCTATCAGGCGGATATGAAGCAGGCGTAGCTGTGGCGCGGGGCGAAGCAGGATGGACAGGGCGCCAGGTCGAATCGGTGAATGGCCGCCGAGGTGGGACTGCTGGACCAGTTGCCACCGCCAAGTGTGCTCCTTCAGAGCGTCAAATATAATTTTACCCATCCCAGCCTCGTCCTCGTTTAGGATGTCGCAAACAATCTCGAGCGGAGCTGCCTTCGAGCGCTCGAGTAGCAGCTGCACACGTGCGAGCTGTTCGACAGTTGCGTCGCGCACGTATACGGTCGACCAGAGGGCAGTAAGTCCCAACGCGACCGCCCGCCACTGCCTGCAGACGCAGGCCAAGGCAAAAGGCAACGTTGGCCCATTGTCGTAACCACGAAAGGTACCAAAACGCAGCGGGACCTTCTGTAGAAAGTCGGCATGCTCCCGAACGGGCAGAGCGTGCTTGAATATATGCCGAAGGATGTCGTCCGGGAGCGTTGTCATTAGATAGAGCACGGTCAGTTTGACTCGGATGAAGAACGGTTTCGAGCGGAGTCTCAAGACGCGAGTTTTCGACTCGAACTTGATGGAGGACAAATAAACTTCTGTACATACTGGTGCACTGATGGAGACATAACAATCATGTATGTATCAGCTACTCATTACACAAAAATTGATGACAGGAAGACGACCGCCGAGCGCCAAGAGGTCCTGGAAGTACATTTTCGAGCCTGCTTACTTGCTGCTTACTGCACAGAGCCAACGACTGAGACGTGGCCGTAAATGGCGTGGCCGCAAATGTTAATATAGAGTACAGGTTCACAGGTTTCCTGCGGCCTACCTACAATTAGTAAAGGCCATGGAAATTGACGGAAAGAAAGCAACTCACGCAACACCCGCCGAGCATGAGATTCACTTCATCGCGAAGCCACGCGGGAGACGTCTTATCCTCGATGACGACACGGGTGAGGCGGCGCGGCGTCGAGGCGTTGTCGAGGTCCGTGCCTGTCCTCGATCGCACGAACTGAAGGAAGTTCTGACCGGTTCCCGCCTCGAACGAGCCACGAGTCGAGAGGGAGACCGTCGACAAGTGCGGCCAGATCCATGCCTGAGACTCCAACCCGGGTTGGTCCACGGGAGCGGAAAGATCGGCAAAGAAAGCGTCGGTGACCTTGTACTTCAGTTTGACGACGGTCGTCGCTTTGGCAAAAAATAGATGCTCGACGTTGGAGAGCTTGGAGAGCGGGGGCAGCGCGTCATGCGCCAGGGTACTGTGGATAATGAGGGTTCTGACCGTCGACCTGACGGCCTCTGCGAAGGGCTCCATTGCCAGCGCGTGCGCGTGCGTCGAAAAGGATACAGTCTTCAAGCGAGGCGCATTCATCATGTTGAATTGCGAGGCGGATTGCGGTGCCAAGGTATGGATGTGTAGTTGTTCGAGGCTGCGCAGGGTGAACGGTCCAGGTAAAGCCGGAGGCTGGACGGTAAATATGTCGAAGGGGTCAGAAACAGGGCCGAACGAAAGGTCCTTCAGAGTATCACGGGCTGCATAGATGATTTGCCACAAGTAATGAGCGCCAGGTTGAGACCAGATTAACGAAACGAGCCGGGGGAGCACGCAGGGGGCCTTGGGCATGAGTATCCAAGGGCTGATCAGAACGAGCTCTTCGATGTCAGGACCAAGCCACAAGGAACTCTGCGACAGAAACCGAGGGCGGCCAGGTGTGTCGTCTCTCTTCAAAGCGAGCACTAATCCCCGCAAGTGAGGCGCCTGGCGACGTACGATCGCAAAGTCGTCCGGCCGAATGAGATAGGTCTGCTGGATATAGCTCCAACGGTAGACGTGTTCTAGCAACGCATCCAGAATTGCCCCCCTTATGTCTCGATTCCCTTCATCGGCATGGAAGGCGATATCCAGCGGGGTACGTTTCGACCGTTCTAGCAGGAGCTGGACACGCTTGAGGTGACCGCGAGTGGTCTTCAAAACGTGAATGAATGACCAAAGTGCACTCGTTTCTAGTGCCACGGTACGCCATTGGCCACAGACACTGGCGAGAGCGAAGGGCAACGACACTGTGTGCTCCGCCAGCTTTCGATCGAAGGTACCACACGATCCCGGCTGCATATCCATGATGTCGCTTGGTGGGCGAGCGGGACACCCTTGCTCGAATATGCACCGAACAATGTCGTCTGGCAGCCGCGCCACGGCGTCGCGTCGATAGGCATCGCGGACGGCCAGTAAACGACTCGTTGCAGCGAGGAGCTCCTCCTTAATGTCCGCGAGCTCCGCCTCTAGGTGTCGCACGACGGCTCCGCCGGAAGCGTACACGTGCCGTACGTTCTGCAGTGCTACCTCCACGCGGGCGCGACGAACTTCCAGGCGTGTTACAGTCTGCTTCTCGACTCGGAGTGATCGCAAGTGAACATCTTGCACTGGGTGTACCATATCTGCGACGCAGGTATGCCTAAAGATGAGGGCGAGGAAGACGAGGGTAGCAAGACGAGGAGTCGTAGGTTCGGGCGGAGTTCTAAAGCGCGAAATCACTTCCGGCCAACAGTTGGCCAACAGACACGACGGCCGTGGCACGAGCACCCGCCGACGATGTCGATGCACATTGGAATTATCACGAAATTGTACGTACCGTGCTTCCGGACCAGACACAGCTCCCGCCAAGGCCTGCATGCCACTAGACCGCCACCGTTCGGTCCGAGCAATTCATTCTTCGAGTCCCACGGCTCCCGCAACCTAAACGTGTCTCGGGGAAACATTGGTATGATATTTTCTATAGCAGTGACTTTTTTGAGACGGCTGTGCAGCCGTTAAATCCTGACTGGACGAGATCAGCATCAGTTCAAGGTCCTGGGTATGGCCACTGCTTAACCGGCTCCAGCGACTCTTCATGGGCCATGGAGGTACTGGAGACGAATTCACGACAGTCGTTTACATAGCTTACCCGCCGATAGTCAGTTGTGGGTCGACGAAGCCCCATGGCCGGCACACAACCTTTGCAGCGAAGGTCGCATGCTCTCTTTCGTTTGCTGGCTCACAGTCTACAGATCCACCTACAGTATAGGACATGCTCCCGGAGACGCTTAACCCACTGCTCTCAATGAGTTCGCTCTAACCGAACATGACGCGCCGCAGTGGCTCAAGAGCTCGAGGCCGGGATAGTATGCCTGACTGCTGCAGGGGCCGCCGCCGAAGACAGCCCCATACATCGAGGTGGACAACTCCCCTTCCGAGTCTCCCTCCGCCATGATTGTACCTACAGGTGCAAGTCCCAGATTACTTAATTATGTAAAGACCAAGATATCAATGAGCTAACGATACAATTTATACTAATCATCATTCCGCCAACTCGGAAGTCAGTTGACGGCAATGCGCTTAGCTTCCTGCTCCGGCGTGGACTTGGGGAATGTGACAGTCAAAACGCCGTCGTTGAGCGAGGCCGACACGCTCTCGGAGTTCGCGCCCTGCGGGAGCTGCAGGACGCGCGAGAAGCGGCCGGAGCGCCGCTCGCGCACGACGTAGCCGTCCTTGGTCTCCTCGGATGCCGACTTGACCTCGCCGGAGACGGTGAGACAGCCATTGTGCACGTCGATCGCAATGTCCTCCTTCTTCAGGCCGGGGAGTTCGAACGTCGCAGTGACGAGGTTCTTCTCCTTGTCTTCATGGAGGTCCATCCTGCAGGCGAACGTCAGTATCCTAATCGTCGGGCAATGATGAGGTCGTGAGAGGGGACATACCGAGGCCTAAAGCCTTGGGAGGTAGTGTCATTAGAGCCGTCTCCAATGCGAGAGACGTTGCCGTTGAACACGTCGTTGAAGGCGCGCTCGAAGTCGGCGAAGGGGCTCGGGGTTGCGGTCCAGAAAAGCGACATTGTGCGAGATGAAAATGAAGCTAAGGATGCTTGAGGAGTTCGAAGTGATGCTTTGGTATGTGTCTGACGAGATGAACATGAGCTGCGGGGTCCTTATATATCCGTAAAGAGGGCAGTGTCTGGACACTTCGAGACGTTGATGGAACCCTGCTCCGACTTGCGAAGCCTCTTCCCTTGCGTCACAGTCGCGACGGCAGGTACTTCAGTAATTCGGAATGTTCGAGAATTCACTCACGTCCTGAACATTCTTTGGTCGTAAAGATCGTCGTGCCCGCGTGTCCGGGTGAACATTACGGGACCAGCATCGCCCAGATAGCCACGGATATGATAATTCCCGTCGCTTCGTTCAGAGCTCGCGTGCAATGAGGACAGTGGGAGTTATCGCATCAGCGTTCAGTTGGACGTCAGTGATTTCAGGTGGCTGGCAGGTGAAGCGAGCAGTAATCCGATGGGTCCGGAGTCGACGAGTGAGGGAGTGAGGTAGAGCGTGCCCGGCCACGCTGACCCGGGCTTATCCTCGCCGACGCTCAGCAGCCGTCCCGCAGATTGAGTTCCGTCCGTATCTCTCTATCCAGCCATGCCGCATTCTTTATCGCGACTCAGAAACAAGACGAACCCCACTATCCAGATCTTGTTGAGGCGAAAGCATACAGGAAAGCTGCATACATCGTCCTGAACGTGGCTCGCATGTAGGAAGCTATGGGCTAGGGGCTTTCTCATGATCTGCGAGTACCCACGGTCAGCGGGTGGCACAAGTTGATGCGAGACAACCTACTCACGCGCTTTGCTCTGAGAGCACGAGCTTGATCTCATCGCGGAGCCAGGTGGGCGATGTCTCATCCTCGAGGATGATACTGGTGAGGCGGCGCGGTATCGAGCTGCCGTCGAGCTCCGGTCTGGTCCTCGCCCTCACAAGTTGCCTGAGATTGTGAGCATTGTCAGTCTCGAAGGAGCCGCGACGCAATAGAGCAATCGTCGACAATTTCGGCCACATCCACGTCGGAGCGGCGTCGCCAGGGGTGTCAAGGGGAGCACAAAGATCGGCGAAGAACTCGTCGGAGACGGTGTACGGGAATGCAAAGTATTTCGTATCGCCCACAAAGACCAGGTGCTCCACGTTGGACAGTTTGGAGAGCACCTCCGGCGCATCGGGTGGTGCGATGCCGTGGAGGGTAAGCGTTCTAACGGTAGGACTAATCGTCTCGAAGAACGGATCCAAATCGGATGTCATCGCTATCGACCAGAGGAAGAGCTCCTGCAGCCGAGGCGCCTTCAGCCCACCGAACTGCATGACAGCGCCCCAGGATAAGCCGTATATATGAAGTCGCTCCAGGCTATCCATAGTGAATGGCGGGGTTATCGTCAGTGGTTGCGGGACGCGACTGGCTCCGATCGCGAAAACAACCTCCATCAGCGTGTCGCGGGCGGCGTACAGAATGTCCCAAAAGTGATGGACGGCAGGTTGACTCCAGACCAAAGAAACGAGGCGAGGGAATACGAAAGGTGCCTGGAGAACGAGCTGCCAAGGGCTGATCAGAATGAGTTGTTGAACTTGTGGGCCGATCTGTAGGTAACGCTCGTCGGGATAGAGAGGTCCTCCTTCAGCAGCGTCGTCGTTCACGTGAAGGCACAGTCTGCGCAAGTGAGGCGCCTGGCGACGCACGACGAGGAGATCGTCCGCAAGAACGCGGTATTCCGGGCCGAAATGGCACTGCTGGACATTCTCCCACCTCCAGGCGTGCTTTTGCAACGCGTCCAGCATTGCACGAGCGACGTCTGGATCTCCATTGGCCCTGGGGTAGAAGATAATATCCAACGGCGCTGATCTCGAACGTCCCAGCAACAGCCCCAGACGTTCCAAGTCATTGGGCCCTGCGCTAGTGAGCGTTATCGAGGACCAGAGGGCGCTGAGGTTGAGTGCTGCTTCGCGCCAGCGCCGGCAGACACAAGCGAGCGCGAAGGGCAGAGCAGACTCTCCCAGCGCGCGGAGGCAGGTGCCGAAGGAACCTAGTTGCATGTCCGTCACATCGCCATTCTCGCGGACAGGAAGGGCTTTTTCGAATATGTCCCAAAGAATGTCGTCCGGCAGGTGTGCCGCAAGATCGCGCCGATAGGCGTCGCGCATGGCTAGAGAACGACTAGGTGCCGAGAGACCCTCCTTTTCAACGCCTTCGACAGCAACAGGATACGCGAGCTGGGCGTTTTCCGATGCAGCCTGCGCGTCGGCGCGACGCATTTCGGCGCTGGCCATATCGTCTTTCTCGGCCAGCAGGCGTGTCCGCTGTATGTCCTGCGCAGAGTCTGCCGTAAACCGACGGTACTCGTCTGCGTGTGCGGGAGATGAGGGCGGTACGAATCGACAGCAGGTTGGAGAGAATCAGGATTTCGGCGGCTCTCACCGGCCCACGCGTGAGCAGGAACAACCAGATGGCAGAAGTGCCCCAGAACGTAGAGTCCGATATCCCACATCAAGCAGCGTATACTTCAGGTTTGGCTTGAAGGCGGTTGTTCACATAGCGAGAATGTTTGAGACGCAGAACCACGAACATGTCATAGACATTGCGCGACGCAGAGTACAGATGGGACCAACGACTAACCAAAGACAATCATATACCGGTAAGCGAGCGACGCGAAAGCGTGGAGGTGAGCAGAGAGCGCGCGCCGGGCGAACCTCATTGTGGGCGCGGGCGCACAGAAATAGGGTGGTTCGAGTCCGGCACGATGAAGGGTTAGGGCGTCAAGGATGCAGTATGTATGAACGAGCAGGGTCCGTGTGGGGGGTGGGGATGTGTGGGATTTTTCGAGTAAGGGGGTGGATGTATGTGCTGGGTGGGTGTGATGATGATGGTCGTGGTGTCAGAGGGGGTGGATGGGGATGGGGATGGTCCGGGGAGACTTGGCTCAGTCTTCCAGTCGCGACCCGGTGGTGAGCACGCTCGGGCTCCGTTGCAGCCGCAGGGCGTCGAACGAGTCGTAGCTGTTCTGCTCCTGGACAGCACGGGCCGGCGGCGCCTTCATCAACACGGGTGCTTGGATCGCAGCGCGGCTTGCGTGCTGAAGGACGGTCTGGTCGCTCCCGACGTCGCTGAAGCCGTCGTACGCCTCGTTGGTACTCGGCGCGAGCGGCGAGCTAGGCACCACGGTCCCTCGTCCGAAGGTTGATGTATGCGCTGGCGGCGAAGGCAGCGGTCCTGAGGGCGGGGGCGACGGCGCTGCACCGCGGTGTATCCAAACGGGGGAGGCTGCACGCTCTACACCCCCAAGAAGCGGGGCGGCAGAGTTCGGCGTTGCGGGAGACATCGACGACAAGACAGGCTTCGGGGGAAGTGGTGGAGGCATCTCCGTGCTGAGAGCGAGCGAATGACGCATGTCCTGGCTGAGGCGGAAGAACAGGCTGGTCGGCGTCTGCGCGTAGCTGACCATGCTGCGTCCGTCGTCGTGGTGCAGGCCGTGACCGACAGAGCTGGCAAGGGCAGAGCCATACTGCGTCACATGAGCGTCCTCGGACGTGATGTCGTCGGTACTCGGGAAGATGAGGCGCGTATGGCTGAGACGAGGTCCTCCTGCAATCCGGGCGTTGTCACCAAATGGACTGGGCCGGGATTCCGATGCCGGGGTGGGAGCGTTGCTGCTGCCTGATCCGTGTCCGTGGTTTGCGCTGGCAAGGCTGAATACCCCACTGCCGACGATGCTGACCGAGGCGCTCGGCGAGGGACTGTGGCTAACATTCGAAGGCCGCAAAGCCGCCGGCTGCTGTAATCCACCGTACCCTGCTTCGCTTCCCCAAGGAGTGCCGGAACGCGGCGTATCCACGAGCGCTGCGCGCTCCGCGAAGGGGTTGGTAATGTTGAACGCGGAGCTCGACATGCTGATTGGCCTGCTGTCTCCAGTTTGCTGCATTCCTTGACCGTTACCGGACTGTGCTGCACCAGGTGCCCGAGGTGGTAAGAGCAAGCCGTTCTGACCGATCACGCTCGCGTGCGGCGAGCCGCCACCTGCCGTTGCGCCAGCCATGCTCGGAGTCGAGATGAACGAGTAGGTGCTCGTCGTGTTCGAGTTCGAGTGCAGGCTAATGGGCGGCGGGTTGTTCCTTCTCCGGCGATTGCGCCAGACGAAGAACATGATCAGGCCGAAAGCGCTCAGCAGAACGACGATGGGCACGACGATGGCCGCAATGTTGACCTTGCTGGTGGGCGGGGTGAAGTTCGACTGGGCGCCCGGGGTACCGCTGGGGTTAGCATCGCTCGTCGAACCCGCGCGGACGCCTTCCGGAGTGGGAGTCGTCGGCTGCTCGCGCTCGCCTGAGCGCGGTGGCGTCGGATCCGGTTGCGAGCTTTGCGAGCTTCTTGATAATACGGAAGTCCGGAATGAATAGAAGTGTATATCAGATCGTCGTGCCCAACGTAAACGCTGGCGCGATGAGACACGTACGGGTTTGGCGATGAGCTGCTGGCAACCAAGTCGCGCGTCCGTGTCGGCGCAGGCGTCGGCGTCGGCTTGCTGGGCTCCTTCGTGCTGGAATTTCCCTTGGTCGGCGCGACGTTCTGCTTGGTCGTGTTCGGGCTGGGCTTGGGCGTGGGCTTCGGCGACGGTTTCGGCGTCGACGTCGGCTTTGGGTTATTATTCCCTCCGCCTCCGCCGCCATTGCCGCCGCCGTTGCCATTGCCAGGACGCGGCCAGGTCGGCCTTGTCCAGCCGTGGTCCTTGAACCAGTCGTCTACATCATCCCACCAGCCTCGACGGCTCAGAGAGCCATTGTTATTGCCTGTCAGCCGTCAGGGAACGCGTCCCGGGTGGCGACAGTGGCCAAAACGGCGCACCAGTACGACTGCTGCTTGTGAGCAGAGCTGGCATCGTCTTCTTCAGTCGCCTCCTCCGTGGCGACGATATAAACAAACGAGTGTGAGGCAGGAGCCAAGAAACGGTAGGGCGCGCGGGTTGGCGAGCGGGCCCTTATCGTTCTATGTCCTGAGCAGTGGACGACGGAGGGGAAGAAGGAAGAGATGGGGGCACAAGCGATGTCCGGCGTCTGCATCAAATGAGGAACTCGCCCGCGTGCCCGCATCATCCACAAGCCGGGCCATCCGAGCCACGTCTAACCCATCAGAGCAAGAATCGCCTATCGTAGTCTCGACGGAACAGTGCTCGATAGCAAGCTTCAGAGTCTACTATACAGTTTATATGTATGTCGATATGTGAATGCAATACAGAACGGGGATTCGGTCACTCAAAGCTGTTTTCGACGTCCGCGCTGTCCTCGCCGCTCTCCAGGCTCGCGAACGTCAAGAAGGCCGCCGGCCGGTGTTGCTCTGCCCAGAAGGGCAGCGGCGCATCGAGCGTCATCTGGTAGCCCATATTTGGGTTCCACAGCTGCGTCAGGCCTACACCGTAGTTCCAGACCTTGCCCTCGGGCACGAGCGTCATGCCCAGCACGCGGTCCGACAGCAGGAGCTGCACGCGCTCGCTCATCGTGGGATTGAACCCAGCCGGGTTGAGCGTGTTGTCGGTGTTTTTCCTGCCCCACTCGAAGCCAGCAACGGAAAGCTGATGCGCCGACAGCGACACCGAACCAGGCGTGAACGCGACCGTCAGGCATATCGAATTCGAGCCCCACTCGGGGTGGTCGGCCATCAACTTCGCTTGCGCCGTCACGTCCCCGGGCGAAAGGTGAGGCATTTCCTGAGGCTGCGTCTTGATCCACCCCAGCGGCTCGAGGTCCTTGAGCAGGAAGTCGTCCTTGGGTAGCTGTGACGGGAGCTCAATGCCGTTGTTGTTGCCACGCTGCGGCGGCCACGCAATCGCCTGCGCACAGCACGGTAAGTCTTAGTCGAGATGTGCAGGAACCTGATTCCGTACCTTGATCTCCTTGACCTGCTTATTATCCGGAGGTGATGCGCCATAGAGAATGCCAGCGACTTGCGTGCGCAGGTCCGCGTTGTTGACGAATGCGCGAAGCACGTTCTTGGGCAAGACGTAGGTGAAGCTGGTCACGTCGTCCTTGACGTCGTCGTTGGATACGTAGATGTGTTGCAGACGGAGCGGCAGATGCGTAGCCGAAATGGCACGCACGCGCCAGTCCGACTTCGAACTGAAGACCTGCTGCTCATAGTTGGTCGTAGTGACGACTTGGAGCGTGTCGCCGTGGACGTTGGTCGTTTGCGTCTGTACCGCAGTAACCTGCGCGGCAGCCTCCGTGCTCTTCTCCAGCTCTGCCATCTGCTGGCGTTGTACGGACGGCGCAGCAATCTCCTGGCCGAGGATGATGTCCCGAATCTCGCTGGCGGTGAGCGAGGCGACGTTCACGCTGTTGCGCTTGCCGAAGTCCGCGAGGATCAGATCCTTCAGAGCCAACTCGACCTTGACCCACTCTTCGTCCGACAGCGTCGGCCAGACGAAGTGCGGCTCCGTGATGGTCGACTTGTCCGGGCGCAGGATGATCTTCGCCTTTTCGTTGTTGACATGTAGACCACGGAGGAGCAGGATGAGACGCGAGAAGGCCGTGTAGCTCGAGATGGACTTCAGCCAGTCGTCATAAAGGTTGAACAGGACCATCTGAGGCTGGGTCGCACGCAGGATCAGGTCGCCAAACTTCTCCATCTTCAGGCAGGCTTGGAAGGGAAGCTGAAGTTCGCTGCCCTTGATGACGATGTTCGGGAAGTCCAGCAAGTGGACCTCGAGAGGATCTACAGGCACAATGAGCGATCGGAATGCGGACCTGAAGGATACCACGTACCAAGCATGCCCTTGCGCGTGACGATGACCTGCTTCGGCTGTTCTTCGACGGGCAAGGAACGGACGAGCGCAGCGACTTCTTCGGCGGTCTTCCACTTCGCGAGCTGACCGAGACGCTTTTGGCCGGCCCAGACGCTGGTGTGAATGATCTTCAGGAACAACTGGCCTGACCGAGGGTTGAAGATGAAGATAGCGCCGTCTGCACACAGTTAATCAACGTTGCCGGCGAGGAGATGTGAATGCTCACTAATCGGCTTCGTCGTCAAGTTGCCTTCGAACGTCTTGTGGATTGTGACACGGTAGACGTTCGTGTCATCCACGAACCAGATGATCTGGTTGGAGAACAACTCCGAGTAGTTCTGGCTGTTCAGGTACGGCTCTGTGGGCTCGGACGAGTACAGTTGGAGACCTTTGCGGATACGTTCGCGGAGGACGTGGCAAGCAGGGTTCGCCTTCATAATCTTCGCCATCGCCTGTTGGATGAGGGGCTTCATACCCGGGAACCAGTTACCGAAGGCCGACCACAGGTTGTATGCGAGGTCCATGCCGATCATGACACCCGTTGGCGATGGGTACAAGCTCATCGAGTCGGATACGTAGTCGAGGAACTTGGCACGCGTGTACCGTTCAATGTCGTGTGAGTCGAAGTCGCCCCAACGTAGCTGGATGTCCAGCCAGAACTTGTTGCTTGTCGTTCCATCCATGACGTCCTTGCTCTGCAAGTAACGTCAGCAATGTATATACTCCAGAATCACTGCTTGCACTGACATCCGTGACGAGAGAAGGCCGCGAGATGTTCCATTTGTAGGCCGAGAACAGCAGGATGTCAGCGCAAGACCTGGGCATCGTTGAGTCAGATGACAAGCGACGTAGGAAAACACTCACGAGTTCATCTTGTAAGACTTGCGAGGATGGATCGTCTCCTTCTGGACGGTTTCGATCTGCAGGGCCTCCATCTCCTGATCGAAGACTTGACACTGCGAAACTATGAGCAATCCAAGTTTCGCGGGCTTCAGGGAGAACTGACCAAATCCATGACCACGCTCTCGTGAACTACGCAAATCTGTTAGTAAGCGTCGCGAACGGCAGGTCGCCGACGCACTCTTCTGCCACAAGTGGGCACGGAAGATCTGGATGAGCGAAATCTTCAGAGTGGGAATCTTGCCGTGCCTGCGAAACCTTGTTAGCGGTGGGCAGTAAGCGTTAAGGGTTCGCGCACATGAAGATGCCAGTCAAATCCAGCTGCACTTGGAAGCCGACGTAGACGTTCGCGCGGTTGATGGTCGGGCTCCACCAGAGCGTGAAGCGACGGTTTGGAATTTGGTTCAAACCGGAACGTTGCGCGTTCGTCAACTTCTTGTACCGCATAGACTCCTCAAAACCGGACGCCTTCTCCCAGAACAGACCTTCCCACGTGGGGAAGTATGTGCCCTTAAACAGCGTGTGCTCCAAGATGCCCTCAACACCGCCCAACGCCGCGATGACATCGACACGGTAGTTATTGAGCTGCCAAAGCTTGCCGTCGTGCCGTTGGGATGTCCACCAGAAGGGGTTACTAAAGCGCTAGGTCAGCTCTAGCTATCTGCAATCTATGTAATCACGTACTGCTTGAGCAACTGATACTGCTTCCAGTCAGTGCGCACACGCCAACCGCGATCGTACGCGAGACTGCGACATGGCGTCAGCCAAACCAGCACTGTTCATGATAATGTACTCACGTATGACGGTCCTTCTGGAAGAGGGTGTTGATGCGAGGAATACCGCGATCCCAGCTGTCCTCGAGATCTTCCAGCGTCAACCGACGATTCTGCGCGTTGGCCTCCTTGCGCTTCATCGAGTACTCTGACCAAACGCGCGCCGAATCTTGGAACTCGGCCTCCCACGGTTGCAGATAGCGGTACAAGTTGGGAATGAGCTGGTCCTCCTCGTGCGACATACCAGCACGGAAGTGCGTGACTATCGTGGAGTATCAGGATACAGATGCAAACGACATATACGACGGACTGACCGGTGACATCGGTTTGCTTCGACCACCGTAGATCACTCTGAGGGATGAGGACGTGGCCCATGGACAGCATACCAAGACCGCCCAATTCCTGCGGAATATGAGGACCAATGTATGAGGGAACTCAAAGACCTTCGCACCTTCGGCGTGTAGAAGACGACCGGCGGGAAACGCGAAGGCATCTTACTGTTCAAGCCAATCTTGACACGAGTCTGGATCTTGTTCTCCGCCTTGACAAGGGCGTCGAGTAACTCGTTGGTGTGGATGACTGCCTCGCGGTAGTAGGTCATCAGGCCGATGAGCGCCGTGTTCCACTTGTTGACGATCTTGGAGAACGTTGTCGAACCGGAGCTCATAAGAACTTGGCGGATACGATTGTTAAACTGCTGAATGCCTGCACATTGCCATCAATAAGAGAAAAACGGAAGAGGCAGCGTGGTTGCCCACCATCGTCCGAGACGCGCAAGAACGCCTGTGCAGTACGCTCCTTCGTTTGCTCGTTCGTCAAGTTCCACACGCCGTCCTTGAGCGAGTACTGCTCGCCGTTCATGGTGCGAATCTTAGGCAGGATACGAATCTCGAAGCCGGACATGGAGAAGAGTAGCTGAGGGTTCTCCCGAGAGTACACGCTGACGAACGTGTCCTCCCACTCGATAGTCGTGAGCGAGCGTGGCAGACTCTGCTTGACGTTCCAAAACACCGCACGGCCGAGGTTGACATCGTGCTTGATGAGCCGCATGCGACAGTCGCGCGGCCAGCAGCGCTTGTTGTTGTACCCGATAACGTTGTTGTTCGTCGGGTCGGGGTTGGCGCTGAGGTAGCGTTGAATGAGATCGCGTGCCTCGTCCGCGGTGAAGCGGAAGAGGATGTGAATGCGGTCCACGTAGCGCGAGTAAAGTCGAACGGGGTGCCGCGTCTCGGTAGCCGTGTCGCGGTACTGCAAGAAGTTATTAGGCATCTGCGGCGGGCCGGCCATCTCGCTCGCGCGCTGGAGACCGAGGATGAGCAGATCCAGGACGAGTCCGTAGTACTGGAAGACGAAGGCCGAGAACTGAAGACCGCGAATCATGCCGTACGCGTTCGTGTGCGCCATGTCCTTGTAGGTGAGCACTGCAAGACATTAGCAAGACTATAGGTGGACGAAGCAGGTAGACGAACCGCAGTTGTTCTTGCCCGTGATGTACGACGCGAGGTTGTGGTCCATGATGAGGCGGAGAAGATGGTTCAGGGTGGTCAGGTCGATCTTCTCGTACACTTTGGACAAGACGGTCTCCATCAAGACATTGCATTCGCCTTCGCTCGTCTCCCAAATGTCCGTCAGGTTGTTGATACCCTGGCACCACTGCAAGACGCGTCAGCCGACTCGTAAGGATAGTCCTAGCGAACGAACCTTGTAGACAAGCAAAGGCGGCGGCTCTGTGTCAGCGGGCTTGATCCATGCGGGGAAGAGTCCACGCTTGTCAGCCCTGAAAACCGTCAGCATGCGGCATCAATCGACAGTGGGGCACGCACTCGAAGAACAGGAACTGGTCGAGGTACTATCGAGCACGTCAGCAGTGTACCAACCGCACAGTGACACATCAACTCACAGCGTCCGTGATCTTCTCGATGGGCTCGACGTCGTAACAGGGGATGAGCTTGTCGTACGTGTCGAAGAACTCGATGCCGACTTCCTTGAACGTCTGTTGCGTAAGCAGCAAGCGCTTGATGCGGGAAAGACCTGCGGGCACCGTCAACAAACGAGTCAAAAGCGTCAAACTAGGAGGAGCGCACATTCGTGGGGGTTGTCGTACGCCTGTTCGATGAGCGCGAGCTCCTCGCGCTGCGACTGGTTCAATCGGCCCTTGACGCTGTACGCCTCCTTGAGCTTCTCAAGTGCGAGAACGAGCAGCTTCGTGTCGTGCTTGTACGAAAGCGGGCTGCACACGCAACAATGAGCCCAACGGCGAGGCACGAACGGCTGATGCACTCACGGGAAGGGAATCGGCGCGAACTTGCGACTCTCGAGCCAGTGCACGGTCGATGTGTAGATCGCAACGGCCTCCTCGGCGCTGATGTACGGACCGTCCTTGAGGTACGCATGCTGGCGCTCCTGCTCGGCCTTGAGGTAGAGGCGGGTGAGACGACCGAGGTTCTTCTTGACGACGGCCTTGTCGACAGTCGCGCCACGGCGGATACGCTCGCGGTTGTAGTGGGCAACGCTGAGAGGCGCATTCATCAGCTGACATCCCAGAAGTGACACAAAAGGAAACGCACGATGTCCACCAGTCCGCCTTGCTCTTGATGTACCGGAGGATAATGTTCTCAATCGCCGTCGGCATGCCAGGGACCTTCCACGGGACTGCACATAGCGCGTCAGTCGCGCGCGTAAAACCGCGAGTAACAAAACAAACGCACTGTTCGCCTTCCAGCATCGCCATGCCTCAGACAAGTGCTGCAGGATCGTCTTGGCCTTGTTCTGCTTGATGCTCTCGGGCATCATGTCGAGGATATCGTGCATGACGGCGGCGCGCAACTCGAGGTCGTAGTGCGACTCGACGCGCTGCTTCGTGACAGTCTTTGCGATGCCCTTGCTGTTGCGGCCCTCGAACTGACGGGCGAGCAAGTTGCCGAGCCAGCGCTCGAGGAGCGGGACGATGCCGCGCATGAAGAAAAGCCACACGCGCCAGCCCGGCGCCCAGAAGCCCACACCAGGGCCCTTGCCCACCGGCCCCGTGTTGAAGCGGTAGTAGATCAGGTGCTTCAAGTCCTTGCACATCCGCACTTGCCGCATGAGCTGCAGGATATCATTAGCGTGGCTGGTATGGGAGGGTAGGGCAAGAGCCGACCTTGTACTTGTACCGGTACATGCCCGTCAGCGCGCCGATGTGCGCGAAGATGTACTGCAGCGCATCGGCGAGCTGGAAGGCGTCGACGTTCCCGAGGCGGTACTGCACGTGCGCGTCGACGATGAGCTTTGTTAAGCGCAGGATCTCGCGACACAGATGGAACGCGTTTCCGAAACGCGACTTCTTGCGCTCCTTCGTCGTCAGCGTCTTGACCGGCTTCAAGTTCATGTTGTAGTCCAAGTGAAGGTAGTTCAAGTTCTGCAATGCGAGAATTCAGCGTCACGAGGATATGGCGCTAGCGATGCGTACCTTGCGGTGAATCAACAGGTTGAGCATGTTGTACCCCTGCCTGCAGACTTGCAGGCCTGCTTCGACCCAATCCAGGCGCGTCGTTTGGAAGAACTTGGTGTTCTTGAGCTCGCGGAAGAGATTCTTCTTGGTCATGGCCTTGGGTGGGCGCCGTTTGAGCTCGTTGAGTACGAAGCACTTGAGCAGCTTCTGGTACGATACGCGGACTTTCACAGGTTGACCGGGCGGGCAGTGCTCGAGGTACCAGTTCTTGACGAGCGGGACGTCCTCAGCACGACGCGTGTGGCCTGAGCGCCGGTTGTACGGGTTCGGCGCCCACCAGAGCGCGATGCCGTCCGCCGTGTATTCACTCTCGAGCGGCTTGTCCTCGAGGAACGGCTGCACGTCGGCAGGGATGACGAAGTCGTCGTCGTCCGACGCGTTTGGGCCGAAGATCACGTCCTCGTGGGTAACGAGCGGCGCGTTCTTTGGCGCGTACGAGCGCGCGGCGATGGGGTTAATGAGCGGGTCGAAGTAGAACGCGGGCAGGTCCGGATCCTCGGTGCGGATGTAGACGTTCTTTGGGACGTGGTACGCCGAGATGTGCACGGAGCGGGGCAGCGAGTTGTAGAGGTGCGGGAACGCGACCTTGTACTCAGTGCGGATCTGTTGGCGGATGATGACCTTGTTGATATCGTTAAACTCGTTCCAGTCCTCGTCGAACGCGTCCATGTCGCGGTACAGCGGCTCGAACTTGGGGCCGCCCGGGATAGCCATGTTGAGCGCCTTGGCGGTGAAGAACGCCTTCTTGTCGAAGAGATACGACGAGTTGACGTCCGTCACGTCGGAGAGCAGCGTGCGGCCGAGACGGTACAGATTGGCCATGACGGGCAGGTCGAGCGCCCAGTACTTGTACGACGAGCCGTTGACAGCGGGCGTGTCGACGAGCGGCTTCGCGTCATAGAACCAATCAATAATGGCGCGGTCCTCCTCGGGGTCGAGCTCGAGCTGGATGGCCTCGAGCGGCTCGACGTCGAGGACGTTGTCGCCGTAGTCGAGCGGCGGCTCCTCGTCGTCGAAGGGCGGGAAGCGCATGCGCTTGAAGTGGCGACGGTCGCGCTTCTCCCTGCGCATGGCGAGCCACATGGAGCTCCACTGGGCGTGGTAGACGGGCTCGATAACGCGCGGGATGTCGTTCACGAAGGTAATCGCGCCGGTGATGTGGTACAGCACGGGCACCTCGCGCACCTGCTCCCACGGGAACGGCATGTTCTCGAGCAGCTTCAGCACGGCGTGCGGCACGTACTTGAGCGCGCCGAGGTGGACGCGCTTGTCGTTTCTGAACTTGCGGTTGCTCATGTCGCCGTGGTCTTTTATAATCTTACGGACATGCTCTGGCGGCAAGTCCTGGGTAACAGAAAGTAAGTAAGTAACTGTTACTCTTGTAAAGTCATTACTCGCCTGCTTGCCAGAGTCGACAAAGCCCACGCGTCGCTTGTCGCTGTAGCGCTTGTTCTGCATTTGCACCCATTTGTGCGACTTTTGCGCCAGCTGCTCCGGAGAGAGGCGCGACCCAGACGCGCCAGGGGTCGGCCCAGCGGGCATCCCAGGAGGCGGCGGGGGCACCGGCATGCCTGGCGGTGGCCGCAGAGACATGACGGGGTGAACGGTACTCAGGCTCCGCCCAAAATTCTCACCCAACTCCATTCCTCCCGGCGCTTGCCCGCGCGCGGCAGCGGACCGTGACTCGCATGCCTCAAAAACCCTGGATATTCGTACATAATTCATACAAGCCGCTCGAATACACTACTCGCACAATCTACGCCTTCGCTTTGACAAACGCCCACCGCAATCGACCGTTGAGTTCAGTATCCCGCACCTCCCCGCTCTGCCGCTTGTCTTCGATCCAACTGTCGAGTTCACCATCCTCCCGCAACGCCAGGCTGCGCGCGAGCCAAGGGGATGAGTCCTCCACGATAGCCTCTCGGTAGGCAGTGCGCAGAACGTTCCAGGTTGCTTTCCGTGCATCCCCTTGGACCTGCTGCAGCAGGCGCTTCACAGCACGTCGTCCAATGTCGGCCCGGCCGCCGTACAGGCACCCAGAAATATCGTGGGTGAGGCTAGGCACTGCGTGTGCTGGGGAAAGATGTTTCTGTGTCGCGGCGAAGTTGCCGGTGCGCTTGAACGATGCGAGTTTGGACAGCCACTGGTGCTCGTCCGGTGCGAGAAAGGCCGAACACTGTCGCAGTCTTGACAGGAATTCGCCTGGGTGCGGATGGTGTGCGAGGACATGCAGCATCGCTGCTATAGGGACGATTCCCGTGCATGGACGTGCGGGATACAGCACCTGCAGCAAGTGCGTCTGCGCGGCCGTTGCGTGTGTTGGAGACGAGAAGAGTATTGCGAGTAAGAATGATGCTTCGTACACTACATATTGCGCGTGTGAGTGATCTGAAATAGTGCAATCAAGCCGAACGTAGTCCGCACCGTGCACAGCGAATGCGTCGGTGCGCTGCGACGCGAGTATCCCCTCGCGCAATTTGCCTGTCAATCATGAGCTCATTGACTTCAAACACAGTCGACAAGCAATGCGTACGAAAAGCAATGAGCAGCGTATCTCCTTCGAGTAATTCGTCCTTGCTGGCTTCAGCCACCTCGTCATCGTTGGCCGCCGGGAATTGCGCCCAGTGGGCCTCCACCTGCAAGAACACGGTCAGCAACCAGCACTGAGCGCCTTAAGCAACTGACTTTAGACGACAGAGTCCGGGCATACGCCTCCTGAAATTCGAAGTCGCGCAACCTGTCCGGAGCGTGGTTTAGCAGACTGGAGCGTCACAGGCATAACGAGCACGCACGCGTCTCCTCCAGCCTCCGTGCCACTGCTACGGCTAATGCTTGCAACTGTATCCAGACGCGGCGCCTTTCTGCCTCGCCGAACCATGTCGAATAGGAGGTTGAGTTCGGGAAATCGCCGAGCAGATGGTGGTCACGTTCTAAAAGCCGACGCGTCGTCAAACTCCGCACTCCGACCCTTCTCCTCCCCCCACCATGATCCTTCGTGGCACCGCCGCGCTTTCCCAGGGCATCCGGGCGCGCTAAGCGGAGTCCGACATCCGGACTCCTCTGCCACCACCGCCGCCCCAGCCGGCGAGTGCTGCGCAACAGGACGCCCCGCCGAAAGATGCTTCCCAGGACGCCGGCCCGCCCCCGAATACCGCCCCAGCTGACACCGACGATGACTTGTCTGCGGGCGAAGATGCGGGCAAGAGCTTGGTACCCTATGTCAATTATCCGTCTTGGTCCGGTGTGATGGTCCCCGACAGCGCCTCCCTGCCGCCTCTTCCGCTATTCCTAGACGAGCTCGAGAACGTTGCTCCAGACGACACCGGTGACTGCGACAAAGAATATGGCGTCGACGCAGGCAAAATATCTGATAAGGAAGACACAACGAGTGCGCCAGACGTCACTGATCGACTGCGGCTCAGTATCGCTGCGCTCCTCGCGCTTTCCTCCCGTCCCCCACTCGAAGAGTTACAGACCACCAAACCAGATATGTGCGACTCCAACACAGCAGATGGTATGGACGAGCCGAGCAGGCACAGTCCTCGATCGTTTTCCAGTGACATGCCACTCGCCGACGGCTCTCAACCGCTTTTCCCCTCTCGGCTCGATGATGCTTTCGGTTTTATTTCTCTCGCACACTCTGTTCTCCCTTCACCGTCGCCCCCTCCTTCTGAATCGCCCCCACCCTCGCGCGGATGGCAGGATCTTCCTCATAACCTGTTCCGCGCCATTTTTCCAGATTTCAAGTATGCACGGATACCTCAGCCTTCGCGTAGCGGCGTGTTTCCGCTCTTCGAACTCAGACCCGATTGCGACGTCGCCAAGTTAAAAGTCGCAGCCGTGTGCAGATCCTGGCGCGCAGCTGTGTTTGGTATGAAGGACTGGTGGTCCGTCGTGGCACTGTGTGGGCTCCACCACGGCCCAGAACAACGCCACGTTGCCCAGGTGAAGTGCCTTATCGAACGCTCTGAAAGCTCAGGGTCGCCACTGTACATCTGCATCCGCTGGGACAATGTGGACCAGTGGAGCGCGGAAGCCCACCGATACAGTGCAGAGATATTCAAAGAAATCTCCGGATGCTCTAGGCGCTGGAGGTACGTTGAGCTAATGATTGGCCGTGGTGTGCCCGACGGTCTGGCGGGTATCTGGACGAGTCCCGCCCCGCAGCTCCAGCGCTTTGTCTTCAGCCTGCTGGGCCACCGAGGGCCACCTGCTCTCCAGGGCCCTCTTGCTTCCGTACCTGCTAGTTCGACGCTGCGAGACCGCTCTTATCTGTATACTCCCTGCGACTGGGCAACATTGAAGGCCGTCGCCAAGAATCTCCAGGTGCTCCAGCTACGTGCGACTGAGACTCTAGGCAGTTGGGATGTAGCCGACGGAATCAAGCTGCCCTGCTTGCACACGCTTCTGCTCAACGCCGATGAGCCGAATGACGCGGGAGAACGTACCTACACGGCGCCGAAGGGCTGGCTTAATGCGCTCAAAATCACTAATCGCCTCAGGCATCTAGGGCTAAGCTCGTATCTGCTTGGAGCAAAGGTCCAGCCGTTCCTCAGGAAGGTTGCGCCGTCGGTCGTCTCCCTCACACTGTGGGGCCCGGTTAGCGGCGTGGAAATAGTGCACGTGATGGGCCTGGGAAACGTCGAGACTCTCGAGCTGGGCCGAGCGGACAGCCCGGATAGATGCGCGGAGACGGTGGGCCCTGGCACCTTCGATACTGTGCGACACCTTCATCTGTTTCCGAAACTCACCGAGCTGCGTGTCTTCGCCCCCAGGGGCGAAATCAACGCTTCTGCCACAGGCCTTCTTCGTCTGCATCGTGATCGGTCCTATATGCATATCGAGCTCTGCGAAGACTGACTCTCCGCGACATGGCTGACACGCGCGCTCCTGCACTTGGACTTTCCTTGCCGACATTATTACCCTTCATAATCATTGCCACCTAGGGCGTTTCCGTGCCCGCATCATCCGCTCCCAACGCCGGAGTTCTTTCTGACCCGCCTGACCGTAACGACTGTTTCCAAAAACCTCTGCTGCGGGTAGACCGCTTCGTAAATCCACGCTGTATCTGTGGTCCTGCCCGCCTCTTCTTGTACCGTTTGACACTCATTTGTACCGCAAGAACAGTTCAATCATATTGTCACAGTAATACTTAAACCTTCAGAAATGTATCTCAGCCTCAGGGTCCTAACCAGCGCGGCGACAGCTCAACTAATCTGGACGATCTTCAAGAAAAACAGCCGATGGACGGAGACTGTAGGTGCAAGGGTTCTCAGGAGCACGGCGCGCTTACATCAATTCGATTCACCTTGCCAGCCTCTGAGAATGATGGGTGCGGTTTTTTTTTGTCTCCGTGAGGGTGCGCTGTCAGGGCGGCCGAACTAGGTCTTCTTCAGTCCCTGAGACACGATGTCACCTCTGCGTTCAAACACGCCACAAACAAGATAACAAACGCTGATCATGCAATGAATTAGGAAATCGAGATACCCAAGGATGCGCCCAGTCTTGCATTTCGCACATCCCCGCGCCACCTCGTGGGTGGCTGTATTTGCGCGGCAAATCGCCGTTTTCGGTGCTGCCAACGTCATCATTGACGGGAGTGCGCATGATTCTCGAGCCGGTGTCGAACCACCACAACCGGCCCCGAACGCGCAAAAGCACCCGGACGTCACAGGCAGGCCAACTAAGGCCTGCATCAGTGGTCTCAGGAGAAACAGCTTTATGAGTGCGCTATTCTCGCCGTTATCCGGTTTTCAAACATTCCTAGGAGTGTTCCATGATTTTCCCGATCGGGCTCGCTGTCAGAATCAACGCGGGATCGGAGCGATGACGCGTTGTCAAACTCCGCACCGGGTGCTTTTGCTCCTCTGTCCCAACCTGTCCGCAGGATGTCGTTCGATATCTCTTCGATCAGACGGCAGCTCATTCTCGAGGAGGAGCGGGAGCTGGAGCGGCTGAATGCCTCTGAAGCCCAGCTCCAGCGCACCCTGAGCGATGCGCTACACGCCTTCGAGCAGGCTCGCCAGGGCGTCACGGAAGTCCAGCTCGCAATCCACGACGTACAGGCGCGCAAAATCGCTGCTACCAACCGTCTATGGGGTATGCGGCGGATTGCAGCGTCTGCGCTCATGCAGCGCATGCCGCCGGAGCTTCTGCGAACTATTTTCGACGCACTGCTACCACCCGACCCGACGTACTCGACAGACCTCACGCGCGGGCCTTGGCTGGCATCACGGGATGTCCTCCGCATTGCCGCAGTATGCTCTCGCTGGCGATCCATTGCACTTGCGTTTCCTAGGCTCTGGTCGTATTTGCATCTGGGTGGCGTCGTCGCGCGCGCTGTCGATGTGGAATACGTCGTACTGCTCCTACAGAGGTCTGGGACCGTGCCGCTGAGCATTAGCATTTATTGGCCGAACGTCGCTATGTGGAATCAGGGCTTCCACGTTATCGCCAACCGCATCCTAGACCTGTTGATCGAGAATGCTGCTCGATGGAGACAGTTTGATGGCACGTTCAACAGTGGCACCCCGGCCGGGTTGTCATCCATTTGGAAGGTCCCCGCGCCGCTTCTCGAGTACTTTGCGCTCACGATGGCTCAAAATGGATCATTTAACCACGACTGGGGCGTCGCTCACCCAATGCCGCCTGCTGCGCCTCGTCTCAAGACTCTGATCTATCTTGGGCCCCAAGGCCTCCAACCAAATACGACCGGGGTGATTCCGACTGAAATGACGACCGTTGTGCTCAGAGTCGGTCACGCGCGTGCATGGGAGCTCGTCCGCGCTTCGATGAGGACCCTGGAGGTCCTTCATGTGCAGATGCTGAATCCGCCCGATTTCCATTCCGTCGACCGCTTGATCCTAGCCATGCCTCACCTGCACACTCTGGCCCTTTCTACCAACGACGACAAAGCTATTGCAGTGTGTAACTCCATGCACACACCGCGGCTCCGCCACCTTCGTCTCAGCGTCGATCTACTGCGGCCTGGTCTACAACCGTTTCTCACACAAGCAGCAGCCTCGGTCAACACACTTCACCTCTGGGATCGCACTACAGCAATGATCTTGCCTATCCTCCATATACTGCGCAATGTGGAACATTTGACCTTCGGTAAAGACCTCGGGGAACCGGATGGCGATGACACGTATTCGATCACCTCCAACTTCTTCGTGCAGATGGCGAAGACAACGGTCCCGGCTGATTGTGTGCTCCCAAAGTTACGTTCTCTCGTGTTCACGCCTATCAGCCAATTCGAGAATGGCGATGTTGAAGGGTTTCTCAAATTGTTGCGTTCCCGCAATCCGATTCCTGCGGTCCCTCGACCGAATGGCCCTCGCAGACTCGAGGAGATCGTCCTCCATGCCAAGAGGACACCCGTGTGGCTCCCGGCCGAGGTCAAGCGCATCGTAGACAGCCAATAGCTATTTTTGCCACGTACGTTTCGTTTCATCCCTGACTTAGCCGGCCCAGATGAAATTAGCTGAAGATGCACGTCGTAGCCTCTCATGCGGCCGCGGGTGTAATGGTCGCACCGCACTCGGAGTTCCGTCATAGTTAGGAACCGCTGGTCCCTGTCTGTCCCTGTTCGGTCGGGCTGGACCTCACCTCCCGTCTTGTTTTATTTGAGCCTCATGCAGCTAGTATGTGCGTCGCTGTTTCTTATGTCGGTCTCTGTTGTTGAAATCACCGCCGAGCGACTTGACGGCTTGTTCTCTCACGCAGGCCAGCACGTGAGCTTCATTTCCTTTACTCTCTGACTTCCTTCGTAGTCATTCCGCGTCGATTATACATAATCGTGCAACTTGGTGGCTGATTCTATGGAGTGAATCAAGCGCGTATAGCGTCACGGGGAAGCCTGTAGACCCTGCAAGATACACTGAGGCACCGGAGGTCATTCACAACGATCAGTGTTTCCGCTGTCGCCGCTCCTTCGGGGGAGGTAGGTGCCCGTTTATTATTTGCGCACCGCCTGCCGCCCCTTGTCTGACCTTTGTTCCCTCAGCCCATTCTCACGCACCAGCGCGGCTGCCCTGTCGCTCTTCCCTGAGCCGCGACCGTGACAGTTGTGCCTTCTACTACCCGCGGTCCGACGACCGCCGCTCAGCCAAAGTTTCTCGATCAGGCGAGCCACCTCCTTGTGCCTCTTAGGGCCCCTGCATCTCCACGATATGGCAGTATGCAAGATCTCGATGTCGCAGGCTTGCGTGCCGAAGGAACCTCGCTGATGCGCGCAGGAGTGGACACTTGCCTTGCAGGGTATGAAGGCACTGCGGGTGTAGTCTCTCCGCACGCTCGCGGCCTGAGCAGCGGCCTCCCGCTTCCCCCATTCACCTGCTTCACGCCCAGAAGGCTCGCTGTCAGGATCGCGCGCTCCCCGGCGGCGCGCGCGCAAAATTTCCCGCGCGCAGCGCCGGCCCGCGCCACTGGCACCCCGCGTCGCCTTCCCCGCTATCAGAGGCCGCCCTGCGCCGCGCAGGCCCACATGGGGCCGACACCAGTATTCCCACACCGCGCATACCGGCGTTCCCGCGCGCGCGCATTGCCGCGCCACCGCAGTGGCTTTATTAGTCGTCCCGCGCTCCTCCCCCACGCACGCGCGAGGCCAATGCGCGCGGCGGCCCCACCTTTGCCGCGGCATCAGAGAACTGCGCGAACCGGGCGCGGGGGGCCAAGTTGAGGCCTGCCGGGATGCCGCGGGTGACAGCGAGCCTCGGCCTGCGCTCCTCGATTCCCGCCGCGAAGGCGACGCGCCGCGCGGGAACCTTCGCGGCGCTGCGTCTGTTCGGCTGCGCCATGCAAGCTGAGGGGCCTGGCGGCTTGTTGCCTGCCCCTGCGCCGCGAGACGGGCCTGAGCTAGGACGGCTTCGCGCGCCTGTCAGGTTTCGAACACCGCCGGAGGCTGTCAAGAGACGCAGCGGGAGCCCAAACCAGCGCTCCTGCGCGCGTCTCACAGGGTTCTCAGCACTCCCCAGGACGACTCAGAACGCGCTGATGGTCCGGCGCGCACTTCCGCGCGCTCGGTCCCCCGCCCCATGTTTGGGTGATGCTGACTCGCGAGGAAGGACGGACCTGGACAATCAACGTCAGTGATAAAGGAGCCAGACATTGCGACTCTATTAGTTGCCACGGGGCGTGCAATGACACATTGCATTGCATCGCGATGCACGCTTTATCATGCGCGGTCTGTGTGTCGCCGTCACCTTTTCCCATGCTGAGCCGCAACGGCTGGCTGCTTCGATCTGCCCCGTCCGGCGTCCGGCACCCCCGCGAAGCTCGTATCTCCCGCGCCCCATTCATACTAGCCTTTCCCAGGGCCCGGACGTGCAGATTGAGAGGGCTCGGCGATGTGCGCGCACGGCGGAACGGGGCTCAAGGCCCCGTCCTCCCGTCTCCAGCTTCGTACGCTCCACCGCTGTACGTTCTACACTCCCTCAAGGGCCTAGACGCTGCGCTCTCCCCGCGTATATGCACTCCGGCTGGTGTCCGGCGAAAGCTCGGCGTAATTCGAAGTACTCATCTGTCTGTAGACTTCAGGCTGTTTTGCCTGCTTGTTGCGCGGGATCTCGTGCGCACGCCGCGGAGAGGCTATCTGATCTGAGATCTCCACGATGATTCGTGACAAATCTAGGTTATGGGGTTCAAAAACACCTGGGAGGTATTAATTTGGGAGTTGAGGGGCTGGGCCGCGCAGGGCGTCGTCTTTGACTCTGAGTTCCGGAGACCTCGATTGCAGATTATGAAACCTGAAGGAAGGTAATCGACCACTTGAGAACCTGTGATTCATGAAGGTACTTGCCTAGAATACCTGTTCGACAAGCACTAAGGGGCGGCCCGGCTGCTCACTTGACCCAACCGCCTTCTCGACCTATCTTTTCTTCTCACCTTCCTCGCAGCGCCACCGCGCTGAGCTACGCCACTGGTGCTCCCTCCGTCTTCGCCTGAGGCCTAGGTGCGGGAAAGACTCGGCGTAATCTGGAAGCAAAACATGAATATTCTGCCCCGCTCAAGTACACTACATACATATGTCACCCTCATAATCTCCGTCGCGCTCGCCCGCTCGCACGTGCGGCGCTCAGGTAATCGCTTAATACCTCAGTTCTGCGGTGCTGGTCCAGCCTGCTGATGCCGCGGACCCGTCCGAGTTCTGCATCTGATGGGCCGCAGACAGAACACTGAACAGAACCGCACGCCTGATTAGTCTCGCCCGCCTTCGATTCAGAACGCTACCTACAGGAGCGCGAGATACGACACTGTATACGCGTTCTTCGCCGAGCCGTCTGGCGGGCGATTACGTTTGCGCAATACGAGCTCTCGGACACTTGCAATGACAGGGAGGATCCGTCGCGTCGTGCGTACAGTCTGAAACACACTCCGATCCCCCCGTCGGGTGGCGCAGACGCACGTCGCCTGCATTCTGGAAGCGGATCGACGTCCCAGGGTCCTGTCGTGTGTGTGTGTGTGCCTCTCCTACCCATCCTGTTCCATTTCGGGACGGCCGCCGCGCGATTGGCCACGCGCGGGCGAAGCCGCCGCCGATGCTCGCCCAGTCTCAGTCTGCGTCTTGGGTCCTCGCGGGAGCTGAGCCGCGGCCGGAGATTCGGCGAGGCTTTTAGTTTTACCCATGATGCTAAATCGCACGTGCGGGACAGCACCCGCGCCTGCTGAACGAGCGTACGGTGCGATGATCTTAGACTTCGAATTTGCGCGTTCCTATCCTGGCTGGCGCACCGTGTCGGCCCCCTGGCTTCCATCCATCCGCACATTCATTTTGGGCGTTCCGGCCGCGGAACAACGAACGACCTTTTTGCATGGACCTGATCATGATTGCGATGACGCACGCCCGTCGCGTCCCTCGCTTGTGCTCCAGTGTCCCTTGCGCAGCGACGGGCGGGGGGATTTTCTACAGCACCCGCGCGCGCGCGCCGGCCGTGCGTCTGCAACGATCGGGCGGGACAGGTTGGGCCATTCGATGACATCGCGGCCCAGCAACAAAAGCAAAAGGCTGTGCCGCCCGTGCAAGCAAGTTTGGGCGATTGCGATTGCAATGCCACGTGCGGCGGCTGGCTGCCCAGCTCCAGCTCGGTGTTTCTCCAGAGGCAGGCTGCTGTTGTTGTGCGCTGTTAGGCCTTCTGTATATTTGGTGCGTCAGAGCGTGGAGGTGTCCAGTCCTGTCGGCGCGGAGGAGGACGTATAGACTCAGAGTGGATGCAGGGCGCGTGCGGGCGGCGTGGGAAGGGGCACAGCCGCGATCGAGATACAGGGACGCGCTTGGGCACCGGCGTCTTGATCTGTTGGCGGGCTTCTTATTTTGATCGGCAAAACACACGTCAAGAAACGCACGACAGGGGGCCGAAACTGGGACACTGGACAGACCGTGTGTGTGTAGCAAGCAGGCGAGAGCGACGACGACGCAGAGTATACAACAAATAGAGCAACACTGGAAAGGGCGGGAGGGGGCATGGTTGAGTCTTGAGTCTTGACGCGCTTTCTATTACAACGGCGGCTGCGGCGGCTCGGGCGTGAACGCCGCAGGGCGCAGCGACGAGGACGGCGGCGGCGGTGGCACAGGCGGCAGGCCCTGCTGCAGGGCGCCGGACGAGGAGAGGCCTGACCGCGGCTTGTCGCGCAGCCGGTCGCGCTCGCGGTCCCGTTCGCGCTCCCGGTCGCGGTCCCGCTCCCGCTCTCGTTCTGGGGACGGCGTGCGCGGGCGCGGGGCCGGGGCGGGGTGGCGGACGGCGTCGATCTCGTCGCGCAGGCGGCGGACTTCGGCCTCGTACGTTTCGCGGTCGCGCCGGTGGCGGGCCTCGAGGGCGCGCAGCTCGGCCGCGACGTCGCTGAGGTCCTGCAGGAACCGCTTGACTGGTGGGTAAAGGGTAAGCCAAGGCAACCAGCTGGCCCGGGACATACACACCCTTTGCATCGAGGTTGCCGTTCGACTGGCGCATGGCCCGGTTTTCGTCAACGATAGAGTCGTACATGGCGCGGATGGTGCTCAGAGCGTCGCCGACGCGGCGGCCGGGCTCTGGCGACAGCGGACGGTGCTGGTACTGGGGGCGCATGGACTGCATCGTGCCGGCGGGAGGCTGCGACTCTGGCTCTGGGAGCAGATGCACAAAGCAAGCCAAGCTGCGCTCTCTGAATTCCCCAAGCGAAGCACCAAACAGAGACGCCCGTCGCCGGACTTGCCGGCCCTTGACTCCGTGCCTCCGTGCCTCCGTCACCTCCGCCCCTCCCGCCGCCCCTGCCGCCGCCATGGACGACGAGCTCCTCGCGCAGGTCCCCGCCCGCGCCGAGATCGCGCGCGACTACCCTTTCGAGTACACGTGGCTGCAGCTGCGCCAGTTCGTCGACTCGGGCGACCTCGGCCTGCTCAGGCGGCACCCGGCGCTGCAGACGCGCTACGACGCCTGGTGCGCCCGCGTCCGCGCCCGGCACGGCGACATGGGTGCGTCCCGAGTCTCCTAACCCCGCCCCCACGCGCCGCTAACGCCGCCTGGGCCGGGCGCAGCGGGCTACCTGGTGCGCGTGCGGCTCGGGTGGGCGGCGCTGCCGCCGCCGCCGCCGGGCGCGTTCTTCGGCGCGCAGACCGCCGCCGATCTGTGGCAGATCCTGCCCAACGACTGGCCGTACTCCGTCCCGCCCGAGATCGAGCACGTCCTCGTCTGGTCGCGCGTCCCCATCGGCGACCCGTCCCTCGTCCCGCAGCACCTGCGCGCGCGCATCGACGTCTCCGGCCTCTGGGGCTTCACCGGCGGCGCGGACGCCGACCTGCTCGCCGACCAGAGCTACCTCAAGGACGGCGCGCAGTTCATCGGCACCGGCGCCGAGGCGGCCGAGGTGCGCGCCGCCATCGCCGTCGCCGGCGCGCCCGTCGCGGCGTTCGTGCGCGCGCGCTGGCCCGAGGACGCGTGGGAGACCGCGTGGTTCGTCAACCCGCCCGTACGCCGCCCGCTCCCGCTCCGCGTGCTTCGCTTCTGCAGGGCTGACGTCCGCCCCGCCGCCCCGACAGCGCCTGCAGTCCATCCCTGGCCTCGCCCACGCGCACGTGTTCGCGAAGCCCAAGACCACGCACGCGCCCACCAGCACGTAATAAATTATCGCCATAAGCCTATCCGATTATAGACTATAGACGTCTTGTCTTCAAGCAATTCCTCTCATTACATACATACTAACGAGCGACCCTTTCGCAGCACCCATCCATCCGTTATCCCCGCGCGCTGGCTGGCTTTGACGTCACGTCCGCCAACCCTGCCTGTCTGCCACTCTGCATCTGCGTTTGCACGCACGCCGATACACTTTCGCGCCGCCACGCCCACGTGGCGCGCGACATCAGACACAGAACCCGCCGCACGTCGGAGGATCCACCAGTCTCTGTCGCAGTCCCCTTTCCCTCGCGACCGACCAGGAGCCCGGGCTCTGCTTGTCATCGCACCACGACACCCGCGCTGTCGTCCCCGGCATGCGCGGGGCCCCTGAAAATTAGGCAACCGTATTTGCGGCGCCCCCATCGCCGCACGCTTATCTCTGCGGTTATTAATATTATGTTGCTGCAGTCAATCCGCAAGCGTCGTGTGACGGAATTTGCACTAGTCCAGGCCCTGCCTTGCTGCCACACCCGACGCTCTCGACGACACCCGTTCGAACGTTCTCATGCGCGCTGGCTTACAGTTTACGAGTCCTTGCTGGCACATCCATCAGAACATCGCGCTCCACAGCGCCTGGCCTTCTTCCCGGCGCCGCGACTGGGCTGAATGCGCCCGTCGCCGCTGCATTCAGTCCAGCCGTGCTGTGTGTACGCGGCCAATCTCTCGCCCGCCTGCCAGTGCCAGTGTCGTATTTCGCTGCGCCGTCTGCTCCCGCAGTGTCGATGTCATTGTCGCCGGCCAGAGGCAGTTGCGCGGCGCGGCGCGGCGCCGCATGTATCTGAGGTCGCCTCGCGCGGCGTGCGTCGTTTGCGGGCGCGTTGGTTCTGGGCTGCTCGCTCTCTGTGCGATTGAAGACTGTGGGTATCCGGAGGCTCGTGGTCATAAGTTTGCGCGGGCGGAGTGGCTTGACTTGGAATTGGGTTGCGCTACTCAAGAGGCTTCCTGCCGCGCGATCGTCCCACTGGCAGTGTAGCACTTCGAATCTGCCTGCGGGATGTGTATGATATCTGGCAGCCATCGCCCGAATCCTCGCGGCACAGAAAGGGATGAGACTGCACACACGTGCGACGCTCAGGCTTGCCAGATGGAGTCTCTGACAGTGATATCCTGCCAGTGAAATATCCCGTTCTGCGTTGGAACGAACCTCCAGACTGACGGTGCTAATCGGGGCATCCCCGTGTAGATGAGAGGATCATGATCAGCGTCCGCCGCCACCCCTTGTCTTCTTGAGCTGCAACGCCCACGGCCGCAGTGCGTGGGCAGATCGGCTCGCTTGACTAGCGTTCAACGTTCAGCATCCAAGCCGCGTTGACGTCCCCAAACACGTCGCGCCCGGCTGGAGGGCCTGACAGGCGCTCCGCGGCGACCGCGGCGGTAGCTATACCTCCCCTGACCCGCAGATGAAACGGGGCTTTCCCCAAGCGAAAGAACGAGCAGTGAGGTATTTTCATTATACTGCGCTCTGACGACATCGACGACGTAGGTATGTAGCTTGCATGAGATAGTGTGGAAGCATCGCGATCTGCGATGATTGTGAACAACTTCCTCCGCGCCGCGGATTCTCATTCTCAGGCAGGTCCAGGCTCCGGCAGAGGTGTTCATTAGGTACGCGGGACTGCGATTGCGAATTGGTGAGCCGCTGGGCAAGCGTGCCGGCTGACAAAGGAATGGTAACGCATCGCTTCATTTCGAGGTTTCTATCTGGAAGACGCGAGTATAATTATCCTACATCTGAGTCAGATTATTGTACATACATGAGAGAGGGGCGATAAGAATACAGATCTCCACAGCCAGACGAAGCACACAGAGCAATTGGAATAAGTTACGAATATCAAGCTTCGACGCGCAGTTCTCCTAAAAGGATCTTCGCCCTCTCACAGCCCGAAGGATCCTCCAGCTCCTCGAATAGCTTCGCGGCGCTCCGCGCGCCTCGCCGCGCATCATCCGAGTCGCCGCGTCTTCGGGCAATGTCCGCGAGGAGCAGCAAGGCGCCCGCGCGCCTCGCCCGGCACCCGAAGCGCTGCAGCGGCAGCATCACAGCCTCCAGCACCACACTCGCGGCATCGTCGTCGAGCACCTCCGCGAGCTCGCACAGGCACAGCACCACGTCGACCGGCTTGCTGTACTTGCGCCACAGCAGCGCGGCGGGCACGAAAGCTGCACACGCATCTTCGCTCCGGCCGGCGGCGCGCGCGACCTGGCCGAGGAGGATGAGCGTCTCCGCGCGCAGGAGGTGTGTGTCCGCCTCGCGCGGGTCGGAGCGGCTGGTGAGGCCAAGCGCAGCGTGGAGGAGCGCGCGCGCCGCGGGCAGGTCGCCGCGGTGCAGCGCGAGCACGCCCTGCGCGCGCAGCACGTAGCCGCGCGAGTGCGCGTCGCCCGCGTTCCCCGCGCAGAGCTGCTCGGCGCTGGCGATCGCCTGCTCGGCCGCGCCGTCGTCGCCCGCGGCGAGCTGCGCGATCGCCAGCCGCGCGAGGCAGACCGCCTCGAACTTGTACTTCGCCACGCGGTACGCCGCGAGCGAGCGCTGGAAATGCTCGACGGAGAGGGAGAAGCGGCCCTGCGTGAGGTACGCCTTCCCGAGCAGCGTGTGCAGGATGCCGACGCCGGTGATGTAGCTGACTTTCTCGAGCACCGCGAGCGCCTCGTGGAACTGCGCGATCGCGCCCTCCAGGTCGCCGGAATACGAGTCGAAGACGGCCACGCGCATGAGATTCATCGCGAACGTGTGCGTGTTCGATTTTCCTGCGCTGCGCAGCATCTCGACGGAATGAGCGTAGCCAGCGCGCGCCTCGGCGGTGCGTCCCGCACGCTCGTATGCCTGCCCAAGGCGGCGGCTGCAGCTGCCAACGCGGGTCGGGTCTCCAAGCTCTTCTGCGATGCCGCGAAGCCGAATCGACTCCTCGATCGCCTGGGTGGGGTCCAGGAAGACAGTGAGGAGGCAGCCCGCGTCGATAGTGCCCGATCTGTTGCCCACGCGTTCAAACAGATCGCGCGCCTCGCGGTACAGCGCTCGAGAGTCGCCGGGTATACCCATGTCAGCGCACATGACTCCCCACTCGTAGAGCAGCTCTGCTACCAGCTCGTCGAGTCCCGCTTCCCGCGCATTGTGCAGGGCAGAATGCAACAACTCGGGTCCTGTGCCGAGCCCCGCCAGTCGATGCAGGGAGCACATGTGCACGGCAGCTCGCACGGCGCGCTGTTCGCCTTGTGAGAGCCCATGGCGGACAACGGACTCGATGTTTTCGACTTCCCGTGCCACAGCAGCTACGACATGCGTCTCCTTCGCACCGTCGCTGCGCACTGCGCGCAAGAGCTCCGCGAGCTGGAAGTAGTGGTCGTATACAGGCGTGACAGAGTCTCCAGAGGGTGGGTGGTGCTGCAAGACAAATGAACGAATCGGAGGAAGCACGTAGACCTTCTTCTCCGGTGAGAGATGCGCCAGGGAAGTCTGAAATAAAGTCGATAGCGCACGAGCCTTGTAGCCGTTCCACAACTGCATGTCGGTGTCAACTACCCCGCGCGGCAGCAATGATAGCTGACTCAGCAGTGGCAGAGCATCTGCATCTGCCTGCATCCGAGGAGAGTGTATCGACAGCGAAATGGAGACGTCGAGTGAGGTGAGGCGGTTCAGATTGTTACCTCGCTGCAACATCGAGGTCTTGTGCGAGTCCCATCGTTCAATGAGAACGTCAGTAGACTCGTACTGGGCGAGGTTGGCCATCAGAACCACAGCCAGAGGGATATTCCCCAGATGCTCGACCAGCCTCCGGATACCAGGCGTGCTGTCTCCGATTCCCGAAACAGTGAGAAAGGTTTCGATGGTGGCAGCATCGTCCAAAGGTCCCAGCGGAGGAAGAAACGGTGAAGCCCACGGGATGCCATACGGCCTCTCTGAGCCGCGTAAGGTGACGATCAGAGTTAGGCCTGGAATGCTGCCTAGGAACTGGAGCTCCTCCTCGGCCAGACTCCGCACTTCTCGTGCCTCCCAGCACGATTCGAAGTTATCGAGGACGAGCAGAGTTGGCGCGGTGCCCAATAACTGTGACAGAGACTTCCGGAGGCCCTTCGCGTTAGAGTAAGATAACCCCAAAGACCCTGCAACCGACGCAAGACAGCTGGACCGGCCCAGCGCGGTCTCACATGAGGCGAAATAGCGGCGCTTGTAGTAATGCGCCAGCACCTGCGGCTGATGCATGACCACGAGCGCGAGAGACGTCTTCCCCATTCCAGGAGCGCCGAGGATGGCTACGTGGCCCGGATCGGGGTCGATGACCGTGTCGACCACGGCCATGATCTCGTTCATGCGACCGAAATAGTACTGCGGCGCGGGCGGCATGGAATGCGCGACATCTCCAGCCGGCGCCGGCGTGGACGCTTTCGAACGCGGTAGCCTGAACGATTGCAGCTCGTCCAGGGCTTTCGATGGCAACGGAGAAGCAGCCAGGTCCGCGATGTTTAGGCGAGCTTCGATCTGCACGGTGTTGAGGAACTGCGCCGCCGACGCTGTGCCACACGCACCATTAGTGCTTCGAAGGCGTATTCTACGTGCTCGGTTATCGATTTGAGTTCTTGGATGTCCCGTTCCTGATGCAATACTTGTAAGATGTAGCTCCTCCGCCCAAGCTTCGTGAGTGTCGTTGCGGTGTCTGATAATACACTAGTTCAATTACAGTCAGTCGCGCAGAGTCAGCACACGCAAGAAGTCCAATAACCACCCACTTATGGAAGTCAAGCAGATTCTGCTTCCAACCTGGTGGCTGCTGGTGGACCCCAGATTCCATAGATTCCAATTCGGTGGTGATCACAGTGACCAGTTCGTCAACGCGGCGAGACAGAGCCTGCGCCGCGCCCTTCGTGCCGCGTACATTCTTTGAAAGTGTTGTGAGCAGGTCTGTGCTCACCAAGACTGTCAGAGACGCACCGTAGCTGCTTCGCTAATAACCTGCGCAGTGCCCAAAAGTGCCGCCGCGATGCCCTCGCCTTGAACGTTGACCACATGCTTCACGGCAGCGACAGCAGTGGCTAGCGACATGGTGGCGGGGTGGATAAAAGGGGGGCGCGCGGCGCGAGAAGGTGGAAAGGAAGAGAGAGGATCGGGGCAGTTGCCGACGGTTAGCAAACACAAATGACACATCCCACGATGATCTTGCACAGCCGCTGCATGAGCACGCAAATCAATTTGATCGCGGATCCAATGCAAGTCACGATCGGCTTAGCCACAGGGCTCTCTCAAGCAAGCTTCCATCTACTCTGAGAAGGAGGGGTTGTTGGCTGGGTTTCTCGATTCAAAACACTGGACCTGGTGTCAGATGATTGAAACCCAGGAAGCAGAGCAGATCCCGAAGCACCGTGCGTGGCACCTGTGCAGCACCAGCGCTGAAACGTCCCCTTTCGGTCGCACTATCGATGAGACAAAAACATCATGGATTGCACAACGCTACCAAATACAGCATCGCGAGCACAAACTCAGCATTAGACAGAAATAGACTCAGGGGCGACGAGGCGCACGACTAGTTGACTGCGATGCGCTTCGCCTCCTGCTCGGGCGTGGACTTGGGGAACGTCACCGTCAGAACGCCGTCGTTGAGCGAGGCCGCGATGCTCTCGGGCTTCGCGCCCTGCGGGAGCGGCAGGACGCGCGAGAAGCGGCCGAAGCGCCGCTCGCGCACGACGAACCCGTCCTTGTTCTCCTCCGTCGCGGACTTGACCTCGCCCGAGACGGTGAGACGGCCGTTGTGCACGTCGATCGCGATGTCTTCTTTCTTCAGGCCGGGGAGCTCGAACGTCGCGGTCACGACGTTCTTCTCCTTGTCTTCGTGGAGGTTCATCCTGCAACAAAGACGTCAGTCACCTTGAAGACACCGCCGGCGGTGAGCGCGAACTACATACCTTGGCCTGAAGCCTTGCTGTGTATCTTCAGACCCGTCGCCGATGCGGTTGACAGCGCGGTTCGAGAACACGTCATTGAAGGCGCGCTCGAAGTCGGCGAACGGGCTGGGGGTCGCAGTCCAGAACAGGGACATTCGCGCTTGAAGAGTTGAGAACGCTTGTGGGAGCTCGAAGTGTAGTGGGTATATGTCTGGGGAGCCTGTGTGGTCGTAGGTGGGCCTTTTATACCTGAGCGCCGGGAACGGCACGGAAGCTCCCGAATATTCGCGAACGCATTTGCTTCACCCTTGCGTCACCGCCTGCGTATCCTACGAATAATCCAGAATAGTCACGACCGCGAGTCTGGACTGGGTGCTTTGTCAGCCTGCAGTTCCGCCGGCCGTCGAGCGCGACTTCACGAGTCGGTTACGTTGGAATGGTCCCGGACTCTGGCCGCCCCTACAGACTCAGAACCAGGTCTGTTTCACTGGGTCTCGGCGCGCCTGAAGGACATCCGAGAGGACATACCTTCCAAATGTGAAGAAAGCTGGTGGGGGACAGGCTGGGGCAAGGGATTGAGCCTCACAACTGTCCGTGCGTGACCTAAGACGTCTTTAGTTCAATCCTGGTGTATACACCTGTGGCACCAGACCGCCTGGCCTGACAGAGACTAAGCATCACCCACCAGAGATGTGCTCCGGCGCACACAGGGGACTGCAGGATGGCCATTGCACTACCTTTTTACGGTCCAGCAATTGGACTATGCGTAAAAAAGTCCAAGAGTCAACATGAACACCGCGGGCCCCACCGAGTCCCAGGGTCCTTGTGTGGGACAGCCCGCCCACTGTCACAGGTGGAAGAGGCAGGTTCAAGGGATTGCGTTTACATACCAAAGCAGGCGCTCCAGACCGTCGGCGCATCAAGAAAGTGAACGATGCAGAATGAGCAAGTCGACATAAGTTAATCATGTACATACACTGGTGTATGCCTTCCCCACTATCCACACTCTGCCGGCGTGTTCGTCGCAGAACTAAGTCGTAGCTGTATAGCCATCCTTATACTTGTAGCAATGCGCAAAGCGAAGATATCTGCAGACGATCAATCGTCTAGCGACGACGATGCGCTGCCGGCGCGATGCTGCTCGTCCTCGGCGTATATCTGCAGCGCAAGTTCCGAGAGCATCGAGTCGGCGCGCGGGTTCATCGGGTAGGTGCGCCCGTCGCCCAGGCTACAAGAGAATTGCGCCGGGTCAGCATACTACGGAAGGAGACGAAGCGCAGCCACTCACGCAGCGCCGCCGCCCCACAGCACGCGTGCGGCCCACAGCTTCCAGCGCGAGTACTTCCTGACGTCCGGGACGCCGAACACGGCGTGCCAGTTGCGCTTCCAGCCGAGGTCGTACAGCCGCAGCCGCTCGTGCGCGCGGTGCAGCATTTTGCGCTGCTTGTGGCTCAGCTCGTGCTCCTCGGGGACGAGCGGCGTCGGCGCGCGCGGCGTGTCGGGCGAGGGGAAGTAGTAGGGCGAGTCGACGTGCAGCTCCGCGGGGCGCGACGGCGGCGGGAGCGGCGCGGGCAGGAACCGCAGGAGGAGGAATGGCGAGAGGTGCTCGATCGTCGTTTGGTTCGTCGTGATCAGGTACGCATGGTATCCGAAGAAGGAGCCCATCGTGAGCGTGAAGGCAACACCGAGCACCACGAGCAGGAGCACATGGAGCGGCGCACGGTCGTCCTGGACAATGTCAGCAAGTTGCATTGCGCAAGGTCCGGCGGGCTCACAAGGTCATATGGATGGACGATAATGTAGTATAATGCGGATATGGAGAAGCCGGCGACGTAGAGCGACAGCAGGGTGGTGACGAAGAGGAAATGCACAAACGAAGGGTATGTGCGATGTCCCTGCGAATCCTGTCAGCACGACAAAGGATCGACCGTGATTCGATCGTGCTTACGATGCACTTGGCACCGAGCCACGGGCAATGGTGGTCTGTGCGATGGCTTAGTGAGCAGGCCGCGGGCGTCCGGCACGCGACGCGTACCCATTTTGAGCACGCAGCGGTCGCAAATGGAGCAGTGATGCGCGCGCTGCGGCTTGGGCGCCCAGCAGCGCCGGCACCAGCGCCCGGGCTTGTCGTAGTCGTCGTCGGCCATCTTGATCGACTGCAGTGCGTCGGCGAGGCCGGTCTCCTCATTGTCGTCCTCGGCGGACGGCGCCGGGCCCACGGGCCCCGGATCGCGGACGACGCAGACGATGAGCGAGCAGAACGCGAGGAACGTGAGCGCGTATGTGAAGAATATATGCGTCACGAAGAGCAGCGGCGAATGCAGCGTCTGTAGCTGGAACGTCGTCAGGACCACGATGAGCGACGGGTGCGGCGACAGCAGGAGCAGCACGGCGCCTAGACCGACCCGGGGCTCAGAAATAGCGGCCAACGGGGAAGCAGACTGCTCAACGTACAGGCCAACGGCGCGAAATGGTACCAGCGCCGGCCGCTGTGTCCACCTTCGTCCTCGCCCATCGTTCCGGGAAGAGAGTGCCTCCCCGGCTACTTGCGAAGCGGCTCATCATAGGATTTGCCGCGGCCTTCGAGTTCTTTTTATGCAACCCCCGGGTTCCTGACCAGGAACCCTTACCTCGATATTCTATACAAATGGAGACAAACGGGAAATTCATGGTGACAACCCAGGAAGCGGTTTCCCAGTCTCAGCGACGGCGTCTCTGAAACCGGTGGCAACGGACGGAACGACCACTCCAACGCGACTTCCGATGATAAATGCATCCAAACTGAGCCACGCATTGGCACAGCTCATGCAGAGCGGTGCGTGAGATTCCGCCAGAAGATTGTGCACACAAACAAGTAGAGGAAGAATCCAGACCGAGACCGCGCGAGAGTATATTTTGATGACAAACGCAAGCAAAACCAAGAAATGCAGACCAAAACAATGCAGCGAGACAGTGGCAGCGAATGCAAACTACAGCAAGATTACAAGATTACAGGAGAGCACACACAACGACACAACACAGTCAAGGAAAACAGAACGGGCACACCGCAAGCAGATTGGCGGGACATGCATCCCCAAGTGATCGAGAGAGGTAGAATGTGGAATACAAAGCAGCGTTCCAACGTCGAGATGCTAGGTCTTGCAGCGGCGTTGAAAGCTTCGAACGGCGCACGTGGCCCGTGGAGACGACCCGCGCGCACACATCCTACGAGGACATGAGCAATGCACTAAGGAAAGAACACTGTGCAGACTCACGACAAGGCGCAGAGCGGCCAGCGAGAACATTCTCCACGTTGTAGGTCGATCGGGACTCGGTGGACGACACAGGCGATAGGCGCAGCCTCGACCGCGGGCAGACCGAGTGGTCCAAGTACGAAGACGATGGCGAGTACTGTATGTGTGGCTGCACGCTGTCCGCCGGAGCAGTCGGCTTCACGAGCCCTCTTGCGGTAATAAAGGGAGCGCGTGCTAAGAAGCATCAGCATGCTACGAAGGAGCTGCCATAGGATATGAGACTTACCACGAGGGAGCTACCACAGAGATGGGACCGACCATGGGATTAGAAAGACGCACCGCTGAGCACTGGCAGCAAATCCGTTTCGGGTGCGCAGGCCGCTGGCCTAACACAGGTATATGTGGTGCGGTCACCGCTCGAGGAAGGAGAGCACGCCTGGAAATGTCTACGCCGCGCCGGGCGACGCACGACATAGGCAGCTAGGCAGCTGTGCGGGATCGACGCGATGCAGGCTGCACCAAAGCTGGGCCTGCATCCGTACTTCGAGACGCGTAAAGGGCAAGGAGGCTGGGAGGGCGAGACAATGCGCTGGGGGTGCGCGGGCGCGGGTCAATGTGCGATGGAAAGCAGAAAACAGAAAGCGGAAAGCAGAAAGCGGAAAAGGAAGAGCAAATAGCAAGAATAAAGCGGATCGCAAAACGGGAGAGCAGACAGAGCAGACGGGAAACGGGATCGTGGGGAGATTACGCGACGCAGCGGACGGGACGTCCGGCGCGGCAAAGCGGGTCGGAGCGGCAGCGCGAGGCGTGCTTGACGGCGCGCGCGGGGCCGCGCGAGTGCTGGCGGGAGGCCGCGTCCTCGACAACGGGGACATTGCCGACATTGGTGGGGACAATGAGAGTGGGTGGGGCCGGCTGATGGACCGTGGGAGCCTGCACAATGGGCGCGGAATGCACAAAGGGCGGCACAGGGTCGATGTCTGGGAGAGCGACGGTGCGGACCCGCGGCGCCGCGGCAGGCTGTGGGGCGGGCGCGGGGACCAGGCGGGCCTTCTCGAATGCGGCGCACAGGTGCCCAATGTCGATGTCGGCGGCGCGCGTGTCCTCGAGCGATACGGCGCCCAGCATGCGTTCGAGCTCGTCCACGGACTCTTTGACCTCGGCGCGCGTCTTGTCCACGGGGCGCTGCCGCCGCGCGGGGCGCTCCTTTGAGTACGGAACGTAGCCATACACGGCGCGGGCCTGGGGCTTGTGGTTATTGCCGGAGACGGAGTGGCCGAGATTGAGGCCAAGGGTGTTGTTCTCTTTCTTCTTGGCCTTCGCATCGCTGTTCTTCTTGAAAGCCGCGTACATATTGCCGGAAATCTCGCAGGCAAGCTCCATGACTTGCTACAGGCGACGTTCAGCATCGACAAGACTTGCACCCAACAGCGACATACCGCGACGGTGAACAAGTGTTTGTAGCCAAACGGGACGGTGTCCGCGGTGGCTCGGGCGCGCTCCAAGGCACGCTCCATGTCGTGGGTTGTGCCCTCCGCAATGGACTTCATGATGAGGTAGCAGCAGCGCGTGAACTGAGGCGTCCATCGCACGCTGGTCTGGAGGTATTCGCTGATGTACGCCCCGCGTGCAAAGGGCGTCATATAGGCGAGCGCTTCTAGGCAAGGCGGGTCGAACTCGAAGGGCTCGGACATGGTGGGCTGGTGGTTGTGTGGGAGGAACTGGTTCAGTGTCAACACCGCGTAAAGCCGGTTGCATATCGTGCGGTTCATGCCGGCGGTATGTCTTTGACTTCCCGCCGCATATCGGCTGCATGTCACTTGCATATCGCATGCCGGAATTTGCCTGGAGTGTCGAACCATACCGCTCGCATATCGACCACATATCTCATGCCCGGAAGCAAGCGCGGAAGCAACCTGCCGTCCCGGTCGGATCCTTTCTGGTTCATTCACGCCTCAAATGACCGTTCCATCGCGATTCCATTGGAAATCCAAATGAAATAGAAGAGAATATATTCCTGAGCTAACTATGGAGCGTAGCGAGCGCTAGCAAGCTCGCCAAAGGCTGCATAAAGCGCCAGGGTCGCAAACAAGCACCAGCGGGCAGCGCGCGCCCGCCAAATCCGAGCCGCTCGTGTGCGCACCTGCGGAAGATGCAGGGCAAGCGCGTCGCTACACCGCCATTGGAGTCTCCTGCTAGAGTCCTGCGCCGTGCAGCGTTAGAGAGGTGGGATAATGGCATGAATGATGCACATACCGCGGCATATGACTCTGAAAGTCTGCTGGGATCGCTTGTGTACCGTCAGCGCCTCGGCGATGACAAGACCTGACATAAAGTGCACTCACTTTCTCGCTGTGGTCCGAGACTGCGTGCTGCGGCGTGAAAATCAGAGGAAACGGATACGCAGAGAAATGGCCGTAACGCGCGCATGACTGACCCACCAAGATGTCCCTGCGCACCGTCTTCTGCAAGAAAACCTACGTGTGGTCAGTAAACTTAGCGCGGACGAAGTAGACGGAGCGAACCGGGGAATGGACCTCGTATGGTTGCCAGACCCCCGGCCAACGTTGAGTGCTACTCCTTGTCGCCAAATTTGGTCAGTGTGCGCAAACTGATTCGGTGAATGCTTACCAGCTCGCCGCGGGCCAGTCATATCCGGTAAGAGCGCGCAACACTGCTGCGAAGCGGCTGTTAAAGACGAGAAGTATCGCCACTTGAGTTGTATTTGAAACGAAGCACCACCCAGGGCACCGATCCGCTCTATGAGCATCCAGGCTGAGCGCGAGTGCTGTCTAATAGGCGCACCGTGAACTGGCGCTAGTCCTCGGAGCAGTCTGAGAATCGCCTGGCGGAAGGGAAGTTGGAACAGCAAATGTACGAAGCATACAATGGCTGACGAACCTTGCCGAGCTGCAAATACTCGCGCGTGCCCTGCGGTGGTTGAGCGCGTCCAGAGTCCTAGCCAACCAGTATCAATGGTGATATCTCGAGAAAAACTGCGTACCCTCGTTGCACGGTTCTGCGCCCATAGCAATTACCTCATCCAGAAGCCAGCGAATCCGTCATGGACCTAGTGCATGGGTTGGTGAGTGGCAATACACGCCTTCGATACGAAACGTACCAGCGCCGGCTCGGCCAGAGCGAGCTCGAGCGCTCTGCTCGCGTCATATTGGCTGGGCATATCGGCTGGGCGAACCACGACCAGCTGGCCGGTCATGGGGGCCGCGCGGCGGCGCCGAGCTGGCTTGGGCGGCGTTGGACGCGTCGAGCAGTGGCCGGCGCGCCGACATGGAGGTAAGAGGGCAAGGAGCGTCGGGCGGAGTTGGACAAGGACGCGCGCGTTATCGCGGCGCGTGATGCTGCGTCACAGCAGTGACCTAGATATATTCGAGGGATATGAGAGTGACAGCGGGATGTTTCCGGCTGCATACCCTCGGCGATATGCTGAAGGATATGCAAACGGAATGTGGACGGAAGTAGGAACATGTCGCGCGGCTGTCGCCGCTGGAATGAAACCGGCTTTACGCAGTGCAAGGGGCACAAGCGGAGGTCGAACCAGCTGACCTGCTTCTGGTGTCGGCGTTTCCTGGAGATGGGGGTCCGATTATCTGTCAAGGCGGTGCTTCTGATTCCTCCGAGCTGATGCCATGCAGGGGGATTTGCACTCAACTCTCTTGTGCCACCCACTTGATCCCGCGAAACTGCTGGTATACGACAGGTTCCTGCTACGAGGGATTAACCCTCCGAGAGGGCGGCAGTACTGTAGCAGTGTCAACGACCGCCGGTAGACGATGGCTCCGCATATAACCACTGACTTTGGCAAGGTAAATGTGGCAAGAACTTGAGTAAGCACAGCTATTGGGCGCCAGAAGAAGCCAGCTGAAAGTTCTTCCAACGGACTTGGTCGATATTCTGTTTGCTTGAGAACCACAACCGTGGCGATCCACATTAATTCTCGAGTAACAATAAGTGTTCCCAGAGAAGCGTTCCAAGCTGCCTGTGGCATGCAACGACTCTCCAGGTGTGATAGACAACAAGCGGGGAGGCTGGGCACCATTGGCCAGTCCATCACGGTCGCTCGTGTCGTGTCGTGGCACTAGGTAAGTACCCTGACCGCGCGCGTAGTAGCCCTCAAGGGCGTCTCAGGGGATTCGCGAAGTCAGGGTCAAGCTGACGTCCAAGCCATCTTTATCGGACAAGCACGCAGTACGGGGTTGTAAAGACTCGGCCCCCAACTATGTACGCGTGATATCACTGCTGTCAGAATCAGGGTTGAGTCGGAGGTCTGTTCAGGAACTGGGAACAAATAGAACCCTGCCCAAGCCAGACGTAGTGGAAGCCATCCAGATAAATGGCTTGTGAAGAAGACTTCGGCCTGGTAACAGGCAACAGAGTAGCACCGTCGATCGAAGGGGACTGCTGAATGAAGCTACCCGAGAACCGACCACGACCGCGCGCATCAAAGACAGAGAGCCCTGGAATAGCGAATGACATCGCATGCGTCATCCGTCCTGCTTGGGAAGGCAACTGTCCTGCTCAGGCGGACAAGGTCTGTGGACGCATGCGAGCCTCGATTGCAAATTCCTCGAAGCGGGGTTGAAGTCGGCGGCTATTCGAAAAAAAGCCTTCCTCTTCGAGAATCCAGTTGCCAGAGACATGGCCCACGTCGCAATGCTCCTGAGGCACGATAGCATGTTGACCGGTCGACTAGAGCATGCTGCGATTGCCGCGGCCAGCCTGGAGCTCGGCATTGGGATGGCCGTCAGCTCGTCCTGGGAGGTAAGTTCTAGAGCCAGAGAGACGAGGGAGAGACAGAACCCGTGCACGAAAAAGGAGTGTATTGCGGAGTCTGAACCGTGTTTGTTCTTCGAGATCGGATGCGCCCCATGGGCCATTTCCAACAGGACATTGCCAGCTCAGCGGGGCAGCGCACCCAATCAGCCCCGGAGTGGAGAGTCGCGACTAATCGCCCTTCTGAGGACGAGCTGTGCTGCCACCAACGAAACGCGTGCCTGGCTTCTGCATCGCGCCCCGCCGCTTCCAAAGCACGCCTGCGGCCAATCCGGGCCCCTCCAACCCATCGTGCACAGGCAGCCCGGGTCCTGCGCGATGCCTGGCTGCGTGGCTTGTGTCCTGACGCTGCTGACCGCACGGTCCATGACGCGAAGGCGGCTCCTGTTGCACGTGCAAGATGCACCTGAGACCCATCAGCCTCCGCGGGGACGATGACACCTGCGATATTCGGCTTTCCCGCCCTCCGCAAAAAGCGTCAGAGGAGACCTGGGCCACTCGAGTCTGCTTTCGGAATCCGCGCTGGCGTGCGGCCGATCAGCACCGTACGGCCGACGGCCGCCTGCTGGCCAGACGGAACGCGCCTTGATGCGATAGGCAGGATATCCTCGTGCTCGAAGACGTCCGAATTCGAGGGGGTGAAGGGGCAGTTGCGTTGGCGGCGTCAAAGGGCCCGACTCGGCCGTCACGCGTTCTCTCCGGCAGCAACTGTTGCTCCATGACCCGATCCACATTCTCGGCTACGCATGCATAAATACTACGCCACCCGGTCCTCTGTCTGCTTCTCCCCATACTCCAGCATCCACCGACATGCGCTACTCCTGGGCCAGCCTTCCGCCAGAGCTGCTGTTTCTCATACTCGAAGCGGAGCCTGCGGCGTCGTCGGCCGCCGCTTCGCGACGCGCGCACCGGCAACTGCTACTTGCGTGCGCGCTCGTCTGCAAGACATGGTCAGACATCGCGCAGACTATAATCTTCCGCCATATTCACGTCGAGCACTCTCCCGAATACCGAAACGTCTTCGCGCGCCTGGTCTCGACGCTGTCATACCTTTCCCACTCTAAGCGATTCCTCCCGCTCGCGACGCGCACTTTGGCCATCGACGTTGGCGACCACTGGCTCCCGCACGGGAAGACTTGCACACACGCAGACACGTCTTCCGTCGCGCTAGCCGTTCATCTCTGCTCGCGACTGGTTCATCTCCGCCTACACGTGCGCGAGGGGGTGCGACACTCATTCTCCGAGTCGAGCCTCACGCTACTGCGCACAACGCGCACCGTCACGAAACTCTCCATCAGCGCGGATAGCTCGCCCATGCTGCCGCAGCTGCTGCACGTGTGGCCTCAGCTGACGTTCCTCGACTCGCGCACGTCGTCCGGCTTCCCCTCGCCCGTCACACCGCCCAACATGCCCGCGCGGTGCGCGATCCGCGAGTTGCACGCGAGCGGGACCGCGCCGGACTCGATTGCGCGCCTCGCCGCGCCGTTCGCGTGCTCGCTGCGCGCGCTCACGCTCGTCTCGCACCAGCGCACCGGCGCGCCGCCGACGCGCTCGCTGTTCGACGGCTCAGTGCCGCTCCCCGCGCTCGAGAGCGCGACACTCGACTGCGAGTTCGACGCCGGCACGCTCGACGCGCTGCCGGGCGGCATCGCGCACCTCGGCCTTGTCTTCTGGGATCGCGCGCTGTACGCAGTGCTCAAGGCATTCGTCGCCCGGCGCACCGGCACGCTCAAGGCCCTCTCGCTACTCGCCCCGAGGGCATGCACTACTGGACGCGACGCAGACGAAAGCGGCCTGCTGGACCTTTGCGCGCAGAACGGGATCACCGTCAGGTACCGCACTCGGGTAAGTTTTCATTGTCCAATGCGCCACCCCCACCCCCAACCCCACGCCCTTCACGTCCTTCTTACCTCTCGCCTATCGCCTTTTTGCCCTTGTGACTCTTGTGCTCATTGGATTCGTCCTGCAGGAAGAGCTCGTGACGTCAGGCGCCAGCTGGTGCTGATGGCCACAGCAACGCCCCTGCACAACTGGCACACCCCGCACGCCACCACGCGAACACGGCAACAGTGCTTGACAACAGGACGCGTCGCGGGCGCTGTGGGCTGCTGCGCATCCCCAGCGCACGCTTCAATAAGTGCTCGAGCCTCGGCCACTGTATCTTTACCGCCCTATCCCTTGTAACCCCCTTGCGCGACTAGTGCGTGCAAAATAATAGGCGCGAGTGCGCGTTCATTCGACGGCGGCGGCGCGCATGATGAACGGGACCAGACTCCAGAGCGATCATACGCGAAATGCACGCGTCTGTGCACCCGCGCTGCTCCTGTCAGCGAGGACGCGTCTGCCAGCCTGAGTGCTCCAGTGACCGCGCTCGTTCAATCCGGGAGGATCAGCCAGCCCGCCTGGCGTTCACATGCTCGCCTCGCTGCGTCCGCATTGGCGGGTCTCTTCCTCCCCAGGTCCCCGGGCAGGCGGACGGGAGCGCGACAACAACAGAGATCTCGCGAAGGCACCTGATTCGGACGCCCCTCGCCATCGACGAGGCAGGCGCCTCCACTCTAATCAGGCGCTCCCCTCTTGCACCCCAAGCGCCGCCTTCGCGATTTCGCTCTTCTGCCACAGCTAAAGCTGCTTCGAGAATCCAGAAAGCGAGCTGTCCGTGCGTGTCCAGCACAGACCGCCAGTCACCCCTTCTAAAGGAACGGGTACGTACCTATCGAGATCTGGGAGAAATGTGGATCCTGCGCAGCTGTTATTCAGTCGGTTTGTTTCGCATCCCCTTGCGTGGCAGTCGTGTACCGCGAAAACCACGCTTGAGACGGCCCGCCTGGAGAGTGCGATCTTGTGCCTTCCGGTGGCTAGACGGCCCTTGGACATGGCCTCGGGCAGTCGCCGGGCCGCCGGTGTCTTTCCTTTCCCTCTCATGGCCGCAGTGCTCGTGAGATTGGAAGTGGAACCAAGGACACGGGCAGTAATCGTTCCAAGTCGTTGGTTGCGGTTGTTTCGTGGTCGTACATGCTAGTGTACATGGATTCTCGACCCGCCAGGAGCTTCTGGTTCGTCGAGATACGTTGCTGTTTCAGAGCTTCACAGGGTTATCTGCCGAAGGCAGCTCGACGACCTGCTCGGAACCGGGGTATTTTGGCAGGCCCAGCTGGTACTTCTCTTCGAGATACCTGACCAAGACCATCGGCCACGTCAGTTAGGACTCGCGAAGCCATGAACTGCGTGCGCACTTTGGAACAAAGCGCCCTCCCAGGAAGTGCCGTCCCTTGAACTCGCGCACGCCCTGCTTCGGTGCGGTGAGACTGATCAGCATGGCGGGTTCGAGGGCCGGTGCCTTCTTTGCGCCACTGCCGCCGTCCACAGGTAACGCAGCGTCGGGCTTTCCAGAGTCGACATCCCAGCCGCTTGGAATGTCAACGCTGACGATGGGCGGGACGGCTTCTCCAGAGAGGAGGCTCAGTGCATCGTCGAATGGTGCGCGGACCGGTGGCTTGAAGGAGAACCCAAAGATCGCGTCGAGGACGACGTCTGTGCTCTTCAAGGCCTCCTGCAGCTGAGAAATATCGCTGATGACGGGTATGTCCATGTTCGTGCATTGCTGCTGCAGGCGCTTGTAGATGTCTTTCGAACCGGGCTGTCGCCAGCTTTCAGCTCGCAACGTTATAAGGTCGCTATGGGTAAGGGCCTGACCTTGGGCAGGTAGATAGTAGCTTTGTACCCGAATAGGCCTGCAGTATGTCGCCTGAGAAAACACGTCTTCGGCTCGAATACCCCGACATACTGAGGTGACGAGCAGCCACCAATCCATCGCCTCCCTGTATCCGTATTTTAGACGCGTCGACAAAGCATGCTCCGTGGGCTGACCTGGTTTCCTGGACCACAGCATACGAGGACCCGTTGGTGCATATCGAGCGGGAAAACCTTCTGAAGTGCAGTGGCGCATGCCAGTCCAGCCAATTCCATGAGCTACAGACCGCCAGGACGCGTCAGACCCATCTAGATGGCGAATTTGCTTGCTGCTGACCTGGTCAAGGCTGAACGCGCCGTGCTCGCTCATGAGCTCATTGTCAATCTGCGAGCAGACGCGTCGTAAGCGCCCATCTTCCAGTGCTCAACCAGCGGCATCCTTGCCTCCTGCGCCAATTTCGCGTCGAGATATCGCATGTTCGCCATATGCCTGATGTGCGGGAGTGTGTGTAGGTGGAAGGATGGAGTGCGGAGTGTGCGCGCAAGCCTTGACGTCAATCGGATGGTGCGCAAAGCAGATTGCATGCGGCGGACCTGGAGCATTCCAGCCACATTCCAGCCTCATCATTGTGCGTACAGCACCAGCTCTCCACTCTCCGCAAATACATCAGTTCTTTGGGTAACTGTCCGAACTGCCTTGCAATGCTATTTCTATAACTTAGGGAATAATCTCTATCGTAGCAGCGCGGCAGACAATGCCATGTCGATCCCGGACCTTGACCATGCGGGCGTAACGCGGGTTGGGTCTGCACCGTAAGGTCAACAAACATGAGTCTGTCACGAATATGGGTGACCCACTCGTCGCGCTGGAGTATTTCGAGCATCTTCGTGGCGGCGATGGCGCCTACTCCAAAGCCTTTGCCACGGGACAGGGAATAGCTGCCTGAACTGATATAGCCGATGATGTGCTCCGGCGGAGGGATGTTTTTGCCCAACTGCAGGACTCTCAGCAGTTGCCGATTTGCACACCGAAGGAGAGCAGCGTACCTCCGTCACGTCAGGCGCGTCGATGTCCAGCGAGTCGACGATATCCGCGGCGAGCGCGCGTGCCCATACCGCGCGGTCCTCGTCCTTCATCATGTAGATCATCCCCATGTCGCCCGGCGCGCCCCTCCCGAGCAGCTCAATGCGCACGTTGACCAGTGCGGTGTCGATCAGCTTGTCCACGTCCTTCTCGAAAGGCGGCAACTCGCGTTTCGCGCGCAAATCCGCGACCCATTTCTCCACGTTCCCCTCGCGCAGCGCCTTCTCGACGCCCTGCCCGCGCATGACCCAGATCGCCTTGCTCACTTCCTCCGCACGTTCGCTGCGCTGCGCCTCGCTCTCGCCGGCGCGCGCGCCACCCGCGCCCTCAAGGCCGAGCACGACGTCCCAGTCGGGCACAAACGCGCTGCGCACGCGGCGGCCGGCGTAGCCCACACGCTTCGCCTTGGGCGTGCGCAGCCACTTCGCGCGCTCCTCCGCGCCGCGCACGGCCCACCACTCCCCCGCCGCGCGCGTGCCGGCGAAGTCCACGGGGAAGAGCGGTGCGCCCGCCTCCGCGTGCTGCGTCGCGCGCTGGCGCAGCCCCGCGACGCGCGTGCCCGTGAACGTCAGCGCGTGCAGCAGCGCCGCGCCCCACCCGCGCGGCGCAAGCAGCAGCCAGCCGTGCATGCTCTCGCCGACGGTGCGCTGCACCAGCAGCATCGGGACGCGCGCGTCGTCTGCCACGGGCTCTAGCGGCGTGCCGGGTATAAGATTCTGCCCTCATCATCAGCGCGTGTACCGGGAGGGTTGATGGAACGGATGGAAGTGAGACGCACTTGCCCGCGCCGCTTGTCGAGGTCAGCTTTACTGTACCGCGGCACGCGCAACTGCTGTCGCGCGGCCTCGTCCCAGAGGCTGGACTGCGCGAGCGCAGCGCTGGGCCAGATGACGTACTCGTCGTCCGGCTCGTCGCTAGGCCGTGCGTTTTTCGGCGGGTACCTGGCCCAGGGGGATCGCCAGATAAGCGTCTGCTAGCCGGCGGCGATCGAGATGCGCGTCGCGACGTACGTGACGCGCGGATCCAGCACGGAGAGCCCGACGACCATCCCGCGCGGTACCGCACCGGGCGTCGGGATGTCGGGCATCGCGCTCCAGAACTGCGTTCCGTCAGCGCCAAGCTCTGCAAATTACAGCGTCGTACAACGCGCACCTTCTGCGCCTCGGCGCCGCCACCCTGGAGCTGGAGCGCGCCGGCGAGGACGCGCGAGCCCCTGGGCCCGACGAGCTCGAAGGCGACAATTTCGTCGCGCAGGTCGGCGATCTCGAGCTGCTGGCCCTGCGTGCCCTGCAGGACGCGCCCGGCCGCGTCGCCGAGCGCGGCCCACGCGTCGTTGAACGCGGCCGGGTGCAGACGTATCCACAGCGTGCGATGCGCGTCGTCCTGCTGCGCCGGTCGCCAGACGAGCGTCGCGGGGCCGATGAGCCCGCGCGGGAACGCCGCCGGCGCGTAGAGAAGCGCGTCGCAGGCCCTGGCGCCGGTCGCGAAGCGCGGTGCCGCGGGCGCCGCGTCCGTCACGAGGGCGAGCAGGCTGCGGAGGAGCGCCAGCGGCCCTATGACCTCGATGGTGGCAAAATACGACGCGTCATGCAGGATGGCGTCGTGCAGGGACGCGCGGTGCGACGCGCGAAACGCCTTGGCCGTCGGGGCCTCCGCCTGGGGGCAAGCTTAGTTAGGAACGGCGATGGCGGCGAGGAACGCACTATGCGGTAGCCCCAGAGATTGGTCATATGCATGCGCTTTGCGTGCCAAATGTGTGTTTCGAGCCATGTCTTGTCGCCTGCGATCGTTCAGCTGTATGCACTCGGGACGAGGCTTAATCTTTACGTTGTCGGTTCAGATACTTCTCCGTCTTTGGGAGCTGCTTGGAGATGCCTTTCTTCGCGATGCTTTTCTTGGGCTTCTTGGTTTCGCCGTACTGAATGCTGGTCAATGGTAGTCACGCCTTCAGAGATATCAGACATACCTCTGGCAATGCTTTGGGTCGTAGTTTCTTCGGGATCCGTCTGACGTCGTGGCTGGCGGCTCGTCGTCTCAAATGGCGTGGCAGTGTCTGGAATACACGATGTGTGGAATTATCCCTGAATCGCGTTCAGCAGCGTTTCTCCGAGAACGCGGCATGCACTGACCTGGCCGATTTCATCGCATTCTCCATCGCGTTGATTTCAAAAGCCCTGGCCTGGTCTCTGTCAGTGCTGGGCCTCAGCAACGTGATATGTACATGCCTCGACGAATTTCTCGACATTGATCGTAGAAGGTAGAGGCACGGACTGAACGGCGATATGGCGCGCCTCTGCGAGCTTGGCTTTCTTGCGGTCGCGCCCCGTTTCCTCGCCGAACGGCGCAGCGCGTTTGCCCGGGGCCATCGTCGGGGTCGCGGTTTCGGCGGCGGCAAGGCAAGTCGCGTCGGCCAAATAGGCGTCTACAAGGCATCTGCACGCTCGCCGCCCATGTCGCTCGCGGCGACTCTGTTCCGACGCTCCTTTGCGACCTCGCGCCGCGCCCTGTCCGATGCTGTCGCGGCGCCGGCGCCGGTGAAGCGGCCAGTCGGCGGGTTCAGAGGCGGCATTATCGGATTCCTCGCCGGGTTCTCCGTCGCGTCCGGCGTCGCGGCCTACCAGCTGCTGGAGGAGTACAAGGTGGCGTCGGCGGCGCTGCAAGCGAGCATCGAGCAGCTGCAGGCCAATACCGAAAAGGTTACTATTACTAGGATTTACTGGAGCCCGAGCCCCCTATATGCTCATCATTTTCGCTGGCTCAGGTGTCGTCGCACATACGCAGGATAGAAGCTGTCGAATCGGAGCTGAAGGCGCTCGCGGCGTCGTCGGCGACCAAGGAAGAACAGACGCGCGCCCGGGCAGAGCTCAAAAAGGCGCAGGACGCGCTGCGGCTCGAGTTCCTCGACCTCAAGGCGCACGTCTGGGGCATCCGTTGAGTTCCCGCCGCTCTCACCGCCGCAAACGCCGGGCGCTAACCTGGACTGTATGCAGAACAGGACCTGCACGCGCTGGGCAAGGCCGGGGGGGCATCCTCGGCGAAACCGTGAATCTGGCCGCATTGCAACTTCCTGTAGACAAGGAAACGACTGAATACACTAGTTACTAGAACGGCCCGAAAGGCTCGTGTTGATCACCATGGCCTGCGAACCCGGCCCTGGGCCTGGCAACGGCCCGTCGTCATGTGCGCACGCGCCAGGACTATAAATCTGATGATTCTTCGCGCTCCGCCTTTTCCCTCGTCCACCAAACCACCTCTCTCCACAGAGCCCTTCCTCCCACCTGTCGAACAGGTTTTCACTTCCTTTCTTCGCTTCGAGGACACGATAATCGCAGGCGCACGTCCACAGTTCATTCCTTGTTACGCTCCCTTTCTTCCGTGAAGAACACCCACCCAACGATGGTCCACTCCAAGCGCTCCGCTGCCTTTGCGCTCGCCACGCTCGGCCTGGTTGCCGCGGCACCGATCAAGCGTGAGGTCCCCCAAGGTGAGAACGCGCTCCCCATTGTACCCCGCCCGGCCTCTCACGTCCCCGGCTGCAGAACACAGTCATGAGGCGCAGCTGCGCATCGTCAACACCTTCCTCAAGAAGAACAACCCTGATGGCATTGTCGACGCCGTCTTCTCCCTGCTGGGCAACGCCGCCGCGTCGCAGGGTCTCGGCAGCTTCGCGGTATGCTCATGACATGCCTTTGAGGCCCCTGAGTATCCTGACATGCGCCCATAGGACCCGGACTGCCTGCAGACCGGCGTCGCCGATCGCGCGTTCACCAACGCCAAGGCGGAGGGCTCCGTCGAGGGCATGACGAACGCGCTCATCTTCCGCGCGCTCGAGCGCAACACGGGCGGCGTCGGCGTCAAGAGCGTGCTCTGCACGTCCTTCACGCCCGTCAACCCCGAGATTGCCGCGCTCACCCAGCACCAGGTGCGTTTTTGCGCCTGAATGATCCCGGCGCAATCTCGCGTCCAGTAAGCTGTTGCTGACGGCGCGTCGGGCCACTTGCAGGATCCGGCGTCTGATGGCGCGGCCGCGACGAACAAGGCCATCACGCTTGAGCTCGCGCGCCAGATTGCGGCCATCGGCGGGAACCCGCTCGACGCGCTCAAGTCGGGCACGTTCGCGCCCGGCCGCCTTGACGACAACACCGGCGCCGGCAACACCTGCGAGTGCGTCTTCCTTCCTTATGCGCTCGCCGGGAAGAGCGATCAGTCTGACCTTTTGACAGCGATGCGACGGACGCGCAAGGCTGTATCTTCTCGCAGAACCTGATCGTTTTCGACGCAACCGAGGACGAGATCCGCCAGGTATGTCATCGCCGCATGCATGTTTGTGGGCGGGCGTCCTGAAGCAGTGGCAAAGGCTGTCGGTGGTGCCGGCAACGGTGGCAACAACAACGGGAATAACGGCAACAACAACGGCAACAACGGCAACAACAACGCCGGGAACAACGGCAACAACGGCAATGCCAACGCGGGCAACGGCGGTGCGGGCTCGAACAACCCCAACGTCGGCTCGTGCGCCGTTGACGGTGGCGCCGCGCCCCCGCCCGCGAACACCGGTGTCGTTAACCCGCCCGCCGCGACGACCACCGCGCCCGCCGCGCCGGCGCCGACGCTCAACACCGGGCTCGACTTCGGCTCGTGCAGCGACCCGTCCGTCATCTTCGGCGCCGGGCTCGACAACCGCAAGGCCACCGAGTTCTCCTTCCTGCCCAACAACCTGCAGGAGTTCAACCACGGCAGCGCGCTCAACCCCGACATCATCTACCAGTTCCAGTGCGACACCCTCGTGAACCGCTGCGGCTTCAAGAACGGCGACAACGTCGTGAACATCTGTCGCCAGGCCCAGCAGGACGCGAAGGCGCTCGGCAAGACTGGTGCCTCGGCTGACTTCTTCAACGCTGCGCTCGGCTTCCAGACCAACTTCGCGGCCCTCGACAACGGCGGCGCTGCGAACGGCGGCAACGCGGGCAACAACAACGGCAACGCTGGCAACAACAACAACGGCAACAACAACGCAGGCAACAACGGCAACAACAACGCGGGCAACAACAACGGCAACAACAACGCCGGCGGCGCGCTCTCCTTCGGCTCGTGCACGGACCCGTCCGTCAAGTTCGGCGCTGGTCTCGACGGCCGCAAGGCGACGGAGTTCTCGTTCCTGCCCAACAACCTCCAGGACTTCAACCACGGCAGCGCGCTGAACCCGGACATCATCTACCAGTTCACGTGCGACACTCTCGTCAACCGCTGCGGCTTCAAGAACGGCGACAACGTCGTGAACGTCTGCCGTCAGGCTCAGGCTGATGCCCGCTCCCTCGGCAAGACGGGTGCCTCGGCTGACTTCTTCAACGGCCGCCTCGGCTTCACGACCAACTTCGCTGCGCTCGACAACGGCGGTGCCGCCGCCGGTGGCAACAACGGCAACAACAACGCCGGCAACAACAACAACGGTAACGCCAACGCCGGCAACGGCAACAACGGCAACGCGAACGCGGGCAACAACGGCGGCGCGCTCTCGTTCGGCTCGTGCTCGAACCCGTCGATCAAGTTCGCCGCGGGCCTCGACGGGCGCAAGGAGAACGCGTTCCAGGCGAACAACCTGCAGGACTTCCCGCACGGCTCGGCGCAGAACTCCGGCGTGATCACCGACTTCATCTGCCTGCAGTTCATCAACAAGTGCGGCCTGACGAACGACTCGCCCGCCGTGCAGGCGTGCCGCGCGGGCAAGGCGGCCGCCGACGCGCTCGGCAAGACCGGCGCTGCCGCCGACGCTTTCAACCAGGCGCTCGGCTTCAGCACCAACTTCAAGAACGTCGTCTAAACGCCTCTTTCCCCTGTCTCGGTACCGTTGTGGATAGCTCTGCCTGCGTGAATCTGGATCTCTGTTTTGCTGCTGTGTAGTAAGTATCATTATTGCGACACGACCCCTTCGTTGGCTCTTCTCGGTCTCCCCCCACCCTCACCCTCACCCATCCCCTCTTCTCTTCGCGCGCTCCATCGCACTCGCCATCCTCCCTTGGCGGATCTGTTTTTCATTTTGGGAGAAGGGCTCGAGACGGCGATGTACTTGCAGCTCGTGCTCACATTCTGCTTCGTACGCGCAATATAATTTGTCTTGGAGAGAAACAAATTCTTCGTCTGAACTTTCGTTGCATCGCTCGGAGTCGCATGAGACATACGTCTGTCGGCGTCAGTGAGCAGGCCGCGGGATTGTCCGCGTCTCCGTCATGAACCACAACCATTTCGAGTACGTCGACCTGCCGGCATGCGCGGCGCCGCTGGCCACCGCCAGCACTGCCGCGTCGGCGTCGACAGCCGCACCAGTGCCCCTTCCACGCTCGCAGTCGTTCTCAGTGCCGCCGCTCTCGCCGACGTCGGCAAAACCAACATTCAATCTCGCGAGCCTGCTCATGTCGGCCAGCGTGCACATACCCGCCCCGCCGACGGCGCCGCGCACGGCGACGGGGCCGAACACCGCGCCGCTGTTGATGAGCAGCGGGACGCCGCTGGCGATCCAGACGACGACGGTCAACTTTACGCGGTTCGTGTCGCGCAGCGGGCCCGTGTTCTGGGTGCAGGACCGCGTCGAGGAGGTCGTCATGTGGCGCAAGGGCAACGTGTACACTGCGGCCTGGATGGCGGGATACGCCTTCCTCTGTGCGTTCTCCCTGCGTCTCCGGGAAGCTCGCTGCTGACGGCGACCGGTGCACCAGGCTACTACCCGCGGCTGGTGCTGCTCATCCCGCACGCGACGCTCATCGCGATCCTGCTGCAGACGTACTCGAGCAAGAAGCCGGACGCGCCGCCGCCGCCGCCGACGTCGTACCTGCAGTCGTACGCGGAGGGCTCGGCCGGTTGGTACGCGAACCTGCAGGCGATCCAGAACCTCATGGGCGCCGTCTCGGACGCGTACGACGCCGCGATCACCCAGGTCCCGCTGCTGACGTACGCTTCGCCGTACACCGCGCCGCTGCTCGTGCTGCTTGTGCTCTCCTTCGCCGCGCTGCTCCCCGTCCTGCCGCTCATCCCGCTGCGCCCGACGTTCCTCGTCCTCGGCCTCGCGCCGTTCGTGTTTACCCATCCATATGTCCAGGCCATGCTCCCTGCGCTGGTGGCCAGCCAGACGCCGTTGACGTCGCGGTTGCGTATGATGGCGCAGCGCGCGGCGGACGACGATAAGCTCCCGCCGGCCGTGTGGAACGCGCCGCTCGAGACGGTCGAGCTGTACGAGAACGAGCGATGGGACGCGCAGCATGCCACGTGGGGAAAGCTCATGCGTCCGGGAGAGCGCAAGGCGTGGACGCGCGGGCGCGACGGATGGAGTGGCGGCCTCGAGGGCGACGGACAGGGCACGTTGAGGTGAGTGTGACGCTGACTGGTGACTGAACGTCCGCTGAGAGGCATTCCAGCCACTTGACTTTTGCTTTGGAGCCCGGATGGTCTTTTGTCGAGACCGAAAGCTGGCGTGCAGATTACGCTGGCGCCTGGGTGGAATGCGGGGCAGACGCAGGTATGGATTGTGCAGGTTCAGTGCCACAGTCCTTAGCTAACGTCGCGCTTAGATGGCTTCGTGTACACAAACGATGCCTGGCAAGAGCCGCATCCGCAACCTCTGGACGACTGGAAGACGAAAGGCGCGATGACGCGCCGGCGACGCTGGACGCGGCGGATATACTTTGCGACTAGCGTTCCTGCTGAGGCATAACGGGACGCAGACGACGCATTGCGTGTACGGCCTCTACGAACGCGTACGATAATAATGTCTATGTAATTCTACACCCGGAGGTTCTTACAAGATCCCAAGATATCTACGAGGATCACAGGTTCACCTCCACTGTCCACCAGACTGGCTCGCTCGTGCGTATATGCACTGTCCCAGACGCAAGATGGTTTGAGGTGGAGACAAGGCCGCCGAAGCCGGACGGTGCGTCGGTGAGGTTCCACTTCAGGCCCTCGGTGCTGAGGATCGTCTCGGTCACGCCGACAGGTAGGATGCCACACGTGAGCCCCAGCGGGCCGTCCGGCCACGGCAGCGCGATCTCGTGCGCGCCGACATCGAGCACCCAGCCGAGCGAGTCGTCGGTGATGGCGAAGAGCCTGCGCGGCTGGTGCCGCAGACGGTGGAGCAGCGCGAGGACGTGCACCGTCTGGTCGAGGCGCCCGGAGAGCCCGCCGAGCAGGACGACCTCGGTCACGTGCGGCGGCACGGCGGCCAGGCACTTCATCAGGTCCGTCGCGTCCTCGTCGCCGTCGTGCTCGATCGGCACGCCGCGCGCCTCCAGGACGCCGCGCACGTCCGGCCGCAGCGAGTCCAGGTCGCCGCGCACGACGTCCGGGCGGAATGTCTCCAGGCCGTCTGGGAGAGTCCGCACGAGGTCGTGCAGCCGGTTCGCGCCGCCGTCGGCGCACGCGCGCCAGGACGCGCTCGCCCAGAGCCGCGTCAGCAGCGCGCGCGAGAATGGCTGATTCAGCAAGATGAGCGCGCGAGTGGACGCTGTTGCGGCGCCCTCGTCCTGGAGGAAGGTCGGGCGCCAGTGGACCGTGAGTGCGGCGGACGCCATGGGCGATAGGGGTGAGGGTGGCGGGCGCTTGCGCGGTCGCTGATCATCGCACGCGTCATCCGGGGCCAGATTCCAACTGAACGCTCGAAACGGCGTTTCTTGCAACTCGAGGTTGTCCAGAGAGTGGCTACGCGGGTATTCTCAGATGTTCGTAGCAGATCTGCTCGGGTGATCATGGTAGAAGAACAGGTTTGCTTAAAGTTCTCCGCCGCGATAACCAGAACCCGGCCCTGATTCAAGTACTTACCTATAATGCCCCAAGGGCCCTTACAGGGCAGCTCCCGCTACGTTTAGCTGCGCTATACATTCGTATCATTCCCGCTTGACTAGACCCGAAAATCTAGCATTCGGGAGTTGCTTGGAGCGGCACTCACACGAGGTTGGTTCCCACCTCGCCATTTGCGCCGCTACCTCCTCTCAGGCCGGGAAGGCGTTCGATTCCTTCCACATGGTCCTAGTAAGGGTCGACGTTCTTCTGTACCTTGGGTACTTGTGTTGCTGAAAATGCGAGTCACGTAGCTCGGGACAGCCTGTGTGGCGAGGACAAGGAGGACGAGCAGTGGGATTGCCGATGACATCAATGCATCAGAGCGACACGCTCATGAGGCTGACGCAGGTGCAAGGGAGCGGGAATAATTATCTCCTCCAGCAGTAAAGTATCCTGTCCATCCCCTCCAACCGGCAAGCGGATTCCACGCGGATGACAGGGGTTGTCTGGTGCTGTGAGGCTTGAGCTCTTGGCAAATGCGTCTGCTTCAGGCTTGCCCCGACCGGCGAAAGCTCCATCAAATATTCCTGCGGAAGGCACATACTGTCATGAATCGACTGTCATGGGCACACAGTGACATATAAGCGGGAATCGCGCCGCATCTTTTGCACGCCTCCTCCCGTCGCTCCTCGTCCTCGCCATGTCCTTTCCCGAACCGCAGCTGCACGAGGGCTTCTCGATCATAGTCACGGCCACTATCCAGCCCGACAAGGTCGACGAGTGGCTGGGGCACATGTGGGCGGCGTTTGAGAAAGCGTCGAAGGAGCCCGAGTGCCTGAGCTTCGAGCTCCTGCGTTTCCCCAACCAGCCGAACAAGATCAAGTGGGTCGAGAATTGGAGCAAGAGCCTCGCGTGGTTCATGGAGGTCGGTGCCAGCGCGTGCGCCTAGAAGGTTAGATTACTGTACGACTGATCCTTGCTGCCGTAGAATCAGGCAACGAAGCCGTACATGAAGGCATACCTCGAAGTCGCCGATCCTCTTCTCGTCGGCGAGAAACAAATGGAGGTTCTGCAGAGGTTCGGCGGTAAATGGGCGCACGCGCAGGACGGAGTGTACCAGAAGCCCTGAGTTACGGCGTTTTGGCGATACTTTGGCATGTCAGACCCACAGTACAGTATAACAGCACTTGTACAAGAGCATGAGAGTCGAGGTATCAGCGCACGCAGCAAGACATAGACGGCGCGTTCAGTATGAATTCCCGGGCTTCAGAGCCATGCGGTCGACCCCTGATGGTCAATCGTGCGGTTGCGAATACGCGTAGACCAGTTGATCAAGCACCTCGACCCTGACGGATTCGCACCGCGAGCGCCAGGTAGCTATGGCACGACGCAAGCAGGACGCCGCGCCTAGGGAGCAGCCCATCGACTACGAACCAGGGAAAGGCCATGCCTGCTTCATTGGCCGCCGGACGACTCGGTCAAGTGCAAGCGCAGTTCTGACGAAATGATTGACGGCGGACGGACTGGCGGCCCCTGTGCAGTCCCTGGACCGAATAGGCAGGCGTATCTTCGTCAGCAGAAAGCTTGAGAGGAGCCCAAGGCCAGCGACGACGGTCATCGAAATGGGCAAAGGCAAGAAAAGACTCGCCGGTTGTGACCGGCCCCGGCCCGTGGCTCTCCAGAAGCGCTTTCGCTGCACGTCGCTCTGCTGCCGTCCGGTGTTCCTGCTCTCTGCGCGGCCGTCGTCGACTGCTGTACGTACACTCCTGGCGCCGGGCAGCGTGTCTTGTCTCTCAGTCTGGACTCTGGCATCGAGCATGCTCCGAGAGGACTTCATGAAATGCACCTGTAGCGCACTTACTATGGAGCCTGGCAGAACCGCGTGTCTCGGTGCCAGCCCAGTTGCCCCAGGTCGACAAACCCGTGGACAGTACAGCTTCAACGGACATTTCAAAGGAAGACACCAAGGACCCGGCAGGTGCGTGTACCGGCGACTGCATTTCCCATATGCCTGACCCGTATTGAAGACCACAACACCAGTCGAGCCGTCGAAGCTGGCTGCTACTCAATATCGAACAGTCGATCACCAATTCCTTGGAGGCCGCCCACGCGGGGTGGTTCGCAGCTGGCGACTAGCATTACGAAGGGACGCGTCGCCAACGTCCACAATGAGCACGACGTCGACAACGCACGCCCGGCCGAGCCGTGACGCGCAATAGCATGTCGCCGACCGTGGATAGCACTGTGCCGCACCGGGACGTCCTCTGCGGGGACCTCGCACTGCATAGTTGCTTCCCGGCCGCGGACAAGAACGTCTATGACCTGTGGTTGCCGTCGCCAGTCGTCGAACGGCGGTCCCACTACACCAATGCAGCTGGCGCACCTACGCTGTAAGATCGTTCTCCAGCATCGAGTTTGAAGAGCGCTTACCAGCTCTGCAGCGTCGAGGATGTCGAAGTCTTTGCGGATAGGCATTGCACAGTGCGGTCTCTGAAGGCAAGGTACTTACGTTCCGTTTGTTCACGCTTGCGCACACAGCCTCATGCCCGCGCAGCGATCGGCACTCGTTCATCGCGCTAGCCAGCGCAAGCGTACGTCAAAAAGCGGCTGGACGACCAGGTCGTCACGGCCTTGCTCGCGACGATCTCCAAGGTCTACGCCTTGTATAATACAGCGCCCATCGACCCGGACACCTCGTCGCGGACGGCCGGCGTCGAGACGCTGCGAGCGCGTCACCCACAGCCCAATCTGCGCATCATCGCCGCGGCCATGGCCGCTGTCCTCCTGCGCATGAAACTGTGCGCATGTCGTTGTCGAAGGTGGGTTGATGTTGCCGCTGGGAGGGTGCGTATTGACAGTGTCTAACGCAGCGCGTCTCTACCGACGGCAGCTTCGTCACGGCGTGCCGGTCGTTGGCAGGCCAGGAGGCCCACTCAGTCAGGCCGTCTGCACATACGGTGCGCAGTTGGCTCCAATCTCGTCTGCGCGCGCTCATTTCGTACAGGTCGAGGGTATGCGCCGTGCTGTTCCAGCGTCCACGCGCTGAGCGACAAGCTCCACACGATGTCCCTTTCCGTGTGCATCCCCTCGCACGTCTTCGCGACGAACCCAGCCTACTTCAGCGCTCGCCTGCGGGCCCGCATCCCCGGGGCCTCGAGCCAGCGCGGGTGGCCCCTTGTCGCGCTGCTCGTCGCGCACCACAGCGCCGCGGAGCCCATGGCAGTCATCGGCCGCGTCCGCGACAAGATGGAGAACGCGAAGCCCGGCACCGCTGGCTCTCGGGCGAGAAGGGGGGACTGCTCGTGGCGGCTGACATCGACCTGCTCTACATCGTCGGGTCGACATCTCGTGGCTGCGAGGTCTGCTTGGTGTGCTCGTACAATGCGTTGCTGAACACGCTGCTATTCCATTTGCTATGCAATTTCTACCTACAACGATACAATTCGGCGGCTCGATGTGTGCTACAATCTTTGTGTGGGAACTGGGAGAAAATGTGCGCGATGTACCTAATACAGAGGGGAACGATGGACGTCTACATGGTTGGTATCAAAAACGATATTAACAGTGGAGCAATGTGACGCCGCCTCCCCCGAAGATCCTGGAAGTAGTCCCACTAGCGTGTCGTTCGCAGAAGCTCTTGCCATGAATGTGGTCCAGGAAGTCATGGACGTATATACGTCCCACCTCGTGGCTGAACCGACGAAGGGGCGGGCTCTCGGGATCCTCGAGCGGCGACTTCCCCGTCAGCGTGATGCGGCGCAGGTACGCGCAGCACCCCCGTCCGCTGCCGCGCCAGGCCAGCACATGGCACTGGCGATCATCGAAGGACGAAGGGAATGCACCCAAGACGAACTGGAGGTGCTCCAAAGCTCGTGGGAAGCACGCGAAAAGCAGCTTCACCTCCTCTTCCGGCATCAGCTCCGCGAGCGTAAGGTCCGTGATGTTGGCAAAGAACACGGCGTTGAAGACGAAGGGGATCGCGTTGACGAAGTCGCCCGACACCGAGCGTTTGAACCCGCGCCCATCAGTGTAGACGATGTCGCGGGTGTACCAGTCGTGGATGAGGATGCACGTCCGCACGCCCTGCTGCACCATGTCGCCGCATACGCGCACGCACTCCCTAGGTGCGTTGATGAGGCGCACGTCCGGGACAAGGTCGGCTTGGAGGCCTGCCAGCGTCGTCGCCACGCTCCTCTCGTGCCACGTCCGTTCAATGAGCATGTCGATGGCGAGAGTTTCGAGGGTTGGGAACAGACGCGGGTGGCTCGAGTGCTGCTCAGCGGGGAGCTCGGAGAAGAACGGGAGGTCGGTCTTTAGCGACCCAAGACGCGGCGCAACATCGCGGAGCATCGCGACAGACGGATAGTGCTCGAGTAGGCGGCCCTTGTTGCCCCAGATGTGGAGGTGAACGAGTTGACCAGCGGCAACGCGCCGTAGTGGATCGTCGCGGAGGGAGTATGCAAAAGATATACGCTCGCGATCGCCTGGGGCGCTGATGCTGGGGACGGCGTGTACACGAAGCGAGGAGGAAGACGGATCGTCGGGACGCGTCGCAGGCAGCGTCGCGGGTCCACCGGGACAGTCAGCGCTATGGGACGCGTCGCCGTTGTAGCGCGGCGGAGCGTGACTTGACGTCGCCTCGTTCGTCGGTTGTTGGGCGGTAACAGAGTCCAGGGCGCCCTGCGGCGGGATGACTGCAGCTGCCTCCGCCGCTGATAGGAGACCATGGAGGTAGGCCTGAACGTCGCGGCGCAGGCCGCGCAAGATGGAGGTAATTTGTCGCGACCTATCGATTATTCAGTAGAGTTCGTTGTGGTCACGATGCGTTCAGCGCACCGACGTTCCGCAGCCCACTCACGCATGAGGCGCGCAGGAGGATACATAAAGCTGTCAAGAGCCAGTTGAAGAAGTTCGTCCCATGGTGCTGACTCGCGTTGGTGGGCTGCTCGGCGTCGTTCGTGCGCGGTGATAAAGGCGGAGACGCCCGCATTGGAAATGAGACTGTCGTCGAGCTGGCTCGCGTAGTCCGTCACGAAGTCCGTAACCGACGCTACGCTCCTGCAAACACGACTGTCAGGCAAACGCAGAGCCGCCATATCACCAATTGACACTCACTCGGGGCTGATCCCTCCGAGGGCCTCGATTACGGGCACGAACGCGGGGAAGAGGGCTGAACAGGACAGGGTGGCCATAGGGGTCAGGATCACCCGGAACTGGCTATTTATGCGCCGCGATTGAACCCGCGCTCTCGCTCTGCCGCATTGCACCATGCTGTGGCGTGGTACGAATAGTTCGAGGCGTAGAGATATGGGTGGCTAATTGTGTGTCTAAGAATCAAAATCCTCAGAGGCAGATGTACGCACAGTGAGACGCTAGGACTGGCCAGGTTCAACATCGACACGTCGTATGTTGCGTTATACAGAGCGCACCGTACATAGCGCAACAGCTGTCTTCTCTGTGTTCGGTGGCTGCCGCTCGTACACTAGCTGTGCCTTCACCGCAAGCGGAAATGTTGACGTCGCAAAGAGTAGTCACGGTCGGAGTTGGTAGGCGCATCTGCCACCGGCGCCGCGCTGTCGGACCCGGCCGGCATTTAGGCCTTAGGCGCCGCACGTGTGGTCGACGAGACCAGCGGAACCAGTGCGCAAGTGACAAGTCGGAGGAGCTTCTAAGAGAAAACTCGCGAGGGATATCATCGTATGTTGCACTCACCGTAACAAAACAATGATCAACTGTCTTTCACGGTTCCTCTATAAATTGAAATGGCAAAAAGCTCATCGGCTGTCTGGGCAGGCCGGGGACCGCAATGTTCACCTCGTACGTCTCTGTGGCCCTTGGCACGCTAGTTTAGTCTAGCACGGTTAGTTTTAATCAGTTGTATACTTGTCTTGTCTCGTGACATCATCTGTTTCACGGATTAGTCTCACACTTACTATCTCACTTCGTTTGTGTCTCGATGTTACTTTGACTGCATACTGTATCACATTCCTGCGAGTTGCACCAGGGTTGAACCAATGGCCACTGCCTTAGAGCAAGTACATGGAGGCTTTCAACCCGCTGCCCCAGTGTACCGGTGATGAATAAACCACGCACACCCCTCATATCACATAGAATGGGGATTGTTACAGTTCGCGAATCTGCCAGACGCACCTTGTCCATGATATCAATATTCAAATACGCAAATTTCGTATAGTAATCATGTTCGGATTTCATGAGACGCTCAGACAGCAGCCTGCAAGCGGGAGCCTTAATGTACCAGCTTGTTTTGGTAGAGCTCTAGTGCATTTTACTGAGGCCGAAAGACATCCAAATACAGCTAAAAAAGAACCACATCCCTGAATTGTTAAGGACTGTTAGCTTCGCCGCTTGGGAAAGAATGTCGGTTGGGCGGGGGCTTCCGTCGCGTTCTCGACTTCTCCAGCATCGTCCTCCCCGCGGATATATAAGGACCTCGCATCCCACATTCAGTCCCTCAGACATATACCCAAGTAACACTTCGAGATCTCACCAGCGTTCTCAACCTCACTCGCATCTCACACAATGTCGCTTTTCTGGACCGCGACTCTCCGAGCCCGTTCGCCGACTTCGAGCGCGCCTTCAATGACGTGTTCGACGGCAACCTCGCTCGCATCGGCGATGGGTCTAACGACTCCGCGTCCCAAGGCTTCAGGCCAAGGTGTGCCGACACATCCTCACGCTTCCTGACCTTTGAACAGGGTCACTGACGTTCGCCTGCAGGATGGACCTCCACGTACACAAGGAGAAGAACCCCGTGACAGCAACGTTCGAGCTCCCCGGCCTGAAGAAGTAAGATATCGCGATCGACGTGCACAACGGCCGTCTCACCATCTCGGGCGAGGTCAAGTCCGCGACGGAGAACAAGGATGGGTTCGTCGTACGCGAGCGCCGCTCGGGCCGCTTCTCGCGTGTCCTGCCGCTCCCGCAGGGCGCGAAGCCGGAAAGCGTCTCAGCCTCGTTAACGACGGTGTGTTGACTGTCACGTTCCCCAAGTCCGCGCCCGAGCAGGAGGCCAAGCGGCGCATCACCGTCAACTAGGCGAAGGTCATGGGTTTTTGTGGTGTACAATTGTATCGCTAGCAGAATGGATATTCTTCTTTACTTACTCATAACCTGTCTGAGGAAGTCGGCCATACTTATACTCGATTGAAATACAGTACTATTGCTGTCATGCTCCGGAGCCCGACGCCATCGGGGCGGACTGGTGATGTCCGGGTGCCTGAATAGCACACCTGAAAGATTACTCAGCAACACTGCTTGCTTGCTAGTTGCCCTTGACAAATCGATTACTGATATAAGCGCATAAAACCTCAGCGAACGAAGCGGGTCTGTCGCTCTGCGGTACTTGCACACGCTCTCCCAGACAATGTCGTTCCCTCAGCCGGAGCAGCACGACGGGTTCACCATCGTAGGAACGGCGACGATCCAGCCCGACAAGGTCGACGAGTTCCTGGCGATTATGTGGACGGTGTTCTCGAAGGTCACGCAGGAGCCCGAGTGCCTGAGCTTCGAGGTCTTCCGCTTCCCCGACGAGCCGAACAAGGTCAAGTGGGTGGAGAATTGGAGCAAGAGTGTGCAGTGGTTCATGGAGGTCGGTTCGATCCTCTTCGCGGCTGTCTGCCCAGGCTAATCGACGCGATGCCGGCAGAACATAGCGAACAAGCCGTACATGAAAGAGAATCAAGCCGCTGCCGATCCGCTGCTCATTGGTGGAAGGCAGATAGATATATTGCAGAAGCTCGGTAGCAACTGGGCGAGGGCACGCGAGGGTGTTTACCAGAAGCCATGAGAGGGTTGACATGTGCTCCGATTCTTCGTCGTCTGGCATGTACACTCGGGCAACGGGGCAACCTTCGCGAAAGCTATACTCCTGTGCATTGAGCGAACTCGAAGTGACGTGCGTACTATAGCTAGGAGTCTACAGCCACACTCTCTGCCGCGGCGCCCGCTGCAATGAGGCGGTCGATTTCGCACCTGAGCCATTGCGGCGCACCCGGATCGTCCAGAATAAATTCCTTCAGACGAGTAGGGCGAGAGTCCTCAGGATACTGCTCGCGGAGCTGCTCGGTACGCCAGCGAATGAACGGTAGCATCTGGCCCTCCAGGCAGAGGTCACGCGACCCCTCGGACAGCCTCACGGAAGAGAGCGCGGGCCACACGGCCTCGTCGATCCACAGCTGTCTATCCCCGAAGAGATCGGCTGGAATTGGGCCTCCAGTGTCGTCCGTGGAAATTGAGAGGCTCTCTAATCGCGTCAGGCATTTCGTGAGGCGCAGGACGTGGTGGCCAATTTGGCCGCGGAGATGAAGCCGGGTCACGGTGGGTGCCACACATTCCAGGAAGGGTTGCCAAGTGTGGGAAATCAGCTCCCCGTAGGTTCCGAGGAGTTCGAGCCGTGGTAATCGAAGAACGTCGACGAACTGATCCTCAACTATCAGGTCAAGGGCCGTGAGCTTCGGGAGTTCCAACAGTGGAAGATTCGCCATCGTTGGGGGTGCCCCCGGTGAGACGAGCACCAGAGACTCCACTGTTGCGGCAGCGGCGTTCAGAAGATTCCAGGTAAGCTCAAAGGACAATGGGAATAGAATGCGGAGGGCTCTTAGTGCGCCCCAGCGCCCTGGAGAAAGAGGTGTAATACCGAGGGGCCCGAAAAGGACAAGTGTGCCGAGGTTGGGAACAGATGGGAGATAGCCGCATTCGGTGCTCGTCGGTCGCGTTTCATGATCATGGGCGACAATAGTCAGGCGTCGAAGCACTGGTAGAGGCCCTTTGAGGACCCGGAGCCCATTATGCACATCCTGGGCACTGGGCACTTGGAATTCGAATACGCGCCATCGAGCGGCTTGTAGACAGAGTGCGTCCAGCACTGCGTTTGTTATGTCGCAGGTATACCACTCGTGATACGTCGACCAATCGAGCCGAATATGGATCGACGAGGCGCGGGATCGCTGCAGGAGTAGCTGGACATGCTCGATATCCGACGCCCGGGCAGCGGCGCCTTCAGCGTATTCCAGATCGATGTAAGACCACAACGGTGCATAGTTGAGCGCTACGCTCCTCCATCGAGCGCACACAGCTGCAAGAATAAAGGCAACCTTCGTCGCGTCGGCGAAATCGTCCCTTACATCGCCGTATTCATCTCGCATTGTGGTGACAGACGCGCTCGTCGCAGCGTTGAAGATTTGGACGAGGACGTCCACGGGCAGCTTTTTAACGACGTCGCGCCGCATAATGCCGAGCAACTGGTCTACGCTGGAAGCAGCGTGACGATGGCGCGCCCGTGCTTCGTCTAGTCCGTTGGCCAGGTCGTCCATGACTGCGCGCGCTGCCTCGAACGCTTCGACGGCGTTTGCGTGCGCTCGCTCCAAGTCGGCGATATGGATAGAAAGCCCTTCAAGTGCCTGCTGAGCATGGTGCAAGCGGGCTCGCCGGATAGTTTCGAGACTTTGGGACATGTGGCTCGAATTTGGACTACAGAGAAGGAAGGCCGAGGTTCAAAACTGCGTCGGCCGTTGCCGGCGCTCCGCCCCATGATGATAGGCCTCAGACAGAGATAAGCTCATGTCAAGTGCGCGATAAGAAGGAGAAAAAACGCTCGAATAGAATCTGCCAGACATACTACTCGATCTTTGCTCAATGCCATCTATTTACTCCGAAGTGCCACTATTTATCAGTTTATAAACCTCGTTGACCAGCCATCTGGGAGCTTTGGGAAGGCCAAACCTAACCTCGCGCAAGCGACATGCTTGTCGAATCTCCATGCGCCCCTGATCCCTGGAAATCCCTTCGGTCCTCCAGCGAATGAAATTGATGATGCTGTGGCCATCATTGACCAAGAGCAGTTCTCCTCTGGGAGAAAAGCGAATAGAGGAGAGATTCGGCCAGACTGGATCCTGCATCCACAGTTCGCGGCTACCGAAGAACTCCTCAGATACGCTGTATTCGCTGGTAACTTCCGGAGCTAACGTGTCGAACGACAGCACCTTCACGTGAACCAGCGCCTTCAGCACCCTCAGCTGATCGACTGTCGCGTACTCCGGTCCAGTGAGAGTGAGGTCCGTGACGGATGGAGCTATCCGCTCGAGGAACGGGAGCAGCCGGGGTTTTATCCAACAGCACGACAACGACAGGTGGTTGAGGGCGGGAAGATCCAGGCTCTGCAGCGCAGGCAGCGACCTGCTGTCGGCTACAAGGAGAGCAAATGAATGTAAACTTCGGAATCGAAGCCGGCGCGGAGTGAGAGTATCGGCTGGTGCTGAGGATTCGTCATGATTGAGGGTGAGTCCAAGGTGTTCCAGCGTCGGAGCGACAGCGACGAGAAGCTCCCACACGCGTGCTAAGGTGAGCTGGTGAAGTCGTAGGTCCGAAAGGGCGGGGAAGGTAATAATGGGCCGCAAGATGAGAGGACCAGGGCCCCATATGACGGCCTCGCGCAGTTCCGGGGCAGAGGGTAGACAATTTGTAGCACGTATATCATCAAGGCTCGAGTGTTCTGCGACGATGCAGAGCCGCTGCAGGCGCGGCAGAGGTCCCTTGAGTGGGAAGAGGTACTCCAGCTTGCAGTTGTCGTCCGGGAGCCAGAGTTCGAAGGTACGCCAACGCTGCGCGTGCCTTCCGAGAGCAAGGAGCAGCTGCTCCTCAGCCGCGCACTGGTTCCAATCTCGGAGGTCCCAGCAGAGAAAGATATCGAGCACACGATTTGTCGAACGCTGCAGCACAAGCATATTGCGAGCTACGTAACCGTCGTTTGCCTCTGCGCCGTTTCTTGGGGATGTCATGTAGGTCCAGAGCGTGGGCTCCTGCAGGGCGACCTGGCGCCATCGTGAGCAGACTGCGGCAAGGTGGAATGGTGCAGTGGCAAGTGTCTTGTCGAAGCATTGCTCTTCAGACACGACGACTTGGAGATGATCGGGAACAGCGGTCACCTCCTCGAATATGCGTATGAGGAGTTCTGCTGGGCACGTCCGCATGAAGCCGCTGTGAAAGGTTGCGCGTTGTTGCGCGAGCTCCGAAGTGACCTCTGCATATCGCCGACGTAGAAGCGCAAGCTCTTGCTCTGCATCGAGTTTAGCGCGGCGGGCTAGGTCTAACGCCTGGGCAGCGGCCTCGTGGCGGGCTTCTGCCGTTGCGATGCGCGCTTTTAGAAAGTTCGCCTCGTCCTGTTCGCGGCGGATGCGCTCGCAACGCGCGTCATGATTATCCATCCACGCGTAAGGAGTGCTCTATGAGGTTGATGATGCACCAAAGATAGCGTTTACAGTGGGAGGTTGAGCAGAATGTTGACAAGTGAAGCAAGGTCCGGAACGGGACCGCCGTAAGCCGGACGCCGCCGCGCCGCAGCTATGCCGCGCCAACCGATGCCAGAGCCATAACGCTATGAAAATCGACGAAACTGGTACAGTATATGCTACAATACGGGAGATCCGTGGACATGTCGCAGAACCGTCAATCTTTGAGTACGAAAGATACATAGGCAGTGAAGCTGGCCGACGACTGTCAACTTGAGGTCCCGGTAACGATCGTCTACTAATACGCAGTCAGAAACGGACAGTGCGGGAAAAGCTCTCACCTTCTGGAAAATGCTCAGACGCCTCTGCACTTCCTCCACCAACCACTTCGGCGTTTTCGACTCATCGAAGCGGAATTCGCTCAAGCGACGGATACCTGGCGAGTCGCTGCCTTGGGACGTGCAACGCGCCTCGACAGTCCTCAAGCAAATAAAGGTGATTATGCTGTCACCGTCGTCGGTCAGCTCGAGTTTGCCGTCCGGCCCGAAGACGATGGCGGCGAGCTTCGGCCAGAGCGCATCGTGCACCCACACGTCGCGGCACACAAACACGCTCTCCGACACGGCGTAGTCGCTCGTGACCTCCGGCGCGATCGCAGCAAAGGTCAGGCGCGCGACGTTGCCGAGCGCCTTGAGCACCATCAACTGGTCCGTCGTCAGCGTCGACGGGCCCGTCAGCGTCAGGCGCGCGACCGTCGGCGCGATGGTCTCGAAAAACGGGCGGAGCGGCTCCTCGATCCACGAGCAGGACAGAGCGAGGTCGGTGACCGCGGGAAGGCGCAGCCTGTGCAGCGCGGGCACCGCGACGCCGTCGTCGTCGATGTAGAGCCCGAAGGTCGCCAGCCGCGGGAGAGTGATGTAGGCGGAGGGCGACGTGCCGGATGTGTCTCCTGAATTCAGGGTTATTGACAGGTCCTCCAGCGTCGAGGAAACCAAGGGCAGCAATTGCCAGATCTGTTTGTACGGCAGCTGATGTAGGCGCAGGGCCCGGAGCGAGGGGAGAACGGCAGCGTCGTTGAGGGTAAAAGAGTTTGGCCCCCAGAGAACCGCTTGTTCCAGTCGTGGGGCGGAAGGCAAGCATTGCGATGTGGATGTTTTCTTGGCGTCAGAACAGGTATTATCCGCAATGACGCAGAGCCGTTCCAGAAGTGGTAGAGAGCTTTTGAGGGGCAACAGATGTTGCTTCGTACAGAAGTCGTCGGGAAGCCAGAGCTCGAATATTCGCCACCTATGGGCATGTTCCCCGAGCGTCGCGAGTAGCCTCGAGTTGATTGATGCTGCTGGGCTGGCCATGGGCCGAGTATGCCAGGAAAGGAAGATGTCCAAAGCACAGCCCTTAGAGCGGCTGAGCATCATAGCAGTTCTAGTAACATATCCCTCATCCACGATAGGCAGGCAGTCGTAGGGAGGGGACGCTATGTACGTCCAGAGCTGTGGATAGTGCAGGGCGATCTGCCGCCACCGCTTGCAGACCGCCGCAAGCCTGAAGGGGGAGGTTGCGAGGCGTTTGTCGAAGCAAGGAGTATTCTGGACTGAGGAGCGCAAAGAAGCCGGCAGGGCCGTGACCTCCTGAAAGATATCACGTAAAAGTTCGGCAGGAAACGCATCCATGAAGTCGCGTCTGAAGGCTCTGCGCAGTTTCGAGATCCCCTTCTGAAAACTGGCATGCCGATCGCGTAGTAAAGTTAGTTCCTCTGCGAGATCTTCCTTGGCGCGACGCGCGAGTTCGAAGGCATCGACCGCTGCAGTGTATCGAGCGTTTACGCGGGCGATGCGGGACTCCAACGCCACTATCACCTCCTGTTCGGCTCTCAGGTGCTCCTGGCGGGTCCCGCATGTGTCGGTCATGGCCGTCGGCGCAAGTGGTGCAAGAGCACGGAGGTGGAAGAGGGAAGGGAAGCGATTGTAACTTGTAACTCCGACATCGTGCACACCGTGACCTCGCCGTGACCGCCACGCGCTCCCAGCATGAAGCTGTTACGATGGCAGCTCGTCCGGACGTACGCAACGCGCCGCGCTGAGCGCCCGCCGGCGCGCTTCCCGGACCCCCTGGCCAAGGTCGAGGGCGTCCAGGTCGCGCCAAACCTGACCTTCTTCCACCGGCCACCGCCCTCCGCACCGACGCCAGAGTCGCTCACCACAGCGCCTGCGTCGCCACTGCTGCGACCGCCTACCGACTCCTCGGGGAGACCTCTGCGACTGCCGCCGCCGGTTGCTGGCAAGCTACCGGCCGCGAAAAAGTACCACCTCAGCGAGCAGAAAATAAACGAAATACGGCGGCTACGCGCAACGGACCCCATCAACAACACGCGGAGCAAGCTGGCGAAGCAGTTCGGCACCAGCAGCTGGTTCATCTCGACTGTATCACGTATCTCGAAGGAGCGCAAAAAGGAGCTCGACGACGCCGTCGAGGCCCGGCGCGCCGGCTGGGGCGAGCGCAAGCGCATTGCTGTCGAGGTCCGCAAGAAGCGGCGCGAGTTCTGGTAGAGGTGAGTGCTTAGCTCCCAGGGAAGAACGTCACTGAGTTACGATGCGCCGCAGGTGCAGTCCATCGTACATTAGAAACAGGAAATTTATTCAAATTGTCGTGTTTTCTTGCCGCGAGACGATAGCAAGGATATGCCAAGTGCTGGCCCCGCATTGACGGGATTTCACTCGACAACAACTAGCAGGGCGTAATTCTGCTGCAGGCAGTGCAGCGCCTCTCAAGCGTGACGGTACGTTTTCGTCAACTGTACTAAACCCCGACAACCCTCCGCCATGCGAGCGTCCTTGGGCTACTTTCAGCTGCAGGCGATAGGCTCGCCGTTGATGACACCGACCACCTTTGACCCTACTACTGCAACTATGAAACCGGCTATTGTAATAAAGTAGACGACTCTACCTTTTGAGTTGCCGATCCTACATACGACATGTAGTCTCAGTACGGAGATGAGTCGAATGAGTGCCGGGTCATCGGTTCGGACAGCTATGGTACTGCTAGTAGTGGTAATAAATAATTGACCGCATCTGTTCGCCTAAGCCTGACCATAAGACTGTCAACTGGGACTATGGTGTGTTCCAAAATACAATTGTCGATCTCACATTGATGATACGATCAAGGAAAAGCAGCCCCTGCCAGCTGGTGATCACGCTTTGGAACTCCGCTCGGATCTACTTCGTCTCTCTCTCTCTGCGCGACCTCGTCCATCGCGACCGTGCTCGTCTTCCTACTCCTTGCTCCTCGTTCTCGCTCTCTCCACACATACCCGCGCTACATATATGGCAAACCCTGCACATGACATCCGCTGGCGACGTCTTCTGGTCGCGAAGGATACAGTGACCAGCCTGGAAAGTCGGCGTGCCAGCGTGCAGGTCGCATTGGAGAACGCGCAGCACGCTTACAGCTCTGCCCTGGCTGTTATGCGAGAGCTCGAGGCCGAACTCAGCGACATCAACGAGGAGCACCGCTCCGCAACGAGTCGTTTCCAGGCTGTCCGCGACGCCTATCGACGCGAGGCTCTGGCGCGGCTGCCGGACGACATCGTCCGGCACATATTTGAGCATGCTCGCCCCTTTCGCGGGAACGTCGACTTCATGGATATGCGATTGGGTTGCTTTGGTAGCCTGGCCCAGAAGACGGCTGATATCGCGTTGCCTTTCGCTCTCGCTGGTGTCTGCCGTCAATGGCGATCCGTGGCGCTCGGGATGAGCACCCTCTGGTCGCTCGTCTTTGTCTGGAATACTAGTAGAGCTCATCTCGAACGTGTCCGGCTGCTCCTGGAACGATCAAAATCCGCCCCACTAGATATCGTCTTCGATCCCGGCGACGGCCAGTGCTCAGAAATACGCGAAGCCATGCTAAGCGCGTTACAAGAACATACGTGGCGCTGGAAACGCATGCACCAGACCCGCATCGTTCTGCCAAACGACTTCGCTCTCGTCCGCCGCCAGGCGCCGCAACTCCGGGGATTGATGATCAATGTGGATGCCAATGCACCCCCGGATTCGGGGAACCATACGTTCTGGCTTAGCCCTCAAATCGAACAGCTGCTTCTGCTCAGTCCGACGTGCCCTGTTGTGCCCAGGGCACCCTACGTGCTCCCCAACCTGGTCTCATTGCTCTGGTCTCACCCTGGCGCTCATATTCTCTGGCAAATCATCTATGCAGCCCGGGATACTCTCAAGGACGTTGTCTTGGCCCCCGTATCGGACGCCGCCGAGATCCTACCCCCTCAGATTCTACCCCGCCCATTTACCCTGCGTAACCTGGAACAGTTACACATCCACACGCTGGGATCGGCCGCCCCGCAGTTCAACATCTTGAAGGCGCCTCGGCTGAAGATGCTGTCCATACAAACTACAGGGCAGGCGATCATGGTGACGCCCTTCCTGGAGGCCGTCAGCACGACCGTCACGACCCTGGTCATCCATAGCGACTTGGGACGCGATGCGGTCGCCCCGTTCGCTAAGCTCTCGAACATCGAGCATCTGGTCTTCTCGCGAGCAACAACTATCTTCACGCTCACGTACAACGTCTCCGATGCTTTCTTCGCCGATCTTTCCGCCCCTGTAGACGTCGCCGGGCCGGAGTCGCCAGTGTGGATCTGGCCCAAGTTGTCGACAATAACGCTCTCAACTCGCGGCACGTTCGAGGCTGGCACGGGTCAGACCTTCCTTCAGCTCGTGCGAACGAGAACCGGCGCGGATCTCGACGATCGCTCTACGCCGCGCCGTCTCACCCGCGTCATCATTGAGGATAAAGCGTCTCCCGCCTGGCTTCGCGATGAAGTCAGACTCATTCTTAAATAGTGTTGTATGGTGCGTGTGCAGATTCCTTTCCATCAAACTCCATCGCTTAAAGAACTTGCAGGAAACCCCTATCTGAGTATTTAACTCACATTCAAGTCCAGATGCCGTCGTCGGCTTTCTACTGGAAGTAGCCGCAAACATGTATTGTCACGAAATTGCGACCTGATTCCTTAGACCATCCACCGGTTGTAATTAGGATCTCATCTCACGGAAATCGACACCGATGTGTTATATTGGAAATCTATCGGTTCCCCACGGGTTCTACGATCAATACGAAAACTCTCGTCTTGCGACTGTTCACCGTCAATCCGGTCAGACCGCGTTCTAACTACTGCCCGAAGGTCCCGCGGCTGTGAATATATATGCGCACAACATAGATTTGTTGAGTGCCCCAACATTGCGTTTAGTCATGTTCCTGCGGCCAGCATCCCGACAAGCGCAAGAGCCCGTCATCGGAAGCACTCAGTGTGAGCGCAACCGTGCCGCCAAACTGGAGAGGGTTGCCCTCCCACAGAACCACATCCATGCTCCTCGGCAGTCCCAGAATGTCTTCAACGTTCTTGGAAACGAGTTGGATGGCCTCCTCATCGTCCAGACCGGCATACTTAGCAGTCCAAGCGGCTTCCAACGCGAAGTGGTGCAACCGGTAGTCGATGTTGAGTGCTGTAGCGAATGGATGATTCGACGCGAGAAACGAGAGGGTATGGCAAAATACGCGTACTCTGGAAGATGAGAGCAGTAGCAAAGAAGACGCCGGCTTCCTTCAAAATCCGGGCGCCACTTGGTGTCAGCGGCGGGCCGACCATCGCGTCCCGTATTCTGAATTCGCCGGGTCCGGGGCGCGTTTTGCTGAGAATAAGCGGGATCCGGGACTTCGCCAGCTCCTTGGCGACCTGTCGCGTTGTTTGACAAGGCAGAGCGCAGGAACATGCTGCGAGACTGACCAAAGGCGCCTCGGCACCGCCGACGATGACAAAGTTCACCCCGGGAAAGTCCTGTTTGATATGAATGACCTGCTGAATGTCCCACTGTCCCGCACATCGGTTAATTTGGAGGACTTTCAGAAGGAGGAGAATCCTCACGTGGTTATTCGCGTAGACAAGGAGCGGCGTTCTGCCCGCGGCAACGTCGCCGAATATCGTCTTGTTGTACCTGCCTGTTCCGCTGACGAGGATCTTGCGCAGCTTGTGCACAGCAGCGCTGACGGTCGCCTCGCTGACCTTGCTCCCAGAGTCGATCGTAACATGCAGCGCAACCTCAGGCTTGAAGACGCCGCCGTCGAGCAGCGTCCGCCCACTTTCGGTGAGGATTCCGACGCTGACGCCGTTGACGAGCCCGCCGAAGCTGAGCGGCGGTGTGATGGCACGCGTCACACCGCCCATGCGCGCGCGCGCAAAGGTCTTGCCCTCGAGCTGCACGCCGTATTTGGCGTAGGCAAGGTTTTCGGGGTTGGCGCCATCCGCACCGGGGTTGGCATAACCATCGCCCGTGTCGGGCTCCATGCTGATCTCCGCCATGCCGAGCGACGCGGTCAGCGCGGTCAGGCCGGGGAGGATGTAGCCGTCCTCCATGCTCATGTTGACGACCCCTTCGTTCCGCGACGCGAGATGAGCGGCGGAGGCGCAGCGCTCTGCGGTATCGAGGCATGCGATCGCGCCCACGTTGATCACGAGCGTGAGGTTCCCCTGCGAGGTCGTTCGCGGGGCGCTGGTCTCAAGGAAAGACTTCGCAATGCCGGTAATGACAAAGCTGCGCGCCTTCTTCGCGTTGTGGCAGAACAGCGTTCTCGCGTCCGCGTTGACTTCCGTGCGCATTCTCGGCGCGACGGGCTTCGCTTTCGGCGAGTCGGTAAACGTTTCGCCCAAGCTCTCCTTGACGATGTCCGACTTGAGCTGGGCAACGCCGTCGATGAAGACCTGGAGGGGCGTAGCGCCGATGGCGAGAGGATGCGAGTCCCACACGACGAGGTCGGCGTCGTAGCCCGGGCGCGCGTAGCCGATGCGGTATCCGAGGTCGATGGCTTTCGCGGGCACGGAGGTCACGGCCTGCAGCGCCTTCTCCTCAGGCAAGTGGAACGCATGCCCGACGCCGGCTTGGTACATGATGTACTTCGCGCTCGCCTCTACGTCGTAGTGGTCGGACTTGTACGCCACGGGGATGCCGTGCGCATCGAGAATCTTGCCGGCCGCGAGGCTGGGCGAATACGACTCCCACTTGTAGAGGCTGAGCTCGGCGAAGGTCGCGATCGTCACGTTGCTAGGCAGAGAGTCTGTGAGGTTATCCACTGGTTGCAGAGTTAGACGGGCTCACTCTCCGTACGCCTTCAGCATATCGGGCACTTGCCATGCCTCGATGGCATGATGGAACGCTCGCACCTTCACGCCGAATTCGCGCGTGACGCGCAGCATCGTCTCCATATCCTCGGGCAGATAACAATGGTTCTGCATCGCAACTTTGCCACGCAGCATGCCCGCGGTAGATTCGAGCTTCAAGTCGGACGGGAAGGTGCCCGTCTGCTCTAGGAAGCGCAAGCGCGTATCGACAGACGCCGCAGAGACAGCGGAAGCAGCCTCGCAGTACTGGTCCTGACTGAGCACGAGCTGCTTGGCTTTAGCAAACTGCTCGCGGAGCAGCCAGGCGTCGCCCATGCGCGTGTGCTCGTAGGTCCGCTTCGGGTTCTCGCCGCACGCGAGCTTCATATAGCGGTGGCGCTGCGCGAGCGGCACGCCGCGCTCGAGGAGGAGCTCCTCGACGACGAACTCGCCGAGCGGGCCGGACTTGAGCGCGTTCTTCACGACCGTGCCCTCGCCGCCCATGATGTTCGCGGACCCGGGCAGGATAAGCGACGAGGTGACGCCGCCGGACATAATTACCGTCGTGGCCTGGTCGTATGCCTTCATCGAGTCGATGGCGCGCACGAACGGCGTGAGCGGGCCGAAAGCAGGGTTCATCTCGTTGACATCGTCGTTGCTTGCGAGCGACGGCCACACCCCGATGGTATGGTGTGAGTGCATGTCGACAAGGCCGGGCGTGGCGAAACGACCGTGCAGCTCGTACTCGACGGCGCCGTGCGAACTGATGCTCCTGGAGGAAGTGGGAGCGAGCTCTGTGACGAGGCCCTTGACGAACTTGATGTCCATGGGCTCGAACAGAATCTTCTCCCCGTCGAAGAGGGTTATGTTGCGCAACACGATGGGCTTCGCCTGTCCGCGCACTGGGTTCCATCGCGGGTTTGTCTTTCGAGTCCGGGGGTCTGGTGCAGCGGGAAAATCCTTCAGCGCCGCACAGTGCTGCAAGGATTCATCCAAGCGACGCAGAGCAAGCGCAGAGGTAGGATGTATCTTATCCTCGAGGAAGAGCCCGCGCTGGAAGCAGAACAAAGCGAAAGCAGCGGATAGAGAGACAACCACTAACACCAATCTACGGAAGGAGCGACGGCGAAGGCGAGTGTAAGCCGGAGCATCGTATGGAGGCGGTGAGCACGCGTGGGTATGCTGGGAGCCCTTGTCTGGAAAGACCATGCCTGCCCTGCTCGTCGCCGGATGACTCGGTCAGGAGCAAGCGCAGTCCTGACGAAATGATGAGGGTGCAAGTTGGCCGGCCGGGCAATCCTTAGACCACATCCTGGCTGTCTCCACGGGCGAACAAAGGCTCAGAAATGGGACCATGCACGGCCGCGGCGGCCTGGCGACATGGTCAATGAACTTGACAACGACAAGAGGCAGACCGCAGTCGCGGTTGTACCCGACTCGGACACGAACCTTCTCTTCTGCCGCTTTCCAGCCATCTCCGTTTGCCAGTCCGCCTGGTTGACCTGCGCGGCACTACTGTGATTCGAGGCATGGCAATACTTCCATCTTCTGGGCTACCTTGGGACTACCCGCACCAATTAGAGGCATGATCGCTGCACGTGCGATGGGCGACTCTGTTACTCTGCGAGCCGACAAGAATGCACAGAACCCTTGAGTGCATTCGCGAAGATTCCGAATCGCGGAGGACTCACTGTGATGACCACAAAAAGACGGTTCGCGAAGGTTCGGGGAACTTCCGGCGGTGCCGCGAATCGTCCTCCTCATGGGTATATAAGGCCTCTATACCTCACGCTTATCCCCAGAATCATACTCCAAGAACACTTCGAGCTTAACAAGCGTTCTCAACCTCACTCACATCTCGCACAATGTCGCTTTTCTGGACCGCAACCCCGAGCCCCTTCGCCGACTTCGAGCGCGCGTTCAACGACGTTTTCAACGGCAACATCTCTCGCATCGGCGACGGCTCTAATGGCACCACCTCCCAAGGCTTCAGGCCTCGGTATGTCCCCTCTCACGACATCATCATTGCCCGACCAGGAAGGATACTGATGTTCGTCTGCAGGATGGACCTTCACGAAGACAAGGAGAAGAACCTCGTCACCGCGACGTTCGAGCTCCCCGGCCTGAAGAAGGAAGATATCGCGATCGACGTGCACAATGGCCGTCTCACCGTCTCCGGCGAAGTCAAGTCGGCGTCCGAGGAGACCAAGGACGGCTACGTCGTGCGCGAGCGTCGCTCGGGCCGCTTCTCGCGCGTCCTGCAGCTCCCGCAGGGTGCGAACGCCGAGAGCGTGTCGGCCTCGCTCAACGACGGTGTGTTGACTGTCACGTTCCCCAAGTCCACGCCCGAGCAGGAGGCCAAGCGCATTACCGTCAACTAAGCATACCTACGTGCATGGGTTTTTCGGTGTACACCGTGACTTCAATGTATCAATAGCTTAATAATGAACCAACCATGTTTTGTACGATAATTGCGGGAGCCAATGCCGGGTCCGCGCGGACATTTGAATCCCTCATGAACTTGAAACTCTTCCGCATACTGTACATCCACCAACATTGAATAACAGTGGGTTAGACGACGATGGATCCACGGGATCGCGGTACAACGAGCCACATAGTTCACCGCAGTACATTTGGCCCACTCGCTGGACAGAACGTGGATGACCATTCTGTAGGCAAGGCGCCACTACGTCCACGCGGATAGACGTCAAACTGCAGCACTCTCCGGCTTGAATAACTGAACCCCGAGTTCCCATAGCTTCAAGCCCAGACGCACATCGTCCATGCTCGTGGAACCACGTTGGCCGCCCTCAAGCCACACCCGGGGGTCCTGTCGCTCGGACGCTAGGTCTTCGAGCTGCCTCGCGAACTCGAGCCCTCGGCGACCCCAACGCGCGCGAAACAAAAAGCGCTGGACGCTCGGGGGTAAATAGGGGTTGAACTGGTCGTAAACAGTCGCGGGCCTGATGCGAGTGTAGGCGATGTCCAGAGCAAGATACGTGAGCGCGCTCAGTTCGCGCAACATCGTGGGTGCATGCTTCCCGCCGACTATCCAGGCAAGAATGTCAAGGTGGATGTGCAAATGCGTGCACTGTCGCATCGTGTTGTCCAGCGGCGTGGACCAGACAAGGCCTGCCGTCGCCATTAGACACACCGCGCGCGGCGTATCCGTGGTCCACCTTTGAAGAAAGACATGGACCCTTTGTAGAGAGCCCGTGACGTACTGCACATGCCCGAATCCGCCCGCAAGGGCGGCGTCCATGTCCGGATCTGCTGCGTCCAAATCCATTGAGCACGCCAGCACAACGACCTGACGCGTCAGCGCAAGTCCAGGCACGCCTTCCAGCACGGCGCGGAAGAGGCTAGCCTAGCTGTCCTTGTCGATAACGACGCAGTGGTACAAAATAGGTCGCACCGCCGCCGAAAGCGGACGCGAGACGCGCATCAGGCCGGCGACCCAGGATTTATTCTCCCAGCACTCCTCCCAAGCGGCTGATTCGGCGATGATGAGCATAAGTTCGAGCGGAAGGCTCATTCTGGCTGCGTGTGGTGAGTCGAGCAGCAAGAGAGACGCAAATTGCCAAGCCAACAAGCGGCCCGGGCCCGGGACCAGCCTGAGGCTCCCTTCTGCATTCACTCAAGCCTTCCAAGTTTGCCAGCCTGCGTGTACTCGACTGAACAACGACGTTCGTGCCTCATTATCAACTGTATACGAGTATGTGGCCCTCCCGCGGCGATGGGACCCACGTTTGCCCATTCTTTGCGACCCGTTCGACAAGAAGTTGCAGCATTCGTCCCACCTGACGCCCTTACGCGCCGTCAGACCAACCGTCGTCCAGCCCAGCTCGGCGTGCGCATCCTCGCCGTCCCAACGTCCGCGTCGGGCAGCGCAAAGCCAATCGGGCCGCTCTGCGACTCGCACGCGATCCCGTAGATGCCCATCGCGCTGGCCGGGCTCGCGCCCGCGCTGGCACTGGCGCTCGCGCCGACCTCGAGCTGCAGGTCCGACTGGCCATGGTACAGCAGGCGCGCGCCGCTCGCCGCGGAGTCCGTGCGCAGCATCGACCCGCGCGCCGCCCGCGCGACCTGCGTGTCGACCGTCAGCGCCGGGCGCTGCTTGTCTTCCGGCCCGTCGCGCTCGCCGTCCGCGGCCCAGTCCTCCTCGAGCTCGGCGCCGCTCATGTTGTACAGCGAGCGCGTCGGCGCCGCGAAGCCGATGCTCCTGCTCTTGGGCCCGCCGCGCGACACGAAGAACGATGCAGACGCCGAGCCGCTCCCTGGGTACGCGCGCGCGGCTTGTTCAAGCAGCATGTTGCATGCCTACATCTTTTGGCTTAGCGGCTGCTCTCGGTGAGACAGACGCGAACGCACGCAGATGCTGGGGAAGAGGAACCTACGCGCAGCCAGTCAGTCGGGTGTGCGTCTCCGGACGAGGTCACGTACACCAACGGCGCTTGCAGCAGAGCATTTGACTTTCCCAGGAACCTGTTAAGCGGGTCTTCAACCGTGCATCTCTGTGCACCCTTCGACAATGCATACCCTTGAAAGACTCCCACGGCCGACTTCCAGCCATTCAGTCGAGGGGCAGGCCGTGGTATCACAAGGACGCACCGCGTACGTGAGGGCAGTCAGCCCGAAGTACATTAGGCCTGTCCCCGCGTCCCATTCAGTCTTTCCTCACGTGCATGCGGACGACCCGGAGCCTCGCGCACCTTCCCTATGGGCGATAGCCAGGAACGACGCCGTCATTGTCCGCGGCGGGCCGTCGTTGCTGCTCGTGGCGGCGGCCACGGCGACCGCGCGCGCCGAGTCGGCCATGCGGACGGCGTGTGTGACTGCTAACGCAGTCAAGAACGCCATGAAGAGGAACGGGGCGAGCTGTCCCAGGTCAGGCCCGTCCGGGCATAACGCGGAGGCGGGCAACTCACGAAGTAGCCTGTCAACGATGCCAGTCCGCGCCGTTAGAATCTATCACCCCACGAGTTTCAGGCGACGCGGCGCACCCAGGAACATATCCCTATGAGCAGTGAGCGTGAATGTAATGCAGTTCTCCATCATAGACTTACGATTGGGCTTCAGGAAGACAGGTTCCCAGAGATGTGTTCAGGAAGGGCCGAGCTGTCGCGGATTGGAATGCGTCGCGCGGGCTCGGGCGGACTCACGTGAGAGCTTTTGGAGCGCGACGTACAGCTGGTAGGCGGTGACGCCGAGCAAGAACGCGACCAGGGAGACGAAGAATCGCGCCCCACTTCCCATCAGCATTTGCGTGCGTAAAGCAAAAGCGGCTGCAATTGCAATGTTCATCCTACATCCAGCTTACGTTTCCGTGCGCCAGGACGCACCGAGTGCAAAGAACTGGTTGAAAACGGCAAACACTACAATGTGACTTGAGTACCCAACGTTACCGTCAATCCCGATAATTGAACGCACCGACGGGGAGACGAAAGATCTGACGACACTCCAAAAGGGTGTGGCTGGTCGTGTACATCCACACCGCGAAGGGCCCATTGACCAGCGGCCAGTAGCGACAGCAGATGTACAGTATCTTAGCCAGAGTCAACCGCGGTGGTGCCTACGCGTTGGTTAGTGCTCCGCGTCGGATGATGATGACTTCCTCCAGCGTCCGCTCACCTTCCATATCTGTGGACGCGGTACAGACTCATTACTTGGGCCGCCTTTATGGCATGCTGAAAACGCACCCCGCGGAATTCCTGGACGGTGCCGATGAGCCAGTCCCAGACGAAAACAGAGTCTGCCCGGCCAGTCGATCAGCGATCAGATACATGGCGCTGAAAAATGTGCGCACAGAGGGCTATGCATGGTCAGAGGCTGAACGTGGATTATCGTTCGTACAGCCAGCGCAACTGACCGCAGTAGTACACTTGCTCGCTGTACAGCCCGATGAGCCGGCGACCCCGCTGTGCGCGCGTCACAACGGCACTCACACGAAGAGCATCCTCTCGTCCAAGGTCGTCTGGGAGTTGCTCATCTAGTCGTCTTCCGGCGCGCGGCCGCGGTGGGCAAGCAGTAAGGGGCGACGCGCTGAGTCTGCAGCTACGCACGCCGGGTTAAGCTCGCAAATCACAGTGGCGGCGTGCGACCCTGGCGTTTAGGGCCGTCAAACCGCGAGCCAGAATCCATTAGCCACCATCCAACGGCGGCGCGCGGTGTCCCGGGACCCGCGAACCTTCCTCCGACCAGCTGACGCCCCGTCGCCGTCACGTTTCACCTCCCAACTTGGCCCCGCCATGCAACATCCAGGCACAGCGCACCTAATATCAATATCACAGCGCAGCGTACGCGAGCGCGCAGATCCCGCCGACCGCGTGTCGCACTAAGCCGATCCACGCCATGACGCGGGCGCCGTCGCACATCCGATGCGCGGCCGCTTCGGCGACGTCCCCCGTCCCGTTCCCCCATCGACAGCAGAATGCCTTCATTATCCCACATACGGCCGCGAACGTAAATCTCAGAGAACACCTCACGTCCCCCCCGCGACCGCACGCCGGCCCGACTCCGATACGGCACCAAACAAGCGGGACCAAACAACAAACAACTTCCAAACCCGGATTCATCAAGATTGTCCACCGCAAAATCGCCTGGACGCCTGGATCTAAACTCATCCCGGCGGGCGCAGACCCACTGTCTCCCGAAAGAAGTATCTAAGGCAGATAATCCATTCCCAAATGAGTGACAGACCGCCTCCTTAACCCCGCAGACAACGACGCGCACTGAGACCCAGGGTCCCGGCGGACCCCATCTGGGTCTTGTCAAGCAATCCCTCGGGGCTCAAGCGAGCGGTCCTGTGGCGCCCACGCGGTCGGCCGGCGCGTCGCACGCCCCGCAGATCGCTAGCTCTCATATCCTGAGTCTAATCGCGTCATGACGCGCGGAATGCAACTCGCGGATGGTCTCGCTTCACCCGGAGATGCGGGGTGGCAGGCGAGGCAGGCGTCGAGTCGTGTAATGAAACAGTTCTAACGGTGTACAACTACACTCCAGGTCATGGGCGGGCCAAGGGCGGCGGGAACATGCACAACGGGTCAAAAAAGGCGGGGCCAACGGTCGAACGCGAAGACATTATGTATGTAGGAATGTAGGGAACGGAGAGGCGGCCGTGATGCGCGCGCGGACGACGTGCAAGTCATGCTCATGCTGATATGAGAGTCTTGTCGAATGCGTGATGGAGAGAGAGAGGGGGACCGTGAAAAGAGACCAGAGCAAACAAAAAAAGAGAAAGGGGAACCAAACGAGCGGACGCGCATCGCAATCCGAGTGCACCAAGCCTCGCGTGGGCACGGCCTTACGAGTTCATGCGCTCGACATGCACCTGCACGCCGTTCGTCCCCGCCGCGCGGCGCGCGCGCGGCGTCATCTGCCCGTCCGCGCTCAGCGTGGCAACGTGCGCAAACGCCGCGTCGTCCTCCGCCGTGACGCCGACGACGCTCACGCGCACGGGCACCGGCACGGGCGCAAACGCCTCCTCCTCGTCGCGCCCAATCTTCTCGACGTACATGCTGTCCTCGTCCGCGCCGTGCGCGCTCGCCAGGTGGCTCATCGCGAGCGTCTCCGTCTGCCCGCCGAACGTGTGCCGCTTCGCGCCCGTCCCGCCGAACGTCACCTGCTGCGCCGCGCTGCCGCTGTGCAGCGCCGCGAGCCCGCTGCGCGCCGACCCGCTGCTCGGCGGGCTGCTCGTCGAGAGATGCAGGTCCGAGTTCGACCCGCGCGAGCGCAGCGTCAGGATGAGCCGGCACGCCAGGATGTTCGGGAACATGATGCTCAGCGGGATGTTGAGCGCCTGAAGAACCGCCGTCCGTTGCAGGTAGAAGGCGCCGTTCAACTGCACGCTTCCGTCAATATCTCAAAACTCGTGGCGGTGGTGTGAGATCCTCACCAGGTTTGCGATACTGATCAGCACGAAGTATCCAATACCCTGTGATAGGCGGGGACATCCTCAGCATAGAAGCACAATTTGAAAACCTAGGCGCACCTCGTTGACGAAGGTCGTGACAAACGACGTGCTCTCGTTCGCAGACTTGGTGAACCGGTAGCGCATCGAGAAGGCCTTCCAGAGCGTGAGGCCCGTGACGAGCGAATCGAACAGCAGCGGGGCAATGAAGAAGCCCGTGACATGGTTCGAGTGCGCCTTCGCGACGGGGAAGCAGGGGCCAGGGGGTTGCGGTGCGCCGGGAGGTGCAAACTCGAGGAGTATCATTTGCGAGATGACGGCCCAGTATCTAGACTTAGGTCTCAGGACGGGATACCAGAAGGGAAAGATGGAACGAACTGGTAGATGAAGACCCCGGCAAGCGTGGTGAGCAGACTGCCGAGCATCCAAGTCTTGCGGCCCAGGAAGGCGTACGTCCGGATGAGCAGGACCACTACCAGCATTGTTCAGAGCTGAGATCAGATGCCATTTCATGAAGACGTACATTCAGCGCTGGCCATGTTGAACGTCATGAGGACTACAAGGATTTGTGTCAGGAGCTGAGAAAAGGGACTGGAGAAAGGGGGGAAAGACGCACGCGGAACCACTTTGTAGTTCTTTTCGCAGGTCTCGTGGTCGTGGTTGACGGTGTAGACCCAGAGGGTATACGGTACGACGCAAACGGGCTTTTTTGCGCCAGTCAGCGAACGTTCCGAGCATAGGCGGGAAGACGGACCCAGTAGCGGCAGAAGAGGTAGATGCACTTGACGGGCGTCCAGGACTTGCGCCAGATGAGGCGGTATTCGCGGGTGAGGGACGAGAGCCAGTCCCAGACGACGACGGCGTACATCGAGCAGAAGTAGACCTGCTCGACGAACAGGATGCGCGTCGCGAACGCGATGGCCGCGAGCTCTTTGGCGGTCGGGGCGGGGGCGGCGTCGGCCATGGTGCGCTGGAGGGAGAGGCGGAAGGGAGGGTCGCGACTGACAGGGCGACGCTTGGGCTTTATGCCGCGGGCGCGCGCTCAGGGGCCCGTTTATTCAGCCCAAGAATTGCCTTCCGACGCGGCACCAATTGCGACCAGCCCGGCGCAGGGCGCCCCCTGGCATACGGGACGCAGAGCCCGGGCTATGCAGCCCAGCTGGCACGCGCAGCGAGCAGTGAGCACGATAGTCGCGCCAGGGCCGAGCTGGAGCACGCACCGCCGGCCAGCGGGAGCGCTCTTCGTCTGCCCATCGCCGCGTGCGAGCATGCGCACGGACGTGTCGCTGTCATGTGGACGCCACGACGGGCCAAATCGATCGTCGCCCGCACCATCTCGAAAAGGAACTAACATTGCTGCGTGTGACGCGCCGTCGGACTTTGAACACGCGACAAGCGCGGGACGAAAACCTAGGGGAACCCAACATGCCTCCTCAGAACTCAGCCAACGCGTTAATGGGGTAGTGGTAACCTTGATCGTTGCCACTTCACAAGCTGTATTCGATCAGCCGGGGGTTCGATTCCCCCTTAACGCATGTGGATGGTTAGGATGGGTTTTTGACATTCTTGCTCAATCTTACAGTTTTAGTACTGAATTGTATCACTCTGACCCTCACCGTCTATGTTCACGGCGACTCTCCTGAACGAGTAATGTATGTGTTAATCCACCACAGCACACGTACTGTAGCCGTCCAGCTTCTCGTATTTTATAGTGTATGGACTGACTGACAGCAAGCTTTCGTGGGAAAAAAAGGGAATCTTTCCGTGTTAAGTATGGTAACTGCGATTGCAAGATCTGCTTGTTGATTCCGACTACTCGATACAGGCTCACACGCGGCCCCTGACATTTAACTAATACACCTCCCTCTTTACGACGCAATGAGCACCTGGACCGGGATGCCAAGATCAGCCAAACGAGACGGAGAGAACGGCCGCACGTACAGCAGACGGCGTGAGCCCGAGGTCACGAAGACTCTTGGTCCACTCTGCCTTGGAGAACACCTTCCTAAGGCACGATCAGCACCATACCCTACAGCGACAGCACAGACGTACCGCGGAAACTGCTGGGTAAACGTGACGCTCTCGACGTCGATGTTGTAGTCCTGGCCGGCGACGAACTCGGCGACCTCGCGCAGCGTGCTCTCGCTCGGGAGGCTCGTCGTGTACGGCCCGCCGCCGCCCTGCATGCGGATCTGCAGCCGCGTCTCCTTGTAGTCGCGCCCGGACACCGCGGCGGCCGCGGTGGGCGGCGCGACGGAGACCGGCGCGGACTCCGAGACGAGCTGGCCGTCGCGCGCGGCCTTCTCGCGCGCGGCGCGCTCGGCGCGCGCTTTCTTGTCCGCCTCGATCTGCGCTTTGACGGCTGCGCGCGCTTTTGCGTCTTCGATTTTCTCTGTGGGCAAAACAAGGAAGTGTGTGAGAAAGTGCGCGAGGGTGCGAGCCGGGGTGCACATCCATACCGCGTTTGCGCGCCGCGGCCTCCTTCTCGGCCTCCTTGAGCTGCAGCTCCTGGCGGATCTGGCCTGCGTCCTGCAAGCTGTTAGCATCCGGAAAGAGGGATATAGAAGAAAGAGACAGCAGCACACCTTGCCCGCCTTCCTGCGGATCTGCTCGTTCGCCTTGTTCTCCTGCGCCTCGACGGTGCTCTTCGCAGCGCGCTTCGCAGCGAGCTTGGCGCGCAAGTCCTCGAGCTTCTGCTTCTTCTCCTCCTCGGTGAGCGGCTTGACCTCCTCCGTGGACTCCTCGAACTGGTCGTGGCCCGACTTCTCCGCGTGGAAGTTGGCGAGCGCCGTGTTCTTGAAGACCTTGCCGCACATCGAGCATTTAATAGACTGAACCGCTTGTCAGCCCGACGACTCAGAACAGAGCCAGCAGAAAGGACGCACGCGCGCTTCCTGGTTCGCGATGGCAGCGTGCGCGTCCGCGGCGCTGCCGCCCTTCGCGAGCAGCGCGTGCAGCGCGTCCGCGTCCTCGTCGTCCTCGTCGTGCGCCGGGCGCAACGGTGCAGACGAGGAGGACGAGACGGCGGAGAGGTCGGGCACGGGCTCGCCCTCGTGCGCGAGGATGTGGTCCATCGCGGGCTGCAGCCCCGCGCCGCCCGTCGCTTTCATTGCCCCTGCAGCATGATGAGCACGCGTAAGGATGACTAAGCAGAAGAGGGCGCACACTCTACGCGCTGGGCGTCGAAGCCCATGGAGAGCAGTGTCTCGCGATCGGTCGTCATCGTGTGGCGGGTGGCGGGAAGAAAGGAGATGACGCGTATCGGTAACGACCGACTGTAACTTGGCTCGCTACTCGGCTCAGATGAGTTCACACCGGGTCGAAGACAATCCTGAACCCTCATAAAGACTGTCTGGCACATCTCCTGGCATATCCGAGTATAGGAGAGGTGGAGTATCCAGTTCAGCTGTCGCCGGCATCGTCATTGGAAAGACTCCAAAAGGCATGCGGGCGAGCGACTTGCAATATATGACACCGGTTTGACATGCAACTTGATTCCATCTCATTTCCATAGCAGACGAGTGAATGGGCGCCCCAAGCACTCAAGAGACCATAACCTCAATAAGCCCTCGCTGAAGCCACCGTTTGTTCATCGCCGGAGGCTCCTCGATCCGCTCGATCCCTGCTTTGACGATAGCCTCCTCATCTCCAAAAAGCCCGGAGGATTTGACACAGTGTGGCGGGGGCCAAGAAGAGGTCGGTAGCCACCAATCGTCGCTGTCTGGTAGCTCGTCGTCGTCGCTCCTCGACGTCGGAGGATCATCGGTTTCCGGGAAAGGCGGTTCGACGTTGTCGTCCCTGGGCTGTCCCACTAATTGGTTGGCGACATCTTCCACCGGCTCTGCACTGATGAGGACCTCGAAACGGTGTCGCCAGGAGCTATAGTCCGGTTCGGCATCGAAAGACAGCTGGCGGGCGTAGTCGAAAAAGTCCTCGAACACGGCCGGATAGCCCGCGCAAATGGTCGTCCCGCTCCAGGCCAACTTCGCACGCAGGAGGTCTCGCGCCTTGGTTTCCTTCCACGGCAGCTTGCCGCGGAGCAACTTTACGATCGTGTACGCAAGGGATTCGATGTCGTCGCGGCGCGAGGGCACTGCGGGCATCTTTAGCCCCTCACAGTGCTCAGACAGCATACTCACACAGAACGCACGACAGTGTCTGTGGACGGAGATGCTGGCATAGTCCGGTGTGCCGACGAGTCCGAGTATCGTGCCCTCGGAGACGTGCGCTTGAGACGAGGGGTCGCGCCACAGGCGCGCCAGGCCGAAGTCAATCAGTTTCAGCTCACCGGAGGGAGCACCGGTGAGGCCAAAGAGGAAGTTGTGAGGCTTGATGTCGCAGTGCGCGATTCCGTGCGAATGCACATGCTGGATCGCGTCGAGCTGTCCCGGGTCGTTCACCGTTCAACGATAAACCATAGCCCGCCGCCGACAAGCGCACCATTTGACAGACAAGTCCAGCAAGAGACCGAACCGTCAGCCCTCCCTCCGCCTTGAGCGCAGACGAGACGTCCTCGCCGAGCCGCTCCATCGCCAGGTACTCGTAGTATTGCGAGCGGCCCCAAGCGTACACGCTCGGGACGCTGACATGCCCCTTCAAGAGGAGAAGGGCGCACGCCTCGTGCTGCAGCGCTGGGTGGCGGACGTGCTTGGTGACATGGCACTTCTTCACGACGACGAGATCCTCGGGTTTGAGCGTCCCCGGCGAGCACGACGTAATGCGCGCGACGTAGACCCTGCCGAAGCCGCCGTAGTCAATGATCTCTTCAAGATGGAGCTTCATGGGCGGATTAGCGGCGGGAAACTCTCGCTCCCGAGGTTTCAAGTTAGCACTTGCAGGCCAACGATGCGCGAGATGTTAGCGCAGCGCGTTGGGTCCGAGTCAGGGCAACGGCGCCAGCGACCTGGTGATCGGCGCCGACACAGTGCAACCGTGAGCCTGTGACGATGCGTCCAGTTATTATTTAAGTAATGCTCTATTCAACAGCCCCTAACGAAAACTTGGACTCTCGCGAGTAACGGAGCATCGCATGTGGCATGTGACATGTGGTCCGGTCTGGGATGAGTCGCTCTGAGCTTGGCGCGTGCGGGTGCTCGGCCCGATCAATACGACGGGAACCTTGCCTTTGACCTCCTACCAGGCTGCTCTTTCTTTATGTCGCAAACGCTGGAGTCCGTCCGGCGGAACCGCTTGAACGACGCCAAGCAGTCGCTCGAGGCCTTGAACGCCCATGTGGCCGATCTGCGGCGAGCGCACGCCGACGCCGTCGACGCCTACGAGAACGCCCGCGCAGTCAAGGAGGATCTCGCCGCCGAACTAGACGACGCCCAGTCCCGCCAGCGCCAGGCCTCTGAACGCTTGAACCAGCTCGTCCAGTCTCTTCGGCGCGATGTAGTCAAGAAGCTGCCGGCGGATGTCCTTCTGCACATTTTTGAGCAGGCAACGCACGCCACGTTCCTCAACGAGGACGACAACTCGATCAACTTTCCGGACGAAACTGGCCTTGCGAAAGAGGTGGCGTTCACCCTTTCGGCCGTGTGCTCACAGTGGCGCCGCGCCGCGGTCAACCATGCCCCGTTATGGTCCCGTATCGGCTTGCGCTGCAGTGAACGCGCTACCCCATCCGCGTTCCATCTGGACCTGGTCAAACTGCTTCTGCAACGTTCCCGCTCGTACCCTCTCTCCATCAACTTGCTCTGGTCCAGGTTTCACCACTGGCACATATCCCGGATCGCCCGTAATCTGCTTAACGAACTCTTCCTGCACGCGGCTCGATGGCGCGTGTTCTATCTGCATCTCCCCGACGCTCAGAAGCTCAGGGACGCTCTCCTGATATTCAAAGGGCCGATGCCAATGCTGCAGCGCCTCAGCGTCGTCGTCGCCGACCCGGATGGCCCGGCCGAGGACAGCATCGACGATGACTATCTTCCCTTTGCCCCCAAACTTACTGCGCTTCGGCTCGGAGGGTCCCCTGGCTTTGTACCGTTGTCGACATGTCGCTGGGGCGCGCTCCTGCATCTCAGCATCACCGGGCCGTTAGCGTTCGAGCATGCGTGGAGCCTCCTCACTGTCGCAGCCGCAACGCTAGAGTCTCTGCGACTCGTCATGGAGCAGTCGCCTCCAGATGCCTTCGCGTTCTCGCCGCTGCTGTTCCCCAAGTTGAAGGCGCTCACCTTGGCGACCGGACCACAGTCCGACCACTTCGTCGCGAGCCTGCAACTCCCGCAGCTGGAACACATCTACACGCACGGGGCGCTGCTGCGCCTGTGTCCGTACTGGCAGCCCTTTTTCGAGCGGGTCGCGCCGACCGTGCGGCACCTCTCGTTGCAGGGCGAGATCAACCTCTCCGTCCTGCGCCAGGCGCGGGGCCTGACCCGGCTCGAGCGGCTCTCGATTGGAGACATGGAAGTCGACAGCACGGTTCACGACGAAACTTTCGCCGATCGGCAGCTGTGGGTTGAGGAGGCCCTGTGGCCGGCGCTTGCTGTCGTCAATCTTTCCAACACGGCGCGCAACATCAGTGACCGCGTGCTCCCGATGATACGCTGGCGCACCGAGCAACTCCCCGCGCAGAACTCCGGGGAGGGTCGTCCTGCGCGCCTTAAGGAGTTCACTGTGGGCGACCCGGCTGCGCCGCTGTGGCTCAAGGCTGAGATAGCGCGCCTGATTGCCGCGGGCGCCGCCGCGGAACAAGGTCTGTCCGAGTCTCGCGCCTCGAGCTGAACAACGTCCGTTGTTGGAATGCCGCGCTGTGTACAGAGCGCCAGGGGATTCCAGATTGAGCATTGGAGGCTCGTTGTAGATATGTAATTGTCCTTTCTTTACCAGTACATATGTAGGATCATCTCAAAGACACATAACCTCTACCAAGCCCGGGTGCAGCCATGGGCTATCCATCGAAGGTGGCTCCTCTATGGGTTCGAGGTGACTCTTGACCATGCCCTCCTCGTCCGCAATCAGCTCCTTGTCTTTGATGACGTGTGGTGGCGGCCAGGAGGACGTCGGGAACCACAGATCGTCGCTGTCGGGAAGTCCATCGTCCTCGCTTGTCGACGGAGGCGCCTCTGCATCTGCGCCGTTCTCAAGGCACTGCTCGACGGCGTCTCCTCTCGGCTGGCCGACAACTTGGCCCGTGACAGCATCGTCCTCACTAGCGACGAGTGCCTCGAAGCCTCGGCGCCAGCGATCGTAGTCGGGCTCGCCGTCGAAAGCCAGCTGACGGGTGTAGTCGATGAAGTCCGCGAACACGGCCGGATAGCCCGAGCAGAGGCTCGGCCCGCACCAGGCCAGTTTGGCGCGCAAGAGATCTTTGCTTTTCGTGTCTTTCCAAGGTAACTTGCCCCGGAGGAGTTTCGCCACAGTATATGCAAGAGACTCCATGTCGTCGCGTCGAGAAGGGTCTGTGAGCAGCGTTAGTCTTTCCCGCTCAGGCTTAGTATATGAGAGCGACGCACAATGATGCCTGTGGACGAGAATGCTGGTGTAGATGGGCGTGCCGACGAGACCCGAGATGGTGGCTTCCGGTATGTGCGACTGGGTGGTGCGGTCCCGCCATGGGCGGGCTAGGCCGAAATCAATGAGCTTCAAAGGGCCAGGGGACGAGCCTTCTACCGGGAGGCTGAAAAGGAAATTCCCTGGCTTGATATCGCAGTGCATGATTCCGTGAGCATGAACGTGTTGGACGGCGTCAAGCTGCAACTCATGAGTCATCGACGCTTCGTGCAACATGTTGTGGTTAGGCATACCATTTCGCAGACAATACCCGCAAGGGAGCGTACTGTCAGTCCCCCCTCCCTATTCAACGCGGAGGCGACGTCCTCGCCGAGCCTTTCCATGGCGAGGTATTCGTAGTACTGCGAGCGGCCCCAGGCATACACATTGGGTGTGCTAATGTGTTCCTTGAGGAGGAGCATCGCACAGGCCTCGTGCTGTAGTGTCGGATTGCGGACGTGCTTGGTGACATGGGACTTCTTCACGACAACGAGATCGTTCGGCTTCAAGTGGTGCAGCCCTGTCGAGCACGACGTGACACGCGCAACGTAGACTCTGCTGAAGCCCCCGTAGTCGATGAAAGTTTCGAGGTGGAGCTTCATGATAAGCTCGGCAGCAGAGAAGAGTGGTCGGTGAGCACCGTCAGGGTGACAGTCGACAGTCGGTTTGCGATCGGCAAATCCCACCGGCACTTGTGCCGCTTTGCTTCCTTTCTTTCTCCTGTCTATGGCCTCGTGGTCAGAATGGACCTCCCGCTGGAAATCCTGCTCCTTATCGCCGAGTTTGCTGCCTGGGAGGAGAGCTGGGACAACAAAGGCTGGGTCGCAGGCCTGACGCTCGTCTCGCGCGCGTTTAAAACCGTCGTGGACCCGATCCTGTACCACTGCGTCACCATCGACAACAACACCTATATCCATTTGTTCTACGCCGTGTCATCTGGCGTGTCTGGGTTTGCATTGACGCAGAAAATCGTAATGCCGTTGCACCTGCGCGCCGTGAACGCGCCGATGAACGCGGTACTGGCCAAGGCGTTCGCGCACGTCGAGTATCTCGCCGGCCAGCCTGCAGGCACGATGAACTTTCGCCGCGAAAACCCTGCCCCGCTGCCCCGCGCGCTCGTGGTCACTGGCATGCCGCACGCCGCGTGGTTCGTGCAGCCCCAGAGCACGCTGCGCCGCTGCACGCATTTGCATGTGTTCTTCGACCCGAGCACCTGGGCGCGGCGCGGGCGCCCCCAACCGGTGATGCTTCGCGACCTGTCGGCGCTTACGCATCTTGCGCTGGACATCGCGGACGACGACGAGGCTCCCGCCGACATTTACGATGCTTTCGCGCCGTGTCTACCGCTCGGTTTGCAACGGTTCCTATTCCGCACGCGCTGGATCCGCGACTCTCCTGTCTTCGGTGTGCTGCTTCACCGCGTGGCGCTCGACCGGCAGGATGCTCGATTATGGAACGAACCAGGCCCGGTGGACCCGAGCCGGACCGCGTTACAAGCTGACCTGGATGACGTCCGGCTTGGCCTAGCACTCTGGGAGTCCGGTTTCCAGCTTTACCACCCATTGAGATCTCAGTCTTGATGATTTGTCGCGTTCGCTGTGCAATCTAAGCGCGGGTTCTCCGGTGCAATGCGGGCACCTCGACCTGACCTCGACTCCCGCCGTCACTATCGCTATTATTGGCGCCGGGGAGCTTCATTGCCCTTGTCCCGCGTGCAAGCTGATGGATGAAGAGGGCAGAGTCGAGGTTCATCCATCACCTCGGGGCGCGTATCTGAGTCGCACGCAACGAAGGGCCTCTACCAGGCCGAGCCCAACTAGTACCAAGGCAGTACTCCATTCAATGCGGCCTCCTTAGCAATGGGCAGCAAGATTAATAATGCCAGGTCGGTGATGTGGGAAAAGTGGTACAGTGGAGGTAGGTAGATTCACAGATTGAGGTGATACGTAATGGAGGATAGTACAATCCCATCTTATTGCAGATTGCGTCCGTTCTATCTCCTGCCCTCCATACTCTGGAAAGTTGCCGACACGACAACCTATCGTTCATATTGAAGTGAAGCAAGCAGGGTCAAGTGAGAGAATTATGACAAGAAGTGGTGGGTCGGACTTTATGCGGCTCGCCTTTACCTCCTTCAGGACGAAATGGTCAATCCAGGAGCACCAGCGCTGATGCACACGAGCGCCACCTTGGCAACTCGTTTTCCCCTTCAATACGGTCCCATAATCGATGGCGGGTCTCCAGCTAGTCGTGCCAGAGAGCATTCAGCTGCACGCGAGCAGCTCGTCGCGCGCCCCGGAGCTGCTCAAGGGCCGCGTCCAGCTCTTCGTCCCAGAGCCCACCACAATTAGCGAGCTGACGGTCGACTTTGTGGGCACGGTTAGTGGGCGCGTAAAGTGCGTATCGACCATATTCTACGCGGTAATAATCGTGGTGTTCATTGGGTGTTCAGCGGTGCCATGGCCAGCCGCGAACTCTGCAAGATAGGGCGCGAAGTATGCAAGAAGAAGAAACTCGCTGGCGGCCTCCAGGCGTTCAGCTTCGCAATACCCGTGTTTTACAACCTGCCGTGTTCTGTGCGGACGCTGGTCGATGGCCCCGGCCGCGGGTTCGCGATTGAGTACCAGGTGCGCGCCCAGGCGCGCGTCAGCAAACCGAAGAAAACGGTGCTCGAAACGCGCGCAGACATCGTCTTGTCTTCGATACACACAACGGCCGGCGCGCCGTTCAATGTTCCCGTAAGAGGTAATCGTAACACATCCCCTAATTACCCAAGCTCGTACCCAAACATCTAGGCTTCGTTACTTCGCGATCTCACTGGGGAGAATGAAAGAGTAAACCACTGCTTTGCGGTTGTAGTTTACTGTCTCATTCTCCCCAGGGGAATCGCGAAGCAACGAAGCGTAGACCCCTGGGTACGAGCTTGTGCCTACCGGGACTACGTACTCAACTTTCCGCAGTGAAGAATTCTCGTCAAGACACGATCAAGTACGAGATTGCGGTCCCACACGCAGCTTGGGCGGCCGGGACCACTACCCGCTCGCGACTCTCACTCTTGGTCATCGATCCTCGTGTAAAGATCGACAGCCTCGCCTGCAGCCTTATGCAAAGCGTATCGGCGACCGTCAAGGGAGGCGAAGTGCGCTTCAAGCAGGAGCTTGCGAAGCACGCGGGTCTCGTGCCTGGAGACAACATCGTCGAGTTGGCCATTCCGCCCGAGATCCTCCTCAGCTACAACCCAGGCATCTCCGAGCGCGGTGTGAAGATCGAACACACGATCGACATCCTTCTTAACTTTACCGACCAGAGCGGCCGCCCCAGCGTCCTGCAGAGCTCGGTGCCGCTCACGCTTCTTGACGCGAAGCAGAAGGACGACGCGCTCGTCGCAGGGAAGCAGGTCGAGGATTGGATCCTGCACCAGGTGCCCGTCGCGACGGACCTCGTTCCTGCGATACAACCCGCGGGCCAGGCGTACGTGCCGCCCCACTATTTCCCGCCCGTAGCGCCCGCCGTCCATCAGCAATACCCACAATATTACCAGCAACAACAATACCCACAGCAACAGCCATTATATCCTCAGCAGCCGCCTTACGCCGTGCCGAACCAGCCGATGCCGCAGGGGTACGCTGCCCCAAATCCTGGCTGGCAAGCACCATACGTTGCGCCGGCGGGTGCTTGGCCAACCCCGCCAGCACCACAGACAGCTGCTGGAGGGCCTGGTCCCGGTCCTCCTGCTCAAGTGGCCGCTCCTGCCAGCGTCGTCCCCATGCAGGCAACGCCGACCCCAGTCAGCGCTCATCCTGCGCCACCTGGCGCTCCCAATGCAACACTCGTACCCCCGATCGACGCGTCGCAGAATTGGCAGCCTGTTCCTCAGCCACCCACACAACCCCCAGCGGGAATGGGCGGTTCGTGGCCCACCTGGCTTGACCTGACCTATCTCAACGCCCACGCGCCACCGCACGAGGGCGGATCGTCGACGCCGGGGAAAACACTGCCAGCCCTCCCTCCCGGCGCGCAGCCGCCTTCGCACGGGCACCCTCCATCCGCACTGGGACAGAACGCCCAGTGATCTCCCGACGGCGCGCCGCAATTCGTCGCGCTCGCGCGTCTCCCCGCACGTGGCCTGTCTTCCCCAGCCCAGGCTCGCAGGAAGTTGGGTGCGCGGGAAGATCCCAACGCAGGGTCGCGCGGGCGATCAGATTGAAACGGGCGGCCACACCGCTGCATGGGCCAATCGCGCGCGCGACGCTCGCCGGCAAACAGCTGCCACGACACACGGTATCACCAGATTGGCAGCCTGGGGAACGGACATGGAGATGGCATGGAAGCATTCGGCCTGCTGTACAGTATGTGTATTCCCCCGAATCGATTGACGGCTGAGGATCTCATGTTTGGAGCGGTGGCTTGACGTTGGACTGAAGTGTCTGCCTCGCAGGCCGCTATATTTGCTGCTGGAGCAGCAGCTCGAATGGGCAGTCTGGTGGCCGTTCTGCGAGTAATGATCTCTGGCTGACTGTTCAGGTGCACGGATCTAGAAAAGCCTGCACCCCCTCCGCGCGTCCGGTCCGCGCCCCCGACGGACATCTCTTACGTCCATCTTCCAGGCGAACCCGCCTTATATTCGACGCCGTGCGCTGGACCATGCCGCCCGCAGCTGCCGCTCTCCCTCTTCTGCCCCCCAGCCATGTCCGAAGCCGCGCCGCTGCTGCCCAAGCGCGACACGCCGCTTCCCAAGCTGCAGCTCGCCATCCTCTGCCTCGGTGCGTCCCACCTTTTCCCCTGCTTATGCGCGCTCTGCTGATGCTCTCCGCCGTCACAGTGAGACTGGCTGAGCCTGTCGCGTATACGCAGGTGCGTTTCGCTCGCCCCCGTTCGTGTGCGCGCCGGGTGGCTGAACCGCGCCCGCCGCTGCTGCAGGTCTTCCCCTACGTGAACCGTATGATGGAGGTACTCCACGTCACGGACGACCCCGCGCAAATAGGCTTCTACTCTGGCCTCGTCGTGCGTGCCAGCATCGGCCCTGTTGAGCTCAGGCTGACCGGCTTCTAGGACAGCGTCGTGCGTGCGATGATGGCCTACTAGTCCGCCGCTCACGCCACATAGTTCGCGCTGGCGCAGCTGACGATGATCTATCGCTGGGGCCGTCTGTCCGGTGGGTCCCATTTGCGCCATACTGGCAAGCGCTCGCTCATCTCGCAAATAGATCGGATCGGCCGCAAGCCGTGTATCCTTATGGGTGCGCCTCTGCTCGTTCTCTCGTCAGCATGGCGGTTGGCCTGACGTGCGAGAATCATCGCTGGCAGGTATCACTGGTGCCGCATGCAGCACGCTGCTCTTCGGGCTCTCGTCGAGCCTGTGGACCGCGCTTCTGGCGCGCACGCTCGGTAAGCACCCCGTGGGCAGTCTACGCTGCAAGTTTGCGACTGAACGCGCTCCAGCGGGCTTCCTCTCGGGCAACATCGCGTATGTCAAGCTCTCCTGCGCATTATGTTTAGCCTAGCTCATGCGGCGCAGGATCATCCAGAGCATGGTGGGCGAGATGACGGACGAGACAAACCAGGCGCGCGCGTACACCGTCGTCGAGCTCATCTGGTACATCGGCTCGATCGTCGGGACGTTGCTGGGCGGCACGCTCGCGGAGCCTTGCGAACGCTTCCCAGAGCTGTTCGGCGGCGTGCAGCTGTTCAGGAGCTATCCCTTCCTACTCCCGTGCGCGATTGCGTTCTCCATGGCGCTCCTGGGAGTCGTGCTGGGGTACTTCTTCTTGGAAGAGGTGCGCCGTGCGGGCTTGTGTCGTGCGCAGCTGATCATTCGCAGACATTGCCGAGTGCGCGTAAGGCCCAGGGACTTCCGCCCCTCTACGACGCGATACCGAGCTCCATAGAGAGCGCCGCGCCGACGAAGCCGGACGCGGCCAGCGAGCCGCCGTCGGTGTGGTCGTTGATCACGGACCCCGTCATCATCTCCGTCCTGCGGCCGTATTTCCTGCTGTCTATCCAGGGCACCGGGTTCGAGGTCGTCTTCATCCTCTTCTCGTACACCGCCATCCACCTCGGCGGGCTCTCGCGCAATGTGCGTTGTACAGCTTCCTCGTTTTTCGTACGCGCTGCTGACGCGCAACTGAATAGCCTGCGGAAATCGGCGTCGCGCTCGCCGGCGGCGGCCTCATTGCCGTGTGCTCGCACCCCATTGTCTTCCCGTGGCTGTCGCAGCGCATCCCGCGGAGAAGGCTGTATTGCTACCTGATGATGCTGTTCCCCTTCTGCTACCTCGCATTGCCCATGCTCAATGTCGTAGCGCGCGAGTTCCGCGTGGGAGACGAAGACGTGCTGACGCCGCAGGGGCGTATAGTCGTCTGGATTCTCATTGGACTGATGCTCCTCGTGGTTCGGATGGCGGGCATGGCTTATTCGTGCGTTGTCCTCCTGCCAAGTGTCGGCAAAATAGACGAGCCTTACGATTGTTCGCAGCGCACATACCATCTTTGTCAAGCACGCAGCCCCCTCGAGAGAGGCTTTGGGCAGCACATTCGGCATCGCGCAGACCGTCGGGTCCACCGCGCGCGGGGTGGCACCTGCTTTAGTCAGGTACGCTGTTACGCACGCACTGTTATTTCAGGGCTGAACGGTTGACCCGCGCGCAGCTCGCTTTTTGCAATTACCGCATCGCGTAATCTGCTCGGGGGGTGGTTTGTCTGGCTGTTCATGGCGCTCGTCGGCGTGGCGAGCATTTACGCTGCTTCACGAGCGCGGGACGGCATCGCAGAGCGCGAGCGTGGGATCCCCAGACGATAGATGACTTTTTTCACGTAGACTTGATGACTGTCACGCATAACTGTGTTGTCTCGCGGCTCTGGATGTGTACTTAGGGGACTGGTCGCTAATCGGAAAAACACAATTCATCCCGCGAAGCTTTGCATGTGTTGTGGGATCACGTGACCGCGTCGCCACAGTTCGGGTTCGCGTGGCGCGGCGAACACCGCCGCCTCGGATCGCGAAGACGCGTTCCACTTCCGCTGTATTGGGATCAAAATGTTCGCGAGTTCAAATCCCGACACGCGCCTCTCTCTCCTCTCGCCCTCGCCCTCTCCCAGCGCCGATGGCGGCTACTGCACCCCACGCCACGCCCGTGTTCGTCTACGCGCCGGGCTACTACCCGCTCTACGCCGCGATGCCCGAGCACCAGGGCGCCGCGTTCCGGACGCCGTTCGCCAGCGTCGCCAACACCGTCTCTGCGGGCGCCGGCGCGGACAACAAGCCGCGAAAACGGATGACGGCCATCCAAGTCTCGCGGATGGAGGCCCTGTTCGCGAAGACGACGCACCCCAGCCGCGAGGCCCGCCAGGCGGTCGCAACCGAGCTGCACATGTGCGTGACGCCGGCAACGAGCTCGTCACGCGTGACACTAACGCGTACACCACAGGGACGTGCGCTCTGTGACGGTCTGGCTGCAGAACAAACGGCAGTCGCTCAAGAAGGCCGAGGACGCGCGCCGTCACAACCGCGTGCACAACACGGCCCCGCCGACGCGCCCCTCCGCGCTCCGCCGGACGCAGAGCGTGCCCGACGCGACGCGCGGCGCACGCCAGTGGCAGCGCACGGTCTCCGCGCCGCCGCCGCCGCGGACCCTGCCGCGCGTCTCGCTTGACGCGTTCGCGAACCGGAGCGCGCCGTCGCACGTGACCCCCGCGTCCGCGATCGCGCGTCCCGCGACTCCGCCCCCGCGCGACTCAAGCCTCGACATCTGGGACCGCATGCCGTCCTCGCCGCACGCCCCGCCGTCGTCGCCCGCCAACGACCTGCGCCGCATCGCGCCGCTCGGCCCGCGCAGGACGCTCGAGTGGGCCTGCGCCGCCGAGCGCGCCCGCTTCTCCGACGCCGTCCGCCACGGCCGCGCCAGCTCGCCCGAGCTATCTGACGCGGGCAGCGACGACACCCTCGAGGACGACGAGCTGCGCACCCCGCAGTCCTCCGTCGTCATCCACGCCCCCGTTGACAAAACTGTCAAGGCCAAGGCCGCACGGCCGCGGACCCAGCCCGACTCGCGAGAGGAGGACGTCGCCGAGATCATGCTCCTCTTCGCCACCCAGCGCGCCCACTGACTCCGTTCCGCCTGACGATCCCCGCGAACGACCTACTCAACGCAACCGCAATTGTATATTCAACGCATCAGCGCTCCCCCTTTTCTGCCACATAGCTCTGCTGTCCAACACTGTAGTTTCTTGCTTTGTCCGCCGCTGTGCATCATCCCGCCGCCGCCGATTCTTTATTAGGTCCCCGAATGCTGCAACGCTGACGACTTTCTTCTTGCAATTCAACGCCATCCAGTTCCTTCACGCAGCTGCTCAAGTAACACCGTCGACTTTCAAGCCTCGATCCTCAAACACGAAAGGAGCTCTACTCTCGAACCCTTCTGCTCACACTGAACTAACGCTTTGTACTTATATTGGTGTCATGAATAGAATCGATACATTCGTAGCAGGCACAACACAGATCCAGTTCGTGTACAACATTACAGTACTTCAATGAGTCAAGATAGTCGTCTTCAATCTCAGGCTCAGGCGAACGCGCCGGGCATGGCTTGGGGCTTGGACGAGCCGGCGGTATTCGCGATGAGCTCTTCGAGGAGGCGCACGACGATCGCGTCCTCCCCCTCGGTTGTTGGATGTACGTTGGAGCGCAAATGGCGCGCGACGCGGCTCTGCAGGTCCGGGTGGTTCGTCTCGTTGAAGCCCATCTAATAAACGCCGTCAGCACATGAGGAGCTCGGGCGGTCACAAGGGTGGGACGAACATCTGCAAGCCGCGCAATAATCCTCGTCGTGGGAGTCGCCGCACCAGCCGTAGGCCCGGGGCTGCGCGGGAATGCGCTGCCCGGGCCGCTTGCGAACGCGTTGCCAGGGCTGCGTGCGAACGCGTTGCCCGGCCCGCGAGCAAACGCATTCGCCGGGCTGCGCGCGAACGGGTTATTATTGCCCTCGGGCGCGCGCGCGGGGCTGATGGGCTTGCTGGGCGGCGGGAGCGGCGACGCGAACGCCGCGCGGAACTGCGCCGGGCTGTACGCCATCTTCGCGAACGTGCGCTCGGGCTTGACGTCCGCGGGCGCGCGCTCGAGCGTGTACTGCGCGGCGGGGTCCGCCTCGGGCGCGAAGACGTCGACGGGCTGCATCGGCGGCGGCGGCACCTCCGGGATGTCGTCCGCGCGCGCGGTGTGTCGCGGAGTGAACGGGTGCGTTTCCTTCACCTCTTGAGGCGGCGGCGCTGCGGGCGTGCTACTGCATTGGATTGGAGGCGGGTCGTGAAAGGTGTGCAGATAAAAAGATACATCAACATGGGTGTGTACATTCATATAAAGACAACGGGCCACTCACGCGCCAGACGTGTTGCCCGTGGGGAGCGCGGAAAACCCGGTCCTCTCCCGCAACAGACGCTCCTTCTCGCGACGGCGCTCCTCCTTCTCGCGGCGGTACGCCTCCTTGGCCTCGATGTACGCCTGCTTGGTCGCCTCGAGCGCCGCGCGGCGGTCGTCCAGGGACGCGGGCGCGGACGGCACAGGCGCGACAGGTTGCATGGGCTGCATAGGCTGCATAGGCTGTACAGGCCGGGCAACCTCGAGCGTCGGGCGCGGCGGAATCTGCGGCGGCGGCGCAAACTGGATAGTGGGCTGCGTGCGCACGGGCGGCACAGGCGCGGGCGGCGGCGGGGGCGCAGGTGCGGCAGGGTAGGTCTGCGCGCGGCGGAGCATGGGGAAGTTGCGCGGGTTCCAGATGTCAAACCGCTCGCCGGGCGGCGGCGGCGCGATGGGATAGCGCGGCACACCAGGAGGCGGCGGCGGGGGCGGCGGGCCCGGGGGCGGGTACGCGAACGGACGGCTGGCGAAACCACGAGGGGGCGGCGGGGGAGGGCCGTACGGCGGGTACGGCGGGCGTGGGATGCCGTTCGGGAACATGCGGTCGCGCACGCGGTCCCACCCGCGGCGCTCGCGTGGCGGCGGGCGCGGGCGCGCAGGGCCTGGAGTGCCGTTCTCGAGCGCCGTCGCGACCTCGCGGGCCACGCCGGCGCCGAGCGCCTTGAACAGGTCCCCGAGGGAATCCGCGAGCCGCATTCCCGCGCGCGCCTCGTCGGTCTCGTTGGGGAGCTGCCTCGAGGCGTCATTTGCCCAGTAGGCGCCGTCGGCCACATTCCGCAGCATGCCGCGTATGCTTTCGGTCAGTTCTGGCTGCGTCGCCGTCGTGAGCGCAAGCTGCTGCATGACATCGGCGAGGTCCTTGACGAGCGACGGTGGCGGTGGCGCCTTCGGCTTGTCCTCGATAGGGGCAAGGGGCGGATCAGGGGCCCCACCCTCTTCGCGCTCGCGGCGTCCGAGATCGAGGACGCGCTGCAGGAAGCTGGCCGGGTCCTCCTTCTGCTCCTCGATGCGGACGGTCGTGTCGTGCTTGGCGTCGAACACATGCACGGGTGGCTTGTCTGCGTCGCCGCCCGCGCGGAAGGAGCCGTCCATGGACGCGTGCGACGCGAGCTCGGCTGCATCGCCGAGGTCCTCGAAGTCCGCCACACTGGGCTGCATGCGGCCCTTGCCCTTATTATCCAGGTCCTTGTCCTTGTTGTCCGGGGCTTTGCTGGCGGGCGTGCTCCGCCTGCTGGCGGTGCCCAGCTCCTCGACGTAGGCGGTGCTGCCTGCTTTGCCTGCGTTCGCGTGCGCCTGCAGAATCTCGATGGGGAAGCCGTCGTCCATGACCTCGAACGTGAGCGGGATGCCTCCCAGGTTGAACGGGGACGCCGGGGGCCTGGGACGGTCGCCCGTGGGCAGGGCCGAGTATGCGCGGCTGAGGAAGTCGTCGTCGACGACGGACGGGTCCTGGGACGAGGACAGGTCCTTGACGACAAACTTGTACGGCGGGCGGGCGGTGGCGTAGAACTCTGCGAGCTCGTCCTGGGAGCTGAGGGTGATCTTGTCGCCCTCGTCGTCGCTGTAGACGAGGCCGAGGTGCTCCATCGGGACGCGGAACAGCTCCTCGGCCTTGTGCGCGAGCAGCATCCAGCTCGGGTTCTCCTCGAAGCTGACCTTGCGCGTCGAGTGGCCCGGTTTGGCGAGCTTGAAGTGTATCGGGAGTGTCGACATGGCGGTCCAAGTCAGAGATGCGTGAGCGGAGTATCCGCCGTGCCCGGCCCCTTTTGTCATTTGGCTCCTGACAGCTCTCGCCATCCCCCTGGGCCCCGCCCGCGTCGCAGCATCCGCAGCCTCTAGTCCCTTGCGCAGCCCGTGCCCGCGTGCAGACCAGCTCTCTGGCGGCCGCTGCGCGCTGCTATTCCGCTTGAGGCAGCGCCCATGGTTCGACTTTCCCGCGGTGCCAGCCTTCGAAAGAGCCGCAGCTTCGTCCTCTTTTGCGCAGGGCGCTTTTGCATATGAGCCGGGTGCATTTGCTTTTGACACGACAATGAGTGGCGATAGTCTGCACAGACTCCTTGTTGCTTCTCCATTGTTCTCGAAAAGGGAGGCGCCGTCGGTCCCAATCCGCAACCCGGTTTTCAGCGCCTACCTCCATATACAGTAGTCTCTCATTCTGAGGCTTGGAATTCGCAAAATCGTCCGTCTGGGGCTAGGGTTCGAATGAGGCTGGCTACTAGTACGGTACAGGACCCACTGCCACCGCCCGCGCCTGCTTTCTTTATTACTGCGGTGCTCAGGCATTCGCAATGCAATCACGATTCATGTCAATGACGAAGGCGCATAGGCTACCCCAGGGCCTGGACCCTTGCTGGTATGAGGAGCTCGAGGTGGAGGCGGCGATACGGATTTCGTCCGTGCACGCACTTGCTGACCTACAGAATTCCTTTTATTTTCTCACAAAGTTACACAGACAAGCAGATATAATCAAAAGTCATGGCGGACTCTCAAGGCGCTCACGCGAAGATGGACAGGCGGACGTCGATGTCACCCGGGTCGTTGAAACTGGCCACGCCGTCAGTCTACTGCGCACGGAGCCCTACCACACAATACGCACCGAAGGTTACCGCTGAGCTCGGCGAGCGTCTTGAAGTCCTCGTCGGTGAGTGTCACGTCCGTGTGGTTCAGGTTCTGGATCAGACGGTCGTGGTTGTTGCTCTTCGGGATGACGGCGATGCCGCGCTGCGAGGCCCAGCGGAGCAGCACCTGCGCCGGGGCTGTCGGTGGAGTCAGCTCGATCCCCTTATCACCGGAGGCAGTACGCACTCTTCTGGTGCTTGCTCGCGACCTGCGCGACGACGTCGTGGTCGAGCAGGCTCGCGACGTGCTGGTGCATGTTGAGCTCGACCCACGACGCCGGGCCGAACGAGCAGTACGCGGTGATGGCGATGTCGTGCGCCTTGCAGAGCGCGACGAGCTGGTCCTGCGGGAGGTACGGGTGCAGCTCGACCTGCAGCACGGCGGGCTTGATGCGCGCGTAGCGCAGCACGTCGACGAGCAGCGCGCCCGCGACGTTGCTGACGCCGATGTTCTTCGCGAGCCCCGCGTCGACGAGGCCCTCCATCGCCTGGTACGTCTCCTGGTACGGCGTGTCCTGCAGCTCGACCTGCGCCTTGCCGTCGAAGAACCACTCCGGCGGGTAGCGCGTCTCCGGGTCGACGTACTTGAGCGCGATCGGGAAGTGGATCAGGAACAGGTCGAAGTACTCGAGCTGCCAGTCCGCGAGCTGCTTCTTGGCCAGCTTGGCGACCTGTGTGCCTCGCCGCGTGAGTGCATGCTCAGCGTACTGTATCGGGGTGCGAAGCACTCACGTGCTCCTTAGCGTGGAAGGTGTTCCACAGCTGGAAACGGTGAGCTGCTGCTGGCATAGGTTCACCCGTACAGTACCTTAGACGTCACGACTATGGGAGTGTGAGCAATGCATTGCGTGAATCGGGAACGTGAAGTACTCACAGACATCCTCGCGCTTGACGACGCCGTCCTTGATCGCGCGAGCAAGACCCTCTCCGGCCTCCTTCTCGTTGCCGTAGTCGCCAGCGCCATCGAGCAGGCGGTAGCCAGCCTGGAGCGCCTTGTAGACGGTCTGCGCGCAGAACGATCAATATGAATTTGGCGCGTGAGATTCTCGTGGCGCGTACGTCGGCCGTCGTAGCCTTGGTGACCTTGCGAGCAGTGCGATCTCAGCATCGGCGCCCCCAGCAAGCTCGAGGGCAGCATACCTTCCAGAGGCCGAAGCTGGACGGGCGTCAGACTGCGGTCCGCGTGCGCGATAGCGATTATCATGCAATGTACGTACCCGACGAGCGGCATCTGCGCGCCAGGGTTCGCTCGTGAGATCGCGCGCATCGGGGGGCGTGGGAACAGGCGCATACCTTCTGCCCGGTGCGGGAGAGCGCGATGGTGGCCATTTCTGCAGCGGATTGAGTGACGAGAGTGGTAAAGCCCTGTTGCGCCCGCCATCGTCGCTTCAAGTACTACGGACGCACGGAGACTCGGTCCGTCGCGCGCCGTGCCAGCTGACTTCGGCTGTTCTTCGGCCTCTCTCACCGTCCATAAAACCCACTGATAGGGGCAGCACCGCTTTCGCACCCTGACGGTCTCCCGCACTCGCGCACGCTGCCAAATGCGTCCCCAGTCTCGCAATGCTCATGAGACCGCGAACCTCACCTGGTATAGTAGGGCGGGACCGAAAGTGGCACACGACGATCGCGCCACCCGTGCTGCAATTGGGTGCGTGCCCCGTCAACGCGTTGCGGCCGACGATTCGCTCACACGACTACTCGCGCCATTACGATCTGGCGGCAGAGGCAAGAAACAGAGTGCGATATCGATCGAGACATACGACAAGAAGTATAACCTACCAATCATAGCCGGCCACCGCGCTGGGCCAGTCACTTCCTGGGCCGGAGCCCGCTCCGCCGCCGCCGCGTGGCGGGCGCTGCGGGCACCGGGACGTCCAGTTGCGGGTCCTTGCTCTCTGTGGGCGGCTTCTTCTTCACCCGGGAGGGGGCGGGCGCGTTCTCCGACTCGGGGCTCTTCGTGACGATCGCGGCGTGCTTCCACGCGACGAACTCGGTCTGTTCATCGGCCGCGACCTCCAGGACGCCCTTGACGACGCGCTTGCTAAACGTCTGCTTCGTCCACGTGTCGATGTTGCGCACGATGAGATGTACCGCGATGGCCGACGCGGGCTTGGAAAGGTCCCACGTGTGGAAGTCCGAGACGGCGGACAGCGCGGAGATTGTGGTCGACACGCGCGACACGCCGCTTTCGCGGTGCGACCCTGCCCTGGACGCGGTCCCGGGACCGATGGATCCCGAGTACGGGGCGGAGTAGACGTTCTGCAGGAGCGCGGTCAGCGTTTCTGCTGAGTAACTTCTCCGCGGAGGACGCCACGCACCACGTGACCGCCCTGCTCGCCGGCCCAGTCGATGTGCGCGCGGACCTTGCCCTCGCCCCAGACGAGCCCGATCACCGGCGCGTCGACGCGGAAGGCGTGGCACTGCCGCGCCGCGGCGGCGGTGGCCATCCTGTTCTGCCGCCACGCGTTGTCGACGTGAGTCTGATCGGGCTTCTTGTCCTCCCAGAGGCTGCTCGCGAACGCGAAATCCTCCTTGTCCGGCATTTTCGCGGTGAGCGCGGCCTGGTGGCGGAACTTGCCCAGCGGCAGCGCCTTCTCCTTCAGCGTGTTGAACGCACTGTCCATGCCCTGGGATAGCCCGGCGAGATGTCTCCTCGCGACAAAGGTGGCGCCGTCAGGGATCACGCTCTGCGGCGCAAGTATGCGTTTCTCTGCTTCCGAACGCGCCGCCGTTGTTGGCGGCTGGGGCAGCGAGATCGGGACCTGCAGCCGCAGACGACCCTGGCGAACCGGGGGGCTGCGGATGAGATTGTACACCTTCCCCGCGAAGTCGGCCTCCGACCACTTCACGCTGGACGCCATCATGCCTTCAAGCGTTCTCCACGCCGACTGCACACTGCACAGATCCTCGAGCATGTGCTTGTACCTGGAAGCATCGTCGGAGAATAGCGTGGGGTCCTCGTCGTGCGCGCGCAACAGGAATTCGTGCAGGGAGGGAAAATGGTCTTTGAGGAGCCTGTACCCTTTCCCCCCCTCATGCAGAAACTCAGACAGTGCCTATGGTATTATTGGGCCTCGCACCGGTTGCACATAGCCCTTTGGGATGCGGCCGGAGACGTTGAACACGAACCGGACGTCGTCTTGCATGGAGGTTGGGAGGTCGGAAAGCGCGGCCAAGGTGCAGGCCTGGTGCGCCGCCCACACATCGAATTTGTCGGGGCAGCGTGCGATCCTGAGAAGGTTCCGTCATTGAAGGCTCCGACTGCACAGTCATGAAATGCTCACTCCGATGCAGAGTAGGACCTGAGGGCCTTGCCTCTCGCCATAAGGTAACGTTGGTGGTGGCGTTCGTTTGTACGTGAAGTGTCGTCTCGTCAAAGGAACAGAAAGAAATCTGCAGCCAGCCAGTCAGCGCCTGGCACGGGATGGGTCAGCGCGACGCTCGTACGTGCTAGAGAAACTGTGCGCTGTGTAGAAGTGTGCAATGGGAGTGGTAGAAGACCAAGCGGCGGGAACCCCTAGGCGCCCAAACCGCTGATTGTCGACGCGGGCGCTTTTTCTTGTGGCGGTCCATTGGATCTCTATTTGTTTGGCTCGCGGGATCAAATGCCCTTGACTTCTCCTGAGTCCTCGGCGTAACCTCAGCGGCCTCCGACATTGTGTACCGCTTCCTAACGCCCTGCTGATACTCGTTCAGGGTTATCTTGGTCCTGCTTATGCACGTCTTGGCGCCGTCCCGTTCCATGGGAGACTTCTCGGCCAGTATCGAGCGCTCGAAACGCGTAAGCCTGGGTCGAGAACGGAGACGTTATATCCTCAAACTACTGTATCACCCAATGGGTGATCTTGGTGGACACTCTTCTGTGTATTTCCGAGGGCTCTGATCGCGAACTTCACGGTCTGTCCACTTTACGGGCCAGCCCAGCCTCGCCAACCGACTCAGAACAAACATCTGGTTCTGAATCATTCCACATGGGCGAGTCGGGGGATATACGGCTTTTGAATGAATGCACTTTTCCGTTATCCTTGTTCTCACGATTGCAATCTGCCGACTTTGCGGAGACAGGCCTCGGTTGCAGTCACAGTCTGTTCCGTGCCTATCTCAGTCTAAATCTCGGTCTTTGCACCCCTTCTTCTCTGCTACAGCCGCAATACCAGTGCCTGGGACGGTGGGGAGCACACTGCGCCGTGGAAGATCCGTCGGCGAAAAGCACAGTCTAACCCGAACGCGCAGGGCTGCGATCGCGCCACGGTGTGCACAGTCCCCGTGCCCCTGTGCAGTGTGCTCGAGGCGGCCTTGGGTGCTCATCGTTGGATAACTCCGAGATTTGTCCACCCTACTTTGCCCAAAGGTTTTTCCGGCCCCGGGTCTTCGTCGGCGTATGCTGCGCGGCACACGTGACTGTACGTCAAGCTCGCGAGACCCCGCGTGCACCGCGCGGGGGTGCCCAATCGCGGTTGCCAAGCGGAGGAGAACTGGGCCCGCGCCTTCCCGGTGCGTCACCTCGCTCTCGCTTGAGTCTTCTTCGCTCGACTCGACGGTCGGTGCGCTCGCCGCCGCGCGCGCACGGCCCACCCCTTCATCAGATCTGCAACGCCGCGATGCATTGACGCGCCAGGGGCAACAACTACCGCGCGGGGTGAGCACGCGGAGATTTCTCGGCACGCACCAGAGCAGCGCCAGATTCTTATAAAATGCCCATCCTGGGCCAAAGATCCCCGCGTTGCACGCACCGTTGGTTCTCACCTCGTCAACATGTGCGTCTCGTCTTCGGCAGCGCCGCCCGCGTCTACTTCTGACGCTTTACAACAGGGCCCCCAACGTCGGCGCAGCAGGCCCTGAAGGAGGCATCGCAGCATATGAGCACCTGCTCTACCAGGGTGGGTCGAACGACTTGCGCGCTTCAATGGCACGCGTGCTGACCGTGGGCAGGCAAATGGTACCACAACAGGCGGTTATTGCAACTGAACCTGTTGCTCATCTTGCCCCTCATCACTTCCTATGCCAACGGGTGAGCGCGCTAGTACATGGCTTGGCGGGTGTATACTGACCCGCCCTGCAGTTTCGATGGCTCGGTGAGCACGGCTCCATGGTCTGCGCGCAGCATCTCACCCACATTCCGCGTCGTGTGATGTGACAGATGATGAGTGAGTTGATGTTGGCGTCCACACGTGATTCCGCAACGCTAATCATTTCCAGATTCGCTGCAATCCGTGGAGAACTGGCAGGACTACTTCGGTCGTCCCCGTGGGCCGAAGCTCGGTCTCTTCAATGCCATTCAGAACGTACGTTTTGTCATTCGCTCTCAGGCGCTGCTGCTCACCGACTTGCGTGAAGATCGGTGGTCTCTGCGGTGTCTTCTTCGCACCTTACGTAGCCGATTTCTTCGGTCGTAAGAAGGCTATCTTCTTCGGTGCAACCCTCACCTGCGTCGGCGTCGCCCTTCAGACAGCCAGTGAGTGCTTTAAAAACGCGTTGTGTTCTTCTCTCATTCAAGCTACGTCTCGCAGGCAATGGATTCTCCATGTTCATTGCGTCGCGCTGGATGATCGGCTTCGGAACGTCGTTCGCACAGGCGGCATCTCCCCTGCTCGTCTCTGAGCTCGCGTACCCGTCACATCGCCCAGCTCTTACCTCGATCTTCAACTCGCTGTGGTTCAGTGGTTCGATCGTGGCAGCATGGACGACCTTCGGCTCGTTCCGCATCCCCAGCACCTGGTCGTGGCGCCTTCCCTCTCTCCTCCAGGGTCTGCCGTCGATCATCCAGGTCTTCATCATCTGGCTTCTCCCTGAATCCCCTCGGGTACGTGACTTTGCTCTTGTCTCCTCTGGCTTTTCCGGCATTGACACTTGTGTAGTGGTTGGTCAACAAGGGCCGCGATGACGAGGCTATCCGTGTCCTTACCAAGTACCACGCGGACGACGACCCCAAGTCTGAGCTCGTCCAGTTCGAGTACAACGAAATCAGGGAGGCGCTGCGTCTGGAGAAGGAGACCAAGAAGTCCATCAGCTTCCTCACCCTCTTCAGCAGCCCGGGTAACCTCCGTCGCATGCGCATCATCATTGGTACGAATCACCCACCAATTCCAGCGCCAAATCTCACCTACTCCCAGCTATCGGCTTCTTCTCGCAGTGGTCCGGCAATGGTCTCATCTCGTACTACCTCAACATCATCCTGAAGGCTGTCGGCATCGAGGAGACCTGGAAGCAGACGCTTCTCAACGGCTTCCTCCAGATTTTCAACCTCATTGTCGCCATCAGCGCCTCTCTGCTCACCGAGCGCCTGGGCCGTCGCACGCTCTTCCTCTGGAGCACCTTCCTCATGATGATCTTCTACGCCATCCTCACGGCGTGCAGCGCAACATTCCGCAAGAGCGCGCGGTGGGACGGCCCTGGTCAGTGCGACTATATACCTGAGGGTTGACACTGACCTCGTTCGCAGACCCGACTGTTCCTTCTACCCCCGGCAACCAGCACGCGGCGAACGCCTTCATCGCGTTCATCTTCTTGTACAACTTCGCATACGCCATCGCGTACACTCCGCTCATCGTCTCGTACACGGTCGAAATTCTCCCGTATACGATTCGCGCGAAGGGTCTCGCGGTCATGAACCTGTCCGTCACCGCGTCGTTGGTGTTCAACCAGGTGCGTTGCCGCCCGTCCGCACGTGACAGGCAGCTGAGCGCGCGCGCGCATCTAGTACATCAACCCCATCGCGTGGGACGCGCTCAACTGGAAATATTACCTCGTTTGTGCGTGAATGATGCCATACGCCGCAACGTCCGCTCACCTTCCGCATAGACGTCGCCTGGCTCGCATTCGAGCTCGGCTACATGTACCTCTTCTGCGTGGAGACGAAGGGCCGCACCCTCGAGGAGTGCTCGCTGCTGTTCGACCGCAAGGAGGGGGCGCTCCACGAGCGCGTGCAGCAGGACAACCATGACCAGGCCGCTGAGAAGGCCAGCATTGGCAAGGAGGGCACGGCCACTCCTTGAGAGCTGTCACACATCAGGCACGATTGTGATGGGCTTCCTGGGCGCCGTGGTCCAAATTACTGTAATGTCGTGATAGTTTTGTACATGACTGACCTGCAATGAGCACGAACAAAATGCTTCGACCCTGCCGGTTCCGCGCTCAGGAGGGAGCCAGTGGCACGCATTTACAGCGCATTGAGTGGCATTTGGGGATCAATACCGACGCACGGAGGGAACCCAGGCAGGAATGAAATTGATGAAGGCTGATGCGGGTCCGACGGGAGAACAGCTTTGAAGTGACGCCGGCGCTGGCGTCGCAAGCTATGAGTGTCGTCTCCTTTAGACTGTTGATTTGACAGGGAGCGGTTGCGGTAAAGGCACTATTTGCTCAACATTTATCTGTTACTCGGACATTGTGGTATGAATTTCATGTATCTCTCTCAATCACAATCAGCCTTTCTGTAGCTTACTCGTGAAGCACGTTAGTCCCTCGAATCCCAGAGGATCTCAGGGGAGTGCTCACAGGGATTGGCTGCACAGCCCCTGTCGATCGGCAACTGTGCACATCCTGCGCGATGACCCTTCCCAAACGCGTCGGCCGCGCCAAATAGCTGTGCGCCTGCACCGGATCGTTAGCCTGCCGCGATTTGGCAGGCTTCACGCGTCGGTTGCCGAAGCAACCTTAGAGACCGGTACGCTTCACATCAGCGCTCATGCTGCAATCGTTTTCTCTTAGCATGTGCGCGTGTGTACGACGCGGTTAACTCGGCGGAGGGCCTATCGGCTCAGCGGGCGGTGCGTCATGAGAGACCTATAAAGCAAGGGAGCCCACAGATCGAGTTCACCAGTTCCAGTTCGACCTTCGACCTTCGCTCACTCCTCTCTTTCCTTCGACTATCTCGTGGCCGGGTGCTACTACACAACTCCACACTTTCTCTGCCCGACTACACTCCCTACAGTACGTCTCAGCCCCCCCGCCCGCATCTCGCTCATGACCAACACCTTCACAGCGAACGACCGCTAAGTTTTGAGAACTTCCATAGCCATGTTCGCTCGCACCATCGCCGCTGTTTCCATGCTCGCCCTCTCGGCTTTCGCGACGCCCGTTGACGGTAAGCCCTCCTGCGTGCTGTCCCAGCCCTTTCTCATGTTCAACCCAGTCTCTGCTCGCACGTTCGGCAAGAGCATCAGCTTCAACAACTGGCACGGCATCTCCAGCCTGTCTGGGTTCGACAACTTCTACGGCGTAGAGAACTTCTCGGGCTCCTTCAACCAGCAGATCTTCGCGCAGAAGGACGTCCTGGTGTGCCACCGCCAGGACATCACGATCATCCAGCAGCAGATCGCCATCCTGGTGGAGAACATGAAGCGCGTCATCAGCCAGCAGGTCTGCGAGGTCGAGACGCAGACCATTCTGCTTGCGCAGGTGCAGACGCACTTCTCGTCGTTCTCCGAGGACGTGCGCCACGTCTCGAACCGCCACGTCGCGTTCGACCATGAGATTGCGTCTCACATCTCGAACCTGTACGACGGGTTCGGCAACTTCAACGTGCACGACTTCGGCTTCTCCGGCCACCAGATCGGCCAGCACTCGAGCTTCGTCCTCGGCTCCAACTGGAACCCCGCCTCCTCGCCCGCCCTCGTCAGCCAGGCGTTCGGCGACGCGCAGTCCGCGTCCGGCTTCACGCTCTAAGCCCGCAGCCACGAAGAACCTGGCATGATATATAGAAGTCTCGCGGACCCAGACCGGAATGGCTTGTCGTTTTTGTAGACCCTACGTACTGGAACTCCTAGACACGTAACACGCGCGCCTAGTAATGCAGATCCCGCTACCGGTGGGACATGCCGCAGTAATTGACCACGCTTCGGATCCAAGCCGTGACGCAGACAAAGCGACAAGCAGACACCGGGAGGACCAATGCACAGAAGACGACCTAGCTTGCAGCAATCGTACGAGAGCAATCAGTCGTAGAAGGACAGGGCGTCATTGATCAGCGGTAGGATAGGGTCGGCAATTAGACGGTGTTGGGAAAGAGACGTCGAGGGCCGGTCATTAGCGGTCATTATCAAAGCAGTAGGCAGTGCCACAACTTGAAGGGAGTTATCAGCCAACGTCCACAGAGGGTGCCTTGGAGCTGGGTAAGCGTGGCAGCCGTAAACAACACGAACAATAGTATTAGACGGCGGAAGGAAACAAGGACGAAGGGCGATTTGTTTACGGCTAAATAAAGCGAGCGGAGTTGACACGGTACGCGATCCGTTTATGTCCGTTTCCGACTCCGCCCGGAGCGTTTCTACCTCTATCCTACCCTCTTCCATATCACACACCCATCGATGTCGAGCAAGAAACGCGCATCCACTGACGCTGTTGCGGACGACGACGCGGAGTTTTTTGACGGCTCCGACTCCGAGGACGAGAAGCCCAAACCGCCCGCGCGGAAACGCGCCCGTAAATCCGATGTCTCGAGCGCGCCAGACGTGACGCACATCTTGACGCTCAAGAAGGCCGACCTGCAGAAGTGCGAGCACGGCGAGCTCGTTGCGTACGTCGAGGCGCTGCAGCAGGCTGTCCGCGACGGCGCGTCAGCGTCCGCTGCGAAGCCCGCCATGTCCGACGAGCGCCTCCGCGCAGAGGTTGAAAAGGCGCGCGACTTGATGGTCCGTGCAGTTAGAAAGAGTATGACCTGGAAGGTACGACTTTTCTGCGTTTTATCTGCAGGGTTGGCGCTGATAGCACTCGTGGTAGCCGTCGTGCAAGACCGGTGGCGCCAAGCTGTCATATAGCGCAGTGCTCGTGGACGATAGGGTGTTGCCACTCATGCTAGGCATGAAGGCTACAGACCGCTTCAAAGCGAAGAGGATGACGCACGAGGAGTTTCAGGAGAAGGTCGGCGACATTGAAGGGAGCGTGAGTACCAGCTCGGCTGGTTTACCTCATGGATGTCCCTCTAATTCCCTATCCACAGGTGCGCTACGCCACACTCTATCTGAAAGGAAACGTGAACATCAAGTGGGACCAGGTTTGGGGTCACAACTTTAGATGACTGGACGGTCGCTGACTCTGGTCCTTGCAGGAAGGAAGCACGTATAGCCTGAATGGAACGTATGGGTTCGCACTAGTCTTCGTATTTTTTCGTGTTCTCGTGCTGATTTCGTGTTTCAGTGTCAATCGCTGATTGAAGGAGTGAGAGGAGGATGCTTCACAATAGGAATTTCCAGAGCAACAGGCTCTCCTAGACCGATTTCGTAACACGTACGTTTACTTGCATGCATATTCGAGGATTCCAATCATGAAAACCGAGAGAACGCTCAGAATCGCGATTTCGGTGCCTAAGAGGATCTGCTAGAATCCGTGGCGATCGAGCCATGCTTGGACCGTTTTGAAGAACGTCGGAGCAGCGAGGTGGAAGTTCAAGCAGTGACCTGAGCCCTGAATGACAGCTACGGAATCGCCGTTGACTACTAGCTGGGAGCATACGAATCAGAGGACGCACCCGACTCGACTGAACGCGCGTTGGGATAGAACGTGCCCTCGCCTTCGATATTCTGGCAGGCAGGCGGGTCGCAAAAGAAGCCGTCGTTCACGCCGTTCACCGTCAAGACGTGTCCGCGGAACCGAGGCGCGACGGCGACGGCCGTGTTGCGCGTCCCGAGTTCTCCGCGGGAGAACACGTCCTTGGTGCTCTCGTCGAAGGCTAGTGCGCGGGGATCAAACGTCCCCGGGGGTCCGTAGAAGGGGGCCGCACGGGTAGTGCTGTTAAGCGTGGTGATGTATCCTGCAGGGAGGTGCCCGAAGCGGCGAGGGTCTACCTCGCGCGCCGGCAGGAGATGCGCAATCGCCGTGAGATTAAGCGAGCCGCCTGGTCCGGAGTGGGAGTACTGGAATTAGCCCCGAACGGTCAGACTACGAATTGACTGGAGGATAACGTGGGGCTGACACCAGTGAAGATCGCAGCTTGCATCGTGTCGGGAGCGGTAGCCACGACACCGTTGAGCGTGACCCCGCTCAGCGAGTGTCCAACGCCGATGATTGTGCGGAACTTGCGACCTTTGGCGCCGGGGATCGCGCCTGCCCTGGTAAGCCTGAAGACGTCGATCTGAGCAGCGACGCTCATCGGAACCTGAACCACTCTCTCCGGGTCAGGGTGATCACTTCGTCCGACACCTCAATGCGCGGTTCGGAATTCGCAGCACGTCGTAGACAAGGATACCCACCAAGTCGAGCGATATTCAGAGTTGCGTAACCCTGTGCAGCCGCAAAGCGCACGTAGCTATACGTCTCCGGCTGGAAGCCGATGTCCCAGTAGACCGTGTTGTAGGTTGCGCCGGGCGCGAAGATTTGCAGCGTATCTGCGCGATGCGCAACGTGCACAGTCGGCTCGCAGAACCGCACCTGGATGTTGAACGCCCCTGACACATTAAAAGTCGGGGTATCATCTGGCAGCGCGTTCTGCGTGACGTCGAGGCCGCGCAGGTCGAAGTTCGTCGCGGTCGGGTGCACGGGCACTAGTGAATCGACACAGCGAGGCTGAGCAGGGCCGCGCAGGCCGGCAGCATTGGCGAAACCGACGAGAGCAAACACGAGATACATGGGTGCGCCTAGGGGTACATAGTGCCACCCATCGCGACCTTTATACCAGTCACCTGGTTCGTGACCGTGGGAGGGAGACTGCCGGCATCAGGGTTCATCGCACGGTTCCAGCTTGAATCCCATTAAATCACAACCGTAGGCGGCGTTAATGGCCAGGGTGGAGGGTCAGGTGATCCCGAAACACGGGCCACCAGCGGTTGTTCGGTCAATGGTGAGGCAGGGCGAGGATCGAAGAGCATGGTTATATATCGCGGGCGCTGATGGCACATGCAAGCATATCTTTCAGGCGGCCCGCATGAGGCTGCATAAATCGTCCGGGTGAGTAGCTCGCGACGTTTGTGGCACCGTGAGGGGAAGAAACGTCCGCGTCGGAGAGATTCGGGCAGCTGGCAGAAGACCGAGACCGTCCACGCATTTGGGTAAATATGAGAGGGTCCATATGGTGCAGAGTGAGAGATAGCGTTGGAATGGCCAGTAGAGTGCGATTCCGAGACAGGGCAGCAAGAAAACAGAAGGGCAAGTCGGCTCCGTCGGGGATCGAACCATATTTGCGAACTTGCTCTCACCCGCCCACCAGCCGGTGCGGCCAAGGCGTCGCACTACTCTTATGATCGGTCTCTGCTCCGTACTTATCCCCACCAGTATGTAGCGATATTATTGAATGATATACATCCGATTGCACGTCTGGCCGGCAGCCGGTCCGCTATCATCGGCAAGGCGGCGCCTCTTGCGCTCAGTGATTCGCATATTGCGTGACGGTTGCGGTTGCCCGCTGACTGCTGGCACATACCTGTGGATTCAGATGCCCGAGTGAGTACTCGCGCCTTCTGTATAGCGAGAACTCATGGACTTTTGTCGGGCAGTGGACTCTTGGCAAACAGGAACCTCCTCTTCGTCCCGGCATGCTGTGGAGTTCTATCCTTCGCCCTGCTTTCGAGTCGGGTGATAAGGCATCTCTTCATAAACGGCATAGGAGGGCTGCGCGCTCCCCGACCTCATGTTGGGTATATGAAGCGCCTGAAGGAGACTGTCGAGTTCACGGGAAGCCCTACCATCGTAGTCTGGAGACTTGGACGTCTTCTGGGCTGCATCGCTTTGTTGGCATTGAGCGTGGTGACCCTCCCTTCCGGCCGGCGCGAGGAACATGGGTTCGGGTTCACAGTTTCATGGCTTGGTCCCAGCGCCTTCGACTGGAATGCTCAACCGACGCATTTCATGATCTCGCAACCTCGCATTATTGGCATAGTCCATATCCTTCTCTACGTCAGTATCCTGTCGTTGCATTCACTATGAGGATTCTCACGCATGCACAGACATATGTAACGCTACTCAGCTTCGTAGCACTCATCGCTCAGCCGCTCGCATCGTTACGGCTTCAGCGGCACCTGAACACGCTGTTGTTCGTGTCTTGGCTCATTTATGCTATCCGTGACCTGTTTCCGCTGGCCACCTTTAGCCTCATCCCGCTAGACATTTCCGACACGCTTCTCTGGCCGAAGGTAGCGTTGTTGACGCTGGTTGGGGTCGTTGTGCCGCTCTGCACTCCGTATCCATACATACCGATAAACCCAAACAATCCCTCGGAACATCCACCACCAGAGCAAACGGTGTCGTGGCTGAACTTCGTCACTTTTTCGTTCCTAGACCCGCTTGTATGGAAGGGTTTCCGGTCCACTCACCTCGCTTGGGACGAGCTTCCTCCGCTGGCCGATTACGACCGCGCGGAACATTTACGCGGGCGAGCCTTCCCAGTGCGTAGTGTCCGGCCACCAGTTGTCCTTACTGACCCTGTCGATACTTAGGACTTGGACCCATTCCATCCCTCCAACCCGCCCGAGAAGCGCCGCCACATATTCTTCCACCTCATGCACGTTTTTCGCGTCGAGTACGCGTTTCTCGCCTTGGGCATGGCTCTCCGGGTGCTCGCGGCATTCCTTGCGCCAATTGGGCTCAACCGCTTGCTCAACTACATCGAAACGGGTGGCGAGGGCGCGGTCGTGCGGCCCTGGGTGTGGGTCTTCTGGCTGTTCCTCGGCCCATGGCTGGGCAGCGTTATCTTCGAGTGTTACATCTTCGCGACGACGAGGATGCTTGTACGCACCGAGGCAATGATCACGCAGCTCGTCTTCGAGCATGCTCTGCGGATACGGCCCAAGGAGGATGGCCCGCAATCCGACCTATCGAGCGCCATCGCCAACGGCAGCGCATCCTCTGCATCTTCCGTCGCAGAAGGCAAGAAGCCCGACCGCCCGGGCAGCACCGCCGCACCCCGCAAAGGCGACAATCTCGTCGGCAGGATCAACAATCTTGTCACCACCGACCTGAACAACATTATTGAGGCGCGCGATTTCTTGTTCATCTGTGCGTCTCGCAGTTGGCCCGGGATGTCTCTCTGACGTAGCGACCAGTCATCTACTGCCCGCTGCAGCTCGTCATCTGCATCTGGTTCTTATACGAGGTCCTTGGAGCAGCGTGCGTTCCCTCCGATGCAATTATTGCGGCGCGCTGACGCTCTGCAGTTCTTTCGCCGGGCTGGCAACCATGTTCGTGACATTCCCACTTCCCGGATGGGTCGCGACGCAGGTCAACAAGATCACCAAGGAGCGCGCGAAGAAAACGGATGCGCGCGTCCAGGAGGTCACAGAGAGTACGCTGAACTCGTCCATGGACAAGCACCGTCTGACGCTGCACCCAGCAATGGGTTTACTCCGAATGATCAAGATGTTTGCGTGGGAACCCAAGATCCACGAGCGTCTTTCTGCCAAGCGCGAGGATGAACTCGAGTGGATCCGCAAAGCGAGGACCATGACTCTGGTTAATATGAACCTGAAGTGCGTACTAATCACTGTCATGAACACATGTGCTCACATGGTGTAGCTTTGCCATTCCGGTAGGCGCGGCCGTCGTAGACGCCACCATGGCTAACGCGTTGCATTCGTAGTTGCTTACCATGATCGCCGCGTATGCAACGTATACGCTCGCGCTAGGCCAAGAGCTGTCGGCCTCGCGCGTCTTCTCGAGCATGGTCGTGTTTGAACTCTTGCGCGACCAGTTCCGTATTGCAGGCTTCAGCATACCTGTGGTCATTCAAGGTACGTACCTGCTTCTTGCCCGGCGTTGTTTGCTCATTGTATGCTAGCCAAGGTTTCTTTGGATCGGCTGAGCGAGTTTCTGCATAGCGTGCGCCCAGCATACACTGCGTGGCCTTGAGCGCTAATGCTCTTCAGACTGAGCTTCTCGATAAATTCACGGCCAAGCCGGCAGAAGTTGCGCCCCTCATTGCCCTCGACACGCCGCCGGACCCATCATGCATCGGCTTCGAGGATGCTTCTTTCCGTTGGGCGACGTCCCAGCCGTCTAGTGGCGCCTCTACGCCAGGCTCGGTCGCTTCTAGCTCGAGTTCCCATCGTCGCAACTTCACGCTTCGTATTCCCGGTCGACTTGACTTCCAGCGCGGCGCGCTCAATCTCGTAGTCGGACCGACTGGCTGCGGCAAGACGTCGCTCTTGCTCGCCCTATGTGGGGAACTACACTTCGAGCCTCAGTCTCCGGGGGCGTGGTACAACCTACCCAGGGAAGGCGGGGTTGCGTACGCTGCTCAAGAAGGCTGGGTGCAGAATGATACGATACGAGGTAACATCCTATTTGGAGCGCCATTCGAAGAGGACCGGTACCGCAAAGTCGTGTACCAGTGCGGGTTGGAACGCGACCTGACCCTCTTCGCGGCTGGCGACCTGACCGAGGTGCGCGTCTCTTCCCTGACATCGGGTGGATGCCTAATCTGCGTTTATGCCAGGTTGGCGAGAAGGGCTTGACCCTTAGGTGAGTTCTGCAATTTTGGGGGCGTCGACCTGGCTGACAGATGGGTCTGCAGTGGAGGACAGAAAGCGCGCATTACACTTGCTCGCGCCGTCTATTCCAAAGCAGAGACGCTGTTGTTAGACGACGTCCTCGCCGCTCTCGATGTTCACACATCACGCTGGATCGTCGCGAAGTGCTTCCAAGGCGACATCGTACAAGGCCGCACCGTCATTCTCGTCGTAAGTATGGGCAACACGTATGGATGTTCGTGACTAATGGTCAACCAGACGCACAACATTCCCCTCGTTGCGGATATTGCAACGTTTGTCGTGGCTTTGAGCATCGATGGGCACGTCGTCGCGCGCGGGTCGACCACCGATGTATTCTCGCGGGACCAGCAGGAGCTGGCGGTTCTTGTGGAGGAAGCCGAACAGGCGAAGGAGATGGACGAGAAGGAAGATCAGATCATAGACGGCCCTGTGCTCGAAGCGAAGGTCAAGCCGTCAGAGAAATCTGGCAAACTCATTGTCGCGGAGGAGATTGCTACGGGACATGTTAGCTGGCCTGCTTGTGAGTTCGACATGGATGTTCCCCCCTGGCGAGTGCTGACAGGACCTGTAGTGAGCTTATACTTCAAGACCTTGGGTACCTTCGGCTTTTGGCTGATATATCTCGGCGGAATCGCTGCTTCCAAGTACGTGTAGAAGGGGGCTGCTGAGCCTTGCACTGCGCTCACAATTGTTCCAGTATCGTCATCGTCATGCAAACATGGTTTCTGGGCTATTGGGCGCAGCAATACGACCATGAGGAGCATGTGCCAGCTTCGAAGTATGACCAGTCCCGTCGAAGCGCTTTCTTGATTGATCTTGCGCCAGATATATCGCCGGATATAGCGCACTCGTGTTGCTGAGCCTCACCCTCTATTCCATCGCATTCATGGCCTTCGTCTATGGGTCGATGCGGGCGTCTCGATTAATTCATAACCGGCTTATCGATTCGATCCTCGGTACCACACTCCGGTACGCTCTCACATGTGCAACCATAGACAGAAACTCACCATTCTAGATGGCTCGATGTGGTGCCCGTTTCCCGCGTCATTACGCGTTGCACTCAGGACTTGCGATCTATTGACGGTCCGCTCGGTGTGATGTTCGCCGAGGTCGTGGAAACCTCGTTTGCCATCATTTGCCGGATGGGTGCCATCGTCATGATGAGTCCTGCGTTTCTACTCCCGGCACTTGTTGTCGCAGTGGTGGGGTGGGCGTGTGGACAGGTGTACATGAAGTCCCAGCTTTCCGTCAAGCGTGAGATGAGCAACGCCCGCTCTCCTGTGCTCGGTCACTTCGGCGCAGCCATGGCAGGACTGAGTACGTCTGCGCATCCGCTCGATCAATAGGCATGCGAGCGCTGACTGCTCCCAGCATCGATTCGTATCTATGCGGCAGAAGCGGCTTTCAACACAGAGCTGATGCGCCGAATGGACATCTACACCCGAGCCGCCCGATCGTATTACAATCTCAATCGCTGGATTGGCGTTCGCGTCAATGCCATTGGAGGTTTGTTCTCTGCTGGACTAGCTGCTTACTTGATCTATGGCACCACTCCGGGGGCAAGTGCCACCGGCTTCTCGCTGTCATTGGTATGGGATACGATCCCCGAAAGCCATGGCAACTTGCTCATTTCTCGGTGCAGACAGTCGCATTCTCACGCCTGGTAGGATCCTCAATTTCGGGGTAAAGACATGATTTTCATGTAGTCCACGCAGATCTTGTGGTGGACTCGCAATTTGAATCAGTTTGAGGTCGAAGGTACGAGCGTCAACTCTGATATTTTACGAAATTCAGCTGAGGCCGTCAAAGGAAACTCGCTAGAGCGAATCCAGCAATTCATCGACATTGAGCAAGAGCCCAAACCGACTGAGGCGGGCAAGCCACCGGCCTACTGGCCCGCCAGCGGGCACTTGCGCGTCGAGCACCTGGAGGCAAAGTACTCAGCTGACGGGCCGCTCGTGCTGAGAGACATCAACTTCGAGCTCAAGTCCGGCGAACGCATTGGCGTGGGTACGTCGTGGACTGCACGTGACTACTGAGACCACCTTGGGCTGACATCGTCGAGTTGGACGCACCGGCAGTGGCAAGAGCTCATTGACACTGGCGCTCTTGCGCTGCATCTTTACGTCGGGGCACGTCTACTACGACGGTCTCGCGACGGACGCAATCAACCTCGACGCGCTCCGCGGGAACATCACCATTATTCCGCAGCAGCCCGAGCTGCTCAGCGGGACGCTGCGACAGAACCTGGATCCCTTCGACGAGCACGACGACGCCTCGCTGAACGATGCCCTACGCGCTGCGGGACTGTCGAGTCTCCAGGCCTCCGCGGCCGACGGCAAGATCACGCTCGACACGCCGATTTCGAGCGGCGGCGGCAATCTCAGCCTCGGGCAGCGGCAGATTATCGCGCTCGCGCGGGCCATAACGAGACGGAGCAAGATCCTCATCCTGGACGAAGGTGCGCTTGCCCTATCTAACGTAGGCGTTGGATGGCCGGCTGATTTTGTTTGTCCCTTAGCCACTGCGGCGATAGGTATGTGCACCCTACCTGGTGGGACAGGAGCTTACGCAGGGTAAACGCCCTCTAGACCATGCCACGGACACCGCGATCCAGGACTCGATCCGCCGCGAGCTGCAGGACGTGACGCTCATCACCGTCGCGCACCGCCTGCGTACCATAATGGACGCCGACAAGATCGTAAGTCCCTGCCCGCCCCGTCCTCTCCTGTACCCTAAGCTGACGCACCCGCGCAGATGGTGCTAGATGCTGGCCGGCTAGGTACTTAGCTGCCGTCAGACCGTCCTCCCTGTGCTGGTGCTGACCTCGTCTTCCCACTAGTGGAATTCGACAGCCCCAGGGCGCTGCTGAAGAACAAGCGGGGCCACCTGCGCTTGCTCGTCGACGGGAGCTCGGATCGCGACGAGCTGATAGCGATGGCGCGCGCTGCGAGCGGGGGACAGTAGACCGTTTCTGTTCTGTAACGTTCCAGGCATGGCCGCCGTGCCCGGTCTGTTTCGTCCTAACAGCGTGAAATGCGGCGGGAGCGCATCGATCATGAATGGCAGCTGCTATACATACACCGAGCTGGCGACGAGGCGAGAGCCGTGGCCGCAGCATTGGTAAGTGTGTGAGGGGGTCCTCTGACCTGGGGTGCCGGCGGAGCGGGTCCGGGCGCGCCACATGCACGCTCCTGACGATCCTCGGCCGCAACAATTGACATTGGCGTTTCGCTGCCACCCGCGCAGAAGTCTAACCGCGCAGTTCACACCGCACCGCATTCGTGAGACGCAGAGCAATCCGGCGTGTCCGCGTCCGTGTCAATGGACGCCAATTGTCCGACTTACAGTGCCAGTGAGGGCGGTGCGCGACCTGGTGCGTGAGAATTGCAAGATTCGCTCACGTTTGCCCTGCACCCCGCGCTCCCAGGAAGCCCTGCGCTGCAGGGAGGAAGAGCAGTTCATTCGCAAGCGCCCAGGGCGCATGAAAAGTAAGCAAGCGCCCGCCCAGGGTCGCGCCCTCGCGGGATTGTCGCGCCATTCAGTCTCTCAATGCTTAAGGACGCCGCACGTGGAGGCGGGATCGCCAGGCAACGCTGTCGCTGTCAGTGTCAGCGCGCTGCTTCATTCAACAGGCGGATCTGGCAGCGCACGATTGAGTGCAGGATGTTTGACGGCGCTCTGTGAATGTCAGTCGAATCGCGCCCGCCGTCCGAATGCACGGCGGGTCCTCTGGAAGCGGCGGCACCGTTCATCTCGGGGTGTCCTGCGGTTCGGGCGCGCAGAAGTCGTAGGTACATACAGCGATAGGACGCCCTGATGGGGCGGGGCCGCCCTGAGTCAGAGGTTGAGATAGGGAGCACAAGCCTGAGAATCGCCGCGCAAATGCCGCCGGGATGACGAGGGGGCGGCGCGAGGCGAGGATGAGGATGACGGTGAGGAGCGCAGGGCAGCGGAGAATAGGGACGCGACGCGTGAATCGCGTCGCAGGCTGAATTGATTTTATATCAGGCATCATTGTTTTTTGTTTTCTCGCGCGAGACGTCAACAAGTACCGATACAAACAGATCGCCCGACGCGACAGCTGGCCCGGGTCAGAGATCTGCGATCCCCGTCGTCGAGGAGAGTCGTCTCGTCTCGGGCGCAGGACGCAACGGGCAGAAAGAGAGCGCGGTAAGCGAGGCGTGCCTTGTTACCAGAGTCTCAGAGCCAGATCTCGATGCGGGCGTGTGGGAAGCCGAGTGCGCAGCGGAGATCTCGGGCGCTGTAAGAGCGGCGAGGAACGCAGTCGGTCGGACGGCCGAATGCAGGCCCACCCCGCAGGGCCGCCCAGAAGAAGCTGCGCGCTCCCGGCGACAGATGAGATTGGGTGCGCATCGATGAAATGAGATGACATGAACGCAGAACTCTCAGGTTGGAGCTGGCATGGACAACGCTGGCTTATCAGGCCGCAGAGCAGTTGCGATCAGAACTCTCCGAGCTTCAGGAGGGCCAGGGAGAAATCACCCCCGACTCCACACTGGCAGACGCAGAGCTGGCACTCCTCTCCTGCGGGGGACGGATGCACCCCTCGGGCGGTGTTCTGGGAAGGGGCGCGGGGCGAAGCCGATCTGGGCGCGCGCGAGAAGGCCGGGCGAATGCTCAGATGAGATGGTGGGGGAATTAGGATGAAGCGGCAGAGTTTGGAGGTGGTGGGGCGCGCGTGGACAAGGACGGGACCGGGGACGCTATATACGGCGGTCAGACGTTTCTAGCAGGGGCGCACGCGGCGGGGGCTAGGACGATTTGGTCATTGGCCCTTCGAATCGACTCGGAGGGTGTGTCAAGAGCGAGGATGGGAGCTGTGCGGTGAGACGGGAGCCGGGCAGCCTGTGCGAGTGTTTGGGGGCGGGGACAAAAGGCACGGTCGCCACGCGGTGTCGGGACGTTTTGGGAATGATCTTGTGCTCTCTGGAGCGTGGTAAAATTCGCCAAGTCCGACGCTCCGGCCCTCTCCCGCTCCCGCTCGCTCCGTCCCAGTGACCATGGCCGACGCGTCGCAGCGCCCGCGCATGGAGTCGCTGCTGTCGTCGTTCCCGGCCCCGCCGTCGTTCATCCCGCCGTCGCCGTCGCCGATGATGCTGGCGTACGACCGCTCGTCGCGCGCGAGCAGCGAGCTCGAGTTCGCGAACCCGCCGCCGACCCGCCCGCCGACGATGCCGCTGCCGCCCGTGCCCGCCGGCGGCGGCGTCTCCGAGCTCGGCCTGGACGCGCTGATGCTCCTGTGCAACACCCCGAGCCGCCGGACGAGCGTCGCCAGCAAGCGCATGAGCCGCATGAGCGACACCAACGTCGTCCTGCCCGGCGCCCGGCCCTCGCACATGGCCCCCATGACGCCGCCGTCGTCCGTCTCGCTCCCGGACGACCACCCGCCGCTGGACCGGAGACGCTCGGCGCTGCCGCCGCCGGCCCCGTCCCCGCCGCCCCCGCCGCCGTGCGAGACGCCGGTGCCGCGGCGGCCAGCGTCGCCCGACATCCAGCACATCCTCGCCACGACGCCGCGCCCGCTCGTCCGCCGCATGCTGCCCCACAACCTCGGCGCCCGCCGCGCATCGACCGGCGCGTCGTCCTCGCCCTCGCTCATCCACTCCACCGCGTCCTCGCAGTCCTCCTCCGACAACGACGACGACGTCCTCGCGGCCGGCGAGCAGAGCGACTCCAGCATCGACACCCGCACCCCGCTGCCCCATCTCATGGTCAAGGCCGGCGTCCTCAGCCCCTATTCAAAAATCCTCATCACCCCCGCCGAAGCCTCCTCGCAGGGCGCAGCGCCCGGCTCCAGCAAGAACTCCCTGCTTCTCAAGGACGGAAGGGACACCCAGCGCCGCAAGAACCGCCATCGCGACGGCCGCTTGCTCAGGGAAGGCGTAGGCCTTACCACCGGCCTCGGTTGGTCCGACAGGTGCGCCGCTATCTGCTATTAGCCACGGCTACCGGCATGCTAACAGTGCCTGCTTGTCAGTGAGGACGAAGACGCACCCAGCCCGCTGACACACCGGCTCTCCACGCTCGACCTCAGCAGGAGGCCGAGCATGCTCTCCGTCCGCTCCGCCTACTCGCGCTCCCGCACGCCCTCCCGCTCCCCGCGCACCTCGACATTCTCCAACGTCCCGTCCACCTCCAATCTCTCCCTCTCGCGCACGTCGTCCACCGCATCCTCCATCAAGCCGTCCACTTCGACTTCCATAGCATCACCATCTTCGTCGCGACGACAACGAACAGGCGGCGGCAGCTCCGACCCGGCCTCGCTGCGGTCCTCGGCGAGCACGTCTGCGCTGTCCGCGCTGGCCCACCAGAGCTCACCGCCGCCTGTTCCTGACCTGCCTTCATCACCGGGCATGCCGACGATGCGCCGCACCGTCTCGCATTACCCGCTCCGGCCGCCCGACGAAAGCCTGTTCAAGGAAAAGCCGCTCCCCCAGCCGCCCATGCTCGAGCATCCCCCACCGCGATCGACGAGCCAAGTGCGGACGCGTCTGTCGGGTCCCGCCAGCGCGCCGCCGAGCGCGTTCTACTCGACCGGCGGTCTGCCGAGGCCGCGGACGTATAGTACGGGCTCAAACGTGTCGAGTACAAGTAGTGTCGGCTCGACAGGCACTGCGGCTGCAAAGCCGCGCGTCAAGAGCGTGCCTGTGGGGAGCGGTGCGCGTGTCACACGGACAGTCAGCACGGCGAGCACGGCGAGCAACGTGAGCACGAGCACGGCGGCGAGCGGGATCAGCAGACGGCCGGCGATGAAGCGCCAGGCGAGCATGCCGCTCCCGCCGCCGTCGATGCCCCAGCGGGCCAGCCTACCCACCTCCGCGACGTCGACGATACCGATGCCCACGCCCGGCCCGTCGTCCTCGGCGTTCTCGATGCCAAATACGCCGGTGTCGCCCGGCGGCGGACCACGGCCGCTGAAGCTCGTTGCAGCAGCCGGCGCAGGGACGGCCTTACCTGTCCCGCGGGGGCGCACGGGCACCGTCGGGCGCACCGGCGCGGGCATGGCGTACCGCACGAGCGCGGCGCCCAGACCACGCTTGAGCGCACCGTCTGCGGTATAATGGCGGGTTGCTCGCGCGCCTGGGCTGTCGTCCTTTTATATTTCGACGTTCGCGACGCCACGCGCCCGCTGTTTCGCTGTTTGCGCGCCGATCTGCCTTTCCCCGGCGTCCGATTTCGCGCGACCCTGTGGCAGGCAATTTGTGGCTGGGTCCCGCGCGATTTCCTCTTCCACCCCCGCTTCGCCTGACCGCCGGTTCGACTGCCAATGCTCGTGTTCATGAATTCCCTCTACTACTATCTCTCTATCTCTGTCGGGGGTTGGATTTTCTTTCTGCGTCTGCGTTCGCCCGTGCTGCTGAGTTTGTCTGCGCTTTATCCGATACGACCCGCCCCGCTTTCGTCTCCATGTATCCTCGCCTCGCCCCGCATCCTCTGTCGTTCACCGCCCACCGATACCTCGTGTGCTGTTGCTCCCCACCCTCTACCTCTACGCATGACCCCTACTACACCCCCTACTCCCCACGCATCTCTACTCCTCCCTATACAATGCCATGCCCTCCGACCCGCCACGCCCTTCAAGTCCCCCCTCTCCCTATCCTACCTACCTACGCTCCTCTTCCTCTCGTCCTTCCTTGTGCGTTTTTTCGACTGTTTGCTGGTCTGTGTACGATCTCGTCGTCTCTCCCTGCCCTCTCCCCTCTCTACGTCTCGATCTCTCTCTTTTGTCACTGTTGCTTTTTGGCGTTGCACCGCGGAGAATTCCCAGCCACTCCGTCCTACCCCCCACCCCACCCCATCCCATCCCTGCCCGCTTGCCCTGAGCTGAGGAGCGCTCGTTTTATACATAAGTAATAGAATGCCCCCCGCCTGCTACAGTATCGCCTGGATGGATAGATTGACTGAGATCTCGATAGCTTGCGAGTTCGTACGCTCCGCGTGGATGTGAGACGGCTAGAAGTCAGGGGTTGGCGGGCTTCGAGCGTAGCTTGGCGCTCGAAATCGACTGCGAGCGCTTGGAGGTTGGCATCGGGGGTCAGGGAACGCGTTTGCATGAAGCTCGAATGGGGGTAAAATACATCTAGTGTGTCCAAGACAAGAGAAAGAGGCCGCATGTACATACAGTCGTCACGCGGAGGTGGGTGGCTTGACCAGTTCTGCGCGGATGACGTCCCATGCCTGCTCCGCAGCGATGAGCTTCCCCTTGTGCTTGCGCTCGCCATGACCCTCGCCGCGGACGACGCCGTCGACTGCACGACAATGAGATTACACAGACGGCTTAAAAAACGGAAAGGACGCACTGATGAGCGTCATCTTCCACGACTTGCTGTGCTCGGGCCCGTGCGGCTCCTCGCGCCACTCGATGCGGCGGCCCGTCTGCGCGGCGTGGATATTGAGCAGCTCGAGCGGGTTCGTCTTGACGTCCTTCGGCTCCTTGCCGGGGGACCCGGGCGGCGGCGTGGTGGGCGGCGTGTGCACGAGCACGCTCGCGCGCAGCTCGGGCTGCAGCGCGAGCTGCACGCCGACGAGCTCGCGCACGAACGCCGCGGCCGCGGGCAGCCCCGCGTGCTGCACGAGCGCGCCGACGTACGCCTCGAAGAGCGCCGCCGCGGTCTTTGGTTTTGCGATGAGCTCGCTCAGGCCGGGCGCGGTCTTCAGGTGCTTCGGCATGTCGTACGCGCGCGCCCAGAGCGCGAGCATGTCCGTGCAGATGAGGCCGTCGCGCCAGACCTATCGATGTGTCAGCAGGGGCTGGGTAAGGAAGGGGAGGGGGGTACGGACCGTGAGGAAGCCGACGACCTTCTTGGGGTGCAGCTCGCACGCGAGCTGCGCGACGCAGAGCTGCAGCGCCGCGGCGCCGACGAACGCCAGGCGCTCGAAGTCGTCCGGCGCGCGCAGGTAGTCGTGCCCGAGCGTGTACTGCGGGCCGTGCAGGCTCTTATGCGTGTAGACGCGGTTGAAGAGCTGGATGCCAACGTGCGGCAACTCGGGGTACGTCAATTGAGGCTTTTGGGGCGCCTGGTCTTCAGGTGTTGGTGCGGGCGAAGAGTCGCTCTCGCTATCGGCGGGTGCAGTGGAGTCGGTCGGCGGCTTGGACGGGGGCGAGGGCTGAGCGCTGTCTGTGACCGCAGGTGCCGGAGACGATGCTGGATCCGAGGACGACAAAGACGACAGGTCCTCCTTTCCATTCACAGGCAATACGTCGACGTGCAATTCTGTGGTGTCGAGAACTGGCGGAGAAGGAGCCGGGGCACCGGACTCGGGGGTGTTGTCAAGAACAGTCGTTGACGAAGACATCGAGATGCTGGGTAAGGGTAGTGATTCGAGCACACGGGGAACGTTCTCTGGATGTCGTCCTTATATACATCGCCACGCGGAGCCCTTGTTGGATTGTGTCTCCATCCTTTGTCTGCCCGATGAACCGGATGGAAGCGCAGATGAAGCCCGAGATGGTGGTCATTGTGCATGAAGCGAGACGATCACGAAACCGGGCCGTGTTTCATAAGTCCAGATAATGCATGCACGTCAATGCATAGAGTGGCGCAGCCTGGGCGCAGCTCAACGAACTGCATGAGCGAATCCAGACAAGACAAAGTAACCACAAATCTCAACGTCAGGGTCCTGTCCTGGTGTAAACCGAATGCATAGCTGGACAGCGCATTTGATTTGCGACAGAAAGCCGATCAAGTCCACAGGCAAGAGTGCTTCACAAGAGAACCGAAGTTTCGAGGCCAACGGCGACAACAGAACGTCTGAAGGCGCCCGTATGTACCGGACAACGCGAGCAGAGAGCCTGAATAAAGATACCGTAAGTGGTACTCTGCCAAAGCGACTCTATGCGTGCCGACAAGGAAGCGCAAAGACGACGGAAAATCTGGGGCCAACATCGGATGCGGAGTTCCAAGTCGCGTTACATCCCGCTGGAGCCTTCAGCGGGACTTGGGGACGTTGCAACAGCAAGGTGTATTTTGAAACCCACAGGGAGGTTAGCAAGAAAGTCAGCGGCCAGCACACGCGGCGTTAGCATTGCGAGAGCGACAGATAAAGCAGCGGGAGATGGGAGGGAGATGATGGAAGATGCGGCAACGAGCGTCGAGCGGGATGCGTGCAGAATGCGGAAATGTACAGATGCGACTACGGCTACTTATTGGATCCTGGCAATACACCACCCCTCTCCCCCAATCCGAGCGAGCGAGCGTCCGTCTAACTCCCATTCCATTCCGAAGCGATGATGCGTGTCCGTCGTGATGATGATCTAGAACCGCTCCCCCCCGAGCACGCCGGCGTGCGAGTGGTACGAGCCACTCTGGCCCTGCCGCGAGTCGGCCCGGAACTCGTCCACCGTGCGCAGCAGCGGGGCCTGGGAGGTGACGGAGCCGGCGCCGGACGACGCCGCGCTGGAGCTCGCGTAGCTCGCGACGGACGCGCCGCGCGCGTGGTGGTGGTAGCGCCCGCTGGGCGCGCGCGGCGGGCCGGCGTGCGGGCGCGCCGACCTCGCCGACCCGAGGCTACTGCCCATCGACGCGCTCGACATATGCGTGCGCGCGGACCGCGCGGACCCGACGCTGCTGTTCATCGAGAGCTGGCCCGCCGTGCGGGCGGAGCGCGCGGAGCCGATGCTGCTCATGCCGTCCGACAGCTGCGACGGCGGCCGGCTGGCGTTCGCCGGCGACATCGGGCGGCCGCTGGGCGACGCGAGGTAGAGCGGGCGGTGGCCGGACGCGGGCACCGAGGGCTCGGGGATCGTAACGGTCGGCATCGCGCGCGGGGTGAACGACGCGCGCGTCATATCGTACGTCGACACCCGCTGCGGCTGGGACTGGTACTGCGACGAGACGGTCGATGCGAGCGTCGAGGTCGAGCGCGCCATCGCGGGCTTGTCCGCGAATGGCTCCTTGCCGGTGTACGTCGACGCGCGCGAGCCGGCGTCGCCATCATCGTGCGCCGGGCGGCCGAAGCAGAAGAACCACGAGTAGATCACGTCCTGTTTCGGCGCGCGCGATCAGCATGATGGCGCGGAGCGGGCGAGAGAGGGGCGGGGGTTACCGGTTGCGTGGCAAAGATCAAGAACACAGCAAGAGGGGCTGCGATGATAGCAGGTAGCCACCGTCAGCCGTGGCCAGAACGCGACGGACCGAGGACGCGGAAACGTACCGAGCGCCTGCATGAACTTGGGCGGCGTGCTGTCCTCGTCGAAGATGGTGAGGAGTGACGTGCTGTGAGGGATGGGATCAGCGGCAGCCGCGCGCGCGCTATGGGGCGACTGACGCAAGGATGAAAAGCTCGAAGATCGTGAACGCCAGTGCGCGAATGATGAGATGCGCGTCGAACTCGGACGCAACCTTCCCGCCGCGCACATCGCGCCAGTTGCGGTACAGCATGACCACAATCCAGACTGCAGGACCTTCAGCGACATGATCGGGATGCAGCACAATAGCACGCACCTCCAAGAACGAGAGTCACTGCGACCATGAGAACGGTGAAGCTCCAAACATAGGTGCCGCTGGAGTATAATTAGCTTAGAAGGCCCGGACCGCGGGTGTCGACGCACATATTGTGGTTCGCTACTGTACAGAACACGATCTCGGTGTCGCGGTTGACATCGGCAGGGTTGTAAAATCCAATCTGATAGCGGCATGATTTCAACGTCGGCGGCCCTGCATCGCAGGAGAGCGCGGGTCACGCACCACTCCGACAAGGAGACTAAAGGCGACGTAGGCAAGGTAGGGGCCCGCCAACAGCTACCGCGACGTTAATGTTAATCTCTCAAATGCCGTTCGTGGGCAAGCGCACCAGGACGGTAAGCCAGGTCCTGCGGACGTAGGTCGTGCGTGTGGCGACGGAGCGCAGCATGACGAAGACCTGGGCGACGACGGAGAGGAATGCGACGGCGGCCATGGGCGGGACGCCGGCCATCAAGGCAGCATTGTAGAGGCAGAGGCCGGGGTCGGGCTGGGCGCCCTCGTGGCCGCCGCCGTAGAGCAGCAGGCAGGCGGGGAAGGTGGTGATGAGCCAGGTGACGACGAAGTTGAGCAGGATCGGGTGCCGCTGGGCCTTGAGGCGGCGCGAGAAGAGCAGCGTCGCGAGCAGCAGGCTGAGCAGGACCTGGCCTGCGATGTTGAGGCCGAGCCAGGTCCAGACGACGGCGTGGGTCATCTCCCTGTTCCAGACCTTCTGCTGGACGTCCATCGAAGTCGCGTTGGACGCTGCGGGTGCCATGCGGGCGACGAGGAGGGCGGCGCTGGAGGGGATCCACATGCTAGATGCGAATTGAACAAAAGTAACGTAGAAAAGTAACAAAAATGGGCGGGTGGGGAAGAACGAATGCGAAGGAGAAAAGTAGCCCGCGCCGCAGGACCTGCTTAGAGGCAACAAGGGGTCGTGAAGAGCCTCCGGGACGAACAGAGCACTCGGGGGACGAAAGAGTGACGGTGTCTAGCACGCGCGCAGGGAGTGCGCTGCACTGGCGGTCGGGGACTGCTGTGGTCGAAGACAAGGAACCGCTCCCGGCGCGACGCGGCCCTTTCACGCTCGCCTGCGCGCCTAGCGTGCGAACATCACTCCCTCCATCACCGCCAAGCTGCATGGCGCTCCAGCCTCCTTTCTCGTCGTCATTCCATCCCCAGGTCCCAGCAACCGCTACCTGCCCCATACCAACCACCCAGAGCCCACGATGCGCAAGTCTGGCCTTTCTGTGCGACGCCGCGGGACGGGTACTATCAGCGCCGATGCTATGCCAGACCAGCGACAGAACGCTTCTCTCCCTGGCTGTTCGACACCGTCTCGACGCCGAAAACGGCATAGAATAGAGCCCGACAGACTAGAAGCGTGCTGTCAAGCAACACCCTTGTGCATCGTGGTGTATCGAGAACTGCTGGGGCGCGAACGATCAGCGCACCGTCTCTCCATGATCACTGCCTTTCGATGCTCGAAGGATTCTTCTGCCCGTGTCTTCGAGCTGTCCAACAATTCTGAGCTCGTTCGGCAGCTATTGGTTGCATCGCCAGGTTCTCACTGCTAGGAACGGCTGCACCTTCGAAGAACGCTCGCTCACTGCCCGATATATGCGTTTCTTCCTTCCGCGGAGGGCTATTGATAGCCTGTCAGCGTGGTCAGCGGTTGATGGCCGTGAGGTCACCGGTCCCCGTCAGCAGTTGATGGTCATGGCCAATGGTGCAACTGCGATGGTGGGGCGCCTGGACTTTCGGTCTGTAGTAATCCTCAGACGAATCGGAAGTTCGATGATTCCGGTATGACTGAGAAGGTCCGATTCATTCAGTGCACCTGGGTTCAATTGCTTCCCCCAACGACGATGGCGAATGACCATGTCTTCGCGAGCTCAGATATCCGATACGCTAGAGAGAGTCCGGTTCTCTTGATAGAAACTGCGAATGATCCGACCTCGAAAAGCTCAGGAGCATGTCCCTGTGGTGCCGGCTTGGAGCCCCTAACTCCGTTGCCACTCTCCGCTGGCCCGCAATCCGGTACCGGTGTTGCAGTTCCTCTTCAGAAACACGTCGATCTTTCTCTTCTCGTCAATCGCTGTGCACCGTAATACTCAGTGGCGATCTCGGGGGAGGCGATGCAGGGAGCATCCCAGACAACCTTCGCTCGCTGCCCACTGTCAGTCGACGAGCGCCTCACTGTCATGGTGAATCTGTGAGTCGACTTCGTGTTCGATGTCAATCACTCGGGCCGGACAGCTCGCATTGTCAAGTACGTAAGTTACGGGCGTCGTTGTTGCATATTCGAAGAGGGATCTATGCCTCGGACTCATCTCCCACGACGTGCCTCAAGGTCGGCCTGGGAGGTCGGCGCTCAAGGTGCTAGGTAACGTGAGACGACCACCCTTGATCTCCGTCAGAAGGCTCAGAGGCAGTACACACTGGCAGTCCGGGTGCTTTGGAGGGCTACGCGCGGAAGTAAAGCTTCAGTTGCTGGCCTGGAAGGAACGACCCAACAGGAGCACAATCTCAGAGATTACTTCAGGCGCAAATCAACGATGACCCGCAGCCTGAACTCGGAGTCGCAGCAGCTTGCAGTTTGACAAAGACTCGCGTTGATTAGGCTTTGTGTTTGGTCTCAGACTGATGACGCCTGACGTCCAGCGCTCTGTCCGTTGCGCTCTTCCACGGGAGCCGAACTGCCAACTCCTTGTTGCGCCTGCGCTTCCCGGCGTGCTGTCCCCATCGGAGGGCCCGAAGTGCGGGCGTACGGGCACTCAGCGACGTTTCGGGGTGTGTCGGCGCCATGGCCATTGCGTCTTATCGCCCATGATGCACTGGTCCGGCCGTTTCCTAGATGAGGACTGGGATATGATCTCAGAACCGAGAGGACGAGCTGCGATAGATTACTTAGCGCAGGAGGAAGACCTCCGAGTCTGCGTACGCACACCGGGAGAGTACTCGGAGCATCCGCGCCAAATTCGATGAAGATCGCCGGTGGCTGTGCCGCGTGATAACGGCAAATTCCTGGTGCTCACTTCGGCTGCCATGAGCATGTGGCTGATCGCGCGCACACGCTCGCGCTGCGCGGGGCCCGCCCGAAGCTCGAAGCTCCTACCCAGATGACAGAACGTGAAGCACGTCCGGGAGCTGGATCATTGGGTGCGCCATCCTGCGGTGATGGCAGGCGCTCTCTCGGAACTGGCGGTGCGGGTGCTTGATGTTCGGCGGGAAGGGTGCATGTGCATGTGCGTCCCACGTTGCTGCTCCGCGTCCGTCTTTCTGACATCGTCATGTGGGCGCCCGACTCGCCAGCCACAGAGCAGTACGGCGACGAGTACGACGGCTTCGACGACCCGCCGTACTACGCCGTGCGCTGGCTGCGGCCGCACTACGCCACCGCGCTGCTCGAGCTGCCGACGGCGCCCGTCGCGCGGAGCGCGGGCCATCACTGGCACGCGTTCAGCGAGGCTGAGAGCGAGGAGTGCGAGGACGCGTGGCTGCAGCTGCCCGAGGAGTGCCGGCTCAACTCGGGCGAGGCGTACGACGGCCCCGCCGCGGCGGAGGAGACGGAGGAGGACGAGGAGGACGTCGTCGGCGTCGCCATCTACAAAGATAAGCTGTACGAGGTCGACGTGCGCCGCATGCAGGTACGTTCGCCGCGCCGGACGCGTTGCGGGAGCGCTGCTGACGACGAGGACAGCTCAAGCCCGTGTACTGGCGACGCACGGGCAAGCCGATTCCCGTCATGCGCGCGAACTGGATGTACGACCAGGTCTGTGCACGCCGCGCGCCTGCTGATGCTGAGACGGCCGCTCACCGCCCGTCGCAGTCGCGTCCTGTGCCCGAGCCGCTGAACAGCCAGCTCGAGGAAGCCTATTTGTGCGTTGTGGCAGCCGCTTGACGTGACAGAGTGTGACACATGACAGACAACGGAGACCCTGGCTGCAGTCATACGTCGACGAGCTCGACGCCGCGCTCAAGGACGGCGGCGACGGCTATGCCAGGTTCAGGCTCGATCTTCCCGGCAACAAGCAGAAGCAGTCGGTCTTTTTCCCTGACGCCGAGTCGGCCCGCGTCATCTCGTGCGTCCCTGCCACCGAGCGAGTCCCTCGCGTGCTCACTGCCGCCCGCAGCGACTACCTGGGCTCGCGCTTCTCCAAGTCGCTGTACGCGTCGTTCTCCAGCAGCAGCGCCAACACCCCGTTCCCGCATGCGACGCTCGTCTACCGCGGGTACGACGCAGCCGCGAAGGCGAAGCGGCCGTCGCGCCGCCCGTCGTTCTCGCTCTCGCGTCGGTCGTCCGTCTCGCAGCTGGCGTCCCCGCCGGCCTCGCCGCCGCGCATCACCGTGAGCCGCGCGCCGTCGCGCCGCTCGTCGCTCTCGCAGCTGCGCGCCCCGACGTCGCCCACGGCGCCGCGCCTCAGCCGCCAGCCGAGCATGGACCCGCTCAACAACATCGAGGAGCACCCGGCGCAGAGCTTCGCGGACTTCCCGCGCCGCGTCGACGAGCAGCTGCGCGCGAGCGGCGCGTTCCCGAAGCCCGCCGACGAGCACGGCAAGGCGTCGAGCACGTCCAGCGACGAGGTCGAGCTCGTGCACACCGACGCGCCGTCCAAGACCGGCGAGGAGGACGACGGCGAGGTCACCGACCTCGTGTTCATGATCCATGGCATCGGCCAGAAGGTCAGCCCCGCGCATCTCTCGCGCAGCCTGGTGCTCATGTCTGCGGCAGGCGACGGCCCAGTTCGAGGGAATCCACTGGGTGTACGCCACGAACCTCTTCCGCCAGATTGCCCGGCACGTCGCCCGCTGCGCCTTCTGTGATTCTGCGCATATTGACAATATCGCGCGAAACAGGAAGCAGAGCGCGACCCCCGCCATCTCGTCCATCATGAAGGGCCACCGCGTGCAGTTCCTGCCCATAGAGTGGCGCAGTACCTGCGCAAAGCTCATGGACGAGGACCACCGGCGCGAGCAGGCCGCGACGTCCACGAACCGCTACACGCTATCTGGTGCGCCCGTCCTTGCCCTTACTTTACGTGCTGAGTTGCTGACTTTGCGTGAGACATCACACTGAAGGAGAACGTCGCGTTCGCTCGCGAGCTGTTCAACAACGTGATCCTCGACCTCCCGCTGTTCATGAGGCACGCACTTGTGCCTTACCTGGAACTGTGGCAGCTGACAGACTTCCCAGTCGACATCGAGAGTACATGATGCAGGCTGTATGCACTGAAGCGTGCGTCGGTCCCGTAAACCACCTCACTCTCGCAGGCTGACCCGTCGCTGCCTCTAGAAATGCGGCCTACCGCAAGTGGTGCGCACGGCATCCAGGGTTCGACAAGACCGGCCGAGTGGTGCGCGCGAGCCGTCCCCCCTCTTTTTTTCCAGGAGCTCACGAGCCTGGACAGCACATCGTCGCGCATTCGATAGGCAGCGTGCTCGCCTCGCACGTCCTGTCCGCGCAGCCGACATATGTCATCCCGCTCTCCGAGCGCCCGCCATCCGAACGCCGGCCGACGAAGGAGCTCCTGTTCAACACGAGCGCACTCTTCATGGCTGGCAGCCCGCTCTCAATGTTCATGTCGCTCGACCAGAGCACGCTCATTGCGCGGAGAGTGCGTCGTTCCGGATGCTTGTGAGGGTGTGCTGTGCTGATGCTGGATGAAGGGACGGGAACGCACGAAGTACCCGCGGCCGGACGAATCGGTGAGGCTGCCTGCGGCGCTATCTCTGTGTTTGGGAATGCTTACGTGGGGATCAGCTTGACAAGGCGGGCGTGCTGGGATGTTTGGCGGTATGCGACCGTGTCTGTTGCCCAGGCCCGGACGACGTGCTGAAATGCACGCCAGGTGGACTCCATATACAACGTCTTTTACCAAGCAGACATCATCGCCTACCGCCTCAACCCCGTAGTCGACTCGAAGTGCGTACCCTCCCGCCTCTTCTGCCCTTCGCTCAACCCACCTCTGTAGACGCGCCTTCGAGATGCCGCCGTCAGCAATAGAGTCGATCAACGCGTCGCTGCTCTCGCGCATCTCGCGCGCGGTGTGGGCGTTGCCCGGCTACCTGACGCTGCCGAGCATGCCGCACTTCGCGATGCCCTTCTCGCGGCACCCCGCGCAGAGCGCGGTGGACGAGAAGGCGGCGCGCGACGCCGAGCTCGAGCGCTCGCGCGGCAAGCGGCGCTTCGCCGCGCTCAACCCGCACGGCACGCTCGACTTCTTCCTCCCCAGCGATGGGCTCAGCGAATACCTTGGTGCGCCCTCCTCTTCCTTCCTACGCTTTCCCACTGACGCGCTCCGGGCTGATAGATATGGTCACTGTATGTCTCCCGTGCTCATGCTGTGGATCTGAATACTGACGCGCGCCATGCAGGCGCATATGTCCTACTGGTCCGACGCGACGCTCGCGTCCTTCATCCTCGCAGAGATCTTCGCCGGCGAGCAGGCCTGACCGTCGATCGGTCAGTTTGCCCCAGCTTCCCTTGTGCATCTGTCTACCCATCTCCATCCTTTGTATCATCCACGGTCATTGTGTGTATGCTTTGTGTCCTTGTTGCTTGCCACATGTTACCCCGGCTGTATAGATTCCCGCAGCTGCTGTTGTTGTACGGTTAACCCGCGCCGTATTTATATAACAGTTACTTATTTTGCATGCGATTCAGATGGGTCGGTGAAAGAGAAGACACTCGGACGTTGTATTTGCAGATGGAAGCCGGGGCATTTATGGACGTACTACATACAGGATGAGGGAGAGCGCAGACATCGACATGCGGGCACAGCGACATAGACTCGGAGACTCGGAGAATGGGATTGGGATGCGGATACACGGTACATGGAGAGATGAAGCCCAACGGGAAAGATGGGAAAAGGACATGAAGCAGTGTGAACGGTTCGTAGATGTAGCGTGGCCTACGCCCGACGCTTGGGCACAGGCCGTCGTGGGCAACGGAACGGCGAGCCTACGCAGCCGCCTTGCGCTTGCGCTGCGCAGGAGGCGCAGCCGGAGCATCGAGCGCGGCCTGCGCGCGCTTCCACGCGCGCAGCTTCGCCGCGAGCACGGGCTCGACGCGGTAGACCGCCTGGCGGTCGCGGAACACGCGCTCGACGCGCGCGCCGCCGCGCATCAGCAGGCGCGCCGTCCCGCCCGCGCGCGTCGGGACGAGCAGCGCGCGCCGGCGCTCCGCGCCGTCCTCGTCCTCCGAGCCGCCGGCGCGCTCGTCGTCGGACACGGCCTGCGTGAAGAGGTTGCGCGCGGGGTCCGCGAGCGCGTCGTCCGACAGGTCGAGCTCCGAGTCCGACGACGTCTCGCAGTAGAAGCCCCTGCGCGCCGCGCTGCGCGTCACGCGGCGCGTCGGCTTGCGCTCTCTCGCTGGCGTGGGCGCGGGCTTGCTGAGCGACGCGGGGTACGATTTGCCTTTTGGCTTGGGCTTTGTGGGCGTTGCGTCGGATTTGGTGGCCTTGGGCGTTGCGTCAAGTTTGGTAGGTGTGGGTGTGGGCGTCGCATCCGACTGATCGGGCGTCGCCTTGGCTTTGGTGGGCGTGGAGGCTTTGAGCGGGCTGGCACTCGGGCTGGGGAGGAACGCGGGCGGGCGCTGGCCGATGTAGCGGCGCGGCGTAGTAGGTGTCTGTGAGGGCTCGCGAGCGGCGGCTTCGACGAACTTAGCCTTGAGGTTAAGCCTCGCCGGTGTGGCCTCGTCTTCGTTTTCGTCGTCGTCCTCGCCGTCCGCGTCGGCATCGTCAGTCAGCTGTGCACGAAGCTTGGATGGTGTGGTCGGTGCAAACTGGCGCTTGCGCGGGCTGGCGAGGTCCATGTCGCTGGTCGACGCAGCATCCTCGGCCTTGCGCTTCGATGGCGAAGTCTGTGCGACGTGCGTGACGGGCAGTGGTGCCCTTTGGGGCGCACCGACGAAGCGCACGGCGGGTGCGGGAGAGCTTGCAGCAGGAGTGACGGTCTCGGACTTCGACTTCGAGGGTGTGCCTGCATCATCCGCGACGACCTTTGCCTTCGAGTCGCTGCCTCGCAGCAGGTTTGCCATGAGGTCATCCTTCTGGGAGCGCCTGCGGGGCGATGCAGATGGCGTGGGGATCGCATTGGCAGCCTGTAGTGCAAGTCATCAGTACCGTACCGTACCGTACCGAAGGTAGCAGTGGACCACTGACCGCCGTTCGGATGAGGCTTTCCTTGACAGCCCGGCATTCCTCGTCAACGATGCTCTCGCAATGCTTCCAGTCCTCGATGACAATATCCCAGGCCGCCCTGAGCTTCCTGTCGGAGATATCGCGTCTCTGGAAAACAAGCTCGGCATGGCGAACGACGGAGCGCCGGCGGGCGGAACACACCTTGATGGCCTTGCAGGCCCAGTGGAAGATGACGCAGGTGAGCAGCGTCGCGCACTTGGTGTTGAGGACGCGGCACGCGCGCGGAGAGCCCTCCTTCATGCGGCGCACGAGCTGCGCGTGCGCTTCGTCCATGCCGACGCGGTGGTCCGCGCTCACCTCGTACTCGGCGCACAGGCTCTGGAACGTCGGCCCGCGCGTCTTGGGCGCCGCCGCACGGCGAGCCGTGGCAGCCTGGCCCTGCACGGCCAGCCGCACGACGCGCAGCGCGACGCCGAACGCGTGCGGCGTCACGCAGGATGCCCGCTGTGCGACCTCCTGGCTCACGTCGTCGTTCTGCAGCCTGGAATAGCAGCGCATCAGCACGCTCAGTTCAGCCAGACTATGGGCAGGACACGCACTCCTGGGACGCCAGCAGGGCGCAGACAGCGGGCAGGGCCGCGCGCTGGTCGTCGATGTTGTAGCCCGAGCCGGGGCCGGTCTTGGCCTTCGCAAGGCTGTAGAGCGCCTGGGCGCGCGCGAGCGTCTCGGGGCGGTCGCAGAGCCTGGACAGCTGCGCCAGCTCGACCCGCGGTGCCATGCTGTGGTGGGGGGCGGAGACAAAAAGGAATACAACGCGCCCGGAACAAAACGCGCTGTGACCGACGCGATGCGTGACCGGCCCGCGCTTGCCGGCCCGTCAAGGATTGTTCTCGTTCCAATTCAGTTGAAGACTCTGAGAGCTCTACGGGAAGGAAGCATAGCGCAGAGAAACGTGTGAGGATACGGGTACTGTACAGGTTCCGCTCCGATAAATTACGCAATAATACAATAACACTACCGCTAAGTGACGGCCTGACCGTCAGCCGCGCCAGGATGGTATATCTGCTGCCCGTTCATCGTCCAGTCCTCCGCCGGGGCGCTCTCCATCCAGTCGCGGCCCTCGTCCATGAGGAAGTACTCCTCAATCGAGATACTGGCGTCGCGCCGGCCATTCGCGGCGGCGCGCACGAGCTTGACGATGCTGCGGTTGTAAAACTCACGGTTGAGATGGAAGCAGCGCACGTGCAGCCTGGACGCCTCCTTCCGCTCGGACAGCGCGTCGACGAGCGCGCGCACGCTTCCTGCGCTGGCGTCCTGCAGCGCGACGAACGGGTCGGTGATGGTCAGCACGAGCACCTCCAGCGCCTCCAGCTCGCACAGTGTGTCGCAGAAGCGCGCGACGGTGAACGGGAACGAGAGCAGCGGGTTGGAGAAGAAGACGAGGTGCAGGTGCGTGCAGCTGTGGCGCAGGCGCGGGAGGAGTGAGTCCGCCCACGGCTCCATGGCGAGCTCGTGCCGGATGTAGAGCGCCGAAGGGTGCACGTCGGCGTGCTGGAACAGCGCGATGAGCTCCTCGGCGAGCCCGACGAAGTGCCGCACGTGCCCGAAGGCCGCGGCGACGAGCGGCCGGTCCGCGTGCGCTATGGGGCCCTGGATCATCAGGCGCCGCGTGAGGCTGAACGGCGACTTGGGCGCGCGCGCGGTGCGCAGGATGCAGCCGAGGTTCGTGTGCGTGATGCGCACGAACTCGTACAGCACGGGCTGGACGGCGGCTTTGAACGTGCGAGAAACCAGAACGAGCTTGCAGACAGGGCGCTTGCCCTCGCTTATCTGGCTTCTGGCGGCCAGGTCGGCGCACAGGAGCCAGAGCTCGACGGGGAGGTCATTGGGCATGCGCGCACGCCCAGGCTTTGAGCTGGCAGGAAAGATACGGACGCAATCTCCGATAAGATCAGATTGTGCCATCGCGCTTGCAACTCCGCCACGGCCTCTGTGTGTTTGTCCCGCATCAACAATTTTCCACTGGAAATCTTGTTGCAAATTTCTAAGGAGGCTATTGAGTAAGGGGTACTGTTGGTAGATCGCGAGTAAGTAATCCTCCAGCTCGGCGGTAATAATGGGCCTTCGACGCGTGCAACTCGGACTCAGATACACTTCCCTAGGCGATCGTTGAACCTCGACGCAGCCCTTGCCAACCATCACCTTCCACGCGGAGAGGGAAATGGATCCCTCCGGCAATAATAGCGAGGGAGTCGAGGTGCCCGCATTGCCCCGGAGACCCCGTGATTGGCCAGGGGCGAACACGATAACCATTAAGCCTGTGAGCTCGACGGTTGATAGAGCTGGAAACCGGACTCCCATAGCGCTAGGCCAAGCCGGACGTCATCCAGATCAGCTTGTAACGCAGTCCGGCTCGGGTCCACTGGGCCTGGTTCATTCCACAATCGAGCATCTTGCCGGTCGAGCGCGACGCGGTGAAGCAGCATACCAAAGACGGGAGAGTCTCTAATCCAGCGCGTGCGGAACAGGAAGCGTTGCAGGCCGAGCGGGAGGCACGGCGCGAAGGCATCGTAAATGTCGGCGGGCGCCTCATCGTCATCCGCGATGTCCAGCGCAAGATGCGTCAGCGCCGACAGGTCGCGGAGCATCGTCGGCTGCGGTCGCCCGCGGCGCGCCCAGGTGCTCGGGTCGAAGAACACATGCAGATGCGTGCAGCGGCGCAGCGTCTTTTGCGGCTGGGCAAACCAGGCAGGATGCGGCATGCCGGTAGCCACGAACGCGTGAGGCAGAGGAGCAGGGCGTTCGCGGAGGAATATCATCGCGCCTGCGGGCTGCCCGGCGACATACTGGACGTGTGCGAAAATCCTGGCCAGGGCCGCGTTCATCGACGCGTTCGCGCCGTACAGGTGCAGCAGCATTACGATTTTCTGCGTCAACGCAAACCCGGGCACGCCGGCTGACACGGCGTAGAACAGGTGGATATAGGTGTTCCTGTCGATGGTGATGCAGTGGTACAGGATCGGGTCCACGACGGTCTTGAACGCGCGCGAGACGAGCGTCAGGCCTGCAACCCAGCATTTGTGGTCCCAGCTTTGCTCCCAGGCAGCAAACTCGGCGATAAGGAGCAGGATCTCAAGGGGAAGGTCCATTCTGACCGCGGAGCCGTAGACGAGAGAAAGGAAGGAAGCAAACCGGCGCAAGTGCCGGTGGGATTTGCCGATCGCTTCTTATTCTGAACCATATCGGCATGGAATACCCGACTGCACTTCCAGCGAATCCATTCCTGGACGCGCATCCCGGCCAGGCATATGCGCACTGTCTCGCGCTTGAGGCTGAGCCCGACGCAGAGAAGCCCATCCTGACCAACCTGATCTCCGCGCGCTTCCTCGGACATCTACTGCACCAGCTTCACACTACCGAGGGTATTGGAGGTGTAGACACTCTGTCCGGGCGTATTATCTCTGCGGCAAGCGAGGGTAATGACGCGATGACAGGGCTTGCGCTGCAGTACATCACCTTGCTGGTCAAAACATGTCAGTTGTCCGCGCGTTACGCGGATTCATGTCCTGTCTTCGAGATTTGACCGGCATTCAGTCAAGCGCAGCCCTGATCCCCGCCGGCGTACACCAGGGCATTCATCCCCAAACTCTCAAGATTCAGAGGAAACAGGCGAAGCCTATCAGGATATACTGGAAATTGGGAGGCTGGACTACCTCTCCGCGAAGAAATTCGTGCGTAATGTTCTCCTTTCTGACCCCACAATATTGATTCTATCAGTCGATCAGGCATTACATCGTGACAAACTCCGTTGCTCCGTCACTGGGGCTCTTGACGCGGAGTCTTGCGCCAAAGGCGTTGTCGTTCCTCAGGAGGGCGAGACTGTGAACTTTACGCAGGCCGCCCACATTCTCCCGGAGACCCTGAGCACAAATACCGATCTTGGAGACTTCACGGTGCGTTGCTGATAACCCTACGGACATTTCTCATGTTGATACTCGTAGCGATACAGCACAGCGGGCTTCTGGGCCGAAATTGCTTGCTTTACTCAAGATCCTCATTTCCCCGATGAATTTCGGGGACAAAAGATCCACAGGCTGGACAACATCATGACGCTAGCGCTGAACATTCACGCCGCGTTCAACACCCTCATGCTATGGTTCAAGCCGGTCCCTGTTCGTGTCCGTCCTGCCGTTGCGACCTCACCTAACTCCGGACCCATATCAGCCACCTGCGCCGCATACATATCGAACTCACGGCACTGCGCCCTGGGTCCCTGGTGTCAACCGCACAGTCACTTTTGCATTCACGAAGGAGCTCCCCGCCCCGGACCCGAAACTGCTTGCGCTCCACGCTCTCATCTGTGAGGTCGCGCATATGTCCGGGGCCGCGAGGTATCTCGACAACCTCCAGAACGACGTTGAGGAGACACACCGCCTCGCGCACGACGGGTCGTCCGCGCAGCTTCTGGCCTCTGCCTTAGCCCTGGCCGCGCCAATGCTGCCTCATGCATGACCATTGACAAATTCAGGTCGGTCCTCGGACACCCGGCCGTGTCGGTGTCCCTGGGCCGCACAACAGCACGCCCGCCGCGTGAGCGCAGTGGCAAATGTGGCAGCTTGCCTTCAGGACCGCAGCGCTGCTAATCCGACCGTCTGTGGGATGGGAGGAGTCGGCCGCCGCACTCATAAACTTTACATGTACACTTACTCTCAGGTCTCGAGTAAGGTGATCCTCACCGACGACTCTTGATCCATTACTGTAATGCCTGTCCTCAATCCATCTCGTGTCGCATTATACTTGTCTCTGCTAGTTCGTTGGAGTAGTTCGATATCGATCTATCCCATTTGTCAAGCTGTCTGCCAGCTATAGCTATCTGCAATAAATGGAGTGTGCGTGGTTGTGGTGCAAGCGGGCTGGGATCGGATGACGTGCGCTCCAAGAGTCCGGGCCGGCAGTAATCGGACCTGGACGCGACTCTGCCGGAAACCACAATGTCTGGACGCAACGACGGCAACGAGCTCTGGTTCTGCCACGAAGTCCGTCTCCCCGCTCTCCAGGCTGGCTGGGTGCTCACATGCGCCGTCACTGCAGTGTCACGCCGAGACACGGCCGCTCATGGTGCGCCTCGCCGCTCTTGTGCTGTGGCCTGCCGCCAGGGGCTGATGCGCTCGATCGCCCGCCAGGTGCCCACGCCGCACTGCGCGGCGTGCAACAGCGACTTTGTCGAGAAGGTGCGTCGGCGTCGCCTGCGCCGGGCGGCAGCGCATGACTAAGCGTGCGCGCCGCAGATTGAGCACTCCGGTGGCGAGGACGACCCGCGCGAGTACATGCAGGGCGCCGGCGTGCCGGGCGACCTCGACGTCTTCGGCACCCTGCTCGCCGGCATGCTCATGGGCGGGCCTTCTGCCCGCCCCGCGCATGGCCGCACGCTCGGCGGCGGCGGCGGCGGCAGTGGCATGCGATTCGAGCTGCGCACAGGCGGCTCCGGAGGGACCTCGTCCAGAACCTTTGTCCTCGGCGGGCCCAACACGCTCGGCGGCGGCCAGCGCGACGACGGCCAGCCGCCCCTTCTTGCACCGTGCGTCGCGCGCTCGCTAACCGGAATTACGATTGGACGCTGACGCCCCGCGCCCAGCTTCCTGGACGAGGCCTTCAGACACGACTTTGGCGACGAGCGCCCTAACGCCGACCGGGCCCGAGATGGGCGGCAGCGCATGCCTATGCACCCGCTCTTCAATCCCGCCATCCTTGCATTGCTCGGCGGCCACCCCGCGTTCGCCGGGCTGCACAATGGACAGATGGGCGACTATGTACTGGACCAGGAATGTAAGCCCCGCCTTTCCCGCTGCGAGGCGCTGTCAGGACGATGCTTATCGAGTCCGCGACGTGTGCAGCCATGGACCAAATACTGACGCAGCTCATGGAGGCGGGCAACCCACATCGGCCCGTGCCCGCGCCGGAGGACCAGATCTCGCACCTTCCACGGCGCAAGGTCAACGTGCAGAATTATCTAGATGCAAACGAGGAGATGCGCAACCGCGAGTGCGCGGTGTGCAAGGACTCGCTGCTGCCCTCGCCGGACTCGAGCGAGACGGAAGTGCAGCTGGTAAAGCTGCCCTGTGTGCACGAGTTCCATGAGGACTGCATTGTGCCGTGGCTGAAGAACAGCGGGACATGTCCTGTCTGCCGGTGCGTTCCCGCGCGGTGCCTGCATTGTCCATTCATCTCATCTTCATGTTTGTGCAGTCACCAGCTCGTCGCACAGCCAGCCGCGCATGATCACGCGCCGCCTCCGCAACAGGCGCAAGAACACCACGAGCGGTCGGAGCGTGGGCCCAGCGTTCCCAGCATCCCGGGATTGCGCACCCTTGGGAACCTGGCAAGCAATGTGTACAATCAATTTCGCCATCCAGGATCCTCGTCACACGCCCACGCCGCTAACACCAACAACCCTGCGGGCAACGATCCCGGCGAGCCGTCTTCCTCTTCCTCGGCGCCTCCGCAATCGGCAGGGTCCAGCAGTGGCACGTTTGGGCGGCGCACGCCGTCTCCCACGGCGGACTTCTACCCCATGACGCCCGGCAGCGGCCCCAGGCAGTACTCGCCGCGCCCGCCGCGCAGGACAAACAGCGGGGGGTATGTCCTCGGCAGCAGTCCGCCGCGGAGCGCCAGCCCCGAGACGCGCCGGCCGTACGCGTTCGCGCCGCCGCGCGAGCTGTACAACCCCTGGGACACCGCGCCCAACGGGTCGCGCAGCCCGACGGCGCCGGGATCCGGCCCCGGCTCCGGCGGACAGCGAAGCCCGCGCGACGGCCGGTCGCCTGGCCACTCGCGCAGGTCGAGTGGGAACGGGAACGCGAATGGCGGCGGCAACTCGTCCAACAGGCCGAGGTCGCCCGGCGCGTTCCCCGGCGGATGGCATGATCTGGATTGAGCGAGTGTTCGGCGTTGTAATGCTGCATTTAATGCGCTCGTGCTTGGATTGGTTCCCCTTTGTGTGTTGTGTTGTTTCACTCGCTTTCCCCGCAACCCCCCGCACCTCCCATGAATGTACGCTCCTGCTTCATTGAGCTCGATAGATACGAGTACTGTACAATGTACGTAGTTTCAGAGGACTTGGTTGCATGCCTTTGTCACAGTTGTGGGTTTCTCGTTTCGTTTCCCGTGATCGGAGCGGCGAGCGGAGTAGACACGCTACGTAACGCGTTTTCCGGCCCAACACGTTGATGAATCGCCGTATCACCTCCTTCGCGCCTGGCCAGGGCCGCGCCCGCGCTTGCATGTGTTCCGTATCAGTCTGCTGAATGCAGCTCCGGCATGGCGCTGGACAACGCGGTCGCAGCGTGCCCGGTCCCAGCGAGCGGAGTCGCGCAGTCCTGCAACGTTCCCGGAGTCTTAGAACTTACAGCGCATCTTATGGCCGCGCCACTAGAATTGGATTATCTTGACAGAATTTTGCGTCCCTATGCCAAGACTCCGCTCAGGCAGGTAATTCAGGTATGATTGCATCGGTCAGCGGCCCACAATGCGTGCATATCGGGCTCACGGACAACCTCTTCCTGCGGGTTGATTAGACATCCTATGCGTCATTCAGCGCGGGCGATAGCATCGGGACGAAGTCGCCATACGGGTCCTGTTCTCCAAATATCGTTCACATACTAGCGCTCGAGCTCTACCAGCTCCCTCCTGTGTGTTCAGCACACGTCGCTGAGTCAGTCCATTCGCCCGCGTCTGAGCGACATCCAGTGTCGCCGCAGGCGACCTCACTGCTGTGCTGCTTGCGAGTTCTTCAGTTCTTTTGCTGGCGATGCTCGAGCTCCTCAGAATGCAACCCACCGCATACCGTGTTCATTCCCGTCTCCGCCCGGTACACAAAGATCTATCTCCGTTGAGAGCACCCTGGGGGATATTTCGGTATGCAATGTTTGATCTCGGTATTTATCTCAGTTCTGTCGTGGCTTTCAAAGGCTGACCAAGTTTGTGCAGATTCCAGACCGAAGTGGCCGCGCTGCTGACTATTAGTGATCCTCTGCCCGTGCACTTCGATTCAGCACTGCGCGTCCACATCGGTCGCGCGTTCGGACCGGCCATGACAGAACCGGCCGCCTGAGTCGGTATTTATGCTCGCGCAATGCGAGTGCTGCCGTCGCGTTCCCGCAGATCCGTTCCCAGCACCCCCGCCATGGCCAGTCTTGCAGGAAAGATCATTCTCATCGTTGGAGGCACCAGTGGCATCGGTGAGGCATGCGCGCCGCCCGAGATGGTGCAGCCTGCTCAACCGAATGCCAGGATATGGTGTCGCGGAGGCGGCACTCACTTCGCAGGCTGCGCACGTTATTGTCGCCTCCCGCTCGGCAGAGAAGGTCAACGCGACGATCTCTAAGCTTCAGAAGCTCCCGGGTGTGCAGGGGAAAGTGACCGGTGCGACGGTCGACGCGACCAATCTCGACTCCGTGAACCAGCTTGTGGTCTCCGTGGGCGAGATCGACCACCTTGTCTGGACCTCGGGGGATCATCTGAAGCTCGGATTTCCGGACGTCGACCTCTCGCAAATGAAAGGTATCGAGTCCGTAGATATCACCTGGCGTAACTTACGGAGCGCGCTGTTCAGATCTCTTCGACGTGCGCTTCTGGGGCGCTGTGGCCGCGGCCAAGGTGGCGAAGTTCAAGAAGGGCGGCTCGGTCATCTTGACGCACGGTACGCCGAGGGACCAGGCTATGCAAGCGTGTCTCTCATGCAACGGCATTCACAGGCAGCGTCTACGTCAAGCCCGGCAAGGGCTGGTCTCTCCCTGCGGGCATGGCAGGCGCTGTCGACGCTGTGACGCGCGGCCTGGCCGTCGACCTGGCTCCTATCCGAGTCAACTGCGTCGCCCCCGGATACGTCAAGACTGAGGTACGTACATGCTTGACGGTGGTACGGCTGTAGCCTGGGAGGCATATTGACCACACGATGGCAGCTCTGGGACGGCGTGCCTGAGTCGCAGCGCGAGGAGATCTTCGCTGCAGCCTCCAAATCGCTTCTTGTGGGGCATGTCGCCCTTCCGCATGAGGTGCGCGAACTGCCTCGGGTTTGCCTTTGTCTCAAACCGTCATTAGATCGCGGAGGCGTACCTCTTCCTCATGAAGTGAGCATATCTATCATGAATCATGCTTTATGCTTAAGATCGTTGGACAATTTACTTACCGTCTGCAGATGCGATTTCATCACGGGGAAGACGTTGGATGTCGACGGTGGGCAGACTCTTGTGTAGATACGCGTCTTAAAGACCCGGAAGGCAACATCGACTCAAGAACGCTTCCCAGCAGTACCGTATTATATATCCTTGGATACCATTGACAGCCCGACGGGTTTTAGGACGTCGCTGCTTGCGAAGGCTGGAAAGCGCTTATGCTGCAGAGTTCTTACCTGTGCGTATTTTTTCTCACGAGGATTCGCCGTCAGGCCCGCGACCAAACTAGGTAGGAAGTCGTAGTCAAGGAAAGGTGTGGTCGCTGCGGCAACTCCGCCACAGAGCTACTTCCAGCCCACTCATGGGTCTTCCACTCGAAATCCTTCTACTCATTGCCGAGGTCGCTGCATGGGACGACAGCTGGGACACAAAAGGCTGGGTGGCAGACTTGACGCTCGTCTGCAGGGCGTTCAAGACCGTCGTGGATCCGATCCTATACCACTGCGTCCGGATTGACGACAAGAACCACATGCACCTAGCCGTCGCTGCAGCTGCCGGGGTACCAGGATTCGCAATGACGCGGCAGCTGGTGGTGTGGGTCTACCTGTACATGATGCACACGCCGAGCGTCATTGGGGTCCTCGCACAAATGTTCGCGCACGTCCCGTACGTTGCTGGCCGGCCCACAGCAACGATGTGGCTTCTAAACGAGCCGCCCGCCCCAAGACCCAGCGCGCTCTCGATTACCGGCCTACCACACGCCTCCTGGTTCGAAGACCCAAGCGACGTGCTACGCGCATGCGCCCTCACGCACCTGCACATCTCCTTCGACGCAGACATCTGGGCGAGTAGCGGCCGACCCGTACCGCGCATGTTCCAGGATCTGAAGGCATTGACGCATCTGGCGCTGGATGTCGCGGCAGACGACGAAGCGCCAGGCACCATATATGACACCTTCGCGCCTTGGCTCCCGCGTCCACTTCAGCGTTTCTTATTTCGCACGCGCAGGGTCGGGGATCCGCATGGATTCGCCCGTCTACTGGAGACCATTGCGCATGAGCGACAGGACGGCCGCCTGTGGCTTGACGAGCGCCCAGAGACTGCTGGTCTGTCTTTGCTTCAGTCCAATCTGGCGGATGTACGCATAGAGCTCGCGCTATGGGATCAGGGCTTCCAGCTGTACAATCCACCAAGCACTGGTCTGTAACTCTAGGAGGGTCGGCCGGTCCTCGGAGTCGGGGTGGGCACATGGTCGAGCGGAGTTGTGTCGGAGTTTGCAACGTTCTTCTACTCCTTCAACTTCCATGTCGATGTCGCGCCACAATTTGTAAGTATGATAACCTTCTGTGGAACTTGGACACGCAACTGAGCTCTGGTATCGTCAGATTTCCGAAGACGAGACCGCTCACTGACGCGCCGGACCCTCGAAACATCCTTTGCAACGGACGCCGAACACCATCTTACGCGCTGGCGTGGGCCTGCCCTGCCCAGGATTACGCCAAAATGATACCTCAAGATACCAAAGGCAAACTGGAGCGCAAGATTAAAACGAGGTGGTTCGCCCAATATGATTTCCCGTAAGTCATGCCAGTAATCAATCTGGAAAATGAGGTTGATTGCGGCTTTCTAGCTCTAACCAATGTCCCATGGTCTTCCTCGGCACAGATGGCTATTACTACATGATTGTTATGTTCAACCGCCAAGAATTCCCCGACTACGCCCGGCGTTCGCAGGATCCCAACGATCCGCTTCTCGTCGCCGCGAGGGACGTCCTGTATATTCCCCCGGAACTCGAACCCACTCTGATGTGGTACCGCTTCCCGATGCGGTGTCCACTCTACGTGATAGAATGATGCGAGCTCTAAGCCTTAGCACCGCGAATTCGAATTGATGATGGGCAACGCCTATGTCATCGGCGGCAGCCGATAAACCTCCGGATTGGACCCTGAGGTGTAAGCGACTGGACTGGCAGCCATACAGTCATTTCCCCGGTACATCAACTATTTAGAAACATAGGCCATGGCCAAAACAGTGTGTTTCTGAAAGATATAGCGCAGAAACGCACTATTGAGTGTACAATAATACAAGAACGACATCCGAGTGGGAGATTCTGCACCCAATGCACTCTCAGAAGCCTATGAACCCTTGAAAGGTGTATTTCCAGACCTTAACAAGATACACAATGACAAGTAAGCACTGAGAGAGGCTTAATTACCGTCTTCTCTCCTGCATCTGTCTACCTTGGTCCGAGTTCATATCACTCCTCCTGAGCTCCGTGAACCCATTTGAGTGTATATAACATCTTAGCACCATCTAAAGGATGTAGATTCTATGTGAAATCAGCCGGTTACGCCTCATATTAGCCCCGCACGATCGTTGTCCACTCGCACCAGCCAAAATCGGCTGTTTCCGGTAGTGCTAGAGCCTGAGGTAACTCCTCGGAAACGGTCAATAGGAACGCGGTAAGACTTCTCAAGCATTATTAAAGCTTGGGTGAGAAAATGTTTCAGAGAGCCAAACTTGCAAATATCGTGTCCGTCCGGGTCCGGTGCACATCCAAATCCCTCGGAAACGGGCTGTAGCCAGACCACGACCGGTTATGCAAATTTTTGTCTCTAAAAACTAATGCAAATTACTTCAGGTAGCTTTATAATTAGTGCACATATTTAATTCACGTGAAAACTGTGCGCTTCAGAAATCGGACAGTCTGCCCTATACGGCGTTTGCCGTGATCGGATAAGTTCTGGCTCAGGTTGCCCATCATCATTCGAATGTCACGATGTGCGCTTAGGTAGGCGAATTCGAAGAAAGAACTGTGTTCTCACGAAACATTATCCGGTGCCCCACTAATACGTCTCATTTATTATCCTTCCCCTGTCGTTGCCCGTTCAGGGCCAGTCATACGATATAGGCACAGGATTTTGGACTCAATGTCTATGCTGGAATTTATTAAAAGTTGATCAGTCGCGGCGACCAGGTTTCAAATTCATGTCACTCGAGTACACGGAGGTCACTCCCTATTTCTCAAAACCCGTGACGGTCAATCCACGACAGGAGCGTCTGGAAGAAACGAGGGGCAGTCAGATGCAGGTTCAGATCGTGACCTGAGCCCTGGATAACAGCTTCGGGGGAGGTCAGCGGACAGCCAACTTGCGGATGTGCTAGTACTTGCCGAACTCGACAGACCGCGCATTGGGATAGAAGTTGGCCTCTTGCGCAATATTGTCGCACGCCTGGGTCTGGCAGAAGCTTGCGTCGAAGGCGCCGTCGACCGTGAGCACGGGCCCGCGGAATCGAGGCGCCGCAACTGAGGAGGTGAAGAGCGTGTTGAATTCGCCGACGGTCACGGTATCCTTGTGCGCCTCGTCGAAAGCAAGAACGTCGGGGTCGAACGTGTCTGGTGGGCCGTAGAAGACGGTGCGCGAGGTGATGTTTTGCGTGGTGAGATAGCCGTCGGGGAGATTCTTGAAGCGTGGAATGTCGGCCTCGTTTGCGGGGATAAAGCCGAACCCGGTGGTTGGGAACAGCATGTTGGATGGGTCCGCGTGTCCGTACTAACGTCACCACATGATCAGTACTGGTCCCAGCGAGTAGACGGGACGCACCCCAGTGAAAATTGCTGCGTCCAGCACTTGGGGCGCTTCGACGATAACTCCGTTGAGAATCGCACTTGACAGCGAGTGCCCGATGCCGACTATCTTTTTGAACCGACCGCGGAAGCCTGGGATCGCACCCTCCCGAGCCAGCTTGAGAACCTCAACCTGAGCCGCGACCTGTATGGGCAATTGGAGGACGTTGATCGGGTCCGGGCGGGTGCTAAGCCCGTCGCCTTCACGCGGACAAGTGTGGATCAGCCAGGGTAAAGAGACAGCGACCGCGCGCGACTCACCGACGCGTGCAATGCTTAGGGTTGCGAACCCCTGTGAGTTCGCCAGGCGGACAAAGCTGTACGTCTCTGGCTTGAAAGGGAGGTCCCAGTATAGCGTATTGTACGTCGCGCCGGGCGCCATGACGAGCAGCGTGTCCGCGTGGGCCGCACGACGCGTTGTCGGCGCACAGAAGTGCGCCTCGACGAGGAACCGCCCGGAGACGGGAACGTCTGGCTCCAGCGGCACGGGCTGGGTCGGATCGAGCCCGGTCAGGTTGAAATTGGTCGCGGACGCGTGCACGGGGACGAGGCTCTGCACGCAGTTTGCGCGCCCGCGCTGCGGGGGGTGCGGGGTGATGCGTGCAGCGGCCGCGGCTGCGATCGCCAGAAGGCTGAGCGAGAGGCGCATACTTTTCGACAACGACGAGGGGTACAATGGTCAGCCACTCCAGCTTTATACTTCATTCACGGCGAGTTAGATGGGTCAGGTGACGCTCTAGCACGATACCATCGTCATGGGCCATGGTCTCCGAAGCGGGACACCATAGTCTTACAGGGTGGTGCGCTCTGCCGGTACCATTCGGTAACACACCAATGTGTTTTAGTCAGCGCAGAACGGACGCGGTACATCCCCTCCGGGGCGAAAGAAGTCCCCAGGCAATTTTGTAGGAAGCAAGCAGTCTGCAAGGCTATTTCCCTTGCAAGGGGGCGCATGAGGCAAGGTTTGAGCGCAACCTTCCGCTGCAGTTTCTGCCCTGTGCAAGCGCCGACAAGCGAGAGCCTAGGCCAATTGTTTCCACAGGTTGAAGGTCGGGCGCGCAGGGATTCCGGGTGCACGGCTCCAGGCGGACGCAGTAGTAAGCAGATCAATGGAGCCCAAGAACAGGTTCCAGTTGCGTAACGGCGGGCGAACTGTGCTGCGCAAGGAGAACAATCCACTGCAAGAACATGTTCGCTGGAGGTCGCCGATTGAATGCGCGGGGTAGGCAGGGAAGTGAGCGCGCAATACGGTCCATCAAGAGAAGAAATGGAGGGCCGCAACCGACTCCCAAGAGGAGGATGGCAAACGCGGAGCGAGGACGAGGGAGGATTTGTTTAGCGCAAACAAGCCCATTCCTTCCTCTGCGTACCAAAGGAAGCAACGTACTTCAATTGGCGTATCCGCATGGCCGAATTGGTTGACATCGCTCAGACCGAGTGTTTTGAGAAGCGATTCATTCGGTGTGCTAGTCATCCTCGGAGATGAGGGCATGGAGTTGATGTGGAACTGCCTGCCTCAACCGCATCCTGGTTCAGTTCTATGCGTGGCACTCGTACGACGCTGCAGTGACCCCCACCTGCGAGAGGCCTGAGGCCGCCTGAGGGGGCGAGAAGCAACTCGGCAGGCCAGCAACAGCAGCCGGAACGCGCCAAGCCCATTCCGCCTGCTTTTGCGCGCTCCACAACGTCTCCGACATGTCCTTTGAACACACGTAGCTCATGAGCTGGCTCTTGCTGAGCAACTGACCTTGAGCGAGGTGTCCAAGGGCATCAGGCTGCGGCAACGCCGGCACGATCAAGCCGCGGCAGCCCCGCTGGCGCCTCCGAATCCTGGGCGCTGTCGATCCGGCGTGCTCTTTCTCCGCTCCTTCCACTTACCCCGTATAATCCGGCCACAATGCGCTGGTGGCTCGCAGCAGCGGCGCTCTGCAGCACGGTGCATGCTGCGGGCTTCCGGCAGATGCACAACCCGTTCTTCCCCAACCGCAACGGGCTGAAGATGTACGTGTACGAGCCCATGCGCCCGCAGCGGCCCGTCAAGGTGCTCGTCGCGCTGCACCCGTGTGGCTCGTCGGGACCTGCGTACCACAACGCGACGGACTACGCCGGCCTCGCCGAGAAGCACGGGTACTTTATCATCTACCCCAGCTCGTCGCAGCCAGACGGCTGCTGGGACGTGCACTCGGACCAGACGCTCATCCACCATGCCGGGAGCGACTCGTTCTCCATCGTCGGCATGGTGCGCTGCGCCGTCGAGAACATCCACGTCTCCATCGACCATGTGTATGTCACCGGCACCGAAAACGGCGGCATGCTCGCTGCTGTGCTCGCCGGCGCCTACCCGGACATGTTCAAGGCCGCAGCGATATACTCTGGCGTACCCTTTGGCTGCTTCAAGGGAGACGCGTCGTGGAATACGGACTGTGCAGCGGGCAAAGTCAAGAAGACGGCGGCGGAGTGGGTGAGTGACCGTTCTATCTTTGCGCTGCCTCCCGGTCTGCTAATAAAAGCCCAATTCACCCAGGGCGATCTCGTACGAAAAGCCTGGCCTGCGTATGAGGGCCCGCGAGGTCGCATAATCTTATGGCACGGTAAACAGTACGTGCTGCTACCAGCAGCCGCGAACGACCAGCTGATGTTTCTCCAGGGATTCCACCGTCGCATTCGCAAACTACGAGCAATCGCTGCTCCAATGGTCCAATGTCCTCGGCGTGGACCTGAAGGACAGCCAGACGCTGCCCAACTATCCTCGCGCAGGAATCACTGCTACTATTTACAAGGGAGGCAAGCTAATCGGATACGTGGGAGAGCATGTGGATAGCATGCCCCCGGATGTGACGGACGATTTGCATTGGTTCGACATTGCGCCTAAAGTAGTGCCGACGAGCACACCCATTTCGTAGGAAATACAGTTGTATCCATAGCTCTGATCTGTGTTCTCGTCAGCTCCCGCGCTCAAGGCCAGCATCCACAGTTTCCATGTTCACGTCGCCGCGCACCAGCCTATATTGCATCGTCCATTCGGCAACCGACAATCTGGAAATTATCGCACATGAAGTCAATGGACCTTCCTGTTTACTGTGATCTGCTCGCAAATGTACTTGTGGACTTCGGAAGAAAGGTCGACGTCGATGTCAAATCCAGGATTCACATGCGAACCCAGCGGCATTCCTGTACCATACATGCTTCTCAGGTCGAGAAACATGAAAGAAACAGGAACTGCAAGTGCCTTTCTAATGGATAGAGAAGCAGAATTCGTTCAGACTTGTTTTCAGAGAGGTAAGTATCGCGCTGGCACCCAGAAGAGGGCCGCGGTGCGCCAGATAAATGTGCAATGCCCTCGCTAGAAACCATGACGAGTGAGCCAGTCGAGCACCGTCGCAAAGAAGGTCGGAGCAACCAGGTGGAAGTTGAGCGAGTGACCGACTTTTGGATGACAGCTGAGCAGCAACCCCTATGAGAACATCGATCTCGTATGAACAATGTGACGCACCAGTTTCCATAGTCCTGGCCTTCGGGTAGAACTGCGGCTCCCCGGCAAGATTATCGCACGCCGTAGAATCGCAAAAGAGCTGATCGTTGGCTCCGTTAATGATCAGCACGTCGCCACGAAATGCCGAGGCGGCAGTGAGGACAGGCACATTCAGCGTGCCGAGCTCCCCCTTTGACACCAAGTCCTTCGTCGCCTCATCGTAGGCCAGAACTCGGGGATCGAATGTCCCGGGAGGGCCGTAGAAGACCGCGCGATTGGTCTCGTTGTGCGACGTCAGGAAACCGGACGCAAGCCCACGGAACCGAGCAGGGACAACCTGCCGCGCAGGTAGGAGGCCTAGTGACTCTATATATATATATGGTGTCAGTCAGGATATTGGCCCGCCGCCAAGCATACCGAGGCGCGCAAGATTCAAAGTCGAAAACCCGTGACCAGCAGCGAAGCGTACGAAGCTATAGCGCTCGGCCTGGAATTGGATGTCCCAGTACACGCTGTCGTACGTTCCGCCGGGGGCCATAATCAGGAGCGTGTTCGCCCGAGAGGCGTTGCGCACGGTCGGCTCGCAGAATGTCGCCTGGACGAGGAAGGTCCCAGACACCGTGAATGGCTTGTTGAGCGGCGGGGCAGGCAGATTCCCATCGGCGCCGCGCAAGTCGAAGTTTGTTGCAGTTGCGTGGATGGGAAGCAGCGACTCGATGCAACGCGGGGCCGCGCTGCGCAGTGCGCCGAGTACGCCATCAATGCAAACCAGGAGGAAGAAATGGGTAGCCGGGAGGCGCATACTGATCCACTTCAAAATGGCACTCCAAGAACCGGGGCTTCACTTTATACAGTTGAAAGCGTCCGCTATAGCTCGCGACCTGTGGGAAGGGACGCCACCATGCAGGCACAGCAGTTACAGACGACAAAATGTTCGATTGACCACGACGTTCGGCTGCATTCGGTTCCGGGGAGGGCTCGAAGGCTAAGTTGTCCGGTTTTTGGAGGGGCAGGTATTCATCTTGCGCTTGCAAGCCCATTGCAATGCAGATCCAGTGTCTGGAGACCGAAAAAGGTGAGAGTAAGCAGCTCCGACAGCAGCCCTTAGCGCTTAGTTGCATGAGCAAGCGGGATAAGGGAGCGTCGCGGCCAAGTCGAGCTTCGAGGGAGAGTGCTGTCGGACTTCGAACATGCCTTTCCGGATCTCCACGGCCGAGTCCCCCTGCCAGGCGCTTCCTGTAGAGTCTGCGCAAAAGAATCCTAGAATGAACAGGCTTTCAGGGATGTCAGAATCGATGTCAGATGTTTAAATGAGAACCCTACAGTGTGGGACTGAATCGAGAGGACTGGTTCAGGAAGGTTCAGACTCGACTGGAGCAGAGTCAAATGGCACTATACTCTCTCAATAATTCATGGCACGTGAATTTCAACTTATGTGCGAATGAAGAGCTCGTTTGTAGTCTTTGCTCCGGAGATCGTGTTGACTAATGGATAGAGTCAACGCTGTAGCGCTTCCAACTAGAATCCATGGCGAGTCAACCAGTCGATCATTGTCGCGAAGAACGTCGGGGCAACCAGGTGGAAATTCAGCGAATGACCGGAGTTTTGGATCACAGCTGCAAAGCCCCAATCAGAACTCCCCGCGCACCACAGCGAGGAACGCACCTGATTCCACGGACTTGGCGTTAGGGTAGAACTGCGCCTCGCCAACAATATTCGTGCACGCCGTCGAGTCGCAGAAGAACTGATCGTCCGCGCCGTTGATGGTGAGGACGTCGCCTTGGAACGCCGGCGCGGCGCCGACGGTCGCGCCGCGCGAGCCGAGCTCGCCGCGCGACACGAGGTCCTTCGTCGCCTCGTCGAACGCCAGCGCGCGCGGGTCGAACGTGCCCGCCGGGCCGTAGAACACCGCGCGCGTCGTCGCGTTGTGCGACGTCAGGAAGCCGGCCGCGAGCCCGCGGAACCGCGCGGGGACGACCTGCCGCGCGGGCAGCAGGCCCACCACCTCGGTCAGGTTCGACGAGACGCCGGGGCCGGTGTGCGAGAACTGCCGCACGCATCCCGGTCAGGAGCCGACATACGAGGGGGAGAGAAGGGGCGAACGCACGCCGGAGAAGATGGCAGCCTGTAGTTGGCCCGGCGCAGCGTCCGCGGCGACGCCGTTGAGGAGGAAGCTCGACAGCGAGTGGCCGATGCCCACGAGCGTGCGGAAGCGCCGGCCGCCGGCGCCCGTGATGTGCCCTTCCCGCGCGAGCTTCAGGATCTCAACTTGGATCGCAGCTTGCAGCGGCGTCTGCACGACGTTCAGCGGGTCGGGGTGCGCACTCCTCCCGCTGCCTTCGGCGGACACGGGTCAGCCTCCGACGCATTGACTGGCGGTGAAGCACAAGTACCGAGGCGCGCGAGGTTCAGGGTGGCGAAGCCGTGCGCCGCCGCAAACCGCACGAAGCTGTACCGCTCGGGCTCGAACTGGATGTCCCAGTACACGCTGTCGTACGTCGCACCGGGGGACATGATGAGCAGCGTGTTCGCCCGCGACGCGTTGCGCGCGGTCGGCTCGCAGAACGTCGCCTGGATGAGGAACGTGCCCGACTCCGTGAATGGCCGATCGAGCGGAGGGGCAGGCAGCGTCACGTCGACGCCGCGCAGGTCGAAGTTGGTCGCTGACGCGCGTACGGGCAGTAGCGACTCGACGCAACGCGGAGCTGCGCTGCGCGGTGCGCCGAGTACTACGCTGGGGATGCAGAGCACCAAGGCGAGAGGGGTAGCGAAGAGACGCATTCTGTTTCTGGTCCACCGCAGAAGAGTGCTGCGCCGACGAAAGCATCAATTTATCCAGCATGATTCAGAGGTCGCGTCATCGGGTTGTGCTCGCAACCTATAGGTAGGACCCACACCAGACGGGCCGAGAGAGAGCAAGCATGCCTAAAGTGTTCCCTGGCGCGGATATATTTCCCAGGTCAAGGTTTGAGTAACATCCAATTCAAAGGGAAGTAGTCTTCAAAGCGAGCGAGGGTGGTTGCATTGTAAGGTCCTACCGTTGCCGAGAAGGGCAAGGATGGAATCAAAACCGTGCACACTCGAGCAATCATTTCTCCCTCTTCGCTTACGAGTTAGATACAGCATTGGGTAGCTCCTAGTGCCATACTCACATAGGTATATGCAGGTCCTGCAAAATCTCAGGGGATCTGGCGCAGCCGCCCTATCGGGCGGGCTCAATCTAATCGCGATTAGATATCAGCGATCAAATCGGAAATTCAGATTTCGCATGTGTACACTAGGAATGTCATAATAAGTGTATTTGTGGGTGAATATTGGGCGGGGAGCGTTTGGGACGTTGCCGAGAGCTGCGGGGACGAGGGTGGGGAGGAGCTCGGCCGTCTCCGGTAGCGGAAGCATCGGTTCGAACCCCGCCCTTCCTCGTGCCAGGGCTGAATATACTCAGTGTTTTGACGATATGCGGGGGATAAGATCCGTAAAAGTACTGTATGTAAGTTAGAAGAGGCGTGAGTAAGAGTTCGAACAATTCTCAGCGACGAAGGACATCAGATGGGGTGGAAGCTGGTCTCTGCCTACTGACTGGAAGCTATCCGAGTCTAAAGCTGAAATAAGACATGGAACAAGATGCCTGAAAATGGTACTACCTGCGCCTAGATGCGCTGCAATTGCCGTTGTAACGAGCGGAAGTCACTTGCGGTGCATCCTCTACTGTATGTACTTCAGGCACCTTCGGGACAACGTGTACAAGTGCACATTTGGCATAGCCGAGGTATGCAGCAAGGATAAGCAGAGAAAAAAGTTTATCCGTGTGGATATCTACGTCTCGCCCACGAGGATGCGCGCATTGTCAGGACTGAGATGGATGCCCGTTCAACTAGATGCCCGTCAGTCCCCTTTTCGTCGTTTTCTCCGGAATACACCATCAAAGTCTATAATGAAAGTCCAGAGACCATGTTTATCTCTATCTACAAAGAGAAATGAGCTCAGCGGTGTGGTCGTAGGGCAATAACGCTGGCACTCGTAATACAAAATGATGTGGCGACAGCGCATGCGAGAGTGCTTGCAGAGACCCCTAGCCGAATGCTTCGCTAAACCCGCAAATCTACGGTACTTTACATGTACACAATGAGTATGAGGAGCTACAGCATGCCTCAGAGATTCAAAGGCATCGACCATGCAGATTTCATTCATTTTGCAAGCAACTGTGCAGGAGAGCAACCCGCACTGTAATGATTGTGCAGGGTTGTCCGGCAAAGAGGATAAATGATTTTGAAGCTGAATGGCACTATTGGACGTAGATATCGGGTTTCCCGGACTGGTAGGGTACCATTCAGTACGCGCACCAGATCATGCCTTGCGCCAAGTTCGCGGGCCAACTACTAGGTTCATGGTAGAGTCCATGGCGTAGCTACATGGCAGGTACTGCGGCTATTCTGGCACATTATGATTTGCACTGAGTGAGGAACAGCTAGATAGGCCGTAGGCGGCAGTGAGCATCAGTCCACGGCCTAATCAAGGCTCTTTGACCGCTTTCCGTCGCTGAGAATTGTTCGAACTCTTACTCACGCCTCTTCTAACTTACATACAGTACTTTTACGGATCTTATCCCCCGCATATCGTCAAAACACTGAGTATATTCAGCCCTGGCACGAGGAAGGGCGGGGTTCGAACCGATGCTTCCGCTACCGGAGACGGCCGAGCTCCTCCCCACCCTCGTCCCCGCAGCTCTCGGCAACGTCCCAAACGCTCCCCGCCCAATATTCACCCACAAATACACTTATTATGACATTCCTAGTGTACACATGCGAAATCTGAATTTCCGATTTGATCGCTGATATCTAATCGCGATTAGATTGAGCCCGCCCGATAGGGCGGCTGCGCCAGATCCCCTGAGATTTTGCAGGACCTGCATATACCTATGTGAGTATGGCACTAGGAGCTACCCAATGCTGTATCTAACTCGTAAGCGAAGAGGGAGAAATGATTGCTCGAGTGTGCACGGTTTTGATTCCATCCTTGCCCTTCTCGGCAACGGTAAAGGTCCTGCTGGCTGTGACGAGAGCGTGAGGCGGGAAAAAGAGAGGCCCGTCGGACTTCCAACACGCGGCAAGCATCACCTTGCCCCGCAAGGTCTCTCGTCACCCCGCAAGGTCTCTCGCTTACTCGAAATTTTAAGCGCGCGTGCCAATTTACCCGAGGCATTTCCGAAGCGCACGTCTCTCGCTCCACACACTTCTGCTCTCGTCCTTCTCCATCATAAGTAGCAGTATTAGCATGGTTCCTTGCCAGCCGTTTGCAAAACATAGTCGCATGGCGCTCCCGACGCCTGCCCCGTGAAGCCCGAACGCGTAGCGCTCTCACGCGGAGCTCGATGAGGGCTTAATCGTCTTTCCCCCGCGCATGGATGCTCCCGGCTCAAGTCCAAGAACATGCCGTCGGTGTCCTACGCCAATTGCGCGGTCGTCAGGCAGCACTGCGGGACGTGGAATGGAGTCTCAGCAGACTCTCCGAGGGTCGGACAGCTGGTTTCGTCCCTCGGAGGCGCTCCACATTTGCAACACGTGGTAGAGGAAGTCAGAGACACGGTGGTTGATGTAGTGGCAGTAACAGCTGCGGAAAGATTATACCGTCTAGGCTGTGGACAGTGCTGGGGCTCAGTGGAGATGCATCTCACACAGCAGAGTTCCTATTAGGAGGACTCACCAGAGAACTTGAACAACGCGATGGATTCGTCCGACCATACAACCATGCAACCTCTAGGCGGGCCGCGAAGTGAATTACTTGCGCGCATGGCCTGAGACACGCGGACACAGATTGGGAAGAGCGAGACTGTCTGAGCAGGTCATATATTTAAGGACTGAGATGTGGACGCCAACACAGCCGGACGGGCTCACTGTTGGACCTACACCCTGAGTCGGCTGGGACGACTAAACCGTGCAAGGAGGACTTTTGTAGACGAGCCTCACCTACCAATTTGTGCTCAGAAACAAGGGTTTGCTCCTGACTTGGCTCGGGCTCAGTGTAGGTTCCCAAAGCGGCGGGCGGGAATTGACAGTGGACTAGAACAAAGAACCAACTGTGCTGATGCTCTGCAAATGTTCCAGAGTAGAGTTGCAAGGTGAATCTGCCAGCCCGTGTCGGCCTTTATCTAGTGCGAGCAAGGTTCAGATAGTATAATTCAGATGGCATGGGGCCATGAGTGCGGATAGACGGATGGAGCTACACATCATGCGCGAGCGTGCCAAAAACATACAGGTTGGGGTGGCGTTTATGTACTACCAAGAGTTCGAGCGATGGCGGGGGCGGGTCAGGGGGAAGCGAGCGAGCGGGGCCGGGGTTACGACCAGATGACGGGCGGCTGGGCGGGATGCTGGTCCGCGAGGTCGTCGCCGTCCTGCGTATGCGGGGACAGGCCGTTGGTGGTGTGCGGCGAGCCCTCCCCGCCGTTCTCGCCGTCCTCGCCCGCGCCGAGGTGCATGCCGGGCGCGTGCATGGGCACCATCTGCTGCGTGTTCGGGTCGATGGAGACCATGTAGTGCACGGGCACGCCGTTCTGGTCGACCATCTGCATGAACTTGGTGCCGTCCGGGCCAGGGATGGGAATGACGCCGAGCGGGTGCGTGTGCGCGTGGGCGTGCGGCGCGGGCTGCGGCTCGGGCGAGGGCCCGTCGGGGTCGTTCGAGCGCTTGCGCTTCGACGGCCCGCGGCGGCGCACCTGGTCGTCGTACGCGCACGGCAGGTTGCGCCGCTGGCACTGCGAGCACGCCGGCATCGACTCGTCGCACTTGAGCTTGCGCGAGCGGCACGAGTGGCACGCCATCGTCGCGCGCTTGCCCGTGCGCTTCTTCCCACCGCCGCCGCCGTTGGCCGCGCTCGCGTGCGCGGCGTAGTCGCCGTCGGCCCCCGCGCCGTCGTCGTCGCCCTCCATCTCGCTCGCGGCGCGCTTTGCGCGCTGCCGCGGCGGCTGCGGCGGTGGCGGCGGGGGCTGGTGGTGGGGGTGCATGTAGTATGGGTGGGCCATGTGCGGCGGGAGCGGCGCGCCGTCGGGCGCCATGCCGGGCATCGGGTAGTAGTACATGGGCGGGGGCGGCGGCGCGCCGTTCGGGGGATGCTGGGCGTAATATTGGATGGGCAGCATGGCCTTGTCCGGCGACGGCGGCTGCGGCTGCTGCTGCGGGGGCTTGCGCTTGGCCGGCGTCGGGGAGCCGTTCGAGGCGCGCGGCGCACGCGCTCTCGCCGGCGGCTCCGGGTACTCGCACGCGAGCTTGCGGTTGACGCAGTTGGCGCACGCCGGCTTGGCGCCATCGCAGCGCATCTTGCGGCCTGGGAAAGTCAGGGAGTATCCTGGGATAGTGGGCGGCACCGACCCTTGCAGAACACGCATGCGGCCTGGACATGCGCCCTTTTGGGCTTTGCGGGCTCGGAAGCAGCGGCGGGATGTTGCGCGGGCTCGGTCTGATGCTGCAGCGACGGGAGCGTGTTCGGGTCGGGCGCGGGCGCGTACTCGTACTGCCCGTTGGCGTCTCCGGCGGCCTCCATCGCGTCGGGCGGCGGCGGCAGCGGCGCGCAAGGCGGGGCGGCGGTCAGATTTTAGAGTCGAACAGGTCGCGCGGACTTTGAATACCTCATGTGACACTGGCGTCTGGCCTGGCCTGCCTGGCAATCAAGCTCCAATGCATTTCCCGCACCAGGAGCCGCTTCGCCGCGGCCAGAACGGGGCTGCAGCGTGCGTGTGGGGGCGTGCCTGGAAAGGGTTTTGTTTGCGACAGCCTGCGGCAGCTTCGCCCCGGCGCGAACCGCCGTCCGCCGGAGACAATGCTCGATGTGCTTGCAGCGTTTCCCGGCGCACCGTCCACCCCAGTCCACGCGCTCTTCCACGACGGGCGGCACCTGGCAGTGAGGCTGCAGCCGTCTAGCTGCTACTAGATTGTCATAATAATGAACACATAATACTAGGTCTATGGCACCGGAAGCACGGTCGTCATACTCGACGCCCAGTCCGTCGCCCTGCTCAAGGTCCTCGCGTTCGAGGAGCCGTTCCCGCAAGCCAGCAACGCAAGCATATCCTGTATCTCGGTCGACGGACCACGCAAGCTAGTGCGCCACTGTGATGGCCAAGGCAACGCTGCGAGGCTGAACGCTAGGCACATAGATAGCGGCGGCGTCTGCAACGCATATCGCGCTCTGGACACCATCAGAAGTCACCCCTGGCGCATGGCGCATACACTCTACCCTGACAGTTGCAGAGCCCGTGTCTGCCTTCCATTGCCTCGCCGGTGCGCGCAATTTCCACACGCGTGTCGACTAGTCCGATGCTTAGCGGTCACAGGGACATTGGCAATTGGCACAACCGCGGGGCTCTCGTACTATACGCTCCTGGAAGAAGACCTGCCCACATGGAAACAGAAATGGACCAAGTCGTGAGTAGGTTGAACGACGGCTTCACCCACGGCTGACGTGTGTGACCAGCATACCAGCGCCCAGCCTCGTAAGAACGAGCCCAAACGCGTTATGCATCGCGTCAATATCCCAGGTATACCCCTGGATGTATAAAGACGCGATAAGTGTGCTCATTTCTCCCTGCAGCGCGAAGCGTTTGTACGCGTACACTCAGCTCCTCACGGTCGCCAAACCCAGGCGCTCCGCCATCCCTTGCCGATACGAGAGGTCTCATGGCGTAACTCGCCCTCGAGGTACGCCGTTAGCAATGCGCGTACCCCCCATGCTCAACTGTCGAAGCCATGTTCTGTATACCACCACCTCAGACGATACCCTCCGAATATTTCTGCCCGTCCTCGACTCGCCATTCCATCTGCAGCTGCACGAGGCACTTGACACAGAGTCGTTCGGCCTTGATGACGGCTCCCCGGCCTCCTGTGTCTTGCCTCTGGACGCCACGACGCTGCGACATCTAGACGCGTCAGAAGAGATCCTCGCGCGACTAGAAGGCGTGCTCGAGGCGGGACACGACCTCTTCGCGCGCGTGCTCGCAGACGGCACGGCGTCCATCCGCGCAGTCGCCGTACGTGCCACCGTCCCATACGCTCAAATCATCCTGACGGGACACCCACTCCCTTAGAACATCGAAGCGAAGCCGCCGACGCTGCTCAAGCAGTACCCCGTCCTGCAGCGCGCCGCGCTCCCCGCGCTGCTCCCGACGCCGCCGCGCCTGGCAGGCGCAAGCGGCGACGCGCGCCGCATCCTCAGCTTCGTGCGCACGCCGGCGGGGCACGGCGTAGCCGTCGTGCGCGCGGGCGGCGGCGACGTGTGGCAGCGCACGTCCTCCTCCCAGGCGCGCCCGCTGTCCCGCGCGCGCGCGTGGGACGGCCCGCGCATCGTCGCGGTGATGGACGCCGGGCGGCGCCTCGCGTCGTTCAATGCCGGACGAATTCAACTCGATGACGCGGGCGTCGACCTGCCGCCCGGCACGGACGTCGCGCATCTGTTCGCGCTGCTCTCTGCGCCGGGATATACCTCGCTTATTGGCGTCACGAGAGAGAGGGAGGTGCTGCAGGTGCGCATCACGCCGTCGCTGGCGGAGGCGCCGCGCGGCCCGCATAACCTGGTGCTGCACTCGGCGCCCACCAGGCTGGGGAAGGGCGCACCGCCGCGTATGGTGCTTCCTGTCGACCCCATGGTTGCCGAGACGCCGCGCGACGTTTTGTTGAGTGTTGGTGAAAACGGCGAGCTGGCGTTCTGGAATTGGGTCGAGAGCGCCGGCGAGTGGCGTACGACGAGCGCGGGTGTGCAGACGGGCCGGCAGGGCGTGCGCGTCGCGCGGTGTAGTTCGATGCGCAAGACCGTTCTCGGTACGTCGGCATCCCTCGATATACGGCGTGATTAACTGACTGCCCGTCCACGCAGTGGTCCCCGCCGAGGACGGTAGCGGGGAAGAGCTGACGATCTGGGACTCGAAGGTCTCCGAGTTCTCGTACGGCCTGGAGTTCCGACGCGTCTTCGAGTGAGCCGATTTTTCGACATACAGGTTTCAGATGCCTAACAGTACTGCAGGGCGGGAGAGACCATCAGCGACCTCGACTGGACGTCGAACGCGTCGAGCTCTATCCTCGCCGTCGGCTTCCCGCACCGCATCTTGCTGCTCTGCCCGCAGCGCATGACCTACTTCGAGCAGGAGCCCGCATGGCACGTCGTGGGCAACATCGACATCTCACAGTGCGCGCGCTCTCTGTGGCATTCACCTTCGTGCTGCTAATTCACTCTGCGCCGTAGCATCACGCCGTACCCGATCGCAGACTCCATCTGGCTCGCCGGGCGCGCGTTCCTCTTGGGCACGGGTGCACAGATGCTGCTCTATGGCGAGTCACCCGACGACGACAGGGAGAGCCTGTTTGATGTTGTGGCGAGGGAGAATGGCCCGCTCGACGATTACCACCCGCAGATGCTGCTCCAGTGTCTGCTGTGGGGTGCGCATCAGAATCGCTCGTGGCTACTTGGTCTAACACGACTACCAGGCAAGATCGAGCTGGTCAAGCTAATCATCGCCAGGCTCGCGTTGGCGCTCGAGAAGGGCGAGGAGTATCAGCGCCTGCCCATGGAGGAGTTCCTCAAGACAGAGCATGAGCAGCCGGTACCTCAGGTGCGTTCCGTTGCATCAAGTAAGTTCGGCCACGGCTCATCCGTAATATGCAGACTGCGACGTCTCCAAAGCAATACTCGTTCCTGTTCAAGAGGAGCAACTCTCCCGACGAAGAGTGAGCGACAGCTTCCGCGCGCTGATACCAGTAGCATTGAACAGTCGCAGGGATGACCAGACGTTCTCCCGTGGACTCGTCGAGCGGCTGACCGCGCGCCTTGACGCAGCGCCGTTGCCGCACTTCAGTGCGAACGAGCAGAAGCACCTGGCGGTCGCGGCGCAGACGACGCTGGAGATCGAGGAGCAGCGGCGTGCGCTTGACGAGTGCGGCCTGCGCTTCCTCATCTCCATGCGCTCGTTCTACATCCTCAACGCGCGCCAGGACTCCGGCGCGTCCGCGCGCCAGCGCCTGCGCTACCGTGACATGGTGTGGGCGTTCCACTCTGAGAGCGAGGACTTGCTGCTCGCCGCTGCAACTGCGGCGTGCGGTGGGAAGATGCTCTGGAGCGATGCTAAGGCCGTCGGCGCGTTCCTGTGGCTCTCGTCAGGGCAGCTGGTGCGGCCTTCGTTGCCGTTGAGTGGTGACCCACGGCTGACAGGTATGCCGTAGAAAAACCAGATGGAAGTCATCGCGCGCAACCAGTACATGACCGGCGATGCACGCGACCCCACCGCATGCTGCCTGTTCTACTTTGCACTTGGAAAAATTCGTCTTGTGCACGGCCTCTGGAAGCAGGCGCCGTGGCACAAGGAGCAGGGGCTCATGCTCAAATTCCTCGCGAACGACTTCACGACGGACAAATGGCGCACGGCCGCGCTGAAAAACGCCTTTGCGCTCCTGAGCAAACAGCGGTTTGGTAAGCCTGCCTCCTCGACTCGCGGTCTTTCTCTTAGCTCTGAACGTCGGGGCTAGAATATGCTGCTGCGTTCTTCTTGCTCGGAGGAGCGCTCAAGGACGCTGTTAATGTGCTCGTCAACCAAGTTGGGGACATCCAGCTCGCCATCGCAGTTGCGCGCGTGCACGAAGGCAACGACGACGGACCCGTGCTCAAATGGCTTCTGGAGGACGTCGTTGTGCCGCTGGCGTTCCGCGAGGGCAACCGTTGGCTCGGCAGCTGGGCGTTCTGGATGCTCAAGCGCCGCGACCTTGCCGTCCGCATCCTCATCGTCAGTTTTTGGTGTACTCATCATGCGTCGTACGGAACTCATTTGTCCCCAGAACCCGCTGGACGAGTTCGTGAAGTCCGCGCAGTTGACCAACGTCAAGGAGATTGGCGACCCGCACTACGACGACCCGAGCCTCGCGCTCATGTTCCGCCAGCTGAAGAGCAAGTCGCTGCAGACGGCCAAGGGAAGCAGCGAGATCTCCGGCCAGACGGAGTTCAACTTCGTGCTGCACACGGCGAGCGTGTTCAAGCGCATGGGTGCGCCCCGTCCCGTCCATCCGTCCGTTGTCAATCTGCTTACCGGCCGCAGGGTGCCACGTCCTCGCGGTGGACCTCGTGCGCACATGGCACTTCGACCGGCCCACGGTGCAGCCACAGCGCGCGGCGCCGACGCGCTCGTCGTCGCTCAGCTCGCGCCCGAGCTCGCTCTTCGCGATCCACCCGCGCCGCGTGGGCAACCTATCGATCGACATGGACCTGCCGTCGCTCCCGCCGACGCGCACCGCGACGCCCATCCCCGAGCACCCGGAGCGCGCGGAGGCGCCGCCGGAGAACGCGGCGCGCAAGGCGGGGCTCGGCAGCCTCATGAAGACGGCAAAGCAGGACGTCGCGGTGCCCGAGTTCAACATGGACGCATTCTTCTGACCGTGACGGAAAGGAGAATGAGAATGGTAGACTACGTACGAACTCAGTACTTAGACCGTGTAATGGAGATGTACCATCTAATGGTAGCGAGCGTATGCATTTCCTGGTTTGCTTTGGGTTGGTTGGGTTTGTATACAGGCGAAGACAGGGCGATGGAATGAGGAAGAGAAGAGCGTGAACGTATGTAATCGTGACGGGGGAAAAGAGAAAGCGGGAGGAGGAGGGGATCACTGCTCGCCCTCGCCGCCCTCGCGCTTCTTGAGGACGAGCGGCTTGCCGCCGGTAACCCGCCGCCAGACGTCGTGCACCTCCTCAACGACGGTCTCGAAGTGCGACGTCGCGTCGTATGACCGTGTGATGTAGATCTCGTCGGCCTCGCCGGACGCGGTGGGCGTGTACAGCGGCGTGACGGACACGAACCTGTTCGCGTTGTCATCGGTTAGGCTAAGCGAAGCGAGCAAGGGAAGGCGGCGTGAGCTCACTTCTCGTGGATCTGGCCGAGCAGAGCGAGACCGGGCGCGATCTCCATCTCTGGGCGGTCCGTCTCGACGATGGTGCTGACGATGGCGATGTAGACGTCCTTCGCGCAGACGTTGTGCGTCGAGGAGACCATGGCGATGTAGATGTCTGCGTATATGCGTCGGAATAAAAACAGGCTAGACCAGCGGGTTCATACCATTGCGGCGGCCGACCTGGTTCTGGGGGATGATAATCTGCGCGCTGTCCGAGTCGTCCGTGCCGGGGATGGGGTGCTTGAGGATGCAGATGGCGCGGACGACCTTGCCCTCCTCGATGACGCGGACCTTGCCGCCGTCCGTCTTCTGGCCGGCGCCGAAGTACGAGGGGTCGCCGATGACCTGCTTCGCCTTGACGGTCTCGCCGCCGGAGCGCACGCCGACGAACTTGCCCGCGGCGTCGGTGACGATCTCGTCGACGGGCTTGTCGAGCATGTACGTGCCGCCGTAGATGGCGCTGAGGCGCGCGAACGACTGCGGCAGCTCGCCGAGCCCGTAGAGCGGGTAGATGTACGGCGACTTGCCGTAGCGCGCTATGGACGAGGTGTAGAGGATGATGCGGTCGTACGTCGCCCGCGCCGGCTTGGTGATGTAGCTGCGGTCGGGCGCGGTGGCGCGTCAGCGGGCCCCGGCGCTAACGGACGTTGGGGGACGCACTCGTCGTCAAGGTACAGGGCCATGGCGTGTCCGATGAAGTCCTGGGTGCCGGGTTCGAGACCGAACTTTTCGTAGACGGTCTTCATGCTGTCGCGGTCGAGGTCGATGCCTGCGGCGTAACGTCAGATGAGTGGGAGACTCAGGGCTGGCTCACTAACCCTGGTGGGTGGCCGGGTCCTCGTCCTTCCAGTTCTGGAGGAACTGGAAAAAGTTCTTTGCGCGGCGCTTCTCAAAGAGGCCCATGAGCGGGCTCTTGACGGCCTCCATCTCGGTGCTGGGGACCTTGGAGATCTTGCCATCGCGGAAGACGAAGGAGCCGGCGATCTGCTTGAACTCGAGGTAGCGCGTCACGTCGGTGTGCACCAGGATCTTGGTCAGCTCGCCGGACGCGATGATGAACTTGGGGATGAGATCGATGGCGTAGTCCCTGTCCCGCCCCAGGTCCGTCGGCACCGCCTGCTCGGGGCGGAACTTGCGGTACAGCTGCCCCAGACGGTGAGCTCGACGCCGGGGAGGACAGCGAGCAGGATGTAGGACAACTTGCCTGGGTCAGGTTCAGACTGGCGCTGTCGCCGCCGTAGTAGTCGTTGCGGTCCATGTGCAGCACCTTCTTGCCGTCGACCGACAAGAGGCCGGACAGAATGCACTCAGTCAAGCCAGTGCCCAGCACAATGACCTGCCCAGGGTGAGCATTTCCAGCGCTGGAACGCGGCCGGCCAGCTTACATCGTATTCCTCATCCATGGCGGTATCGGTCAAGCAGTGATGCCAAACTCCGCACAGCGCTCCCTGCCTTCTTCTACACCCGCCACCTTGAACGACTGCGCTCTGTCCCGCCTCTGCTTGGCTGCGATCTATGCACTCTGTACCCAGCTTCTGGCATCACACTCTGCGTTTTTCTCCTGCGGGCACTGCTCTAGACTGGACACCATTTCGACGGGAGAAGCTCATCGGCCCGCCAACTACTAAAGCCTCATCCTCACATTCGTCCTGGACGCACTACCCTCGCTGCTCAATGTTGCCCGATCCATTGACTCTGGCTACGTAACTATCAGCGATCAAGCTGGTATCAAAAGTCTATCGTTTGCACTGTCAGCGCAACTGGATCTGTCATGGAGATTGTTCTCGTCTTACGCGAGCAAGACGGTCGAGGGCCAATGCCACCGTATGCACAAGCGCCTCGTCTTCGCCGGGCTGTCTTACTATAGACCGCTGTTGGCTATGCATGCAGGTTCTGGTGGTGGCCACAACTGCGAGGAGTCACACTTGCTCCAAAGCGTGTGAGGTTGGCAGTCTACCACGATTTGTGAGGATGCTCAACACCGTGCTCAGACTCATATTGCAATCATAGATCGTCTTATACTGTCTGCCACCCCCTCCCCCGCTCTCGTTTTCCTTGAATGCTTTCGGACCTGCCGGTTTCACTTCCCTCTCCCCCTCCTCCTCCCAACTGCCACCTTCAGACAATCATCCGAGCGCCTCCATGCGCTGGGCGGTAGATCTGTTCGTATTGCGCTGGAGCTTTACAATCGTTGTTATTGCCTTTGAATGCACGGGCGCTATGGGTTGCTATCTCCCCCGTCAATGCCCGTGTTGATACAATGATCGTACGCATTCGGGTACTCCCCGCAGCTATCTGAGTAATTCATCCACCCGTCCTCAGCTGAATGTATCAAATTCCTAGCCCGTGGCGTTGGAATGGACATCGCGAATCTAGTGACACCGCCTCACTCGAACAGGTCGAACCTGCAGTGCCACTAGGTATTGCAACCGCATTGTCCTCCAGCCATCCTGTCAATCAACCGGAATCCTTAGTCTGCGATAGTCGCTGAGACTGATAGGAACCGTTTGCATCGCCTCGCGAACGTCGTTATAAACACGCGCGACCCGCGAGGCGCACCGACAGCCCAGATGACTGTCGCCGCCCCCCGCCCCCGCCCCCGGACCCTCCTCCTCCACCTCTCTGTCCCGCATCTCACCTCTGCGGCACCAAATGGGCTGCGCGTGCTGGCCAAGCGCGGCCCGATCAGCGACGGTGCGTTTCATACTGGACATCCCACGCGCACGCGCGCTCATCAGCCCGCGCAGGCTTCATCGTCCTCACCGTCGTCCTCGTTTTCATCCTCCTAGCGGTGTGCTGCTTCATGTCGATGTGCAACCTGCCGATCGATCCGTGCGGGTGCTGCCGGTCCTGCAGCGACGACAACGACGACGACGACGATGACAGGAGGAGGCTGGGCGGGCCATCGTCCTGGCTCTTTAAGGTGTCGCGCGGGCGCTACGGCGCGCCACCAACACCGCGGGAGCCGCCGCCACCCGAGTTCGAGCTGAAGGACGTCGAGTCCGGATCCGAGCCGCAACAATGGGACGGCGGCTATGTACACGCGGGGGAGCCGCAAGGCCATCATCGTCGGGGCCGCTCGCATTCTCAGATCTTCCGGGAGGCGCTTGACGTTGACGTTAGACCTCCAGCACCGCCTGAGGCCGAGAGAGCAGCCACCGATAGGCCGAAGCAAGGGGAGGCCCATCGGGATGCTATCGATGGCTGGAGGAAGGACGTCGCCGGGCGCGGGGACCAGGACTGACCGTGTCATTCCTGCAAGCAAATCGGACAATTTCTTGCGAATTCATTCTTTACAATTGTATGGGTATAAGAGCTCGGGACAGATGACCACCGAGGATCAAGCAACCTGCCGCTGTCGCCACCGGAACTGCCGGATGTTTATCCAGATGCGCGTTGTTTACGCCGCAAACAGCGATCTCCTGCCACGAACTACATATGTACCCACATGGCTACATAACAAAACCTGCTTAAAGTCCACCAGGACACCATCCGGGATTCCCGTGAATTGCGCCTCTTCGTCCGCCGCGCCTATTTTCCGGGCTCGACAGTTCCTCGAGCCGGCCTCGCAAGCCTCGCTCAGAGTCCGGCGCATTGGAACGTTCGTACTTATCCCAGAACCACGCAGCAAAGAAGGCTCCAGTCATCAAATTCATTGCTATTCGTGTCAAGGTCGTGGTCGTATGTACGTTACATTCGTGTCCCGAGTCAAGGATACATAGCTCATAAAAAAGGATTGGCGTTGTTGTACAAATGCAAAATGAATTCGAATTGTGTTGTTGAAGTTGTGGCCGTTGGTTCTTGTTCTTGTCACTTGATCATTCCCAGTCCCACTGGCCCATCGACCGCAGCGCGTTCTCGACGCGGTCGACGACCTGGACGAACTCGCGCCTCTCGCGGTCCGCTGACTCCTGCCGAATTCACAATCAATTCGAGGCGCCACTGCAGGGATATTGGGCCCAGATCACGCACAGGGAGCTGTGCCGCGGCGCCCCGGGCTTCCAGCATGTACGACCAGACGAATTCCTGCGCCTGTGTGTACGAACGGCCGGTTGCCCAGTGAAGGTTGCCATTCTGTGACCAATTCCATGTGAGCAAATGCCACCCCTCTACCCGAGCGCGCTCACCCAGACCTGCGCCTCGCAGGCCGCATTGCCCGCAAGAGCACAGCGGGAGACCCAAAGCGCCGCCGCGAAGGGTCCGTCGCCAGTCCCGCGCTCCGAGCTGAGCGCTCCGAGCTCCATGAAGACGCCGAGTAGCCAGACGTCGTCCGCGAGCGGCAGCACACCGCGCTCCTCGAGCTCTTCGACAGATACACCGGAGCTCTCGGAGAGGATCGTGCGTATCAGGCTGCTCGCGCGCAGGACGAAGTGCCCGCCGAGCTGCTGCGACTCCCAGAGAACGCGCCGGCGGACGTGGTACTCGATCGGCGGGACATCTCCCATCAGCCGGTGCGCGCTCTGCATGAGCCGCTGCAAGTCGTGCGTTTCAGGCGCGTCATTGGCGGCCAGGAGCAGTGCCAAGCCGCACATTCCCTCGAGGACGAGGGCCGGTGCCGCATGCTGCTCGTGCGCGAAAGCAGCAAGCTGGCTTGACTTAGCGAACGCGGAGAGCGTGCCGATCGCTGTCTCCGCAAACGCGAGGGGCTGCTTGTGGTCCGTGCAGATCTTGACGAGGCGCATGAGCAGGACGCGCAGCGTGAATTGATCGACCTCGGCCGGCTGGATGGTCCCCTGCATACAACGTGGTGAGCCCGGCTTCTTGAGTTCACGGTTATTCTATGATCCTCACCTTCGCGAGGAGGGCCTCAACTCTGTCGGCTACGCACTGTACGTTGTATGCGTCAGTGTCAACCGCGTGCGCGGCAAATTTGCTTACCTCCTCAACCTGGAGCAGATGATACGCGGTCGACGCCGGGTCGAGTTGAGGACCGCCGAGGTACTGGATCTCCTGCGCATCTTCGCATGAGAACAGGCCGTCTGAACGATGGGGCCTGCTTTACCCCACTGGCGCCGCCGGTTATGAAACTTGTCGCGGAGCTCTCAGCACTGGTTGATGCACACATCAATCAGATTCGTGCCCGAGGCGAGAACACAGAGGCAAACCTCATCAGCCTGTGGGGGTGCTCGTGGACGTCGAACAGAGACTGGTAGCCCAGTGAAGGGGTGACGAGCGCCTCCACGTCGTCGATATCCGAGTCCGAGTCCGAGTCTGAGTCCGAGGAATCGTTGAGGTCGACCCAGATGCCGTCAGGTTCCTCAACCTTGGGGAGCGCTGCGACTGGAGAACGTGACCTGTGAGCATCAGCGTTATAGATATATGGCAGCTCACGGTAACGATCGATGTAGCCCATGGGTCCCACGCTCGTGCTCCCGGCGACAGTGCTGTCCCGCGGCGCTGGTGGAACGACGTGAGACGCGTGTCGCCTGCCCCTGACATGCGGAACGCACCCTCTTCCGCGCGTCCCAGTACAGGGGCACGCGTCGGCTCGGCCTCCACCGTCTCTTGCGCGGGGCGGTTGATCGTGCCCTGGAGAACGCGTCTGGCGGAGGGGTCATCGACTCGCGAGTGCTGCTTGTGCTCCAGACCCCCGCTTCCCGCGGCAGCCGTATTCAAACCGCCGACCTCGAGCGCCCCTTCAAAGAGGTACCGAATCAGGGAGAAGCCGACAGTGGGGAAGGGCTGGTACTCACCATTGCGCGGACGGTTCAGTGCACCGCAAGGCTTCCCCTCTCCCGCAGCCCCCGGGACCGTGGACCTGCCTGTCGCCGTGAAGTGATAAGGCAGCGAGAGGTCTGTGCGCGAACACGTCAGGCGCTGCTCAGCATATGCCCGCAATGCAGAACTTACCTGGCATTGTCGGGGAATGTGGTCAAGAACGACAAAGGGGTCCCTCGGGCAGGAGAATGCCATATATACGATCGCGGCACTCCTATTCGGAGTACGCGGCAAGCTTTTAATGACGCGTGCGTCTCTGTTCCTTTTACAGTTCAGTACATTCATAGAACTAACCTTGTACAGTGTTTAGGGCATATGACAGTGCAAGAACACGCTATTCACCACACGCTCTCGATGTCATAGCCCCTGAAAGGCCGAGAAAGAGAGACATTACCACTGAACAATGTTTTGTCGACCGCTCCTGAGACGACGACGCCCACACCAACACCAACACCCAGGGCCAGCGTTGCATAATTTTTCTTGAGGCCGGCGATGACCATGGACTGGACACGTTCCAGGTCGACACGGTATATATCGTACTCGGTTACGAGATCTACGCGAGATAGCGCCGGACAGTCCAGAGTAGCTGACGGCGCCGGTGCGGCATTTGCTGTGATGTCGAGGATAATGCCGATACGCTTTGCGTTGGGGAGGCGGGGAAGCCATGCCGCCAAATGTGGGTGAGACCAAATGCTTAAAGCAATGGTAACATCAAAGACTCGTTCCTCCCAGCCTCGTCGTCCAAATAACGCGCGGAGCATGTCGCAGCCTTGTTCGTAAAGACGACGTGGTTCCTCAAATCGGACAGTGCGATCCGCCCCTGGATGGCGAAGCTCGATGAGGAAATTTTTGGACCGTGAACTTGGCCGAAGGACGAGGTGAAGGGCCCCGGGGGGCAAGAGTTTTAGACAAGCGGCGACGACGCGTTCCGTCGGGAGGTGAACTACGACCGTTCGAAACAGGGCAAGCGGCCAGCTAGCTTTGAGAATAACATGCGCATGGTCTTGCATGTGCAGCGATAGTTCTCGGAGGCGCGCGGGGGCGGCAGTTGTCAGACCGGCCGGATCGGGTCCTTGGCGAAGCTTGACGCGACCGCCTGGAAGGCGTTTAATCCGGAGCGCGTCCAGCTTTGGGAAGCATGCTATGAGATCTGCCATGTAGATTTCGAGGCGCTCGTGCTGCATAATATGGACGGCGGAGACGTTTGATAGTCCTGGCGGCAGATGGGCAGGCATTTTCACGCCAATGATGTCCAATCTTCGCAGCGCCGGGGCATGCTGGCCGAAAATGTCGGCAGGAAACGTCGGCGATTGAGCCTGTGGGAATGTTCCCATCACGTGCAAGTGGAAAAGTTGAAGCGTCGGAGCCCTCGACCGGAGCACCTTCCACATAGCCTCAGCATGTGAGATGGCTATCTCGAGCCCAAGCTCGGCGACGCGGCCAAGGTGAGTCCCAAGGATGGGCAGCACGCGGTCCGCAACCGCTGGATTACAAGCATGGATGGAGATGAAGACGTCGACTTTTCCCGTTCTTGGGGCGTTCATCTGAGCGGTGAACTGAGATATCGCGGACTCCTTGCCCGAGCGCAGAATGACGGCGCTGGTGAACTCGGAGCGGGTGTAGACAAGTTCGCGCCATTGTTGGCACACGTGCGACGCAATCACGTGTTCGCTGGGACTGAGGTGTTCGAGGAACAGAAGAACGAGCTCAGGTACGAAGATTGGTGAGGAAGAGGGAGTACACGGTGCTTTGAGAGAGGGAGCGTGGTCCTCGCGATAGAAAGCGCGCATTGCGGCTGGTGATTTCCGGTGATCAAATCAGCGAGCGATGGTGTGCCTTCGATGGCTGATGGACGTACGAATATGATAGGATGGGACGCGGGTATGGGCAGAAGTTTGTGACTCACATCGGTTCTTGCCTCTTTTTGACATTGATTTCGGATGCATTGCGGACCGACGACGATCACTGCGGATCTATCCGGGGTACGGAGGTAACGACGTCGAGGCCGAGCTGGACCGCTCTTGGGGCAATAGTGCAATATACATATTAGTATTGGGATTAGATCGCGAACTCATTATAGCTACGATACAATGAAATCGCTGGCTATCATAAATACTGGAGACAACCCTTCTGTCTCGGCGACTTGTTCAAGTCCGCAGCATCAGTAGCCCGGATACTTGATGGTCGAGGGAGCCTGCTGCTGCTTCGTCGGCTGAGACGCGGGCCTCTTGATTCCGCACTTCTTGAGACACTGGTCCACTCCAATGGCGATGTTGTCCGGGATCTGTGAATGCATAGCTGTAGCGAAGCACGACCGGACAGCAATAAAAAATACTGACCAGTTTCGCAAGGTGGGCGACCTCCTGGACGCCGAGGCCCCCTAGAGTTGCTCCGACAATCGGGGCCGGGAGACCGAAGACTTGAAAGACATGTACACGTCAGTTCAGTTGATAACCTCCGTGGAGCACTGTTACTGACAGCGCTGCGCAATTTGCAGGACGCCCGGGTCTTCGTTGTTGAAGGCTGCGACGAAGACCGCAGGCTCACACTCAAGGTTGGCCTCAAAGTGAATTGCCCCTGCGCACATCGTTATTGATATTCTTTTCCAGCCACAAGATAGCTTTACCTTGCGGGAAGACCGTCGCGGAGAGCGTCGGGACCTTGTTGGCGACGAAGCGCGCCCCATTCTCGGCCAGAAAACCGGCGTACAGAGTTCCGTTCATGACCATGTTGAACTCCGTTGCACGGGGGTGCGTGTGCGGCGTGTTGATCGAGCACGGGTCCAGAAAGCCGACGGCTGCAGGTATTTGAGCGATCCGGACGGTACTTGTATACAGTGTCGGACACCTACTCATGGCCATTCCGGTTCCCACAAGTGCGGGGAAGGTGTCGCGCGCCGCATGCCTCGTGCTGCCGCCTGCACCGACGGTCTCCGGCGGTTCGGAGGGATCGTCAAAGCGGAATACGAAGTCAGAGTCGTCCTTGAGCAGGGCGATACGCTCGACTACGTAGTACGATAAGCACAGACACGCCACCTAGGGCGTTTCACCTGCCTTGCGTGACGGCCTCCAAGAGGTCCTTCGGTGAGACGGCTGCACCAGCTACCAGTGCAATCAAAGGAAGAAGGGAGACGACTGATAGCATGGCGGACGAAGGGGCGGGTCGTAGGTAGAAGAAGGAAGGTTGGAACGAAGTGAACTGGGTGAGTCGACTGGATTAGCGACTCCAATTTATACCCCATTCCCGCCCCCGAGTCGGCTCGAGGCAATGATATTTCTTTGCCCAAATGAGCGGCACCAGGCCGTGCGGGCTGCTGTGCGGAGATCCCCACTGGATGATATCCCCGGTCGGAAAACTCTGCCGTTAATCAGGTACGTCACCGTACGGTATCCAGTCAGGAAATAACAGATCAACACGGCGGCAAGCAGCATACCAGCTCTCAGCGGCATGGCCAGCGTTTCGGCTGTGTGAGACCGTTCACAGAGGCTGTCCCTACTGTGTGTCCAAGCACACGGGGCATTGAGGGCACACGGAGGATTGTAATCCGAGCGTCTGCAATCCTGGTCAGGGCGTTTCTGCAAGCTTGGTGCATAAATAGATGGATTCAGGGTCTAACGGCCATGGAGTAAAACCAATGTAGCAGGACGTCGGGGGAAGGTTTCACTGATATGTACAATTGCCAGGCGACTCCAGCGAGCCACTCGGTAGAACACGTGCATTGTTGGGGCTCCTTTGCCAGTGCGAGGAGCTCGGTGTTAACAACACGGACATAGCAGAGTAACGAGGGCTTCGGGTGAGCGAGGCGCCGCCAAGATGGTTTCATCATATCCATTCATTGTGAACCGCATGACGTAAGACGAAAATTTCGAGAATTGTGTTCAGAGCGTCCCAAGGGACTCCGAGGCAACTAGTACGAGTTCTGCTCTAGAGAATGCTCGATTGGGTAGCCAGTCATCGCGTAGCTGTGGTGCTCATGGAAACATTCGGATTGAATGTCACAACCTGCGTCGTTTCCAGGCATCGATGGCCAGGGCAGGGCTGACTGATCAGTGCGTCGTCGTCGTCGAGAACTAGGGTGGACCTTATCCCAAGCACACTGTCCACACGCGTGCGTCAGTGCTTTCGAGTTTGGCCCGAAGCGCTCCGCAGCAGCATGGGACCAGACGACCGCCCATGCCCCTGTACTGAGGAATCACCGTCGACACGCACAAAGGCGGACGGGACGCTGACCGGCTTCGGAATGTCCCACTGAGCATAGACCACGATCATATCTAAAGAGCTCGTTATTGTCAACAAATCGACGCGGCGAAGTCAAAAGGGAGCGTGCAGCGCTCAAACTACGGCCTGGACGGATGCCCGGCCAGGGAGGGTCAGGGCGCGCACATTCCCAAATGACCAGGGGCGCCAGCGGTCCCCGCGGCAGTAGGCCCCAGTGTGCTGGACGGGCGGTGCAATAACACACCCCATGGAGCGGAGGCACGGTTGAGCGGGTAGGACGGCGCAGCGTATCCACGAAGAGAGCTGGGGCAAGGCTGGGCGCGCGTCGGAGTCAAACAGAGTTTGCCGTTTCAAACTTTCAAGCGACGGCCGGCGCAGCGCATCCGCTCCATCCCGTCCACCTGCTGCATAGGCACGGTAAGACACAAAATTTCATGCGCGCTCGACGGTCGGACAATTACCTGATAAAGGAGATTCTGACACGGGGGCCGAGGTTTGATCCCGCGGTACATATCGTACCGGAGGAAAATCACCGCAATCGTCCCCGCGGCTTGAGCAACATGAACAATCTTCGAAGGAACGGAAAACTTCATGTTTTCCTTCAAGGATATCTCTCCGAGTGACTCGATCTCACTGTCCTGGGGCCTCTTGACGTTGCCACTGGCAGAACGAACCGGCGGTCCCGAAACTTGGAGCCAAAGGATGCGCAGAGTACCGGAGATTAGGCTGTGAATGCTGGGCAAATCTTTGAGAGACTCGCAGGATAATACCTATAGAGCCCGAGAGTATGACCCTAGGCCCACGCAGACCATCCCATGAGTTGGGACTCTGTCATCGTTGCTAGTGACAGCAGTGAGGTCACGCTGGGCGTTTCTCAGCGACACCTCCGAGACGAGCTGCGAAAGTTTGAGCTGTGGAGGGGCTCATACAGGCGGCATGACTCCTAGGATACTAGACACTGACAGTCGAGGGAGCACAGCGTGATTCCAACGCCGAGAAGTCCTCGGATCCACACAGTGCTCACTGTCAGCCCGATTATCGGAGCGCCCACATGTCCGATCTACCGGGGATCGGGCAGGGAAGATCCCACTGGCCGAGCTGAGCCTGACGGCGAAACGCAATGCGGGGATGGATAATTATAGTATCGCCTGAACACGCGCCAAGTGTTACTAAACTGAGAGAGCTTTCAAGTAAGGACTCAGAGGACCCTGTAGCATAGATCGACTCATACATGATACTTCGTCAGCCAGGATTTCCCTGCTCCTGATCCCCTCTCACTCATCCCTCTTTCTCCGAACATTGACCTCTTCTTGGCGATGAGACACTCTGCAACCAGCAGATGCTGTCAGATTGACACGTTGCGCACCTTTTGGGTGACACTACACTGTCATCACCGCCTGCGATTGTCAGATTCTCGCTGCCGCCAGCATTGGCAAACGGTATCCAATGCCAGTGCGTCCTGTCAAACCCAAGTCATCATGTGACTACTGCAACTACCAGGGATGTACTCACTGAGCTGCTCATGACTGCGGGCGCTGAGCCTCCAGGGGTTTCGCCGGCCTGTTTGCTCTCTTGTGGCATGAATATTGTCACAGACTGCACCGAACACCCAATATTCCGTGCATTAGAAGGCACAGGTGGAAATGACCATAAATAACTCCCTCTTGCCGCCCTAAACTCACGAGGCGATCGTTCTCATCGCAGGCTGCTCCCGGAATCTGCGGGGTTTTAAAGCGCGTTCCGCGAACTCCACGTCACGAGGCGGCCGCACCATTCATCGGAAACGTCACGGAGTCTGTACAGTCGCCGTGTGTGCATAGTCTATTATGATAGATACAAAGTAACAACAGTTGCAAAGCACCGGCGCGCCGCAGAGCATCATTCATAATCATACAAAAAACCCTCCCGCGCTCCGGCGAGTCCGTCGCGCGTTCCTCCAGAGTCGTACGATGTCTCCCGAATCGAATCAGCGCTAATCGTCGTCGTCGTCGCGCGGGAAGCCGCCGACCGGCTCGTACGTCGCCTCGGTCGTGTCGCGGCGCCACACGAGCCAGACGACGTACCAGAAGCCCGCGATGCCGCCGAGCCCGACGAGCAGCAGCGCGGCGGGCTGCCCGAACTTGATGTACCACGGCGGCGCGTACGGCACGAGCACCGCGTCGAGCTGCACGACGCCGCCGCCGCCGACGGTGCTGCGGCCCCACGCCGTCACGCGCGCCCAGTCGCCCAGCGCCTGCGTCCCGCGCGCGCCGCGGATGCCCACGACGTACCGGCTCGCGCCGGGCTTCTTCCCGTCGGGCGCCCGTGCGGAGGCGTCCGGCGCGACCTCGCGGAAGACGACGTCGCCGTAGTACGAGTCGCGCGAGAGCCCGGTCGTGTACGCCGCCGCGTCGCCCATGTACAGCGGCGCGCCCGGCGGCGGAGATGGTGCATTAGGTAACGCGGGAACGATATGCTGCGCGACGAGGGCCTTCAGTGCGTATTCGTCCTCGTGCAGTGCGGTCAGGTTGACGTCCTTAAACGCATCGTCCGTCGGCGCAAGCAGGACCCAGTGTGCGCCAGCCAGGTCTTTGGCCGCGTATGGCGAGCCGGGCGGCGGTGAACTACCATCGAGCACCCAATCGAAGCCCGCACGCGTGACGAGCGAGGCCATCGTGCTCGCCTTCGCGGCCTTTGCAAGCTTGGAGACTGTGATGGGTGCGCTGCGCGGGAGGAGAACCGAGCCGGAGAGCTCGTGAATCACACCGGTCGACGTGAGCAAGTTCGAGGTGCCGAGTGTACCCTGTAACCCCGCCCAGCCGCCGCTGGCGCTCAACTCCAGCGTGTCGTTCTTGCGCGTGATATGCACGTCCGAGCCCTCCAGGGTGCGGTATGACTGCGTGTGGCCTTGCCTGAGCTCGTCGGCGTAGTACACGCCGTCCAGCACGTGGTGCTTCATGACCTTCTCCAGGTCCGACTTCGAGGACGGCAAGAGGAGGTACGTAGTTACGAGCCCGAGCTGCTCGAAGGCCGAGTTGTCGGGGATGATGAACGTCGAGCGCGGGTGCAGGCCAAGATCCTTCTCGAGCGACGCAGAGAATATTGAGGCCAGGAAGATAGACATGTGCAGCTGCTGCACAGCGATCTTCAGCGGTGCGTCCGGAGGCGTTACAGGACGCGACACGAAGTAAATGATCACTTCAAGGTCTTTCAGCTCCGCTATGCAAAGTGATGCGTTAGCGGAAGAGCGCCAGCAACGATACGAAGACAGCCTACCCTGGCCAACTACGCTGGATCCGCCGAAGCTGATATCGACCTGGTCCTTATCCTTGTCTTTGCCCTTCCCGCCCTTCTTCTCGACCGAGACATCCAAGACTTGCGCAGCACCCGCCATACCAGCGGGATAGAGCGCAGAGTCGATGAGCATCCCATCTGCGAGCTGCTCGGGGGTCCAGCGGCCAGGGATGAAATGGTACCTCATCATCTCCCGAAGCTCGTCAGAGCCAGGCTCGGGCAGCTCGTCGGGATCGTCGAATACACTCATGACATCGTCGCGCGGCGCGAGGATGGTGAGCTTCGCGTCGGTCGTGTTGATCATGTCGGCGAGATCAACGGAGTGAAGCAGGTCGACGAACTTGGTGCAGTTCAGCGCGAGTAGGTACTTCTCGGGCGTGAGTTGCAGGGCACCGGGCTGGATCAACAGAGACTGGACGAGGTGGATGACGCCGTTCGCTGCGTAGATGTCTTGTTCGACGACGCGCGCATCGCCCACGACGATCCCGTCGTCATCGACCTTCACCTCCACCTTGTTGCCGTATTGCGTCGAATCTGCGCGAGTGGGTTAGTCCATACGGGGGAAGGTAAAGCGGCACAGAGGGCGCACATGAGGAACCGTCCTTCAGCTTGTCAGACCATTTGACGCCCTTGGTGCTGATCGCATGCATGTTCAGGATATTCGTGACATCCTGGGTCGAGAACTTGCTCTCCAGATATATGCGCTCGATATCGTCGAGGACACCCCATGTGTCATCCGTAGGCAGGAATAGTGTGAGGGCCTCGCCGTCATGTAAGGCGTCTTTGACCTCTTTCGGGAGGATACGCGCGAGGTAAGACAACTTGGGGTGCTCGTCGATTATCTTGGCTACAGGAGCCGTTCAACCTGTCAGCCAGCAGCTATAGTGATAAGGAGGACGAGCGCGCTACGGACCTAGGTTTGCGGGCAGCTCGATGACGTCCTCGACCGCGTAGACGATCCCATTGGTCGCGTCGGCGAATGTGCCGACCTCGACGCCACCCGCACCAAAGCTATCGACGCCTGCCCACCGAGTGTTCTCGTCGCGCGCTGCAAGCCGTAGCCTTTGGGACTCGCCGCCTAACGAGCCACCCGGCAGCGGCATCCAGGGCGGGTACGGTGGCGGCGTGCGCGACGGCGGCTCGACCGGCTTGCGCGGGAAGTACAGCGTCTGGTGCGCGTCCGGGCGGGCCTCCTTGGGCAGCTCGTCGTCCTTGAGCGTGTAGTTGAGGAGGTGGTAGAAGAGGTGCTGGCGCAGCGCCTCGTGCGCGTTGTCGTCGAGGGCGTCCGCGCCGCCGCTAAGCGCCGACGCCCACAGCGCGTCCTTGCGGTTGTTGTAGCGGTCGATGGCGTCGTTCGTCGGCGCGAAGAGCGTGCTGCCGTCGAGCCGGTTGAGGGTGGGCACGAGGCGCGCGACCTGCAGCAGGCGGACGAGCTTGGAGTAGTTCGGGTCTGCCACCAGAACATCCACGAGCGTCGTCGACGCTGGCCCCGGCGCCGAGGGCTCTGCTAGCGGCGCCTGCGAGGCATTGGCTGCGGCCAGCGGCAGCGCGGCCAGCAGCGCGAGGGGTAGTTGCAGCAACATGCCGCAGCGGCGAGTGAGGGGACGGTCAGAGTACAACGCAAGTCTGCCCGGCTGCGCACGCGCTCTGCAGCGATCGCCGTTCCGGTGACGCAAGCCGGTGGCACAACCGTACAGCGGACTCTGTACTCAAATCCTACCTCTATCCTGCCTCTTTCGACAACCGTACACAACGACCTCGGGCAGCACTCTCAGTGGCCTTGTGGGCCGTCTCTCGGTAGCCGCATATTCGAGGGGCCTTATCGATGCCCCAGAGCCTGCCATTCGCTGTGACTGTTCGGTTGACTCGCCCAAGCCTGCTCGGACCTTGCGCCATGTAGCGGGGAAGCTGCGCATGCGCTCATGGGCGCCTGGAATCATCCCAGGCGCAATGGCGACCACGGCAGCCCGCTGCCGCTGCGCAGTGCGCTCACCGACGTCCTCTCAGGAGTGCAGCATTTGCCAATGCCAGACCCCCAATTCCAGCGTCGAATGGTCTCTGCTCGTATCTACATTTCCCTGTCGCCAACATGCGCCACTCACCTGGGTAGACTGCGCAAACAGCGGGTGATGCTCGTTTGGGGAAATGGACCCTTTCGGACCGTTTGCTGCAGCTTTAGACCTTATATCATTCTTCGTTGAGCAATCTAGCCGCACTCAGACTCACTGGCCTCCCCACGAGGTAGTAACTCTCGGCCGACCACAACGGCATGTCACTTCTTGGCTGCGCAGGCGCTGCTGTCGTCACCGCCCCGTGCTCGACAGAACACGTTGCGTCCGACAAGCTCTCGCATATCTCCGTTCGACATTTCAACACCTTCACTGTGCGCTCGCCAGAATTAGATTCGCAACTCATGCTAGGTACCAGCATGCCTCGAGCGCTCACCGAGGCACGGCACGGAATGCAGAAGCTGCATGCCCTCCGAGCCCGTGTTCAAGAATATCGTCTCGCGCTTCGAGCTGTTACTATTGCTTCTGGTCAGCGGGATCATCGTTCAGAAGGAACATACATTCAGTTCCCTCCGTCGTTGCGGGATGCGGGTCCGCGCCACATACCCGGGCAAGACTTGGTTTCATGAACCTTCACCGTCACGGACGTGCAGTTGCGCTCGCATCTCATGTCACAGTCCACCAGCATTCAGAGCAAGCCGTTCGCTTTGCGCGCAGCCCACCACGAGGCCACAACTCTCGGCCGAGCGCATCAGCATGCCGTCTCTCGGCGGCATGGGCGCCGCTGTCGTCAGCACCCCGTGCCCACCAGGACGCGTTGCGGCCGACACTCTCTCTCACATCTCCGCGTGTTTTTGCCAAGTTGACAAGTTCACTCTGCGCGCGCCAAAGTTAGACTCGCAGATAGCGGAGGGTGTCGTACCTGCGAGTGCGCTGGTGTTCTCAAAGGCACGGCGGGGAATACGGGATCTGGGTGCCCATTTGAGGTCGTGTTTAAGACTATTGTCTCGTGCTTCGAGCTGTTACTCTTGCGTCTAGGCATCGGTCCCATCGTTCAGAAGGAATACCCATTCTTTTCTATCTCGGACATGCCACGACGATGCTCGGTCTTTGCGAGCGGGTCTGCGCGGCATACCTGGGCAGGACTTGCTTGGATAGACCTTTCCGGACGTCCCGTTACGCTCACATCTCATCTCATGGCCTGGTTTTGGCGCAATGAGACGAGCCGTTCACTCTGCGCGCAGCTCACCACGAGGCCACAACTCTCGGCCGAGCGCATCAGCATGCCGTCTGACTCTCGGCGGCACGGGCGCCGCTGTCGTCACCGCCCCGTGCACTATAGGACACGTTGCGTCCTGCACGCCCTCGCACATCTCCGCGTGCTGTTGCCAATCTGACATCTTTACGTCGCGCCCGCTACCCGTGCTCGTACCTGGATGGGTTTTCTGGTCACGATCCCAGTCTTGTCAGCCGTCTATCCCTATATTACTTGAGACCTTGTCACCATGGGCTTCGATTCTACAAGGAACTCCGCGGCGATCCTTCCGGCCATCAGAATGTGATGACCTACGAGTTCGCTTCGCAATCTCGTTTGTCATTGGGGTATCCTTTCTGCATTGCTCGCCATCCGAGGCTTCGGGCATGTTCTGCATCTCTTGGCCACGTCGGCCTGCCCCTTTTCGCGAACCATCTCATAATGCGCGAGCTTGGAGCACCTGGTATTCGATTCGTGCCGGCATTCCGGGCTACGGTTACCGCTCGTGTCCTTGCCTTAATTTCATCCGGCTTCTAGCTCTTATGGACAACGCACCGCGACGCTTCAAAATATTACGCGGGGATTCTGGCCTGACACAGTGGTACCCGGGAGGCTAAAGTAGCCCCGGCCGCACCCAGTCGGGCAAGGACGGGATTCTTTTGGACGGGCTTCCCTGACACCCTAGCGCTTATTCCTTTACTGTATTGTACCCCAGGGCAGGCTGGTTACCCGTCGCCGCGTTTCAAATGTCGGGCATGCGGTCCTGGAGGCTATCTTCGGCGCGTGGACACTGCTCCCGCGTTTCAACTGTGGCTGAGATGCGAACCTCTCACACGAACAGCCTCACCGCACCTCTTGAAGCTTGGACAGTTGCAGTCGCACTGCGAATCAAAGCCACACTTGCAGCCCGGGGTGGCGACACCTCCCGGTTCGGACTGCCTATAGAGCCCGCCGATCGCCACCCCTTGCAATTATTGGAACCGATTTCCCGTGGCATAAAGGGTCTCCGCACGCTTAGGGGAGAGCAGGCGGTACTTTTGTCGCATTTTCGGTCCTTTTTGGTACATGCAAGTCCCCTTTCTTGTGCCACCGAAATGGACTGTGTGCGCAGTGAGCATACACAGTGTAACGGTGCGTTGAACTGTGCGCCTCCCGGGATCTACGCGCGTCGTCCGAAGATGTTGCGCTCCGCGGCCGGGTGCGGTGACGATTCTCGCGTTCCGCGATGAGCGATGCCAAGGCCTCGGGGCGAGGATCGCAGCCCGCTCGGGCTAGCGGGCTGGGGGTGATCCGTGTCGCCGCAGGTGCAGCAATGAGTAAATCCTGATTGAGTGAGAGTGCTGTGCTCTCGAATTAAAGGGAGAGCTGAGCGAGCTGGCTCAGGTCAGCAGCTGCCGGAGAAGGGAGATCGCAGCGTGCTCAGAGCTGTTGCGATCTCGGCGGTGACGTCCGCACGAAGCTTGCAATCTTGAGTGTTCGCCATCGATGCTGATGCTGCATGCGACTCGGAGAGCGCGGGGTAAAATTGAAAGTGTGTTTATATGCTCTAAAAACACGCGGGCGGGGTGAGAGCGGGTGAGACCCGGCTGGGCCTGGTGAGAGACGCTGGCTGGGACGGGACAGGCGGTGCAGGGCGCAGAGAGATTAAAGCGGGCGGCGGATCAGGGGCGGGCCAGCCGGGTATTTGCGCGCGCATCCGATTACCGATTCCCAGCTGGCGGCACGCTACGTGCGTGTGCGGGCGTGCGGCGGATTGGATTGGATTGGTTACTTAAGTAGCCGCCGCAGGGAAGCGCGATGCTGAACAGCCCGCCGCCGTTCGAATACCGCCCCCGGCGGGAGAGCGCAGAGTACGGTAGCGCGAGCAGCGGGATGCCGAGCCTCGGGCGGCGCATGCAGCGGCCGCACACCGCGACGGGCTCGGGCAGCAGCTCGCTGGGCCAGGCGGCGGCGACGCCAGACGAGCGGCAGCACAGTCGCACAAGCACATCTCCGAGGGCCTCCGGCTCGCGGCGGGCCACGACGGCTCTGCAACCTTCTTCCGGCGCGGCGCATCCTCAGCCCGCATCCCCATCCTCCTCCTCGTCCCCGGGCCCCCCGCGCTGGCCGCCCGCGACGATGGCCGACTGCTTCGTCACGCGCAACGGCCGCAAGCTGCATGCCTTCCCCGCCGCCAAGGCGCCCTACCCGCTGTGCTTCGACCGCGAGTTCCTCGACCTCGACGTTATGGACCACCTCGAGCTCGTCAAGCTTAAAGGCGGCACTGGGTCTATGGTCGACTTTACCAACGGCACGCCCCGTAAGGCGCTTGACCTGGGCTGTGGGGTGCGTCGTACTGGTTGGTTTACTCGTCGCTGCTAACACCCTGAGCAGACCGGATGTGAGTTTCCAACGATTTCAACAACGCCCCGTAACCCCCTATTGCAGCATGGATAATGGAAGCGGCCAGACTATGGCCGGTGAGCACCGTCTCCGCCGTCGCTGACAACACCGAACTGACACCGGAGCTTGCAGGAAACGCGCTTCGTACGTCGCGGTCCACGCTTGCCGCATCAGCTCACCGTCGTCCAGGTCGGCTTCGACCTGGTGCCCGTCCAAATCAATCTCTCGCTGGCCCACTCGTCCATCGCCTCCCGCGTCGAATGGGTCCACGGCAACTTGTCAGTCTGCTGTCTCGTGCGCACATGACCGCCCGCTGACAGCGGCACGTCCCCACACACAGTCTCACACATAAACTTCCGTTTGCGGGTACGCCGTTCACTGCTTGCACATGCTCGCGCTGACGCCCGCGGCCTCAGACGGCGAGTTCGACCACGTCCACATCCGCTACGTCTCCAAAGGCGTCCCAGAGGACAAGGTCTGTCGCCGCTCTGCCCTTGCGCGCACATCCCGAGCTGATCGTCATTGCGCTGCGGCAGTGGGACGTCCTGTTCGAGGTACGCCGGTGCACCCTCCCGCGCAGCCACCACCTGCTTATCGCGCATTGCCTCCCCCGATCAGGAAGTCTGGAGGGTCCTGAGCCCCGGCGGGTCCTTCAACCTCATCGAAGAAGGTACGCCGCAGTCGCCGCCGTCTCGCGGCATCGAATTGCGTCGATGCTGATTCAGGGGCCTTGACGCAGACGTGATGTTCCCGACGCTGCCGCGCTCGTTCACCGCAAAGCCGCGGCACCGGCGCAAGGCCCACAAGATCAACGGCGACCCCGTGCCGCTGCCCGAGCACGACCACGCGCTGCTCGAGCACCTGTTTTTCAGCGTGTTCGAGCGCAGGTTCATCAACACCAAGCCCACATGTGCGTCCTGCGTGCTCGTGTGGCGCGGTCTGACGCGTGTTCTTCCCTGGCAGCGATTCTGCACGGCCTGATGAACATCCACTTCCGGCATGTGTACTGCGGGCCCAGGATCGACCTGCCGTATCCGCCGCCGCCGCTCCCGCAGGACAACGGCACCGGCGGCGCGCGGCAGTCGTCGGGCTCGTCGGCCAAGTCAACCTCAAGCTCCAGTTCCCCGGGTACTGGCACTGAGCCGCTGCCTCAGCCTGGCACGTCGAAAGAGCCCCCTCGACCTGACACGGCGGCGTCGGACGCGCCTACGGTAAAGGCCGGCAAGACGCCGCCATTGTACAAGCCGTACGAGGCAGCCGAGGAACAGAAGTTGCAACTGACGAGCGAGGAACGCCAGCAGCTCAAGCACTCGCCGGCACCGCTGATGAGCTTCTCCAAGTGGACGCCGCGCGGGCTCGCGCTGCATCTCTATCACGCGTACATGAGCGTGCTCGCGATGCGCGAGGCGATGTGGGACGAGCTCGTGCTGCAGCTCAAGGAGGAGCGGCGGCGGCCGGAGCTCATCGCGGCCGGGTGGGACGAGGACGAGGACGAGCCGCGCGTGCGCTTCGAGCAGCTCGTCGCGAGCTACGCGGCCGACATGCACGCGCGCACGTCCTTCAAGGACGCGCTGTGGGAGTCGCTCGGCTGGGTCGCGCCGAAGAAGGCGCCGCTCACCAAGGCCGAGCTCGCGTTCGAGCTCGACCGCGAGCGCGAGCGCACCGCCGCGCGCAAGCTCGAGGAGAAGATGGGCTTCTGCGAGGACACGATGGTCAGCCGCAGCGTGCGCGGCTGGTGCGGCTTCAAGGAGGGCAAGCCCGTCGCCTCGCCGTCGCCCGGCCCCGCCGCCGCTGCTCAGTAGACTTTTTTCCGACGTTTTTATGGCTGCTCTGATCTGTATTATGCAGTGTATTGTACATATGTACACTTGTCTGACGCTCGCTGACGCTGCTCTGCTCTCTGGAATGTCATCACGCTTTCGACGAGTCTTCATTACATCTGGAGCCCACTCTTTTCTCTTAACAATAACATGAAACAACTTGCAGACCCTTGCCTCACCAACACTCTGTGCACTCAATCCCTCTCCCCCTCCAGTCACTTGCAGTTGACCCCAAGTTAACTCATGGCTGGCTGGAGAACATGCAAGGGCGAAGTCTGGGATATTACACGACCCTCTGTCTCGATGCTGCATGGACCACTCACTATTCGAGGTACTTTCAGGCTGCTCTTTGTGTTCCGGGTGTCGTTGGCAAAAGCGATTCCAGGAATGCAGGTTCAAAAAGCCGGAAATGCTACCGTGAAACGCGCTAATCATTGTCGGTGCTGCCGGCGTCGCGGGCGGAGATGGCCATGTGCCAGGTGGAGAGGTCGATGTCGGAGTCGTCGATGTGGCGCGCGAGGATGGCGCGGAGGATGAGTTGTTGGTCGACACGCACGTGGGCGGGCGCCGGCTGTGGCAACGGCAGCGCCACCTGGGAAGCCATGCCGCATCGGGACCGTTTGGTTGAGCGCGAAGCCGGGGATCATCGCGAGGGTAGAGCAGGGCGCACCGCGACGCGCTCGAGCCGGCCGATGAGCATCACGATGGCCTTGGGGCGCAGGAAGGCCGCGTGCGCGCGCGGGTCGAGGCAGAGCGAGACGTCGGCCAGCAGCCCGTCGTCTGCGTGATGAACAAGGAGCGTTGTGTTGTGCGCGTCGAATGCGGCTGTTCTATCGGAACGTTGAGGGAAAAAAAAAGGAATGACCGCAGGGGGACTCGAAGAACGGACCTGGCGACGAGGCGGACCTTCTCGCCATCCTCGAGAGCAGAGAGCTGGTCGAGCGAGACGACCTTGGCGTGGGTGGGCAGCATCTGACGGGAGCGGCGGGGCAACTCCGACGGTGCTTCCCGTCCCTGGTTCTGCGCTGCCATGGCCGCTGAGCCGACGCCGACGGTGACGATTGGCCGGCGCCCGTCGGTGCGGGCGAAGCGCGAGACGCTCCCGTCGACGTTCCCCAAGGAGCTGCTGCGCAACCCGTTCGGCCTGCCCGTGCCCGTCGAGCTCCCGCCCGTCCCGCCGCTCTCGACGGGCAGCGTCCCGCCGTCGCCGCGCCAGACCATCGCCCCGTCCCCCGGCCCCGCCAGCGCCGCCCCGAGAACCCACACGCCGCGCACGCCGCTCGCCCCGCACAAGCTCGCTGCTATCGCCAACGCGCTCGGGGTGCACGCGCCGTCTCCGGCCTCGTCGTCCTCCCCGAGCGCAAAGTCGCCCGCGGTCTCGCGCTACCTGCTGCACGTCATACCGCCGCGCAACATCCAGCCGATAGACGACGACGACGATGACGAGGACGACGGCGGCTCGCTCTCGCCGTACCCGAAGGCGGCGCCCGGCTACCACACCCAGTTCACGCGCGGCACGCTCATCCAGCTGCAGCCGACGCTCGCCAGCATGCTCGGCGCCATCGCCCGCGAGTACGCGCTGCCGAGCACCGGCGGCCTCATCCTCTACCTCTTCCAGGGCGGCGAGCCCGGCCCGCGCATCACCGACGACGCCTGGAAGCTGCTCTGGTTCAAGGCCCTCAAGGCGGAGCGCGAGGACTCGTTGCGTGCGCTCCAGGCGCTGCCCTCGTCCGCGAGCGAAAAGGGCGCCAGCAGCCCCGCGTCGTCCTACCCGTCGCCCGCCTCGTCTGAAGCGCACGGCTCCGGCCTCGAGCTCACCAGCCCGTCGCCGCTCTCGCTGCCCATCATCGCCAAGGTCGAGTTCGACATCGACCGCCGCAAGGCCACCTGGTTTGCCGGCTGGCTCAAGACGCGCCATCTACGCCGGCGCCCGTCCACGCCGGGGTCTGTCCATAGCGTCGGGTACGAGTATCCGTTGCCATTGGAGCTGCCCAACAAGCGCTCCCGCGCGTCTTCGCTTACGTCTGGGCGCGGGCGAGCCGACACCGGCTCGAGCGCGGGGCTGCGGAGCCAGTTCAGCCTATCGGCGTCTGACAAGGCGGACGCGGACGAGGAGGTCGAGGGCGTCACGCGCCGTGTCGGCCTCGGCTACTCAACACCGCGGCGCCGGCGAGGGGGAGGGCAGGTCCCGCCGCCGCTCAAGGTGCTCAGCGACTCGCCGGTCGACCTTGACGACGATGACTCTTCGCATCTTGCCTACCGCATCCTCATTGATGGCCCGCCCGAGGGCGAGGACGACCTCTCCTTCCTTGGCCGCGCGCACTACGACCCGCGCGCCAGTCACATAATCATGAAAGAAAATCTCGACTCCCTCGAGAAGGTGCGTGTTTTGTTTTTGTCGCAGTACGATCGTGATCATTGATTCGATTTGCCTTGCTTCCTTGATTTGTCTATTGGAATCGCATCGGATTTGCAGGCGATGCGGCAATATTCCCCACGACTGGACAAGCCCGTAGAAGAGGAGCCTGAGCCAGAACCTCAACAGCCAACATCGGCCTCGACGCTGTCTGCCACGCCTACCAATGCACGAACGCAATTGTCACCGTGAGTGCTGATCGCTCGGGCGCTTGTGTGCATACTGACGCCACAGAAACAGCAACATGCCCTCGCCAGATGCCTTTGGCGAACCTCCCTCATGGCCTCACGCACCTTTCGCGTCAAACGGCAACCCACTATACTCCCCCGGCATCGCCGGCTCCCCTGCACGCCAGACCCCCACCTCCGAGAACTTCAAGTTTCCCGAAGCACCCCCGAAACTGACCATCAATGGCAAACCGCAACAACAACCTCAGTCTCCTGGCACAACGCAGAGTCCCGGGTACCCGCTGTCGCCGGACCCGTTCGCGCCCAAGTCGTTCGGCGAGGCTATGATGGCCACCAAGGACGGCAAGGAGGCTCCGCCCCCGCCCCGCGGGTCCAGTTTGCCTGGAAGCCGCTTCTCGCAGGACTCGATGAACGAGGACGTGCCGGGGCGCGAGCGCACGAACTCGATCATCTCGAAGGGCTTCCGCCGGCTGTGGCGCAAGAGCTCCGCGTCGAGCCTCGCGGCCGCGAGTGGGAAGGTGCCCGGCAGCGCGGGCGTGCCGCCTCTCCCGCCGATGTCGCCCATCCCGTCGTCGCCGCACCCGTCATCCGGCGGCGGCTCGATGGCAGCACAGCAGGCGGCGTTCATGCAGCAGCAGACCGCGATGAACCCGCCGCAGAGCCCGAGCCTCAGCCTGAGCGAAAGCGACACGGCGAGCGTGCTTGCGAGCCCGAACGGCAAGCGCGGGTCCGACCTCGACCCGTTCCACTTCGACCAGGAGTCGCGCTACCCGAACCACCCCGCCGCGCGCGCGCAGGCGATGGCCGCTGCCGGCGTGCCGCCTACGTCGCCGCCGCCGTCCGCGGGCGTGAACGGGAACGGCAACCAGGGCTCCGTCGGCAAACGCGGCATCCTCAAGAGCTGGCGCACGCGCTCCCCGAGCGTGTCGTCAACGAACACCGCAGACTTGCCGCCGCCGCCCCCGCCCGTGCAGGACATGCCTCCGCCCGTCGCGCGCAAACGGCCGAGCGTGCTCGGTATCGGCTCGCCGCGCTCCGCGCGCAGCGGCAGCGTCGCGAGCACCGCGACATTCGCCAGCGCGCAGCAGGGTGCGCAGACGCTGCAGGCGTTCCTCAACGAGGACCCGCCGCAATCCGGGCCTGCCCCTCCCCGCTCCGGGTTCATATAACCCCCCTCCCTCCCTCCTCTTACCCGAGCTGTCTATATTATCATCTCTTGTCGTTTGCTTCTGTTCTCCTTCCCGGTACTTAATTATTAGCCCGCTTGCCTCTCTCTTGTCTGCTGGATCCCGCTATAATGCCCCGGCCTGCCGCTCCTTGATGTCCGCCACGCTCCTTGTTGCCACCCGTGTTCATATCTCTTCGCCTTACTCCCTTCCCCTTCCACTGCGCTCTCTCTCTCTCTCTTCCCCCTTTTTTTCCAGCTCGCTCATCTCTCGTGCGCTCGTGTATCTACAGTGTATCTGTATCCTGGCGTTCGGCCGCGCCCGTCTTCAACAGAGAATGCGGGTGTTGGAGCGGAGACCAAGCGAAGACGGAGACTTTCCACGAGTTCGGATAGATCCGTAGTGACGTACGCATACAGAATGGACGGCTTCAGCGAACTTCAAGTTCAACGGGTGCTAGCATCCGGCGAAGATTTTCACGCAATTGAACAGCAGAGTGGTTTTCTGGAGGCTCCCATGCTGCTTGCCGACGCGAAGTTGATCTGCCATGTCCTGACGAGCAGCGTCACTGAACGCTTGCCCCGCACTCCGAATAGGAGTACTGCGATCGTATATATTGGGTATGGCCGATCGCGCGGGAATGGCCCTCGGGAGTATATTACCCCGGTTACATGTAACCCGGGTAACTCCGCCAGTCAACCTACATTGCACTATTGCCCCAAGAGTGGTCCAGCTCCGCCCAGCTCGGCCTCGACGTCGTTACCTCCGTACCCGGATAGATCCGCAGTGATCATCGTCGGTCCGTAATGCATCCGAAATGAGTCTCAAGTAATAGAGGCAATAACCGACATGAGTCACAGACTTCTGCCCCCACCGAATCCCCATCCTTGCCTGTCCGCCCATCAGCCATCGAAGGCTCTCCATTGCTCGCTAATTTGATAACCGGAAATCACCAGTTCCAATGCGCGCTTTCAATTGCGAGAACCACGTTGCCTCTCTCGAAGCGCAATGCACTCCTTCTCTCACGCCTCTCTTCGCACCTGAGCTCGTGCTTCTGTTCTTCGAGTACCTCGGTACAAGCGAACTTGTGATTGCGTCGCACGTGTGCCAACAATGGCGCGAACTCGTGTACACCCGCTCCGAGTTCACCAGCGCCGTCGTTCTGCGCTCGGGAAAGGAGTCCGCGATATCTCAGTTCACCGCGCAGATGAATTCCCCAAGAACGGGAACAGTCGATGTCTTCATCTCCATCCATGCTTGTAACACAGCGGTTGCCAACCGGGTTCTGCCCATCCTTGGGGCTCACCTAGGCCGCGTCGTCGAGCTTGGGCTTGAGGTTGATGTCTCTCATGCTGAGGCTATGTGGAACGCTCTACGGTCGAGCGCCCCGAGGCTTCGCCTTTTCCACTTGGACGTGATGGGACCATTTCCACAACCTCAATCGCCAACGTTTCCTGCCGACATTTTTGGCGAGCATGCCCCGGAACTCCGACGATTGGACATCACTGGCGTGAAGATGCCCGCCCATCTGCCACCAGCACTATCAAACGTCTCCTCCGTCCAGATTATGCAGCACGAGCGCCTCGAAATCTACATGGCAGATCTGATAGCATACTTCCCAAAGCTGGACGCGCTCAGATTCATACGCCGTCGAGGCGGTCGCGTTAAGCTTCGCCAGGGACCCGAGCCGGCTGGACTGACAACTGCCGCCCCAGCACGCCTCAGAGAACTATCCCTGCGCATGCAGGACCATGCGACAGCAATTCTCAGGACGACTTGGCCGCTAGCCCTGTTTCGGACGATCGTAGTGCGCCTTCCGACGGAACGCGTCGTTGCGGCCTGTCTGGATCGCTTGCCCCCCGGGGCCCTTCACCTCGTCCTTCGGCCAAGCTCGTGGTCCAAATTCTTCTTCATCGAGCTTCGCCATCCAGGGGTGGATCGCACCGTCCGGTTTGAAGAATTGCGCCTTCGTGACGACCGAGGCTGCGACATGCTCCGCAAATTGTTTGAGCGAGGCGGCTGGGAAGAACGGGTCTCTGATGTCACCATTGCTTTAAGCATTTGGTCCCACCCATATCTGGCGGCGTGGCTTCCCCGCCTCCCCAACGCAAAGCGTGTTGGCGTTATGTTCGACGTCGCAGCAAACGCTGCATCAGCGCCGTCAACCACTCTCGACTGCCCGGCGCTATCTCGCCTAGATATCGCAACCGAGCACGATATATACCGTGTCGACCTGGAACATGTCCAGTCCATGGTCATCACCGGCTTTAACAAAAAGTACGCAACACTGGTCTTGGGTGTTTGCGCCGGCGTCGTCGTCTCAGGAGCGGTCGACAGAACGTTGTTCAGTGGAAATGTCCCTCTTCAACGACCTTCCTGGGGTTACGACCGCGAGAGCCTGTGGTGAATAGCGTATTATCGTACCGTATTTGATTATCACACTGTAAAACGGTTCTTTCTATGAATGTACTACGTCGCGGTCGGCCCCGCTTCCCTTCCTTCGCGGACATCATCGGGGTTCAAAGAAATTTACTTGAAGTTCTACTATAAAAGTTGCGAGATGAGTCAACTATGCCTTTGATAGACCGTAAGGGTTGTATTCTGCCCAGTCAACAGGATAGCGATACCATTGGAGCGTCGGTTCGAGGTCGTCGGTGATGCCGAACACGTCTCGGGCTGCCGCCATCAGCTCGTCGTCCGGGTCCTGCGAGCGTTCGACAAAGCCAGTATAAGAGGATTGGTTGAGCATCGCGACCAGGTAATAGTTATCGTCGGACCCAAGGGATATCTCCGGACAGAGAGCACGGCTATGCCGGCGCGTCAGCAAACTCCTCGGACGCGGTGCTCAACAAAAACACACGTGAAGTTGTACTGGGCGAACCAGTGAGCTCTTATGGGTCGTGTAAGATTGCACTCGGTGATTTCGGGTCGACGCTTCAGATATTCCGATGATTTGCAAACCCACGCTAAGGCATAGAGCGGTGTGCGGCGACCCATATGCAGGCTTTCCCATACTGGTGGCGGGTCGGCGACAGGTCTCGTATTAGGGAATCTAAGGCGGGTGGCACCAAATTACGTGAGCCGAGGTTCTGATCTGCGGCTGCGGGGCTTACAACGCGGTTTTGGACATGGTGGTTGTCGGAAGAGCAACCTTTCCAACTCCGAACAACTGTCAATCCTGTCGATCAGCTGAGTTCCATTTCATTTGCACGTTCTGCGAAAACTTCCCTGTTTCCTGTCACGATCAGGGTACAACCTGGAAAATAAGCACTGATAAGCGAGTCGCATCGCAATGAGTGACTCAATGTATGTCTGTAGCGACCTGCTTCACTGAGGAGACTGTGATCTATATTGATTCCCGCCACTTCTAACCCTTGTCAGAAGTATCACAGACCTTTCTTCGAGATCCAGTCCCCGGAAGATCACTTCGGGACAGTGGCGGCTGCACATGGGACTGACTGGACGGGCGCGTTGCATCTTGGTGCAGCGCGGTCGGACGAGTACAAGGAGTTCCTATCCAAGGACCTCAGGGCGTCGCATCCACAAGAGGTCGACCGTCGGAAGGTCTATGTTTTCATGGAATAATAATGGTCTAAGTACCGTTGATGAATACACTGTAAATTTCAAGCTTCGTCCAGAAATGGGCCTTGTTTTGGACAGTCTCCGATGAGCCTGAGGAAGCCCGGGAAGGACTCGGAAGAACGAGAGGCTCGCCAGGGAGAATGTATTTTTGTAAGTGGCAATGGAGCATCGGAGCGCCGGTGTTTCGCCTCGAGCATGATTGCTTCATGCCCTCGGCCGACCCGTGACACACTCTTTCCCGGACCATGATCACTCGGTGCAGGACCCGCATACTGGCGTCGCGGCTGCTGTCGCAGGCCCGCTCATACAGCGCCATGACGCTCGCTCTGGACCCTCCCAGCGCCGACGCCGAGTCCAGCGAGTTCGCGGAACGCACGCAGCGCGTCGAGGAGTTCATGAAGGGCTCCCGCTTTGCCGAAATCTCGCGTCCGTACTCTGCTGCTGCCGTTGCCAGCAAGCAGGGCTCCATGCCGCCGCTGCCGCTTCATTCTTCGCTGCTGTCCGACAAGCTGCACGCGTTGCTCAAGAAGCGCGCCGCGGAGGGGCTCCCGGTGCACACCATGGGCGCTATCGACCCGGTGCAGATGACGCAGCAGGCAAAGCACCAGGAGGTGCTCTATGTCTCTGGCTGGGCCGCGTCGAGCGTGTTGACGACGGGCAACAACGAGGTCGGTCCCGATCTTGGGTGCGCGTCGTCGTGCGGCTCGGTTCTTTCAAGCTCATGGCTGGCTGCTACTACGAAGGGACTATCCTTATACGACAGTTCCCAACCAAGTGCACAGACTCTTCCGCGCTCAGCTGCTCCATGACCGCAAGCACTATGACGAACGCATGTCTGTGAGCGCAGAAGAACGACAGAAACTTGAATACATCGACTACCTGCGGCCTATCATCGCGGACGCAGATACTGGGTGTGTCTCTTCTGGACGCGTTCTTACTGCTTTCTGAGTCGCGATAGTCATGGTGGCCTGTCGGCTGTAATGAAGCTCGCTAAGCTGTTCGCCGAATCCGTAAGTACCCTCATTTAGGCCAGGAGGGCGCCGGGTCCCAATAATGTGTCGCAGGGTGCCTCGGCCATTCACCTCGAGGACCAGCTCCATGGAGGGAAGAAGGTCGGCCTCCAATAGACGCACCTAACGCGCCTAACGCAACACAGTGTGGTCATCTGGCGGGCAAAGTGCTCGTGCCCGCGTCGACGCACACCTCGCGGCTCATCGCCGCGCGCTTCCAACTCGACATCCTGCAGTCCACGATGCACCTCATCGCGCGCACGGACGCCGAGACCGGCAAGCTCCTCTCGTCCACCATTGACCCACTCGACCACCCGTTCATCCTCGGCGTGACCAACCAGAGCGGCAAGGGCCTCGCGGAAACTATCACGGAGGCAGACATGCGCGGCGCAACCGGCGCCGAAGTCGAGAAGATCGAGAAGGAGTGGATGGAGAGCCACAAGCTCTACACCTTCGACCAGGGTATGGGTTCACTCTGTATTGTCGCGGTGCGCTGATGCGTTTACACGTTAGCTGTGGAGAACGCGATCAACGCGTCGAGTATCTCGGACAAGCAAGCCGCGCTGGCGCGTTATCAGGAGGCTGTGGTGGGCAAGTCCAATTACGAAGCGCGTGCCATCGCACAAGACATCCTGGGCTCGCCGGTGTTTTGGGACTGGGACCGTGAGTCCTGCGGCCGCCCTTTCGAGCCTCGCTGACACAGCAAAGTGCCGCGCACACGCGAAGGTTACTACCACTATACTGGTGGCTTGGAGGTTTGGACTGTCTCCGTCAACTCATCTGGTCAATTGACGCGTTGCGCAGGCCGCAATCCGCCGCGTCGTGGCCTACGCGCCTTACGCCGACCTGCTTTGGCTGGAGACGAAGAAGCCCGACCTTGAGCAGGCGCGCGGGTTCGCGCGCCGCATTAGGCAGCAGTTCCCGAATAAGTGAGCGTCGGACGCTCGGGCATCTCGTCGTCGTACTGACCGTCGCCCAGGATGTTTGTATACAACCTTAGCCCGAGCTTCAACTGGTCTGCGCACGGCTTCACCGGTGAGTTCACCTACTTCGCTGGCGGTTGGAACAGCGTGGAACTGATGCTGTCCTCGCAGACCAAGACCTGAAGAACTTTGTTTGGGACTTGGCGCGCGAGGGGTGCGCTGGTCGTGCGTCCTGTGCTTACCTTATTCTAACACTGGTGCAGCTTCGTTCTCCAACTCATCTCGCTTGCTGGCCTGCATAGCACCGCGACGGTCACTGGTTCGTCGTGAAAGCATTTTTGGCGCGTCGCACAGCTGACTGTGCACAGCCGAGCTTTCGCAACGGTTCAAGACGGACGGCATGCTCGCGTACGTCGAGCTGATCCAGCGCAAGGAGAAGGAAATCGGCTGCGACGTGCTCACGCACCAGAAATGGTGCGCGCGCGACCCTTCCTGCGCGCGTTTCTGAACTGACTGGTTTGCAGGAGCGGCGCTAACTATATCGATCGCATTCTGACTGGTCAGTGGCTTGCTGCTCCGTCCCTGCTCAAGCGCTGACGTCGACTCATCGTGCAGCTGTGTCGTCCTCGTCGAGCACTTCTTCTGTTGGCGCCGATTCCACGGAACACTCCTTCTAGAATGGCTTGCGGCCTAACGTAATTCTCGTCTCGACACAGTGTACATTGACACATCCACATGGCCCACAGTCGCTCTATGCGCATAAGCAGGATGCTCCGGCGTCCCGTGTTAGCGCTAGCGTACTCCGGGTTCCCGCGAGCAAGAAATCTGAGTATGGGCCGGCCGTCTTGTCGAGCCAGCCCGTAGCGCTACATTTGAGCGGTCCTCAACGCTGTCTTGGCCGCCCAATATACAATAAGGGAAGCCTGTTTAATTCAGCCCGGGAGCGGGGGCGAGAAACGCAACCGACACGAACGCAGTTTGTACGTCAACTTGTACAACATATTCTGGAGACCAAACGATAACAGCGCGGTAACCTCGATGGTAGATAGAGTTAATGATCATCGTGCTCACAAGTGAGATGAGCAGTCCTTTAACGAGGACTCAACTGGTCGACGTCCCTCTCCTTGTGTCATCTCCCAGCCCGTTTTAGGCGGTATGAATTACGATCCGATCGCCATGGTCAACTCGTTGTCTCGTGCAACTTGGTAGAAAGCGGGCAGAACCCAACCAGAAATTAAAGCATGGATCCAACCCGAGCGCCGTGCCTTCTACCTAACTGAACGCGCATACACCGTACACGATTTCCAGCCATCCTAACCATTCCTGAGCCCCTGAAGTCCGTCCAGCTATGTATCTGAAGTCTCCTCCTCTTCCTCCTCTTCCTCCTCCTCCTCCTCCACCGCCGCCGCCGCCGCCGCCGCCGCCTCCTCCTCAGCCTCTTCCTCAGCCCCCGCCTCGAAACGAGTACGCTTGCGGCGCGCCACCTCCTTCGGATGCGCCTCGCGGAGGCGCTGAGACAGATATTCCTTGTAACTGTCGGAGAGTGGCGTGCCGAGGCGCAGTGCCAGAGACCACTCCGTCTCGTCCTCCCCGCTGAAGAACACATCCGGAGTTCTGGACTCGAAAAATTCTGTGAATTCCGGTCCCACAGTGAGAGACATCGCGTCCATCGCGGCGTCGGGGAATAGTGGCGAACCGAGGTCTTCATAATTCGGAGCCGGTGGCGGCGCTGACGGCGCGGGCGCCCTCGCTTTCCGTGCCTCGCTTGCCATCCGTGCCTGCTCGCGCGCCCGCGCACGTGCCGCACGCTCCTGCGCCTGGAGCGCGTCCTTGTTGGCAGGAGCAAGGTCGGGGTTGGAGAACATGAGGTTATGGACCTCGGTACTGACGGTAGACTGTGTTTCGTCTTTTTCTTTTAGCCTCATCAGCCGCGTCGCATTGAAGCGTTCCGAGCCATTAAGACCAACTGCGGCGGCCACTCTAGTGAAGCGGCGAATGGACCATATGTCTCCCGTGATGGCGAGGAGAAATACGATGAATTGAGATGCGAAGCGCCACGAGCAGAAAAGACAAAGGCCCTGGTCGTCGGCTTGTAATTGAGCCTCGCGTAGCAGGCCCTGGACCGATTTGACGTAATTGCGGAGGCTGATAGGATGTCGTGGCGGCGGAACCTTTATCTCCATGAGGATAGGCGCCCAGAGTTCGTCAGCCCAGAGGCACCGCGCTGGATATGAGGGGAGTTTGGCATCCCTGTCGACGGCCCTGTTGATGAAGGCTAGGAGCGTAGTCTTTGCCAACAGGGCGGCGTGGGCAATGAAGAATTTCAGGCGACGGGGCTGTACGATCGGGAGGAAGACCGCAACGTCGACGGCGACACCGCGAGCAGATCCGTCTGCAACAGTATGGCCAGAGACATCAGGGTCGTCGGAGAGAAGCGGTGCCTCGACGGCAGAGGTCCACATGGGAAATTGCGGACCAACCATGAGGTCTCCGAACCCACTCATGGCGATGAGGTGCGAGGCCTCCGTAGCCCAGAGAGAGTATGAGTAGTGCTCGAGATGACGAGGGTCCATATAGGTTGACCCGCTCATGGCCAGGCTGAGCAAGCGATGCTTTCGTTCGAGGTTGGCCCATTCTCGGCCAAGGCCGACAACCATGTCGTGAGACCTGGTGATCCCGGCGACGGAGATACGAGAGGGCGTGGGTGCACAGATAAATTGCTTTACGAGCGGCGCCTGAGGAGTGGTGTGGCACAGAGGCAGTGGTTGACTCTCGGTTGAAGGCTGGCGAGCGGTGTTGAAGCGGAGTTCTAAAAACTCAACCAACAACCACAATGTCGCGTCCTGATCCGTCAGTGCGCCGCAACCTCTTTCACACTTCCTGCATCGCTAAACGTGTTCAACGTCTATAGATTTCCAAAGACAAGACCGCTTGACGACCCGCCAGACCTTCGAGACACAATTCGCTATGGACGCCGAACGCCATCTTACGCGTTGGCCTGGGTCTGCACTGGCGAGCAGTACGGCGAACTCCTCCCTAAAGGCGCTTTGCGCAACCTCTCGAACATGATTCACAAAAGCTGGGTCGACAAATATGGGTTGCCGTGAGTTACAATAGTAATGCTGAGACCCTCGTAACTAATCACTTCGTTTCTCTTCGCAGCTATGCTCAGCGCCCCCAGGTCTACCTTGGAGCAGACGGGAAATACTACCTGATTGCCATGTTCAACGAACGAGAATATCCCCGTTTCGCGAAACGCGCGTTGGACCCCGAGGACCCACTCATTGTGGCGGCCAGGGCGGCCATGTTCGTCAGTCAGGAACTCGAACCTACTCTGATGTGGTACCGGTATCCAATGCGCTGGCCACTCTATAGCAGCGAGTCGGACGACGAGGCTTAGCGTGGGCATGTCCATGGCCAAGCACCTGAGCGTCCCGTGTCACCTAGAGCTCACATTTTTGTACATTACTCATACTGTATTCAGCGGCGTACGAGGTTTTGGACGATTCAGTCAAATGATCGTGACGGCATTACAGCCATGAAGGGCAGCCTTGAAGACAGCGCAAAAGCAACCAGTCTCAGCTGCAGCGCACAAAAATGTGGTTCCTCTTCCCTATGCCGGGACCTCTCTACGTCTACGACCCCACTTATTTCCTTCTGTTTAGGCTCAGGCTCACTAATCCCACGTTCACTGTCCTTTTGCCGTACGAAGGCCGCGATAGATATCGTAGGTTTGGTTCGAGGGTCCCACCTGCAGGGCCGTCTGCAGGGGGTCGCCCTAATTTAAGGAGCTTTGACTCTTGCGGAGCAAATGGCATTGGAGCCGTTGGTGTACTTCTGCATTCGTTCGAAATATTCAGTGTGGGAGTAGATGCAGCTCTGTCCTCCGTCCGCGACCGGAGGCGGCGGTGATCCTGCAAACCGACTCTCCTGGACTTGTCCTTTGTCGCAGGTCTCTGAGAAATACAAGTTAAAGTTAATTTCTCCCCTAATTGAACGCTGCGGCGCATTGAAAACCTGTCGCCTACACTACCTATGCAGGCGAATGATCAGTGGCTGACTCGCTGACTGCTGCTGACTGGCAACAGCGGAAGCAAAGAAGCTAGAGAAGACCGTCCGATGATCGCCAGGCCTGTGGCAGGTCGGCTCAGGCCCCGGGCCAGAGTTTGGCAGGATTCTCCCTGGCTTCGCTCAGATTTCACCACTCACGACCCGTTCAGCAATGGGACACCCGTCGAGCAGCGGCCGCCCTGTGCGCGCGCTGCCGCTGTGGACACGGGCCGACGTTGCGCAGTCGGTGCTGAATGGTGACGCGCTCTTCATTCGTCATGGCCTGGTCATACGGGTGCCATCTGGATGGCTCGACAAGCACCCTGGCGGGTCGCTGTCTATTCTGCACTGCGTGGGCCGGGACGTGTCGAACGAGACAGACGCGTTCCACAGCGACGGCGTCCAGGCGCTCATGGACAAGTACGCCGTCGCCCGCGTTGAGCTTGGCGAGAATGGCTGGGCCCCGCTCGTACCACCTTTTGCCTCGGGTTGGCTGCGCCGGGCGGGGCGCTGGGTCCGCATCGCCACCGCTGTCCGCGAGGGTTCCGAGATTCTTCTCTTCGCCGACCGCCCGGGCCCGGACGTTGCCCACAATGGCCCCACCCTCGACGACCTGGAACCCGCGCCGTCTCCCTTGGACGCCCGCGAGCAGCATAGGCTGTCCCTTGGCTACCAGCAACTGCACCAGCGTGTTCAGGATGCGGGCCTCTACCAGACGCGCTATCTCGCGGGCTACGGGCCAGAGATCCTGCGCTACATCCTCCTAGCGACTCTAAGCGCGTTCGCCTACCGCTCTGGCTGGTTCCTGACCAGCGCTGTATTTCTTGGCTGCCTCTGGCACCAGCTCTCCTTCACCATACACGACCTCGGACACATGGGTGTCACGCACAGCTGGACACTCGACCGTATTCTCGGCGTCCTCGTCGCGGATGTCATGGGTGGGCTAAGCGTAGGTTGGTGGGTAGACAACCACAACGTACATCATATCGTGACGAACCATCCTTCGCACGACCCGGATATCGAGCACATCCCGTTCTTCGCCGTCTCCACGCACTTCCTGCGTTCGCTCCATTCATCTTACTACAACAGCACTATGTTCTTCGACACACCCGCACGCATCATCCTCGCCATCCAGGACAAGCTCTTCTATATCGTCATGGCGTTCGCGCGCTTCAACCTCGCCGCGCTCTCGTACGGCTTCCTCTGGCGCACGCGCCCGTTCCTCAACAGCGGGATGCAGAAGGACGTCGTGCGCGGGACAACCGCGCGCAGGTGGACGTTCGCGTGGACCGCGGAGGTGCTCTGCATTATTCTGTTCTGGAACTGGTACGCGCGCGTACTCATCGGCACCGGGAGCTGGCGGACGGCCCTGCTCTCGCTCGTCATCTCGAACGTCGTAGCGAGCCCGCTGCATGTCCAGGTGCGCAGCCAACCCTTGTTCCCTTCAGGTTGCTCACTTGCACCCAGATTGTGCTCTCGCACTTCAGCCGCTCGACGCAGGACCTCGGGCCGCTAGAGTCATTCCCGCACCGGCAGCTGCGCACGACGGTGGACGTTGCGTGCCCCGAGTGGCTCGCGTTCTTCCACGGCGGGCTGCACCTGCAGGTGACCCACCACTTCTTCCCGCGCCTCCCGCGGCACAACCTGCGCGCGGCGTCGAAGCTCGTCAGGGCGTTCGCGGCCGAGCACGGGCTCGAGTACGCCGAGTTCGGGTTCGCCGCGGGCAACATGGACGTGCTCGGCGTGCTGCGCGACGTCGCGAACCAGGTCGCGTTCGTCGGCAAGGTCGCGCAGGCCGAGGTCGACGAGGCGCTCGCAAAAGTCCGCTCCGATGTGATCACGACTAGAAATTAGATGTCCAATGACAGTGCCTCTCCTCCGGATGCTGTACCACGGCCGAACGCCGGCGCCTGTGGCGAAGTGAACTCCCGCCGTTGTCATCCCCATCCCAAACAGACCACACGTTCGACGCAATTGCTGTGCCTGGCATATAACGGTCATCAACTGAGCACCGGCGAGTCGTGCCGATTGTCTGTAGCGCACAGACTCCCATGGCCGCACTCCTCACAGAAAACTCGCAGTGACACAGAGTGATGATTATTGCCATTTAGCCCATAGCGCGAGTTCGGCTGCCTCGTTGGGCGACCTTCGGAAGCTATACCACGGTCTCGACACCGGCGCTCTCGGGTGGCAAGGAGAAATCCCGCCCTCATCGGCGCCGTCTCAAACAAACCACACGCTCGACAGCTGCTGTGCGTCGCGTAAGGTGGTTGCGGCCAAAGCTCTCGGCGATTCTGCTTAAAATGCCTTGCGCGGGAGCGCAAAACTACCAGCCTTCCTGAACCGACTTCGTTGCGTGAGTTCGCTTGAGATCGTGGCGCCTCACCGGGGCTCACAGCGTGCACTTTAGCAGCGCATGCCTCGCTTCTGCCGACTCTTCTCGGAATCCAGCACATCTCAGGGGACCTTGCGCCGCGAGGAACTTGAAGACGCGGTGGACACTATCGCGGCACAACCTCAGACGAACACACATGGACTGCCACTTCTACAAGGTCCTCACATTTTTATTCATCTGGCAGCTGTTCTCATGCCTTTAATGGATGCAGACGAGCTCGAGCCAGTGCTCGTCCGCACTGCATACGTCGTGGAGCTCTCCATGCTGGACGGTGCCGTGTACCGCTCACTAGGCCCATCTCTCCTCGTTCTCAGGGCGACTATGGAGTGTGCATGGGCTGTGGCGTATGCTGCGGGCACGCTACGCGAGCGGCTGAAATTCCGCTTCTTTCACGGCCTGCGCGCGATGTTGCATAGGCAACATGGAGACACCGTTGTCCTTCTTGCTTTCGTAGACTCGCGCCCCGTAGCGATTTATGTTCGCTTGCTACATGACCCGGAGGAAGAGGCAAGTCACCTCCTGCGCGATATTGGTGACCCAATCATCGGCCTTGCGCCTTGTTGTTGCTGCGACTGTATCAGTATCGACTCCAGTTCGTGAGAATGTAATAGGAACGCCATTAGCAAGCAATTTGTATGAGTACCTGTTTATGCAGGTCCTTTCGGCAGTCCAACCCATGACACGACTGGCGTTCAGTGACATTTGCATCCGATTCCCGAAATCCGTCACTTCCCATTCGACATCGTTTCGAGCGTCATGCTTTCAGCGCGCCGCGGCACCCTCGCCGCCGCGCGCACGCTGCAGCTCGCACGGCGCGCGCGCGGCCTGCAAAGCCAGGTGCCCGCTGCGCTGCCGCCGCCGGACCCACAGCTGGGCGATTACCCGAACCTGCCGCGTGTCTACTCGTACCAGCGCAACCCATATGGCAACGAAGCTGGACCGTGGTGGGATAGGCAGAACAGGCGCCATTTCGGCGAGGCCGTGCGTGGATTTATTATGCATTTTATGACCAGTAATTCGGATACTGAACTATGCCTTTGGTGCTGTCGGTTTAGATCCCTGCCGAGGACGAGGCACTCAACGTCTGGTCCCCCGACGTCCCGCACGTCCCGCCCAGGAGGGCGCTCTTCCATTTCTCGATTGCCGTTATGTGCTTTTTGGGATATGGTCTGCTGGTCCCCGCGTTGGTCGCCGAGGCCCCGGTCGCTCCACGAAGCTACCCGCATGACGGACTCGTGAAGGAGTTGGGCGGGCTGGAGGCGAACAAGGTACGCTTGCCTCACTCCGCGTATATTCACACGTTCTGACAAGGAACAGGCGCGGTCTGAAACTGTAGACGATGATGAGTAGAGCGTACGAAGCAATCAAGCGCGTTGGACTGTACAATGTGAACATGACGGACCCGATACACGGCGAGCACAACCGCAGAAAAGAAGCACTTCTGCACGCGGGTCATTGCCTGTCCACTGCCCTTCGGCGCGCCGCAAATGTCTCAACTCAAGCGTGTCCCTTTGCGGCTTGAATTCCCGGCCCACCATATCCTCCGTCGCACGGCTCACACCCACAGGATCTCTGACTGCTGCAGAGCGCAATCTTCAATCCCGATGAGCATTGCGCATGAAGAGGATGTAGTATGGAGCACTCTCCAATGAGCCTCGTGCCTGTCTGTCAGACGTCCCGTCGAGGCTTCTCTGCACAGCGCCCGCAACGGAACTCGTCCAGAACAGGTACAACAAGTGTCTGCAGTGCTTCAGCGAAACGTCACTGGCTGCCGCCATTGCGCCCGGGTGTTTATAGGTGCAGAACTTGCGCGGCCTCGAGGCACGGTTCACCCCGCCGCGTGCCCTCTAAGTCCCATGCCGGCCTCAAAGCAGGGACGAGAGCGGTATCGCCTGCAGCAGGAATCCCGCCGGCATCACAAGCCTGCGACTAGCCATGTCCTCCTACTCGATTGGATCCCCAAGGACGCCACGCTCGAGGACGTCGAGACTGCCATCGCCGCCGTCCTTCACGCGCGCGTCGCCCCCGGCGAGAAACTCACCAACTTCGCTGTATTGATGAATATGCGGTATTCATCAGGTAAGGCTCTCTCCCCGTTCAGTGACCCGCCGTTACAAACCGCTGATCAGTAATCTCGCAGCGCAAAATCATGGTTGCGCACGCGTCATCCTACCGCATGAGAGTCTCAGCGTCATCCTGAAGGAGACCGGCGTACAAGTACACAAGAAGAAACTCCGAATCGACTGCGACCTCAAATTTGAACCCAAGCCCAGCACCCTGAAATTTCTCCAACGCACCGCGTACGACGAGCGCGCGTCCATACGCAATCTGGAGTTGCGGAACCAGCAGCTTCGGGGTGACATCCACATCGACGCCATCGAGCTCGGTGCCATCCGGTATGGCGAGAAGCCGAGGTGGTCGTTCGCCACAGAGTGGACGATGGAGGGGCACAACGCCAAGCTCTTCTTTGAGGAGAGCTTCTACGAGAACCACCGCTCATTCAGAGTCGTCTACGGCGATCACACCGATGAGACGTGCCTCAGCATTGTGGTGCGTCTCACCAGCGTCCAGGCAATTGCACACGGGTGCGAGTTCGGTCGCCCGTACGTTCTATTCAGGCTTGCGTTGCCGCCCGCGTTCGAGGAAGGCAACTTCTTCGGGAGCGGAAAGCAGTCCCGCTGGCGGCGCAGCTATCTCGATGCGCGACACCAGGTGCGATATCTCAGACACAAGGCCGCGCAAGGAAGCTCATTAACGTGGTGTTGTCTAGGCATCGGCGCCGTTCGCCTGGCAGCTCCGCGTGCGACCCTCACACACAGATACCGAGCAGTACACGACGCTGCTCCAGAAATTGCAAGACGCTTCGCTGCCGCGGCCTGTCCCCGGCAACTTCTGGTCGTTCGTGTCTCTAGGCCTATATACGCCCAAGATGCTAGACCGTTTCCGCAAATGGCTCCTCAGCATTGACTTTCGCGTCGCCTTTCACCTGCAGGCGCTCGTCTCCAACGGTCTCACCGATCCGAATACCCTTCTCGTGCATCTACGCCCTTGTCTTGACGATGTTCTGCGTCGCTATGCCCCGGAGGTCGCTGGCGGCATCCTGCACACCTTCCGGCTGAATCTAGGCAAGAAACTGCAGCTCGGGGCCATAGCGACCGATTACACCAAGCTCAGCGCCCTGCTTGACGAAGCAGTGACGTCGCATCTTGAACAGACACGCCGTATGCAAGAAGTTGAGCTTACGGGGAAACTCTCATCCCCATCGATACTTTTCACGCACCACCTGATCGTCACCCCCAGCGGACTACACCTCCAGGGACCCGACCCGCACAAGTCAAATCGCGTACTTCGTCACTACGACAAGTACACGCAATTCTTCCTGCGGGTGAGATTCGCCGGCGAGGACCATCTGCAGTTCCGCTGGTCGCGCGATGTCAACGGCGAGTGGTTCGTGCACGAGCGCGTCGGCGGCATTCTCAAGAACGGCATCGAGGTCGCCGGGCGCCACTTCCAGTTCCTCGGTTACTCTCTCAGTGCTCTGCATGAGTACAGTGCATGGTTCGTCACCGATTTCTACGCGGAGGTCGAGCCCGGGTCCGCGCAGCGCGTGCGGGTCACCCCGCAGTACATCCGCGACCACCTCGGCGACTTCACCAAAGTCATCGACTGCCCGTCGCTCTACGGCGCGCGCATGGCTCAGGCTTTCAGCGCGACCGACCCGACGGTCGCCCTAGCGGACGGCGAGATCCAGTACATCGACGACATCACGTCCGACGCTGGAGAGCTCATGAGTGACGGCTGCGGGACCATTTCGCCCGAGCTGTCGCTCGAGATGAACGAGCTGTTGATCCAGGGAAGGACGCGAGCCGAGTGGGACAAAGTGGTAAATGCTTACCAGATTCGAGTCGGTGAGAATATTCTGTGGTTTTCCTGCATGGTGATCTCACTGAGAAACCATGAAGGCGGCGCAAAAGGCGTCGTGGGAGTGGACCCGCGCCTTGAGGGTCGCCGGTTATGCCTCAGACCTAGCATGATCAAGTTCGACGCGCCGCACTCGATGGACGTCGAGGTTGCGAACAGCTCTCGCCCCGCGCGCATGTATTTGAATCGGTGCGCCACTCCCAAACGCGATGCGACTGTATGCCTGACGGTGTAGCCTGACAGGCCGCTTATTATGACCCTCGAAACTTTAGGCGTCCGACGCCATGTGTTCGAAACGCTACAAGCCAATGTAGTGCGCAGAACCCACGAGGCAGGGTATTCAATCAGAAAGTTCATTCCGACTGTGGGAAAGCTCGGCGACCGCTTTCAACTGCGATATGTGCTCGAGCAACTGGTCGACGTCGGTTGCGGCTTTCACGACGACTGTTCAGAGACCGAGGGCACCATCCTCGACGACTACTTTATGCGGGATGTTGTCAAGAGTGTCCTCTGGGATATACTCCGGCACGTGAAGTATAGCGCGCGAATCCAGGTTCCTGAGAGCTGGACCCTTCTGGGAAAAGTTGATGAGCACGACGTACTCACTAATGAGAAAGAAATCATGGGTCAGTCTCAGTACAACCGTGCATAGTCTATTGCTAACCTGCCTGTTTCATAGTGTATGTGATGGATGCGGACTATCCGAACGGGAAGTGGCTAGAAGGGCCGGCTTTGGTCTGTCGCAGCCCGGTCATGCACCCAGGCGATGGTGAGCAACACGTATATTCCTAATTCGTATTGATCCTGAAGAGCATGCAGTCCAAATGGTGACATGCATATCGCCGCCACAGGGATCAGACCCCGCAAGATGCCCGTTGATCAACTGCATTGTTTTCTCAGCAAAGGGTTCGTCAACCAATTTCTCACAAAATTCTCAGTCCATTCTGAATCTGTGCCCGCTTAGGAAAGCGAGCACTTGCCTCATGTCTAGCCGGAGGCGACTACGACGGGTGAGACCGCCTCATCACAATCCATCTCGCCATTCTTACTTGCGTAGCGACGAGTTCCATATCTCACAATACGAACCGCTGTTCGTCAAGCGATCTGCGGATCCCGCGCCGGCTCCCGAAAGCGTCGATCGACTCTATGTCCCCGAACGACAGGGCACCATAGAGGACGTGGCCGATTTCTTTGTTGAATACATCAACCGCGACTCAGTCGGCCTGCTAGCCCGGCAACATCTCATCATCGCGGACCAGAACGCCAAAGGCGTCAACGCGCCGAAGTGCCTCACACTCGCCGAGATGTACTCACGAGCTGTCGACTTCCCGAAGACTGGAGTCGCCGTCCCCGCCTCCAACATGCCTGCCCTTGACTTTGACGCGCGCCCGGACTGGATTTCCAATGAGGCCGCCGCTGAGGAGGCCGCGGGTGCCGTGTATCGCAGCACAAGGGCGCTGGGCCATCTCTACCGCGCTGTTGAGGCGCGCCAGATGGAGGACTTGAGGGACAGCCCGTCCATTGACCCGCAGGACCCCGGAGAGATGGACGACGGCATAACGTCCGTGCTCGCGCCGCTCGTGGAGCAGTTTGTCGGCGAGACCGCGGCCGCGGACCTGGAGGCCAATGATGCTGTCCTCCCACCGCTGTATTCGTGGTACACGCACGAGCTGCGACGTATCTGCGAGCTCCACACTCTCAACAGCAAGGCGCCGCTCGAGGAGGCCGAGGTGCTTCTGGGTGCCATCCTCGCTCGCTCCTCGCAGCCGAAGAAGCGGAAGCAGCTCGCTGCCCTCATGCACGTCCATACCGGCTGGCTCACCGACATGATCCTCTCCAAGCTCACGCAGGGTCTCAGCACAGATCCGCGTGGATGCCTGAAGAGGTCGTGGGCCGCCTGGAGACACGCATGCAGCCGGGCTGCCGAGCCTGCACTGGCAGAAGGCTCGGAGGCGGTCCGGAAACCGTTCGGCAGTCGCAGTTTTGGCATTCTTGCTCTTGCAGCCATATTTCGCGCTCTGGACAAGCTGAAACAGCTTCCCGAAGAGGAGGAATGATTTCTTGGGGTGAGAATGGTAGATTTATGACGCATTCTTGACTGCACACATGTCCCCCCGATTTTGCCGATCCGATCTTGACCACAATCTCCCCTGTAAAGCTAGTTACGAGTCCGACGTACGCATCCTGTGACCGAATACACCCTTTGCTTGAAACTGGGTGCCCCGCTTCGTTTCGACAATGCAAGGAACACAATGGCTTGGAACCGACGTCGACGGAGGACTCCATTCCGATAGTGATTCTTAAAGTACAGCACATAATCAGAACCCTTTGGGGAACCAATACAATTGGGTGCTCACAGGTTTTGCATAAATGCGCACTGGCTAAGTCGGACCGTAGATTTGGTAGATGATGCTGAGTCTGATCGTCACCGTCTCCGATGAAAGGCACCTTGTACTTACGCTCCGACCACCGGATGACAATTGTAACCTCGTGCGGAATCTCAGTGCCTCCTTTGTTGCGTCCTATAATACAAGCCTCTGCCAGTTGAGCCATCAGCGCATAGAAGGGCACGTTGTGGGTCTCCAGCCTCTTTCCATCCGACGCCCACCATCTGTGCTGTCGCCGCGATCGTATGCCTCCTAGATCCAACCAGTCTCGCGGCCAGAGCAACGGGCGCGGTCGCTCGTCGTCGCAGCAACCCCACTTGTCCAATGGTGGCGGGATGCCAGGCAGCACCAAGCGCTACGTGCGCGCGACCGACCCTCGATCGGCAGCGCACAACGGCTCCCCCAACGCGTCCGACAACTCCCGCGCGCCGTCACCCGTGACGGACGCGAAGGATGCGGCCGAGATGCAGATGCTCAGCGAGCAGCAGCCAGACATCGTCGAGCGCGGCGACGGTACGGCGGACGCCAAGTTCTGGCCCGCGCACGAAACGCCGCCTCATCTCGAGGTGGAGGAGGACGCAGGGAGGACGCCGTCGCGCCAGAAGCGCCGCCCCATCTCCTGCCTGGTCGTCAAGCTCAGGGGCGTGCCCATGTACGCCACAAGGGACGATGTGAAGCTTGCTGTGGCCTCCGTTCTCCACGAGGACACCTTCGCCGCTCGCGGGAACAACAAGATGGTTGCGTTAGTCAACTTCGAGGTGCTTATGGAGTTGCAGTATAGTTCTGGTCTGTCTGGTTCGCCTCTGCGTCCGATTGCTAACGATCGTCGCAGCCCGTAATAAACGCACCGCTTATGTTCTTCTGCCCTATGGCTACTTTGGCCACCGCCTCCTGGTCAAGGGCGTGGAAATGGACGTCTACGACGAAGATGGCAAGCGGACCGGTACAAAACAACTCGATCTGTACCCTATTACCCACCACGAGCCAACGCCTTCCAAGATGCTGCTGCTGCAGAAGACTCCCTACCAGAACCCGAAGATTCTTAGCTCCTTGCAGGAGAAGAAACGCATGCTCAGCGGCGACATCTTGCTCAGTGGTGTCCAACTCGGCTCGCTCCTTCGAGCCCTCCAGCCTTCTCGTCGTGTCTTCTCTGGGGAATGGACCAAGTCTTTCAACGACATGCTATGCCACTTGTTCTTCGAAGACAACCTGCGCTCGCTCCGGATCAAGTACGCTGGCCACATGGACGTCATGGCCCACAGTATCGTGGTGTCTCTGAAGAGTATCAAGAGTCTCTTCTATGGCCTGGACTTTGGCCACCACTACGTCGTGCTTCTCTTGGAGACCGCCCCGGCATATGAGATGGAGGGCAATTTTCTGCGCCCGGAGGATGCGCCGAAGAAGGACACGGAGAACATCCGACAGCGACTGTCGTGCCTCGACGACAAGCATCGGGTGGGTCCTTCTGATTTTTTTTGCTCTTACCTATAGTGCTAATTCATACCAGGTCACGGCGCCGTTCGCATTCCAACTGCGCTTCGATCCAGCCACAGAGCAAGGCTTCAACGAGTTTATACGCAAAGCTCAGATCGCCTCGTTACCCCGCCCGGTGGAGCTGAGCAATCCCAGGCTCGAGTTCGAGTCCCGCAGTGTCTACAGCATTCGCGCCATCGACGTCTTTCGCCAATGGGTCGAGGGCATCCCCTTCGTAATCGCCTTTCAACTCGAAGCCCTCGTTCGCAACCTACTCGTCGACCCCGCAACCATGCTTGAGTTGCGACCTGAATTCAATCAATTTCTGCGCTCAGAGTACTCGGATGGCGTCAAGAGCGACATACTTCGAGAGCTGGCCGTCCTCATCCGCAAGCAGGTCCCCGCTGGTTGTCTCCACTGGGACCTTCCGCAGCTGCGCCAGCTCCTCGAGGACGCCAAAGCGGCCAACGAAAGGCTGGTCGAGAAGACGGTGAAGCAGGAGGCGGCGAAGGCGAAGGCGAAGGCGCGTAAGGCGGGAGACAAGACTCTGTCGCGCGTGCTCGACCGCTCCGTCTTCCTCTGCCACCACGTCGGCGTGACACCGTCGGGCGTGCGCCTTGAGGGGCCCTTCCCGGTGCTGTCAAACCGCGTGTTGCGCAAGTACCCGGACCACCAAGATTGCTTCATCCGCGTGCACTTCACGGATGAGGAACAATACCAATTCCGCTGGGACCGAGAGGTCGACGGGGCGGCGTTCGTGCGCGACCGCGTCGGTGGCATCCTCAAGGAGGGCCTTGAGCTTGCCGGGCGGCACTTCCAGTTCCTTGCATACTCGTTCGGCGCGTTGAAGGAGCACACTGTCTGGTTCGTCACGCCGTTCGAGCTCGAGGGTGTCGGCACCGTCACCGCAGAGTCCATCCGCCAATCGCTCGGCGACTTCTCGAAGGTCCTCCGCTTCCCGTCGCTCTACGGCGCCCGTCTGTCGCAGGCGTTCAGCGCGACGTACCCGTCCGTGCGCGTCGAGGCGAGCGAGATCGAGCAGATCCCCGACATTTACAGCCCGACCGGCAACCTGATGAGTGACGGATGCGCGCCGTGCTCCACCCAGCTCGCCCTTGACATTGACGCCGTGCTCATGGAGGGGAAGACGCGTTTCGAATTCAATCCGGTGCCTAAAGCATACCAGATTCGCATTGGTACGTGCGCGACCGGCGCAGGACACTTCGTCGGAGAGCTGACAGCTCGCCAGGCGGATCGAAGGGCATGATCTACGTCGACCCAACGCTCCAAGGGCGCAAGCTTCTCCTGCGTCCCTCAATGAACAAGTTCGACGCGCCCGACTCTTTAGACATTGAGGTGTCCAACATCCCCCGCGCATCGCACATGTATCTGAACCGGTAAGATCACGGTGTCCTTTCCCTAAGTTTCGTGCGCTGATGGTGGCCAGTCCTCTGGTCATGTTGCTCGAGGACCTCGGCGTACGCCTGTCCACATTCAAGCAGCTGCAGGAGGACACAATGGCAGCGGACCTCGAAGCTGCTAGTCACATCGGGCGGTTTATCATCATGATGCGCCAGCTGAAGCTCGGCGGGCGTTTTCTCTTGCCCTACATTCTTGGTGAACTTGCAGATATGGAATTCGGTCTGAAGGACGACTGCGCGGATGGCTTCGGCTCTGCTCTCGACGACTATTGGTATCACGGCATCGTCCAGTCGACTCTCTGGGACCAGTTCCGTAAGATCAAGTACCAGGCGCGCATCCGCGTTCCCGACAGCTGGACTCTGGTTGGCGTCCTCGACGAGCACCAGATTCTTCAGACAGGCCAAATCATGGGTGCGCAGACTTTGCGATCTCTCTTGAAATTGCTCATACTTTCGCCAGCCTACGTCAAGAACGAGGATTACCCTAATGGGTATTTCTTGAAGGGGCAGGTGCTGATCTGCAGAAGTCCGGTCGTCCATCCCGGCGATGGTATGCGTTCTCTCGGCGACACACAGCCTGGATGCTTACCCATGTATAGTGCAAATGGCAGAAGCTATTGTGCCACCAGATGGCTCGATTCTGGACGTTGAAAAGTTGCCGAACTGCGTTGTCTTTTCCGCCCTCGGTATGCGTCATCTTCCTTCTTCGGGGAATTAAATCTCACTGCCCTCAGGCGCGCGATCCATCCCTTCGTGCCTTGGTGGTGGAGACTTAGATGGTGGGCTCCCATGTTCCATATTGAGTCACAATCTCACACTCACGACAGGTGACCTTTTTCATGTTTCCGAGTACCCATTCTTCAAGATTCAGCAGCCCTATCTGCCGGCCGCTTACGCTCCTGCCGATAGGCGGAAGCTGAAAGACCGAGACGCGACGATAGACGACGTTGCGGACTTCGTGGTCGAGTACATCAACTCGGATGTGCTCGGCCTCGTCGCGACGACGCACCTCGTCATTGCTGATCAGCACCCCGATGGTGTGCGTGCGCACAAGTGCATGCAGCTCGCAGAGCTCCACTCAACCGCAGTGGACTATGCGAAGGTGAGTGCGAGATTTTCAACGAACCTGCAAGCATGCTAAACTGCCGCCTGTAGACGGGCATACCAGTGCCTCGCATGCGCATTCCTCACTACGAATTTCCCGCCAAGCCGGACTGGAAGGCGGACGAGGTCGATGATCCTACGTCTGCGGACTACTACCAGAGCCAACGCGCCCTGGGTCATATGTACCGCGGGGTGGGCTACGCGAGTGCAGAAGACCTGAAGAAGAAACTCGGAACCCACACGCGCACGCCGGAGGAGGTCGACCTCGACATTTCGCGCAAGATGCAAGAACGCATTGAGGAGCACATCGACCTCGAGACCAACCCGCCCATCTTCCTCGAGGAGCTCGACAAGCTGTACCAGCAATACGTCTACGAGTTGCGCCGCATCTCAACGCTACACTCACTCAAGGCGGCCTACCCGCTCACCGAGACCGAGGTCGTGCTCGGCGTGATCCTCGGCAAGACGTCGCAACCGAAGCGCCGCAAGGAGCTCGCCGCGCGCATGCTCGTCCATACGCAGCAACTCGTTACCGCCGTCATGGACGAGCTGATGCCCGCCGAACCCGATGAAGAGTCCGTCAAAACTGCGCTACACAAGGCGTGGCAGGCGTGGCGCGTTGCTGAAAAGCAGCCCACAAGCCACATGGGTCGCGGGCATCCTGAAAAGCCGTTCGGCGCGAAGAGTTTCGGTCTCCTTGCGCTCGCTGCGATACTCAAGATCCTTGACCGGCTGAACGAGCGCTCGGCACGCGTCGATGAAGGCCCTGTAGTTACGCTGGAAGAGTTTGACATGGATTGAGTCGGGATTGAGTCCCACACACCTCTAAGTAGCTTCATTACAATCAATACTACCATTCTGGCTGTTATCGGCTCCTCCATGTTGCGCGACTGTTGAACTGTATAAATAGATGATGAAGCTTGGATGGATGCAGTACTGTATGGACGCGCGTTGCAACTGTTTGCCGGGGAGTGCGACTATGGGATGCGAATTCTTATTCACTTGTCTTCTATGCAAATATATTACCAACAAAGCAAGAGCGTCACTCAGAGCTGTCTTGACCAAGATGCGGGAGTGCCAATGGATCCTTCGTCCCCGCCCGGAGCAGCAGACGGTGCCTTAACTTGACCATCTGGAACAGCGCGGAAATGGTCGGTGTCGGCACCCCGTGCTTGCGCCCCAAACCCTGCAGGTAGCCATTGAGGAAGTCCACGTCGGTCAGCACACGGCCGTCGAAATGGAAGGTCATTTGCGGCCGAATGCCTGCAGAGCGTTCGCAGTACCGGATGACCTCGTCGAACAGCAAGCGCGTGTTGAGGCCTGAGCCCGTAGGGCTGTCAGACGCGGCCGGGTCCTCCGCCTTGCGCTGCGCTGCGAACACGGCAGAGGCCTCCTTGCACACGCTCTGGATGAGGCGGCGGGCGGGGACAAGCTTGGGCAGCGCGCCGACGCGGCAGTTGTTCAGCGCTGCTAGCGGCTGGACGCAGCTGTGCACGACGCACTGGCGCTGCAGCCGGCGCTGCATCGCCGCCATGGGCAGCCAGCGCGTGTTGAGCTTCTCCGTCTCGAGCAGCGCCGCCACCGTGTCGCGCAGCGAGCGGTAGCGCGCGTCGTCGCCCGCGCCGGCATAGATGTCGTCGAGGCGGAGCGTGCGCTGCGCGTACGGCACGGACGCGTCTTGCGAGCGCTCGAAGTCGCGGCCGTGCGGGTCGGGCACGATGCCGAACTTGAGCCCGCCCATGCGGTGGTGCACGACGTGGTACGGGTCGCGCTTCCAGACGTTGTGCGACGAGCTGCCGAGCACGAAGTGCGGCCGCTCGTGCGGGTTGCGGAACACGTCGCGCACGAGCGCGTCGTACATGCCCATGCCCTCCTGCAGCAGGACGAGCGTGCTGGCGGGCGTGATGCGCGACTGCAGGTGCCGGACAGCGGAGACGGCGGACGTCGGTTTTGTCGTGACGATGAGCGAGCTGATGGCCTCGCTGGAGGGAGCAGGAAGGCGAGCACGGGCGGCGGCCCCGGGGTGCTGCTGGCTGAACAGGGCGGCGTGGAGCGCGTGCACGGCCGGGTCCCAGGGCTCCCAGAGAAAATCCTGCTCGGACGTGAGCGAGTCGTCCGTCTCGACCCTGAGGCGGGCGCCGGCCGGGTTGAGGTGGTCCTTGACGGCGTCGCGGCGGACGAAGAGCGTGACGTTGTGCTGGGCATGGCGGCGGAGGTGGAAGGCGAGCAGGTGTCCGAATGGCGCAGCTCCAAGAACATGAATGTGCATGTCACTGAGCCCAGCGTCGAGGTCGTCTCTGGCATCGAGGAGCCGGGTGCTGCACGCGCGGCGGTCAGCGTGCGCGTCTGCTTTCCGCCCGTTCTATGTCGCCGCACCTGCTACGGAGGGCGCAAACTGCAGGCTATGACACGCAGCGCAGCGCTCGGGGGTCCTCGCAGTCGTCCCAGACGATTCAAAGTCGCGTTACAGACAAATGACGGCGCGGAACATCGAGCCGCCGAAAATTTTGGGCCAGGATCAAAAGCGACGCGTTTGCAACACCGACGCGCTCCCATCCACTGCCGACCCCGGCCAATCAGCTGCATCCCATTTCGATTCCAGCAGTGTATATATTTGCAATGCATGACAAGTAGTGTTAAGATATGCAAGGTGGGTACGAGTTGCGCCGGGCCATACATAATGCATGTGGAACATTCCCTCATATCTTGGACTTTTTCCGTTTCTGCCCCGTCTTCGCAGAAGGCGAGCTGTCCACCTCCATCTCCACGTCCACCCGAGCTGGCGTATCTTGAATCGTTTTCGTCCGTCGTGACACAGACTTTGGGGTAGCCCCGTTCGTCTTGAGCAATGACGAGGCTTTGTGCACGCCATTCCCATTCGTATGCGCAGGCTTTGGCACAGGAGGATCCGCTGTAAATCGAGCATTCAGCAATCCGAGATTCCAGTACATATAGCGGTCCCGGCACTCACGTTGCTGGAAGACCTGGCGGAACATCTGCGTGAGGGCATCCAGCTCCGCCGAATCGGGCTCGGGCTCCAACGGCGGCGCGCTGACAAGGGTCGCCGGTCCCTCCACGACGGGTTCGTCCACTTCCATGGCGTCCTGTATCGGCGGGAGGTCGAGCGGCCGCTTGCCCACTATGCGGCCCATGATGCCGTCGAACAGGCGCGCGAGCGGCGGCTGCTCGTACGCAGGCAGCTCGAGCTCGACGACCGCATCGCGCTTCTCGGCCCTCCTCCCACTCACGTCACCCCGCGCAGCGGCCCCGGGCGTCGGTGTAAGAATTGCCGACGCGCCGAAGATGTCCTGCAGCAGCGTGCGCGAGCGGGCGCCGGAGCCGTCGTCGATGATCCCGCGCGCGCGCTCGTCCTGCGCCTGCCCGACGCTGTCGCCGATGATGACGATCGACCACGTCCACGTGATGCCCACGAGCACGAAGTCGCTCGCGGGGCTGCCGAGCGTGAAGAAAGCGCACTGGCGCAGGGTGAAGGGCAGAGTGCGCGTGCGGAGAGGGCGCGGCGAGGCGACTCCGAAGACGAGCACGGTTGTCGGTGGGTCTTCGCCGCTTACCCGCGGAGGGTGCTGCATAACAACGAACGTGTCACTGCTGGGATGCGAGACGATGCGCTGCAGGTGGTCGTGCGACGCATAGTGCCAATGGACTACACAAAGTCTTAGTCAGCTGGCTGCTGAAATGCGTCTAAAGTCAAGACTTACCTGTCCCAGACACCAGGTCCCACAGCGCGAGCTCAGATCTGGAAGTGACTGCCAGATACTGGCCGGCCTGTCCGACAAAAGTAAAGGCCTTCACATCCTTGACCTCCGGACAACTCAGGACTTGAAGCAACGCATTCGTCTCGGGGTCGAAGAGCACGACTGCGCCGGGGAAGGCGACGGCGATGAGGGATCCGTCAGGCGACCAGGTAAGAGCTTTCGGAACGTGATCCCTCCATCCAAAGGTCGAACGGTTCACCCAGAATGCTGTCATAAAGTCAGCTTATCACTTCCAACCAACAAAGAAATTGCAGAGAAACGTACTGTCTGGCCGCCCGCGCTCTCCAGGAATAGCTTTCGCCTTCCACGTCTTGACGTTCTTATCCTCACCGATCGTCACCAGCTGGAATGACTGCAGGTCCGTGCCGGCGGGGTTGAACGCCATGGCGGTCACGCGCTCCGAGCCGTGCGGGCGGTCGACGCGCGTATTGAGGAACCAACCATGGCCGTCCCACACCCAGATCTTCAGGTGCATCTCGCTCTTCGCCCGCGAGTCGACCGTCGCGAGCCAGTGTCCCGATGGGCACGTCACAGCGAGGAGCACACGCGCGGGCTCGATGTACTCCTTCTCGACGCGCGACAGACGGTTCGACGGCGAGACCTCGAGCTCGGAGCGCAGCGCGAAGGTGAAGGGGTCGTAGAATTGGATGGACGACGGGTGCGAGGACGGGAGGATGATGACAGACGAGGCGTTGTGCAGCGCAAGCGGCAGGGGGTCGGAAGGTTGCGGGCGGTAGTGGCTGGGGGCTTCAGACAACCGACATGTTAGCAGGATGCAGGAGCAGCAGGCGGGTCACGCACCGATTTTGATTCTCGGAATCTCCTGCCGAACCTTGGTCGTGGCGGCGTCGAGTGTGATGAGCGTCCCGTCCTGGAGCACAACCAGATAGCCCATGTTCTGCTCGGCCAGAGGGGTGACCGCAATGCTGACGATCGGTGCCCCAAGGCGGGGGATGAAGTCCTTCTTGTTCGCGTCCAGCTGCCAGATGACAAGCACGGCCTCCTCTCCACCACTGAGCAAGTAGGCGCCGTTGGGGGAGAACGTGAGGGCGGAAACGGCGTGTGCGTGCCAATGCAGCATCGTCGTCTGCGCCCGCTTCTCCGGCCGCGCCTGCGCGTCGTCGCCGGCCGTGAGGCAGTACCAAAGAAATATCTGACCGCCCCCTGTGCCAACGGCAAAGTACTCGTCGGTGGGGTGAAAGGCGAGGCAAGTCACCGGTTCCGGCGAGGTGTACTTTGTGAAGTTGCCCGTCCCGGTCGGCGTTATGGAGGAAACGTAGATTTTGTCTGTCCCGGCTGCGACGAGCCATTTGCCGGAGGGAGACGCGACCATCGAGACAACACCCTGCGTCTTACAGATGCGGACGGAGGGTGTTTCCTCGCCGGTCGCCGAGCGCCGCAAGGAGACGCGGAAAAGCACAGACCGCGGATGGGGCGCGTCCTCTGCGGCTCCGTTTAGCGGAAATACGTTACTCGGTAAGCAAGTGACGCACTCTTGCTCTTGGGGGTCGAGGCGACGAATACCGAGTCCGGTTGGGACGTGTCGGCGCACATGTGAGTGACCGGCTTATTGAGCTCGATTGTGTCGAGCAGCAACGCGTCCAGGAAGTCCCATATCTTGATCGAGCCGTCTAACGAGGCCGTAACCAGTTGCAGCGGGTTGCTGGGATGCAGGATGAGGGAGGTAATGGCGCGTTGGTGTCCGGAGTCGGTGCTTGGGGTGGTGGACGACGAAGGCCCGTTCGGGGACGCGGAGAGCGTGGAGACCACCTGGCCAGTGGCCACCGAGTATACCTTGACCGTCGAAGAGACGACTGTGAAGAAGTATCTGGCGGAGGCACGGCGTCAGCTCGCCGAGCGCAGCGCACTCGCCAAAAATTTGGGACGCACTTCGCGTCCTGGGTGTATACCGGCGGATGGGTCGACACGCTGCTCTCCGTCAGCGTTGTGCATTGCCACACAGTGTCCTCGGCGTCGGCGTGCGCGGTCTCCGCATCGTCGTCGGCCGCGCCGCCCTCGACGATTTCGCCGGCCTGGGGTGCAGCCGCGGGAATGGTTGCCTTTGCCTTGCCCTTCGCGGCGCTGGACTTGGGCTTTTGCGGCTGGCCGGGGCTCTGCTCGGCGGCCGGGGCAGGCTGCGCTGCGCGTTTTGACCTCGGCGCCATCTGCGGCGCGTCGCGGTGAGGGAACGAAAACTGTGAACTGCTTCCGAAGTCCGCCACGAGCGCTTCCTCCTGTCCAGCGCACATGACTGGAAGCAATCTCTCAAGACACCATTTCCACCCTGAACGACGCTCCAAGGTCGTTCATATCAGATAAAAATCTTTTATATTGCTCCGAGATCTGCAGAGTGGTTTGCACGGAGACTGCACCAAAGCTCGGCCAAGGCCAGGGTGGTCGCACTCGCGGGGCCGACTCGTGTGACTCCCTCGTAGACTAAGCCCGGCATACGTACCTCAGGTTCCACGCGTCCAACCATATATATCATACATATCTACATGAATGGCTGCTGTGCGTTCGCCACTACATTATTAGATTGGGCGTGGAGCCGTGGCCGTCCTCCGCGAACTCGATTCTCAAGGCGAACGGCGGCGCACATGATCGGTCGACCTCGAGGGGAAGTTGGGATATCCTGACCTGTTGTCGTGTTCGGTGGGACGAGGACGATGTCAACCTGACTCGAGAGGGGGCATCGGAATGCCTACACTCGAGCCCAGACAGTCCTCGCCCCGAGGCGCGCTGTAACGTCGGACACACGGCCGAGAATTGGAGATTCTCAGTACAGCAGGGCCTTGACCGCACGAGGGGGGCGACGAGTTCTTGGAGGCGGGGAATAAGCGCAGTGCGAATCTTTGTGGATTGGGAGACGAGGTGTCGAGGATGAACGGGAGGCGCAAGGAGAAATGTATATATCACAGTAGAAGACGTCTGCCGGCGGCGGCAGCGGCAGGAAACGGATTTGAAGGCAAGCCCGAACGGCGTTGAAGCGAGAAGCGAGAAATATGCACCCGTGTGCGGCGCGATGTGCGGACTCGGCGACGGGGTCATCCAGACCCTTGCCGATTAGGGTATGCGAGCAGCGTGCACAGGCAGGCGAAATTTGAGAGAACCCTGCGCCCGCGATGCGACGAAGCCCGCGCCGAGAATCTGGTCGGAAACGAGTCATGAATACCTGAAATCCGCTCTCAGTTTCAGCCGGAAAGGCGCATGCGACACCGGAGAAACGCTCACATGAAATCGTTCTGCGCGGGCAAAGTCACCGATCAGAACTCGGGGCGTGCTTGGCGCATCTGGACACAGGAGATGGCTACAATCGACAGCAGAAAGAGAGCGAGGTGTGATAGACAGTAAAATTTTATTCTCTGTGCGCTCGCTATTTGCGAGGCTACGCCCGTCAATTAGTTTCACGACAAGCCGCTGGAATCAGAAGGAGCGTACTCACCGCACTAGATCGTATCTACTGTCTGACTGCAGGGGCGGCGTAAATACTGCGTGACTAGACGCGGGGTGCCCACTCCCTGCGATGTGGCGTTATTGGATGTGGCGGCTGCCGTACATTTGTTCGTGACGAATGTCGTCGGCGCAATGCTGATGCTGTGTGTTATGTGCGGTTTAATAAATGATAATCTAGCGAGGGAACATGGGACAGGCCGTCTCTCGCATCTGCAACCGGGATCAGTTCGGGTCGTGCATTTACGATGCGCGAAGACGTACGGTTATGCGAGCGGCAGCTCAGAGACCGTGCCAAGGGATGGGTTTCTCCCAGTATTTCGGAAGCGGTTTCCCGAACTTCATCTTGTTCTGGTGAGTGTGCGCATTGGTGATCGTAACGGAGGGCCGCGTGGCTTGGATTGCGTAGTAGATGCGGATGAATTCCTCCCCGCGGTTGTCGTGCTCCAAGTTTTCGCTCGGATAGTCGAAGCGCCAGAACTTGAGGTCGGGCATGAGAGTCACGTCCAGCACGGCGGACTCCATCGACTGCAGGACCTGCGGATTGACGTCCTCTATCTGAAGGTGCCGCAAGTGCGGGTAGTGGCCGATGAGCTCCCGCATGTCGAACGGGCCAATGAACCTGATGGCCGCCAATCGTAAGTCGTCCAGTTCGGCGCACTCCATGAGCGTGCCCTGCGTCAGGAACTCCCCCCTGTCGCAGTTATAGACGATGTCCCGCAGCTCGAGACTCACGAGATGCGGACACCGGAAGGTTTTGAGTAACGCTCGGATCTCCGCCTCGCCAGTAGCGTGTATGCCCAGCTCCCGCAAGTGCAGAAGTTGGACGGGCTCGAGCTCTGCGTCCGAGTTGTCGGAGCGTAGCGGAGACGCAAAGAGTCTCAGCGTGTGGAGCTGCGTCGCGCCGAGAAAAATGTAGTACAGCTCCCGCACGCGAGGCATCATATGTCCGAGAGTATGTAGCTCCAATACGCGCAGCTGCGCGTGGATCGGAGACTGCAGCGGAGAAGTGGGCCACGCCCACAAGTTGCCAACGTGATGCAGCTGCAGGATCTCCAGGCACATGCTGCCAAAGTAAGGCGTCGAGGGGTCCTGGTAGACCTGTATTCGGTTCGACTCTACAATATCGATGTAGATCTCCCGCAGCTCGGGAGCAGGAGAGGCTCTAAGAGCTCGGAGCGCCTCCCTTAGTAACGTCCACTCGTGCGTATTGGCCCATAGACGAAGTCTCACGCAGCGAGAGAAATAAGTGAGGGCAGGACTGGCAATGCTGGGCGGCGGCGAAAGGGCGTCGGCGAGCTGTGACAAGAGTGACCGAACGCGATCAGTCAGCTGCTGAGCGCTATCAGTCTTGAGAGCCTTGTCCAGTTTCCCCCTGGGGTGCAGAGCAAGGTCAAGCTTGATGCGCGCGTCCGGGTGCTGGGCGAGCGCACGCAGCTGGGCGGGGAGAAAGCGCTGACTACGGGGCAGGGAGGTGAAGCGCGTGAAGTAGCGATGGCGGCCGAGCATCATCTGGTTCCAGGACTTGCAAATGAGGCAGATGCGAGCGACGGCCTCGTTCCAGATGAAGTTGTCCTCGTCGTCGGCGCCATCGAGGACCCACTCGAAGATGAGCATGAGAATGTCGCGCGGCAGGCGGCGGATGGAGCGGCGGGGGTCGTGGAAGATGAGAGCAAAGCGCATGACGTTGTAGATGTTCATGAGACGAACGAGATACGCGCAGCGGTACTGGTCGTACGAGAGGTTGGCGGTGCGCGAGCCGGTGTCGATGAGACTCTCGCCGGCGTCGCGGACCTGGTACTGCAGGACCTCTGCGCGACGCGCCATGAGCTCGGCGTCGCTCTCGGGGACGGCCTCGGGGATTGTGCCCTCGCTGTACGCGGCGATATCGCGCCTGTCCTTGGCCGGCAGGACGGGCATCGCGGTCAGGTAGTCAATGACGTCCTGGACGCGGCCGCGGAAGTCCTTGGTGGGGTCTATCGCGATGGTGGGCGACGTGTAGAGCTTGTTCCATGCCTGCGCCCAGCCCGCGAGTCAGAAACGGCCGGGCGCGCTTTTTCGGCGCACGCACTTCGTGGTCGCGGTTCGGCTTCGCCTGCGCCATGGTCGTCGACGGATGCGCTCGTGACGCGCGTAGCTGGCCAGCGCGCGCGCGACCGGGCGGCTGATGATGGCGGGGATGGAGAAAGAAAGGCACGCGTAACGCCTAGCGGGGGCTCGGAGTTCCTAGGACGTATACCCCGTCGTGACGGATCCGGACGCGGCTCGCACAGCCGAGCGCTCAACTCCGTGACCCACCCGTTACCTACCTAGATAGGAAATTTCTTCCGACCAATTCAGTTGCGACAGGACCCGGCGCGGCCTTCACAGCGGGAAATGTCCTCAGTGAACTTCTGAGAATCACTCAGCCAGCAACAGCGCCCATGACCTAACCGTTGGATCTGCAAAAACCCTCCCGCAAACCCTCATACATTGTCCTCATCCCACACCGCCTTCGGGCTCTCCCGAGAACTGGCAGCACCTTGAACAGTATATCATTATGTCGAGATTTAAATCACCAGTGATACCGGAGGGATGCGCACAGGCGTCTGGAAAAGAGCGACGGAGAAAGCCTGGAGGCCCCGGCGCGTCGGCCAGGGTCCACCGACCTTCTCATGCCAGCCACTGCTGACTCTGAGATGCCGTCCTCACGCAAAGCACGGCACACCCTGTACAGGGACGTTCCACAAGTCATGTGCGTCATATCTCACTGCCATTCTCACGGCGCTCTGAACCTGGATTCCCGCACCGGCGCCCTGAGAAGCGATCATTATATGCGTAGATCCCTCCCAATTTCGCAGCTGCGCCGAGATACTGAGAAAGCAGTGGAAATCCCGCCCCCGCCGCAGCACTGGGCGGAAATCGGCTAAATGAGGCAGCAGTGCACCGGCGAACTGAGGGCAAGCGGGTGTTGGAGCGTGTGTGCGCTTGACACACAGGCGAAGAGATAAAGCCGTCCAGCTGACAGAGCAGAGCAGATGCGACTTCCGCCGCCGCCGTGCCGCGAGCAATTGTCAACGCTCTCTGACGGGACAATGCAGCCGCATACATTGTGGGGCTTTCTGGGTTCCTGGCGTATCTAACGGACTTCCGATGCGTGCACTTGCAGCATCAACGGAGCGATCGATGACGATGATCACCGGATTATGGAACCCGCGCCGAGGCGCCGGTCCTCAAAACTCTAACGGGGTTACCCAGTTTGGAAGTTGTCTCCGATGTCGAGGAGCGCGCTCACCCACTGCTGCCAGCGAAATGCTGCTCGCCCTCTAGGACATCCCGTTGCCTGGACCCGGCACCCAACCGCTGGCGCTGCGGTACCGTTTTGAGGTGCATTGCATTTACCCGAGCATTCGCTGGCGAGACCGAGTCGCGAGGTAATAGGCAAGTAGCTACCATCAGACCTCTCAACTCGCATACTTACTTCTCAGAAGGACGACATGTCCCGCCTACGTGGCTAGGTGGACTGGAAAACGTTGTGCCAGGACGAATGGCTGCTGTGCGGCTGGTGCGCAGACCGTCCGCTGTTTGCCAAACCTACGCAACAACCACGTCGGCCACCCGTATCGGGCTTTCTAACATGTCATGACATCCTCTGTGAGTGTATGCAACCTAACCATAGTCTGTGCTACGCTGACGACCCTCATACCAGTAACACATTGCCAGGATGCTATCCGGAGACACAGACTGAAGTTTGAAGCCTGTAGCTTCACCGGCACGCACTGCTTCGCCATTCCCACTTCCCACATGCCGCGCTTGCGCGTCCGGATGCAGCGATAGCCAGCCGCGCAACATGAGTCCCTGTGACACGACTTGTGCTGGCACTCCTGTGTTCTCCAAGCCGCTTTCTTGACCTGCGGCGCTTGCTCTCGGTCACTCGGATTTCGGGATCTGCACGGTTTCTCTCGTCTTGTTCGACTGAAAGCAGCAATTGCCGGTCTTCCTCGAGATGTAGCGTGGCCTTGTGCTTACAGACCCTGTGCGGTGCCCTGCTGCAATCGCTTCAACTGCGTGCCGGACTCGGAGATCCTTGCAACTCGATCCCTTCCTGTGCTCCTACGCTTGATTCTAACAGTGCGCACTAGTGGGGCTCCATCGACGAGTCAGGGCGCATCGGTTGCGGAGCCACCGGGAGTCGTTGCGCGTTCGTTCTATCCACTGAGTCCTGTCTCTTACGTCTTAGACGATGTCCTTGCCTCTATACCCCCACCCGTCACACGTTATCTTGCATGCCCTGCTTCCTCGGACATGGACGCTCGGCCCTCCTCATCCGCGCCCGCGCCCGCCTTCTCCCAAACTGCAGCAACATCACTCTCCTAACTGAAATGCCTTCAGACTCGACTACACCCGCGCGCCCTTCCCACGGCGCTTGTCCGCCGACAGCCACGGTGCCCCCGCGTCGGCTCGCACCTTCCTCCTCGTCGATTATCAGGCGAACACGGCACGTCTATCAGCACGCGGATTCACGCAGTGTTGTGGAAGGTTACGCCTTCTTCCCCGGCCGGCGTCGCGAATGCAAGAATCCACGGCTCGCGGGTCAGTCCCGCGGCCTGCGGGCGACGTTCTATCTGGCATCTGTCACCCCGATGCCAACCAGGGTGTTGATCAGGTTCGTGGGCGGGACCACGATGCGGAACGCCGCGCCGTCGCGCACGACGACAAGGCGGCGTGCTCGGATTTCTCTGCGAGCTACTATGGCGGTACCCACACTGACAGCACAGTTAGGAACCATGGGCCGGCACGCTCGGTCTGCTCCAGGTCTGCCCCCACTCGGACAATAGTCTCGTAACACCAGTCAGTACCTCGCGCCTTCCTCAAAGCTTGGGCAAGGGCGAGCGGGCTTTCCCGAGGTGCGTTTGCGTCTATTAACCCCCTCAGACTCTTCGAGGCGAATCTCCAGCTTACAGCGACCGCTCGAGGGCTGCGCTACCGACCGACGCGATCCTAACCCAGCGCCCGCTATGTCGACGGTCCACGCCGCCGTCGCGCCACCTGCCCGGGACGCCTGAGCGCGTTCAGGCCTGTCAGCCCACCCCGAACGCGCACAAACACACGCACACACTCGCTAGCTGCCCGCGCACAAACACCCTCGTCCGGTCCGGTCCTGCTTTGGACGCCGATATGAATTCGCCGAGCAGAAGCCAGAACGCCGCGGACCGGTGTCGGATGGCAAGGGCTCTGGGGACAAGCACTCTGGGGACAAGCAGAGGACGCCGCTGTCAGTGCCAGTCGCCGTTGTGCCCTCGCTCCGTCGGGCTAACAATTGCACCGGCGCATTCGCCCGCGCTCCCACGCCCTGCTCCTTCGCCAGCCTGAACGTCGCTAACACTAGTCGAAATATCGGCTCCTTAAGAACATCGACATACGCAGCAATCGCACACCGTTGACTTGAATACTGCCCTGCGTCATGGAACACTGTGGACCACGACGGAGGCGAAAACAGGGACTGAAGGACGAACTTTCTGACCATCCCCGCGCATCTCCTGAGTCCTGACACCAGCTCCTTTGCACTTGTGGCTTCGCTATCCTGACACAAGGCAATTCATGAACCTGCTGAAAGCCGCGTCCACCAGACTTCATTTGCGTCGACCTGAACCTTCGGACCCACGGAAGGACAAACGTATGCACAAACGGGTCGTCACATTGTCCTCAAAAAGGCGTACTAGTACTAAAGTTCGCAACAACACGCAATAAGGGTAATAAGCAAGCAAGGGTGGGGGGATAGGTCAGTTGTGTGCACAGGCCTATGACCAGCGTGCCGAAGAGTTCAAGTTCAGTATGCGCAAGAATGGAAGAGGACGTTAGATCGGACTGCCGGGATCGAGACTGGCGGGGCAGGGAGGAACGAGAAAAAGAGAACGTGCGCAGTTGTGAACGTTGGGTCGCTCGCGAAGAGGTGGCAACGCACAAAGGCGAGGCGTGACAGACGTCGTGAGAGATCGTGAAAGGGCGGCTGCTGTCTTAGCCGTAGTAGCCGCCTGGAGAAGCAGCAACGGTGAGCGAACCCAAAAGTGCAGAAGACAGGGTAAGACAACGCACCCATGAAAGGGCCCTTCATTTGGCGGTAGTGTTCCAGGCGCTTTGTGAACCGCCAGTTCAAGAAGAAAGCGTACATCTGCAGGTGGGAAAACGGATGAATCACCCGCGCCATGCCGCACGTGGGAAAGAAGGCGTCGGGGCGTACCTGGAAGGCGATGTCGACGACGAGCGAGACGATGAAGGCCATGTTGAGGCTCTGGAAGCCGGGCCCGCAGATGGCGTCCGGGAAGCGCGCGGTCTCCTCGTAGCCGGCGGCCGGCGTCTCCGTCCAGAGCTGGCCGCCGTTCTGGCACTCCCACACGATCTTGTCCTTCCCGCGCTGCAGCTGCACGATCATGAAGATCGCGCGCACGGACGTGATGATGATGATGAACGGCCACAGGAAGCCGCACACCCGCGACCAGATGTACGACCGCTATTTCGAGCAGGGCAAGCGTCAGCGCACGAACAGCTAGCGGCGGCTTGGCGGCGGAATTGGTCCCGGGATGGGGGCACCGCGGACGCACGTTGGAGAGCGAGATGCAGTTGATGAGCGACACGGCCGCGACGCCCATGCCGATACCGCCGTAGATAAACCTGGGCCGGGTCAGTCGGTGTGCACGGGGAGATTCCGCGGGCGCCGGCGGGCGAGCTTACCACTCCGGGTAGAAGAAGAAAAGGTACTGGCCCGACATGAGCAGGAAGAGGCCGCCTGCGATGCTGTATGCCTGCCGCCCGATGTCCCAATCAGCATCCGGCAGCCAGAGGGGCAGCAGCAGGGGCGCGACGGACCGCAATGACGACATTCCAGGCGATGGCCCCGGCTCGCTGGCAGGCCGTTCCGCGTCAGCCTCCTGATACCACGCTCGCAGACAGATAGGGGATGCGCACGAGAGGGAGGACGAGCAGGCAGTTGTCACACCTGCACAACGGGTCAGCTCGAGCTAGCAAAAGGGCCGCCGGCTCTGGTCCTGGACGCACCACATGGCAAAGAAAATGCGCTTTCAGAGCTGAGCACTGGGTACTGGCTGGAGTGGTGGTGCGCGGGCGCTCGTGCTGCGAGCGGCGGCGGCGGTGACGGGCGAGACTGGCGCGGGCTGGCTCGTGAAGAGGGTCCTCAAACAGGCCCAAAGCGAGCGTCGTGCGTTTTCGGGCGATTGCCTCCGCCCGCCAGTGACTGCGCCTCGTCCTGCACCGCCAACGACTGCTGAAATCCGGGACACGGCTAGGCTGCTAACCTGATGACTTGCCCTGCACAGAGGTGGATTTTGGACGGTGCGCCGCGAGCCGACGGCGAGGGTCGCGGGATTCATGGACTCGGCTGTGATATTGCACTGTGTGCGCGCTACCCATGACTACAGCTTGGGTACCCCGCATTCCTGTGCATGAAGTCGACCTTATGGGAGCCCCCTGGGAACCTGAGAGTACCATGTTATCTTGCTATGTCTTCAGGACGCGAAGGTTGCGCATTCAGTAGCTCACAATAGCACCATTCCAGTGCCAACGTGATTCGACTTGGGTTCGCCGCTCCCGACGATGGATAGGTGTGCTGCTGACGCCTGAAAAGCCTGAAAGTAGTGTGGTACTTAATAGGTTTTGAGTCGACTAAATCCTCATCCCGACAAACTGAGTATATTTCATGTACACAATCTCAACACAGAACCCGGCTACCTAGGACTACCTACATACAAGGGTTGAGATTTCACAGGCAACGGCGGCCAGCGCGTCGTCATACACGACGGTTCAGCGAGTAAGCAAGCAAGTGGCGGCGGCAGAGAGACGCGCAACGAGGAGAGGGGTGACGGTGTGGACAGACAGACAGTTAGACAGCCAAGGATACAATCGTGCGTTTTCGTGACGGGGTTGATAACAAGAAAGAGCGCGAGGACCGTCCGTTCAGGCGTCGGAGGCGGGCGAGAGGACCTCGTCCTTGGGGCGCGGCGCGAGGATCTCGGCGGGATCGACGCCGGCGGGCGCGTCGTCGACGTGCAGGCCGCGCATCTCCGCGTGCAGCTCGTCCGGCGCGGGAGCCGGCGCCGGCGTCGCGCTCCCGCTCAGCGCGGCGAGCGCGCCGGGGCTCGCGCCCGTCAGGTTCATGCTGATGATCTCGTTGAGCTTGCGCAGGCGCGCCATCTCGGCCTCCATGTCGCGCAGGCGCGTGTTCAGCTGCGACGTCGAGCCCTCGAGCTGCTGGATGTACGTCGTGGCTGCATATCGCGTGATCAGCGGTGTAGCCACAATAGGGCGATTGGATCCGCGCACGCACCCCTGTCGAGCAGCGCGACCTTGGAGCCCTTCTGGGCGGACGACGGGAGCACCTCGCGCAGGCGCGTGTAGCCGTCGCGCAGCTCATCGCGGCGCTTCTGCTCGGCCTCGATGCGCTGGCGGCGCGTCTGTTCCTTCCGGCTGATGGTGAAGCTTTCGAGAGCGCCGCGCGTGAGCGGCAGCGGCCCGTCGTCGTCCGAGCCGTCGTCGACGCTGCGGCGGCGGCCGGACGACGACGAGCCTGCGGGCGACGGCGTCGGGCGCGCCATCGGGTTGTAGCGCAGCGGGCGCGCGCCGCGCAGCGACGCCGGCGACGCCGGGCCCGACGAGTGTGAGTGGTCCGACGCGTACGGCGCGTCCAGCGGCGGCGGCCGCTCGAACGACGAGTCGCCGCCGCCGCTGTGATCGTTGTAGCCCATAGTCAGCGCTAAGCCCGCCTGCGAGGGAACGACTGCGGACAATGGCGACGCCCATGGCGACTGCCGGTCAGCGGCTGCGATCGGACGCGGGCACACAAAGGACGCGGGGACGCACTGGGGGTGGGCGTGTGCGGGACAAGGTAGGAGAAGTTGGTCGGCTGGGGGATCGTGTACTGCTGCTCGGGGTCATCGGGCGGGTAGAACTGGTGGTACGTCCCGGGCTGCTGCTCCTGTTGCTGGTCCATCCCGGTGCGTTCGTAGGGGTCGTTACGTCGTAAGGAAGGGCAGAAAGAGAACAGAGATGAACGCCGGACGGTCAATGGAACGCCGTCTTAGCCACGGAATGGAGGACTGCTTAATTGTCCGCTCGCGCTATTGACCCGTCAGCCCGGTGCAAACCCTGCACTCTAAGTACTACGGCGCCGGAATCGCCATTGTACGTACTTGCTGCCCGTTCGAGACACGCTGTCAATGGCAAGGTCAAGGACACGAGGCGGCGGGCTCTTTGCCCGCCTCATCGGTGCCACATCTGTATGCCGTATCCGCGGACCAGCTTCGGTCCGGCCTCCCCGATGCAGGGCTTTGTCGCCCGAGACCCTGAATTGGATATCTGACACGCCGTCATTCTGTTCGACAGGAATTCTCTGTTGACGACCACACGGTCGCTGGTCAAGAAGCATGTTGTTCCGCGGCCGGCTTGCCCCGGAAACAATAAATGGGCCACTTCGTGGAGCACAAGTGGATCTGAGCACTTGCTGAGCACAGTCTCGGCCGCTAGAGTCGTACGATGGCTGCTACTGCACAGGGTTCGTGCTTAAGATAGCTGTGCTACTGTGGGGGTAAACAACTGCACCCCGCCAGCAACTCGGGACAGAATATCGGCACCGCGGCAAACCTCATATGAGGTTATATCCAAGCTGAGTGACACTGCACCTGCACCTGGAGCCTCCGATTTGAGTGGCCAGCATACCTGCAACCTCAAGGAGCTCCCAATGAGCGCTCGCTGCGCGGGAGCTGGTGGAAACATCTCAGACGCTGGTCGACTGATATTCACTATTCGAACGTAGGAATATCATACTTGAGCGATAACAGCACCCCCCAGTATACCGTCTCACTCACCGGAAGCCGTCTGAGCCGCACTGCAGGCCTCAACAGGCCTGCCGATTGGAGTTGTCGGTGCTACAGTCCCGACGGGTCATTGACACTCATCTCGACCTTGAATTTGGGGTCCCGCTGCATACGCCCTCGGGTTCCAGAGGCAACTTAGATGTCCCGCTCCTATGTCCCGAGATACTTGCAGTGGGCAGTTTGGGGATCCCGGCGGATTCAACCAAGTCTACGCTATGGCATACGGCTCTCGCCCACGCCAGAGCGCGCCAGCACGCCCGCAACTCAAGCCACACCCCAACCCCGGCGCTGGTCTGCGCACCCAGCCCGTACGAGCCGCCCCATCCTGCCACCACGCCGTCGAGCCACTCAGCACTGAGGGCGCGCGCGGAGCGCGCGCCTGCGCCCTCGCCCCTGCCCATACTGCCCAAACTGCCTGCCCACTGCGCCCCCACGCCTGCCACTCGCCGAACGCGCCCCATGCCACGGCCGTATCCCGCCAACACGTCAGTACTCTGGCGTAGGACTCTAGGAACGTCCCGGATAGATGAGCACTCTCTTATATTTACTACATATGGCGCCCGTTATAGGTACTTAGATGCACAATGCCCTCGTAATCTTTCGAAAAGGACAATAAACGAGTTTCAAAAAAAAAAAAAAACGGCTCTCGCTATCCAATGCGATCTGTCGCAATGCGATTAGCCGCTTCGTTCTCAACGAAATTCTCTGATGTGGTGGATAAGCCAAGTTAATTTCACCTGTAACTGTAGCTCCAGTTTTGAAGCTTGAAGAAAGAGACTTGCCAAGCCGTGCATCAATATGTAGGGGCTATCACGGCCGTAGAAACGTGGCCGGAACGCGCGTAGAAACGGACAGTCCAAAACCGTTCCCAGGACAGAGCCCCCGGAAGACCATTAGGTGAATGTCCTGCATCTTCATTAGATTATTACTGACTGTCTCACCATCTCCATATCTGACTTTGGTGGCTTTGACTTCCCATTCTACTTGGTGCTTCAGTCCAGCGCTTAGTGCATCAAGACCGTCATCTTATTGCACCCGTTTCACCTCCTGGATCAGGATGCGCCGGTAATGAAACTGAGACTACTGGCCTGTTCACATCGAACTCGAACGCTGGCGCCTCTCCCCGTGATGGTGAAACAAGTCGCAGCGCGCTTCGATCTTGAAGGAAGAGTAGGTGACAGCGTGGCAGCAATGAGCGCGGTCCGTACTAGACGGCTTAGACAAGCGCGCGGCTGGTACACTGTTGGCACACCCCTAGGGTCCGAGCGACTTCGTGACGTCGCTGTCCGAGCGACTTCGGTATGTTGCTGTCAGAGCGCAATCCGAGGGGAATCGGCGATGGAGACAGATTCAACTGAGATGTGTTCCCAAACGCCAATCTGCCTTCTAGGGCTCGAATCGCAGGTAGCATACGTACGCTGTGACGTTGCAGAAATACTATACCTGTGAGGGCCACACTCCCCTTGCAGATGACCAGCTCGCTGGCGTCATGGTGCAGACCTTGGTCATCCAGGACAGCCTACGATGTCACGTGAGCGGACGGGAGGGGATGACGCACTGGACTCGGAGCGAGTGAATATTATTGGTGGGACCCTGCTATACGGCACGAATGAGGGTCGCTGCGCATCGAGGAAGGGAGGGAGTGAGCGGCGACGGCACAGGACCCAGGAGCCCGAGTTATAGTGCTGTCAGCGTATATATACCCCGGCAGTGCACAGCGCGTGCGGTAGAGCTCCGGAGAACTTTCAACAGCACAGCTAGAGTACGAATTCCACGCGACCGAGGCGAGACGGGCGCGCCGAGGCCGAGAGGATGGTAGACTTGGCACGGCTCTTTGGGCAGGTCGACGACCAAATCGGGGGCGGCTAGTGCGGGGCAAAGGGATAGCCTGGGCCCCCCACGCGGTCAGTTGAGTTCAGGTACTGAGTTAGCTGGCGGAGTCAGGCCGGGAAAGGGGAACTGAAGGGGGAGGGTGGTTTTCCGGCGTGGCGGGGGGAGGACGAAACGAGTGGCCGGGCGTGCGTCAGAATTCGAGGGAATTCGAAGACAGTACCGTACGGTACACAGTGGGATTGACAGCGGGAGCACGAAGCGCGGGAAAGGACGCCTTTAGCTGGGCGGGACAGGACAGGGGAGGTGGCGAACCGAGAAGGCCGGGCACGCTGATTGGTCGAGAAGCGGGCATTTCACCGCCTCGAAGGTCGGAAGGGGCAGGCACTCTGGCGACGCGCACGGCTCGGACACGCGGAAGACGGCCGCTGGATGCATGGCGATGCCGCTTCTTTGTGTTGGCCCGCGAGAGCGCTTCCCCCGGCGCGTCCGGCGGTGCTCGATGTGAAGAGCAAGCAGACCGAAGCGCGCAGGACGAGTCCCGGCCTCAGAAGAGCCTGGAAAATTAAATGGGAAAATCGGAGAATGGTACAGGCTATTATGTTCCTGGGTTCTTCTTGGGCCTGGGCGGCAGAAGGGTCGGGGGCACAATGGGACGATGTGATTTCAAAGTGTGCTGGGGATGAAAAGACTGTGCCGGGCGGATTTGTTACTCCGCTGGACTCGTTGTTCTTTTCCCCTTCGCAAAGGTAAGCCCGTCTTGTACACGCCTCGCACGTGCCACGCGCCCCGGCCCAGCGCGTGGCCCCGTCGCACGGGCGTGTATAAGAGCGTGCCGGGCGTTGAATCGGAGCTGATCTTTCCTGCCTCCCGCGCCCGCCAGCCCTTACCCCCCCTCCCGTTTCCACCACGGCCGAACCAACCGCCAACCCCGCCAAAATGGACCTCCGGGTCGGTGGCAAGTACCGCCTGGGCCGCAAGATCGGCTCTGGCTCCTTCGGTGAGCCCATCCTCGCCCATCAGCGCCGCCGCCGGCTGACAGAGCGCTAGGCGACATCTACTTGGGCGTCAACATCATCTCCGGCGAGGAGGTCGCCATCAAGCTCGAGTCCGTTAAGGCGAAGCACCCGCAGCTCGAATACGAGTCGAAGGTGTACAAGACGCTCGCCGGCGGTGTCGGCGTGCCGTTCGTGCGGTGGTTCGGTACCGAGTGCGACTACAACGCGATGGTCATGGACCTGCTGGGCCCATCGCTCGAGGACCTCTTCAACTTCTGCAACCGCAAGTTCTCGCTCAAGACCGTGCTGCTGCTAGCCGACCAACTCGTACGTACGCGGCCTGCCACGTTGTGCCCGCCCGGCCGTTATGTCATCCGACCGCGCATTGACCGCACGCCCGCCAGATCTCGCGTATCGAGTACATCCACTCGCGCAACTTCATCCACCGCGACATCAAGCCGGACAACTTCGTCATGGGCATCGGTCGGCGCGGAAACCAAGTCAATGTTATTGACTTCGGTCTCGCCAAGAAGTTCCGCGACCCGAAGACCCACCTCCACATTCCCTACAGGGAGAACAAGAACCTCACGGGCACGGCGCGCTACACCAGCGTCAACACCCATCTTGGTGTTGGTCAGTGGTTGCTCCGCATCCGGCACCCTAGCATCAGACGCTAACTCCTGTCACAGAGCAGTCCCGTCGTGACGATCTCGAGTCCCTGGGCTACGTCTTCATGTACTTCCTGCGCGGCGCCCTCCCGTGGCAAGGCCTCAAGGCGGGCACCAAGAAGCAGAAGTACGACCGGATCATGGAGAAGAAGATGACGACCCCGACCGACCTGCTCTGTCGTGGTTTCCCGAACGAGTTTGCGGTGTTCCTGAACTACTGCCGTGCCCTGCGCTTCGACGACAAGCCGGACTACTCGTACCTGCGCAAGCTCTTCCGCGACCTGTTCAACCGCGAGGGCTACCAGTACGACTACGTCTTCGACTGGTCGGTGGTACGCAACACCCATGACGATGCGAGCGGCTCCGGTTCCGGCGCGAAGCCGGGCGTTACCACCCGGCGCAAGGTCATCGCAGATGAGGAGGCTGAGCCGCGCGCCACGGATAGAATGTAAGCACCTACCCTTGTCCCGTGCCTGGTCGCCGCTCATTGCCGCGCGATCTCACGAAAGGCTTCGCAGCCAGACGCGTCAGCAGCAGGGCTCGAACGCGATCGGCAGCCACCAGCGCGTGTCGCGGCGTGACGGCGGCGGCGAGATCTGGTAGATGATCTCGCGCGCCCGCGCTGCCCACGCCAGCGCGCACCCGGACTCTCGCTGCACATGGTCGTCTACGTTGTGGTTTCGTCATCTTCCCCGTCCGAGCGCGCGCGCCGTGATATTCCCCGCCAGATGAAAGCGCGGGGGGTTCGCGGTTGATTTGGAATGTCGCGTCGCGCGGGGGGAGGTGCGGAGGTGGTATGAAGTGGTTCTCGTTCCGTCTGGAGTGGCGGGGCGCGCCAAGTGGGGTGGTGGGCGCGCCCCTGGGGAGGAGGGGAGATGAAGGGAGTGGAGATGCATCGGTTGCCCGTCGTCGGGGAGGGTGCAGGGTCGGCGCGTCGTGCGACCACTGACCCGCACACATACACAGCTCACGACCTCTTACGACACACGGCACCCGCGGCGCGGGTCTGCGAGACAAGCCACGGCTCCTGGGCCCCCTCGCCACGCACACCGCTCTCTCGCCGGGACCCGAACACGCGCACGCCGGCGGCGTGCGCGCCCGTCTGATTCGTACATAAAGCCTTCTCGATCTACAAATGTTTTCGACCGACCCGACCCACCATCATCAGCTCAGCCTCTCAGTCTCATCTGCACCGTCACCCGTCACGATATATATATTTCGCCCGGGACCGCCTGTGGTTCCGCGCATGGACGCTCCGTTTCTTTCAGGCGCTGCCGCCGTCGGTGGCAGCGCTGCCTGCTGCACCGCCGCCCCTTGCCCTCACGTCGCGGCCGCGGGGTGCAGCGTCGCTCTGTCACTGTGCCCCGGCCGCGGCACGCTCGCTAGGCCGCGCGGGGCGGCCAGCAGGCGCCCGGTCCGTCTGCCCGTTGTTTCTCGCGCGGATGGACTCGGGTCTTGCTTTCACACTTGCTTGGGTTGCTCTGCTGTATTTACATACTCCATAATCGTCCCCGTACCCGTCGTCAATGCACCACCCTGTCATGTTCACGTTCAACCACCCGCGTTCTGCGTCTTGATGCGTGAGTGGGATTCGTGTGGTAGGTGAAGTTTTCGTTTGTGACCAGCAATTGCTATCCCGAAGAGCTTGCAGTGGGTACGGTGACGATGCATGCGTGTAACTTCCAAGAGGATTTATTGAGAGTCGTATTGTGGTATCCTCTACATGAAGTTCAAAAGGCTGCGTTTATGGGTTGTCTTGAGTATCTTTTGAAGATAGTTGCATGTTCCTTGTCTAACTGGCCTGGTATGTCATGAGGATCTCTCTAGGCTCTCTCTAGGCTCGAGGATTCCACGAGGATTTGTTGGTACATATCTGAGGAAAACCTCGTACAAAGTGACTGGGATGTATCAAGACCTCCTCATGGCACCCGTGGGGGATCCTTGTCGTCAACCGTCCCTATCATAGCAGCCCGAGAGAATGTAACCCTTTAATCGTAGCGTATCCAGCGCAAAACCGAGTTGCCAGGAAACAGCGCGACCCCGAGCCGGAAGCAGACGGCACGATGGCCTCCCGAAGGATCAGAGCAGCGCTCTGACACCCTTGATCGTGCCAAATGCCATTCAGTGCGCAGAGCCATTTTACCTTCGCATCAGTCAGGGACCGGGACAGCGCAGGGTCGATGACCGAATGGACTCGAGTGCTGTTAGGGCGGCCCGCCGCGACAAGCCCAGGCCCGGGAAAGCACTCGCCAGCCGGGACAGGAATACGCAGGGCGCGCGCGAAGACAGTTCCCGGGACGCGCTGGGCCTGACACTTACAGCAAAGATGTCATAGCCTCGTCGGGTTTGCTCAGCCGAAGAGAGAGGGCTGCGGGCCGGGGGCGCAGGTCGCCAGCGGGAATAGACAGGAGGGGCGAAGGTAGCGCGCGACACTGTTGATTGGTTGGCAGAATATCTGGTTCTGAGGGCGCCAGGGGAAACGCGGGGTGTGGGGGGAACTGTTGGGACTCGGGACAGAGAATCCAGCACACGCGTCAGACACGCGGATATCGAGACGATCGCGGGGTTCGCAGACCATCGATGTGCGCGATGCCAAGTGGGGCCGGGTGGGCCAGGAAGAGGCGCGCGCGGTACCGGACAGTGCTGATGGTGCTTGGGCGGTAGCGCAAGCTGCCAGTGCTGCAGAAACAAGTTGGCCCGAGCAGAAAAAAACAACATCCAGGCACAATAGGAGACAAGCACGCCGGCGATGAAGGCTGCGGCGGATTGTAATATTCGAAGCCGGGCGGCGAAGAAGCAGAAACACAATGGGCGGGCGGGGGGATGGCGAGGACGAGACTTGAAGATGTGGTGCGCGGAGTTCCGACTCCGCCGAGCTCTCGTTGTTCTTGTCTCCCCAAGGTGAGCCCTCTGGCCCTTCACCCACGCCGGACCACTTGGGCGCCGTGGTTGCCGCGGCGACTACAAGAGGCCGGCCGGGCGCTGCATCGGAGCTGATCTCGCTCTCGTCCCCTCTCCCCCGCAGCCCGCCGCAGGCCCTCACCCCTCGCCGCTTTCCACCACGGCCGACCCAACGCCCAACCCCGCCAAAATGGACCTTCGGGTCGGTGGCAAGTACCGCCTGGGCCGCAAGATCGGCTCCGGCTCCTTCGGTGCGCCCGCCGTCGCCGCCGCTGCCGCTGCCGCTCACACAGGGTTGCAGGCGACCTGTACCTCGGCGTCAACATCATCTCCGGCGAGGAGGTCGCCATCAAGCTCGAGTCCGTCAAGGCCAAGCACCCGCAGCTCGAATACGAGTCGAAGGTGTACAAGACGCTCGCCGGCGGTGTCGGCGTGCCGTTCGTGCGGTGGTTCGGTACCGAGTGCGACTACAACGCGATGGTCATGGACTTGCTTGGGCCGTCGCTCGAGGATCTCTTCAACTTCTGCAACCGCAAGTTCTCGCTCAAGACCGTGCTGCTGCTCGCCGACCAGCTTGTGCGTCGTTGCCACGTCGTTGGGCCTATTAGTGCCAGTGACTGACTCTGCCTCTGCGCGCCGGCGCCGGTGCCCCTATTCTATAGATATCGCGCATCGAGTACATCCACTCCCGCAACTTCATCCACCGCGACATCAAGCCCGACAACTTCCTTATGGGCATTGGCCGCCGCGGGAACCAGGTCAACATCATCGACTTTGGCCTTGCGAAGAAGTTCCGCGACCCGAAGACGCACTTGCACATCCCCTACCGGGAGAATAAGAACTTGACGGGTACGGCGCGCTACACCAGTGTCAATACCCATCTTGGTGTCGGTGAGTGCTGCGGTGGCAAAGGGTCGCGACGATAGAGCTAACTTCGAGCAGAACAGTCGCGTCGTGACGATCTTGAGTCCCTGGGCTACGTCTTCATGTACTTCCTTCGTGGTGCGCTGCCCTGGCAAGGGCTCAAGGCGGGCACGAAGAAGCAGAAGTACGACCGCATTATGGAGAAGAAGATGACGACGCCGACGGACCTGCTGTGCCGCGGGTTCCCCAACGAGTTCGCCGTGTTCCTCAACTACTGCCGCGCGCTGCGCTTCGACGACAAGCCGGACTACTCGTACCTGCGCAAGCTCTTCCGCGACCTGTTCAACCGCGAGGGCTACCAGTACGACTACGTCTTCGACTGGTCCGTCGTGCGCAACACGCACGAGGACGCCAGCGGCTCCGGCGCGGCCAAGCCGGGCGCGACGGCGCGCCGCAAGGTTCTCGCGGATGAGGACGGCGCGGACCGCGGGTAAGCTCGGTCTGGCCCCCGCGTTGCCAACCACACTCACACGACTGTTCGCAGCCAATCTCGCCAGGCGCAGGGCTCCGCCGCCGTCGGGACGCACCAGCGCGCCGCCCGGCGCGACGGCGCCGGCGAAATCTGGTAGACGCCCCACCCGCGGTGCCTGCTCGCTCGCTCGCTCAAGAATGGCTCTCTCTCTTTCTCTTTTTGGCTCTCGGCTCTCTGGTCGCCCCCGGTACGGGCGGCGCCGCGATATCCGCTGCATGTATGGAAACGCAGCGGGTTCGCGGTCGTATGGGATCCGCGCCGAGGAGCTGGTGTGAGGTGGTGGTATGAAGAAGTGGTTGATCTAGCTTGAACCCGTCTGCAGCGACGGAGGGCGCCGCGGGTGGGGGTGTGTGCTTTAGAGTGGAGGGGTGAAGTGACGCAGCTGGCGTCGTCGGGGGCAACACGTACCGGCTCGAGCGATACCGTAGGCCTGCTGTGCCTACGAGCGACACCTGGCGATTAGACGAGGGAAGCGACTTCAAGCTTGTCTCTTCGCTCGCGCGCCGACTATCTCGCGTGCTCGACGCTGCATACGAATTTGCGCCCCGTCGTGTGGTCACCCAGGCCTCCTTGATCTGCAACTGTTCTCTCGAATTCCTACAACTACGCACTGGCATCGATTTCTCGTTTCCTCGGGCTCCGAGGACGGACGTTTCGTTTCTTTCACGCGCTGCCCGTCTGGCGGCGCTGCCTCAATGTCCCCTCCCAGATCCACATACCGGTCTACATTACCATCGCATCCCTAATTCCCGCGCCGCAGAGCCCCTTCGATGCCATTCCAGTTGTGTCGACTCTTGCTATCCTTGTTCCCCTTCCCTTCCTTAGGCTGATTTGCAGTTACGACCTCCCTTGATGCCCGCTTGCTCGTCGGCCCTGCGTTGTCCTTCCCCGCCTCTTGTGGTGGGGAAGAGGGCGCCAGGCTGCCGGTTTCACATTCCCTCCCCTTCCTCTCCTTGTCGTGCTCGTCTCGCTCGTCTAGCTTTGTATCCTGTCCGTGTCCGAGTCCCCGAACACACGTCGTGTACGATACGTAGCCCGTCCCGACATCCCCATCGCCCGCTCCACGCCACCCCCGACCCGCGCTTCGTTATTGCTGTGACAATACATCCATACATACATCGTTTGCTGCGAAAGTGCGTGGAGATCTTGGATCGGCTTGGTCAGCCGCGGGTGGGTGGTGCATTACTGCTATAGCTAGCGGCGGACGAGCGTGAAAACATTGGCTTTGAGCTACCGCGCGAACTGACTACAGCGCGAATGCACATGCTTTGTGGACTTTTCCATCAGGGCGGGGATGGATGGATAGACGTTGGGGCGTGCGCGACTGTCGCTGCTTGTGAAAAGAATGATACACTGACTGTATGCTGAGTGAGGCTGCATTTACAGTGCCATCACTGCGTGAATAGCGGTCTGGTGCTGAGAACTGCTAAGAATGGGGGTCGCTGATATTTTTCTCACCGGGTGGGACGACTGAGAACGCGGGCGCGGTGATGGGAGACGGCGATGGGATCTGCGGCCGACGTCAGGCGGGGGGCCAAAAGCGCGAGGGGGACGAGGCCAGGGCCGGAGTCCGCCGCCCGGCTCTTGGACCTGAACTGCTCCGCGCTGCTCGCTGGGACGACGATGGACTCGCGGATGCCGCCGCCGCCGCCGTTCGCGGACTTCGACTTCGCGTTCGACCCGAGCCTGCAGCCGCTGCTGCCGGACGTCGCCCCGTCCGCGGAGCTCTTCTCGCCGACGGAGACGACGACGCTGCTCGGCTTCCTCGACAACTTCAGCTTCGGCCTCGGCATGGGCGCCGGCTTCGACGACATCTTCGCCCAGCAGCCGAGCCAGGACGCCGCCGCCGCGTACATGCAGCAGCCCCCGCCGCCGCCGCCGATGCCGCAGGAGGTCGAGGACTACCGCCACCACCACCAGCAGACGCTGCCGCCGCCGCTGCCCCTCATGCCGAGCCCCCCAGCGCCCGAGCCCGTGCTCGCCCCAGCGCCGAGCCGGCCGGCGCTCCCGGTGCTCGACGAGTCTCAGTCTCAGGCGCGGTCGCAGTCCGGCTCGTCCTCCGGCACGCCGACGCCGCAGCCCTCGACGAGCAGCGGCGCGAGCACGTCGAAGGCTGCCGGCGGCGGCGGCGCCGGGGGCAGCAAGAAGCAGCTCTCCGGGCCGCAGAAGCGACTGAACCACATCATGTCCGAGCAGAAGCGGCGCAACGCCATCCGCGACGGGTACGCGACGCTGACGACGATGCTCGCGCCTGCCGGGACGAACATCAAGGACGCCCTCCCGCGCCGCGGGCGCCCGCGCGGCAGCGGCGCGCGGGGCAAGGGCCGCGGCAAGGGCAAGTCCGGCGTGCTCTTCCGCGCGGTCGAGTACATCGCCTGGCTGCAGGAGAACTGCGATGCGCTCGAGCAGGAGATCGCTCGCGTCGAGTCGTATCCCGCCGTGCGGTGAGCCGGCGCACAAGCCCCGTGAGACTCTTTGCCTCGCGTTCCGGTGCCTCGTCCCGATCTGCGGTTGTTCAGTATGGACAAGGGCGAGCGCCCGCGGCTGCAGTTCCGCACCCGTTCCTACCCGGACTGTTCCCTTCCCCACCCTGCGTCCCTGCCTTGGCGCGGCTGTTGTGTATCCCTGGCGCCTCTCCCGGGCTCTGGTGCTTTAGAGCGCTAATGTATTTATGCGGTATGGGGTGTGCGATATGCCCGTTCGGTGTATGTATGGTGTACAGAAATGCTCATGAACCTCGTATCGTCAGTCAGACCTCATATCGAATTGCGGCGCAAACTCCTGCCCTTCTTCTTCTTCTCCAGGTTCTCCTGGCTCTCGTCGCTCGACGCGGGCAGTTTACCCTCCTTCTTCCACGCATCCAGCATCTCGCGCGCAGCCCGGTAGCCTTTCTCCTCTATCTCGGCAAACTTGCCAAACTGAAGCGTCCCGTACTGTCAATGACGCCTTCGTCAGCAGTCTGCGCCAGGTGACACGAGCGCCCAACCCACCTCTTGGACGGGCATCCCCATGTAGAGCGTTCCCTTGAGACTCTTGGCCTCCTCCAGCGACACGACGCTCGACACGCTGGCGCGAAGCCCCATGAGCGCCACGCGCGCAATGCAAAGAAGCGGCGGAGGACTCACTAAGCCAGGCGCGCCTGAATCTCAGTGACGCCGGGGATGTTGCGCAGCGTCGAGAACGGGTTCCAGCGGTTCAACAGCAGCCACCAACCGGACACGGTGTCGCCGAACACGCGGGGCGAGTTGTCGTCCAGCTGCGTCGAATCATCCGTCAGTCCACGGTCAACTTGGCACGCCGCGCTTCTCGCGCCACACGTACCGAGCCCACGTCCGACGCGAACACCGTGTTGACGCCCATCGACAACATCGTTGGGACCGGCAGGTTGTCCACTGTGAATCGCAGGCGACGTTTAGCTGTGTCGGCGGTGCTGGCTAGGCCAGGGTGTGCTTACAGTAGCCACCGTCGACCAGCATGTCGCCGTTATCTGACAGTGGAGGGAGAAGGCCGACCAAGGTCATCGATGCCCCTACAGTCGCGTGAGCAACGCACAACACAAGGAGTTCGAGCGCCCGAGAAACATACGGATGAAACGCCAGGCGTAGCCCGTCTCGTGGATCTCCATCCTGGACAGACGGATGTTCGTTGTATTGCAGAAGTACGGGAGCCACATATCCTCGATGTGCAGGTCGTAGAATGCCTTGTAGATCGAACGATTGAACTCGTGACCCTAGCATGCGTCGGTCAGCCCACACCGCCCCGCAAGGCTGGGGCAGGGGACGCACCGTGGTGTATGCGACGACCGGCCATGTGATGTCCGAGAGAATGCGCCATACGGACGCGACCCGGCCGCTGAACTGCTTTGCCTTTGCGACAGTCGAGAAAATATCCATTTCTCGCGCGTACAGACCACCAATGAACGCGCCAATACTCGTGCCACCAATGTGGTCAACTGGGATGCGATATTCTTCCAACGCGCGCAGGAGGCCCTGTGAAGATCTGTCAGGCCCTGCACTGGCATGCGCGCTTGTTCGCTCACCAAATGCGAGATGCCTCTCGCGCCTCCTCCGCCAAGGACCACGCCAATAGATTTACCGCATAGGCGTCGCGCCAACCGAGCGAAATCATTTGCATGGCCGGATTGTTGTGGGCTGGGGGTGCTCTTCCGTGGGTAGTACCCTGTATACCTCCTGATCTCGCTTTCTACACGATCTCTCAGGTTCTTCAATTTGACCGCAGCCATCGTAGCTGGATCGTTGAACGCCGGGGACGATTTCGCAGCAGAAATGCCCTGAAGCCACCGTTCAGCAAAGCACACGCCGCGTCAACGAATACGACTTGCCGGCAGCTCGACGTGCATGTGCGCATGCGCCCAAGGACGTGTCTAACAGAACTGTGAGTCTGAGCTGACACGGCCTGGAACGCACCAACCTTCAGCCATTCTCTTGTTGACCCAGGGATGACATTGCGATCGGGGTGGAGCAGTATCAACTCCTTCCTAGCGGTCGTTTTTGTCGATAACAGAAGGCGTTCATACTCTCCCGTCGTGGGAGGGTTATCGCCCATGCCGACCACCAGGACACAATCAGCCTGCGGAACCCTGTAAGCCTCCTGTATATCCGTAGGCGTGCTCCCACGCACCTGCCGCACACACGTCTGCGTCCACGGCGCGCTGACGGGCGAGTCGACAACATACAGCACCATGCGGTACCGCAGCTCCTGGTCCGTCAGCCAAGATGCGACCTTGAGCTGGCCCATGCGGGTGAATGCGTGGCGGCCGAGGTGCGACATGACGGATGCCTGGTTGAGATACGACGTGGGTGCGCCGATGCTCTCGAGCGCGGCATGCAGCTTCTTCGCGAACGCCTCGATCGGGATGTTCTGAGAGACCGGAAGCAACGCCACAGTCTTCATGTTGAAGTTGTTGCGCCGCAGCTCACTCGTGCCGCTCAGCGCACTCAGCCGCGGGATGGAGACCGTCGAATCGACCTCGTCGCGCACGCGCGACGCGATCATGCGTAATATTTGCGACGTTGCTTGTGGATGCCTGACATCCACGTTCAGCTCAAGCCTACAGGATAACGACGCAAACCTGGACTCACCGCGCAGAAATGGCGTTGAACAGCGTGATGGGCATGCGTATCAGCTCTGTGTCTCGAATCGCGTGTAGTGTCGTCCGCCGCTTGGAACGTGTGATTACATCGAGTTCGCCAATCGAATCTCCCTGGCCATACTCGCCCTTGATAGTAACGCCTCCGCCTGGTTTATCCTCCAGAGCACGCAGACGACCATTGATGACGATGTAGAAGCAGTCGCTTTCATCGCCTGGTCGCCAGAGCACCTGGCCACCGTCCACCTGCGTCCAGTCTAGCGATGCATCGATCTGCAGCACTAGAAGGAGCATCAGCATGTAAATCTGCGGCACCTGACAGACACGTACCCAGCGGCGAGAGTAGAGAGATTAGTCGCTTCGCCAATGTCAGAAGCACAATGGGACTTCTCTCGATGAGCCGGTCCAGCGAGGCAGCGGGCAGGAATCCCACATAGGCATCGGTCTTCGCCTTGATGTCGACGTAGGACGCAGTATTAGTCAAGGATGCTGCATTAACCCCTGAGCATATGGGAGTTCCGCGCAACCGTTTGTCGACATACCGAGGTAGCCTGCAATACCGCCAGGCTTGACCGTGAAGAGATGCTTCGCCTCGGGCTCTTCACGCTGCGCATGCTTCTGTCTACTATCTGCGCGTTGCTTGTTTCCACGACTCGACGATCCCGACATTGAAACGTTGGACTTCGCACTTGGCCTTGACTTTGAGGACGAAGGGACAGGTGTCTTCAGTGCCGTCGACCCCGAGCGGTCTCGGGGATGGGGTGCATCCTCCTCCTTCGCGGGAGCTTCCGTGGGCATCGAGACGTCGAGGAAGCCGTCAATGACATAGAATAGCCCTTCGCCATCGTCAGCATAGCTCCGGCCATAGTCAACAGGGTCCCACGAACCAGCGTTCTTCTCGCCTGCAGTTACGAGGGAGGACCCAGCTGCGAAGAACAGGATCTCCACGTCGTTGTCCAGCCCGCTCGGATATAGGCTATCAATCGAGTTGGACATGCCAGTGACACTGCTCGTCGACTCGTCCTGGACCATGGGCAACCTGAGCGCATTGAAAAGCGGCGCACGATGTCCGCTCATGCTGCTCATGCCGCTCCCCAGGCCGGGCGACATCTCGCGCTCTGCCTCGACGCTGTCGCTTCCGATGGGCGGCTGCAGCAGGCCGATGGACTTGGCGATGCACGACATGACCTCGTCGCGCAGGTTGAACTCGTGCCCACCGCTCGCCGCGGGCGTTTGCGCAATCTTCCGCCCGCCCGCGAGGCCGGCCTGTACGACGGATGCGGGCCGGTTCGAGGGCAGATACGCCGTGCTCGCGTGTCCCGTCATGGTGAAGAGGTCGCCTGCGTTCATCGCCGAGCGGCTGCCGTGCGACTTGTACGGTGTGAACGGCGGCGGCGGTTCGCGCGCCTTCTCGGCCACAGGACTCGCCGTGATTATTGGCTGCGGGAGGATCTGCACGCGACCGCGTCGCTCTGAGGGAAGGTGCGTGATGTGCCCGAAGTAGTCGTCCTCGGACGAGTCTTCCTCGTCGTAATCGGCTGTGACTGTGCCGTCTAGACGATGGCGCAGGTGTTGAAGACCTCCTCGTTCGTAGAATTCGTCCGGAAGAGGGTGGCAGGCAAGATCGTTGATCGCCTTCTCGGTACGCAGGAGCTCAGAGGTCAAACCAAGGTACTTGTGGGCAGCGTGGAATGTGACACGAGAGAAACGCGTCAGAATGACTATTAAGGCAGGGGTATGTCAGTGAAGAGTCTTTTGGGTTTATGACTGAAGACTGTGTACCTTGCACGATATGGCTCGAAGCTTTCGGAAACTTCTTTGTGAGCCGTCTGAAGGCTTCAGCTGGGATGACGGCAAGCGTGGTATCCATTGTCGCACGTGCAATTGTTCCATGGTTGACTTGGGCAGCAGGTTGTGTTCTCAGGTCTGGGCGAATCGATCCAGTCGGCGTTTCCGGACGGGAAGCCAAGTCCTCTGCCCAGGGCGTACGCGGGTCGTCGGGCGGTTCAGTCACAATGGGATGAACTGTGGACCCCTCTGACTCGGACGCGATGGATAGCGCCCCAGGGATTCTCCCTCGTGGCGCAGCAACGACTTCAAACGAGATACCACCATCCGAGTACGCACTCTGCGCCGCCGGTTCGCCGAAATCGTCCTGCATCGCCGCCGATTTCTTGGGGTCGGGTTTGGGTACCTCCTGCCATGCAATTTGAACATCCTCGGTGAAGAGACTGAGGATGGTGAACAGGCTGGAAAGCGTCGAGCCGCCGCTGACTTCGTTGAGCAATTGGTAACCATTCATGTCCTCGTTCTCCCACTGCGTCGTGAGGTCGTTCTGCTGTCCTGTCTTCGCAAAGACCTGCGCTACGCCATCCATGACGCAGTAGAAGCTCTTGTCCTGGTCCAGTGAGAGACTGTCCCCGGCGATGAGCCTCCGCGTCTGGACATGCCGTGCAAGCTCGTGGAACACCTGCATAGACACTGGTACTCAGTAAACCGCCTTGAACAACATGACCATACTCACGGGTTTCTCCAGGAATCCAAAGACGCGAATTGCCTGCAAGAATTCATCGAGATAGTCATGGAACGCGGGCGGCGGATCGACCGTGTTGACGTCAGGGTGCAGCTCCTCCGCGCCAGGCTTCGTCAACGGAGGCTCGCGCAGGTTCGAGTAGCGTCCGAGGTACTTGATGCGGATGAAGACGGCGAGCGCGGCGCTGGACACGACGCCGAGGACCGCGAGCGTCCAGAAGTTGAGCTGGGCACGTGCGTCAGTCGCGCACGGGGGGCATGCGCGTTGCGCGGCGCGCTCACGGTGAAGGTCAGCGAGTACGAGAGCACCGAGTAGATGAAGCGCGGGACCGAGATCGTGACGAACGCGACGACATAGCGGATGCACGACAGCAGCCACCCTGCATGCGACGCGTTAGCGCATGCATCGCGCCAGGCACCGTAGCCGGCAGCGCTCACAGATCACCCAGAACGATGCCGCGAACAGTGACACGAGCGGATGGCTCTCATGCACAGGGCCCGGGAGGCCCGTCGGGGCAGCAGGCACGCCGTCCATCCAGCAGCTGAAAGGGGGAAGGAGAGCAAACAGAGGGGATTTCACGTTCACAAGCGTGCTCTATTGAATTTCAAATCTCAACTGCACTTGCGTCATAGGCCATGTAGATCAAAGCACATGAAATTTCTTGGGCGTTTGCAGAGAAAATATAAAAAATACAAGTATCCAAGAGGCGAGCAGGGCGGGCGAGACGTGGATATAATGGTGATCGTATAAAAAATAGAGATCGGAGAATGTCCATTGTCCGTTTGCTTGTACTTCGACGAAGCATTCTACAAGCCTACAAGACGCAGGAGGAGGTATAATGAGCTGCCCAAGAATCGAATGAGAGACAGCACTGCACTGTAATCGGGGTGTCAGCAACGGTGTCGCCAGTAGATAAAGGATGGACAAGACGTACAGTGCGTAGAAGAGGAAGGACAAGTACGGGTTGAACACCGCGTCGCCCGAGCCTTGCCGGACGTGGTTCTTCACCCAGTTGTTGAACGCCTCGCTGGTGAAGAAGAGAATCATGAACATGTTCGTGATCATCCAGAGCACGACGACGTTCGTCCGGCTGTTGCGGTCGTGGTCGGCCTGTTTGGTGGCGGCGTCGCGGTGCTCCTTCTCTTCCGGCGGCTTGTTGCGCAGCGCAACGCGGCTCGCCTGCCAGAGGTCCTCGACGTCCTCGCGGCTGGTCGGCACCTCGACTTCAAGCACCTCGTTGCCGTTCGCGTCCTTGGCCTTCTTCGCGCCACCAAGATCCTTGGACGAGCCGTTGTCACCCTTGGTACCCCATGTGACGTCGTGCAAGTTGCACATCGCGTAGGTCATAAGGATGTTGACGTCTAGGCAGGGGGCATTAGCTTCGCCGACCTGAAACGGAGCAAGTGCTGGGGACGTACAACTCGGCAGGAAGAACATGTACTGCAGGAACGACGTGAACATGTGCCACGGTTCAAAGTGGATGAACGACGAGATGAAGTAGAGACCGTAGGTCGCGGCGAGCGAGATGACAATATCGCGGAACGTCTCGTTCGTCTCGATAAGGCTGTTCGCGCAATCAGCCATACATCACAACACCGAAAGGGTCCACACTCACTTTCCAAAGTTCTTCCATCCTTCCAGTGTATGCGGCACAGCGAGGTACACCGTGAAGCCAGCACACCATAGGGTGACGACGTTACAAAGACCGAAGAGGACGATGGCGAAGATATACGTCCATTTCGAACCTTGCGGACGATTGCCGAGCGAGACGATGACGATGAGGAAGAGAGCGCCGATGTAGACCTTGAGCACGACTTCGAAGACTTCCGGGCCAGCACCGTCAGACAGGAAGTTGAAGGCGTCAGTCTTGGGCTCCGAGGTTGCGGATTTAACAAGCTAGATGGCGTTCAGCACTTGCAGCTCTGGAGAGTAAGGGGATAACGCACGAAGAAGAATGCCAGGTAGAAGTTAGCCAGAGAGGTCCAGGTGAAAATGAGTTGAACGGCGTTGTAGATAAACTCGAACTGCAGGACGAGCTTGCGGAAGAAGTTCTGTCCGGACGTCCAGAGTCTGAACATGTGTGCTGTGGCATGCACGGCAGCGAAGAGGGAACCGTTGAGCCAGCGGCGACGCTGGGAAATGAATTCGGCGACGGTGGTCGGCACATCCGTAGCGGCCTTTGCGCTCTTGACATACTTAAGACTGCACCAGAGCGATTAGCTCTGCCGTCCCGCGACACGTAAGACGAATGCCACTTACACCCAGCCCTCGTTTTTCTTGGTGACAATTTCGAAACAGAGGATACGGTCCTCGGCGAGGTACATGTTCCGCTCGAAGAGACCGGCACCGCTGGGGCCACCAGAGTGCATGGTCTCTCCCTTGAAGTACGACGCGAGCGGGCCCTTGCCGTTCGGTCCATTGAGGAGCGCGCGATAACGGTACGCGGAGAAGGCACCGGGAAGCACGGAAATGTAGCCGCAGACGCTCTCGAGGGGCTTGTCGAGAATGTTGGACATCTTGTACTGCGGCGGGCATAAGTCTCCGTGCTGCGACGAACGAGAAGTTTGATTGACATACCTCGAAATTTTGGGACGCAGCAAGCGGGCTGGTCAGGAGAAGCGCGCAGCCCTTACCGGTGTCGACGCAAATTTCACCGCAGGCACCGCCAACATTGGAGTGGCTGTCGAAGCACTTCCAGAGATCATAGATCGACGTGCCGGTCGGCTTCGTGCCGACATCGAGCAAGATGCAAACGTTCGGGTTGATGAGAGGGCCGAACGCGTTGAAGAACCACCGGTGAGAGTTGAGCTTCTTCTTGTTCTGTTCCTTCAGGCAAAAGACGATTTGAACGGGGCAGGCACCCATGGACACCTCGCCAGCATCGGAGCAGACGACCGAGGAGGTGTACTCAAAGATGTGCGCGGTCACGTCCTTGCCGGCGACGGAGTCTTTGGCAATGCCCTCTTGGTAGCAACCCATCTGCCGAACTGCGGTCAGCCACAATCGGTGCTTATTTTGTAACATGTCGTATTCGCACCAGGGAAAGAACGTGCAGGGTGCGCTTGTTGACCTTGCTGCGACCATCGGAGACGACGCAGACGACGACCTAAGGCACCGTGAGCGTGGGTATCTCTGGGACCGCCCAAGACGGACCTTTTTCCAGCCCTCAGGTCCCCAAACCTTGGACCGGGTCCGGCCGCAGAGATGTGCGACGTTCTTGATTACCCTTTAGAGCATGTGAGGATGCGGGCTGCCTCCAGCACAGCCCAACTTACGCATTCATCGTCCTGCAGAACAGGACCTCGTCTTCGTTGTACCTGTTGCGATGCATCAGGATCGACACCAGGCAGCGGACACAGCAGACGCACATGGTCATGACGATGAAGAGCTCCGTCTTGCGGCCATAAAGATAGGGACGGAGCGAGTACTTCTGGCTGTAGATATCAACGACAAATGGCGGCGGCGTCAGTCAGTCAGTTGCCGCGCGGAACTCAAAGGGTGTTCCCGCGCACCGCATGAACTCGTCCGGGTCACACGTCGCGGCCGTGTAGCGCATCGTGGTCATTTCCTCGGACTTCTGGCCCGGGGGCACGATGTGCGACGGCACGGGCATGTCGAGCACGAGATTGCCCTGCTGGAGCTCGACCTGGCGCACGGACTGCAAGGCACCGATGAGATACGCTTGCCGACGCCGGCGCGCAGAGGCCAATGGGACGGGGAGCTTACCCGGCGCTTCATGAGCTTGTCCTTGGCCTGGCTGTAGCCGGAGCCCGAGTACTGCGAGCCCATGCTCTTGAGGCCCGGGCGCTGCTGCAGGCCGCTCTGCTGCTGGGGCGGGTAGCCGTACGGCAGGTTGGGGACCGCGGGTGCCGCGGAGACTTGGCTCATCTCGTACGGCGCCAAGTGCTGGGTGGAGGGGTTGGTTTGATAGGTCTGGTAGGACTTCGCGTCCCAGTTGTGCTGCTCGTCGTAGTGGCCCCCCTGGGAGTGCCCGTGCTCGCTGTAGGCGGCGCCGGCGCCGCCTTGAGCGTGGTACTGGGCATCCTGCTGGGGTTGCTGCTGATATTGATCGTACTGGTTGTACTGCTGCTGCTGGGGGTATGCAGCGTCGTAGAGCTGTCTGTGGGCCATGGTGGGCGAGGGAGGGTGGGAGAGAACGGACGCCTGCGAAATCTAACACAGGCTGAAGGGAACGACGAAGACGACGACTGCACGACACGGGACCAACAGGTGAAAGCGGAGATCAATTCGGCCTCAGGGTGGGGCACCTTGCCGCGTGGCCCCGTGGACCCAAATTTTTCGCAATGATCACAGTCGCGCCAAGAGCTCGGGGATCCTGGGGACCGTCGCGAGCGAACGGCTCATCTGAACTGTACGCGACGTGCATGCTGCACCCGCTTGAATTCATCGCGTCGGCAAGCTCGGTACCCTCGAAGTAAAATTCAAATCCGCGCGCGGTGCTATATTCATGCAGACGCAGAGGGGCTAGGAGGCGCGGGCTCGACAGAAGACAGATCCAACGACTGGGAAGACGACGACGACGCAGTCCGCCTTTGACGCAACGCGTCCAAACGCAGCGCCGCCCGCCACAGCTCCTTCTTCTTGACCTTCATGCCCCGCTGGCGCTCCGCGCGCTTCTCGCGGGCCTTTAAGTCCCGCTCGTTGACAAAGGCATTCCCCACGTCCACAAACTGGTAGTGCACGTTGCCGTCGCCACGCGGAACCAGTTTTTCGGCCTTCTCGCTCCTGCTGCTGGAGCGAGCTTCCTTGGCAAGCCTGTTTTGCCGCAACTTCTGGAGCAGGGGGTCCAAGAAAGGTTTCTGCAACAAGGCTAAGTATATGGCACCGTGCCAAAGCACCCAGTCCACGCACTGTGTTTTCGTCGATGGGCTCGAAATACATCTTGACGTGGCCAGGCGCTGGTGCGTCGGGATTGGCGATGTCATGGAGGAAGTCGGCCAACGCGGCGTCAGTGGTCCGGTCATCCCCCTCCTCCGACATCTCCGTCTTCGCGCTCTTTCTACGAGCAGCATGCGTGACACCAAGCGCCTGCTCCATGACTTCCTGGAAACTCGTCTCGAGACGTTGACCCTGTGTAGAACGTGAGCACGGCGGTCGAAAGGAACGGAATGGGGCGAAGGAAATGTCAGATGGGGTTGAAAGAGTAGAACCATGCCCATCCCTGATGTAAGGCAAGGAGGCGTCTTGATTTCGCGAATGATAATGTGTTCTCGATCATACGAAGGGAGGAAGGAAAGGCTGCTCACCTCCTGATAGACAGAACGAACGAAACGAAGACGTCAGTATGCCGTCCAACGCGAGAGAGGAGGGTCAGGAAGTGAAGAAATAATTTTCGAAACCATGGGGAGGTCTTTCGTGAAATTGTTGTCATGTCGTTTGTTGCTCATCATGAAAAAAAGGACGCGGATGTAACAGCAACTCACCTGAAAAAGTGTCAGCACAGTTAAACAAACAGAGTGCAGAACGAGGAGTGTATCAGGACAATATGTAAAAGTGTAACCATGTGGGTGTCTTAAAGACTAATCGTGTTGTACTCATCGTGTAGGAGGGGCGAACGCGAAAAGAAGGGACGCAAGAAAAAAAGACTCACATATCTCCACTGGACCTCGAGATGCTTGAGGCGCAGAATTGCCTCCACGCGCCGCAAGCTGATGCCGTGCTTGGCCGACAGCTCGCGCACGGTCTTGTTCTCCTTCATGTACGCATTGTAGATGAGAGTGCGCGTTTCATTCGAGGTCGGGATCGGCGGCTTGAAGGACGGGTTCAGGGGGAACGGCTGCACAGGACGCATGAGCTCAACGACGGTCACGGAAATGTGAGAGAATAAGCGTACGCAGCCATCGCCGCCGAGGTAGTGTCGACCCTCCGGCGGCGCGTCGCGATACGTGTTGCCGTCGCCCGTTATCCACAGATGGTACGGCGTGTCGTTCCACTGCTTTTGAGGCCCGCGAAAGGGTCCACGCCCAGTCTTGCCGCCGCCAATGGGCGCCTCGTCACCGCCCTTGCCTTCGGCGGCAGCGGCAAAGTCGGGTCCGGAGTCGTCTTCGGCATCGTCAACGCCAAACGGGTCGTCCTCCTTGGCGCGAACGACGGGCGAGTGCGAGATGGAGCGCCGTGCGACTGTGAGGCGTTGGACACATGGTTGCGACGCGCGCAACTGTGGAAGGAGGCGTGCAAGAGACATTTGACCCCGGCAAAACGCGACGAAAATTTATCCGCTCAAACGGGCACTTCAGGGGCGGCTTCTCCGACTCCCGGCCGCCGATCCGAGGAGCGTGCACGACACCCTCTGGAGCGTACACGAAGTCGAGAGTTTCGACGCTCGAATTCCGAGATACGGAAAGAGCAAGAAGTCTCCCAGCTCGAAAAAGTTACAGACGAAATCATTCCTTATATGAGGCATCGTACAACAGGTGAGGGTACATTCCAGAGACACAGATCTTCCCGGTCTAATCAGTAATTTCGTGTATGAGCTCCTCGGTGCTCTTCAGGACGATGTCTACGATCTTGTGGACCTCCTCGGGCGTGATGTTGTACGCCGGCGCAAGCAGGACGAAATCGCCCTTCGTCCCCTCGAGGTTCGCGCCTCCGCTAAATGCCATGACCACAAGGCCATTATCAAAGCACTTCGCAGACAGCAGCGCAGCGAAGTCCGCCTTGGGCCCGAACCGCGCGCGCATTTTCTCCCGGATGGGGTCGATCGCGTAGTCCACGCTCCAGAACAGACCGCCGCCGCGAACCTCATACACGTACGGCGCGGCGCACGTATTGGGGCTTGTGAGGCGGTTCCGCAGCTCCGAGGAGAGAAGCTCTCCCATCTTGCGGCAGTTCTCCAGGAGGTTCTCCTTCGCGATGACCTTCTGCACGGCGATGGCACCGGCACAGGCGATCGGGTGCGACTGGTAGGTGTGCCCGTGCTTCCAGAAGCCTGAGCCGCTGCGGAATCCCTGGGTGACCTTCGGAGACATCAACAGCGCGCCGATGGAGACGTAGCTGTAGAGTGTCGTTGAGCGCGTGAAACTACTCCCCAGTCACTCGGTGCGTACCCGCCACCCAACCCCTTAGCCACTGCCTGGATGTCGGGGCGCACACCATCGCCGAAGCTCTCCCACGCATGCAGCGTGCCCATACCTGGCCCGGACGTTCCATCAGCTGGTACGGGCAACGCGCAGGACCAGAGCACGTACGTCCCATCCCGCACATCACCTCGTCCAGGATCAGCAGCGCTCCGTACTTGTCGCATACTTCCCGCATCGCCTTGAAGTATCCCTTCGGAGCAGCGAGCGCACCCGTCGTAGCGCCTGCAAGTGAGAGGTCATTGATGTACTCGGGGTGGCAAACTCTGGCAGTTGTTCCGCACCAACGACGGTCTCCGCGACAAATCCGATGACCGAGTCCGGTCCGACCTCTTGGAACTTGGCGTCCAGCTCGTCCTTGAGACGTTGAACATATTCCGCTTCCGATTCTCCCTCGTTGTGGAACCGTTGGTAATAGGCCGGAGAGACGTAGTGGAAGACTCCTTGAGAGTCGTCGGGGAGTAGGCTGTCTGTTATGAGAGCATGACCTTCCGAGATGATTACGGAGACGTACGCCTGATAAGGTGCTTTGCGAGTGGGGTGCTGCGCAACCCCGAGAGTACCGAGCGTATTTCCGTGGTAGGACAAGTTTCGTCCGATAAAGCGCGTTCGTTGAGGCTGGCCCACCTCAAGGAAGTACTGCAGCAAATGTTAGGGAGCCGAGTACCCGGACGGGCATAGAGGCGTACCTGACGAGCCGTTTTCAGTGCTGCCTCCATGGCCTCCGAGCCTAAAGGTAAGTCAGAAACTTCGCCGCCGCTCCTCAGCCGTTTTCGCACAAACCTCCCGACAAGAATCCAATCATATCGAATGCCCCGTTGCTGGATTCAACGAGGATCTTTGCGAGTTCTTCGGCAGGCTCACTCGAGAGCTGCATGCTGTATACATCTGCCACAGAAATCAGTCATCGCGGAGGCGCGAGTAGGCATGTCGCATGCTAAGACTGACAAGCAAGTTTTGCGACCTGTGCGGACACTCAGATCAGCTATTTGTTGTTCCAAGCTTGCTTGCGATGCCCTGGCACGCACCTGATCCTGGACGGCCTTGACGACCTCGGGATGCCCATTCCCGATGCTCGTGACGGCGGCCCCGCCGGCACCATCGATCAGCGTGCGCCCGTCCTTGAGCGTAATGTAGATGCCTTTGCCGGATACCGCGACGGGCGGCGTCCAGGGCGTACGGTGGAAAATCGCGGTGGGCTCGAGCGGCGCCTGCACGATTGCAGGCTTGCCGTCATTCTCAAGCGTCGTGGACATCGTGGCAGGGATTCAAGCGCAACTGTACGCGGGGAAAGCAGGGCCCGTATTTGAGTCACTTGCGCAGATGACAATGGTGCAGTCCCGAGTTGATACGGCGCGGGGTGCGACAACCTGCAGGCTAGCGTCCCGCGGCTCGTGCGGCCTTCCGGTAACGTTATTCGAGGCCTTCTTCCCAGCGCCCGACACCCTGATCTCTCCCCGTGCGCAGGCCCGTCGCCCAATGCTCACCAACGTAGCCAAGTACGCTGGCCCCAGTCAAGCGGCACGTCGAAGTGGTGTTATGCGCACCGGCCCGGCGAGCCGGTGGCCCAATCGAGCAGTTCACCGACTCCCACTGACGCCTTATCGCGCGAGTGAAGACATTGACACACCGTAGCATACAGCCCGCGTAGCGAAACAACTACCTATCACTCAAAGTCAAACACGAGCAGCTCAGCGCGAACCTCACCGATGTTCTCCAGCGCCAGGTCCCCACTGCCATCCTCGCTCCACACGAACGCGCCGTCCCCCTCCCGCAGAACTGCGTCGTTGTTGATGCGCACCGAACCGCCAACTGCAGGGCCCTTGTGGTATCCGGAGGATTGAATGAAGTGCACGTAGCAGCGGCGTGGGCTCTTTGGGAGCGGGTGCGCGACAGACTTGCCGGGCGAGAGGAGCGTGGCAAACATCTCCAGAGGCGAGTTTATCTGGTCAGAAGGTTAGGATATCGTGCTGAGAAACTGGAATAGGTGCATACGGGAGCGGGACCTGTGCCCAATCGTTCGTGGACGACATCCTTGGAGCCGACGGGACCGACAACGCGGAGCAATTTGTCGACCTTGTCCTCGTCTTTGAAAGAACTGAGACAGTCAGATTAGCAGCAGAAGGGCAGTCAAGACAGCGATGCGCACCGAGTGAAGTAGCGAGGGGTCAGTCCCATGCGGTTAGGCGTTGCCCAAACTGCGAGCTAGATCAGCCCGAGTCGACGACGACAGCAGGTAGAAATACTTTGTATCATGTGTACCGCCTTTGCCGAATGGTTAGTCTACGCACTAGTCTGAACGCAAGAGAATCACCTTGTCCTGATACCCAACTTCGCTGTGGCGAATGCCGGTGCCAGCGCTCGTCATCTGGATGTCTCCGCGGCGGATGATCTCGACGTTCCCCATGGAATCGCGGCTGAGCAGAACACTGTAAGCTTTGAGTGACACGTCCGGGAGTCAGGACGAACTGCTCGAGCTCGCCATTCACGAGATACGTGAAGATTTCGAAATCGCGATGAGGGTGCAGAGGGAACCCGCCGCCAACAGCAATACGGTCCTCGTTGAGGATTTGCAACGAGCCGTACGCCCTCAGTCGCGCGGGAAGGAGCGGCCTGTACGCGAAGACGGTCAGCTTTGTATTGTGTACGGAAAGGCGCATACTGCTTGTGAGGGAGCCAGGTCTGGTAGGCGTTCAGCCACGAGAGCTCCTCGTTGTTGCGCTGCTCGCTGCGAAGCGGTTCGATGCGGACGTTGGGAGATGCCATCTTGTGGAACGATGGACGTCGGAGAGCGCTATTATATAGCTGACGCGACTTGGGACAGACGCCCAAGAGACTAATCGGAGGGAGCGGACATAATGCGTATTGACAGGAGGCTTGGGTAAGCAAACCTGTCCCGCAAAGCGCAAGGATACGAAATCTCATGCCAGTCTGGTCGCTGGAGCTCCCGGAACAGGTTGGAGTATGCAGACCAAGCTTTTGAGACCACTCAGGCAGAGAAAGACGCCAGAGCCATAAGATATAGCTCGAATCGTACGTGAGGACTCGTGGGAATGCGTGGGAAATACGCCGGAACGCTGGTCGTTGACAAGGAGGCTGTCCTGGATGGACCGGCCTCCCAGCGGCTGACTCTCCATTCTGCTTTACAGAAGGCGGTTGTAGGCGTTGCTTATGCGTCTGAATAAGCGAGCATGCAGTAACTCATTGCCATTGAGGAGCGTGCGGAAGAGGAGCGAGTTTGTTTTGGCAACCAAATAACACCACGCTTTCACTCGCCGCTGGCGCCATGACCGAGCACAATATCAACCCCGTTTTCCTGTCCACCTCGACAGCGCGCGAGATATACGACCTCGGTGACGTGGAAAGGGTCTGTCTGGCTTAATCTCGGCTCGGACACTGCTAACGCCCGCCCAGGAAATCAACCACCTGTTGCAGCTGGCCTCGTCGTGCATCGCGCTGCTGACGATCCCTGAGCTGGACCCTCCAGAAGAAGGCGCTGACAAGAAGAGGGGCGAAACACCGTCCTCGGAAGCCTCCACCCCACGCGAGCCACCGCCCGCGTCGACTGCCGCGCGCCAGCGGCTGCCAATCGGCGAGGAACGCGCTGAGCAGTTCGTCCTCGAGGCGACGCAGTACTATGAAACACTGGACGCACGTCTGTTTCCCTGTCTGGGTGCTGCTAGGTTGACCCGAGATAACAGAGAATACACCTGAGTCTGCGGACGGCCATGGCGTATCTTCGACGAGCCCGCATCGCGCCGGCCACTATCACCGCGCCTCCTCCCAACTTTGTACCGCCTGCGTTTGGCGTCGGGCCCGATGCGGGGCTCAATGCTCGTGGGTTGCAAGAAACTCGCTTGGAGCGCGACGCATGGCGTGGCGTCGTAAACGCGCTGGAGCGGCTCAAGCAGGCACGGCTCCAATCTGCGCCAGAATTGCAACCACCAACCTAAGGCCAACTATCCCATGCGCCCTTGCTGCTTCTAGGTTACCGCCCCCCTGGACCAGATAACCGTTGGATCCAGCCACAGGCGTTTCGGTTCGATGTGGGTTCAAACCCTTCTCGACTCGATGTCGAGCCATGCGAAGTCGGCACTGTACAACCAGCAGGTGTATCATATGTACAACAGCACTGAATGCTTGAATTAGATGTTGGCTTCTTCGAGGGCTTCCTCGGCCTTGATGTACTCGTCCGTTTCATGCAGCGCGGAATCCAGCCTGGCCTGAACCTGGAGACCAACCGTTCAATTCTACAGATACGCCACGGGATCCCCGCACATACATAGAGTTCGCGCAAGTCCGTGACCGCCTTCTGCAGCCTGGCCTGTGTGTCCGGCACCATCTTCTTGGATTCCTCGAGCATATTGCGCTTGCAACGTGCTGTCAATTACACTGTAGCGCGCAGGCTGTCCAACACGCACCCCGTTCTTGATATCCCATTCCTCCGCGCCTTCGGCAACAAGCTGGTCGACTTTGCGCTGCTGATCCTCGAGCTCCTTCTTGTACACCGTCAACTCCTTCAGCAGGCTGCGTGTACGAGCGTCCGACGGCACAGCATGGCAATGACGCGTCCGGGAGAGCGCGCATGGCGTGTCGTTCGTCAAGGATGGAAAGGTAGCTCGATCAGCCCAGATCGGACGCGTTGGTCGCCAGCAGCGCACCGTTTCACGACGCCCGTTTTGATCTTCATGGGCTTCAACAGCGAGGCGGGGTACTTGCACGACATGTTAGCAGGGTGTGTATCGAGATGAAGAGCGTGTTCTCTGCTGGGACGCGTTCTATGACTCTAAGTAGTTCCTGATGGCTTCGACGCTGGAGTCAACGACGCGGGTCCGTCACCGCGCGATGCCGATGTGGCGCACGGCTGCCGCGATCGCTGAATAATCATCTCACCATTTGGCCTCCCTCCAGCATCTCAGGCTCAAAACGCGTGGTGATGCTGCTGTAGCAGGCCAGCCATGCAGCCGACACGCGGAGGCCGCTCTGCCGTCACGAACTGATGAATCCCACTGACACTAGTTCGAATGCGTGCTTCGCGAGCCCGATCCCAGGCTGCAAGAACCGGGATAGACGCAGATCTACCACAGCAGTCAATACTCGCCGCAGCCCCCGCGAAATGGCTGTAGTCTGGACCCCAAATTGGCGCGACGCGTTCCTTCTCATCGAACGAACGAACACGCAGGGAGCATTCGATTCAGAGCCTGCGCGAGTTCACCGCGAACTCGTGGCGTGGCCCTGCAACCCAGTACTCTGTAGAGTACTAGGCGGGACGCAGCATCGACGCTGAGCCGGATCGCCGTCTGCTCTCGCAACTGAATGCGCGGGCCCTGACCTCCCAGCATTGCGGGGGGCGACTGAATGGCGGCTCTGGACGCGCGCCGAGGAAGCGCCGCGGCGCAAACAATGCCCGCACAGGCCTCCCCCAGCAGATCCGATACAGTCCACGCCTACTTACTCAGTACATGCAGCGCGAGACGGGAGAAGCGCGCGATCGGGGCATCTCGTCGAACACGTTGAAGGGCGCGCACGTTGCAATTGCAATTGGGATTCCTGGGCACGGGCAGGCTCAGGCTCTCAGGCCTGCTATTCTATCTGATTCTCCAGCAAGAGCCCGCACCCTGCGCGGCGGCGGAAGTCTCCGTCGTGCGAACCACCCAGGGCCAGCCTGAGATTGCGCGAGTGAGAGACGTGGTGTGCGCCCTGAGCGACAGCGGAATCCTCGCCACCGCACCGACTCGGACGCTCCGAGTGCTCGTCCGACAGTTCTCAGTGTTAACGTTTGGGCAGCGCGGCTCGGAAAGGCGCACTGTTAGCGGGAGGAGGAGGATTCAGAGGAGGGAGGCAGAAGGCGCGCGCGCCCCGCCCTCCTTAATCTCGCAACCATATGCTCATTACCAGAACTCTGCGAGCCAAAGCGCGAGCGCACCCGTGCCTGGACAGCACCCTTCCCCGGGGTCGACGTCGCCCGACGATCCCAGGCTCGCCGTCAGATTCGCGGCCGCGGCGCGGCCCTGCGCGCGCGGTTCCCTGGGGCCCTGGCGACGTCAGCTGGCTGTTGGACAGTCAACCGAATCTCAGCAGGCACCGGATCCGCCGGCGGGCAGGCTGCTGAAGTTTCGCGGCAGGTCGTCCCAAAGAGGCGAGCGCGCCCCGACGCAGTGGCAGCGAGCGCTCGTCCCCAGCCACGCGACCTCGCCCCCGGGGTCCCGCTGCGCACAGGCCGGGCGTACCTGGCCTGCGCTGCGACGCTGAGCAATCGCAGTGCTATTGTGCTCTGGCACTCTGCCCTGGCGTCGCCATCGATGAGCCCGTCGGCGATTCGACGCTTGTATCTCGGACACATGACTCGATAAGATAGTTTGACTGAATGCACATGCATTATCTGCATGACTCGCCAACCTTGGCCCGGATGCTTGAAGTCTTGACGCTTGCAGCTCACAGACGCACATCGCAATGAAGAAAGTATGGGTGAGAAAGCATCAGCGGTCATTGCACTCGCTCGAGGAGGGTGTAGCTACAAACGCAGCACTAAACTATGTACATCGCAGATGTCAAAGCGTCGTGTATCATCAGCAGCAGTAGTAAGCACTAGGCCTCTCTTCGTCCTCCCGTAGCGCCGCCGGGGGCGCGCACTCAACGGGCGGGTGCATGGACGTCACAGATCGTATCGTGGGGACAGCAGGTCGATTCCAAAGCGCGAGAGCAGGGGTAGAAAGGGGGGAAAGGGGAGCGGGTGTCGTCGACGTCGTGTCGCGCGGGAGACATGCGAGATCGAAATCGTCTTGAGCGAGCGCGGACCGGCGGGATAGATCGGGCGCAGGCTAGAGCACGCGCAATCTGCGAACCGCGGGGTCGTATTTGTATCCCCCGGCGCGCTTCCGCGGGTTGCTCTAGCGGGCTGGCCGCGAGCGGTCGGCGGGGCGTGGAGACGGGGGATGGGTACGGATGCGGGCGGACGGGGCTCTTGCATAGCCCGATCGGGTTGGCTGGCCAGCGCAGGAAAGGCGAAATCGACGACGACGTCTGGGGATGCGGAACATGGATGGGCGGACGGTGGCGACTGCCCGGCGGCTGGGAATGAAGTGAAAGCAAGCCGCCGGGTCGTGAACCCGCATGAGCGGATGGGCGGGGTGGATGATGAGGCGTGAGGGGGGACGTATGCGGACATGATGGGGGGCGTGAGCGTGAGGTGGGCGTGATGTCAATGACGGTGAATTATGTTCAATGCGCCGCGGGGGGTTGATCGTAGCCGGTGTGGGGAAAGAAAAAGTGTCACTAAGGAGGTCGGGGGCAGTCTTGAGAGCCGGGAGGTGATGGCGGGAGGCGTACGTGTTCTTGTGGAGGCCGTGACCGGATGCGTGGAGAGAGCGAGCGAGCAGCGACGAACGCGGGGGCGCACGGCGCCCGGGAAAGGTGCGGGGAGTCGCGCAAGGCGGCGACTACGACCCGTACGCTGTTCCCACGACCTGAGAGCCAGCGAAGGCCTCGGTCGACCAGCGGACTTCGTCGGAGGCGTCGCAATCGTTGGAGTCGATCCATGAACGAGCAAGCGGTGCGTTGCGTCAAGCAAATGCTGTGGCCAAAGAACGTGTGCCTCGACCAGCGCCTGCGAGCCGCCCGACAGACCGGGACGGGCGGCGGCAGACTACCATCGAGGGAACAAACACTATCGGCGCGAGAGGGAGACGGGGAGACGGGAGATGGTGAGCCGATCCTGATCCGGCGATCCCAGCGAGGGGATCGTCCTTTTTCGTTACAAGTCTTGTGGGGGGAGCGTCGCGGCGCGCATAAATTATCTACTTGAGGGTGCCGATGTCGGAAACGAAGCGCTTTTGAGGAGAGGCCGAAGATGTGGACCACAACGCCGTCGGCGTTCAGTAGTGGGCCATGTTCACCTGCGCGGCAGCAGCGGCGGCCATGGCCTGCTGATTCTGCTCCGCGGTGGCGAGCATCATCTTCTCGTTGACGCTAAGGAATCGTGTAAGCGAAGGCAGTAAACCCGGAGCGGGATAGCCGGGAACTCACAGCCTCAAGCGCTGCGTCTCCATCTCGGCGGCCTGCAGACGGGCCTGGAGCTGCTGCTGGGTCATCTCGAGGTACTTGATGTGCAGCGTGGCGCGGTCGAGCAGCGAGACCTTGCTCGACTTCTGGTTCGAGACGGGGAGGACGTCCTTGAGCTTGCGGTAGCCCTCGCGCAGCTCGTCGCGGCGGCGCTGCTCGCTCTCGATGCGCTGGCGGCGGACGTCCTCCTTGCGCTTCGAGGTGCCCTTGCCGGCGCCGTCGAACCTAAGAAATAGAAGCCGCGGCGTTAGCGCCAATCGATCGATGCAAAGCGGGGGAATTTGAAAATCCCCTGCGCGCGACGCGTGACGTACGAGTCGTTCCCTGCGGGGGCGTAGTCGACGTCGTTGAGGTCCTCGTCCGAGTCGAGGTCGTCGTCGCGGGCGCGGCGCTTGGCCATGCGCTCCTTGGCGCGGGTGGCGGCGGTCGAGGTCGAGCTGCCGCGGCGCAGGGGCTGGCGGTGGACGAGGCCGGCGCCGGGCTGCTTGCTCGCCGCGGGGTTCATGGCGACGGGCGACTCTGAGCGGCCCGAGTGGGTGGCGCGCGAGTGCTTGCCGGACGACTGGAAGCCGTCGTTGGCGGACAGCTCCGAGTTGGAGTGGTTGCCGTGCTGGAGCTGGGCGAGCGAGGTGACCTGGGGCGAGATGGCGTCGACGGGCGTGAACGGGCGCTGGTTGGGCGTCGTGGGCGCCGAGGACGAGTAGGCGGGGCCGCCTGGGTACGAGCCGAACTCGGGGGTGCCGATGTTCAGGCTGCTGAAGCCGAGCCTGGGCGATGCTTCTGGATTGGGTTGTCAGTCTCGAGCCACTGGGGCTGAGGCTAAGTCCAACTCACGGGGGATGGGGACCGAGTACGACGGCGGCGGGTACTGCAGGAACTGGTCCGCAAACTCAAAGCCAAAGCTGGCGGACGAGTCGAGGAAGACGGGCGAGGCCTTGTCCATTGCTGCTGGGGGCTGGGCGGGCTGGGCGGGCGTAGATAGAGCGATAATGCGACAGAGATAAGTCAAGACTTGAGCGAGGGACCGCGGACCGACACCAAGAGAAGGGGAGAAACGAAGAGAAAACGCCGACGCGGATGGGGAGCCTCAGCCTGGGCGGCCGCGGCTTTATACCCCCAGTGCCTGCTTCGCCGGATGCGGCCCGTGACACTCGCATGACAGCCAAACTCCGCCCGCCCAGAGGGGCCAGCGGCGCGCCTCGTGCTTCGCCCGCCTCAGGGTCGCGAATGAACTTCATCTCGGACGCTCTCACCGCACGGATCACCAATAAACAGAACGCCTTCTCCCCCAAACCGGCCCCGGGCCTCTCCCTTCCCAATCCGGACACGAGCAGCGCGGCACCAGAACCGAACCCGCGTCCGACTCCGAGCCCGGGACCCCGAGCCACCCCCTTCCCTTCCCTCCCGCCGCGCCTTCCTCCTCCCGAGCCGCCGCGGTGCATGTGAGCCTCGTGAGGGGGCCGGCAGTGCTCCTCCCTCCCGCCGGGAGCGGTGTCTCCCCACGTATGTACAACTCGCACCAAGACGCGTACGTCCCAGAGCGCCGCAGCAGCCGTCGAGTCATCGCGGCTATCTCTCTCTCGCTCTCAGTCCCAGCCCCAGCCCCTCTTTCCTTGGATCAGCACAGCAGAGCCTCGCCTGTCCCACTGACAATGACCGTCGACCATCGATTATCGCGAGCAGCCATCTTGACACAATGGAAGCTCCTCCCGCCACTGGACCACTCTTCTCGCTACGCGCGCCGCTGCGTCATAAACCTATGGGAAACGAGCACCTGAGGCCGCAGCATATGCAATTGCGGGGCGAGATGGGCCTCTTGCCGTTGTTCTTCAACTTGAGCTTGGGTGGCATGTTCGATAGCGCCGGTCATCATGATCCATTGCACGCGGGCGAATACAATGCGTCCCCGCGATCCGCTTTGTCTTGTATCCTCACCGCGTGGATCTGCAGAGTATATTGTGAACGGCAGTTTTCAGACAAGCAGGAAGAAAGGAACGATCATGCGGGAGTGGTTTTCGCGGCAAACGTTCAACACTTTCTTGCGTAGATCGCGCCCGCGTCGTCCCTCGGATACCGGGAGAAATCTACAGCGACGGTGCACCTCGGGAGCACAGTCAAGCCAGATTGTTCCTACCTGTGGCAGCGGCCCTGCAGACGGAGCAGAGACTGTGAATCTGATGCGTCAGTCGGACCAAATGTACGGCACGCAGAGTAACTCACCTTGCCTGGCACGGGCGGCCCAATATGCAACAGAAGAGAGAACTCTTTGGTGACAATCGGGACGTCGAGGTCAGGCCCGAGGCGGCTGAAGTAGCAACTCTGCAGCCAGGGCACGAGCTGAAATGCGCATCTGGCGCCAGGCGGACTCGCGCAATACGTAGCAGGCAGCGCACCGTATCTCGCCCGCGAAGGGCCTGTAGTACCTGAGCGGGTGGCGAGGGACGGCGTTCAGCGCGTCTTCAGACGGATGTTGCGTAACGTCGCCAACAGTTGTCGGCCGCGGGGCGGGGTCGCCGTGACCCAGGCCACCAAAGAACTCATGGAGGCCCGGCGGTTCGTGTATATTCTACAACGTAGCGTCGGCCGGGCGGAGAATATCACAATAGACAGCAGGTTATGCGCACCTTGAGAACAAACTTCAACGCGCCGTTGCCGATTTGATACATGTCCACCTTGTAGAGGCAGTACGGCGCGTCCAGGAGGGCCTGGGGCGCGGGCGATTTGCCATAGAATCCAACCGTGCCGCTGTACCGGGCAGTCGGAAGGTCGCCGACGAGGCGGGTACTTGGGTTGGAGTCGCAGGCGAACTCATTTAACAGTTGATGAAGTAGCACAAGTCGGGGAAGCATAAACCGAAGAGAGGGGTGGCGCGTACGCAGCGGCGCGGTCTCGTTCCTGTGTCCCAATCGCGGCCGCAGTTCGTGAATGAAGACCTCGCTCACTCCGAAATCCTGCGGATAAATGAGCGTCCCGAACGGTAACGGTGGATCAGCATTACATACCCAGTTGGCAATGAACCATTCGTCAAGGAAAATAAGACACTGAGGGAGCGAAACTTGGTATGCAAGCTGCAGGGGAGACGGCGTGGATGCGATGCATACCTCCCCGGACTTGCTCGAGCGACAACCTGGAACCATGGTCACTCCATTCCGCCGGCGTGCATCATTGTAAGTATTCCGAGAACAACGCCGCCTGTGGTCAACTCGTCGATCATTGGAACCGTGCGGTTGTGTGGGTGTTGCGCTTCGCGGCAAGCGCTTGCACGATAGCAAGTGCTCTTGTCCCTCGTCCCCGATAGCCATAATGCAAACCACAACCTATGTGTTTGTGGGCGAGCGGGCTGCGACATGGCTGCCGGTCTGTTCGATATAGGTCGCCCGGTCAGGTGCATCGTCCAAGGCCTGGCGACGCAAAAACCACATTGAAGATTCCATCTGCAGTACTTCGGGCAGATAACGGCCGCATTCGTCCTCGCAGCGCACTTCGCTGCAGCCATGGACAGGACTAGGAACTAGTAGAGCTCGCCGTCGTCGCGAACGAAGAGCCGGTAGCGAATGTTGGGCTAGGCAAGGATGCTGCCCGAATGACATCTACAGAGGGACGCGTGCAGCAGACTAGGAGGGTGCTGGAGCTCGAGGACATCGTGGACTAGGCTCCCGGTCGGCGCCGACGCGGCGGACGAGCATGACGGGTGGGTGACAGTGACGACGCGTCGGTCACGGCTACATGCGGTGCGAGATGGTTCCGCGGCTTCTCCTTTGTGCAGCTGGATCTGGTTCCCTGGCCCTTGTTGTACTCACGTCCGGCGGGCCGGTGGTCACAAAGGAGGGCCCACTGCTTGGGCCGCTTCAGCGTTGCTAACGGACTACATTGTGCGTGCGGATGCTGGCGCACTGCTATAAAGCAGCAATTAAACTCCCATCCCGACGCGCTAAGTTCTGCCTCGTCCTCCCCTCCTGTGCCCGCTCCCCGCCGCCTCCAGCATCGCGCCCCCAGTCTCCCTCTTCCGGTAACCAGACATCCAGCCATGCGCCAGTCGACGACCCCCGCCAGGAAGGAACGCACGGCCCGCAGCACGCCCGCCCAGCGCGACCTGCTCCAGGACGCCTTTGAACGCAACCCGCGCCCCGACGCGAACGAGATCCAGGTGCTCGCAGAGGACATTGGCATGTGCGTCTGCCCGTGCCCGTTGTGCGATCCCAGACCGACCACAAAGCAGGGAGCCGCAGCATGTCTCGCAGTGGTTCAGCTCAAAGCGCTGCCGCATGAACAAGGCATTCTCCAAGGCCGCCACCGTCTCGGGCGGCACGCCCCCGCCGTTCTACGCGCCGTCGCCGCCGACGAACGCGCTGCAGCTGACGCTGTCCGGCATGGCCTGTACGTGCGGCGCGCCGCCCCCCTTTCTTTGTCGCGTAAGCTCAGCACAAACACACCCAGTCCCCGACAGCGCCACGCCCATCCTCATCGTCGCGCCCAAGCGCCCCAAGCCGCGCGTGTCGCCGGCCCAGGAGGACGCGCTGCAGGAGCTCTTCGACCGCGCGCCACACGCGACCATGGACGAGAAGAAGCAGCTCGCCGAGGACGTCGGCCTGTGCGTATACTCCCTTCCCTTGTTCTTTCATTCTGCTTTGTGCTTACTCGAGCCCAACCATAGCACCGTGTCCAAGGTCAATTCGTGGTTCACGTTCGCCCGCGCGACGCAGCTGCCCGCGCGCGAGCACAAGGCGCTCGCCGACGCCGCGTTCCTCCCGCCCATCACCTTCGTCGACGTGCCCTCCTCGCCCGGCCCGTCGCGCACCCTGCGCACGCGCATGCGCCCCGCGCCATACCAGCGCTCGAGCAGCTACTCGGACGAGTACACGCCGGGCAAGCGCACGCGCTCGCGCCCGAGCCCCGAGCAGCTCGTCGTGCTCAAGCGCGAGTTCGCGCAGCACAGCAACCCCAGCATGGAGATCCGCGTGCGGCTATCGCAGGAACTCGAGATGTGCGCCTTTGTGTGCTTGCTTTGTGCCCGCGATGCATGATGCTGACCTTTGTGTCTTGTGTCTCTGATCCATTAGGTCCGTGGCTAAGATCACGGATTGGTTCCGCAACCTGCGCGCGTCGCTCGCGCGCCAGGCGAAGAAGAAGGCCGTGCTCGAGGCCACCCCGCGCAGCGGCGACGGCGATATGGACGAGGACGACGAGGACTCGCTCAACCTCGCCATCGAGGCGATGGACGACATGGACATCGACCCGCCGCCGACGTTCGTGGACGACGACGGCGACGAGACCGAGTCGGATGACGAGCCGCTGCCCACGCCCGTCTTCGGCGGCACGCCGCGCCTCCCGCTGGACGTCTTCTCGCCCTCGCAGACCTGCTCCCCGCGCAGCTCCGAGCTGCGCTCCACGCTGTCCCTCGCCGTAGACGAGGAGGAGAAGCAGCTCTGCACCAAGGAGCCCGACGCCGACGCGCTGCTCGCGGCGGGCATCCTCGTCGGCGCGCTCCGCAAGGGCGTCCGCGCACCCGACGTCGAGATCCAGCTCGCGAGCCAGCTCGCGTTCCTGCTCGAGCAGAAGCGCGCGGGCTCGAGCCCGATGACCGAGAGCCGCGCAAGCTCTGAGGCCCCGGGGGCCGCGCGCTGAGCCCCCTGACGCCACCCCGCTTACCCTTGCGCTCCAGACTCGCCCTGCCTGCTTTTCGTTTTCTTTTTCTTTATCCGCGCACGCACCTTCTTCCCCCGGGATCTTGCGCAACACTTTCGCGAATATTCCATCCCGTGGATGGATGGCGACCCTGCTTTTCGACGGCCGTGGCAACGGCCAGAAGCCTCATCCACCTCAATCGCCACGCGCGCGCTGCCGTCGTTCTCCCGATTATGCTCCCCCCTCCTCTCGCCGCTCCTCTCCTCGGTCCTCGGTTTCCTGTCTTCATCTGCTCTACGATACCCCCCGCCCGTCGTAATTCCTGCGCCCTCCACTGTTGTGTTCCACTGCACCAGCTGTTTCTCTAGTAGCATTCATCGTCCCGGTATCGTCATCATCATCATCTGTATTGCTGCCCGCGTCCCTCCCGTACCCTGCACCCCAGTTCGCACTCCCAGCCGGCCGCGGGCGATCGCGATCTGCTGTTACACGACACTGTTTGCGCGTCCCAGGTAGAAGTGTATTGCAGTTCCCTATCCCTATCCGTTATTATGCCCCCCGCCGCCGCGCGTCTCTGTGTCTCCGAGTTCCGTGTCTTCTCTCCTGTTTTCTGCTACAGTAGTACCCTTTCGCGCTTCGTGTATCCTGGGTTCTCAATGAGATTGTGCTTGCTCGCGTCATGTTTGGCGCTCTGCGTGAGTGAGTGAGGGTTTAATCGCTGGCGCAGCGCCCAGCGTAAGATGAGAGTTTCAGTGCCAGAGTTCGAGTTCTGGTAGCGATGAACACACGAGCTGGCGCTGGGGGTGCAAGTTGGGCCACTGGCACTCGTCGGATGGATGATCGGGAGCGTACGGCCCTTGTCCTCGTTTGGCCGCGCGAGCTCATGTTCACGACTTGATCATGAGGGAACAACCGCCCGTCGCGTTCCATTCACATGCAGCTGGTGCTACTATTCATATGCGACGCCCCCGATTTTTGCGGGCGTGGTCCTGCACCGCTAGGGGCGCTCCTGCCCGCCTGCAGCGTGTTTTCGAGGGCGGGCCCCGCAGCGCCTGGGCTAGCGTACGCCGAGCATCAGGGCTGGATGGGCAGATATCCGCTTTCTGACTTCTGCACTCTGCTTGCGTTTCTGGTCTGGATTGCGTGCTTTTTCTGGGGAGTGACACCCGTCGAAACTTGCTCCTCCGACTCGGGCTTTCCTCATTCCCTCAAGCTGCTGGTGCGAGCCCCTCTCCTGCACCCGGCATCACAGGACCCCCGCGCGCGCCAGCCCCGAGCCCCGTACGGTGCCTCGCCGGACTGCTCGCGGGCGCCCCGCGGCGCGCCCGTGGGCACTGCGACTCTGCGTGCGAGATAGGAATAGAGCTCATGTTGCCGCTCCTGAGCTGCCGGGGTCCCGCTCCAGTACTGCTTGGGCGCTCGGCGCACGCGACGCCGCTCCTCTCCTGCGCGCTCGCCCGCGACCCGGGCCCGCTCGCCAAATAGGCGTGCGGCGCGGAGAAGCGAAGCGCGGGCTGCCAGCGCCACTGGATCGTCTGTGGCCGTTCAGCAGGACCCTCCCAGGGCCCGCGAAGGCGATTGCATTGCTGTCAGTGCGTCCCTCCCCTGTATGCTATCGTTCGCTTTTCGCAGAGACACGTCAGCTCCTGCCCGCCCGGGATAGCAGGTCGAGATGCGGCATATCATATCTCCTCTTCCTGTGTATGTGCTGCTGCGCTCGTCGTTTCTCCGACGCGGGCACGGGAGGGGAGACGAGCTTGCTCCTTCTTTCTGCCTTGGAGTTTCAGGGCATCTCACACGTAAGCTCCTTCGGTGCTCGTCACAAAACCATCCCCTGGCGCGTCATCGTGAGCGAGCCAGCGGCGTATCCAGCGCGGCATGTGGAGTGCGATCGATGTGCGCAGCTGCGCGACGCGTAAAGATGGGCACAGTGACCCTTGTGAGGTAGAGCTCAATGTTCATACGAGGTTTTCATTTGCAGGCGAAGTGGCGCCCTATCTCAGTCGAGTGGATAGGCGTTCGCGCTCCAGAGCGGGTCCTCGGTGAGTCTAGGTTGGACTGTATAGACCAGGGCGGGGGTGAGACAGGAGCTCTACCTTCAGCCCGAGGATGCCCTCCAGAGCCCATTTGCGATGATCGCAGGGAGCAATTCGCGCAGGCGATCTCATTGAGAGCATCTCCGAGACTCCTATTGCAGCGCCGCGAAGGCTCCTTCCCGTTTGGACGTGAGAAAGAATGTCGTGCGCGATTCACAGAAGGTGGTGAGCTGGAACGTCCGGGAGCGACGCGGATTTGCTGCCGCGCCACTTCGTGACTCTGTGCCATCACCATCCACCGCGGAAGACGCTGTCCGTACGCGCTGCCAGGCCGGGCGTGATCATCGATGAGCAAACACGAGCGACTGGAGGTCGAGAGCGAGGACGCGCGTGAAGAGCGACTGCGTGTGTAAAATTTTGCCAACAGCCCGCGGCTCATTCAAACGAACGATCCGTTCTCGTTCAGGCAGGCTCCTCGAGTCACAGGACCAGCGGGCCCCTTCTGTACGCGCTCCGTCGACGTCGACGTTGCTCGTGCCGGGCGCCCTGGGCCGGGAAGGCGACGACGAAAGCCGGCTGCCTGACCGTACGTTTTGCCGGCCACGGCGCCCCATCCTTGAAGCCCCTCTTGCTCACGCGCTCTTGCTTTTGATTTGATACGCTGCTATACGCTGCTCCTTGGCTGTTTGCTGTCCGTATGGCCATCTCGTGACCCATTGACTGCTCTCCGCTCGCCCATGCGGCTTTCGCCTGCGCTTGGGGTGCTCCGTTCGTCCACGAACCTCCCTCGTCATTTCTGCGTCTGAACGTGCTGATTTCGTCTGTATGCTGTGTTCTCCCTGCTGCTGCGTGTGTTTCACGACGCACTCGAATGTGCTCCGCTTCTTGCCTGACATGCGTTTGTCTGCTGCACCACGGGTTTCATACCTGAATACTGCTGTTGCTCGCATTGATTCATACTTGGCCTATGGCCGTCTCTCTTCAAACACTTCGGACTATGAATTGCGTAAAATGTCGCGAAAACGGCAATTTCGTGCTTCTTGTGGTGCGGCCCGTCCGTACGCCGTCTCTTGCCTATCAACGCTGCCCTGCCTCCTGACCCCGTCATGGGGGCGCTCACCTTCCTGGTCCATTATGCCGCTCGACGTGTTTGTTCTCAACATTGTCTGCCTACCGGGGGTACGACTACCGCTGGGCTCGGGTGCACTATGCTACTTCCGATCTACGCTGCATCTCCCATCTCGGGCCTTTCATTTCGCAGTGCTCGCGCGGCTAGACGAGTTCCTGCCGCAAATGGCGGCCGCGAACGCAGAGCTGGAGCAGCTGGACGATCCAGGCAGCGTCAACATCGAGATGCAGCGTCTCGATCCGCGCAGCGGGCCCTACATTCGCATGGTAAGTCGCCGCGCCCCTGTCTCTCCCTATTACTTCCATCTGGGGTGGTGAGCGCGCGAGCATTTCCCCATGACACTGGGGAGATCCTTTCCTGGCCGCCCGCCAGTCCTGTTCGCGCCGTTCCCCCGGGCCCCTGCACACACAATGGGTTGGAGCAGGTGACCGTCGGCGCGCGGGCAGGCGCTGCACTGGTTTGCGCAGTGTAAAACGTAACGATGCGCGCGGTGAGCACGTCTCGTGCCACCACTCACTTTGTTGTTGCCCGTTGCCGATTGCGTTTTGGCGTGCGCGGCCGGAGATGACTCGGGCGTCGTATCCTGCGCTTCTCGATGCAGAGCAGCTAGCTTATCGTCCAATTCCCCCGCCGTGCAGGATCTCGGCCTTGGCGTCTTCGAGCAGCGACGGCCGCGGGGTGGAGGGTCGCGGAGCAGCAGCGCGTCTTCCTCGTCGTCGTCATCGGGTTCTTCCTCTTCGTCAACGGGATCCCCATCTTCCCTATCTTCGAGCTCGGGGAGCGGCCATGCAGAAGAACAAGACGGCACGTCCTCGAATAACAGTTCCGACTCGGAGAACAACGATTCCTCCGACACCGACTCGGGCCCGGACCTGTTTGATATCCTGCTCGGCCAGGCAGCCGGGGTCCTCCCCGCACGCCCTATGCGTCCGCTCCCACGCCGGGGCGTCCAACAGTTGACAGACGAGCAGCAGCAGCAACCGCGGATCGCGGTCATATCCTCCACCGACGCGATTGACACTCCCGGCCGCGACAGCTGAATTCCCGCGCGTGCCTGCTGCACTGTGTTGTATTCCTGGTCCAATCTGGCAATGCTCTGCCGAATCTCTATTGAAGCCATGCCCCGTATTCCGGGGTGCAAGGGTGTGGAATGTCGACATTAGACAGGTGATACAGTATGACCGCGCCTTTGGCGGTATGCTATGGTACAGAACGGGCACGCGCGCGGCAGTCGTCTAACTGGAGAGATTACTACTTATGCTCTAGCTCTATGTTCCTCAGCCAGGCGCCGAGGGAACCGCTGTCGGCGGTTGATGATGAGTTTCCGAAGGAATGCCCGCGCGAAATTGGAAATACAAGACTCACAGGAATCCTTCGTGCCGAAGGAACAATGCGCGCATGGTGCCTTTGCTCCAGAAGCGGATGGCGTATGACAGCGTCGCGATGGTCGCAGCATGTCCTGCCCACAAATGCGCCGGTCAATCCATGGTCCAGATTATTGAGGCTGTGGGGCACGAGGCAGCCACGTACCGCGGATGAAGCAGCCACCAAAGTAGATGCGGTCCAGTCCGTATTTCTCAGCGTTCATGTATCTGTACGTACGCCCAGCGATCAGAGCGCGCAGGAGCGGAAAGAAGACGACTATACGCTATCTGGCCGATGTTGTTCGAGACGGCATACAGCAGGCTCCTCGAGATGTCTTCTGCCGAGAAGGTCTGCTTGTCCGCCCCGCGCTTGAACACCTTGCCGAACGAGCTCGCGATGGTCGTCGACTTGAGCCCGAGCTTGCTGTAGTCCTGCCCATAGATGTCGCCGACCAGCATGTCCACTGTTTCGTTATTGCCCTTCTCTGACAGCGTCAACATCTCTGTCAATGCAGGGCCATCAGTCCCAACCCCGCTGTTTATATTCTTGTTCTTACGCACCGTCGAACGACGTCGCCGGCGTGAGCAGGCTCAACAGACCCCACAAGGTCCCGCCACCCAAACTGGTGCCGCTGACACGCTCAAACGACCCGTCCTCGTCCACGCGCAGGATGGAGACACCAGACCCGATGTTGACGAGCAAGCATGGCAGCTGAGGCTCCGGTGTGTCAACAAACGATACAGAGTACTTGGGCGGGTTTGGAGAAGGCCGTGGCAGGGGTTGGGGTCCCGTGCCGTTCGTTGTCGCCGCCAATTCGGCCGCAACGGCGTCGGGTGCGTGATTGTGGACGACAGTGTGATGGATGAGCTCGTCAGAGAAGTAGTACGCCTCCCCGGGGATCTGGGTGAGGAAGCGCAGGCCGGCTATGAGGCACTCCATCTCGTCCTCCGGGGCGACGGGCAAACCGGTCTGGCGCGCGAGCTCCTCGCCGAACTTGTGCGCGCCACCTCCGGTTGCCATGATCTGAACGGTGCGCCGCATCTCGTCGACGCTGACGCCGTTAACCTCGGCTGAGCGCTCTATGAGCGTCTGGATGAACGCGACACACGACTCGAGGTCGCTTGTTTCGAAGCGCTCGAAGTTGAGGGAGCCGCCGGGGAAGTTGCGGTGCCGCAACAGCGACGCGCGCACGGCCGCAGGCGACAGTGCATTGCCTGCATGTGCATGGCCGTCGCCGTTGATATGCGACTCGAGCAGCAGTGGCGTAAGGGCGCCGTGCAGCCGATGCTTCTCCGGCGACGAGCGGCTACCGCTCGTGGGTGAGTCGGGCAAGCTTGCAGCGTCCGAGTTGCTGCCATCTGTCGCTATGACCGAGGGCGAGTTGGGCGGCTGGGGCGAGCGCGTGAAGTACACGACCTTGGCCAGCGAGCCACCGATCTGAAACACGACGACCGAGCGGACGGCCTATCAGCCGGGGCCCATTCTCCAGGCACGCGCACGCACGTCGACCGCTATGTGCGACACGGGCTCGATGTGGTTGGGCAGGTATATGCCGCGACTGTCCCTCGTCTGCGCGCGCGAGATTTAAGCAGCTGCTCGAAGCGTCGGCGCGAAGCACGCCATATGACGCACCTCTGGGGACGCCTCGGTGAGTATCTGGGCGCCGCGGGTGTCGACCTGGATGACCCGTGCCTGGGGGAGTGCGCTGTCGGCCATCGTGCAGCCACCGTCCAGTGGTCGCTCGCGTGAGACCTGTGACCCGAACTTGAAAAGCGCGCCGTCGAGCCATTTCTCAGCACCATCGTATTTCCCGCAACCGGACCATCCGCCTCGGTCCATCTCGCCATCCTGTGACCACAGACCAGGCGCTCGATCTACTCAGCAACCGTTTTTCAGGTGCCGCCCCTTGGAAGGCGCGCTCCATGCTCATTCTGATACTAGTGCCGACAACGGCTCGCCGTCATGGCTGCTGCTCCAGACACGGATGTCCCAAGTCCCGGTTGTCAGACCAGTCTAGGCACGAAACACGTTCGCTCCTGCTCCCACCGTCCCGCATGCAATTTGCGTATGCAAGGAAACGGCATGGTACTCCCCACGGGGTGGATGATTTACATGCGCGGCCGAAGGGGGCACGCGCATATTTGCTTTCATTCCTTTATCGTCTACTGAAACAAAGATTTCTCGCACGCACGACGCTACCATGCGCGCGAGCGGAAAGAATACATCTAGGCGTTGTACGAAGAGGCGGAGACATTGCCGCCGCGACCAGTCCAGTTGATGTCTACGCGCACGGTCGTCAACTCGGGGGTCACACTTGGGGGCGGTCGACGCACGGATGTCCTCGCCAGCCTTGAGCTTGGCGTTCTCCTTCCCGGGGAGGACCTTGAAGGTGTGCGCGCCGAAGTAGTCGCGCTGTGCTTGCAAGAGGTTGGCCGAGGTGATCTCGCTCCGGTAGCCGTCGAAGAACGCGAGCGCCGTGCTGAACGCCGGGGTGGGGATACCCCACAGCGCGGACTGCGCGACGACGCGTCTCCAGCCGGGCTGCGCCTTGTGCACCGCTAAAATACGGGGTGAGTGACGACGACTAGGGCAGGAACAAGGAACAAGGAACGCACCCTTGTTGAAGAAGTCGTCGAACAGCAACGACTCGAGCTTGCCGTTCTTCTCGTATGCGGCCGTAATGTCCTTCAAGAAGACGGACTTGATGATGCAGCCGCCGCGCCACATGCGCGCGATACCGGCGTAGTTGAGGTTCCATCCAAGCTGACCGATAATGGTCAACCACAGCCAGTCACGCTAAGTCTTCAATGACAAACCTCCTTTGCGGTCTCACGCATAAGCATGAAGCCCTGCGTGTAAGAGATGATCTTGGACGCGTAGAGCGCCTGCTCGAGGTCGTCGATGAATTGCTGCTTGTCGCCGCGGAAAGGCTCCTTGAGCGGGCCAGCGATGACCTTGCTCGCGCGCACACGCTCCTGCTTGATGGAGGAGAGACACCGGGCAAAGACAGCCTCACCAATCAAGGTGACTAGACGGAGGTTGGTAAGAACGCGCTCTTCTAACACCTCTGTAAGCAGGTGACGAAGAACCTACCGGGGGTGCCAGCATCAAGCGCTGCGATAGCGGTCCACTTGCCGGTGCCCTTCTGGCCAGCAGAGTCGAGGATCTTGGTGACGAGCGGCTCGCCGTCGTCGTCCTTGAACCGGAGGATGTTCGCGGTGATGTCAATGAGGAACGAGTCGAGCACGCCCTTGTTCCAGCGGTCGAAGATGGATGCAATCTCGTCCTCGTGCAGCCCGAGCCCGCGCTTGAGGATGTCGTAGCCCTCGGCAATCAGCTGCATATCGCCGTACTCGATGCCTGCGACGACAACGACGGATGGTGAGGTAATGCCCCTATCTCGATTATCGCGCGCGCCAATCTCGCGCGGTGCGCACCGTTGTGGACCATCTTCACGTAGTGGCCCGAGCCCGTCTCGCCGACCCAGTCGCAGCACGGGTCGCCGTACGCCTGCGCGGCTGTCTTCTGGAAGATCTCCTTGATGGCGGGCCAGGCAGCGTTCGAGCCGCCAGGCATGAGCGAGGGTCCGTGGCGCGCGCCTTCCTCACCGCCGGAGACGCCAGAGCCGACGAAGAGGAAGCCCTTGGCCTCGAGCTCCTTGGTGCGGCGGATCGAGTCGGGGTAGTGCGAGTTGCCGCCATCGATGAGGATGTCACCGGGCTCGAAGCCGCCCTCGACGCACTGCCTGATGAAGTCGTCGACGGCGGAGCCGGCCTTGACGAGCATGATGACCTTGCGCGGCTTCTTGAGCTTCTGCGCGAGCTCCTGGATCGAGTATGCGCCGACGACCTTGGTCCCTGCAGCCGCGCTCAGCGCCAGGCCGGGCAGCGACAATGCAGCCGCGATCGCTCACCCTTGGCCTCGTTTTGCAGGAAGCTATCGATCTTGCTCGTCGTGCGGTTGTACACGGCGACGGTGAACCCCTTATCGTTCATGTTGAGCACCAGGTTTTGGCCCTGCGCGCCGTCTGCGTTAGCAACGGCCCATCGTCTCTGATCTACCGGAAACGGCGCATACCATGACGGCGAGGCCGATAAGACCGATGTCTGCGCTGCATACCGCCCTCAGCGCCCATTGCCGCCAGCGCTGCGCGGCCCGACTTACACGGCTGTCATGGTGAGGTGGGCTGCAAGCGATTGGAGGCGCGGGAGAGCGATGGTTGCAGGAGGAAGAGATGCTTCAGCAAAGCGATGACAAACAGCCCGACGAAATACTCGGTCCGGCACACGGCGCCTCAGGAGCTGCAACGTTTGCCCGCCCGACTGGCTCCTCCCGGCACCACACCACCCCCGCGGAAACGGGAAACATTGGTTATATAATATACGAAACACTGGCCTGTTCTAAACGACCGATACACCGAGCCCTCACCCGCCAATCGCGCTCATCACGAGCCGGCAGACGGCGTCCTGCTCTGCCCGGACGGACAGCTCGAGCGTGACGCCCTGGCCGGCCGCGAATGTCATCCGCACGCGCGCGAGCACCTTCCCGCCGCCGCCACCGACCAAGCCACCGAGCTGTAGTGTGTGCACCGACGTCGACGTGGGCTGATCCGACCCGCCCAGCGCCTCCATGTTCAAAATCTCTATCAGCGAGTCGCAAGCAGCTAGGCGGGCGCGCATCAGCACCGCGTCTCCCAAAGTCGAACCACACGACGCAAACGCACCCTTTATGCTCTCCATCGCCGACAGCGCGAACGTCTCCGTCTGCGACGGGCCGCTCTTCATCTTCTCCCACTCGGACGAGAAGTTGACGTAGGACGGGACGATGTAGTCGCCGCCCGCGCCGAGCTCGACCTCCTCGAGCTGGTACTCGTCCGGGTAGCCCTCCTCCTCGGGCTCGCCGCTCGACGGGTCCACCTCCTTGCTGACGAACTTGAGGGTGCACTGGAACGAGCCCAGCGCGTATTCCTCGGGGTCGTCGCGGGTGAACGAGACGTAGGCAATTTGTGGCGATGTCGACGCCGTGAGCTGCGGGATGGCCATCGCGCCCGCGAGCGTCAAGCCCGACTCGTCCGTGGGCGTCATCACAACCGTCACATCCTCCAACACAGTATCGGGCAGTGTGTTGGATACGTTGAACTACGCGACAACCAATAAGTCGCCGCTCATCACAGAGGGGCCTGATCGACTTGCCTGGAAGACGACGTGCTCCTTGAAGATGTGCTTGACGCAGCTGACGACATACTCCGTCTCGTTCTCCGTGAGCTGCGCGGGCTTCATGCTGCTGTTGAGCACCGGGCCGTACGCCGCGAACTCCGGGACGGACGCCAGCTGGGTCGCGTACTGCGACTGCGTCTCCGCGGCAGACAGGACCGGTGCGGCAACGATTGCCGGCTTCGCCGTGACGGCGACGGCGACCGCATCGAGCGCGCTGGGTCCTGTATACACGCCCTGTCAGCTCCGAATTCCCTCACTGGCGCAGCGAGTGACTGACGTGCAACTTCCTGCGCGGCTTGTGCGCGGCTGATCTTCGGGATAGCCGTGGCGTCGAACGGCGTTTCCGTCGCGGCCGCGTCGTTCACGTACGACACCAGCTTGGCCTCGAGTGCGGCCAGAGAGAATACGGAGTCTGTGCAGATAGTCAGCATTGATATAGGCGTGGACATATTCGAAGCTATCATCCTCACCTTCCTTGACATACGTCTCCGCGAGTTGGTCCTCTTTGAGGACGCGGAGGTACATCGCAGCACGGTCACGGACTTCGTCGTCAACGTCGTCCAAGCAGCTAGGGCCCTGATCAACACCATTGAGGGCTAAATGCGAGGGCCCACTCACCGGCTGAGGAGAACGCCAATGCTCCGCTTGACGGTGGCGTCGAGGACGTTGACACCAAACTTCGCCAAGCTAGACACCGCGGCGGCGCGCACGATGGCGTTCTCGAGCACGACGCGGTTGTAGATAAAGCGGATGTACTTTGTGGGCTGTGTCATCTTGGGGCCCTCGAGGCCGAGCAGGTGCAGGATGCGGACGGAGAGCTTGGTGAACTCGCAGTCCTCGATGAACTCGCAGAGGTGCGAGAGCGCAGCCTCCTTGCACGCGCCGATGAACTTGATCATGTCGAAGATGGCCTCGACGACGGCGCGCTTGAAGTCGTACCCGCCCTCCTCGCGCAGCACGCCCGCGAGGAAGTTGAGCATCAGCTCCTGCTTCGCCGGGAACTTGAGGCACAGCGAGCGCACGGCCTCCACCACGATGACCTTGAACTCGTCGCTGATCTCCGCCATGAACCCGGAGATCTGCTTCATGAGGCGGTCGACGGACGCCTCGTTGCCGGTCTGTGGCGCGTCAGAACAGAAAGGCGCGCGAAAAAGCAAGTAGGCGAACCTTCAGCAGGGTGGTGATCGCGTAGGTCGCGATGCTGCGGTTGGGGTCCGTGATGAGGTTCTCCATTTCCGTGTTGCATGCCGCGACGACGGTGGGGTGTATTAATGCCAGGGAGCTGAGGGTACGGATGGCCGCGAACTTCAGAGAAGGCTTGGGGGAGCTCAAGAATATTTGGAAGGCTGGGAACGCGTTAAAGACGCGTTCCAAGTAGTAAACGGAAATTGCATACTGGCAATGGCGCGTGTGAGATGGTGTGGCTGCACATTGCGCATCTCGCAAATGGCGCGCGCGGCTTCGAAGTTGACCATATCGCTCTTGTGACGCAACCAGCCCTCGAGCATGTCGAACATCTGCTTGTGCATGCTGGGAGAATGTCAGTGATACCTTATGCCAGCGCATGTCTGCACGCACTTGGGGTCCTCGTCCATGACCTTGGCAGCGTAGCGGATGAGCATGCAAAGCGCCATCGGGTTCTTGAGCGTGGTTCCGCCGCCAGTCTTGCCGCCACCGAGTTGCTGGATCATCTTAATGACGGCCATGCGGTCCTGTTGGCGAATGGAGTAGAGGAGGCCGAGCGCGTGGTACTGGCTTATGTAGCTGGTGGAAGGAATGGACTGGTAGGACGGCGTGGACGGTGCGGACGAGAAACCAAGATACGAGGTGGTAGAAGTGCTGAAGAAAGACGGCGCCTTGGGGTTGAGTGCTTCCTGAGCCTCGTTTACCCAGCGCTTGATGACATCCTTAGAGACGGGGAAGAGGTGGTAGGACGAGACGAGAGCGGCAGACGAGATGGACGTGTTCTTGTCGACAATGGCGGCCTTGAAGAAGCGTTCCGTGCTTTGGACCATGGATGCCTGTCGAAGATGGTGAGTTGTGCGCGTCCCGCGAGCGCGCTGGGCGGACGGACATCAATGATTCTGCAGAGCGCGCGGATTGCGTTTGGCCGGTAGATGACCTCGAGGTTGGGCTGCATGTCTCGTTGTATGCTGCTGGTGACCATGATGACATCCTCGGAGACCGTGGAGAGCTCCTTGATGGCCAGGTAGACCATCTGTCGCAGCGCGGCCTACATAGGGCGAGCTGTCAGCACGCGTTGGTGCTCGCTGGGCATGGCAGCACGCACATCCTTGTTCGAGAAGAGCTTGGTAATGCCAAAGAACAGCGGCGTGGCCTCATGCGTCTGGAATGCCTCGCCGGTGTAGAAGAGGTAGACGACGCGGGTGAGGAGCGACCTGCATTTGCGCGGGGAGATGGGCGACTCGTTGAAGACGCGGGCCTCCTGCAGGATGGTCGTCTTGTTGTTGTAGAAGTTGTTGAACGCGTTGTACTCGTCGTCCTTTTTGTACGCCATTGCCAGCCACGTCGACGCAACTTTTGGTGACGATCGGAGTTTTCTCCCGCAGACGCCCTCCTCGACCGCCCCTTTCCCCGCTCCAAGACTGCACTAAACGGTGCAACTACTGTACATGGTTGATCTGAGCTCATTCTTATCGTGCATAAATTGAGACGCGGCCCTCATGCTGCCATTCTCACTCCATCGACCTGCGCTTGCACGCATTCACCGCTGCCGCTGACAGGACTTTCCGGGCATGCCACTTCGAAGCCGTGCAAATGGCATTTCCTCATAATACATGCATGAGGCTGGTCGCCTGAGAAGCCACTCGAGCTGAATTCAAGGTCGCAACAGCGATGGTCCGAGAAGAACATTGGGCTGCTTTTATACTATGTATACAAGATAGGCAGCCGCCCCCATTGCGACGACAAAGTAGATGCCTCCTGAGCAACGTCTGTGTGCGTGGGAATGATCGAGGGATACGAAGAGGCCAACCGATGTGGGCTCAGCGAAGCCAATCAATTGAAGAGCACAGTTCCTATGTGCAAGAGATTGAAGCAGCACATAATCTCTGCCTTGGTAGACAGCTTGACTGCCTCTCAATTGCGAGGGTTGTTCATGTGGTTGGGGTTCAGTGGAAGTTGAACGAGAAGGACAAGAGTCGCTGTCACGGTTCCAAGTCCGCACGCGCTACTCTTCCTGCCATGGCCGATGAGGACCTCAAGAACATGCCGACGCTCAACCCGAGCTCGGTCGCGTCACGTTTTGTGTCCCAGAAGGACCTGGAGCGCGCCAAGGTGCGCGAGCACTCGGACAGGCGCAGAGCGATGGCTCACTCTACCACAGGCGGTACGCGAAGAGCAATGGAAAGCTGCATACGAGAGGTGCGGCCACCATCCCGCTCGGTTACCCCGCAGTAACTCACACCTGTCTGAAGGATTGGCCAGGAGCCACCAAAGTTACAAGAGGACCCCAACTGGGACGGGCGCTCGCTCGCCGAGGTGCGCTCGCCCATCAGCCTCTTGCGCATACAGATGCTTACGCCTGCCTAGGTACTAGCAGCAAATAAAGCAGCGAAACAGGAAGAATGGGAGCAGCGCTCCAAGCTGAGTGCGTATCCGCCTGCAGCTGCTTCCAGCCAGGTGCGGCACGGCTTACGGCGCAGGCGCGCAGTTCCGCCCTCTGGACGCGGATGAGATCCAGTTCCTGGACAAGGTGCTCGACGAGCGCAAGGCGGAGGACCGCAAGCGCAAGCTCGAGGACGACGAGGAGGTCAAGAGCTTTCGAGAGTGCGCACCGCCCATACACACTCGTCCTTGCCGCTCACGCGCCCGAGCAGAGCTGTCGCTGCGAAGGCGCGGCAGACGGAGCTCCCGCCCGTCCTGGCCCCGCCTTCGTCTGCAGAACTCGGCCCGTCGTCGAAACCGACGCCCGCACCACCCAAGCCGAAGGCCAGTGCGGTCAAGAAGGACCAGAAGGCGCTGCTCAAGGGCGTCGTGGTCAAGAAGAAGAAACCGGCAGCTACAGACAAGGCGAAGCCGAAAGCGGACGACGCAGAGGAACGTCCTGCCGCGAAGAAAGCCAAAGTGGACCCATGACCGCGAGTCATCGTCCAGTGTACATTTCCTGTTGTACAGTATATCATTGCTATCCCACTGCATGGAGTGTGAGCGTCCGAATTCCGTTGCTGTCGTACTATTACTCTAAATCCTCTATCTACATACATACGCAACAACAGGCAGCCCAGGAAAGCACAGCATGTAAGTATCTGGAAAGCGCTCCCTTCGGTTCATGATGGAGGTGTTTCTACGTCTACCCCTCTCGGTGCGTGCTCAGACTCGGCGTTCTTCGAGTCGTCCCAGCCGACGACGACAAAGCCGAGCAGCACAAGGACCCCGCCGAGGAACGCCTGCACGGCGGCGGGGCGCCCGAGGAACGCGTCGCCCGTGAGCGCCGCGGGGATGGTCATGCTGAGCCCGATGGTGACGACGAGCGGCGTCGTCTTGAGCATCGCGAGCAGGAAGAGGTAGTCCGACGCGAACGTGATCGAGCACTGCGCGCCCGCAATCAGCCCCGCGCGCAAAGAGCGGGCGCATGGACGTACGTTGATGAGCACGGCGGCGACCTCGCGCGCGCCGTGGGGCAGCGCGAGCGTCTCGACGCCGAGCGCCTGGAGGAGCAGGCCGAACGGCCAGTAGAGCCCGAGCGTGAAGAGCCCGATGAAGCCGAAGAAGAGCTGCATGTCGACGCGCGACTCGGAGCCGATGCGCACCTTGAGGAAGACGACGTAGATCGCGTAGAAGAGCGCGGAGAAGAGCGCGAGCGCGTCGCCGAACAGCGCGCCGAGCTGCGCGGCGAGGCTCAGGCCGGTGTCGGGCGAGGGCCCGGGGGGAGGCGCCGTGGGAGGGAGCGGCGGTTTCTTCGAGTCGGCGAGCGAGACGAGCACGACGCCGAGGAAACTAGTGAATACAGGTCAGGTGGCGCACGCATACAGCTGAGTGAGCAAGCGGTACCTCGACAGCACCGCGGCACACTTGATGAGGGTGAACCTCTCAACGCGGAACATGGCACCGATACCCAGTGTGAAGAAACCTGCCAACCGCGGCGCTGAGCCTTAGTACCGCAATGGCAGTGACTAGCCGCACCGCTCGTCGTAGTGAGAATCGTCGTGCTGGCGACGCTGGTGTAGCCGAGGGACGCATTGACGGACCAGTTCGCAATGAACCACAGGACGGAGAACGTCAGCGCGAGGTTGGCCGTTTCGCGTGTAGTCAGCGGCGCGTCCTTATCTCCCGCCGACGGCGGCGACGGTGAGCGTTGTAATGGTCGCAACTGAGCACAATCAGTTACACTGAGAACGTGGTTCCGTGATAACGCACTGGGGAGGCATTGTCGTCCGCATCGGAGACTGCCAGACGCGTGTAGAGCGAGCGGTCGACCGAGCTGCTCTTGTTCGGCACGTGCGCGCATGAATCGCAGTGGAAATGGCTCACCGTCGTTTCGTCTGCCGTATCCACTTAAGGACGTTGGAGCGCTCGCGGACGAGGTAAGGGATGAGGTACAGCGAGAACGTGCTCGTGCTCAGGTACGTGAGCCTGCGACGCCTCTCAGCACATGGCCATTCAGACGTATGCAGACGACGCGCACAAGAACGGCTTATCATAACCGCTCTCGAGCAAATCCTAGTGCGAGGTCAGAAGGTCTCGGAATGACCAGGAGAGACGCGCCTGGATGAGGTAGTTGGACGAAGTCCAAAGCAGGACGACGATAACGAGCAGCCCGATGCCGACGAGGTAGTTCTTCTGCGCCGCCGTCGCCGCCGCTGCCGCCGCGGGATCTTTGCTCCGGCTGCGCGGCCGCCCGTCCATGTCTGGCTATGGTGCTGTGGCGTGTGCTGACGAGCACAACACGGGCATGACACGAAATGGGGGTCCGATCACGCAACCGGCGCGCGTTGCCGCTCCCGGCGCTTTGACTCGACACTTGTCGTCCGACAGGCGACAGGGCTTTACTTCAACATGGATGATGGCGCATCCTGTCACTGCGGGCATCACATTATATGGATGGGCTAGCGGCTTGTATCCTGGCTGTCTTGGAGCGGTCGATAATCATGGGCCTCACTGGTACTGTTCTTACCGTCACCGCTGCCAGCGCTCAGGACAGGTATTTTTCCGAGAAACGGGGATCTACATGTGCTGCAATGCTCTGCTTACCTGCTGGAGTGCTCCCAGAGGGTTCGCTCGCGCCTGCTGGGTTCTGCTGAAGGCTGTCGATTACTTCGAACCATACACAGCTGCGCAGGACCCAACTTGGCTTCCGAGTACTTGCATCCATGGTTATCCAATACGTGCAATGTCCGGTGTCACTCTATGATCGTGGAGACGTGTGGTTGCTGTTGCGGGCTTGGAATCGGATCGCTTCTCAGGCGCCTTTTACTTGGTGCTACATGCATATCTAGCCGCTCGCGCGACCAGAAGGCCTGCCTCGTCAGGTTCTGTTCATAGGACCTCCCATCAAACTCTTTCTCCGATTTAATGTGCTGAATCTCTCCTTGTGTTCGTATAATTGTTGAGCTTCGAAGCATCTCGCCGATTGTGACACTGGGTGTGCCTCCCCCACAACCGCCACCACCGCAAGGTAGGGGAAACAACACACTGTCGCTGCTTCCGGCTTGCAAATGTCCCTACATCCGTTTCCGCTTCAAGGGTCGACGCGTTGGTGGAGGAGGAGTATCGAAGACAGTGTGCAACTGCCGGCGACGCAGCACGTCAAGCTTGATCTCATCTCCCTCGTCGAGCATGCGGCATATCTGCTTGAGTAGTAGTCTCTGCACGCCCTCGTGAAGGTGGTACAGCTCGGGTTCCGGCTCGAGCAAACCGTAGACCGTGTCCATGAGCCCGCACAGCGAACCGAGGAATGGAGGTGACGCCGCGACGCCGGAATGCATGAACCGAGCCCACTCGGTTGCACGCAGCTTCGTGATGGACGTACGAAAGTCGATAGACCGGCCCAGTTGATTCTCCTCGAAGTTTTCGATAATCCTCCGGGCATAGGAAACAGTCGGGGCGTTCTCGGAAGTGGGGTTCGCGCACGCGGGCAAGGCGTTCGTGAGGAAGTGGATCATAAGCCAGCCACAGGATTCGACGTCGTGTCGTGGCCCTTGTATCGCACGCTCGGGTACGATCGACGGATCGCGGGGCGGCGAGGTCAAATTGTTGTGTAACGTCGAGAGCTTGTCGTAGCGGTCCTGACCATGCGCCTGTACATATGTAACACTCTTTCGCGTTGCCTTCGAGTGAGGATAGTGGATGTGGGGGAAGCGCTCCCGGGATTCGGAACCCGGTCGACACGGCAGATGACATGAACGGCCCCGTGCCCTCTTGTTTGTAGTACAGAGTGCCTGGCCGGGAGAGACCGGGGAAGAGTCGCGCGTGTGCCGAATGGTGCACGACCATCCGTCAACGATTGTCCTGGGCGCAGGCTAAGACATCTGTGTATACTCCCTTTCAGACGAACCCGCGGTCCTGATAGCGCGTGCGGCGTCCCTCACCCACAGAAGGGCAGGCGATAAGTTGCCATTACTGCCAGCCCCCAGAGTTTTCTACAACCGCTTCCGCTTCGAAGGCAGCACTGACGGAGGAGGGATATTAAACATAGAATGCAGGTCCCGGCGCTGCGACACATCCAGTGCGATCTCATCGCCTTCGTCAAGCATGCGACAAATCTCCTGGAGGAGCACCCTCTGCACTGCCTCGTGCAGATGGTACGGATCAGGCTGCGGCTCAAGCAGGTCGTAGACGGTGTCCAGGAGAAGGCAAAGGGACCCAAGGAATGGAGCCAACGCCGCGGCGCGAGGATGCACGAAGCGGGCCCACTGCATTTCCCGCAACTTCGGGATAGTCATGCGCGAGTCAATCCTGCTGCCCAGCTGAGCCTCCTCGATGTTGCTGATGATTCTCTGGGCGTAGGAAGCAGTCCAGTCATCGGACGAGGAGCGGCCCGCGCCGAGAGGCAAGGCTGTCGTAAGAGAGTGAATCATGAGCCAGCAGCAGGATTCGACGTCGTGTCGCGGACCATGTACCGCTCTCTCAGGCGGTATCGATGCGAGACCGGGCGGGGCTGTTAGGTCGTGGTGCAGTTTGGAGAGTTGGTCGTAGCGATCCTGACCGTGCGTCCGTATATAACACTCCTTCGCGTTGCCCGACAGTGAAATTATGGGGACCGGGGGCAGGGCTTCGTCAACTTGAAATTTGCTCGCGACGGTACATGAGATAAACGGCACTGTACCCTGCGGAAGAAGTGAGCATTCCGTGCACTACGTGGGTGCTGCGTACGGTAATGGCTCGTTTCATGGCCTCGGAGCTAAGCGTTTCGCAAGAGGCGTGGTCATAGTCGATCAAGACGCACATCGGACCAGAAGATTCCGCGCTGAGGCAACGTCAATGACGAGCAAGAATAACGACAACCGGAGGACCTGAAAGCAGCGTATCTGGCTGACAGTCCTTGGCGAATGAAACCGGTATGGTTGCCCGCATTCGAGGCACCGAGCGCGGTACTACAGAGGACATTGCGAAGGCTGATGTCACGGTGTAGGACACGGCGATCGTGATGCAGGCGGCGTAACACTGAGGGCGATAAGTCGCAGCAGCGGTGCGGTAGAGATGCGTGGTTACCCTCTACAACATCGTACATGGTCATCAAGAACTGCAGAACCGACTTGCATCGATAGAGGTCTTCGCCGGAGCCATCGAGGATCAGCCGGCACTTGGTTCGCCGCGGAACACCGGATTTAGGGACGTCGACAGTGAGCACGGGGTCGTTTCGCTCGGGGACGATGAAATAGCGGGAAATCGGGAGCGACACGCCTGCGAAAGTGCCAGCAGAGTGAATGTGCTCTAGGATGGCGCTCTCGCAGAACCCGGCCTCGTCCACGGCGGGGAAAGAATCTTTGATGACCACAGGGTCACACTCAACGAAACCAGTCGCACCGGGTGCTCGGTAGCGCGCCGCGCGGACGACCCAACTCCTGCGTGACCACGGCCGGCCGACAGAGATCACAGAGTCGCCCAAGTATGTGCCGCCGCGGTCGTCGTTGATCAGCCATTCGGGCGGGTCGCTGTGCAGCTTTGCGGCCCGCGCGCGACGCACACCTGCGAGCGAGGTGGACGGATCTGCGGCGAGCGGGTGATACAGCCTGTCGACATAGCCGAGCAGCGCGCGCACAGTCTGAGAATCCGCCCATGGCAGCTCCGGCGTCGCGTACAACCCTGCAGCGTCGCTCCACCAGATGCGGCACGACGCCCGTGTCATGCTCAGGCTGAAGCTGCCCGGCAGGTCGGGGCGCGCCTGGTTGAGAGCGCCGAGAAAGTCACCTGTCAAGTCCACTGGGTGGCTTCTGGCATCAGTCCCATCGACGAGGGCGGCCGAAAGGACGTGGTGCCATGCAATCGGCGAGCGATTCGGCGGGCTGTTGTCTCTGACGGAGGCGCGGGTCCGCCTGCGCTGCCCATCTGCGTGCCAAGAGTTGGCAACGACAGCGGGCACCGCGACAACATGCGGTTGAACGTTGTTTGATCTGTGGGGGTGGTGCGCGAGCAGGCTGGCAGAGTGGTCGACGAAGACGATCGACTGTTTCTCTGGATTGTCACAGGACTCTGCAATGCATCAATAAAGCGCAACGGCTGAAATTCGAAATTACACACCATGATACACGTCGCTCATGAGGTTCAGCAGATTGCAGACTCTACCCAGACCAATTCTTGACTGTCTCATCGCCTTTATGCATGCGCTGAATCGCGATAGTTCGCAGCCGCGAATTCTTGCGTTGCATGGGTCTTGGCGAAAGAAGACGTGCTCGAAGTTCGCTAGGGAGAGCTCGACGCGGCCATCGACCGAGCTCGCATCCGCGTGCGACGGGGATGATGATGAACTTGAACTTGATGCACCAGGCTCGAAGGATATAGCACAGCTCATGTATGTGTTGATTGGAAAGGATCGCGCTGCAACGGGGAGAGGCTCAAGCCCGGGTGGACGGGAACCAGGATGTGAGCGGACTTTCAACGGCGTCTCGTCACTCTTCCGGTTCCGCATCCCGCGATGAGCTCGGAAGCGCCCCCGTCCACGCCGAAGCCCGGCCTGTCGCTGAACCGGCAGGAGGTGCTGGAAGAGGACGAGTACACGGAGGCGCTGTCCAAGATCATCGCGCGCGACTTCTTCCCGTCGCTCGTGCACCTCGAGTCGACGAACGAGTACCTCGACGCCGTCCAGGCCCAGGACGGCCCGCGTATTGCCCAGTCTGTGCGCCGCCTGCACGCGCTGCAGCAGACGCCGCTGGTCACGCCTGGCCGTACGCCCTACATGACACCCCGCGGCGGCGACGGAGCCGAAGGGCCGCCGACCAAGCGCCAGCGGCTGAACACGGATCTGGGCCTGGACGCGTTCCAGGCGCGGTACACCAGCGAAGACAACTCGTCGTTCACCCAGATCCTCGACGAGGACAACCGCCAGCGCAGGGAGAAATACAAGTGGGCGTGGGCCGCAGAGAACCGGGCCAACGAGCTGCGCCACAAGCAGATTGCCGCAGCCGACAGACTCCTCATCGAGGCTCCCAAGGCACTCGCCATTACTGCGAATGGCGAAGAGGGCACATCGGGTCAGACGGAGCCCGAGTTGACTGTGGCCGTAGTTCCCAAGAACGAGGACGATGGCCAGCCTGTGGACGTTATGGCCAAGAAGAAAGATACCCGGACTGCGCTTGTAGACGGCTGGGCATTCAAGGTATGTCCCAGTGTGCGACTTGCATTTATCCTTCTCACTGACGACCGTAGAACCGTAACGCACTGATGTTCCCACCTGACGCCGACACTTCGCCCTTCATCCCCATCGCTCCCGACGCGGCCCAAGAAGCCAAAGAGATCAAGCACACGAACACCCGCCTGCCCGAGCAAGACGAGGCGGCGGACACCGTCGACGAGCCGCCCAGCCCGACGCAGAGTCGCGTCGCAGCAGCTATCGCCGGCACGCCCTACCACCCGTCCTCAGACGGCCCGCGAGTACGCGGATTCAGCCTCGTGCCGGCGGTGCCGAGCATCAACGCGGCCGAGCTCGCGCCGCAGCAGGTCAAGCAGCTCATGACGTGGGGCACGCTCGACGCGACGCCGCGGGTGCTCGGCCGCAGCGAGGACCCGGTGCCCGAGCCGAGCACGCCGTTCCACCTCCGCGCGCCGTCGCACCGCGAGCAGCTCGCGACGCGCCTCTCGAGCACCGCCGCGAAGAGCTTGCGCGAGAAGGCCGCCATTATGAACGGCACGCCGCGTCGCGGGTCCATGCCGCCGCCGCGCACCCCGCGAGAGGGTGCAGGTATGCTCACGCCCGCTGCGAAGCGTTTGCTCGAGCGGACGGCGGGAGCGAGGCGGGCTGAAGCTATGACCCGCAGCGCTGGGTGGGAAGGGGCGAAGAAGGAGAGGGACATGGGTCATGTGCGGTGGACGCCCAGCCCTAGCCCGCGGAGGAGAGAAACCTGAACTATTGACCTGATGCGAATAAATCTCTGTACCTCATATGTAGATTTTCATCGTGTCCATCCTACATGTCACGCATGGCTTTGTGTACTCGGAGAAACGCGCTTTGAGACTCCGCCTGCTCTGCTCGCCAGCGACCTCCGGAGGTACGTTTCCCACACGAGTAAAGAAAGGATAGGAAACGCAATGTAATAAAGTAGCTACTGACATCGATGATATTGTACATAGTTATTGCGGGAAACAAGAGTCAGCTAGGAGACGGGAGATGCATGATGCTCAGAGAAGTTATGCAGTATGGATGCAAGACCGGAATGGGTATGAAGTCCGAATAGCGTCAATCAGGAGACATGGCGGCGAGAGAATTAGAGTTCTGCCGGGTATCGTAACGTTCATAAGGCCGTCCGACTTCAAGCAGTCGTGGTCGTGGGTTCGTCGTCCTCCATGTCTTTTTGCTTCATCCACCGGTCAGGCACCTGCAACAGAGCATGAGCCAACACACGATATGTTTAACGAGACGCCGAACGTACCAGGGCGAAATAGCGCTCCATGGCAGCGCGGAAGCGTGCCTTGTACGACTTGGGCGTGACGATCGTCGGCTCGTTCTTGTTGCCCAGCCCTGCGAGGATGGGCGTGTCCTTGATCAGGTTCTCGAGCCTCTTGTCCCAGGTGTACGTGCGGACGAAGTCCACGATGCCGACGACGAGCTCCTGCTTCGCGCTGTCCACGCCGACGACCAGTGAATAGTCCATAACGTTAAGGTCCGCGAGGAACTTCGTGTCGTTCCAGATGGCGCTGCGCAGGATGCGCTTGGAGTGCTCGCGCACGAACAGCGGGTTCAGGTGCGCGGTCTGCACGAGGTTCTCGTCCAGCAAGACCTCGTTCTCGCGCCCGGTGCTCTGCACAAGGCGATTACGACTGGAGCCCTTCAGGTCATATATCTGCGAGACAGGTCAGTTACTCGGGGCTGGCTTTCAGAGGCATTACTCACCTTCGTGAATTTACGGTCATAAAAGAGATTCTCCATTACGAGCATGTTCATGCGTTTGGTTTTCCACGTCGGCCGGCTGCCCTTGGTCCCGGGAATAAGCATTCTGAACGCGATCCTATAGAAACCGAATATTTTGGCGAGTAATGTGGGACGCTGCAAGGATAATGTGTCAGCGGGTAATACCACGGCAGGCGGGAGGAAATCGGTCGCACCCCTGCCGCAATCGCGGACGACATGTAATCGAAGTATGCAGGGGCGAATGTAGCCATGGCCTCCATCTCCGACTTGGACAGTTCTTTCGCAATGAAGCGATCATCTAGCACGCATGTAAGTATGAGACGCACGGTGGCAAACCATAGCGTACCTCGAGTCTTCAAGAACGCAGACCCCGATTTTCCACCCGTCGCATCCCACTTGACGCATCGTGCGAGAGACTCAATGATCGTCTTGTCGCAGCCGCAGGTCCGTCGCAACGCGTCGAACTGCTCAGCAAAGAACGCTGTGCACGAGATGGTGGTATCACCGCTCTCGAACGCTGGGTCGCTAGTCAGTATCACGACTTGCAGGGAATGCAACTGCATACAGTAAGACGGCGTCACTTTCGTCCGGTACTTGATGTCGTCGACGGGGTTAGCCTCGTCGAGGTTGATGATACCCCAGGTAGAGTCGCCTGTTGTCGAGGCTTCGTCTGGCATGAACGACTCGTTGCCTTCGCTCGCCTGGAGGTTCCGTTGCTCAGCCAGTGACTTGGCCAACGCATTACGGTAGTCTTGCGAACTGTCAAGAAGATCAGGTTGCGGAAGTGACCCAAAAGGGTTGGCTTACTCGAGGGTGAATGCGATGATGGATGTTGGTTCATCTGTCCGCACGACAATGTCTGAGCCGCGGAAAATATGCACGGGATCGATGCTGCAATAAATGCGTCAGAAAAATATCCCGGAGATTGCAGGCATACGCACATCTGTTCCTCGAAGTCACCGCCGTCCAAACGTATCCGTCGTCCCGAAGCGGGCGTGCCAATGAGCGGCTGCGGCCAGAACCCGGAGAGAGCACGCATGAACGAATGCCGCTCATTGCCCGGGGCAGAGTCAAGGTCAGAGGGAGGTGGGCTGGTGCTGCGCCCGTCCGAAAAGTACGGTGGAAAGGGGGACGGTGGGTATGGCGGCAATTGCAGAGACAACTGTGGTGGTTCCTTCTTGGACGGAGTCAGTGCTTGCGAGTCGGCCTCTGGAGTTGGCTCAGGCGGTGAAACCTGCGGAGACGGGGATTCCGCAGAGTCGGCCGACGGCGATGGCTCGTTGACAATAATGGATGTCCCGACAGCATCGGCAACCGCCTCGGGCTCCGCAGGCGACCGACGCGCCCCATCGGCTTGACCTTCGACGTGACCTTCGTCCTCGTCGTCCGCTTCGCTGGATGAGTCGTCTGTGTCCGACATGTCGCGAATAGCATCCTCGATGTTGTCGAATACCTCGACCTTGGCCCGCGCAGTGGCGACAGGACGCGCCTTTTTGCCTCGCAACACGGTGTAGCGACGATTGAGCTTCTCCGAGTCCTTGTACATACGCTCGAATTGCCGGGTCAGGTTCGACACCTTCCCACCAGGAGTGGTCGCCGGTTTGCGTATCGTCGAGCGCCCTGCAACGGATGGGGGACGATTGGCAGCCTTCTGCTTGTTCTTGCTGCTCTTGGTCGGAGCGTTCGCGGAGGAGACACGAAGCGCGCTCGAAGACTCTGGTGCCAGACGAGGAATCGGGGCAGGAATGCCCGTCCTACCCAAGGCAGCTCGTTTGTCTGGAGATGTGCGTCTTGACGGTGCGCGAGACTCCGACGATGACATCGCGTTGACATTGGCGATACGACGGGGACCAGGAACAACGACGGCAGCCGCAGCTGGCATCTTGCGTTCGCTCGCCAGATATTTCGTTCCAATGTTAGCGGCGTAGCCATTCTCGAAGTCTGCCGACGAGCCACGTTTCTGCGTACTCTTTCCTTTAGTCTTCCGGTGGGTGAGAGTGGGGCGCGGGCGCTGGTCCGCATCGCGATCGCTGTCGTATGCTGACCCAGCGGCGTTGCCCAGAATGACCGACTGCCGCGCTTGCGCGTAGTTCTCGCCGGGAAGGATGTCCTGATAACGCCGCACGAGCTCTGCAACGCTGGGATATGCCGCTTGACGTTTGGGTAGACGCGATAAGCGCATAGGAGGAGGAGGCGCCTCCGTGATACCAGTGCCGCCGTGGCGCCGGTGTCTGGAGATGGTCTTGGACGGAGAGAGCTGTTCTGCGGATGAAGTGGGGGCAAGGCGGACCGTGCCGTCCATGGGCTTCTCTTCGGTATCAACCTCCTTCTGTCCACCCAGTCAGTAGGTTGCACAACGAAGCAAAGGCGTATCATTACCGCTGTCAACTCCGTGCTTTGCCTCTTGCGTTTCGTACCCTTGGCCCCCACGGTCGAGTCGCTTTCAGCTTCAGACGACGGTAGCTCGCTGTGATCGGCGGCGGCAGCTGCGTCGGATGGGAGAATGGTCGAACTGGTCTCCTCGACGTCAGATGGTGGCTCGCGCTTCTTCTCCTCGTGGATTGACTCTGTCTCGGAGGCCGACGACTGGGTCATGATGGAGTCGCCGGTGACCCTGCGCATGTAGTGGTGCTCATCCGCCTCGGACACGCTCGAAGACATGAGATGATGCCGGTCGAAGATCGACGGCTCGCTCCTGCGCGGCCACATGTGATGCTTGACCGTGTTGAACGTGCTCATGCGCTTCTCCTTGTCCGAGAGGATGCGCGGCTTGGGCAGCCGGCCCAGCTCCTTCTGCCACTCGACGATACGGTCCTGCAGGAGCGCGCGGACCTGTCCGAACCCAAGCGTGTCGGTGGCCGGAGTCTCCTTGTAGACCCTGTGAGCCTGGCGCGCGAGCTCCGCGCGCTCCATCTCCGCGCGGGTGACGAGGTTCGCGATGACGCCGCCGAGCGCCATGTCGACCTCCTTCTGCCCGGTGAGCGACTCGAGGCTGATGGTGCGCAGGTCTTCGAGCAGCGAGTTGTACCAGGAGACAATGCGGTGGAGCATATGGCCGTAGTCGGCGTTCTTGAGCTCCAGCAGCGTCTCGGGCTTGACGCGCATCTGCATGGGCGGGAAGACGACCTCGTTCACGACGATCGGATCCGAGATAAACCGCACGGTCACACCGTACCACGCGAAGTAGCGCACGTGGTACTGGTAGATGTTGTGCGTGCAGCCCGCGCCCTCCATGAAGACGGCGTCAGCGGGGTAGCAGTACAGTTCCAGGAATTTGGCGAACGAATAGCACTTGGTGTGATCGTTGACCTCGACGAACGGCGTCGCCTTGTCGCACGCGCGGCAGTACGTCCACGTCGTCAAACTGTGGTGCGCCGGGGCGGACGCAGACTGCGTGTGGATGGTCGGGCTGAAGACCTCGGTGGCGATCATGACGCGGGTCTCGTTGTGGTAGTACATCTTGCAGTGCTGGTAGAGCGGGACAGCGCAGTCCTTGCCGTCGCAGACGGCCTGCGACGACATGGCGGACATGAACGAGAGGATCTGCGTCTCGAGGAACTGCCCGAGCATCATGTCGTTCTCGCCGTAGTAGTCGATATACACTAGCTTGGGCGGGAAGCACGGCCGCTGCTTGTCGACGTGCGTTCCAATCGGCAGGATGGACTCGCGCACCGCGATGTTCTGGTACTTCTCGAGCAGGAAGTCGTCCTTGTTCTTCCGGAGATACCACTCCCAGATGCGCCGCGCCTGGTCATGTTCGACTTCCACGGCGCTGAGGGCACTTTCAATCGCGATCTCGGATGCCTGGCGCATAGGCAGTAGCTCGAGCGCGCCTTCGTTGGTAGGCCCGAGGGATGAGGTCTGCGTGGCTTGCTGCAGCGACTGAAAACTGCCCTGGGAATCACTGGTGCTCAGCTTCCTCTCGAAGTACGAAGGCGCTTCTTCAGGACTAATCGGCGGCCGGGGCGTGGGCGACGCGGGCGTGTCGGGGTCAGCCGACAGGCCCGTGGAGGCGGTGGACGTCGTGCTCGTCGACACCATGGTGTTGTACGTCGCGGGCGTGAGGGTCGCCTCGTGCGCGTGGCCGTAGACCGTGCTCGCGTGGTGGCTGCTGGTCTCCTCCTTGCGGATCACCTCGTCCTCCCACGCCTGCCGCGCGCGGTGCAGCTTCTCGTCGAGCTCCTTCATGCGGCAGATCGGGAACGGCGGCGCGAAGCGCAGCGTGGACGACACCGAGATGAACGTCCGCGTGTAGTCCTCGTACGAGCGCAGGATCTCGCGGCTCAGCCGCAGCCGCGCGGCGTCCTCGTCGTTCAGGTGCTCGCTCCTGACCAGGCTGTGGCCGACGCCTGAAGGGGAGTCCTGGTCCTGGTCGAGTATGCTCTCCATGACGGTGCCCATCCACGCCGATCTTAGCGCTGTTGGCGAGGCCACCGTAGGAGTGCGTCCGCCGGAAGCCACCAGGGACAGTGACGGCGAGGAAATAGCACGCAGTCGAGGCGGCGCGATAGGCACTGGCGCGGCAACAGGTGTGACAGCATCGCCATATGCGATCGTAGGCGAGCTCAACGCGAGATCCTTCCAGAGGTAGCTCTCGACCTTCAAGTTGCGGACGAGGTACACGAGGAACCGCGTGACGGTCTTCACGCGACGCAGCGTGTCAATATCCGCACCACGAAGAATAATGGTGCAGCCAACATCACGCCCGCACCCGTCGAAGCGCATGAGGGTCTTACGGCGCCCGGGGATGAGAGGGTGGTCGTAAGTCTGTACCAGAAATCGTTGACATGTCCCCTTCTCGGGCACGACGGCCAGCTTGTCGTAGCTGGTGATGAGCGTCGAGCCCGTCATGCGTGAGATGAACTGCATCGCGGACATTGCGACGTTGCGCGCGACGCTGATACCCTTACTCCGCAGCGAGTCAACGATGTAGCCCTCAACCTGTGTAGACACGAGGACGAGCGACGGATTGAGCTTCGCAATGCGCGCGGCGGTCTTGTCAAGGCGCTGGCGCGTGGCCTCGATGGCGTGGTCGAGGTAGACGACCTCCTCTTCGCGTCGGTCGGCGATGGCAAAGAGCACGATGTGCGGATGCTCGATATCGCGCGCCATGTGCTTGTGCGCGAGGTTCTTCGTGATCACCGCGCCCGCGACATACTCCGAGTCGCGTGGCGAGCCGCCGGGCAGCTTCTTGATCTTCACGAACCGCCGAATGTCCATGTCCGCGCCGTCCTTGCGCGTGAACGAGACGCCGCGCGCAACATCCAGCGCGAGCTTCGTCAGGGTTTTCTCCCACTCGCGCAAGTCCGGGATGTTGTTGTTGATCAGCATCTGCCGCAGAAGGAGGCGGAAGTGGAACATTGCAAGGTCGTTCAGTTCTTGCGCATATCTGAGTCAGGCGTGAGTAAGAGTGGTAGCACATGAGAGAGCATACTCACGCTGTGCTCTCACGACGTGTACGCCACCCGGGCTCGCCCATCGGGCCTACGCGGCTCTGTGCGCGGCTACGCAACATCTCCGTGCGAAGGTCCACCTCGACGGCCGAGTTAACCCTCGAAGTCCGTACGCTCGGCCGCGGACTGTCTGTTTCGACGGACCCAGAACCAGGAAACTGGATCGAGGACTGTTGCCCATCGGGAGGCGTCGTATCTAGGAGCTCGCCATTGAGACTGACCAAAATCTCCGGCGCACTGTCCTCGGCGGGCGAAACATCGACGTTCTTGGACGCGTTGGTCATGACCTCGACCTTGTCCTCATCACTGATATTCCGCCGGAACGGCGCGGTGCTATCGTTGTCGTCCCAATCTCGGCCGTCCTCCGACGAGCCCAGGCTACGCCGTGCGTCTCCGCCGTCCTGCAGCAGGTTGAAAGGGTCCTCCATGTTGCCGAAGAGCGCGCTCGCGGTATAGGGGCTCTGCAGATCCGGCGTGTTCTGTATTGCCGGCGCAAGCTGGTGCGCTGTGAAGGGTGAGGGTGCGGAGAAGGAGAATGACGAAACGATGCTTCTCCGGTCGTCGTCGTCGTCAGCATCGGCGTGCTCGATCTTCTCCATGCAGAGGTTGCACACGCGAATCATGCTGTCGGCGCCGAAGCGCGAGCCCTTGATGATGTTGGAGGCGCAACGGCCACAGAAGATTTGTCCTGAGCGGCGTGAGGCCCGCGGTTAGTCGGTGAACAAACGTGCGCACCACATAATCGACAGTGGTGCTTTCGGCGCCAGGTGGAGAAGACGCCCTTGCAGTCCGAGCACTCCTTGACCTTCTCGTCGTCCATCCAGTATTCGCGCGATAGGCCTGGGAGTTGTGATGAGATGGCTTCCAAAAGCGGAAGGCTGCAGGGACGCACCTTTGCGGATGGCCTTTGACACTGAGCCCTTCTGGACGTTGTTGAGCGCGGTGAGACTGGCGCTGGCGACGGTGTGTATGCTCTTGGCGTCGTCCTGGATGTTGGGGAAGCCGGGGATGGACGTGCCGATGGAGCCGTAGATGTCGACGCTCTCGGCATAGTAGCTGCCACCTGCCCTGCTGGGGCTCTCGGCGTGCGCGCTGGACGAGTACGTGATGGGCTCCGGGACGGCCGGCGTGCGCGACACGAGCGGCGGCGCGATGCCCGTGGGCTTGAGCGCGGCGGTCTTGAGCAGCGCGTGCGCGCGGTCGCGCGACGAGCGGTGGCGTGGGCGCGGCGGCGCGACAGGCTCGGACGGCGCCTTCGAGCCCGCCGACGACACCGTGTGCACCGTGCTCTCCGACCCACGCTGCTGCAGCGGCACCTGGGCCTGCGCGGGCGGGGGCGGCGCCGGCGCCGCGGCGTGCAGGGGCGCGCTGAGCGTGTGCTTGACCTTGGTGAGCAGCGACGTGACGAGCGCGTACGACGACTGCTCGCGCTCGTCCTCGTCGCTGAACGGGTTGAACGTCGTCAGCGTCGCCGCATCGTGGTCGAGGACGTGCGGCGACGACGCGGACGCCTTCAGCACCTGCGGAGATGCCATCGACCGCGTCCGGGACGAACAGAGTGCTGTGACGGCGGAGTTGGTCGCAATCTTTAATCTTGTCTTCGTCCCTCTTCCCCAGACTTGCATTGTCTTTTCTTACTCAGGTGGTTACTCGCGTGGTTACTCGCGTGGTTACTCTGCCATTACATTGTCACTAAATGGCCGATAAACGTCCAGTCACTGCCTATTACTCGGCATCGGCGTCACCAAGCCAAACGGTGTACGGCGCGCTATAGTCCAGGCTGCTCGACAGCTGGTTCAGCTCTTCCTTGATGTTCTTGAGCGTGAACAGCTGCTTCGGGCCCAGCAGCTGCCAGCCCGCATTGCCCACAGGGTCCGTGCCGTACAGCGCCTGGAAGAACGCCGTGGGCAGGCTCGCGTTCGCCGCCGCGGCCGCGGAGCAGTCGAGCAGCGTGTCGACGTACTTGCACGTCTGCCCGTCGAGCTCGAGCGACGTGATGAGGTTCCCCGGTTTCACGGTAATGTTTACCGCGTGCGTCGCGAACTCCACGACCGGCGTCGGGAACGGCTCTGCTTCGTCCGCCCACTGCCACACCTTGCCGTCCGTCGTCAGGAACGCGAGCGTCAGCCCCCACTGCGTCTGTACCCAGACCGAGGCCTTGGACTGTTGCGCGCTGTCAGCCAGGGTCTCTCACCTCGCCTGCTAAGTATTGGAAACGCACCGGGAACTTGGGGTCGTCGCGCTTCGTGGTGCTGGGTACAGCAGCGCTGACAGCAGCAACGGCCAGGGTAACGAATGCAGAGAGCTTCATCGTATGCGTCGAGAACGAGTTTGTGAACGATCGTGGGGTGGGAGCTTCACAAACGATGCAATTGGCGGCTTTATATTCCAGATCGACATACTTCGACGCAGTCGCTCGCAATTCGAGAAACGGCTGCGCAGATGTACCCTGCATCGCGCCTTCGCCAATAATTCACAGATTCGTGCCCAAAAGAGCAACTCCTTGCAGGACGGACTCCGGGCTCGCCGACAGCATTCCGACGAGTTCTTCATCCCGCACATACAGTATCTCATACGAGGCCGTGCTCATCCACCATACTTCGATCCCAAAGACCTGAGAACGCGCTCTTTGCCCCTTCCAACCCAGCCCGTAATGCTCTCATAGAACTCAGAGAAGAGATTCACACTCCGTCTGCTCAACTGTCTAACGAGCTTGACAGATCGAATCCGCAGGCCGCACGTTACGTGCTGCGCAGGCCACTGGTCATATGCTCGTCAAGTCTCAGAGAGTTGTCAGTCCCGGGTCCGCACAGGAAGGAGGAACGGATACAGGCGCAGACTGCAGTGTGCGGAACTCGCGCAGCCGTTCCTTTCCCTTCGCGACAAACTCGTAGAGCGCAGTATCCGCTACGGTCAGGAAATAGAGGTTTTATATCATGCTGCACTACTCTCCGTCTAAACAAACAAAACCGAACGCGTCTCTCGCGCAAGCAGTCTACCGCCGCGGCATACCGCGGCCGCGGCCACGCAACGCGCGCTGTGCAGCGCCGGGCGGCGCCTTCGGCCCAGGTTGCGGCTGGGCACCGAAACGTATAAGCGAAGGGACAAGACATAAGTGCAGCACGTACCGGCTCGCTTTGGGGGTTGCGCACGGTCTCGTCGACGGAGAGGATGAGCGCGGCGGCCTCGGCGGCGGACGAGATGGCGTTGATCTTGACGAGCGCGGGCTCCCAGACGAACGCCTCCATGTTGTCGCGCCAGCCGTCGGGCCCGTCGACGTCGACGCCGGCCCAGCGACCGTCCGGCTGCGCGTGCCGCATGCGCAGCTTGTTCAGCACGTCCGTCGCGTCCAGCCCCGCGTTGTCGCAGATCTGGCGCGGGATGATCTCGAGCGCCTTCGCGAACGCGTACAGCACCAGCTGCTGCTTGCCCGCGATCTCGAGGCCCTTTGCGCGGATGTAGGCGGACAGCTCCATCTAATCGCGGGGTCAGTAAGGCCCGGGGTGCGGGGTGTGAGTGGGGAGTGGAGGGGGTAACGGACCTCGATGGCGCCGCCGCCCGCGACGACCTCGCTGTTCTTGAGCGCGCGCTTGACGATCATGATGGCGTCGTGCAGGCTGCGCTCGACCTCCTCGATGAACTGCTCCGCGCCGCCGCGCAGGAGCAGCGTGCACGTCTTCGCCTTGGGGCAGCCCTCGAAGATGTTGTACCGCTCGCCGCCGATCTGGCGCTCGTCGAAGCGCGCGCACGTGCCGAGGTGCTCGCGGCGGATGTCCGCGCACGTCGACTGCACGGAGCCGCCGACGGCCTGGACGACGCGCTTGAGGTCCGCGGCGGGCACGCGGCCCGCGCAGAAGATGTCGCGGTCCGCGAACCACTGCGTCGCGAGGTCGCCGATGGGCAGCTTGCTCAGCACGACCTTCGCGCCGGTCTTTGCGATCGCGTCGAGCTTGCGGAAGATGATCTCCCACTCGGCGTCCACGATGGCCTGGTACTCGGACACCTGGTCCACGCGCACCTCCGCGTTGTCCTTCTCCGCCTTGAGCTCGAGCTCGACGTTCAGGCACAGGATGAGCGGGTCCGCGAACGTCTTGGGCTGCTGCTCCGCGCCCGCGTACGTGAAGGTCTTTTTGAACGCGACGCCCTTGACCAACAGGCTGTCCTGCATCCCGCCACCGGGGATCTTTTTCACGCCGATGAGGTTTTCGTCAAGCTCGTTCTGGTCGAGGCAGAGGACGGCGTCGACGACCATATTGGAGAAGAATGGTTTTTGGCCATGGATGAGCTTCGAGGACATGGAAGTTGCCGCACACTTGAGCAGGAGCGAGCGGAATTTCCTGAGCAGAGTGTAAGCATGACGCGGTCTAATACCACGATAGAATGCAACGCACTCAGGATCCGACTTGTCCACGGACACTTGCACTTCGCGAATACGATCCAGTGCCTGTGAAGTTGTCGATTAGCGCAAGACTTGCGAGCATGTAGCGTCACGCACGAGCTGGGCGGCCTTGCGGAAGCCTTTGACGATGATGTGCGGCGACAGGCCCTCCTCGATGTACCCGCGCACCTCCTTCAGCATTTGCGCGGCCAGGAGGACGACCGAGGTTGTGCCATCGCCGACCTCCGCATCTTGCGCGCGGGCAATGTCGACGAGCGTCTTCGCGGCCGGGTGGACGATTTCCAGCAGCTTCAGGATCGTCGCGCCGTCGTTCGTGATCTGGGCCTCGCCGCGGTCGTTGACGATGAGCTTGTCCATTCCACGCGGGCCCAGCGTCGAGGCCAGCGTTTCTGCGATGGCGATGCATGCGCCGATATTGGATAGCAGCTGGCCCTTGCCCTGCGAGGTGTCCGTGCCCTCGCGGAGCAGCAGCACCGTAGGTTGCTGGACGCAAGCATAGTAATGAGCTCGCAGTCTTGAGCTGGCAGCGACGGGCGCACCATTGGGAGTCCGCGCTGCATGATTGGGATGTGAAAGCAGAGACAGACGCGTTCTGCGGAGATTCCCACTCCGCCACACGCGTTCTCCGGCTTGCTAATGGCCTCTTTCTTCGACGCATTCCTCGAAACCGAGGAGCAGGCCACGGTTGAAGCGCCAGACGCGCAGAAACGCTCGTCTTCTCCGCTGTTCTTGGATGACTCGGACAACGACGACAACGACGACGCGCGCTCAAAGGCCTCATCAGCCACCTCGAGCACCGCTCCACTGTTCCTGCCCGATAGTGACGACGAAGACGAAATCAAGAGCAGCAGTGTCTACGCGCCCTCTCCCCCGCAGGTGCCATTACAACGCGCAAAGCATGCGCGCCGCTCCGAGTCAGCCCCAGAGGCCGGTCCGCCACCCGCGAAGAAACGACGCGTCTCTCCGCCCCCAGCGCCAGTCAAGAGTGAAGTTCTGCCCGATAAACGCGTGTATATTGGCGAGTTCTACGTCGAGAACGCGTACAGTCTGTGTTCCGGCAAGGGCTACATGAACAACGGCGACGAGATCGTCATCGAGCGCGACGTGCCTGCGCCGACCAAGGGCAAGCCCGTGCAGACGAAGCTCAACTTTGGCGCACCGGCTAAAAAGCCGAGGGCCAAACCAAAGGGCACCATCATCAGGTTCAATAATGCTCGCGGCTTCGAGCTCGGGCGGCTGCCCGACAATGTCGCGTCGTGGGCGGCGAAGCTGCTTGACCAGGGCGTGGGTATCACTCGTTTACGCCGAGAAATCGAATTTCTCACTGCTATTCCAGCTGATATACATGACGGGAAACATTGTGGACGCGCCAGCAGTTGTACGCACAGGCGTCGATATCGTTCTCCGGCTGCGCGTATATCTGCTTCCCGCTGCATTCAAGAAGCTCAAGACGGCGTCAACCGTATCCTCGAAACAGATCATCAATGAAGGGCAGGAAATGCCCGAAGAGCAACTGTTGCGCGAGCGCAAGACAGCACTTGTGGCGCTCTTCCAGCGCGTCGGCTTGGAGCCCAAGACCCGGAAGCCGCGCGTTACCGTGGGCAACGACAAACCCAGCGCCAATGGCAACCGCAAGATGGAGACCGTGGGCGAGGGAGAAGACGCCGAAGAGGTCGAGGCTGAGGGCGAGGAGCTCACGGAGAACGATCTGAAGATGATATACAACAAGTGGGCTTGCCACAATGCCGCCGCACTCACCCAGATTGACCTGCGCGTCCTCCCAGGGCTCAGAGTGGCGATCATAAACTTGGAACGATGGAGCCTGCAGATACGTTTGCACTCACGCTCCGAAATTACCAGAAACAAGCCCTCAAGTGCGTCATCAGAGCGCATATATCCTGCCTTACCCAACATTTTGAGCAGTTGGATGTATGCCATCGAATGTGGCACGGACGAGGCGCGCGAGAGCAACTCCATCCATCCACTGTGGGACGAGTTGAGTGCTCTCTCGTCGAGGAAGGCAGCGCGCTGAGCGGGAATAAAGATATACATTCCCGCACGATATTGGAGACGGCGGAGACAATATGGTGGTGGATCTGACGGAGGAAGACAAACCTTTCTACTTCAACTCCTACTCGGGGGAGCTCAGTCTCACGTTCCCCAAGGCAGAACGCAAATGCCGAGGCGGCATTCTCGCGTGTGTGGCCGCATCTCGCGCCGTGCTCTCCTACTGACGTCCATTCCAGAGACGGTATCTATTTCTGCTATCCGTGGCCTGATACCGATGTTAAAGTTGGATGCTTGCAGAAATGGGCATGGGCAAGACGATCATGGTCTCCTCGCTCCTGCACACCAACAGCGCGCCGGAGCTCGCGCCCGCCGAGCCCGCGCCGAAGAAGCAGCAGCAGCGGATCGACCTCGCGTTCAAGAAGCAGAAGAAGGACGCCGAGCGCAGCGCGTACGCGACGCTGATCGTCGCGCCGACGTCGCTGCTGGACCAGTGGGCGCGCGAGCTCGAGCGCAGCGCGCGCCCGGGCACCGTGAAGGCGACGGTGTGGCACGGCGCGAACCGCGCGGACCTCGACGCCCTCGCGCGTCGCGCCAAGGGGAAGGAGGACACGCTCGAGGTCGTCGTGACGAGCTACGGCGTGCTGGCGTCCGAGCATGCAAGGATGAACGACAACTACACGCCGCCGGTGTTTGCTGGTGCGTTTCCTTGTTGCGCCGCGACTACTCTGGAAGACGGGGGGTTGATGGGCGGAAACAGTGGATTGGCTGCGTGTTGTGCTCGACGAGGCGCACAATTGCAAGTCGCGCCTCAGCAAGACGGCCAAGGCCGTATGCGCGCTCAAGGCACGGCGCCGCTGGGCACTCACGGGCACGCCGATTGTGAACCGCCTGGAGGATTTGTACTCGCTTCTGTGAGTTTTTTGGTCTGCGTGTGGTCCGGTCCGGCGTCTGACAGGTTGGCGTAGCAAGTTTTTGCAGTACGAACCTTGGTCCGAGTTTTCTTTCTTCCGCAGGCAAGTCCGCGCGCGAGAAAGGCGGAGCGTTCGTCTGGACTGACACGCTCCACGCCGCAGCTTCATCAGCAACCCGTTCCTCGCGCACGACCCGAAGGCACTGGAGATCGTGCAGGTCATTCTGGAGAGTTGTCTGCTGCGACGCGAGAAGGATATGAAGGATTCCGACGGGAAGCCCATCGTTGACCTGCCGCCCAAGGAGGTGCGTCTCCCGCCGATCATAACCTGTACCACGCTGACATGGTCCTACAGGTGAAGGTGGAACGGTTGATGTTCTCGCCCGCAGAGCGCAAGCTGTACGACCTGTTGTACAAGAATGCCAAAGACACATTCAACGACCTGAACGCACACAACCTCGTTGGCAAGAATTACTCCATGATCCTCGCCAAGCTCATGATGTCCGTCCGACTCTACTGTCCGTATGTCCTTTACTAACGTCTCCCGCAGCCTCCGGCGGGCCGTCCTGCACCCGAGCTTTGTGACTGGCAAGGAGGTCCTGCTGAAGAGCGAGGACACGGACGAAGACGTCAAGATGGACACATTCGCCAGCAATGCTGTCCAGGATATCGAAAACATCAGCAAGGGCGAATGCCCTTTCTGCTTCGATGTCATGGAGAACCCTGTCTTGCTACCAGTCTGCGGACATAGCTGGTGCGCTCTGTTCCGTATCGCTCGCCTAGATGTCACCTCATCGTGTTGCGTAGCTGTAAAGACTGTATTCTTGGCTGGCTGTTGACGTGCGAGCAGAAGGGGGAAGAGGGCGTCTGCCCGGTTTGCAGGCGAGGCCCTGTGAAGGTGTGGCTTGGTCATCAGGATCGACTGAACTGCTTACCGATTGGTTTTACAGGAGGAAGAGCTGCTTGATGTGGTGCAGAACGAGAACTCCCAGGTCGTGCTCCGCAAGAACGACTTCCACTCCTCGACAAAGCTTGACGCGTTGACTGCGAGCCTTCGTGCGTTCACGCCCTACGCCTCGTCACAGCGCCGCTCAACTCCATACAGGCAAGCTGCGCGACCAAGAACCCTCCTTCCGCGCCGTCGTATTTTCCCAATTTACAAGGTGCGTGGGAACGGCTTGGTCACCCGCGCACCGCACTGATCTGCCGCGGAGCAGCTTCCTCGACTTGATCGAGATCGCGCTCGAACGCGACGGCTTTCAGTCCTACCGCTTCGATGGCACGCTCAACATCAAGAAGCGCGCCAGCGTCATCGAGGAGTTCAAGAGGCCGGGCTCGAAGCCGAAGATCCTGGCGATCAGTCTGAAAGCGGGTGGTGTGGGCTTGAATGTGCGTACCTCGGCAGTCGCTTATGCCATTGGTGTCGCCCCGCTGAACGGCCGGTGCAGTTGACGAATGCTCAGCATGTTTTCATGGTTCGTCGGTGCCAATCGGTCGTGTGTCGCGGTGGTAAACTGGCTGTCCCTGCAGATGGACTGCTGGTGGAACGCAAGCGTGGAGCAGCAGGCTATAGACCGAGTGCATCGCATCGGGCAGGACAAGCCTGTACACGTTACACACTTCATTGTGCGCTTCTTCTTCCAGTCCGACCCGCTACCGCAACTGAAAGGCACTTCAGATCGAACACACAATCGAGGAACGCGTGCTCCAGATACAGCGCCGCAAAACAGCTATCATCAAAGGTGCCCTGAACAAGGGAAAGGAGGACTCGGACAGCATGGAGAATCTCAAGATCATGTTCGGGGACTGACACGAAGTTTATCCACATCGACTCACCGCTTTGCTTTCCATCCGTTCTTGTTGCTTTCCTCAGGTCTTTTGTACTCATAATGCTCACTGATACTGATATTGCTGCAGCTGTCGCTTGCTACACCCCGTCCGTGTGCAATATGCTGCTTAGTCAGCGCCTCATGTTTTACACGCCGTCCTGAGCTCCAAATCGCTGGGCGGTTATCGTTCTTGTGGCTTGCTCTCACCCGCTAGAACTGGGGCCTTGGTTCCGCGCATGCAGTTGCGCTTTCCCTCCCGCTGGCGAGTCTGCTTTGGTGCTGCGATGGAGCGATAAAGCCATCAGCCCTGTTCACCTGCACTCACACGAGGCACTTATGTTGTGTGACACGCCTTTTATGCATCCCGCAGAAGATCTCCAAGCGCGCCTATAGGGATGCCGAACACGCCCCGTGCACTCTGCACGCTGGCTGAATCAGTATGAAAACAGCGCGGACGCGATGCCTTCACACTGCGCTTTCCCCGTGCGCCCCGGCCGGCTCTGCTCCCTCCACCACCCCCGTCGTCTGCGATAGCCTATAAGCTGTGGGTCTGTGCCCCGTGCGCCTGCGCTGCTTTATTCATTGACGAGGAAGCCCCTCAGACTGCCTATCTATAAGCTATCCTGCTCATCGGTGTCTGCCATTCTCGTTCTTGTCTTGTGGCTCAGCTATATGGCAACTGTGGCTGCAGAGAGCTCGTTCCATCCCCACAGTCCCTTCGCTTTTGGACGCGGAGGAGTGGCAGCTGCGTCCACGGCCACGACTGCGACTACGACAACAGTAGACCCGATCCCGCTCCGTCCAGGTACGGTGCGTCCGCCCACGCTGTGCGGGCAGGAGATCCACATGCCCGAAGGCGCGCCAGAGATCAAGTCCCCCGAGCTGCGGCCCTGGACCGGGCCCTTCCTCAACGCGCACTCACGCTCGCGCGGCTCGACGGACAGCGTGAACACGCACGGCAGCTCGTCGCGCTCGAACTCCGCCAGATCCAATCGTCCCGTCACTCCTTCCACAATGCAGGACGAACTGCCGACGGCGCGGGGCTCCGTGAGAGCACAGGTGGAGAACATGGAGGCGAAGGTGCGCGAGAGGGAGCGGGGTGGCGCGGAGCGGCCGACGCTGCATCGGACGAAGAGCAGGAGCAGCACGCGCACGACGTTCCCCGGGCCGCAGTACACGGCCGCTGCGTCCCAGGTGCAGCCCGAGGCGCCGCCGCCTCTGCGCCCCAGCGTGCCGAAACCTCACCGCGTGCCGTCATTCGACGCCCCGCCGCCCGCCTCGTCTCGCGCACATGACGAGAAGCCCACCGAACGCGCCTCGCACAGCCGGCCAGGCCACCCATTACGTTCGACGACTGTGCCGCCGGTGAACCCGTCTCCGCCGCTTTCACGATCACACACCGTCCCGCGTCCCGGGCGCAGCGCGGCTTTCAGCGACAACGAGGACGCTCCTGCCCGGCCACGTCTCTTTGCGGAAATGGAGGCTGGTTTGCGCTCGCCCGTCGCCGGCCTGCGCTCGCCGCGCATGGGCTTCGTGTTCAGCAGCCTCGCTTCTGCGTCGACGCCTTCGCCTGCCGGAAACACCGCGACATCCGCGAGGGAGCACCCTGGCCGGCCGTCGCGGTCCAGCGCCGTGCACATAGGACCCCAACCGCAGCCGGGACACACGAGTACGAACACGAACACGAACCACACGAATGCATCTAAGCACGACTCCACTGCGACTGTACGAGAAGCAGCTTCTGGCGATAAGGGCCGGTGCAGCCCTGGCGATACGTCGCCAGCCTCTGCGAAGGACACGCCGGACCCAGCGCCAGAAAGCAGTCAGGAGACCGGAGAACACGCGCAGGCGGAGCCTGAGCAGCAGCCTAAGAACGAGGACGCGTCGAGTCCGAAGGAAGAATCGGTGCCTGGTCCTGAACAGGAGCCCGCTGGAGCGGACGGGCCAAAGACGACTGAAACCGAAGCGCCGGCTGGCTCCGGCGCTACCAGTGATGCCGCCGCCGACGCGCCGGCGCCGGCCACAGCTTCTCCTCCAGAACCGTCGCCTGCCCCGCCCGCGCCCTCGGAGAACGCGCCGCATAATCCTGCGCCACAGGCGAAGCGCGCGGAGTTCAAAGTCGCGGTAGAATCGGACTCTGACACCGAGCGCGAAGGGCAGCAACCGCCGTCGCAGACGCGCCGCGCGCCAATGTCCCAGCCAGCAGCTTCGGGCTCTTCTTCCTCGCACCGCCAGCCTCATCCCAGCGAGCCGGCGCCCGCCCAAACGTCGACTTCGACGTCGACGTCAACGTCAAAAGGTCCCACGACGAGCACGCATGCGAATGCACCCGCCGGCGCCTCCTCGTATCTTCCTCATGGCCTACGGCACTCGGCCTCTCGCAACGGGGAGTCTCCTCCGCTGCGTCATTCGGCGTCACGCAGTGCAGAGGCCAGGGATAGGCACACCAGCACCAAGCCCTCGCCTCCATTGTCCAAATCCACGACGCCGCCACTCAGCAAGCCGTCGCCCCCACCGGCCATGTCGGCCGCGCTGCGCGACATGCTCACGCGCCGCGACAAGCTGCGCGAGCAGATGTCGGATCTCGCGCTGGAGCTCGAGCGCGTGCAGTCGTCCATCCACACCGAGGAGGAGCGCCTGCGCGTCGAGGCCGAGCGGCAGCGCATCGAGCGCGAGCGGCAGGAGCATGAGCAGCGCCGGGCCGCCGAGCAGCGCGAGAAGCGCGCCTCTCCGCCGCACGAGCGCGAGCGCGAGCGCCCCGCGCGCGGCAAGACGCCCGGGCCCGACCGCGGGTACGCGTCCGAGTGGGAGAACTGGCAGCACGACCCCGCGGCGTGGGAGCGCGCGCAGAAGAAGCAGGAGGAGGAGCGCCTGCGCGCGGAGCAGCTGCGCCAGTGGGCCGCGCAGGCGAAGGAGAAGGAGGAGCGCGCTCGCCGCGAGCAGCAGCAGCAGCGCGCACGCGAGGAAGCACGGCGCCGCGCGGACGAGGAGGCGCGCCGCAAGGTTGAGGAAGAGGCCGCGCGTCGGCGCGCCGAGGATTCTGCGCGTGGGCAGCGCCTCTCCAAGATGGTCGTGCACGCGTGGGACGAGTACAACACCTTCTGGACGAACCTCCAACGCGGCGGCGACGCGCCGCTGCGCATGGCGACCATCCGCTGGCCCGTCATCTACATCGACCCCAAGTTTGCCGCTTCGCCGGAGCTCGTGCTCGGCCTTCTTACGGTGCACCAAATCGCGACTTTCCTCCTCTCGCCGTTCCACTCGCAGGAGAAGTCGCACAAGGAGCGGATACGCGACGCTCTGCTGCGGTGGCATCCTGACAGGTTCACCGGCCGGTTCTTGAACCGCGTCGTGGAGAGCGACCAGGCGCTGGTGGTTCAGGGACTGAACGTCGTCACGTCGATCTTAAAGAGCCTGCTGGACCGACTCTAATGATTCACGCATCGAACGCCTCTCACGTATTCTACATATTTCATGATTTCGCGCGCTTTCCCCGGACGACCCTCTAGTATGTACACAGTACCTACCAACACAGCAGCACATATCTACGGTAACAGTAGTTTGACCTTGCCGGCAATCGCGAATGTCCATTCCCACGCTTCGCGGGAACAACGCAGAAGCACCAACAACCGACAGCTAACAAGTCTGCGCAATTCTGGAATCATGAAGGCATACGTACTGTACACTGGCGGACTGTACGACTGGGCATGGCTGGGACGGTACTATACATTGGATTGCGGGCATTTGGGGGCTCGGTTTCAGGACATCTGTGCGAACGAGGCGGTGTTCATGACGGGCAGCTCGAACTGGGGCGTCTCGACGGGGTCGTGCGCGCCGTGCATCCACTTCCAGAGCAGGATGCGGCGGTCGTCCTCGGTGCTCTTCACGCTCGCCGCGGACTTGTACTTCGCGAGGATGTATTCGGGCGAGCCAACCTTCGTCTCGACGCTCGACTGCGTGCCCGTGCGCCCGCGGCCGGCGTGGAACGGCTTTTCGGGCGTGAGCGGCGGCGTGTCGCCGCCATAGACGCTGTCCGGCGACGCGCTGGCGGCCTGCGCGCCAGCGGCGCGTTCGATGCTGTCCGGGCTCGTAGTTTTTACCGGAGTGTCCGCGAGGGTGGAAGGCACGCGACTCAGGGGGCGAGGACTGTCTGGGTAATGCGCGCTGAGCATGGCGATGCTGATGGATGCGGTGGGAGAGATGGGCTCTGGGCTGAGAATGACATGGCCGGGCTGGGGCGCGGTGGCGCCGGGCGGGGCCGCCTGATCGCTGGGGCCCGTGGAGTCGTCCGAGTCGGCATCAGGCTCGGCAGGGTCCGCCTGAGCGAAAGGGGGCAGGCTGGGGACCGCGGGCAGGGAGGACATGGACGTGGACAGGAGGAGCGCAGCGAAGCCGGGGAAGCGCGCGTTCCACGCGTCCGTGTCGTACTCCTGCATGACGCTCTCCAGCAGCGCGAACGAGCGCGATGCGCGGCATCTGTATGTGAAACGATCGCAGCTGTCAGCAGTTTACCCTGAGCGAGGGAAGACGCCGGAGACGCACGCGGCCAGCTCGTCGAGCATGTACTCCGGCCCGGAGGGCGTCTCCGACACGTCGTCCTCGGACTCCGAGTCGCTCCCGATGGCCGTCTCGCCGTCGCCGTCGAGGAAGCGCTCGAGCACGACCTCCCACTGCTGCGCGAGCTCGACCCAGTCCGTCTCGCCGTCCCGCGCGATGTCTGATAGGACCCACCCCTGAGCGGCCTCGGACGTCAGCGCCCCGGATCGCCACGGGATTGCGTCCGCACCTGCTCGCCGTGCATGCGGTAAGAGAGCAGCCTCACAAACGCGTACTGCTGCGCGCCGACCAGGAAGTCCTCTTCGGTTTTGGTCAAGATCGGGGTCGTAGTGGGCGACGCGGCAAACGCGCAGACCGCCTCGTACGCGCGCCGATAGTCGTCCACACCCAGCCGTCCGCCGGGACCGGCAAGAGAGGTCATGGGCGTTGGGGATTGTACGCTGTGGTGTGTGTGAGAGAGGGAGAGAGAGAGGGATGGGGCACGATAGGGGCGGCCGGGGGAGGTGTCGGATGTCGCTGCAAATGCACGTCGGTCCGCGGTGCATCGCCACTACGTACAGTTGACCGGGAGTGTTGCGTATCTGCGGACAATCGCAGTCGAGGGCGGAGGAACGCTGACCGTGCAGTCGAAGTCGAAACCCGCAGCGCCTCGGATTTCCGGTGTCGTACAGTACTGCCACCGCGCCGGCGACGCCGCGATTTGTACATTTGTTTGTTTGCGTTTCGCCACGATTGCCAGAGCGCGTCCAGAAAGGGGCGTGCAGGACGAATCCTCCCGGGCGACGCGCAGTGGCGCGGCGTCAGTGTCAGTGTCACTACATAAGTGCTGTGCGGAAAATCTGAACGGTGAAACGTGATCATGATTGACGCTCCTGTGGGGATGTGTGACCAGCAAGAGGGGCTCACGCGGGTTGTGAATGTGAACACGGAGACCTGCTGGGACTCAGACTCAGAGTATGTAAGCTGGCCGATCATCATCAAAGGGGCGCCGCGGAGAACCTCGACGGTCAACGGGCATGATTTGACGGCGCTGGCTATTCTCGGCATAGGCGTGTAGAATACAGCGGACACCGTCACAGGGTCGCCGCCGAGCTCACTCGTATTCCCTGCGCCGGCCCTACGTCGCAGGCACAGTGTAGAGACACCGCGGCATGAAACAGGGCCGGCGCCAGGCGCGGCGGGCTTTGCCGTCGTGCGCGATATCATCATGAAACTCTCGATGACCAGGCCGGGCGCCTAACTGCGGACAGGCATAGAGTTTTGGCGTTCCTCGCACCCCGTTTGTTGCAGACCTCGCACTGGGATGCGGGACGTGCGCAGACACTGGCAGAGTCACTGCAACATGATAGCGCCGGCCGCTCGCGAAGCCCAAGCCACGGACGAAGCACCACGCGCAATGCACAAGAACTTGAAGAAGCACGGTGACGAAGCACGGAGTCCCGAGCTCACCGAAGTTCCAAGACGTACAGATGCACGGGCCGCGGTGCACGACGTCCTGAAACGCCAGCGCCCGCGCGCGTCGCCATGACCCGTCGCGGCACCGTTTTCCGGGGCAGCGCTGGATCTCGCTTAGGGCGACGAATCTGGGATCTTGCAGCGCGAAGGCAGGGCAGGGTGTAAATAATCACTCCGCACGGCACGTTCGGCGTGCTGCGTCGCGCTGGCAGCTGTGCAGTCGGTCCGAAGCAGGCGTGGTGGATGGATGTGGTCCAGTTGCGCGGCTCGGACGGGTGGTTATATCAGTCGTCTGGCGCGCCGTCCATCTGCCAGTGTGGTCGACGGCTGGAGCGGTGGAGAGAGGAAGGCTGGAGCCAAGAGGGAGCATATTTGCTGGTGATGCGGATGCGGTCGTCCGGGTGATGATCTGCGACGGGCCAGGGGCTCGATAGCGATCACACAAACTCTGGAAATACTATCAGCTCCTGTCCTGTCGTGCTAGATTCTTGTCCGAACAAGAGGCGACAGAGGAGCGCATCGCGCTGGTGGGCGATATGAGCTGCTATATTGCGTTGCTGAAAAATGCGGTGAGGGGGCTCAAATTAGGGAGGGGCGGGATAGTGCGAGGGAGCGAGGGTGCGGGGTAGATCGGATTGCACTGGCAACCGGGTGGTCGGGACGTAGCCACGCGAGGCACGCAGCGTCAATATTGGGTATCAATAAATGCGGAGGGTGCGCCGCGGTGTTTCGCGTGATTTACCTCCCTTCCCTCCCCGTCTTCTTCCCTCGTCACCGTCGTCGTCGCCGCCGCCGCCCAGGATGATGATGCGCCCGACGCCCGCGAAACAGCGCAGCGAGGACGTGGTGGGCGTGAGCGCGCGGAAGCTGATGTATGCGCGTGCGGCGTCCCTGCCCCCGGTTCCTATCAGACCGAGGTCGCGCGAGAACGCGATCGAGGCCGCCGCTAGCGCGTACGGGCACGAGGCCGGCGCTGGAGCATCATCTGGGGTGCACCGAGGCCTGGCGCACTCGCACTCGCATTCGCACGCGGACGGGCCTGGCTCCCGGGCCGCGAGCTACGGGCAGGCCGCGCGCACCAGGCACGGGTCGGAGCCCAGGAGCGCGGTGGCCCGGACGGCTAGCGGCAGCGTGCGGGAGCGGGAGCGCGAGCGGAGTCTGGGGCCAGTGGATACGGTTGCCTCCTCCAAGGCGCAGCGGCTGCTCGGAGCGTTGCAGCTGGACGACGCGGCGCCGAGCAGGGCCAAGCAGCGCACGCCGAAGCGGTCTTTCGCGTACGAGGACGTCAGCGGCGACTCGGACGACGGCGCGAGCTTTGTGGACTTTGGCAGCGACGAGCCCGCGCGTCCAGCTCCCGGCCAGAATCAGCGGCGGCCGTTGTCCATCACCTCGTTTGACTCGGGCATTCCAGCCTTTGCACCGCCCAGCCCGACCCACGAAAGGAGGCGCTCTCCGCCCTCGCCCACGGCTTTCATCCGCACCTTTTCCTCGTCCGCTGCTGCTCTCATGTCTGCCCCGCCCTCCTCCACCGCCGTCGCGGCCTCTTCGGCCTCAAAATCGGCCCAGGTACCAGCCCTCCCCCGCAGGCAAACCGCAGCCACGCCCCCGCCCGCAGAGCCGCTCCCGCTCCCGCCCACGATCAACACGCTCTCCAACGCAGACAGGGCAGACCTGCTCAGGAAGCACAGAAAGCTCGCCCAGCTGCTCGGAGACTCCGTCGCATCCGCGCACCCCTTCGCCACCGCAGAGCCCGTCGACGGCCCCTGGCCCCCCGAGCGCGACACCGTCTACATGTCCGCGGCGGGCCGCCGCCACTCGTCCCCGCTCTCGCCTTCGGGCCAGTTCGACTTCCTGCGCTCCATCGACGAGTCGGCCTCGCTCGCCACCATGGCCAAGAAGCACACCGGCCGCTCCAGCCCGCACTCCTTCGTCGACATGGACGACGACGACAAACCCGCCCGCACCAACTCGGACGCCGTCTCCATCGCCAGCTCGCTCCGCTCTGGCGTCGAGACCGACGACATGACCCCGCCCACGCCCAAGGCCAAGACCCGCAAAGGCACCTTCAGCAGCTCGTATTCCGTGGATTCGATCAGCTCCGCGTCTACCTCGTCTCCGCCCCATCGCCGCACCCACCGCGCCCGTTCTATCTCCGTCGATGTCGTATCGTCCCCGCCCGGCTCCCCAGGGTGGGTGCTCGTCGGCCAGGGCGGCGTCACCAAGCCCCACGTCCCTGCACTCAGTGACGAGGAGCGGCGCCGCAAGCGGGCTAAGCTCGTCAAGCTCCACCGCTTCCTGGGGTCGCGCGTGCCCACCGATCTAGTGCTGGGCCTTCCTCCGCCGACGACCGACCTTCCGCCAGTAGCGCAGAGCATGTCCCCCGTGGATGATGACTCGCGTGATGGCTTGAAGGGCTGGATCCGCCGCAAACGAGGCAGCGGTAGCGGCTCTGGCGCCGCAAGCCCCGTCGCCGCCGCCGATCCAGAAGACAGCCCCCTCAACGCGACCGAGCTCGGAGATCGCGAGCGCATGATCAACGTCAAGCGTGCGCAAAAGATGGAGAAGGTGCGTGCTCGCCCCCTTTTCCCGCCGCGATGCACGCTGACGCTTTCCCTGCAGCTGTTCGGCGCCCAGCCGCCGCAGACGCTTTTCCACACCCGCACTGCCATTCCGGGACAGCGCCCGTACGGCAGCACGGGCACGGTGCGCGCGCCAGCGGGGATGTCCACCTCGCGCAGCGCGTCTGGCCTCCCGGCTAGCGCGCCTTCGAGCCCGCGCCACAGCGCACTGCACCTCCCGCACACACAGCACGGCCGGCCGTGGAGCCGCTCGAACTCGGTGCAACCTGGACGGCCGAGCACGAGCGAGTCGAGCCAGGGCCTGCTGCGCGCGTCCATGGAGGAGCAGGAGGCGCAGTTCGCCTTCGGGTCCGAGGAGGACGCCACGACGCCCATGGCGCCTCGGCCCCCGCCCACGGGAAGCCCGGAGTTCAGGCACTACCAGCAGTCGCTGTCGTCGCTCGGCGCGATCATCGATCGAGGCGACCGCGAAAGCCTGATGGAGCTATTCGACTTTGTCAACGAGGACGGCTCGAGCGAGGAAGACGCGCAGCCGGCCGCGCCGTCGACATCGGCTTCGGAGCGTCGCCGTTCACTCCCCCCGACACGCGCTTCCGTGTCGTCTGCAGCATCGATCATGTCTTCGTCGCCCTCCGCGGACTCGTCCTTCGGCGTGCGGCGGCGACGCGCTGCCAAGCTCGCGCACTTCTTCGGCGTCAGCTACAGGGACCTGGTCGGCGACGTGCTTGACAGTATCGAGATGGGCTTGCGCGACGAAGCCAGCAAGGGCTCGATGAAGCCCGACGAGGTCCAGGAGCTCATCACGCGCCTGCAGATCCTCAAGAACCGCGGCACGGACCTCGACTCGCGCCTGCAGCGCACGCGCTAGACTCCGCCTGCCGATGACGAACGAACGATTCGCATGGTAACTTCAGTTCTATCCTCGGACCCGACTCGTCCCCCACCCTCGTTTCTTGATATGCCCCTCTCATGGTCACGATGCATACCTACACTACGCGCACGCCCCGCAACGCAATAATGGTCTCTCTCCGTCTCTTTCTTCTCTCTCCGCCTTTTCCTCTTTCTATGTGATTGACGCCTCTGTGTCTCCGTTCGACTCCCCCTCGCCTCTAACTCATAATGTGTATTGCCTATCTATACCATAGCACCAGCCTGCGAATGTTGACTGCCCGAGCACGTTGCTCTTGTCATTGGTTATGACTTGCAGGATGGCTTGTGTAAGAGCTGTTGTCAATGGCTTGCCTCGAGCTGCTTCTGTCGTCTGACTCTATGATCGTAGCTATAAATTGCTGCAGCGGCGTCGTGGCGTTGTCTACTGCAACAGCATACATAGCCTCTGCCTGAGCCTTGAGCTTGAAAGCTCGCGCATACGTAAATGGCTTCTCAGGTCTGCGACAAGCACTCCGGCAAGCAACTACTGCTGGGGATGACACAAGGACGACCTATCTCTGTCTGAGGATGATATCAACTCAGCCTTTTTCCTGCGAAGATGTTGAGAGTGTTGTACACTGTGAAGATGCTGAGATTGCTGTACACTGTGTGCTGGGGGATAAACATATATAGTGGTCATACGGATTTTGTTACAAAGTAACGCTTCATATGTTAGACATTTGTTGCAGACAAACATGGCAGTTTGGCCGAGTGGTTAAGGCGCCGTGTTAAGGCCGCGGTCCGAAAGGGCGCAGGTTCGAGTCCTGCAGCTGTCATCTTGTTTTCCGATTTTTGTTTTTGTGGCCGATTTGTTGTCTCTTTTGGGAGGTGCTCCATCCCCTTCGAGTACCCACGCCCAGCATCGTTTGCGTGTCAGGCGTTTACCCTAATTACTCGTTTATCGGCGGCGAGTGCTCCAGTCGCCAACCACGAAATTACTGTGAGCCAGCGCGTTTTGAGATTCCGCAAGTTTTCTGCTTTCCGTTCTTCGTGTGCACCAAAATGCCGCCCAAGTCCATATACCGCCGGCCAGGAGCAAAGCACTTCCAACTGGTGCACCGCTCGCAGCGCGACCCCCTTGCGAACGACCCGGACGCCTCGCCGCATGTGCTCAAGCCGTTCGAGCGTGACAATGTGGCGCGCAAGGGCCGCTCGCTCGCCGAGCTCGAGGCCGAGCTGGCAGATGAGCCCCAGGGCCCTTCCAAGGTGCGAGACAACCTGGGAGAGGCGGTCCTGTACGGTGTCGACTTCGACGACTCGGAATACGACTACATGCAGCACCTGCGCGAGTTCGGCGTGTCCGAGGACGGCGTCGAGAGCATCCTCATTGAGGCGCCCGCCGCGGCCCAGGCCAAGAAGAAGGCCTCGACGAAGCAGCCCATCCAGCTCAAGGAGGACGAGCCGCTCATCCCGCGCGAGGCGCTGGCGTCGACGTACGAGGTCGAGCGCGACTACGAGCGCGACGCGGATGCCGGCGAGGCGATCCCAAGCGCGCTGCGCGGCCTGCAGCCCGACATGAACCCGCACCTGCGCCAGACGCTCGAGGCGCTCGACGACGACGCGTTCATCGCAGACGACATCGACGAGGACGACTTTTTCGCCGAGCTCGTGGGCGAGGGCGAGGCCGACGAAGACGAGGAGCCGAACTTCCCGTTCGTCGACGAAGGCCTCGATTCGGACCACCCGCCGCAAGCGGACGAGGAGGACGAGGAAGACGAGAGCTTTGAGGCACGCTTCAAGCGGTTCAAGCAGTCGCAAAAAGCGGCGCCGCAGGCCTCGGACGATGGCTCGGACGTCGAGACGGAGCGCGCGGACACCATCAGTGGCCTTCCAAAACTGCCCGTCGTTGGCGGCAAGCGGCGGAGAAAAGGCGCGAGCGACGCGTCGGGTTACAGCTTGAGCAGCTCGTCCATGTTCCGCAACCAGGGTCTGACTGACCTCGACGACCGGTACGACCAGGTGTGCAGGTTCTGCTATCAGCTGTATTTCCATCTCACACATTTGAAGATTGAACGGCAATATGAAGACGATGAAGACGACGACGACGACGATTCCAATATCGACTCGGATGGCGACGAAGCGCCTGACCTTGTCGCTGCGCGCGAGGACTTCAACTCCTTGGTCGACGACTTCCTCGAGAATTACGAGCAGGTTGGCAACAAGCTGAAGCATGTCATGCCTGGCGAGGCACCCCTCGATAAACTGGACACGATGCGTCGCGCCTTTGATGCACCAGTCGCACCCTCCTCGCAACAACCACCGCGCCGCAAGTCGCGGCCTGTTGTGGACCCCGCGGACGTCGTGGAGGAAGACGAAAAGGACCGGTGGGATTGCGAGACAATTCTCTGTGAGTATCGTTATGTTGGTTTACGCGAGACATTGACGCAGAGCAGCTACATACACGAACATCGAAAACCACCCGCGCTTGATACGCGCAAGGGCGGAGAAACCTGTCCCGAAAATCAAGCTCGATCCGAAGACAGGGCTCCCATCGGTCGTCGAGCCTGTCTCCAAGCCCACGCAGAAGAACGGCGATGCAGGGTCGGATTCAGGCAGCGACTCCGGCATCGACATGCGGCGTGAGTCTCTGTCCGTTGACCAACCCGCATGGTTGCTCATTACGTGGTGCAGCAACACGCGAAACCATCGCGCGTTCGCGCGACGAGACGCCTGAGGAAAAGAAGGCTCGCAAGCAGGCCGTTAAGGAGGAAAGACAGGTCCGTCTGTGTCCCCGTTCCTCCTACCATACCAGTCTATTGAGCACGGCGCAGGCGCGGAGGGTCGAGAAGAAAGCCACGAAAGTGGCATTTGCCAGCGAAAGCCGCAATCAGGTCAAGAAGCTCACAGCACAGGACGCCGGCAAGACGAGGAAGTTGTGATGAAGCAGCAGTTCGCGATGGTCTACATGGCTGACGCCCCAAGGGCTGTAAAGTATGTACACGCTTTGGCGAATCCATCCTGCGAGCATGTTGCCTCGATCGCCGTGTGCCACAAAAGCGCCACAGCAGCTGAGCGGGTGACCAACCCTGTGCTGGATGGGTCAAATCCCACTCCTTGACCAAGAAATAACCTGCCCCACTTCTATTTCAACGGCCGAGGACACAAGCTAAGCAACAGACGTGACGCCGTAGCGCCGACGATGACATGCAGTCTCAAAGGCGACAAGAACAACTACTTCCAAGGGAGCGGGGGACGGATGAAAGGGAGCGGAGCCGCACGGCGCATGAAGTCGAAATAAGTCTGCACGTAGCACCGCGAGACCATGTCCTCCAGGTGATGCATGTTCTGCATGCTCCAGCCGCCCTGCATCTCACGCAGGAACTCGTGCGAACGCGGCCAGCCCAACATGAGTTGGAACATGGCTTGGAGTGCTGCCAGCAACTCCTCGGTCTCATCTCGCAATGACAACGGACTCGGCTTGTCCTCGTCCGGTTTGAGGTCGCCTCCACCCCAGCAGGCGCGCAACTCCGCCTCGCGGTGTGCTCCAATCGACACGGGGCGTAGAACCGTCCTCTCCGTCCTCGCAGCTGTCCTGGTACGCTGACTGATAACGAAATCGAGCGTGTAAAGCCCGTTGCGGAACTCCATCTCCTGGACTTCCCAGACGATGTATTTCCGCAGATCGTCCGTCAGCCAAGCACCCTTCTCATCGAACGCAGGCAAAGGGTGGCCGTCAAAGTCCAGTCCGGGAGCAGCCAATCGTGACATGATGCGTGCGAATTTGAACTGGTGGTTCTCGGTAACCCAGGGGAATCCCCACGTTTGAGCAGCAACATCGACTCGAGCGCTACGATGTTGAAGTTCTACTCGCGGTGGGCGAGACGCAGCAGTTGACCTGTCAATAAAGTCAGCAAACTTGAAGAGATCAGAGGCAAAGTATAGTGTACCCGGCGTCTGGTGTGGTTGCCAAGTACGTGGCCGTCCCTTCCACGGACTCCGAGGAGATCGCGGTGATCCCTTCCTCCTCGTAGTCATTTTTCAAGTTGGTGTCGTCGAGGTCGAGCCCAAGCTTCCCGTTGCGCGCCGGCGCTCTGGGCGCTGCGGGCATGTCCGTAGAGAAGAGCTCATCGTCAACGACCTCGTCGCCGCCCGCGTCGAGATCGGTCGCCACGATTGCTCGCAGGTTCTCCACAGGCGCGCGTTGTTCGACCTCTGCCGCCTCTGGTTGCTGCAAGGTGGCCACCGCTTCGTCGAGTCCGAGGGCCCTGAGGTATTCCTCGACCCTAGAATCTACGACTTGCAAGTTGTTCACTCGTTTCCACTCCTGCCCGTCGAGACCTCGCATCTGTGCTCCCGAGCCAAAAGTAACACGGCGTAGTATGGCACGTCGGGCAGTCAGCCAAACCGCGAACATCTCATGGTCGTTCTTGTCGAACGCCAAGGCGCGAGGCGTCCGATGGTACTGCCTGAAATTGATAAACCTGTAAGGCTCGTACTCGTCCGTGAAGATCCTGGTCATCCGCTCCTTTGTCACGTCGACACTGCTCATGACTTCCGGCCAGCGGGACTCGCTCGGCCACCAGGCGGGCAGAGGCTCATTCCTCACAACGATCTCGTAATAGTAGTTGGGCTTCGGGGGTTGGGGTCCCCGAAGACGCACTGTTCTCTGCGAGTCAGGCAGGCCCGTCGAACGTATGAAGCCGGGTCGATCAGCGGGCTGGCGTCTGCGGGAGGTGGGGGCACCATCCATGATAATGTGGCGGTCGTGATGATGGGGGAACCCGGAAGCAATGCGGGGGAAAAGTCCGCCGGACGGTTCAGATCTAGAATGCTCGTTGACTTGTCCCTCAGCATCGGCGCGAAACTATCATACGGGCACTTGCACGTGTCCATCCATGTTGGAGGTCCCCTTGTCCTTCACAAAGACGTGCGCCTGGTCCATGCTCAGTTGACATACCTCGTCCCCCGCCATGACTACCGTGCAGACCGCCTTTGCAGCTAATAATGCTAGGGATCGGACGAAATGACTCGACGATTAGCCGCACCAGCTGCGGTGCAAGTATACATAAGGACAGTCTTGGACTCTACTGATAGCTCGGAGGTGGTTCTTGCGGATCTGGGTCTGCTCTCATCCTGCTTGCGACGAGGTCCGCCAGGCGCGCCATCTCCTCTGGACTCAGCTTCGTCGGGACTGGAGGCGGCTCTTCCTGGGCTCGCGCTGATGATGACTGCCCGGCCGGTTGGGGTGCTGCGTATGGCAAGACTGACGCTTCACCGTCCGTGTCGGCATCCGCGCTCAGGACGTTGATCGCCCGCTTCGTGTCCGCGGGGTAGTATTCCTGCGCGCGCGCAGCGTACAGCGACGCATGGTCGAAGTCGTGCTCCCGCGGCGCGACGTAGGATTGGTGGCCCGAGTACGTCGACACCGCGCGGCTCCCGATGAGCTGCTCCGTGGACGCGTGCGGGGCGCCCGTCCACCGCTGCTGGTGCGTGCCGATGGTCTGCATTGCGATGTCGTCCTGCGTCTTGATATCCGGCTGGTGGAGGATGTGGTGCGCGTTGGGCACGGCAAACCAGTCCTCCTCCGCCGGCTTGGTGTGTCGCTGCCGCCGTTTGTGCCACATGCACCAGCCCGCTATGACAAGGATGAGCAGGATCGCCGCGCCGGCCGCCCCGCCGAAGAACGCGGGGCTGATGCTGGTATGTCGACGCCTGGCAACGGGACTTCGTGAGTGAATGGCGCTCGTGCTGTTTGCTGGGAGGGCTGCGTACTCTGAGTTGGCCAGGTTCGTCGACGAGCCGAAGGTGGCATCGTCAGTTGCACTCCCATCGGTAGATCTGTTCCATGCCGTTAGATCGTCTCGCGCAGAATACAATCAAGTAACGCACGTCGATGTGCTCAGAGTTCCAACGCCGCCAGTGAGCGATCGTGAGGCAGCGACGGAGCGAGACCTTGTGCTGGGGGTCGTAGTCCTGTTACCAGGCTGTCAGCGAATTGGCCAGTATCAGTCGGTGATTGCGCGGTCTCACGTTTCTCGTGTCCGTGAGACTGACGACGCGCTCGTGGGGGTGGTGACCTGCACGAGTGGGAAGCGAATTAGACGCCTGCGCACGAGGAACGGGGGGGAGGGGGGGCAGACGCTTCACGCTACGTACGGACGGAGTAGCCGGGCTGCTAGCTGCCGTGCTAGATCGTGTTCGGGTTTGTTGGGAGGCGGGGAGACACGAGTCAACCGCAGAGTCGGCAACGCTGATGAGGTCTGCAGCGTGTTCAGAGCCCTGAGTTTCCTATTGGGCAACACTGACTGGTGTCTGCGACTTGCGGCGGGGTGCTCGAATCGACCACTCGAAACTTTATCAGAGTCCCTGGCATGGATTCAGTTACAGGGCACGAAGCAAGCTGAGGAACGCACCGCCAGGAATGGCCACTCGATAGGCCGCCCGGAGCGTCCTGAACGATCCGACGGTTCCCAGCGTTGGGCTACTAATGGAGTTCTGTGCCCCAATAGCGGTGACGCTGTACGGGGCCTGTCCGCCGGACCACTGCAGGACAGTCCTCCCGCATTGCGTGACGGTTGAGGGTGTGAGGAAGTTCAGAGGGATTGTCGTCGCCATTCACAGGCGATCTTCACAAAGGAATGGCTACCCGCGCTGGGTGAGGTGATGAGGGGAGAGAGAGAGAGACGATATGAGGCTATTCTGCATTCGGTACAGTTCGCCGTTCGACTTTGGGCGCTGACATCGGCGCCAAGCTCGGCAGCAGACAGCAGCGGCACGGGCATTCCGTCAGGTTGGCATGACAGGTGCACAGCATCTGTGCATTTAGCTTTTGCACGTCCTGTGTTGTTGCCAATGCTTCCGTCACCCACAGATCCCGATATTCTGTGGGGCCTGTGCCTGACAGGGTCCGCAAGTGAATAACGACTGTTTGAGCACTAGCTGGGGATAGGAAGATTACACGACTATAAGGAGAAGCGCTAAGGACAAGGACAGGCTGAAGGTCAATAAGATGGGGAGCATATTACGTTTCCGCGCTAACCAGCGTGCAGAGCGTTCCCGGAATCCTCAATGCATCACTGCCCTGAACTTGCCGTTCCGCTCGTGCATATCAATCTTGACGACGCGGGCCTTCACAGAAGTACCCAGCGAGTCAAGCGGGATGGCGCCAAATTGGCCAGTCTCAAATGAGCATTCCTCGGCTGTGCAAGCGTTAGAAACGGGTCCATAACAGGGAACGCGCGACTCACTGCCGGGTTCGATGAAGAAGGCTTTCAACTGAAAGGGGCGCGCGTGAGTGGTGTGATAATGCTACTCCCGCTCAACTTACGCTCAAAGACCTGAAGCTCGTGACCAGCTCCTCATCGCACCTTACACGAGTTCAATAGTCAGCAACAAGTCGGAATCAAGCATGCTTACGGGAGCTCCCTGTGACGAATGAGAGGCTGGAAGACCTTCTCGCAGGTGACCACACCTGCAGCAGTTGGATATCAATCTTCACGTTCAAGAAGCGCTCAGCGAACTGACCGATAGACACGTCCAGGCAGTCCTCGCTCTCGTTGCGGATGCGCATTTGACGGGAGCGATCGCATATGTGCTCCGGGTTGTGTATCACAACCGTGCTCCCGCGATTCGTGATGCGAGTCTAGATCCCTTCCTTTCAGTGGTCTGCACGGAATGAGGACTTATTCTCCTACAAGTGATCCGAGCTGTGCGACACAACGGTTAGCCGGTGGCTACTCCGAGGAGATTGGATATGCATACCCTATTGACGCTCCGGGAATAATACGTCGATGAATACTAGGTATTGCACATGAGACAATGCATGAGGAACGTCGACATAGCTACCTTCTGCACAGCGACGCCGAACTCGCCCGTAAACTCGTAGACCTCGGAGAAACCTGCAGGTGCTGAGCTACGCAATACAGGATCGCTAGCCGACCTGACTCACCACCGGGAGTGATATGAACAATCTTCCAGACGACGATGTCGATGTCTGCACCTTCGTCAGCGAGTTCGGAGGGCTTGAGTCGACTGTGCGACAATACCCTTTCCGGCACAGTATTCGTCGTCCACGAGGGCTAGAGCGACAGTGCGAAGCTCGGAGACGTTGCAATCGAACCTGACAGTAAAGCCTGCCGCCGGAGCGGACGCGGGAGTCGGGACGGTCCGATGAGCGTCGCGGCGACCAGAGTCTGGCTCGCAACGACAGGCGGCAGTCGTGTCTCCCGCGCGCGCGCTCACGTCAAGCGCGTGCTCAGGTTCCGCGTCGTAATCGAAGGCTGGGCGGGGAGCGCGGGTCTTCTGAATCCTGCCGGTTCCGAAAGCGGAGGGGGTTGCCACAGTCCCGTGGGCGTCGAAAGGCGCGTGCTGAACGTGCTGGACACGAGGCGCGGGAGCACTGGGCACTCCCGGGAACGTCTTAGCCACCCCGTGATCGGTGCCGACGTCCTCGTGCCACTCGACGGCGTCTTCGTGCTCGTGCTCGTGCTCGTGCTCGTGCTCGAAGTCGTGCTCGAAGTCATCTTCGCCTTCGTCCGCGTTACCCTCGCCGTATCCAGGGTGGAGGGGCTCCTCGAAGATATGAGTGATGCGAGGACGGCCGACGTCGCCGCCGATCGGGAGAGGGCGGACAACTTCCACCTCTTCCTCTTCCTCCAACACGACGATGGAACGAGGCGCGACCTCAGGGGCCGCGGCGTACGGCACGCGAACTTCCTTGCCAATCGCGGCCACGTCTTCTGTGATGGTTTCGACGTATTCGGCGGCAAGGTCAGAACTTAGAGCGGTCCCTTCAACGGCGGAGGGCAGCGCATCGGACGTCGGCGAAGGATCAGCCACCGCCTCGCGCGGCGCGTCTGTGTGCGCCATCTGCACGGTGACTCTCTCCGCCCGGACGGTGGACGCGCCCCAAACAGGGATGCCAGGCGTCGGGTACGGCATTATGTCGGGGTCGGCGAAACGCACTTCCTTCGGCGTTGGGAGGGGCATGTCTATCGCAATGTCCTGCAGATAGCGACGCGTGAGCAACGATTGATCGCGAGGGGTGTGGCGGGATAAACATACCGCGTGTTCTGCGGTCGGCAGAGTAAGATGCGGGGCGGGGAGAGTGATCTGCGGAGGGTGCGAAGCAGACGGGGGGTCTTGAGCAGATGCGGAGTACTGATACGGGTTTGGCAGTTGCATTTCGAGAGGTGTTGGCGCGTTTGCCGCGGAGTGTTGGGCAGTAACATCCCGGGGCGGCGCTGTTCCCGGGCGCTCGGGGTAGTGCGGGGCCGGTGGGAATTCCTCCCCATGTCCAGATTCGAGGGTGGTCGGCGGGTGTGCGGGCGCGCCCTGAGGGCTGGCCGTCAGCGCTGAAATGATTGTGCCGACGGCACTGGCAGCCGTTTGGACGCTAGGATCCTGCACTACGGCCGCGACGGCCTCGATCACAGGCTGGGGCACGCCCAGGAACGTAGGACGATCGTCGGCGGCCGATCCCACGTCACGAGTCGTCGGTGCATGTGTCGAGGCCGTCGGGGTGGGCATGCCGTAGCTATAGACGTCGAAATCGGCAGTCGTGCTTGACCCCGAGACGAAGGTCATTGCACGCGTCGTCGTACTGGCGAACTCCTCTCCCCGGAAATCCATCTCAGTCAACGCGCCAACATGCGTGTCGGAGTCGGCGGGGTGAGCGTCCTGCGCGTACGCGAAGGCCGCATCGTCGCGCGGAGAGACGGGCGGGGAACCCGTGCGCGGCGTGCTGAGCGACTCGTTCGACTGGTGGTCGTGGTGGACTACGACATAGCCATTCCCGTGCTCTGAGTTGGCGACAAGGTCTGGGGATGTCGTTTCCTCGCTGGACTGGACGATGAGAGGCTCGGGCATGGGAATTGGGTCCACGCCATACAACGCTGGGGTGTCGGAGCGCGTCACAGGAAGTGGCACACTCGCAGCATACCCCAGGTCAGGATCGGCGAGTGGGAACGCGTCTACACCGTGCTGAGAGACCGGCTCGCGCTGGCGCAATGTAAGCATACGCTAACAGAGTAGCCACTGTAACGGACCAGGTATTCCTGCACATGGGGGACTGAGAGCTCGTAGGGCGCGTAGCCTGTGCCGGCGTCCCCGTACAGCTTGGGTATGTAGAGATGGTCGATGACGGGGGCGTCGGCCACGAGGGTGAGGGTGCTATGCGAAGCGCGGCTACTGTCCACTGGGACTGGCATTTCGGGAGACGCGTCGGGTTCAGCCACAGTCTTCTGCTCGAGGTCGACCTTGGCGTCGGACTCGACGACGGCGCGCTGGACGGTGAGCTCAACCGGCATTGGACTGCCCTGTGCGCAACGCGTGAGCCAAGATGCGCAGCAGCGCCGGAAGCCAGTCATACCTCGCGAGGCAGCTCTGGCAACGGGAAACCGGGCGGCGTGCGGGGCACAAGCGGGTAGTCGCGGGCGGTGTCGCTGGCCGTCGCCATTGGGAAGTACTCGAAGGTGCGCGTCGGTCTGCGCGTCGCGGTGAAGGCGCGCCAGAAAGCCAGCAGGGCGTGCGTGCGAGGGGTAACAAGGACCCGCAGGGTCCCACATTTCTTAGAGTGCGCCTCGGCTGCAGTCCGGCGCCATTGGACAATCTGGATGGGCCGAGTGTGACGCGGTGACGAGACGGCGCGCCGCGGGACCTCAAACCATCTCTCGATCGCCGCTTCTAGCTTCGGCGAATGCATCCAGGCACCTCCGCCAGTCCAATTCCCCGTGCTACACACACAAGCGAGCCGCCGTGTCACTGGATAGGGCCCGATCTATTGCCGTATAAAAGGATACCCGCGTCTCGCCCTGCCGTCCCCCAACCTCGCTCCTTGTACGCGTCCATCCTCCTCGTCCGCCATGTGCTGCAACAAGTCTGTCTCTCCCGCCCGCACCGCGTCCCTCAGCATCGAGAGCACCTGCGCCTACGAGCGCACCGTTGCCTTCGCCATCGTCAACTGCCAACTCGTCAACCCGGGTATGTGAGCCCTTTGCCACAAGGGGATCTGTCCTGACGAATCCGCATGCGTAGACCTCGAGCCGCTGCTGTAGGCCGTTCGTCTCTGCACGCACTGAATTGTTCTCACACTTCCCAGTTGGAAAGTTGAGCACATCCCGGCGAACTGCACCTTCGAGGTCGAGCACCACTTCTCGGGCGAGTATGGAATTCGCGTCTCCCCGGTTGGATACGTGCGTGTTATGCTTGGAACTGCCTGTCCAGTTCGCTGACAGCCTTCATTGCAGTGCGGCGTTTCCTACACCGCGCAGCGTATCAACAGGGTGTGTCGTGCTCCTGGATCTGCTTTCCCACTAGCTCACTCTGGCCCCGCAGCTTGGAACCACGGTATGTCCATGCACCGCGTCTTTTCCTTGCCCTCATCCCCGCGAAGACCGTCATCAGCGACAGCAAGTTCTCCGCGCTTCAGATCCACACACCGGTCATCTCCTCCGCCGGCAACAAGCATGACATCAAGGTCGTCAACGAGAGCCAGCACGCGGTCGAGGTCACCATCGGTGAGCGTGCATATCCGCCGGAAGCCCGGCAATCGTCTTACGCGTCGCTTAGGTCTCATCGGTTGCAATGGCTCCTTCGAGCCCATCCTCCGCTGCGCCGAGCTCCCGTGCGTCACACGGCCCTCGTCGTACTCTTCACATCCTCACCCTCACCCTCCGCCAGCGCGAACGACGTTCTGACGGCCCAGTTCCCCAACCCGAAGGTATGCATCTGCCGCGCCACCGCTTACAAGCGAGTCCCTGATTGACGATCGCGCACAGCTCGTCGCGTACTTCGTGGACTGCAACAGTCAGTGGCTGCGCGCATACATCGTCCGACGCGGCGCGGGCTAACATTTCTCCCAGCCAAGCCGCACACCGCGCTCGTCGAGAGCGGCGAGTTCGCCTCGACGCCGCTTTTCGCGCCCAAGAAGACGCACACGCGCGTCCGCCTCTCGGATAAGGTCGGCGGGTACAAGTTCAAGCTGTTCTGAGCGAGCGATGAGGCCACGGTGCAGCGCACCTGAGCGGGGTTCCCGGCATCCCTATTAAAGTCGTTTACTGCATTCCTTGTCCATACGCATCGCATCGCTAGTTCTCTTCCAGTAATCACACTCTTTCATTGCTCAAAGCTCAGTAAAATTACGATAGTTTCCAAGCGCTTGCATGAGGCGAGCATCCTCCTACTTACAATTGCGTGGTGCACACAGTGTGAGTGTCAGTACAACCACTGGCTGAGGCCAGAGCGCTGAATTCAGAATTGTGCACGCTTGCCACGGCCGTTGTGCGAGGCCGGTCGGAGGCAATCCGTTCCAAAACCCAATTTGGGCGCGCACAACGGCAATTAGCGAGGCTCCCGTCCACATGCGCACAGCACACCAAGCAACGCTACTAGCCCAGTATCAATGCGTGTATATGCATAACATGTAAACGCTCCAATGCAAGAAGAGTCCATACCCTGCACTCAGGGGCGTCTCAAACGAGGAAAGCATCCACCAAACAAAATCACGGGCGGGGCGCTCCGCTGCGCGTGCCGCGGGTCGACGGCCGGGGCGGGGGCATCGGTGTAAGCCCTCCGGGCGGCGGCGGCGAGTATAGCGGTGGTGAAACGGGATAACTGTAAGCCGCAGTGATATCGATGCCCGCCAGCCGTGGCTGCGGCCGCGACGAGCGCTGAGTGGGCGGCGGAGGTAGACTAGTCAGCGGGACGATAGGTTGCGGCCCTTGGTACTGGTGGGAGCGGGTTTCATAGCCTGCCGCAGCACTCTCCTCGTCCGCCAGCTTCAGGTCGCTGCGCGTTGCGCTCATGTTGCCCCACATCGGCGTCTCCGCCCGTGCGACCGGTGGGGAGATCCGTAAGACGAGCGACGCTGTCTTGCGGCGGGAAAGGCGCCAATACCAAAGCGCTGACACTATGGCAAGGATGACGATGGAGCAGCCCACGATTGCCAGGACAAGTCCCGTGTTTGGCCCAGAATGGGATTTCCTATGCAATGAAGGCATGCATGAGTTGCCTAGAAGGCGGCCAGAATATGCATCACGCACTGTGCACTGGTAATTGATTGAGATGTTCCAGGAGCCGTATAAGCCGAGCTGGTCGCACTGTATTCGCTCGGGTTGGAGGTGCTCTACGCAAGAAGAATCAGCAATCAAGCAGACAACCAAACCCTCTGAGACCGACCAACGTCCGAGTGAAAAATGTGGCTGTGGGTACCGGCTGGAGAGATGCCGGTAGACACGAAGCATCGTCGCTGTCAGCGACGGCAATTGGGTCTTCAAGAATATTGTCAGCGATAGCATCCTCTACATTTAATCTCCGCCAGTACCCACTCGTTTGCGCGGTTTTCCCCGTCGAGTCCTGGACTTGTAACACAACGAGTGCGCCTAAAGTGACATCTTTCATCATCGCGGAAGTCGACATGGACAGTGCGCAAACTGGCCTGCAGGCAGAGCCGCCTTATCCCACTGAAACACCGAGCTCTGCGTTCCAGTGACGACCTGCGCGATCAGCGCGCCGCCTATGCCCCCGAACCGAGCGTCGAGCGCTGCAACTGCATACGGCGGCAGCCCACCGGCCCACTGCAGCGTCGCGGGCTGGCACTGCGCGACGGGCGAGTTGAGGAAGGTGAGCGGGAACGCCATTCAAATGCGGGTCGAAAGGGAAAGCGGGGCACCTGGCCTGGCGGGACAGGCCATATCCATCGAGGTCCGTTAAGTACAGGGGCCACGGCATGCTTCATGGCATTCCCCGCGCGACGATCTGTCTGTCTCTGTGTTCGAGCCTGTCGATCGCTGCTCGAAGTGGTGTGAGTGATTGATCCGCAGGGCCAAACCTCGACGGACTGCTTATCTGGGCGATGTGGCGCATGCCACCGAATAGGCGCGCGGGGTGCTGCATCTGCACGAGAGGGCAGGGCGTTCAGAAAAGGCCGGTGTAAGTCCCGCTGACACGATAGACAGTCTGCGTTTCCTGGCACCCGACAGGATGGGTGTCGTTGTAGTCCACAATTGAGATGACGGTCGTCTGCGTGCGCTTAGGCAAGCGTTTAGACGGAGCATCGGTATAATTGACTCGGGGACGTCAAGGCAAGCAATCGCCACGAAACGCAGGAAACGCGGGAGTCACGAACCACGGCGCCAACGTGGTCGAATATGAGCTTGAAGGCGAACTAGAAGACCGAGAGTGCATCATTGATATCAATTGCAGCACTTGGCTGCGCGATGGCTCCCAGAAGACGACGAAGGAAGCACAGTACTAATACCAGGCCGCGAAGTCATGAACTGACGCCGGATGCAGGACTGCACAGGGATACGTGTCCCTGCACAAGCCTGTCTGAAGGATGTATCCCGTACACCAGCCACAAAGCGCGAGAACAGAGAGCGTAGTGAAGCGAACACCAGCCGAACAAAAGAGAGCAGTGAGCAGCTGAGCACCAGCCGCCTGCCAGCCGCGCCAGGATCGTGACGACAGCTGAGCAAGCTCTAGAGACGAGTATGTTTCGTATTTCAGCTAGCGGACCACGACGTGCTTCAACTCGTCGTGAACGGGGGTAGGGAGGAAAAGAGTCCGAGAGCGGAGTCACGTGAAGCTCCCGCGGCAGAAACCCCGCAACTCCGACGCTTCCTCCTGCGTATTTCCAACTGGTGAGCTTCCACATATGCTATCGAAGCGTATGGCTCACAATTAAATGCATTTTGCCTTTCCCTTGCCTCCCTCGCCAGCGTGGCATGCACCTGTTTTCGAACCGGCCCGAGAGCACCGAATAGCCTCGTCGAAACGTTCCACATGATATCCCGAAGTCGCTCGGGCCTTTGGTCTCGACCCGCGCCAATCCTCAGCCTCTGCCCTATGGCGTGAAGCTCTAACCGAGAGGGCTTCCTATGGACTACTTTCAGCGAAGAAGGCTTCGCTGCCCAAAGATCAGCATCACCCAACAATCACCGCATTGGCACTAGAGACAGCTCTGAGACAGCTCCTCCCAAGCCGTATGTGGGTCCTTCGCTGTCGCAAAGCAACACATTTGATTCCACGCAGAGCAGACGAGCAGGCAAGGACGATGCATGATGCATGAGCAATCATTCCGTTGCATGTGTATTCTAGTATGTTGTACAGCAGAGTGGTCGGATGCCCAGAGTCTGAAGAACGGGTCGGTCAGCTATGCGAGCGGGGTTACATTGCAGTGAGCAAGAATGAGCGGTTGCGGGGGCGGCAGCGAAACATGTACGAGCGAAGAGTGACGTGCGGGCCGAATAATGATCCAGGAAACCGAAGAGTCCGAGAACGCGCGGGGCGCGTGCGCCAATGCTAGGCGAACCCGCGGGCGGCGGTCGTGTGTATCTTGACCTTCTCGAAGATGCGGAAGAGGCTGATGACGAGCGAGACGTTGTACAGCGCGAGGCCGACGAACTCGAGGCACACGATGACGAGCTGGTCGCCGCAGATCGAGTCCGCAACGCCGCCTTTGTACCGGCCGAGCTCGTCGGGGAGGGGCGACGACTGCTGCGGAAGGTGGTCCCACCAAGTGTTCCACGACTGCGGCGTACACAGCAGCGGCGAGGTGAAGTAGTTGTCAAACGCCACCGACACGGAGCCGGACCATATACAGATAAAGAGCACCTCTGACAGCGTGTGCGCAAGCTTGCCGGATGTGCGCCAGAGGCCGAGAGGGCGCCCAAAATATTCGAGCTGTGCCTATATTCAGCGGCTTGGAAGACGAAAGCGGATGGGCGGGCGCACGTAAATGGCCGTGAGGACATGGACGAGCGTCAGCGGGGAAAAGATGATTGCGAGGATGCTACGAATGCAGGTGAGCGGAGATTGGCAGCGGGTTGTGCCTGGGCTGGAACGCACGGGGAGCTTCCCACTGCGCCAAGGGCGCCGTTATCGATCTCCATCTGCCGCAGACGGATGGCGACGCCGAGCGTGGCGGTGGTGAAGGAGAAGTTGGCTATTCGACAGAGCTGCGGCGCGCGTCAGGGGCGGTCCGGGCCGAATACGGCCAGAGGCCAGGACTCACGAGCGGGACGTAGGCGTTGGTGAGGATGAAGGAGCGGAAGGTCCGGCGGCGCCTCTTCCAGGCGCTCATGGGGGCCAGGTCCTTCTCTTGCTCGTCCAGGCCCTGGAAGCCGTTGAGGGCAGTCTCCGGCGGGATTTGGCTGCCGGAACGCATGTACGGGCCGCCCTGCCTCGGGGCATTGGAGGGTGCCCACGGCGTGGCCCAGCCGGGCGTCTTGCTTTGTGCGAGGGTGAACGAGTGGGCGTTGCGCGGGATCTGGAGGCGTAGCGGCGACGGGCGCGTGGGCGGCGAGGGAAAGTACGAGCTCGACGACTCCGGCGGCTGCTCCGGCTCCTCGACAAGCTCGGGCTCGTGGTCGTGGTGGGCGTGGGCGGCGCCGGACGCGCGGCGCAGCTGGCTGAGCATGGACTGGAAGCGCCAGCGGCGGCCGTCGGGCAGCGTGGTCGCGGCCGACGAGTGCACGGACGCGCCGCTGCTGCTGGCCGCGTTCTGGGCGCTGCCCGACTGCACCGACGCCGAGAGGCGCAGGGCCAGGTCGGAGATGGGCATCGCCTCGAGCTCGGGCGACGGCGGCTCGTCGCGTGCCCACGCTGGACAATGCAAAGCTGCCGTGAGCGCGTCGTCAGGCGCGGTGCTCGGCAGACTCACGCGGCTGGGTCACGACTGGCCGGATCGTCGACGCCCCGCGGTGCAGCGACGACGAGCCCGTCTCGGGCGCAGACATCGCGGCTGGGTGGTGGTACAGAACGAGAGGGGCTGGGGCAAAGCGACAAGAGAGGACAACACCCTCTCGGCGCTTTGATCAGTCACTCGGCACCAAATCCGAACGCGGCCGTCGCTTGGCTGCCCGACAAACACTCCGCGGTTCGACAAACGCTCGCACGACCTTCTCCCACCGCCAGTTCTTTTCTCTCGCCATCGGGGACCGCGGCGCCTGCATTGACCTGCTACCCCACAGAAAATCCTGGCCAATGACGACACTTGCACCAACACCGCACCCGCGATCACTGCCCCCTTCGGCAGTCGCCCGAGCTGGTATTGCTCCCTACCGTGCCTCTGTGGCAAGGAATCGCTGCCAAGAACTATGGGTCCTTTCTGGATTGCCTGTGCCCGAGTGCTCTCGCCATCCCGCGCACGTTGCTCTTGTCCCGTCTCCACGCGCATTGGCGCTCTCCCCCTCGACGCGGCGTGAGAGGGGCGCACCCCTTCGAGGAACAGCGCGTTTATGGCGTTCTCAAGTTCTGAGCACCCTAAATGTCCAGATCCCCGCACGACTTGAATGGCTCATCGTCGATCGCAAGCAGCGCCGTCTCTCTGCTGTTCCCGCGGCACGTCTGTCTCCCGTGCTTGGCATGTCTCCATCCCGTCGACCCCAGTTTCTTTGAATGCGGTGGCAGTCCTAGATTCACATTATCAGCCGTCACTGTGGACACGACGCGAACGGGAGGCGCTGTCGTGGGCTTTGGCTTTGACGAAGCGGGCACGTGACCCTGACGTCCTCGTGGCCCCGGACCGTGGCGCCAAGCGCCTCGTTGTGTTTGGATGCCCAGGGGCCAGGTGCTGTCAACCCTCGAGTCGCCAAGGCGCTGTACGGACAGGTTGATTTCGCCGGCTCAGTGATCAAAGGATGTTTGCAAACGCGGACCTGTCACCTGACCGTCATGGCGGCCATGACACCCATAGCTCGAAGCCCCGCCACGCACATCCTTGGCCGTGGGAAGCAGTACCATGCCAATCTCGCGATTTTCGAGATGAGAAACTGAGCATCGGAGACACGTACGACGCGTCGGATAAATGGGTATCTACAAGTCGTATTAACATTTGATTCAGACTTCGAGACTCTCCTTCTCTTCTATCATGTTGTACAAGTAGAGCAAAAACGGATGTGGCAGGCATGAGGGCCTCAAACTGAGGCACCAGCGGCAGCCCCTTCGGCGGCGGCCGTAGCGGCATTGTTCTGAATGGTCCACACAATGATCCCGGTCAACACGATATAGTCGAGGATGTCTGTGCCCTCAGGCGAGACGCGCAACTTGGAGTCATGGAAGGTTCGGCGCTCGAGTTCGGCGACGGGCGCGCTTTTGTCCCGCCGGAGCTGCGCGCGCGCTAAGCATCAGTCGAACGAACACTCGGACACGCACGGTCATGGTATTTCCGGACGCTTTCCACTTGTACGTGTGCCCGCCCAGCTCGAACTTTCGATGGCTGGTCGCACGGTAAGTGAGTTGCTGTCAGTCTGGCAATGCGGGAGAAGACGCACAGCCCCCATGCGGTCCGCTTCAGCAGGTCGTTGACGCGCATCTCGGTGCCGCCCATGCGCACGCGCGACGAGACCAAGCGCCAGTCAATCTCGGCGACGGTCGCGCCGTCGCTGCGCGATATCGTCGTGTGCGTCTTCGTGCACTTCTCGGACGAGCGCACGTCGTACGAGACGCCGGGGCCGACGAACTGCGTGTTGTTCGGGTTGTTCTTCGTGAGTGTGAATTCCATGGCAGCTCAGACTCAGAGGGATGTGGAAGATCATTGGTAAGCAGGCGGGTTATATACACCACTTGTGCCGAGCGCCAGCCAATGACGTCGGTGGCTCCAAGTTCTCACAGCTGCGCCGGCCAAAAGAATCTTGGCAAACATTCAAACATTCAAACAACACTGGAATCGGCCTCTGCATATACCGTAATGACCCCGGATGCGACCAATTCCTGCATACCTCCCATTTCCCCTTCAACACGCGCGAAAATTTGCGCAGGAATGGATGCAGGTAGGCCAATATCCTCGGTCTATGACGTTGGTTCCAGTTCGAGGGCCGCGTGGAGGTAGAACAGGGGTGGGACAGGAAGCGGTTAGATTTTCCGTGCCCACCCGAGGTCCTCGCAGAGGCTCGGAATTTTCGTCAGAGTGTCTATTGAGCTCATATACGATGGTTCCATGTGTTTAGAAGGGGCGGCGAGCAGGGGATTGTGTCGAAAAATCGGGCTCGCCGCTTCCCGTCCCATGGTCGCATCCGGGCCATCACGGTACTGTGGTTCTCCGTTTAGCTCCGAACCAACGCATGGTTTCTTTCAACCTTCATATTTTAATAGCAGCTGAGATTCGTCGGGAGACCCGCCTGTCAGCCGGCGGTTTCCGATAGTGCATTGCAAGCTCACGCAAACTGACACAAATATGGCAGGGCTCAAACATAACTTAAAAATCGTACAACTCCGGGCGGTCCGACACGAACCCGACCTTCTTCCTCTCCTTCTTGGGTTTCGCAACCTCTGGCTTCACATCCCCATCACCCGCACTCCCACTGTGCGCTGCAACCCGCTCCGGCTCGATCGCCACAACAGGCCTGTCCGGCACAGCAGAAGCAGACGGCACCGAGACAGAGGTGGAAGCAGACGGCGCGGGCGTCGTGCGGCGCTCGCTGACGCCGCCTTCGAGGTCGAGGTGCATCGTCTCGATGACAAACTTCTTGCGCGTCGTCTTGAACGCGAGGTTGTTCTCGCCCGCGCCGAGGCCGAAGCCGCGCAGCACGGACGTGCGGTCGCTCGGCGGCGCGAAGCTCTGCGGCGCGGGCAGCGCGTGGATGCGTAGCAGGCCGTGGTACGCTGGGAACAGCGCCGTCATGCTTGGGTCCGCTGGCGAGGTGTCAAGAAAGGTACCGGAGGACGCGCCGGGGCTGGGGGAGTGAACGTACCGGAGAAGGCAGCGAACGAGATACATGCGTCTGAGAGCCAGCCGAGCTTGTCGATCCAGCCTGGATCGAGAGACTCGGAGAGATGCGGCGGGAGGGTGATCGTCGCTGTGCTGGGGCGAGAGGAAGAGCGCAGGAGGCCGCGGAGAGAGTGCATGAACCGGAGGAGAGCCTGCACCAACAACCATGAGCGTACGAACTTCGCCTAAGAGAGGTAGTACACACAGTATCGGAGACATCTCCCCACTCATAATTGCCGAGGGATGGCAGCGATATGCGCAACGGCGGCGCGTCCGAGCGACTGTAGGCGAGAACCCGTCAGTGTGAGACGCAATTCAAGCACCGTGAGACGCACGCCAGTTCGCTCCTCAACACATCTAGACACTGGTCCAGTGATTCCGGAGCTGTTACGCGCAGTTGACCGCTCTGCGACGCGTCCTTGACGCGTTCCGGCGGTATTCGCGTGCTCAGATCGAACCTGGCGGCATCGCGTTGATCAACGAACAAGCCCGCGCCGCGCGACTAACTTACAGATTTGCGTCAATGGTGGTCTGGAAGCGCTTAACGTTCTCGTACCTCCACGCGATCGTCATCTTCTCGTCCTCCGCCTGCCTCTCTGCGACCTCCTCCAGCGCGGCGTCCTTGGGCAGCCACATGCACGCGTCCACGAGCTCCTGCTGCCCAAAGACGGAGACGTGCTGGCCGGCGTGCAGGCCCTGCGCGATGAAGTACTTTTGCAGCAGATCGCCGTACGACGAGTGCGCGTCGGGCGCGAGCGCGACGAAGACGCTGCCGGACGGCATCCCGCCGTTGCCTAGCACATCGTCCAGCGACGGGATGCCCGACGAGAAGTAGAGCAGGGGCGGGGCGGCCGGCGTGCCTGCGGCTGTGCGTCGTTTGAAGGACATGCTGGGACGGCGGAGTTGGCGCTCAGCGCAACGCCGCAGCTGGCTTTCAGCCACATTCACAACACTCATGGTGCGCGCAATTGCTACTGAGCACCGCGCATGGGCTTATATCCCTCATACGATAGCCCAAGGAAAGAGCAAAGAAGACGCGCCAGCACGCGCCGTCCGCCAGCCTGGCCAGCCGCAAGCTCGCCGCAGACGGCGCGACAGAGCAAATCGAGCTCGGCGCGCTCGCGTCCGCCTCCGTACGCCGTGCATCCCGCACCCGTTCTTCTCAGCCTCACACTATGATATGCAGGGAAATGAGATCCTCAGCGCGCTCTCCGCGCCGAAGCCGACCGTCTCGAAAAAGGCCAAGCAGCAGCAAAAGCACGAGGCCTGGCTGCAGCGTGCGCTTCTCACCCAACCTCCACGACAACCGCATGACTCATGCAGAGCAGACCTCCAGGAATCGCAAGCACCGTATTCCAAATCGCACGCGCGCAGGCTAAAGCGCAAGGAGAAGGAGTCGCTTTCCACCGGCCTCGACGACATGCAGGCCGTCCTGGCCGACCTGCAAGCCGAGGCGGACGCCGTCCAGCCCGCGACCATCGCAGACGCGGAGACCAAGGGGGACAAGGACGGCATGCAGCAGGATGGCGGCAGCGGTTCCAAGCCGAAAGCGAGTGCGCTCATTGGCGAGGGCAAGGGCCAGCCGCTGAGCAAGGCGCAACGAAAACGCGCGCTGTGAGTCCTGCTTCGCGCGTCTGAACGTCTGCAATTCATATTGACTCTGCGTCATACAGTGCCTCCGAAGCAGCGCGTCTGCCGCTCGTCATGTCCAACCCAGCCTTCGCTGCAAATCCGTTCGCAACGATACGGACGCATGTGTCCAACACCCTTGTAAAGCACGACAACGCCACCTAGGAATTTGTGTTTCAGTCAGGCGCATAGCTTTACACGCAGACCCGCTCGTCGTCGCGGGCACTGTTTCCAATCTTCAAGTTGGTGCAAACGCGACGCAGGCCGAAGAAGTGCCAGCGAGAACGCGATAAAATGCGGGGCGCAGATCGTAAATTTCGTGTAACACTAATTACTGTAGTTACGAGGCACGTCGAGGGGCATGCATGTGGATGGGCCGAGAAAAGAGTACTTACTGAGGAGCGAGACAGAGGTCGTGACGGGACAGATCCAATGATGATGTAGGCAGGCAGGCGTGGACGAAAGCAGGCGACATAACGAGACGAAGCAGTGGAAAAGAAACTGAACAGAGACAACAGACCATGGGGATTCAGATGGAGGGGAGCAAGTACCTCTAGTTCTCCTCGCTCATCCGGCGCAAGCTGTCCGCGTCGCCGTCGCCGCGGCTCATGCCCGCGCTGAAGACGGTGCTGCCGCTGCCGCTCCCGCCGCCGGAGCGCCGCGAGCTGCGGCGCGAGCGCCACTCGTCGCCGAGCGAGCTGCGCGGGCTCATCTCGGTGAACCCGCCCGAGCGGCCCTTCGCGAGCTCCGCGCTCATCGCCTTCTCGCGCGCGTCGAGCGCCGCGAGCGACTGCTCCGCCTCGGCCTGCTCGAGCGCCTCGGCCGTGAGCGCCTGGCCCGGCGCCGCCTGCTGCTCCGCGCTGCGGCTGCGGAAGAACGGGAAGCGCCCGCCGCCCGCGACGGGCGTCGTGCCGCCGGGCGAGCGCGGCTCGGGCGTCAGCGGCCCGCTCGAGCTCCCGCTCGTGTGCGTGTGCCCGGAGAGCGAGCGCGCGGCGAGCGGCGGCGGCGCGGGGCTCTTCGGCGGCGGCGCTGGCGGGTCGTAGCCCATGAGCTTCATCGTCGCGTGCAGCCGCTCGCGCTCCTTGCGGTCCTCCTCGTCCTCCTGCGTGTCGAGCTTGCGCGCGGTGCCCATGACGGTGCTCGTCGCGCCGGGACGCAGCGTGAGCGGCTTGAGACCAGGTGTGTCGGGCGGCTGCGGGAGGTTGGGGTTCTTATCCCCTCCAAAGAGGCTAAAGCTCTTCCAGTCGAAGGACAGCGAGCGTCGATTGCGCTTCGCATCCGCCGCTGGAGCCGGCGGGCTGGTGGCGGCAGCGGGGCTTGGAGCGATCTTGTCGGGCTCGGCAGCGGTGGTGGAGGCGAGAGCCTTGCCGAAGAACGACGTGCTTTGCGGCCGCGCCTTCTTCGCGGGGGCGGCACCCGCACCCTTGCTAGGCGTCGGCGGCGGCAGCTTCGACGCCGTGCCGCCGATCTTGCGCGGGCTGGTCGGGCTCTTGTTCTCCGTGTAGTCAACCGCGAGCACGTGCTCGAAGCCCTCCTCGGAGATGATGCGGTCCAGGATCTTCGACGCATACAGCGACAGCGCCTTGTTCGCATCCTTCAGCGCCTTAACCTCGTTGCGCAGCGCGTTGATATCGCTCTCGTCCGCGGTCTCCTCGCGCCCATGCTTGCCCTTCTTGCCGAACTTGTCCTCGACGGTCGCACGGCCCTCGAGAATGTCCTTGTTCTCCGCGCGGCCGAGCTCGGATGCGAGGTCGAGTCCGGGGCCGGTGATGGGCAGGTCGCCGAGGTTCTCGCCGCGGGGTGGCGGCGAGCTTGTGCCACTGCGGCCCTTGGGCCTCGGACGGCCGGAGCGCGACACGGACAGCGATACCCGGTCGGCCTCGTCTTCTGGCGGTTGAGGAATCGCGAGTTCGAGCGCCTCGTCCACTTCGGGCACACGATCCAACAGCGAGCGCGCGGCACCGCTCCTGGTTGATCTTGTGTCATCTTCATCCTCGCCACCTGCACTGCTCGTGGGCCCGCTGCCGCCGGCACCGGCGTAGCGCGTGGGGTCGAACTGCCCGGTAAGCGTCCTTTCCCTGAGAAGCATGTTGTAGCTCTCATTCTCCTCCTGCAACTCGTGGTTAACGCGCTTGAGATCAAGCAGTTGCGTCTGAAGAAGCTGCAGGGTGTTCTGCAGGGACGAGTGCGAAACGGAGAGCGTGTTCAATTCGAGCTTGAGCGCGGTCATTTCGGGCGGCTCGTCGTCCTCCGGGGGCGCCTGTTCCTTTTGCGGGGCTGCCGGCGCCTCCTCCTCGTCTTCTACGTCCGTCTCCTGGCCAGCGATGGGCGAGGCGGGCACGGGGATCGTTTTGCGAGCTTGAGTAAGGTGCTGGATGCGCGATTTGAGGTGCTGCTCGTTGTCGTAGAATGATTGACGCTCGGCGTCGAATGTGGATGTCTGTCACCATAGTAAATTAGTAAATTAGCATATAGGCCGTCTATATGGGTGGCTATGAGCGACGGCACCTGTTCGTTGTAGCGTCGCTGGACATCGCGCTTCTCCTTCTCGAGCTCGCGGACCTGGCTGCGCAGCTTGTCGATGAGCTCGAGCCTGCCCTCCATCTCGCTCTCAAAGCGCTCCTGCTCAGCATAGAGCTCGGATAGACGGGTCTCTGCGGCGCTCAGCGTCTGGCTGAGGTTGTCGTTCTCCTCCTGGAGCTGCGTGATCTGCTGGTCCTTGTTCTGGACCTTGACGAGGAGCTAGATGCCGGTCAGAAGGGCCAGGGACGAGCCAGGTGCGCATATAGTCACCTCCTCCTTCTCCTCGGTCTCGCGGCGCAGCGAGAGCAGCAGCGTGTCGTTGCCGTCGGTGGCCACGAGCTCATCGGGGTGCGGCGCCGTCTCGCGCGTCGGCGACTTGATGGGCGGCGCTGCCCTGCGCGCGGAGGACATGGAGAGCGACGACGGGCGCGGTGGCGCGGCGGCGCGCGCGGACGACGGCGAGCGCACAAGGCCGGGCGACGCGCGACTCGGCGGCGGCGTCGGCGACGAGCGGTTGCTCGGCGTCGACGGGGTGACCCGGCGGGCGGCGGGGCGCGTGGCGGTCGCGGGGCTGGCCATGCCGGGGCCTGGAAGGTATGTACGAGAGAATCGAGAGGGGACTCGAGAGAAAAGCGGTCCGTCGGGCTTGCAATCTGCGCTCCCCTCGCCGGCGCACGCGACGTGGCGCGGAATCTTCTTCTCTCACTCCCCATCTCGCATTTCCTCGTCCCTTGATTCGTTGTTCTCAGACTGCCAGTCGTTGCTTATGCTTGTGCCCCGCCCGTTCTGAGTCTCCTCTCCGCTTCCTACTGCTCCTAGGACACCCAGTTACCGTAACCTCCTAACGACCGGCGTCATTTATTAGCCTCACCCCGCCCGTCCACCATCGGGCGCGCACACCCCACCGGCACGTTTCATCTGAATCCACGCTCACAGCATGTGCACCACAATATCAGCCAGACAAGGGGGCCGTGATAGTTTGATATTTCACAACTGCTCGGAACTGCGCACAATATGTTACAATACTGCACCCGCTAACCGCCCGTCGGCGCATGCCCAACGCCTAAGTAAGAGTCGAGCTAGCCGTTGGGCCCAGCGGACATCATTTCGGTAGGGGCTTAGAGGCACTGCGAGTACTACGGACGACGTGCACCCTGATCAGCTTGGTTTCTAGCAGTGTGGGCAGCGCAACTCACGTAAACCGAGCTGGCTTTGCAGGTCGAGCCGGCGGCGCAGACAGTCGGGCCGCTGGAGGAAGGTCAAGATGGATATTAGTCATGAGAACGGGACCTACGTGAAGCCCTGGCCACCGCACTGGCCGAACTTGGTCTGCGTGGCAGCCGGCGCGCTGGCAGTCGACGTGGTGCCCGATGCAGTCGAGCGCGTCGGCGTGGCAGGGGCAGAGCTGCCGGTGGCGGGGGCGGACGTCGGCGCAGCAGCGCCGGGCATCGTCGTGAAGTCGGTCTTGGGGAGCGCCGCGGTGTTGATCGTGGCGGCCGTGGGGAAGGGCGTCGTCGCGACCGTCGGCGAGGTCGTCGCGAAGGGCGAGGGTCCCGGGACTGTAAACACATCAACAACACGCGCTAGAGGCATTGCGAGAGCGAGCCTCACTGGTGTAGGCGTTCAGCTGCGTGTAGATGTTGATCAGGATGCCAGGGTCGGACGCGCTGTACGCTCCAGGGAGCGCAACCGTCGGCGGGTTCGCATTGCCACCGCCAGAGACGCTCAGTTGGAAGCACGACATGTAGAACCTTCGTGCTGGTCAGTCTCCCGCCGTCAAACGCCCATGAAATGGACATACTGAGCACCACCGGGCGAGCTGGCGACATGGAGAGCGATGACCTCGGCACGGAGGAGGTAGTCACCTACGTACGAGTCGTTCAGTCTCGATCTCAAAACGGCGGTCGTCTGCGCACCTGCGGGGATGTCACTCGGGAGGGTGAAGGTAAAGTGGCCGCAGTTATCGTTGAGAACCTCGGTCGCCCAGTAGTCTGCAAAGTGAAGTCAGCACCCTGTAGTTTAGGGAAAGACGGATAGACGTACCTGGGTTAGAGCTGGGCAGACCCGCCTCGGCGACCTTGAACCACTTCTGGCCTGCAGGCGTCGCAGTCGACGCATTGGCGACCTTGGCCAGATACACCATGACCGGCCCGAAGTGGTCTCCACCGATGGCCTCGTTCGCGCAGCTGCGGTCTCCCGGCTGCTGGTGCATCTCGACGGTAATGCTGTCGCCGGCCTTCACGGCGCACGTCCCGGCCGCGGGGCTCGGGTTCGCGTTGCAGATGATGTCCTGTAGCATTGTCAGCCGTTGAGTTCTCGGGCGCACTGTAACGAGCGCCGGACGCACATTCGACGTGACAGACGTGACCGGGCTGTTGCTCTGCGGGTGCCGCACGCACGCGCCGCCGAAGTCCTGGTTGTTAATCCAGAGCTGCTGGAACGTCGCGTGCGCGGACACGGACGCGGCCAAGGACGCTGCGGCGAGAGCGGCGCGGATGAACATGGCTGATACTGATGATTTGGCCTGGCCTCCATGCTCCAGTGCGGGGTCGCGCTCTTATACGCCCCGTCGCGAGTCGCTATCTCTGGGTTGCTGGCGGGGAGCAGCTATCCTTAGAGCGCGAGCGCGCTGGCTGGGGCATGACGGGGCGGCCGTCGGCTGGGGACTGCCCAAGTCTCCGTAGACCATCGCGTGGCGGACCTGGGGCAAAGCGGAGAATTGTCGCCGTGGAAACCCCGACAGAACGTCGCGCACGGTCACGTGGAGATAAAAACAGGCCGCTTTACGAGCGGCAAGCCTGCATTCGAGCGCCGTCAAGTCTATAAAATAGGCGTTTGAGCTGATTCATCCAGTCCGGAAGTCGGGGTTGGCGCATAGGGCAGGTGGAGCGGAAGGGAGGGAGGCAGAGTTGGAAGCCGGTGTCCGGAATTTTCCGCCAGCGACGTCTCCAACTTCAACTTTACATAGTACCCCAACATACTCTGCCCGCGTTCTCCAGCAGTTTAGCTGACCGGAGCTGGAAGTCACCGAAGGCAATCGTCCTCGTGCGGTCTTTTTTGTGCCATGGTTGAAGGCGCGTAAAGTTCCTTGTCACCACCAGAAGTGGTACTCGAAAGACCAAATAGGGCGATAGTTACCTTTCAATAGACCTATAGATCTAATAGAATTTCAGCTTAGAAACTCGGGGCGCATCCAATATGGAACAGGAGGGGAAGCGACATCATCCCTGTACTGCTGTTCTTCAGGCGTCACTACGTCCATCGACTGGTCAGAACAAGGTACTTATCGCGAGGGAAAAAGCACGCACAAGCAGGCTCGCCTCGCGCCATCCGTTCGGCCTGCCTCACTCGTGCGGTGCGAACCCTAACCACTTCGATCGCGTCGCGCAAGTCGTTGAATAGTTCTTCGGCCGTGCGGTACGAGGGTTGATGGTCCAACCAAAGGCCCCCTTCCCTGTAGATGTCGCAAAGCACCCAATAAGGCGGAATGCGACCGTCTGTACCCCGTATGCGCAGCTTCCCAAAAAAGGACAGTGCGCTGGCACAACGGACGTAGCGGTAGCACGGTAGGCAGCAAGGTTCGGACGTCCCGATGTATTGCGTGGAAGGACGAAGCACGTCCAACGGTAACTTGGTGCACAGATGTGCAACAAGGGCGCACTCTGGATGGGCGGGCGCTTCCTCGGACGCGATGCATGGATACTGCTCACGCAACGGGGCCAGCAGGTACGTAGAGAGGTCCGACTCCCAGTTGGGTTCAGGGGTTCGCAGCGGGCGATCGGTGTACACATCTTCCACAAGGAGAGACAATAGCCGGATGTCAGGATCGACGGTAGAGCGCACTGTGACCGGGGAGATGGACACGATGTCCAGTGCGAGGTTGCAGAGCCTGACAAACGCCCCGGAATGTGCGAATGCGCGTAATATGTCAACTGGTTCTCCGAGCCACACTAAGCTGCGAATATCCCTGCTCAGCGACATGCCAGCTTAACCCACAAGCGGGCATGTTAGTCAGGGATGTGGTCGGCAAGAACGACTTACTCAATGCATCTAGATGTTTCAGTATTTCGTCGGCATGAGGTCCTGCAAGCAAAACTCGTAGGTTTCCCAGATGCCTATGGATGGCAAGATGGTTGCCCTGTCTCAGGCCGTTTTCGAGAATGTATGTTCGCGCCGTTATCAGCGCCGACCGGAGGTCTGCGACACGGGCATGCTCGTCCTCGGAGAGCGTGGGGTTGCATTCAGAGAGAACAGCGTTGGTTGCAAACTGGGCCGGATCGCAGATGACTGTGTCGAGCTGTCTGATGGCTGCGTCTGCCACAGATTCGAACCTCTGACGCACGGCTGGCCACGAAAATCGATAGAGGAGCGCAATGAAGTCCGAGTGCAGTAATTCGAGGGGCTGAGGAAGGTTATCGATGTCGCGCACTCGTGGCGAGTCCGGATGTGCTGCCAGGACCTTCATGCTGTCCCAGACGCGCTCAAGATGCGCGCGGACACCAGCAGGCACGCCGAGCTTCGACCCGGAGGCGACATAGAGAAGCACTCGGGAGCTCTCGACCTCGTATGTAGCAGCGAAAGCTTCCGACTGGCTGCATAGGCAGATGGAGGCAAGAGCTTCCAGGACGCGCATCGTCGTGACATCGACGCGGTGCTTTTTGACGATCAGGTCGTCCGGCATGGCACGTGTGGCGCCTCTAATGCTCCAGAATGGCAGGCAGTTAAGCGCAGCTAGCGTCGAGTTCGCCCGGCTTTGGAACTTCTCAGTCTCGGGAGCCATGTTGGTCCGTTTCGCCGAAGCTGCGAGAGTGCGAGAGCTGACTCGGACAAGGCTGTAGGCAAAAGTCCGACCGTGATCCGGGCCAAACCGCGGACGAAAAGACTGACTCTGAGCCTTCGCACGTCCTCCACTCGGAGATCGACACAACGACACCGCGTATGAGAGCACAAACCGGATAAACGATATGAAACATGAATCCAGTTCCTCAGTCGGACTCCAAGAACTCCTTAATCTTCGCGATCACCCAGGCCTGGTCCTCGGGGTTAGCCTGTCCTCCGGCGGCGTGGCCCCAGATACTGGGGATTGGGACGACGGACGCGCGATCGCGCGCGGCGAACGAGGCGAGCTCGATGAAGTTGTCCTCGGGCGGGAAATACAGGTCGGTCTCGCAAGGCAGCATCAATGCGCGAGCTTTGATGGCTCCAATCGCCGCGGGTAAGTCCCCGTCATGCGTGTACTTCGCGATGTCGCCGCGCTGCCAGGTGTCGAGCATGATTAGCAGGTTGTCCGGGTCTGCCGTCGGCGTTGGTCAGCCGCGTGTACAATGAAGGGGAGGGATGCTTGCTCGCCAGACATAGTCGCCATCGGGTCCCATCCTCTTTCCTGAAGGCATGTAAGCAGCTCGCCATCGGAGCTTCAGAAAGGATGGAGGGAACGAACCAAGAAGTCCTCGAGGCTACTGTAGCCCAGGCCTTCCCAGAGCTTTTCGCGGTACCACGCTTGCGAGAGCGCCCATCCGGCGTAGATGCGTCCGAAAGCCTTGCGTGACAACGGGCCTTTGTCTCCCGCAAGCAGAGCAGCCTTCGGGCCCTCGAGGAACACCTAAGCAGGCGTTCAATGATGATATTGCGCTCGGTACTTTGGTACACGAACGAAGTTGTGTGGCGATGTTCTGGCGCTCCCGCAGATTGGAATAATCTTGCTGCGTTCGTTGACCAGGTCGGGATACTGGACGGCCCATTGGTACGACTGCTGGGCGCCCATACTGAACCCGAAGACGCCGTACACGTGCGTGACACCGAGGCCCTCGACGAGCATGCGCTGCGCACGGATGTTGTCGTAGTACTCAATGCGAGGGAATGGGCGCTGATCGCTGTTTGTCGGCGACGTCGACTCGCCATTACCGAAAAGGGCGGGCACGATGATGAAGTATTTCTCGGGGTCGACGGCCTTGTCTGAGCCGATCGTCCAGAAACAATCTGCTATGGCTGTGGGGCGTTATGCTCCAAGGCGCCTCAAGGAGCACGAAAGCAGAATGGACCGAACCTCCAGAGTACCAGGTCGGGTTCACGATAGCAGGCTTATCGGGGGTTCCAAAAGTCGCGTAGGAAATGTGTGCATTCTTAAGGACCTGGCCGGACTTGAGCTCGAAGTCACCGAGCTGAAAGGTTTTCAGGTGGTTCGTGCCGTAGCTAGTCTTGGGGAGTAAGGACATGGTGTGGAGAGAAGGGGCGGGTCGCGGGTGCCGTCCAGGCCGAGTAAGGCAGTTGACATTGCCGTTCAGCTCAATGGACCAGCGGAGGAAGATCCAGAAACGGCGGCCCGAACAGTGACCGAGCGAAGAGACCGTTTACTGAAACCGGGCAGATCAAGAGCGCAGAATCGCATCGCTGTGAGCATGGTCGATACGGGCATGTAGATTATGGCTAGATAATGGACGGGGAATCGCCACCAAGAGCTAGTGGTATACAGGAGGGCAAGAGCGTCGGAATGCGAAATCACTTCGCCTCCTCCGGACTCCTTCACAAGCATCAGTCGTGAACTGCATTTAAACTGCAAGCATGCTCGCCGAATCGGGAATTTTGGGGCGCAGACAAGGAAGCTGAAAACACTCGTGATTCAGCCAGTTGAAGGACAATGATGAAGTTCCAATCAAGTAAGCGCGGATTCTTCGAGCAACGTTCGCTAATATACAACGTCTATAACTGTGGAGATGATACCGAGACCTACGCGACCGTGCCAGTCGAAATGAAGAGGAACCCGAAGACGGGGCATGAGCATGAAGACGGCGTCTAAATCCGTAAGCTCCTCCACCTCCGCTTTTGGTGTGAATCTTGGACTGTGGAACGGGCAGTTCCGCCCCTGCAGCAAATTCAACATGAGAACGGCTTCTAGATCCGACAGCTCATCGCATATCTTTCCCGCACTGGAGTTCCGGAGACTATGGGCGACGTGATCATCCCAAACCTCTTGCAGCTTGCTCACCACGTTTCGGAGGTGGTCACCTTGGTACTGACACACGAGACGCGCAATGTAGCCCGCCGCAACCGTCCACGTGGGCGGTTCTGGCGCGGTCGAACTCGCGCGGTTCTTGAATTGGCCTTGTTGAACGTAGTCGATGCCGGTCTGGAGTGGGTGCAGCTCCTCAGTGCCGAAAAAGAGATTGAGAGGTCCGGCAGGCACATCGGAAAAGTTGTGAAGTGTATGCCGCATGCTGGTCGGCCGCTCATGCCACCAGCGACGGGTGGAGTCTCCTGCGCTGGCAAAGGCGACTTGGTCCCTGGATATGTTGAAACTCGGACTCTACAGGCGGATTAGACAGCGGATGGGCTGTGGATGGGATACTCACAGGGAATACGGCGTAGCCGGGTGTGCACTCCCGGCTGTCGAGGCGAAGAGTGACGAAGGAGTTAAGCGGACTGTCGACGGAGTAGTCGAGCGCGTTGTCTATCAGTTCATCGAGCGCATATGCTGCCCGAGAAATGATGAACTGTGGGCAACATTAGCGACGGTGGGGAGCACGTGCGGAGCAAACGTCAGCGCACAGCATCTCCGAGGTGGCGAGGAATGATGTGGTAGGCGGATACGTCCGCCCAATTGCTGAAACCACAGCGTGCGTCGTCTGTTGCGACGGCCTTCGGAAGTGGACGGCCGACATGAATCTGCGGACCCACGAGGTCCTCAAGCGTAGCCCGAGCGACATCGTCGGGATCAACCTGCGACCAAGGCAGGTCCTTCCGGGAGAGATATTGCGACCAAGACTCGTCGCGCCCGTTACCTAAGAAAAGCGCAGGGAATGCTTTATGGTGGGTGGAAGTGTCTAGACCGAGGGGGCATTAGTAGTCCTTCTACACTGATCAGAAAAGCATAAAACTGACTTATCGTAAACGTGTACACTCGTACGAAACGGATGAAGTCGTCGTAGTCGTGCGACAGCTTTCCTGCACTGGCTGTCCACGCAGCGCCGCACCACGTCAGAAACGCATGAATGCGCGCCGCGTCTGAGTCTGGAGGCTGGCTTGGGCACTCGGCGCCATCGGTTGGTCCACACTCGATAAGTTCGAGGATCTTGCTGCACGGTATGCAGAGCAGCTCGAAGTGTCCCTCGACGCCGCTCAGTTTCAGCCGTAGAGTCGCATGGAGACGGGGCTGTTCTGGCTGAACGTCCATGAAGTGCGCACGACTATGAGGCGAGTCCCTAAGACGACACGAGAGCGTTTCTGGGGAATGATTGGAGTAAGCCACGAGCAGGTGAGTAGAACCTGCTAGTTCTTATGAGTCGCACTGGATCTGAGGATCGGCCCGAACGTCGTCGATCACATTCATCGCACCCGGCCTCGCCACATTCAATGCTTGGGTCATTCCGGTGGTCCCTCCCAGTTGGAACGGAGAGATATGTCATTGTTGCGAACTCGAGCACGCTGTTGCTGGCCGTGACGCTGGCAGCACGAGTAGCAGTGGTGAAGCTTGGCACATGCACCCGCACCCGCAGCAGCTCGCTCCCCTCTCACGCTGGTCACTTGCCGCAGGGGAGGACTGCCGACCACCCTGCACAAGGACCACCGGTGGACGATGGAGCCTGCCAAGCTTCTCCCATTACTACCCCTGCTACGTACGCCGTGCCACACATGTCATTGTGCCTGCCACTCGAGCGCACATGGGCTCATATGCCTGGGGCTTCACCCCGGCACGGGCATACTGGACACGTATGATTCAGTCAAGGGAAAACAGGCGCACAAATGGGATTTCATTGCTCAGTCACTCTCCAAGAACGCCTTGATCTTCGCAATCACCCACGCCTGGTCCTCGGGGTTCGCCTGGCCTCCGGCAGCGTGTCCCCAGATGCTGGGGATGGGCGTGACTGTCGCGCGGTCGGGCGCGGCGAACGACGCGAGCTCGAGGAAATTGTCCTCGGGCGGGAAATACAGGTCGGTCTTGCTCGGGAGGAGCAGCACTCGGGCTTTGATGGTCCCAATCGCCGCGGCAAGGTCCCCGTCATGCGTGTACTTCGCGACGTCGCCGCGCTGCCATGTGTCGAGCATGACGAGCAAGTTGTCGGGATCTGTCTGGGTGTGAGCAGGGGTGGCATGAGATAGGGTAACTTGACGGACGTACCTTTGAGCGTGGCAAATTGGTCGTAGTTTCTTTCCTGCGTCTAGATTAGGCGCTAGAATGGCGGCCGAACACACATACGGACCAGGAATTCCTCGAGGCTGCTGAAGCCCTGACGTTCCCAGAGCTTCTCGCGGTACCAGGCCTGCGAGAGGCCCCAGCCCGCCCAGACGCGCCCGAACGCCTTGCGAGCCAACGGACCCTTGTCTCCCGCTAGCAAGGCAGACTTAGGTCCCTCGAGAAAGACCTAAGAGGAGATATCGTCCGCTCAGCACACGATTCAGCTCGCTGCTGCAGCGACTGACGAAATTATGCGGCGATGTCCTCGCGCTCCCGCAGATAGGAATGATCTTGCTGCGCTCGTCAACGAGATCGGGGTGCTGGACGGCCCACTGGTACGATTGCTGCGCGCCCATGCTGAAGCCGAGCACGGCGTAGACGTGCGTGACGCCGAGGCTCTCGACGAGGATGCGCTGCGCGCGGACGTTGTCATAGTACTCGACCCGCGGGAACGGGCGCTGCGTGCTGTTGGTGGGCGACGTCGACTCGCCGTTGCCGAAGAGCGCGGGCACGATGATGAAGTACTTCTCCGGGTCGAGCGCTTTGTCTGTGCCTATCGTCCAGAAGCAGTCCGCCACGACTAAAACATGGCTTCAGGATGTCGCCAGCAGCGCCCCGAGCAAGGGAAAGCGGACCTCCAGAGTACCAGGTCGGGTTAACGATGGCTGGCTTATCTGGCGTTCCGAACGTCGCGTAGGCTATGTGAGCATTCTGAAGGATTTCGCCAGATTTGAGCTCGAAGTCGCCGAGTTCGAACGTCTTCAGGTGGTCTGTGCCATGATTAATTTGACGCAGCGCAGACATCGCGAGAGCAAGGAAAGCAGATAACGGGGACTGCTCGGCTCTAGCGTGTCAGTTGCCATTGCTGCTCGGCTCTGGGTAGCCGGACAGTGCTCAAACCAAAGACGGAGAGCCGCACACTGAGCCCGAGCGAGTCAGACAACGAACTGCAGCCGAACCTAGCCAAAGCGCATCTTGAAGGTTCAGAAAGTTCAGGAGACACAATCCATGTGGCAGCGGGGGAACAAAGAGAGTCAGAGTGTGGACATTGGCAGAGGCTGAGTCGAGCGCGCCGAAGGTTCCGGGTCCGCTGTCCGCGCTGACTTTTTTCCACCATGCCCGCCCCAGTCGTGAACGGCGCGCACGGCACTGACGATGACATTGACTACTCTGACATCGAGGCAAAGTGCGCCTGGCCGTGCTGGATGCTGCCTGCGTACTGAAACACGGCCCAATCCAACCAGATACCAAGTCCATCTTGAAGAGGGCTATGACAACGTGGTCGTCGTCGACGGCGTGCCCGTGATCGACAAGTCCAAAGAGGAGAAGCTGTACGCGAAGATTGGAAAGGACTTTGCGAAGCGAGGATGCCCCATCCGCCAGGACCGCATCTACATGCCCTGGGACGCCGCGAAGGGCAAAAGCAAGGGGTGCGTCGCGTCGCGTCCTTCCCAGCACCCGTGCAATGACTAACGCTGGTGCCTCAGCTTCCTCTTCATTGAGTTCCCCTCGGACGAGGAGGCAGCGCTCGCCATCGCCCACCTGGACGGACACGCGTTCGACCCAAAGCACACATTCCGCCTCAACCGCTTCACCGAGATCGAGCGGTACACCAACATGGACGAGACATTCGTCTCCCCGCAGCCGGAGCCCTTCAAGCCACGCGTATGTCCTGCACGATTCATGGTCCTATTAACTATAACGCGTCCAACAGGAACATCTGCGCGCATGGCTCACCGACCCGCAAGGCCGCGACCAGTATGTCACCTACCGCCACGACGATGTTGCTGTCCTCTGGCACGGCAAGCCTGCGCAATTAGCGTACGAAAAAAAGGTCTGTACCCATATCTTCTACACTGTCCACCGGCTGACTGCGCCTAGAACTGGACGGATTTGTATGTTTCGTGGTCGCCACTGGGCACGATTATGGTCACCATGCACCGTCAAGGTGTCGCACTATGGGGTGGCCCGTCCTGGGAGCGCCTCAACCGTTTCGCGCACCCCATGGCCAAGCTCGTCGACTTTTCGCCGTGCGAGCAGTATCTCGTCACCTGGTCCCAGGAAGAGATTCATGTGAGCGACAACATGCCGCAGGGGCCGCAGTACTTCTCCCCAGAAGACGATGGCAACAACCTGGCCGTCTGGGACGTGCGCACCGGCCACTTGCTGCGTAGCTTCAAGGTCAGCCCGCCGCCGTCGGACAACGACAAGCGCCAGCAGCTGCCGTGGCCGCAACTTAAATGGAGCCCGGACGACAAATACGTCGCGCGTGTCACGCCGGGCGTGCAGATCAGCGTGTACGAACTGCCGAGCATGGGCCTGCATGGCAAGAAGAGTATCAAAATCGACGGCGTTGTCGACTTCGAGTGGCGGCCCATCGGCGAGAAGGATCGCGAAGACGAGGGCAAGTCCAACAAGAAAGTGCGCGAGAACATGCTTGCGTTCTGGACGCCCGAGGTGGCGAACCAGCCGGCGCGCGTCACCCTCATGAGCTTCCCGAGCCGGTCGGTATTGCGCTCGAAGAACTTGTTCAATGTCACGGACGTACGTCGTCTATGACATGCACACCTGCTGGCAGACGTTGACTGATCTTCTGTGGATTGTAGTGCAAGCTTCACTTTCAGAACGAGGGCGACTTCCTCTGCGTCAAGGTCGACAGGCACACGAAGACGAAGAAGTCCATCTTCTGCAACTTGGAAATCTTCCGCATCCGCGAGAAGGACTTCCCGGTTGAAGTCGTTGAGCTCAAGGGTGTGTGCATAGTGGCGTTGTTGCGCATGTGGCGTTAGGCGACGGGCTTCTTACCGACGCTGCGCAGACACCGTCATTGACTTCTCGTGGGAGCCACATGGCGAGCGCTTCGCCATCGTCTCGACGAACGACCCGAACTACGGTAACCCTGGGCCGGGCGTTACCATTCGGACGGACGTCAGCTTCTACAAGCTGGAACGCGACAAGGACAACTTCAGGCTTTTGCGTGCGTGCTTCTGTTTGAGCAGCCGCACAAACCTCCCACTGACGTTGTTCATTTTGCCAGGCAATCTCCCGGCGCGCTCGACAAACACCGTGCGGTGGTCGCCCAAGGGTCGCCATGTCGTCCTCGCGACCGTCGGGTCGTCGACCAAGTCCGAGCTGGAGTTCTGGGACCTCGACTTCAACAACGAGGACTTCGGGCGCAAGGACGTGGTCGCGGGCAAGGACGAATGGGGCGGCGGCATCCAGCTCCTCGGAACCGCGGACCACTACGGCGTGACCGATGTGGAGTGGGACCCTAGCGGTCGCTTTGTGGCCACGAGCGCGAGCGTATGGAAGCACATGGTATGTATTGGCTGCCCGGCATGCACGCCAGGGGGGAGCGTGCGCTGACTGCTCCCGCGCTCTTTCCCACACGTACAAACAGCTCGAGAACGGGTACTGTATCTGGGACTTCCGGGGGCAGGAGCTCGAGAAGCACATCCTCGACCGCTTCAAGCAGTTCCTGTGGCGCCCGCGCCCGCGCACGCTGCTCACCCAGGAGCAGCAGAAGCAGGTCCGCAAGAAGCTGCGCGAGTACAGCCGCCTGTTCGAGGAGGAGGACGCGACGGAGGAGAGCAACGTCAGCGCGGAGCTCCTCGCGCAGCGCAAGCGCCTCATCGACGAGTGGAACGCGTGGCGCGCGCGCGTCAGAAGTCAGCGCCGCGGCGAAGAGAAGGAGGAGGCGACCGAGGAGATCCAGGAGTGGATCGAAGAGATCATTGAGCAGAAGGAGGAGATCGTGGATTGAGCGCTGAGCCTGGGTGCTTCATGTACTGACCCGACCTGACTGACTGACGCCTTCACGTTTTGGAATGAGATGGAACAAGCTGTCGGTCGCTGTTGACTTTACGGCTATGGCTTTGACCGGTTAAAGCCCTCGACCAAACCAAAGCCTGATTGCGCGGAGATGCACCAGTCCTGCGGGCCGGCGGGAGGCAGTTCGGCCATGCGACAACACATTATCCTCAGCACGAGAAATCGAAAATGTATTCATCGACGCGTTCTGGCCGCCGCGACGAGTTTGCGATGTGAGTTCTTCAGCTGTCGGAGGCAAACTTTATCAGATTATGACCATCGGGGGCTTCGGACGAGAGCGCTGGATTCAGGCTCCGCTTATCAGATCATCTCATCGCCCACCATGAGTGTAAAGGGACCGCGACTAATACCCAAGAGCGCGCCTGCTCTTTCCCGAGCACCTGCCATCGCACCCAGCACGGACTCCATGGGCAGGTCCCAGCCCGAGGCGTCGTCGTCGTCCTCTACGCTCTGGGCCCAAGGCGCGTTCGATCGTCTAGACTCACCCCAATGTCGAGCTCATGGAGCCCGTAGCATCCAAGGAATGGGTCATACCGCCCCGCCCCAAGCCCGGCCGAAAGCCCAAAAAGCCAGCAGCCGAGCCAGTCGTCGAAGACGAGCTCAGCGAGGATGTGAGCACCATCTTCCCCGCGGCACCCGAGTTTGACTAATGTGATGGAATCCCGTGCAGGATGGGTCTGGGCGCAAGTCACAGAACCGGTTGGTATCTTAGCCTTACCACCTGCCCAAGGTTATTCATTGCTTACGACACCCTGGACTTTCCCAGTGTGGCCCAGAGGGCGTTCCGCGAGCGAAAGCAGTCTCAGCTCGCCGAGCTCCAAGCCCGTCTCCAGGAATACGAGCAGGGCGAGGTCGAGCGGAGCGTTCACCTCCAGTCCATTGCCAAGAAACTGAAGGAGGAGAACGATGCTCTCAAGGATGAGAACTCTCGACTGAAGGCGGAGGTCGCCCGGCTCATGGCGACCTCCCTCAGTGCGCCGGACGACCGCCTCAAGCGGTCTCACGACGAATTCTCGGCTGGATCATATCATACGGACTCGTTCAGCATGGAGACGATGCGAAAGCGGCTCAAGTCACGCCATCCGAGCGGTGACATGGTCCCTACGCTACCGCCCATATCGTTTCTCCCCACGCCGCCGTCAGACGCGTCAACCCCCGACTCATCATCATCTGTCAGCGCTTTCTCCCCTGCGGCAGCGTATCCGTCTCCCGCCGGATATCCGACGCCCTCGTCATCTGCGACAGGCACCGGCGCGCACGGTTACTCGCATCCCGACAAGCCGTTCATCCAGCGTGAAGGACCCGTCCTCAAGGGGCTTGATTGCATTCTCTGCACCGATGGATCAGATTGCATATGTGGGGACCAGCGACCCAATCTCCCGGGGCATCTCTCCTCATCCAACCTTCACCTGGACGTGCAGGGCAGAACTCCCGATTCAGCGAAGGACTTCGCCCCTCCCGTCACCGAACCGCTGGCCTCTACCTCTGTCTTGGATAACTTGCCACCGTATCAGCCCGCAGTGCCTCTCCCACGACGAAACAATGCGGTGGCGCCGGCCGAACGCGTGTTCAAGTACACGACTGTCCAGGCACCGCTTTGCACAGGCGACCCGTCCAACTGCCCGGCCTGTGCGGACGATCCCTTCGGCCAGGCGTTCTGCGCGGCTCTCGGCGACGCGGTCTGCGCAAACCCGGACTGCAAAAATTGTTCCGGGCGCGCGCCTGCAACTGCAGCCCCTGCCAGTTCCGGCCCACATTGCTCCCATGGCCCGAACTGCAACTGCGGCACGGCGAGCGCGTCCGTCGCGGCGCTCTCCTCTGGGCACCCTGAGATCCAGCAGCCCCAGCCGAGCAAGGCGATCCCGACGAACTGCGCGTGGAGCCAGCTCAAGTCGCATCCAAACGTCGCGTTCGCGGACCTGCGCCTTCTCGCGGAGGTGGTTGCCGGCAAGCAACGCTGTACCGGGCCCCGCGTGCTGTTCTCCCCTCCGCCGGTGGACGCATTCAGGGGTAGGAGCACCGCAGATTCTCGTCGCCAGATCGCCTCAGCCCCCCAGCCGTCCCGGGAGGCAAGCTGTTCGCGGCCTCCCGTTGTTGAGGTCCAGTCGTCAAACGTCCGCGAGGCATTGGCAATTCTCGATGGACACGCGGCTGCGGGCCTGCACATGGGTTAGGGCATCTGTTGTTTATGTATGCGTGCATGTGTGTTGGTTTGGGAATCACGGTAGTAGGTTAGCAGGTTGGTTCGAGACCTATGGTAGTAAGTAGCATTGTCGGCATTCTGTACATCATGTTGATACAGTACGTTCAACGGCCCGGCCGAAAGAATCCCTTCCACTGTCTGAGCACCGTCGCGACGTCCTTGCGGAGAGCCCGCCGATCACGCTCCGACGGAGGCGGCCGTGGTGTCTGCAGCGCCTCGGACTTGGAAAACGCCCGCCGCAGCACCCACAGATTGGCATCCTTCAAGTAAGGGGGCATCTCGATGACCCACTTCCACAGCCGAAGCAGCAAGACGCGCGCGAAGAAAAACTTCTTGACGGCCATGAACGCGTCGACAAGCGCAAGGACAGCGCGGACGTCGGGCGGGATGCCGCTGCTGGCCATGCGGAAGAACGCGCGCGAGGCAAGGTCCGGGCGGCGCATGCGCGCGTAGCCGCGGATGAGCACGGTGTGCATGACGACGGTCGGCTGCACGTTGTTCTCCTCGAGCGCGAGCGCGAGCACGTGCTCCGCGGCGGGCATGTCGCCCGTGCGCGCGAAGCCGTCCATCAGGATCGCGAAGTGGCGTGAGTTGGGCCGGATCCCGCGCGCCGCCATCGCGCGGAACGTCTCGCGCGCGCCGCCTAAGTCGAGCTTCGTGATCGCGTCGCGCCACAGCCGCAGCGCGAACGTCGAGCTGTTGCTCCGGATCCTGCGCTCTGAAATGAGCGACAGCAGCTCGGCAAGCTCGACGTTCTTCGGGTTCGCGAGACCGGCGCTCGGGTCGTACGGGTCTGCCTCCGGCTCGAGGCGCTGCGCTTTGTGCTCCGCGGCCTCCTGCTTGGAGAGCACGATAGAATGCGTGGCCCGGCGCCTGCGAAGAAGCGCAGCGAGGATAGAATTGACGTGGCCAATAGTAGGACGACAATTCGGCGGCAGGCGAGCAAAGAGCGTTGCGATGCGAATGAGTTGGCGAGGAGTCTGCCCGCGGTTAGAAAGATAGTGCAGCAGGATGTTTCCGGTCTTCTTGTCGGGCTCGACGTTGAACGCCTTCATGTGCTCGAGGCATAGCTGGAAAAGCCGAATGCCACAAGACGGGAGGAGAGCCGCGATGAAGGAGTTGTAGATATGAACGTCGAGTCGGACGTGGGAGAGGCCCAGAACAGGGCGAGGCAGTGGCTTCTCGCTCGCTACCTTGAAGAGACGAGCAAACTCGCGCGTCATATGCGCGCTGCCACAGACTTCCAGGAAGATAGCCCACGCGCCTTCACGGTCTCCTACGTTAGTGTAGGCTTTAATGAGCGCATCCACGACCTTGCCATCTGGTCTAATGTCGCAGCGACGCATGAGGTGATATGCACGCTCAACCTGGTCGATCTCTTCCTGGTGACCGAACACCTCGATGATCATGGCAAACGTCGCGGCATCGGGCTTGACCACCGCGTAATCGACGTGACCGTAGTCGCCGTCCACTGCCGGGCGGTAAATGGGATCCTTCCTGTTCGGCCGCTCCAGCAGGCGCATCTCCACGCCAGACATGCGGATGTTGAAGGGCGCCGTGAAGACACGGAACGCGCTGCACATGCCGCTGAGGTCGCCGTGGCGCATGCGGAGCTGCATGATCGAGTTCAGGACGAGCGTGTCGGACTGGGGGTTGATGCCGCGCAGCGTCGTGAACGCACGCGCCTCGACGTCGTCCTTCTGGCCGAGCACGTGGTACGCCGCGAGCACGGCGACGTGCGTGCTGTCGTCCGGGCGCACGCCCGCGCGCTCCATCGCGACGAGGTAGTCGCGCGCCCTAGGCAGATTGCTGTTGAGCAGGCACGCCTGCACGAGCATGTGCCACGTGCGGCGGTCGGGCAGGAGCTGCGCCGCCTGGAACTCGCGCAGCATGAGCTCGACGCGACCCCACTCGCCGCACTCGATGAGCGCGCGCGTCTTCCAGTTCAGCAGCCGCTTCGTCGTGCGCCCCGTGATGCGCCGCCCCAGCGCGACCGCCGTCGGGATCTGGCTCCACCGCCGCGCCGCCGCGAGGCGGTAGACGACGCCCTCGATCGCGTTCTGCCGCGGGCGCACGCCGAGCTTGTAAACGAGAAACAGCAGGCGGCCACTCGTCCGGCTGAACACGGGCGACTCCGCGACGGCCCAGGCGAGCGTCGCCGCGCCATCGCGCGTCAGCAGTCCACGCGCGGGATGTGCTTCGGGCAGCTGCTGCAGGTATTCGATAGCCTGGCCTTTGGTGTACGGTCTGCGGTGCAAAAACTCGACCACAGTTACGATTTCTTTGGTGTTGGGCGCGTCTGGGGGCGGAGGGGGAGGGGGAGACGGGGCCGTCGGGCGTGATGATGGCGCGCTGGCTGGGCCCGGCTTCGGACCAGACGACGCGTTTCGCAAAAATACGCGGGCAGGCGGGCGTTGAATTGCGCATTGACGGACGAGGACGAGATGGCGCGCGTGGACGAGAGTCTGTGAGCTCCTGCGAGAGATTTGTGCTCTCCAGAGCATGAACAGACAATGCGGAGAGCCTGTTTAGCTGGGCCTGCCGCGCAATGGCCGTATAAGCACATGATTATGCCGAAAACGCGTCCCAATGCTCACATGCGCCTGGGCAGACAACGCGACGCGTCTTGCGTTTTCTTCAAGAAAGCAGTCGGGTTTCGCCGGCCTGACCTCGACCTTGTCTAGCCTCTCCGCCTTTTCCAACTTTACAATTACATTCCCTCAGACAGATAGTATCTTCGCGTCTGGCACATGCCTGCTGAAGCCTAATCCAGTCTGCTGTTTGGGGTACTATCGACTTTCGTGACTTATCATGCTTTCGCACACACTGAGGATGGACGCGTCTATTACAGGACCACAGCAGTATACATACGATGGTATTCAATGGATTGAAATCCACACATACGGTGTGAGAATCCATCGGAGGCTACCAACCGGCACTGAACGAGAGGAGTGCGCGGTTCACCGTTCTCTGCTGCGTGACACTAAAGGCCAGTGAAGACCGTGCGATCGACAATCCAAGAGTACCTAGTGACGCCCTGAAGCGTAGTGTTCCACACTTCCTTCGACATTCGACAACGGAGTCAGAAGCTAGCCATGCACGGATCCAGCGACCTTCATCGCAGGCCGGCCAACGCAGTCTGTGCGGCGCGGGTCTGCCAGGTAGATAGCCGCGGCTGGTCGCACGCGCCAAGAGTACCAGTGCATACACGGTGTCCCGGGAGCATGTACTGGCTAAGAGACGGCCGGGTTGTGTAATGCGGCAGAGCTTCTACCTGGACCTTGTAGATTATCGCAGTCAATCGTACAAGAGCCAGCCAACGCAGTAGCAGTACCCGAAGTAGTGAGTCGTAATGTCGGACCGAGCTAGAAATAAAGCATGTCGAGCACGCCAGCAGTCTGAAGCTTGATGTTGTCCGTGGCACTGGCAGAGGAAGGAGGAAGAGGGCCGGGATTTTCCAGCCGCGTCTTGGCCCGTTTTGCGCGTGAGAATGGGCAAGCAGCAGAAAAAGACAGGCAAGGGCCGTATCGACAAGTACTACAAGCTCGCAAAGTCCGTGCATCCACTTCCTGACGCGGAAAACGCGCTGAACGCCGTTTTTCAGAGAGCAGGGCTTCCGCGCGCGTTCGGCGTTCAAGCTCATCCAGCTGAACAAGAAATACGGCTTCCTCGAGCATGCGCGCTGCTGCATCGACCTGTGCGCCGCGCCGGGTGGCTGGCTGCAGGTTGCCAGCAAGTACATGCCCGTCAACAGCGTCATCGTCGGTGCGTCGCCGCCGCGCCAGCCACATTTTCCGCGCGCCGTGCTCACTCGGCGCAGGCGTCGACCTTGTGCCCATCAAGCCCATACCGCGCGTCGTCACCTTTGCCTCGGATATCACCACTGCGCAGTGTCGCAACCAGCTGCGCGCCGAGTTGAAGGACTGGAAGGCCGACGTCGTGCTGCATGACGGCGCGCCGAACGTCGGTACCGCCTGGGTCCAGGACGCGTACAGCCAGAGCGAGCTTGTGCTCATGAGCTTAAAACTGGCCGTCGAGTTCCTCAGGAAGGACGGGACCTTCATCACCAAGGTCTTCCGGAGCACGGATTATAACAGCCTCGTCTGGGTGTTCAGCCAGCTGTTCGGCAAGGTCGAGGCGACGAAGCCGCCCTCGTCCAGGTATGCTGTCACTCAAACCCTTCTGGGATACTCTGAAATGCTGATTGTCTTCCCTTAGAAATGTGTCTGCTGAAATCTTCGTCGTGTGCCGCGAATTCCTCGCGCCGAAGACCATCGATCCCAAGTTCCTCGACCCGAAACACGTCTTCAAGGAGCTCGGCGCCGCGGCTGGAAAGGGCACCTCCGCTGGCAACGTGCAGGAGAACGTGTTTCAGCCAGAGAAGAAGCGCAGGCAGCGTGAGGGCTACGCCGACGGCGATTACACTCTGTTCAAGCAGTGCAACGCCGCCGAGTTCGTGCGCGCCCCAGACCCCATTGCCGTCCTCGGCACCGTCAACAAAATCGTCTTCAAGACTGACGAGGAGAAGGAGTACGCGTTGCGGGGCTAATTCTCTCGCGAGCGCAACTTACTCGTTATCTTTCAGGTGGTTGCAGTCCGAGTTGACAACGGACGAGATCAAGCTTTGCTGCGACGATCTCAAGGTGTTGGGCAAAGGCGATTTCAAAGCTCTGTTGAAATGGAGGACCGCTCTCCGCGAGGACGTATGTACAAAGCGCGCTGCAACGGATTCCCAACTTTGCTTACCGTCTTTATCTTAGATTGGCCTTGACGTGAAGACAAAAGACACGGAGGAGCTGACGGAAACCGTCGAGGTCACCGAAGAAGTCGACGAAGATGAGCAGATCCAGACTGAGGTCCGTATCTATCTCTACACTCCCACTTTAGATCACTAATTGGACTGCGACATAGCTGGAACGCCTGAACGCCGAGGCTGCCGCACGTGCGAAGCGCGAGCGGCGGCGGGCGAACGAGAAGCGCACGAAGACAATCCAGCGCATGCAGCTGCACATGTCGGCGCCGCTCGATATTGGGCAGGAGCTGCAGGACCAGGCGCTCGTAGGGCAGGACGACATGTTCGACCTCGACACTGCCGAGAAGGCCGGCCGCAGGCTGCGCGCGGCAATGGACGACAGCGACAGCGATGAGGACGCCCCCGCAAAACCTTCCCGGCCCGACGTTGAGTCCGACTCGGACGACGACTCGGACGACGACGCCGGCGCGCGCAAGGCGGACAAGCTCGAGCGCGAGCTCGACGGGCTGTACGACGCGTACCAGGAGAAGCTCGCGGAGCGCGACGCGAAGTACCGCGCAAAGCAGGCGCGCAAGGCGAACAAGGACCGCGAGGAGACGTGGGGCGGCATCCGGGAGCAGGACGGCAGCGACGACGACAACGACGCCGAAGACGGGTCCGACGCGGAGATGAGCGAGGAGGGCGGCTGGGACGTCGTGCAGCGGCACAAGCGGCGGCTCGAGAGCGACGACTCGTCCGGCGACGACTCGGACGCCTCGGACGCCGACCCTGCGCCGCCCACCAAGAAGCGGCGCAGGGACCCGGCGCCCGCCAAGAAGGCGACGCTGCTCACAAAGCTCGACGCCCAGCCCAAGGCGAGCAGCAGCCGCGCGGCGCAGCTGTGGTTCAGCAACGATGTCTTCTCGGGTGTTGCTGGCGAGCTGGAAGCGCTCTCTGACGACGGCGACGTGGAAATGGACGATGCGTCTGCCGCATGGTCGGACGAGGACGGGGTGAGCCCTCTGCTTCCTGTCCGCCTCGCTTTCCCATGCCCGGTGCTTACGAAACTCAGGACGAAGATGGCTCGGGTGACTCGGGCTCTGAGATCGAGGTCGTGCCCCAGGACCCTGACTCAGACGACGACATGTGGGATGTTGACGACGAGAACGAGGACGAGATAAAGCAAGAGAAGATACGCCGTAAGTGTCTATCTTTGAAGCTTGCGCCGACATGCGTAACCCTCGTGTGTGTTTTCCCAGGCCACGGGCTCACTACGGCCGAGGCGGTGTCGCTCGCGCAGCAGCTCGTCAACCGCAAGACGACGAAAACGCAGCTGGTGAACGACGGTTTCAATCGTTATTCGCTTAACGCGAAGGACGATCTGCCCGCCTGGTTCCTCGATGACGAGTCGAAGCACTACAAGGCGAATATTCCCGTGACGAAAGAGGCCGTTCAGGCTCTCCGCGCAAAACAGCGCGCGCTAGACGCGCGCCCGATCAAGAAGATTGCGGAGGCCAAAGGGCGCAAAAAGATGCGTGCGGTGCGGCGGATCGAGAAGGCAATGAAGACGGCGGAGGGCGTCAATGCGTCCACCGAGCTCACGGAGAAGGAGAAAGCGAGCCAGATCTCGAAGCTCGTGAACAAGGGGCTCGGGAAGGGCAAGCCCAAGAAGGACATCAAGCTCGTCGTCGCGAAAGGCGCGAACAGAGGCCTCAAGGGCCGCCCGAAGGGCGTCAAGGGCCGCTACAAGATGGTCGACCCGCGGATGCGCAAGGAGGTAAGCGCGCCGGCCCGTTTCGCTGTGGCGCCGCGCGCATGCTCATGTTGTTACAGCTGCGTGCGCAGAAGCGCAAAGACCAGGCGACGAAGAAACGGAAGCACTGAGCCTCATTGTATTCTGCCTCGCTCTCTTTGCCCATTCGCGCTCTGTGCCTTGAAGTGGAACGTTTCTCCTCGTGCGCGTGAAATTCGCTGCGCCTGCTTTAGGTTTGGGTTGGATTTGGATGTCTGGATTAGTTGGCACGTTCGAGCGTACATCCCTATCAACGGAACGTGAAATCGACGGATCCGACAGGTCGAAGATCGACAGCTCAGCGTCTCTTTGAGCACCTTACAGCCTCTGTGTCGTGTGCACGAGCCCTGCAGCGATGCGTCAAGGCAGGCCCTGACTGGCCAGCACGAGGGATTGTAGCGAATCGCGATTTGCCTGGTGGATGCAGTGGATGTGTCGAAGCGGAACGGACGTTTACCGCGTTGCCGTAGCGGTTGCCTGGGCAGCAAAAGATACGCGGAGTCGGCGCCGGTCATAAGAAAGGCTACTCGCCCGCATTACGCAGCTCTCCCACGCTTTCTCTCTCTCCTTTCTTTCGTTCTTTGCGCCCTCTTCGTTCGTTCGCTCGTGCAGTGGCTGGTCCTCGTCGGCAGCTGTGTGCTCAGTGTGTACTTTCATTCGGTGTCTGGCAACTGGTCGCACGCGCCCACGCAGCACGATTCCTCTTTCTCAACTCGCGTCATGGCTACATTCCCTTCGCGTCGCCCCCCGGTCGCGCGTGCCCCGGTTGGCAATGTCGCGGCAGAGCGGGATTCTCACTTCAGCTGGGTCATGCCCGAGCGGCTCGGCTCCATCGCTCAGGTGCGCGCTGCCACAAAGAGCCACGCGCCCTGACATCTCACAGCTGTGTGCAAAGACTAGCAGAGGTCGATATGGCGGCTCCCTTGAGTCGCTCTCAGAGTCTGCAGACACTAACCAGTCGTCGTCCGTCACGGTGAGGGTTGCGCCATTTGTGCCCGCTGCCAGAACTACGCGCGCTAACATGTCATTGTCATAGTCCTTGGAAAACAACACCTCCCCGAAAGCCACCCGTCCCCCACCCACCGCGTTCACGCTGCCCAATGCAAAGCCGGTCATGCCAGTCCCGGAGCCAGCGATCGTTGAGGCTGACCCAAGTGCGTCCTTTGTCCCCCACACGTGCTATTTGCTGACATAGGTCCGCCTCCCAGATCCCCCGTTGCAAGGGAAGAAAGTGAAGAAGAAGGCCGCGCCCGTCCCGAAGGCCTTGACAAAGGAGAAGCCTGTCGCGCCCGTCACTGGCAAAAGTCCAAGCAAGTCCATCGTGCCTAGTGCATTCCGGTTCGGCCACCGCGCGAAGACGTCCCTCCCGCCACCGGAGACCGAGACCCCGAAGGTTCAGCGCGTTCCCAGCATGCGGTCCTCACTGCCTATCGCTGCGCGCTTTGCGAAGGCCAACAGACAGTCTTGGATCCAGAAGTATGGCTCGGCCGACGCAGTCAAGGGGCCGACAGTGCCCAGCAGCAAGCCAACTCTCAGCTTCTTACATGACCTTCCTGGGATGCCTCCTCTTCCTGCGCCTCCGGTACCGCCGCTGCCTGCGTTCGCCCGTACTAGCGAAGATAGCCCTGCCCAGCGCGCCCTCTCGCCTGTGGCGGATGTGGTGTCTCCGAAGAGCCATTCTCTGGATCTTCCGCCCCTCCGCCGCGTTGTCAGCCCTACATTGCGTATCAAGTCTCCAGAGCCTGATGAGGACATCCCTGTGGCGCTGCCAACTCCCGCCGCAATACGCATTATGTATCCCAAGCGAAAGCCGGTGCCAACGGCTCCGCTGCCTGCACCGACGGGTCCCCTTCCTGTCCCCCCGGTTGCGTTTTCAGATGCAGGCGCCGCAGAGTCAGACTCTGAGGATCGCGGTTTGTTCAAATCTCAGAGTGAGCGCGGTGGATCTCGCCGCGTTGCGTCTCCGGTCTCTCGCAGTGCTTCTGCCAGCGCTGTCAGTCGAGGCATGGGTTTGCCGAAGCTGCCGGGTAGCAACGCGCCGACCGTCGTACAGGTGTCGCGTGCGTCTCCGTCTCCCCCGCCTGTTCGATCGGCCCCGTCGCATCCGCCTGCTCGATCGGACCCTTCCCCACCGCCCATGCGGCCTGTCCTGCCGCTGAGGCCTATTCGCACCTCGCCTTCCACTCGGGGTAAACAGAGTGGGTTGCCATCGTCTCCGCTGCCCTCCGGCCACACGATGCCGTTGCCAGCTACTGGACGCACGACGCCCACCCTGCCCAACCGCAGCATGACCGTCCCTGCGTCGGGTCGTATGACGCCAGTGACAAGCGCAGGGCGGGCAACGCCTCCGCCCCCGGTTCGCGGCAGGACAACGCCGACGCTCGTCCCTGCATCTGGCCGCTCCACGCCCGTTGAGTCGCCCCAGATAGCGTCGCGCCCGTCATTGGACCGCCTGGTCGTGCCCGTGATGATGGCACCCAGCAAGTACACCGTCACCGCCTCGGCGCCGACGACGCCGATGCACAGCGCGGGCGAGGACTACGGCCGCATCGTGCGCGCCTTCAGCCCGGCGCCGTCCGCGGCCTCGGGCCTGCGCCGCACGCCCTCGCTGCCGCCCGCGCGGCGCGAGGACGTGCCGAGCACGCCGCAGACGTTCACCGGCGCGAAGCGCGGCCGCGAGCACCCGTTCCCGCTGCGCCCCGTCGCGCCGCGCGCGCGCCCCGCGCCGTCCGCGTACAGCGGGAGCGTGACGGATGACGAGGACGACGCGAAGCTCGCGCGCGTGGGCTTCTACCTCCCCGCGGCGTCCGTCTCCGCGACGGACCTCTCGTCGTCGTCGCTGCGCCCGCCGCCGATCAACCCGCGCATCTCCGAGGCGCGCTCGAGCATGTACTCGCAGGCGTCAGCGGAGGACTCGTTCTACAACATCATGAGCGAGGCGCAGCACGACGAACGGCGCGAAAAGCTCATCAACAACGTGGAGCGCATCATCCTCAAGGATGCGCGGGTTATGATTTAAACGACGTACATATCGGGGACACCCTCCAACGACATCTATACATACACGGACAGTCGCACTGCGCTCTCTCCTGCGACTCACATTTACTCCTACCCTATAGTCTGACTGGCCCTTTAGTGAATCTTTCCTCCTCTCATGGTGTGGTGTGCGCGATCTATGCTGTACTGTGTACCGATTTCCTCTCCTTCCCTGTAGAGTCCGTTGAAGAACACAACCGAAATAAAGAAAGGATTTGAGAGCACGTCTAGCGTTTGAATTGTCTATCATGCTGAGCAACACGCGAAACCGAGGAAAACACCCTTTGAGCACGGGTGGCGCACTGAATGAACCAAATCCACATTGTATGTCCTGCTCAGAGCAGCGCTATCGCTACAAAACCAAGCTATCAATCTCCTCCACCATGCTCTCATCCAACGACGGCACGGTCCTCGGGAGCTTCATCGTCAGCCGGTCGCAATGGCGGAGGAACTCCTTCCACCCCTTCTGCGCGTCCTCGCAAACAATCTGCATCCAGAATAAACCAAAAAAATCAAGCCAAGCGACGTGCGCACCTCGCAGCCCGCGGCCTTCTGGTTGCCCTCGAGGTCGGACATGCTCTCGGTGACGGCGCGCGTCGGCCCGTCCATCGCCCAGTCGTGCCCGCGCGGCGGCTTGAACTCGTCGCGGCTGCGCCGCACGCTCCAGCTCGTGTCCAGCGTGTACTGCGCGCCGCCGTGCGTGAGGTGCAGCGGCGCGACGGGCTGGCCCGCAGAAGGGTCTGCGAAGCTTCAAGAGGGGCAAGGCCGTCAGATGAGATGGGCGGGGCAAGGGGACGACAGGGGTGAGAGTGCGTACTAGGCTTTCAGGGCGTGCGCGTACTCCACGAGCGCAGGCGGCGCGCCGCCCAGCGCCGTCTCTTCAAAGTCGAAGACGGAGAACCGGATGTCCATCGGGCTGCCACCATTTCGTGAGCTGTGTTGCCTTCCTGATTTGCGGGGGAACGCACCGGTCGGGTAGGAGCACGTCCACGGCGGCCTCGACGCCGATTCTGCACGAGGCGGCACCGAGGTCCATCTCGGGCACGGTCTGCGCCTCGAACGACCGCAGGTCCATCTCCGGTACGCTGAGGTCCAGCGTGATGGTGCGGGCGGGCGCGGTCTCCGTCTCGGGCGCGCGATACGCGAGGCGGTTGAGAGCAACTGTGTGCAGGGGCGTCGAGTCCAGCAGTGCCGCGGGTAAACTACGCAGGCGTTGTTGGGACACTCAGGGGAAAGAAGGAGGCAAGGGAAGCGCACTCGGGGACGAAGGTGGACTTGTATTCCGTCGACGTGTTCGAGACCCAGCGCAGCAGCTCCGAGAAGGTCAATGTGCCGTCGATCGGCGACGCCAGCGAGCCGCGCTGCGCCGGCGCCGTGCGCGACGTGAACAGGATGTTTCCGACGCTGGGTGCATGCAATGTAAGTCACTTGCAACAGCGCAAGGAAGGAAAGCACGGGACTCACGAAGCGACAATCTCGCGCGTCCCGCCGTTGTCGGGCAACTTGGCCAGCAGCTCGCTGCGCAGGTCGACCTCGTGCCTTGTCGATGCCGACCGTCAGCACCGACCACAACGAGCCGTGGGGCTGCGGGACGCACCCGGAGAACGTGACGGTCTCGCCGAGCCCAAGCCCATACTGTTCGGCGTAATCGTCGTCGCCGCTCAGCCACTCGTTGACCTTGCGCGCCCGGAGGGCGCCGCCCGCGGCCATCGTCCAGAGCTGCGTCCGCGGCGAGATGAAGGGGTACAGCGCATAGCGTCGCTGGAACGCCGCGCCGAGGTCGGGCGTGCGCGCGCGGTGCACGAAGATCGGTATGCTTGCCTCGCGTTGGTCCTGCCTGCATGAGGAAACGCCCGGGGCGTCATGGGGAGGAGGGCACGTACGATGGCCGCTGCGCGCACGACTAGGCGCTTTGCGTGTGCGAGGTCGTCTGTGCGTTTGGCGGATATGCGGAGCTGTGTTGCTTGAGCCTGATGTGGTACAAGGAATGGGAAGAATACGCCGACCTTTCCCGGTTGCAGGACGCCTATGAAGGCGCCTGTGAGTTTCGAAATCCGTTGAATGAGATCCTGGTGGAGGCCTCCGGCAGACGGGTCGTCCATTTCTTCTACAAGAATGTTCTGCCCCCCGCATGTTAACGAGGGAATTATATGACATGAATAAGATGTTTTATCGCACCTTCCGGGTCTCGGCAAGCGTCTCTTCCATTTTGGAGAGCGCGTCGAGCAGGCCCTCGACACGGATAGACATCGAGTCTGTGGTAGGCACGACCGAGACGCGCACCTGCAGCTCGACGGAGAGCCGCAGCAAGTCTGCGCCGTCGCGTCCCAGCAGGAGGAACAGCTCGCTCGGTGCGATGGCATACGCTGCGCGCCCCATGAGCATGTACCGTCATATTTTGGGGCAGGAAACGTACAGCGCGCATGCAGCTTCATGCGCATCTTCTGCTCCTTCGCGATGTCCGCCGGGTTGCGCCAGCCCCAGGTCTTCTCGACGATCATGCGCGCACAGGCGACCTTGGTCGCCGGGATGCGGCCGCCCTGCGCGTCCGAGATCTCCTCGGCCATTTTGCGCACCTGCTTGAGCGTGAAGGAGCGGCACAGGTTGTCGACGACGGCATTCCACGCGCCGCCGTACTCGGACGACGTCAGCGCGGGCTGCGTGCGCGGCTTGAAGCGGTCGAGGTCGGACAGCGTCGGGTCCTGCGGCGTCGCGGCAAGCGACTGCAGGAACGTTTCGGACGCCGACGGCGCGAGCGCCGGCAGCGGCGCGTCCGCGTCGATGTTTTTGGCCTTGGCCTTGCGCACGCGTTTTGGCTTTGGCTTGGGCACGGACGACGAGCCCGGAGAGGTCTCCTCGGCAGCGGGTCCTTCGGGCGCGCTGGACGTGTCGGACGCGTTTGTGGCAGCGGCAACGGGCGCTATTGTCGCTGCCGCCGCGGGGCGGGAAAGAACGGCGTGGGCGGTGAACGGGCGGCCGAAGTGTGCACACATGAAGCATACATGCTGTACTGTCCGTCGGGCGAGCATGACGACGGCGGCAGCTGCTATGCGCGGGAAAATTTGTGCGGCTGCTTCCGCGTCTCTTCCTCGACTCTCGTTCGCGACTGCCCCCGACGCCCGGCTGTAATGCGCGCTTACTTGGCTACGATGCCCCAAGCACCGGAGCTATACTGATGGCGTTAGCGCGGCATCCGCTCGTCGAACGTTGAACGCTGCACGGGTCCATCCCAGGCAGTCGAGAATACGCGACGAACTGCGTGCGCGACCATCGTAGCTCGTCATTGGTCGCATTACGTTGCTGCAGTCGATGTCCCCGCCCGCGTTTCGGAGAGTACTAGTGTCGCGGTTGTTACCCTCAACAGTCTGCCCCCGCCAGGGTTCCCATCCGCTCGCCATGCGGACTCCCACCCCATATCTGTACGGAGTTAGCTAGTCTTGCCGGTGTTTAGGCATTTGGTAGTGATTCCTCGTGCTGGAAGACGCAATAAACGAGTGCCTCGTGGGAGACTCGTGGCGGTTGGGACATGAAGAGCGTGGGAAAAAAGCGATTTGTCACGTGACACGCGTCGGCGTCGGGGCTGCAAATATGGTGTCTATGTCGGTGATAGCCGTGAGCGCGTCTCTTCCCCCCATCTCCCCCATCTCCCTGGCCCGCCGCCGCCGCCGGCTCCCCAGCCTCCGTGTGAGTCCCAAAGTCCTTCGGGGGTATATCAACGCGTCTGACGCGTGTTTTGTGGTGGTCAGCCGCGCCAGTCGTCGTCGCCATCGACCACGCCCAGGGGGAGCCAGTCCGACCGCTCTTCTCTCGCTCGAATCGTGTCATAGCATCTCGCTCTTGTCTTTGTGTCTCGCTCTCCTGTCGTGCTTTGTCCTGTGCGTCCTTTTTTACGCGCTTTTTCTAGCTCCCATGCCCAGGTGCTGACCCCCCTGCAGCCTGCTTTGACCATGTCATCATCCATCGCGTCGCCCCAGGGCAGTCCCAGCCCTGCTGATCTCAGCCCAGCCTTTGCGCGCTCGACTGGCTCGTCTGCCCGCGCAGATCTGCCCTCCGTCGCCCAGCTCACGAGACGCCATACCGCCCCCACGACCTCCCCCGAGCGCCCGCCAAAGGCCCCGAACCCCAATCGCGGCCACTTCCAGCCGTACCGCCCCTACTCCTCGCCGCCCTCCAGCCCCAACATGCCCTTCCGTCCGCCCAGCTCCCGCGTAGCCTCGACGTCCTCCGTCCCGTCCTCCCAGCTGTCATTGCCGACCCAGCCGACGAATGCGGACCCCGACGCCGAATTCGTCCACCCACCGTTCGACAAGCGCACCAACTACATGTTCATCGTCAGCGCGAAGAGCCCGTCCAAGTTCCTGGACCAGAAGGACTTCATTGACGAGAACGGCGAGGTCATCATGGAGTACCCCTACCAGCTCGAGCCGATTCGCGGTCTGGGCGGCCTCAAGCCGGGGCCTGTCGACGACAAAGACGTGCTGCGCTGCACGTTCTGCCGCAAGCAGTACCGCGGCAAGAACTCGAAGAGCATGTGGCGCCGCCACGTGCAAAAATCGCATAAAATCAAGCTCAAGAACTACCGCGAGCGGAACAGTACGTTGCGCCCACTCCCCGTCCGTCCCGCCCGCGCCTGATTCTCGTTGCAGAGGAAAACGAGATTGAGGAGGACTTCATGGCTGCGACGCCGTCGCGCCCGAAGCTCTCCCCGTACCCGCAGCTCTTCACTGCGAAGACGGAGCCCGTGCAGCAGCCCGTCCTGGTGCTCGGTCGCATGCCGCTCCTCGACGCCGTCATGAACAAGAACATCTCTCCCGCCGACGCCAAGAAGGTCGCCGCTCTCGCTGTCGCCAGTGTCACAGCAAATGCGTCGGGCAACCCGTTCAAGATGGTGCTCAAGCCCCCGATGAAGCAAGAGCCCACCGCCACGTCCCTCCCTCCCCCTCCCGTTGTCAAGAGAGAGACCAGGAAACCGGCGAGGGCGCCTGCGCCCAAGCCTGCTCCGGAGCCCGAGTCGCCTGTGCCCACGGAGCCCGAGTTCACGCTGAGCGGGAGCGACGAGGACGACGACACGGAGACGCGGCGCGTGCCGTGCCCGCACGCGGAGCTGCCATGCGACGCCTGCGTCGAGGAGTACAAGTCGCTCAAGCGCGGCGTGCGCCGCACCGCGTCGTTCATGACGCTGCTCGCGCCGCAGCTGCCCGACTCGCCGCGCTTCGACTTCGCGGACGGCGAGATGAGCATCGACGTCGACATGGACGGCGAGCGCTCCGAGGACGAGTGGCTGTACGAGCCCGGGTCCGACGCCATCCTCGAGCCCGCCGCGCCGTCCTCGCCGCCCGGCCTGCAGGGCCTCGGCTTCGGCATCTTCGACCTGAGCATCCCGCCGCCGCTGCCGCTGGACATGCCCGCGCCCGTCGACCCCGCGGACGACGCGCTCGCCTCCGAGGCGGACAGCTGGCTGCAGTGGGACGCCGCCGAGCCCGTTGTCGCCACCGCCGTGTGAGACGCGTCGCCCAGTCAGTACATGCACCATCGTCGCCGCGCTACAGTATCTCTTCCACATATGTTGTTCCCTGCTGTTGATCTATCGTCCCCACGCTTTGCTTGCCGCGTCTCCTCTCTCTTCGCCCGCCCGTTACACTGCGCTGCCCCCACCCCCGTCTTATGTCTCCGTACTGCCCTCCTCGATTTCTGCGTCGCGGACGCTCCCCCTGTTGTCTCGCTCGACGTATGCCGCTGTCCGACGTCTCCCCCATTTGTAGTTGTGTAAAATCCCCGTTTGTATGCTCCCGTCTGTCAACATGCTGCTGTTCGAATCGATGCGCAGGGATGTCTGATTACGAGTGCAAGGTGAGTATATTGGGACAGAATTGGTTCTACAGACATGGGGAGCATCAACGACAATATGGGAAATGTTCGTAGGCGGCAAGCCGGGGTGGCGAACAAGCTCTCCTGGAGGGGCGGCGCGGACACCGTCGATTTCTGCGCAGCCGCAACTTGTGTCTCCAGGGCTTTGAATCGCGTCGGGCGTAGTGAACTGCGTGGGAGGGCATTGGGATTGAATGAACCAGCAGACTGCCAGTGCCAGCGTCATTGCGCTGGGGTGCGTCGAACGCAACTCGTTCGCCTTGTCCAGAAAGTGTGATAACCTTGGAATGATGTCGACGATCGCCTGCAAGAATTGTGGCAATCCAGTGATAAGATGTGCGTCGTGTGTGTAAGCGGAGGGCCTGGGCGGGGAGGGCATTTCGATGTTCGGTCGCAGGGGCGAAGAGGCCAGGGGGTCGGATCCGGCTTGAACTGTGGGAGCGGTGGAGGGTTCGGGGTTCGCTTACTGGTTCGGGGAGTCCGAGTCAGCGCCAGTCCAGCAGCGACAGACCGAAGGCGAACATACCAAGGTCCACCGCAATTGCAAGATGGCACAGTGCAATTGTATACGCATGCCCATGCCCCCGTAGTAATCGAGGCGAGCAGGGTTGGCGAGGATCGTCCGCATCCTGTACACCGCGATTGTCAGTGTCCTGAGACGGCCACAAACCTGGAATGAAACCCCCGACGCACAACTCCAAGTTCCTGTACACCAGCGCGCGCCTCTCCTCGGTGTAATCGTCGACTACCTCAAAGATCTTTATCCCCCCTTCCATGATGTGCCTGGCGTAGTCGTCGAACCCGGTCGTGGGCACGAAGCAGTGGAGCAACGCGCCAACGAAGGTCTCGATTGTGCCGTTGTGGCGGTACGTCCGTGATTCGAAGAGCATAGTGAGAGGCCCGGGGAATACAACTGGCGGGGCTAGCAGGGGCTCTGTGTTGTCTTTGGGATTCGACATCACGGAGCCTGCTAGGGCAAAGAAGTAGCCATATGGGCCGGGATTATCCGGCTTGGTCAATATGCACCTTACGTATCGCAGGCTAATCCACGGACCAGCACTTCCGAGTGTCAGAGACGCTTCCAGTACGGTGACGAAGACTGGAAGAGGTACTTGATGGATTCTTGAACCCGGAAGAAGGGGGTACACATGGCGTTTGAACTAGAAGACACAAGGAAACAGTGCTGGACTTTTTAGGTGATGCGATTGCGGTATTGCTAATGCTATTGCTATGCCTATGCTAGTATAGCAAGCTGGGAAGTGTCCAGGTATATGAAATAAAATACAGAAATGAAGAGTTGCCAACAAGGGTCCGTCCTGCAAGGTCGACATCAAGGGGGTGCACGCTCAGATGGTGATGCCGCGGTACGACTTGAGCTGCTGCTTCATGCGGCGGACCTGGCCGGGCGTGAACTCGGTCATGCACGAGTCGTCGGTGTAGTCCATGAAGTTGTGGATCGGGTCCGCGCCGCCGCCCGGGCACGAGTCCGCGGCCTTGCAGCCCGAGCCCGGCTGCGCCTCCGCGGGCGTGTCCGAGACCTGGTCGCCGGTGCTGCCGCAGCCCTGCCAGCGAAGCGCATGATGTCAGCCTGGCGGACGGAGAGCGGGAGGAAGAGGGAGAAAAGACGTACACCCTGGAAGGTGTGGTAAAGCCCGACCCAGTGGCCGACCTCGTGCGTGAGCGTGCGGCCCTCGTCGAACGGCGCGGCGGTGCCGCCCGGCAGCGACGCGTAGAGCACGACGACGCCGTCGTCCTTCGGGCTTGCCTTGTAGTCCGAGGGGAACGTCGCGTAGCCGAGCAGGCCCTGGTCGTTCGGGTTGTTGAACGAGACGGTGTAGATGTTGAGCGCGTTCGCGCCGCCCGTGCGCAGCGCCTTCTTCATCGCGGCCTGGTACGTCGTGTCGGGGCCCGCCTTGTTGAACCAGGCCTTGGAGAGCGTGCGCGTGACCTTCTTGAGCTCGAACGAGAGCCCGGTCTCGCCGTAGTCCTTGTTGAGCACATCTATCTGCGCGCGGATCTGCGACGTCCTGCCCGAAGGGGAGTTGGGGATCAGCACGGGTGCCCGCCAGCATTGCGACCAGGATCCTGCCAACTGGGGGCGGTGACGCACGGGATGTTGCCGTCAGAGCTCCTGTTGCTCGCGGTGATGACGTGCCAGTAGACGGGCACGACGGGCTCCGCGGCGGGGAGCTTCGCGGCGAAGGCGGACGCCTTCTTGTCGTCGGCGAGCAGCGACTTGAAGTGGCGCTCGCTGGAGTCGATCTTGTCCTTGGACGGGTTGTTGCCGCACTTGCGCGAGCGCGTCGACGTCCCCGTCGCGGCGGCGCTGGGCGCGCGGAACGCGGACGCGGCGGCGGCGAAGGCAAGGAGTGTGGGGAGCGCAAAGCGAACCATTGCGTTTTCTCAAAAAAAGCGGGGCAAGCGCGAGGGGGGTAGTTGGGTTTATGAAAAGAAATTCGCAGGCAGAATTCGTGACGGACGGACGGAACCCGGCTCTGGGGGAGGACAGAGAGGGGGCGGGAGGGGAGGGATGGAGACACGGAGCGGGCGGGATCGCGGCCTTATATGGATCCCGTGCGCGCTTCACGCTTCGCGACGGCGCAAAGGCGGTGCAGGGCCGTAACCAGAACGGGGGCGCGATCCACGATCGCGAGAGACAGTGCCCCCGTCGCGCTCCTGAGCATTTCGATGGCGAGACGGCCGGCGCTCCCATCGCATATGTCGCCAACCAGCACGCAGTCCGTCGGCGCGCCCGTCGCGCAGGCTCGTGGCGTAGCAACGGGCCCCGGCTAGAAGCGCTCCACCGCGTCTGTCGCGATCCCCGGATGCATCCAACAACGCTCCACAATTCTTCCCATTGCCCGAGCTGCGGCCACGTTCAGCCTTGTGTGGCACGTAAGAGGCTCTCGGTCAGGGACAATACGTGTGCCACAGAGCTCAATCGCAAGGGTCATTGTCGATGATCGACGACTCGGAGGAAGACGTGTCGAAGCGGAGTTTGAACTTACGTAAGAAGAACAATTCCCACTCCGAGCGCGGCATCAAAATATTGATCCCTGAAGTGGCCGAGGGTTCATTGACGAGAAACGAAAGTCATGTTGAGAAAATGAGGACGAACTATCGTATATTTAGTTCCCTTATGGTTATTATTGGTTATAAAGAGGCCATCCTACGCCCAAGTCAACTGCGTCCACCCAACATAGCCAGGGCCGACTGCGGGGAACCTGCCTGGACCTATGCCCTGACCATGGGAAAGAGTAACATGTCCACGAACAGGCGACGTTGGGCGCCCGGAGGGAGAAGGGATAAATGGAGCTGTCGGCCGTCTGCCTCGGACTGGGTGCCCCATGTCAACTTCTCCGTCCACTGCGACGGCTCTCGAAGGTGTTGACCAGGGTGTTGACTGGCAGCGCAGCAAGCCCGTCTGTGACCACTCCGCGTTCAGAAGAGCCTGCCAGACATGCTAGGTCGCACTAGCAAAACACGTGCAGTGGAAGATTCGCAGTGGCAATGATAACCTCTCGTTCCTTGCCCGACAGAACTGTGCATGACAGCAAGCATGCAGTCCGGGTGCAGATGACGAGGAACGAGCGTTCGTGCGTGCGTGTGCGAGTCGCCCCGTTGGGCGGTGTATTAGAAAGTCCACGAAAGCGTAAAAGAGGCCGTCTACTGTAACAGTGTCCCCGTGTAGTAGTAATCATGCATGCAAATCCCGAAAAGAAGGAACGGCGGAGGTCATTGGCCAGGTCTTCGCGCGCGCTGGAGCCGCCGGCCGTCCAGCCGCTCGCCGCAGCGCGCGCACCGCCGTTCGCGGTCGAGGCACAGACACACGAGCCCGACGGGGAAGAGCAGCACCGAGCTGATGATGCCGGCCGGGCCGTAGCTGTAGTACGGCGCGTGGTCGCCCGCGGCGCAGCGCGCGAGCAGCTGCTCCTGGTAGCGCCGGCCCTGCTCGACGGCCTCCGCCTCGGGGCTGAGCGGCGCGGGCAGCACCATGGACGCGGCGGCGGCCGGCTGGGTGTGGATGGGCGTCGCGAGGAGCGAGCCGCGGCGGGCGCTGCTCGGGCGCGGGACGGGTGAATCTGAGTGCCTTCTTTGCGGGTGCATTCCGGCGGCGGAGGGGGAGGGCAGGGGCGGTGCGGGGGACGGGGCGTGCATGAGCAGCGGCGAGGGCTGGGTCGCCGAGTGGCGGCGCGGCGACATGGGCCGCGTGTGGGTCGTCGGGACATGATGGGGGTGCGGGTGCGGGTACTGGGTGTGGAAGGAATGGCGCTGCTGGACCTGGGGCTGGGGCGGCGGCGGGTGCGAGTAGGTCGCGGCCTGCTGGTGGCCGTACTGGACGAGGTCGTACGGGTTAAAGTCGATCTCGCCGACGCTGTGGGCGTGGCGGACGTTGGGCTGCAGCAGCGGGCGCGAGGAGCCGCTCCCGGACGCGCTGGCCGAGTTGAGGCTGCTGGTGCTCGCGTACGGGCCGGCCGAGTGCGGGCGCGCATGGTGCGAGCGCGGCGGGACCTGGGGCGGGTGCAGGAACTGGTACGGCGGCGGGAGGTCGTGCTGCTGCTGCTCGAGCAGGTGCGCCTTGTCCTCCGCGTCGACCACAATCATCGCGTGCCGGCCGTCCGCGTCAAGAACCTGCCACAGCCAGTCCAATTCCAACCGCACGTGCAGGCGCCAGGGCGACGGGGTTTGCCGGCCGCTGTCTCTGCCAGCTTCCAGTCAGTCGCTTGCGCGTGCCGGGCGCTTGAACGCACTATAGGATGCTAGCAGGGATGCCTGTGGCGGCGCGATCGACCCAGGGCACGTGAGCCACACACACAGGGCTCAGGGGGTCGCGTACCCTCCTCTTCACTCCTCGCCCTCCTTCAAGTTTTCCAGCCAGGATGGCAGTGCGTGGAAAAGTGTCTGTCTGTCTCTTCCAGCACTGACGACATGCTGCAGTATAACCCCGCTCCAGCGAGTTCAGAGACGGGCTCCTTCAGGTCGTCGCGGTCGTCCCTCACGCTCTCTCGCAGTATGTCATTCCTCTCTGTGCACACATGCATCTGACGTCGATTTTTAGACTCGACACTGGTCAACTCGCCTAGTCTGAACCTGGACGGCCTCTTCGCGCCACAGACGCGAGCCGATCCCGCCCTGGGCCTTGCACGCGCACGCATGGAGCTAGCGTCGACGACCCGCGCCAACGCTCAGATCCTCGAGCTGCGCGCCTCCCTGGCAGACAAGCAGCGCAAGGAGCGGCGACACGGCGCAGAGATGGCGCAGGTGCGCGAGGACCTCCGACAGCTCATCACGCTCCTCGCGGGACGCGACGCCGCGCTGGCGCGCATGGACGCGGTGCTCGACCGCACGGATGTCAACCAGCACGCTCTGCGTGTCGAGCTTGTGGAGGCGCGCGCGGCGCTCGACGAGGAGCGCGAGAGCCACCACGCGCAGCTTGCCCGCCTGCGCCAGCAGCACGATGCGCGGCTGCGCCAGCTCGTCGACCAGCACGAGGCAGAGCTCATGCTCAGCCAGCAGCAGTTCATCGACATACGCTGCGAGCTTGAGGCGCGCGACGAGCAGCTCGACTCGCTGCGCGATGCGCTCGACGCGATGACCTCGCCGCGCGCGCCGTCTGTCACCTTCCTACACGCGACGCCGTCACCGTCCTCCATCTTCTCGCTCCCCGTCACACCTGCCGCCGGCCTGTCTCCTTTCGCGCGCCCTACTACGCCTCTCAACAGGGACTCCGCTGAGCGCCTGGCGACGCTTGAGGCGCAGAACGCCGCGCTTGCGCAGTCGCTGGCAATGAAGGAGGACGAGTACCTCGGTCTGGCGGCGGATATGCTCAGCCTGCGCGAGCAGCTTCAGGAAATGCAGATGTCGCATGTGGACCTCCTGTCTTCCAAGGACGCGGAGATCTCGCGACTGCAACGGCAGCTCAGCGCCGCGAAGCCAGTAGTGCCCACTCTGACCATCGGTGGGCCAGAGCAGCGTCCTCCGTCGAGGGTGAGACGCTTCCCAGCACTAATATGTCGGGTTTTCTGATAACTTGCAGATGCGACAGCCCTCGATAACTCCCAAGGTTGCGCAGTCCGCGACCTTTGGGCACCAGACGCAAACGCAGGCACCTCTGCGCTCGCGGTCCGCGAATAACATGTCCTCGTCCAAGTCGGCCGGCATGCTCGCGACGGCTGCGCGTCCGACCTTGCACGCGCTGTCGTCTGCCCCCGAGCCGGCAATGCCGTCGTCGACGTCTGCGCCGATGCTTGCTGCTGCAAAGCCCAAGGCGCGCACGCGCTCGGATACCTTCCAGACATCTCGGTCACTTAAGCCTGCTGCAACCTTGAGGTCTGCGGTGTCCCTATCCCGGAAGACGGGGTACGTCACAGCACCATTTACCTTCACCGCTTGTCACTTACATCCTTGCCAGTGCGAAGCTTGATCCCTCTGCGACAATTGCGTCTCGCAGATCAGGCACCGCTGCGTTGGTTCCCCATGCGCGATCTGGCGTCGTCTCGTCCAGCGCGCTGAGTACCGGCTCGGACTCGTCTGCGTTCGCGAATGTGACGAACTCGCCGGACCTCAGGAGCTCGGGCTCGTCCGCCGGCAAGTTCGCTGCTTGAACAGCCTGCCTCTCGTACGCATTTGCTCTCTCATCTCCGAATGCATGTCCCATCTGCTGCGTCTGTATCTGTATCGTTTTGTATGCTTACCCACATGATATCGTATCATCTGTTACTACCGTCGCCTCTTCGGGCGCTCTGCAATTCCAAGCTAGATATGTACTGCAGTTCGGAAGACAAGTCGCCACCAACGGACAAACCCGGCACTTTCACTCTCACGTTGAGCTCCTACTGCACTCCCAAGAGGTTCATGATACCCCGTTCCTCGCGCAGAATGCCTACGAGGTCCCGGCATGCTTCGTATTGCTCGTAGAACCTCGTACTGCGAGTCCGGCGGCCGGCAATGTGCAACAAGCACGGGGCCTGTTCTGTTTTTGACCTGCGTTGGGGCAGTTCGACGACTGTCGTTCTCAGCGGTCGTGTTCGCCATGCCGTCCCTCTCGTATTATGCCCAGCGTCTGCGCATGCACGCGTGGATGATGTTCATGAACACGCTCATCAAGCTTTTTCTGCGCAGAGGTCCGCCGCGCTCGGGCTTGCTGCCACCGACGGCGGACATCCGCCCCACGCTCTCGATCCGCGTGCCCTCGAGCCACGACCCCAAACGCAGCATCGCCGTGAACATCTTCTACCCGCCCGGGACGATCCTCGCGGCGGCCAAGAAGCTCCCCGTGCACCTGCACATCCACGGCTCAGGGTTCTGCTACAAGACCTTCACCGCGTGCGTCGCGCACCGCGGCCAGGATCCCGGTTTCTCATACTGAAGGGGGGACTCTCAGAGACTCTGAGCTCGCGGCGTTCATCGCGCAGAAGGCCGGCTGCGTCGTGCTCGACACGGACTACGCGAAGGCGCCGGGCCACCCGTTCCCCGCGGGCTTTGACGACGTGTGCGACGTCGTAGCTTACATCCTCGCGCGCCCGGACGACTGGGATTTGCAGCGCTTCACGATCGGCGGCGCGTCGTCCGGCGGGTGCCTCGCGCTGGCGGCGGCCGCCGCGCAGCCAAAGGGCACGCTGAAGGGCGTGCTGACGCTGTACCCCGCGACGGACCTCACGGACCAGCCGCCCGGCACACCCCCCGTGCCCGCGGCGCCGCGCGGCAGCCCCGGCCTGCCGCTGCGCGCGTGGGAGCGGCGCATGTTCCGCCTCGCGTACGTCCCCGACGGCGTGGACAGGACCGACCCGCGCGTCTCGCCCATCTTCGCGCCCGCCGAGGCGTTCCCGCCAGTCACGATCATTGTTAGTAGCCTTTGCCTTCCCATGAGAGTGTGCAGGAATGTGTCGGCTGACGACCCCTTCAGACGGGCGATTGCGACCCGCTGCTGCCCGGCATCCAGCGCATGGTGGCGAAGCTGCGCGCCGCGGGCAACGACGTTGAGCAGATGCTTATCGAGGGCGCTGCTCATGGCTGGGAGCGGATGGTCAAGCCGAGCCAGACGCAATGGGTCAAGACACGAGACGAGTCGCTGCAGTTCTTCGTCGACCGGCTCCAGAAATGCTGGACTACGGAGTAATTCATGCCCCAGCTCACGAGCTGCGTAACGCTCAGACAGAAACGACTTCTGTTCATGCCCTCAAGCGTTGAGGATCGAGCAGCGACAGGCACACATCATTACAATCGGAGATGATCATCCGCTCCCACAAGTGGGCGCGCGCCGGCACTGGTTTGGTCCTCCGCAGTCTTAGTGTTTGCCTCGTCACTCGCAAGTCTGACAGGAACCGAAGAGAACGCGTTCTCGGTCCCGGTGACGACGATAAGCACTGGAATTCACGGGCTTTGGGGTCCCTTTAAGAACGCGCGCCGACCGCCAAGTGCCTTTCGCGGCTTTCGACATTCGACATGGCGTTCCTCGCGTACTACGTGGCGTACTTGCGGATGCGCCTCTGGATTTCGTTCAGGAATGTGCTCATTAGGGTCTGGATGCGCAATGGCCCGCCGCGGTTCGGGATGCTACCACCGACTGCAGACATCCGACCTACGCTTTCCATCCAGGTCCCGTCTTCCCATGATCCAGCACGGAGCGTCGCTGCGAACATCTTCTACCCTCCTGGAGCAAGTCCCAGCAGTGGGAAGAAGCTGCCCGTGCATCTGCACGTTCATGGCTCGGGATTCTGCTACAACATGTTCCCATCGTACGTCTCATCCAGACTCCGAGGGGGATTGTGGTCTCACGTAGTCCTGCCCCAGGGACACGGAGTTCGCAGCATATGTCGCCCAAAAGGCGGGCTGCGTCGTTCTCGACACCGATTATGCCAAAGCGCCGGCACACCCCTTCCCTGCGGCGTACAACGACGTTTCCGACGTGGCAGCCTACATCCTCAGCCGTCCGGATGACTGGGACCTGTCGCGTTTTACCATTAGTGGCGCGTCCTCCGGCGGATGCCTCGCGCTTTCGGTGGCCGTCACGCTCCCCAAGGGGACGACGAAGGCGGCGTTGACTTTCTATCCCGCGACAGACCTGAGCAACCACCCGTCCGGCACCCAATTGGTGCCTGAGAAACCCACGGGTAACCCAGGCCTGCTCTTGCGCGAGTGGGAGAGGCGCATGATGCACCTCGCCTACGTCCCCGAGGGTGTGGATGCGGAGGACCCGCGAATCTCGCCCATATACGCGCCCGTGGAAGCGTTCCCTCCGGTAACCATTATCGTCAGTACTCGTAGTATCTCTCCGGGCATTGAGACTGAGTCGCTTTGTCGGACAGTGCGGAGATTGTGACCCACTCCTTCCAAGCATCCAGCGGCTGATGGCTAAGCTGCGCGACGGAGGTAACGACGTCGAGGAAATGCTGGTCGAGGGCGCCGCGCACGCATGGGATCGATTGATCAAGCGCGACCAGACTCGGTGGATACAAACGAGAAATGAAGCCCTGGACCTCTTCATCAGGCGTTTGCAGGGAAGCTGGCCTGTGCAAGTACTGGATAGCGACGGATATCCATCGGCAGGTCAACGTACGATTTCGGGCGTAAATGAGCACCAAGTTTATGAGCAGTATGTACACGCGTGTCCGGCGCGAATGGTTCACACTTCTCTTGGTGCCTGACTGCGACTCGGATTGCGGCGGATTGTGTTGCAGCGCGGATTCTGCCATGTTGAAAGACCCTAATCATAGTTAAGGCTCGGAGGAAGAGTGCATATGCGAAGGAATATTGTGCAGAATAGGGTGATCATATCCGGCGAGAACATGTACCTGTCAACAGTCAGCGGCAGGTCAGCAACATCGTTAGAGAAAGGCGGAAACAAGAACTCCTCCTACCCCCGCAACACGCCTCGCGTAGCCTTTTCCGCTTTCGCGCGTCAAATTTGACGGAGATGGGTTGGTTGAACGCGGAACGTATTTTGCGTCGTTGACGAATGTCTAACTCGTAGTGTTCGTCAGCGTCCAATAGACGGCATATCTCCTGCAGAAGTAGCCTTTGTACCGCCTCGTGAAGATGATATGGGTCCAAGGCCGGCTCGAGCAGTTCGTAGACATTGTCGATGAGCGTAGACAGAGAGCCGAGAAAGGGCCCAAATGATGCGAAGCGCGGGTGGACAACAGATGCCCACTCCTCGGCTCGCATCTTTGTAACAACGCGTCGCAAATCGATGACTGAGTCGATCTGGTGAGTTTCCAGAGTGCTGCAGACCCTCTGCGCATGGGAGGTGGACTTGTCTTCCCGAGCCCGACCGGCAGGCAGGGCAGTGGAGAAGAAGTGCTGCATCAGCCAACAGCACGATTCGACGTCGTGTCGAGGGGCGCGTACTGCACGGTCCGGCGGAATGCAGGTATGCGCCTCCGTACTCAGACCGTCATGCAACGACGATAGCGTATCGTACTGTTCCTGTCCGTGAGTCTGTACGTAGCATGCCTTGGCGTTCCCCTCTAGAGAACGGATTCGCGGGGGGTGCAACGTTTCGTCCTTGCGAAATCTGCTTGTAAGAACAGATGCAACAAAAGGCGCGGTGCCCTGGACGAGCAATCAGCCGCGGCATCGCGTGAATCGAAATGCAAAACAAAGCAACGCACCGTTGCGGCCGAACGTAGCGCCTCGGGGCTGATACCCTCGCAGAACGCATTGTCGTAGTCGATCAAAACGCACGTTGGAGATGACGAAGTACATCTGGGCACCTCGTCAGACCGGAGAGCACGGAAATCAGGACCGGCGTACATGACATTGGAGTACTTGGACGACAAAACGCGACGGATGAAAGCGGGCGAGCCTGGCTGGGGAGGGTCGTGAACGGGAGGGGTGCTGCACAATATGTTCCTCAGGCTAATATCGCCATGTAAAACACCATGAGTTTGATGCAATTGACGAAGAACTGGGAATGCTCAGCCCACGCTACGCAACAACGTTGGGATTTACCTTCAATGGCGTCGTACATGACCATCAAGAAATGTAGAATAGACCGACAGCGATACAAGTCCTCGCCGCCGTCCTCGAGTATCACGCGGCGTTTCCGTCGTCGTGGTAATTCAGTTCCATGCAGAACAACATGCGCGTGGTCGTCTTGACCAGAAACATCGAAACATGCAACCGGGAAAGACACGCCGGAGAATCTGCCCTTAGAGTGTATCCTTTTTAGAATGGCATTCTCGTCCGAGTCCGGGAAGTGGAGTGGAGGAAACGAGTCCTTGATGACAACAGGTATACAGGGTGCGAAGGTCGATCCGCCTGGCGGCTTGTAACGTGAAGCGGAAACGACCCAACTCCTCTTTGACCATGGTGGTCCGACATAGAGCACACGATACCCCCAGTACGCGCCGCCTGTAGCGTCACTAGTCAGCCAGAAGGGCCTTGCGCTGTGCACGAGCGCAGGGTGTGTGGGGCGTATATCCGCGAGCTGAATTGAGGCGTCCAGCACGAGGGGATTGTAGAGCCTATCGACATAACTGAGCAACGCCCGCACTGTATCGGAGTCGCCCCAAGATAATTCCGGCGTCATATACACGCCAGCAGCGTCGCTCCACCAGAGCCGACAAGAGGAATGATTTATCGTCAAACCGAAGCAGCCTGCAAGATCTGGGCGTGCTTGGTTCAGAGACGCGACGCTGTCAAGAGCCATGTTCAGGAGTTCCTGGGATTCGATAGCGTGGTCGACAAGGATAACTGAGAGGACATGATGCCAGGCAATTCCAGACCTCTTGGGCGGACGGTTGTCTCGGACAGCGGCTCTTGTTCGCATGCTCTGCCCATCCGCATACCAAGATTGGGAAACGGGCTCGGGTACGGCGATAACACGCGGTAGGAGACGATTCGACTGGTTGGGATGGTGGGACAGGAGCTGATCGGAGTGGTCGACGAAGGCAATTGGCAGCCATTCTGGGTCCCCACAGGACTCTATAGGACAGATGAACACAGTACAAATAAGCAAGAACCATGCAGTTACCCAGGTAGGCCTTGCTCATCAGGTTAAGAAGGTTGCAGACGCTCGCCATGGCCAGGCCGACGGGTGCCTGCTTAACAGCGCGGATGCAGCTGCTGAACCGCGACTTCCTGGTTAGTTTGCATTGTATATCAACCATGTTGGGCCGAAAGAAAGCGTTTTCAAAGCTTGGGAGAGAAAGCTCGATGTGAGGGTATTCCGGGATGACGGAGGTCACCGCGCCCGTATCAGACGTTGGCGACGACCCAGATCCATTCGTCTCATAGGAGGAAGACGTAGACTGGCTCATTGACGAGTCCAGCAAGGCAGAGCGGGGATTAGGGAGCGAAGTGTACGCAGATCGCCACTTGCACTGGCGGCGGTGTCGGACAAGGGTCAGTCGCGCGCCGGAGCTCGGCGGCCTCCGATATTGATAGTCTGCCAGATCGTACATCAACCCTCCACAGAATTTTACAGTCGCTCGGAAACTTATCACAGGGGACCATGAGCAAGTGAGTATTGAAATTGACCATACCAGTAATGCATACGAAACGGCGGTAGATGTGGCAGAGAAGAGGATGGACAAGGAAGAGATAACCTATCAGCTACAGGCGAAATCCCAGGTAAATATGTAGTGGGGGAAAGAATGAGAATGCATGGAGGGGGCGGCGGGGAGAGTGGTGTGATGGTAGCACAAGATAGCTCATGATTCGAAGTACAAAGCCCGATTAAACATCTGAACGACCGTCTCGAGCGACCCGTCGGCGGCGTCCCACACCTTGTCGAAGGTGTCGTCCTGCGCCGCGTCCTTGATGAACTGCGGCGTGAGTGCGCCGTCCGCCCAGGCAATGGGCGCCTCGACGTTGTCGAGCGCCCACCGCCGAAAGCGTGTGCCCGCATCCGATCCAAAAAACAGAGACCCATCCGGAGAGGAGAAATCCGAGTAGAAGAACGCGACGTCCGATGGCGCGAGGGTGCCGAAGAACGCGACACCAATGACGGGCAGATCCGCTGCGGCGGAGTACAGGGGCGAGGACGAGGGCGGCGGGGCCGAGTTGGGTGCCGCGGAGACGTCGATTATGAATTTAGCAGCTTCTGCCGCGAGCTTTACGGTAGGCATTGCTTGGAGGTACGAGAGCAAGACGTGATGCAGGAAGTCCACGGTTCCAAAATCCCGGGAGTCAGTGAAGTCTACGGTAAGATCTGTCCGTGGGTGGCTAAAGGGGAAGGAAGACAGCATGTCGCCCAAATGGAAAGCAGCGCGAAGTTTGGCCGGCTGCTGGAGGGACAGTGCCTGACCAGGATTCGAGGATGTGTTCAAGAACGGAGTGCGCCATCGAAGCGGATTCAGGACGCCGTAGAGCGGTCGCGCGGTTATGCACGACATGTCCCAATTGTTGCTGGAATCATCGGCCGCGTCGATCCCGAAGGCTTCAAGCTCGAATGTGGAAATGGATTGCAAGTCAGTAGAGTTTGCGCGAGGATAGCAGCCGGCAGGAGGAGGGACAGAGAGGGAGTCGGACGACGTGAAAAGGTCGACCATATCGGCGGACGATGTTGAAAATGTTGCGTCGAAGGGCAGAAGGACGGGCGATGTTTGCATGGCCGTGATGAATTGAGGGAGGCTCGATTCTGACATCTGCAACTCCGAGGTCCAATACTTGGACAGCGCAACGAAGTGCTGAGTGGAAGACGCTAGCAAGGTGTCAGCCGTGCTCAATACGCAAGAGATGGGGGCAATGCACCTTTGGCACCCTGATAGATTCTGTCGAGTGCTTTCCGATCCGCATCGTTGACAGCGGCGAGCTGCTGAGCAGGAGGTTCTGCGTCCTTCTCGAACGAAGCCGGAAGAGGGGTAGCGGTCATGGCGGCGAAGTCGAAGGAGTAACCCAAAGTCTGGATGCTGAATTCGTCACCGATGCCAGACACAGGGCCGTCCTTGTCCAAGGACGTAAAGTTGGCGCTGGCAATGTACTGTCGCATTTTTGCCACAGCAGAGAGATCCTGCGAGGCGTAGAGCGACCAGAGCAAGACGGTCTGAGCGAACAGCGTGCGGTTGGGAAATTGAATGCCGTCCAGACCGGGCGCAACGTCGATTAAATTCGCTTGAGGCGCGCAATTGCCAACGCGGACGCCGGTGAGGTCGAACATTGTCAAGGCGAGGTCCGTCTCGTTGATCTTGAGTCCGAAATTTCGATTCATGGGCGGAAGGGTCCATACGACGGCCTGCGCGAGGGGCATGCAAGACTCGCCAGTCGTGCACACGCAAGTGGCATCTTTGCATTAATTAGCCAGGGTCCTCGAAATAGTGCAACAATCTGCTCACCCATGTTGCATAACGCTCCCGTCATGTTGCCGGTACACAGTGCAGTGTCAATACGGCCATCCCGGTGTATGGTCAGCAAGACTCCGAGCAGAATGCTGACAACGACAAGCGTGGACGCAAAGACGACGATGATCCAGCGTATACATCGCCGTCTCGGCACGACCAGATATCGCTTTTCGGCCTCAGGAATAGACGCGTTTCTGCGATGCTCAGGCGGGTCGGAGAATGGGTTAACGCGGGAGGCGACGCCCGCGAAGGTGGACGAGATGGCGAGCGTGACGCGCTTAGGCGTCTTGGGACGTCTTAGCGGCGCAGAGCGCGGGCCCGGCGGGACGTCCTGCGCGAGCTTGCCATAGCGCGAGCGCATACCGCCGAGCGACGAGCTGCGCCCGCCCGTAGGATGGCCCAGGCGCGCCTTGTCACCGGTGAGCGGCAGATCGGTCACGCTGTCGTGCGGCAGCCGGCCCTCCGCGAGCATGTCTCCAAGCATCTCCGCGCGCATGGCGAGGTCGGGCAGCGCGAGGTCTCTGTCGGGATGCGCGGACGTCTGGCCCGTCGCGGACGTCGCGGTGCCGGGGCGTCTGCGGCCCCAGGCGAAGCGGCGGAGCGACGCGGCGAGCTGCGCGCCGGCCGTGCGGATGGTCGCGACGGACGGCGGGCGCTGCATGGACATCGGGCGCGACCTGGGCATCGGCACGGGCGGCGGCAGGTCGGGCAGCGGGAGCTCGTCGTACTCCGCGGCGACGGACGGCGTGGAGAACGCGACGGTCGACGGCATCGGCGAGTTGTACGCGAACGACTGCTCGCTCATGACGAACGCGCCGCGGTACAGCTCCTCGCCCGCGACGGGCGTGACGGGCGACCGCAGATCCAATGCAGCCGACGCGTCCCTGTACGTCGCGGGCGCGACGGCCATCGGCACGACGGAGCTGCTGGAAGTATTGTGCACGGGCAGCAACGACGCGCGCGTGACGACGGCGTGCTCGTGGCTGAGAGAGCCCGTGCCTGTGCCCGTGCCCGCGGTCGGCTGCGCGTTGACGGTCGACGACGAGCCGTTCGGGCTCATCGTGAACTCGTACACGCCCGAGACGCCAGAGAACCGATGCAGCTGTCTCGGCGGCTGGCCATTTGTCGGCGTTGCTGGAGCTGGAGGCTGCGGGAGCGGGCTGAGGGGAGGAGGGGCGAGCGGCGGGCCCCGGTCGCGCGGCATGGCCAGCGGCGGCGGGCGCGGCCTGCGCTTCCCGCTCGCGCTGGTGGGGCTGCCGGCCAGCGCGCGCGCCGGGTCGAAGAAGAGGTCGTGCTCGTTGGGCGACGTGCTTGTCGAGCTCGGGCTCGCGGCGCGCGAGAGCACCGGGCTCTGTGCCACGAGCTCGGCGTACACGGACGTGCGCGCGCGCAGGTCCTCAATCGTGATGTCGGACCGCACGCTCGACCGCACGCTCGCGCCGTCCGAGCCGAGCGCGGTAGGGGGCGTATTATTGAGGCTGGGGTTCGAGGCGAAAGGAGAGTGGCTGTTGAACGAGTGTGTGGGCGAGATGCGCAGCGAGACAGGCCGCGACGGTGGCTTGAACGTGTCTGCGGGCGACCAGGCCGACGGCGACGGCGTGGAGCGCTCCGAGGCCTCGGGGATGACGCTGGGCGGCGCGGGGAAGTACGAGAACCGGAAGTTCGCCACGGACGACGGCGCCGTCGACGCGCTGTCCGAGCGGTGCAGCGACGTCGCGCGCCAGGTCGCCTGCGACGACGTCGAGGAACGCCCCGTGGCCGCTGGTGGGCTCGGCGGCGCGGACTGGGACTCGGCCTGGGACATGGCAACGGCAGCAGGGGTGCTTTGGGCGCTCTAAAAGAGGTGAACGTCGATTATAGCAGCACACGGGCGGCCCTCGTCATGTAATTGTCTGGCGACGCGTCGGCAAGAGCACGAATTACAGTGGGGCGAGTGGTTCCGAGGACGTGAATGGCGGACCCTGCGGGCGCGACTCAGGACCCTGGCAAGCGAGAGCGGCGCAACCGTCCAGAGCGAGCCGTCGGCGACGACAGGCTGGGGCCGTGGCAGGCCGGCGAGATAGGAGGAGGGTGAGGTAAAGACGGACTAGCGATCAGGTACGCCATGCTCAAGCGAGGCGACAACTGACAAGCGGTGTTCACACGACCTCGCTACTACGCGGATTAGCGCCGTTGTTGGGCACGCTGCGCGACACCCGGCCGAGCAAAAACGCCTCAACGCCAGCCTCGGCGACTCTTCGCAGTTACAGAGATACGCTTGCTCGCACACCGGCACCCTGTGCCTCGGATTTTTTTCACTCCGTGGATCGTCTAGTCAGGTCGTGGCACGCCTAATAACGCAGATACAAGAAGTGGGCGAGAGAGAGGAGAAAGCAGAGACGGCAGGCAATCAGAAGAGAAGCGGGAGGAGAGAGAGAAGAGAAACACCGGTGCAGCAAGGGTCCTACAAAACGTAGACGAATAGAGACAATGGAGATGACGAGGGACGAAGGGGAAAGGACGCGTGCGCGCAGGTGGCCGAGGGAGCAGCGACGAGCCGGGCCAGGGTGGGGGAGGATGGGTGTGGAGTGTGCACGCTGCTGCCGGGTGTGAAATACAGCGCGCGTGAGGGAGCCGTAAGAGAGAGAACCATTCGTCGCTGTCATAAATCCGTGTTCCGCATTCCAATCATGCAATCACGCATCCCTTCTTGGGCGGTTTGGCTTTGGGCTGCGGGTTCACTGTGCGTGTGTGGCAGACACGCGATAAGCATGTGCTCGAGGACGCGTCATGAATTGCGTTCCACTTACGGACTGCACGGATCGCCTCGTCGAACACGGTCTTGAGGCCCTTCTGGGTGAGCGCTGAGCACTCGAGGTACTTCGCGGCGCCGATGTCCTTGGCCATGGCCACTCCCTGCTGGTATGTGATGGGCGCCATGCGGCTGTGGTGCGCCCCGTGCAGTCAGACTCCAGGACACAGCAGAGATTTGCGGCACACCGCAAAAACCTCCGCGCCACAGGCGGGGTGTGCGCGCACAAGGGACGTACCGTTCGCGGAGCTTCTCAATCGTCTGGGGGTCCTCGCGCAGATCGAGCTTGGTGCCGACGAGCAGCGTGGCCGTGGACGGCGCGTGATGCGAGATTTCTGGGTGCCACTGTGAAGGGCCAAACGGGCGGCGACGGGCCGGGCAGCAGTCAGCCAGCGGTTAAGAAAAAAAGGCTGACGAACCACCCGAAAACGGGCGGCAGGAACGCACCTTTGTCCTGACGTTTTCGTAGCTGGGCGGGCTGACGAGCGAGAAGCAGATGAGGAAGACGTCGGTCTGGGGGTACGACAGCGGCCGGAGTCTGTCGTAGTCCTCCTGGCCGGCCGTGTCCCAGAGGCCGAGCGAGATGGTCTTGTTATCGACCATCACGTTGGCCGAGTAGTTGTCGAACACTGGCCGTTCCGGCATCAACTCGGCGCGGCGAGCCTGGCGGACAGGCACTACGCACCCGTCGGGATGTACTCGCCCTGCGCAACGGGGTCAGCGCCAAGGCCAGCCCGGGCCCGCACAACGCACCGGGAACGCATTCGTGGTGTAAGAAATGAGGAGACATGTCTGCGGGCGGGCCAGGGCGGTCAGCACGGGCCGCGCTGGCGACGGACGGCGGCGCCGACCTTGCCGACTGCACCATCGCCTACGACGACACCTGGCGCGCGATGTCAGCCGATGCACGCGCGGCTGGCCTGGCCACGGGCGGCTCACACTTGATAGCCTGCATCTTGGTTTCGTTTCCGGGCTCGTGAGCGGGGTCGTGCTGAGAAAACGGGCGGCGGCGGACGCTGGGTGGCGCAGGCAGCGTCAGCACCGACCGGGGCGCGCACGGGGGGCGGGCGGGCCTACCTTGCGAAGGGTAGATGGGAGCGGGGCACCAAACAGCACAAAATACCCCCGGGCATCAAAGACGCTCCCTACGCCGCTACGGTGCTTCGAGTTGCTCTACTACAGCCCCGATCCCCATCTATCTTATAAAACGCCCCTCTCTCCTCAAGTCACTTGCTTGGCACTGGCAGGCGCCTCGAGTCTCACAAGGGAGTCACCGCAGCCCCCCGGCCCCGTACATCTTCTACATCCTGGCGCTGTATTTTGGATAGCCACGCTCTCTCTAATAGCTCGCGCAACACCCCCTCATAGATCTCCGCGCCGTCGTAGCGCACCCCCTCTATTAATTGCTGCCAGAAAGCGATGCAACGGCCGCTGCCGTCTTCTCCCTGAAGAGTTGCTCCGCCTCAACCCAGACCCGTGCCTCCGTCCTCCGCGGAAGCTCGAGTATGCTCGGGAGAAGGTCGCTGCTGAACTGCTCCGACGCTTCGCGGGGCAGCAGCGTCGGGAGGTGGTCGATCGAGACGACGTCCAGCGGCGGGTTCCCAGGCCTGCAACAGCCCCGCGCGTCAACAGGGCAACAGCCGACGTGGGCTGACAGCACTAGCAACTCACCCGACGGCGACAGCGACGGTCGGCTCCGAGAACGTCGTGTTGATGCTGTAGATAGGGATCGGGTTGTGCGGGTTGGTCGTGTCGCACGAGACGTCGACCACGACGCGCAGCCGGCGCTCCTTGCCCGCCTTCGCGATGAAGTCGTACGTGACGAAGTGCGGGATGGGCGAGGAGAGGTAGATGCAGTTGACGAAGATGTCCGCGTCGAGGATCTCCTGGAACGGGCCGCCCTTGGCCGTTTCGTCCAGGTCCCACTTGACGATGTTGTCCCTGGCTCCGCGTAAGCGCATACATCCGCCGGAAGCGCAACAACAGCGCAGGCTTACTCCTGCACGCCTATCTTGCGGCAGAGGTCGACGGCGCCGCGGCCGCACCGTCCGAGCGCGCCGATGACGAGCACCCTGAGGCTCTTGACGCTGTCGCCGAGCTTGGCCGCGACGTCGGCGACCATCGCCTGCTCATTCGGGTATGGTTCCAGCAGGCCGAGCTTCTTGCCTGCGCGCTGCGCCGCGATGTCAAGTGCCCCTACCGCTGCGCCTGCGAAGCCAGCATGGAAGCCGAAGGCGGCAACGCGGCGGCCGCTGGCGTCGGTGAGGAACTCAAGATCGTACAATGTGCCGCCGCCGTTGTGGAAGCGCGCGAGGACGTCCTGCCAGCCGGCCTGGTTCTTGTATGCGTGTGCGAACTGGATGTGGGTGTGTGCGATGGGCTCCTTGGACACGGGCAGCTCCTTGAGGCCGATGACGGGCACGTCGACTGGCGCAGAGGCCCAGGAATTGTTGTCTACGAGCTTGCAGCCGACACTGCAGCCGTAAAGACGCGTCAATAGAGCGCAGAGGGGTCATGCGAAGGGATCTGCGCACGCTTCATATTCGCTGTCGTCGAAAATGCGCTGCTCGTCGCGCTCGACGAAGATTTCGAACCCGGCATCGATCAGCTTTTTGGCGTTGGACGGCGAGAGCGCGGCGCGGCGCTCGAACTCCTTCTTCTCGCAGCGAAGCCAGAGTCTCTGGACGGCCATGTCGTCGAGGTAGAGAGCGGGTGCGTCGAGTCAGAGATGCAAAACGCAAAACAAGAGTCTGAGTCTCGGCCGAGAACGCGACCCCGCGCCGCACGGTAGGCGCCCGTCCGGACCACACGCTTTGCCGTTCCGACCCAACGCCCCTGCCCTCGTCCACGTACCCCCTCGCCGCCAAATGTCCAGCGACCCGCTCCTGCCCAGACCCGGCTCCCCAATCAACACCTTTGCGCGCGCCGGCTCGCTGCTGGGTGCGTTTCTCAGCCCGAAAAGGCCGAGAACGCGCCGCTGACGATGCGCGGCGCAGTGGCCGCGGGCATGATGCTCGGCGCGTTCGGGACGCACGCCATGCGCGGGAGGCTGACGGCCGACAAGCTGCACGCCTGGGAGACCGCGTCCTCCTACGCCGTGCGTCGCATACACTCGCGTTGGCGCTGCTGACGCTGCGTCATCGAAAGATTTACAACGGCCTGGGACTGCTGCTGGTCGCGCTGAACCCGCGCCTCGCAGCAAACCGCTTCGCCTGCCCTGCCATTCTGGGCGGCACGCTCGTGTTCTCCGGCTCGATCGTCGCGCTCATCCTCAGCCCAAAGTACGCAGACGTGATAAAGCAGGCCCACCGTCCCGACAGCCAACGCCGGCGCAGGGTCCGCATCCTCGGCCCCATCACCCCCCTGGGCGGTCTCTTCATGATCGCGGGCTACATCTCGCTCGCGTTCTGAGTGCCCTCGAAGGAAAGGTGAGCGCGTGATTCTCGTCTGCGAGCACCGGTCGCGCCGTAGTGACACGCCCGTAGAGTCAACGATACACGAACCCGCAGCTATACCACCAAGCATACACTCTTTAACCCTACTGAAGACTTTCTCTCTGGGAGTTGTGCAATGCACACGAATTTGTCGACCTTCTCACTGGATTTTCTCGCCCCTAAGGACCTTCGACCCCCGCTCTCTGTATCCTTGCTTGTACTACCACGTGCTCGCCTTCAAACCTCCTGGAACCCAAGAATGGCATAACAACGTTGCCCCGCTCCGCGGAAAGGACTGCTTCTGCTCGGAACCTGTATCGTCTGGATGCACGCTCTGGTCGACGGACGCCGGTCCAGACTTCCGCCGCCCATCTGCCGCTGCAGCATTGTCGTGTCCAGTGTCCACGGCGACACAGGAAAATGCTTCTGACCAGTGACTCGCGTCTTCCCTACTGGGGTCGCACTACACCTTCGTACTCGATCCCGCCGAGGACTCACTCGGAGGACAATGCTCCTGAACTCCCGGACCCTAGCATGATCGTCTCCTGAGTCCGTCACAAATGTTTGTGCTTGCACACGCTCGGAGGAGGCTGCTGGTTGTTGTCCTGCGGCACTCAGCAGTCCGGCAGCCGCCCATGTTTGGCCCGCCCGGTGCCTTCAGCCTCTAACGCTGGACTCGCGCTGCCGGCACAATGTCTGATTCTGTGCGCGCGATTCCGCGTCTCACGGGTCGGGTGTGGCAGAGTCTGTTCTGTAGAGGCTCTGAGCCTGACGGTGGCGGTGAGAGGCTCTGCTGGCGGCTTCGACAGTTATGTCCGCGATGGCGATTCCACAGCTTCGCGTGCGAGTGGCCCAATAGAGGGATTGTATCTGGAGCACGCGTCCCGTCCGACCGGAGGCCTACTTGGAAGTTAGGAAAGTGGCGGTGACTCAAGAAGAACTTCAGAAGAGGCATCAGAAAGACTGTGCGTTATTCGTCAGACTCCATCCTGAACCGCTCGTCTTTTGCGGACATGTTATCGCCGATTGATGAGCATGGTTCTACCTTACACAACGAGCGAACGGCACCGCTGGTCGAACGGATTCAAACGGGCTGGCCACGAAGCCGGGCTTTGCGCTGATACAGCATGAATCATTCCATCCTCCTCCACTATGGGTACAACAGCGTTCCTGCGCGTGGATTTTACAGGGGTCAAGTTGTGCGCTGTAGGGGTGCAAGGCACAGTGCCAGTGGTAACCCATGTCTTTACCCCGAAGTTCGCTTTGGGGACGCCATGAGCGCTGAGCTCGCAGAGTGTGGTCGCGCCGTGGGCAAAATGTCTGTCCGCTGTGGCTCCAAGGACGATTAGACGTTCTGTACGGCCTTCATCGTGTTCTCGATGCCCTTGATGATGCACTCGATCAACGGGCGGTACTCTCCATTTGCAGCCTGCGGCTGCCTCAGCACCAGCGCCGACAACACTGCCGAAACACTTACCGTCCTGAGAGCCTCGTGGTAGTCCGGTCTCTGCGCGGGAAGGATCGTCATGGGCGGATACCCATGCACGAGCAGAGGCAGCGACGCCACGAGGCGCGTTATGCGGCCGTTCCCGTCCTTCCGGTGCCGGCGCCGTCTCAGATTCCCCAGGAACGCAAAAGGGAGGAAGGGGGAGACGTACGTTGAACGGCTGGCAGCGAATGAGGATGAGGTGCACCCACGCGGCGGTGCCGAACGGGTTCCGCCACGTCCGCGAGTATTGCTGCCGTCCCCGCTGAGTGAAGGGGATCCGGGGGGCACGGCGAAGACAATGACAAAGACACACCTTCGCCATCTTGCAGATGTAGTCCAGCTCGGCGTCGGTCTCGGGGTACGCGCAGCACTCGATGTTGCACGCGCCCTGGATTACGATCGTCTTCTTCGTCGTCGTCCGCGTCTCGCCTGGCGGCGTGTACGCGCCGCCGAAGAAGCGGGCGGTCTCCATCAGCTGTGTGTGTGCTTTCTTGACGAGGTCCGGGGTGAGTTGTGAGGGCTCAGAGGATATTGAGGAAATGAGCGAGAAGGCCTGTGAAGGGGGGTGAGGGGGGAGTGACCATGAGGCGGATAGTGTCCGCACAGCGAGTGTGTCGGTCAGGATGGTTTTGATGACCTCTGGGTCGTGTATATCGCTTTCGGGGAGGGTTTCAACTGTGCCCTCGGAGATGCCGCGCCGGATGATATCGCGTGCCGACTGTGGCAAAGTTAGCACAACAGCGTCCGAGAACAAGCTCAGGTCCAAGCATACGTCGGCAGTGAGCATGAACGTGTTCTCGACGTGCTGCGTTTCGATGGCGAAGCTGGTCATATACCTCCGCCGCAGGTCCGAGGCCTCGGAGAAGTGCGTCATCCAGTCCTCCTTGATGGTTTCGTGCTCGGGCGGCATGTGCGGGATGTACAGCGGGAACTTGTACTCCCGCGTCGCTTTCCACTTCTGATAGTATTTTACTGCGCGGATCCGGGGTGAGAGTGCCGTCAGGGCGGGTGGCGCGGCGGCACGGACATCGTTTGGACGCGGCGAGCGACGCCTGCGCGCCGCGCTCGAACTCGGCCTGGTCCTCGTCGGCGCGCGCGGAGAGCTCGGGGTCCAGGACGCCGTGCTTGCGTAGGTCGGACAGACACTGATTCGGCGCATGAGATCATCGGCGATCATCGAGTGCAGTGGCTGGGGCTATTGCACCTGGCGGAAGAGCGCGATGGACGACGCGGGCGAGGACAGCGCTTTGTGGCAGGCTCCCAGACGCGCGGTGATCCAGGGGTGGGGGCCATGCGTGCGCAGCAGCGCGTCGTAGTGCCGTGCCTGCTGCTGGACAGGCGCGTCCTCGTCGTCCTCGAGAGCGAGATCGTCGGGTGTTAGGCACGCGGGCGGCGTCTGTCCGTAAAGCAGGGTTAGCCTGGTCACGTGCCCCGGGCGGCGGGGGGTGGAGTACGTGCGTCGAGGAAGGGCGTGCGCCAGACGCGGTCGCGCATGGCGGGCAGAGGCAAAACAATGCAGCCCAGGTATCCGGCGTAGACCGATGACGCTCTCCGCGCGCGCGAGCAGCCTGCTGGCCGAGCACGATGCGCTCGTCGCGTCCGTGCGCGCAGCCCAGCAGAAACACCGGCGCTGGGCGGCGTCGCTCGCCGAGCCGCCGCAGGACCTGCTCGGCCTCCCCGTGATCCCCGCCACCCCGCCGCGCGCCCTGCCGCCCGACGCGCCGTCGCCGAGGACGCGCGCAGACCCCCCGCCGCGCCCCATGCGCCCAGACCTGCCGCCGGCGAAGAAGGCGCGCGTGGAACGGTACCGCAACTACGTGGCCGAGGAGGAGACCATCCGGAACGACTACTCCCAGCGCTATGTCGACAGCGGCGAGTACCCGCAGAACTGGGTCCTGGGCGCAGAGCCAGAGCGTCGCTTTGAAGAGTATGTGTCCTATGCTGCCCTTTCGAGGCCCCGCTCAATATATTTCGACAGGTATCCAAAGCAGCAGCGGCTCCTGGCTCTCAAGAAGGAGGCTGTCGCGTCCACCGCACACACCCCCTACTACGCCCCGCTGTCTCAGCTCGTCCGCGGCGAGATGGCCTCAGCCAAGTTCGACGTGATCCTGCTCGACCCGCCGTACTCATCCAGCTTCACGTTCGACACCCTGTCTCACCTGCCCATCCCGGCTCTGGCTGCGGACCCAAGTTTCGTATTCATGTGGGTCGGCTCAGGCGCTGGCGAGGCCCTCGAACGGGGTCGCGAGGTGCTGGCCAAGTGGGGCTACCGCCGCTGCGAGGACATTGTCTGGGTCAAGACCAACAAGGCGACGAATCGTGGTCCTGGCGTGCGTGGCGGCGGCCGCGCGTACAGTCTCACTGTGCCTGACTGACGCTCCCGCAGTCTGAACCTCCAACGAGCTCGCTGTTGACGCGCACAAAGCAACACTGTCTCATGGGCATTCGTGGCACAGTGCGCCGCTCGACGGACAGCTGGTTTGTGCACTGTAACGTCGGTCCGTGCTCTGCTTGCGCCCTTCTCCCTACCTCCCTTACGCTCCTGCAGACACGGACGTCATAGTCTGGGAAGGCGACCCGGAGGACCCGACGCGCAAGCCGCCAGAGATGTACACGCTCATCGAGAACTTCTGTCTGGGACTGCGCAGGTTGGAGGTCTTCGGGCGTGCCCACTCGCTGCGGCCCGGCTGGCTCACCGTCGGCGACGCCACGGAGCTTGCACAGGGGAACGAAGTCGGGGCGCAAGCCTGGACGCGCGAGGCGTGGGAGGCGGAGCTGGGCAAGACGAACGGCAAGACCGTCGTACCCATGACGGCCGGTGCGCTCATGTTCCTCTCGCTATGCGTTCTCCTGTGTCTGAACTCTCCGCAGAAATCGACGCGCTCCGCCCCAAGTCGCCCGTGCGCAACAACCCGCCGCCGCAGCACATGCAGGGCGGGCCGATGGGCATGAACATGGGCCCGATGGGCAACATGAACATGAACATGGGCATGGGCATGCCCATGGGCCCGATGCAAATGGGCATGGCCGGCCCGCAGCCGACGATGAACGTCCCGCTGCGCTTCGACGCGACCGGCGGGCTCAACGTCGCGCTGCCGAACATGGTGCCGGGGATGGGCGGCGCGGGCCCGGGCATGCACATGGGCGGCATAAAGCCGCCCGGCATGGGGGGCATGATGCCTGGCCAGGGCAACATGATGGGCGGCCCGCGCATGGGCCCAGGCGGGGGCGGCGGCATGGGGCCGATGGGCATGGGCGGTGGGATGGGTATGGGGATGCAGGGAGGTATGATGGGTGGGCCGCGCATGGGTCCCGGTGGCATGGGCATGGGCTTCCCGCCCGGGATGGGAGGCGGCGGCGGCGACGGCCAGATGTGGGACCCGTCGCAGCAGATGGGCATGGACCCGATGGGCATGAACATGAACATGGGCGGCGGGGAATGGTATTAGGTTCGGCTCTTCTCTGTCGTTCGCAATGTATAGTAATGCTGCTCTCCTGCTCCTGCTCTGCTCTTGTATTTTCCACGGCCACACGGTACATACAATCCACATGCTGTTTGCTCTAGTATTCGCGAGACGTGATGAGTCTCCTGGTTGGAGCATCGAGGCGATGCAGTGATCCTCGGAGTTGGCGCACGCGTTGGAGTCGACGTACCTAGTCTCCTTCGCGGACTTTAACTGGAAGACAGTCGTTCCAGTTAGAGTCTGCATCATAACGCGGGGGTCTGATTGGAGTCGCCCAATTCGGCTCAGACCGTGATCTCGGCGAAGGCCGGTTCTCGCAAAATAATTCGAAGAAATAGGTAGCAGGCTCTCTATCGCTTATACCTGTGTGGGGATCGTGCAACTGTGAGTTTATGAGATTTATAAGCGGCTTAATGGGAGTCCATCTAGCTCACCGGCTCACTCTCGTGCTCTGGACCGCCCGCAGGACTTATCCGGCGCCTAAACACAATTGGGTCCGACTCGCTCGTTGAGCTTCATCTCCGGTCAGGTTACAACACACTCTGCCATAATATGACTGTAGAAGCTGTATTGCGAGGTTTAATGACCTCAGATCATGCCTAGACACGTCCTACTTGCACTTGCAAGGACGCGTCAAGGTCACGTGCATCACGGCGAACACCGAATTGGCCAACTCCAATCAAGGGGGTGACATATCATCTAGACTAGAGTCGACGGTAGAAGGTTTTGGAAGTAGGACCATGCATGAGGAGTAGCTCCCATAAAGAATTCCCAATTCCAGAGGTGTTCAAAGGAGCAGAAGAGATGACTGTCGTAATGCTGCTGAGTCCTCGCTCGATATGGTTGGGTGAGGATTGGGTCCACCGTGAGCGCATTCGGCGACCAGTTGATTGTTCGGTCAGCCACAAAATCAAAGGGCACGAGCGCGCATGCAGGGTAAAGACATAAAACCAGTGCATGACGCCCATGACAGAGACGGCCTAAAGACACGAGGCTCGCTTCCGGCTTCATGTCCGGGGAGCGCCCTTTTGTCTTGCGGAGCTGTGATGTAAACTGCCACACCGCAGACAAAGAGACACGCGGCCACAACGCGTGGGAGTTGCGTAGGAGACGGTACGGTGCTGTGGCAACACGACACAGATTATCCGGGAGAAGCAGAGATGTCAGTGGGCGGAGTTCTAATCGGGACAACACGCTCGACGAAATGGGAAAACCGGCGCTACAACGTCTTTTAAACTCTTTCTGAGGTTACACGCGTGGAATTAGAGCGCTGTCAAATATGCATTCAGCTTTTTTGAGTCAATAAATGTCTCCGCGTCCTGTCACAACATGGAATTTGCATCCTGCCACCGATCTCCACCCTGCGCACCTGTATCGGGCGCCGATTCACGCCAGAGAGGCATCTATATCGCATACAATCACGAGCCACAACCTCGCACCGTGGAGGGCGTTGTGCCAGCGATGAGTCAGGATCCGCTCTCAAGTTGGCAGCTTTCCGACATGCATCTGAATTGGATCTGCTTGGATTTGCGATGGGGGTGGAATTGTTTCCTGACGGGCCCTGTTCTGGAGGCTTGGACGTGCGGGAGGGGAAGCTGCGCGCCGAGATTCAAGGTACGAGATCTCAGATTGCTCGGCGAGAGGGCCGGCTGGCGAACCCTGTCTCATCTGAAACGCCAGGCCGCGTGGGATGTGGTGATGATTTGATTTCCACGGGCCATTGCGATTGTTTGTGTGCGCGGGCGGAGGACCGGCGCGACGGAAGAAGGCAAGGAAGTGGGCGGAGGCTGTCGGAGGCAACCTTTCCCAGCTGAGCCAGGTCTGCGAGCCACTGAGCTATCGCCGTCCACGACGGCGCGCACGGACCCCGTGGACGCCAGCGTACTGTCTGACCCCCGCACGCTCGTTTATCCCGCCCAGATGCCCGCCGCCGCCACTCGTTCGCCGCCGCCGCGGCTCGCCCGGCAAAAATCGACGCCCGTGACGAGCAGCACGGCGCCGACGCCGTCCGCGCGCCCGCCGTCGCCGCGCGTGCCGTACTTCGACCGCTATCCGCAGCGGGGGGCGTCCGACAACCGCTCAGCGCGCTCGGCGGGCGGGTCCGTGCGCTCGCTGCCCAACCGATCGCCGGGCAGGATGTCTGACGCCCCGGTGGCCTTCCCGACCGTCGCCGACCCCGTGCTGCCCAGGGACGACCCGCTCGTGCTGCGGGCCGCGCGCCAGCGGGCCAACAGCTCGCCGCGCACCCACTCGCCCACGTCGACGACCGCGAGCCCGCCCCCTAGGTTCTCCGCGTCCAGCTCGCTGACCCAGGCGACCGCCACGACGTACTCCCCGCCGCGCACGCCGCCGCACGAGCGCTCGGACAGCTTCACGTCGCATGTGTCGGTCATTGCGCCCATCTCCGGCGTCGACGTTATGGACGCGCTCGTCGACGTGATGAACGCTGACTTTGGCGGCTCGAAAAACGGCCGCGACGACTTCTTCCCCAACCACCACCCGAAGCCGTCCGCGTCCTCGACGTCGTCCTCGCGCCGGTCCAAGGCCTCGAAGTGGGAGTCGCATCACCCGCTCTACCATCCGCCCCTGCCCGAGCCGCCGCCCGGCGTCAAGCTCGGCGGCCGCGTTGCCCCCTCGTCGTCGTCCTCGAAGCGTTCCCGGACAGTGGAAAAAGCAAAGACGAACGGTCGTAGCACGGCGCGGAGATCAGAGTCAGATCCTGACGAGGATTCTGGCGGCACACAGCGCCCGCGAGGTCCCTCGGCCCCTCCGGTCTCGCGCATCCCTGTCTATTCGTCCCACCCGCCCCGACGAGCGTCTCTCAACAAGGGCTCGTCCCCGGCTGCGACGCCTTCGCGCACGCCGAGCACGTCCCAACCACCGCCCGGCCCGCCCTCGCGCTCTGCTTCTCGCTCCGCTAGCAAGTCTTCTTCGCAGAGTCGACCAACGCCAGCGCAGGCTATAGCAGCGGCATCGCGGGCTAGCGCCAAGTCGCACCCTTCCCACGCTTCCTCCCCTGCAGGGGCGTCCGCGAAGTCGAAGTCGAGCCACCCGTCGCCAGCTCCGCCCATTCATGTCCAAATCCCATCTGAACCTTCTTCCCCCGATGAACCGTCGACGAACAGCGAGCATACTAGCTCCCGCGATGCGCGAGATGTTCACCCGGGTGCTTTGGCAACCGCTTGCACGGACGCCGAGTCGCCGGCTGCTCTAGTCCCATCTTCGTCAGGCTCGTCGCCGTACGCGACTGCATCTTCTTCTCCCCAGAACGACTCGCTTGCGCTCGAGGACATGCCCTCCCTCCCCACAGTCGCGGGGAGCGTGCGGATCGTCCAGGGCCGCAACAACCCTTCTTCCCCGCCGACTTCGCCGCCTAAGGCACAGATTGTGCCGAGCATAACCGACATCATCAAAGCCCATGCGCCTGAGATTGCCGCCAGTCGCGAGCGCGACCGCGCCGCTGTCCACCGCACCCACACCTCGCCAGAAGCGCAAGCGCGCATACGTTCGGGTACACAAAGAACGGCGACCAGCTCGCGCGCGTCGTCTGGCTCGGGCTATGGTATCATCTTGCAAGACAAGACCGCGCGTTGGCGGACGGAGGAGGACGAATTCGGTTATGGCTACGGCAACGGCGGGGGTGCGCGGCGAAGCAACAGCACGCGCGACAGCCATTCGCAGTCGCACGCTTCGCACCACGCCTATCGGTATGTGGACCACCTCGACGAGATCGGGAGCACGCGCAGCTCCATGGACTCCGTCGCGCAGGAGGTCGAGCTCACGCTGCACCTGAACGCGCCCGCACGTACGAGAAGCAACATTTCGTCGCCGCCAACCAGTGCAAGCACCGTCACGGCGTTCCCTAGCTCCAACGCGAAGTCGAATGGCCTGGGATCGTCAACTACGCGTGTTCTGATGCCCGAAGCGCACGATGAGCGCCCAAGACGACCGTCCACATCGACCCAGAGTCCCGGCGTGCCGTTCCCCGCCGCGCTCACCGGCGCGTCGCCGCGGCTCGTCGGCGCGAGCAAGGACAAGAACAAGGACACGGCGATGGCGCTCGCGAGCTATCTGCGCTCGCCGCGGCTCACACGACTTCTGACGCTGAAACGCAAACCGCATTCCACTTCGATTCCGGGCGCTACGACATTGCAGGTCTCCTTGTCTGACGTCGGTCAGTACTTCTCCACACATTGAATACTGCTCGCATGGCTGACGCCTTCTTTGCATAGGCAAGGAAACCGGGCGCCCTGTGGTGGTGTTCCTCGGTCTTGGTTGCGTACGGTATTTAACGGCGTTGTACGATGAAATGGCGACCGCCTTGAACCTGCGATTGATTTGCATCGACCGGTGAGCAGAACCATAGTTTCTGGCTGAGCGTCGACTGACGCGCCGTGTTAGTTGGGGACTCGGTCGGACGTCAGAACCCATAGCCACATCCTCCCGCGGTGTGCTCGAATGGGCGGGTGTCGTGGAAGAGGTTCTCGACCTCCTGGACATCGGCCATGTGTCCGTCATGGCGCACAGTGCGGGAGCGCCCTACGCCATGGCGTTCGCGCAACGCGTCGGCAACCGTGTCCAAGGGGACATCTGTTTGCTGGCACCCTGGGTTGGTGGTACCGAAGCTGGTGCGCCAATTATGGCCGTCGCGTGGCGTACTGGACTAACGTGCATGCGAAGCCGGGTACAAGTGGCTGAAGTACGTGCCCAACGCGCTTGTCAAGACCGCACAGGCGGCCGATTGGAAGATGCAAGGCTGGAAGCTGGGCAAACCGCCCACATTGACATACGACGGCATCGGGTTCGATGCTGCGGCGGACGACTCCGTGGACCAGACGCGGCGGCCGAGTTTCGCGACGTCCGTGTTTTCTGAGTATGACGACCTCGCGGACTTCCAGGGCAAGTTCGACAGCGGGAGCACGCTCTGCATCGATCAGCAGCAGCAAATGTTGGTACAACAAGCTCAGCAGCAACAACAGCAACAGCGCGGCGCGAAGCGGAAAATCTCGAAAGGCTTCTTGGGTTTGTGGAAGGGCGGGAGCAGCACAGGCTCGAACACCCCCAGTCCGCCGACGCCGCAACGGACAGCATCTGGGTCCCAGCCGCCGGCACAGTCGACGCCTCGTCTGAAGGGCTTGAAGTCGATGGGCTCGCTGAAGAGCGGGTACCGGGCTGGAGCAAGGACAAGGACGACGTCAACCGTGACCACAGCGACGACGGCGACCACGGCAACGTCGCCGACCCTTCCGCATGTGCCGACCCTCAATGTCGGCCTGGGTCTCGATTGGAGCGAACTCCGTGCGTCCGCAGGGCCGTCCACTGCTCCGGCTGGCGACGGTCGCGGCATATCGCCCAAGTCGTCGTGGTCGCCCATCACGCCCGTCGACTCGCGCAGTACGTCGATCAAGGGCGACAAGGAGAAGGACAAGGACTCGCTTGAGGTCAGCTTTGCGTCGGCGCTTCTCGCAGCCAGCCATGCGGAGTCGGCGCGCGGGCTGAACGCGGACTTGAACACCATCCTCAACCACGACCACAAGCCGTGGGGGTTCAGCTACGCCTCGTTCTCGCACAGCGTTAAGGTCTGGCACGGCGACCGGGACGAGCGGATCGGGGAGGCGGCCGTGCGGTGGATGGAGAAGATGTTGAAGGACTGCGAAGTCAAGATCGTGAAGGGCGCCGGGCACTCGCTCATGACGAATGCCAAAGTTGTTGTCGAGGCGCTAGAGTCGATCTCGGATGCATGGGGTGCGTGGCCAGCCTCGTCCGCACCGCGCCTTATGTACTGACGCGGTTGCTGCAGATCGCGATTGAACTTTCTTATCATTTCATTGGTTTCGGCTTTGTGTGCATTTCAAGCTTGTCACTTTCCTCGGCTGGATTTGGTCTCTATTTCAAGTGCTTTCCCGTTTCACATTGTGCATGTGCTGCTTGCTGTCGTTTCTGACCGTTCATTCGCTTCGCTTCGCCCGCACGCATTCCCTATCCTCACTTTCATTTACAACACTCGTCCCTACTCTGTCAGTCTCACGTCTCCTCTCTTCTCTCTTCATCTCGCATTTACTCTCGCCATACCCCTCCACTTAGCATCGTCTCCTGTTGCTTGCCCCGCTGTATTTTTTCCACGTTGCAGTTTTACCTATCCGTCCTACGTCGCGCGATCGCTACTTTATAATGCAATCATCTATATCTCGTGTTTTGAGATCTACATTTTGCATTCGCGTTGCATTGTGACTTGTGCCATTCTGCGTCGTGGGTCATCGGCCTCGGACCTCCGGCCAGACACAGCGTAATAGCGCTCATGAGGACGTAGATCCCCGGCCGCCACCGGCAGTGCGCGCGGCTCTTCCGCGGTGTGCCTACGAATCCGGACCCCAGCCAGGGCGCACGGGCTCCTTGACTCCCGACCAGCACCATGTCTCCGCCGCGCGACCTCTACGCTGTCCCCATCCCCGAGCGGCCGCCCATGGCGCTGAGCCGGTACCCGGCGGCGCTCGGGTTCTTCGTCGTATTCGGGCTCGGGCATGTTATCACGCACGCGATGCAGCTCGTCGCCGTCTTCTGCGTCGCGTTCCCGCTGCACGTCCTCTGCGCGCCGTTCGGGCTGCGCTTCGCGTCGCACGTCCACGACGAGATCGTGCGCTGGTCCAAGGGGTGCTACAGCGCCTTCCTCTGTACGTATAATTCCGTCCGCCCTTGCCACCGGCTGACGCGTCCCCGCGCCGCAGTGCTCACCACGCAATGGTTCTCGCCCACCGAGATCACCGTCAGCATGGAGGGCGACAATCTCAAGCCCGAGAACGTGCTCGTGTACGACAAGAAGGGTCGCCTCGTCGCGCTCAATCTGCCTACGAACAAGGTCGTCGTAATGGCCAACCATCAGGTGCGACCCTTAGACATCCTCCTGGACACCCGTCTTGACGCCCATCGCAGATATATTCCGACTGGATATTCGTCTGGTCAGCGGCCGCCTCTGGATAACACGGCTTTGTACAGTGGCTAACGCGCCGGCAGGCATCTGATGTATTTCTGCAACCTGCACATGGACGTCTTCATCGCGCTCAAGAAGTCGCTTAAGTGGGTGCCCGTTGTGGGATGGGTGAGTCGCCGGACGCCGCGCTTCGACGCCACACGGCCAGCAGGGCGCCCGCTCTTCTCCCGTGTTTGGCTTACCAGTCCCGCCCCAGGGAATGCAAGTGTTCCGCTTCCTGTTTTTGGCGCGTTCGTGGGCGCACGACAAGGAGTACCTCGCCCGCAAGCTCGCCGACATCGGCAAGCACGCAGAGCAGAAGGACCAGCCGCTCGCGCTCGTGCTGTATCCCGAGGGCACGCTCGTGAGCATGGACACGCGCCCTATCAGCAAGAAGTACGCCGATAAGATGGGCATTGTGCGTCTAGGGTGTGCTGCGTATTTCGTGTGTTTACCTCATTGGCGATATAGAGCGACGGCAGGTACACGTTGCTGCCACGCTCGACGGGCACGCACTACGCGCTGCGCTCGCTGTCGCCGCGTGTGCCGGATCTGCACGTCCTAGACATTACCGTGGCCTACCCGGGTATCCCGCCCATGGGCTACGGTCAGTCGTATTACACTCTGCGCTCTGTCGGCTTTGGTGGCATCCCGCCGCCGCGGATTCACATGCACCTCAAGCTGTACCACGTCCGACGCGACATCCCCATCGGCTCGGTGTCCACGTCTGGTGTCGCCAAGGAGGTGGACGTGAGCGAGGAAGAGCGCGTCAAGTTCGATGAGTGGATGCGCGAGCGGTTCGTGAAGAAGGACGAGGAGTTCGACCGGTATTACGCGACAGGGAGCCTCGCAGGCACCGAATCGCATATCATACCGGAGGCGGAAGGCAAAGCTCTGCGCACGAACGGGAGTGCCGACGGGGACGCCAAGGTACATACGCAGAGGGAAGCTTCGTTGCCTTTGCGGTTACGCAGCCGTTGGGAGTGGCTGGACGCGTTTATGGCACCATTTGGGCCAACCGCCTTGGGCCTGTTGACTGGGAGGCTGCGGTAGAGGAACTGCGCACATTGACCATCTTGCTGTCCAGGATGTTGTGGAACCACATCGATTTGTATGTATCTTAGGGCGGTAGATGCCTGTTGTTCGTTATGTTCTGCCCCTTGCAACACGATCACGATATTCACGAGCGGCGAGTGGTGCGCTATGGCATTAATGGTCCTGCGTCTATCGATACACGTCTGGACGAGAGCGACATAGGTAAGCATGCGCAGAAAAGGCACTGCAGTGAAGAACGCGCACGCACAAAAATGTCTAATGTTGTTCCCTGGCCTCGCGAATCTTCTTGACCATGAACAGGCTACTGTCCAGGAACCGGTCGACGCAGTTCGTCAAGCACGCCTGCTCCTTGCTGGAGAAACGGCCGAAGGACGACCCGCTAATGCACCTGAAGCGGCTGCCGTCAGTCACGGATTACTCGCCTCCAAACCTCGTGGCGCCACGCACTTTTCCCAGCACATGTCCGTGAAGTTGTGAATGGCTGCGCGTCGGGCCTCAACTGCGGTACGTGGGCGACACCGAAGTCAAGAGCACGCACTCGTCTGCATGCGCGCCTGCGCCTGCTCGCGCTCGAGGAACTGCGCCAGCTCTTTCTGCAAGGGAAGCACGCGTAAGGACCTCGGATAACATGCCGTGACAGCCCATGCTCACTTGCGTCGCCTCGTCGAATTTGGGCGTCGACATTTTGTGGGTGTACAAGTCGGTTCGGAGGAGGGTCGGAAGGATGGCCCCGGGCGCGCGCCTCCGAAGTTCGACGACGAATTGGTCCCGGATTGTCGGCGGGTCCCGTCGAACGTGGTATGAAGTTGCTGCCGCTCGAACCCAACCTCAGAGTCATCTGGTCCCTTTTCAAACACCGATAAAGTAGGATCTCTTTCCGAACCATCCTCTTGCATCGTGAGTGCGGCTCCCAACACCCCCTTGCCCGGATCTCACTGACATCTTTTTGTACGCTACCAGGACCATGGCCATTGTCAGCAAGCCTTCCCGCGTCGTCTGGGACTTCGGCAACCTGCCCCCATACAAGACCATCTTTAGCGGCCCCACCGAAATCCTCAGCCGCATTTCCACGTTCGTCGCGTGGGACGCGGAGGTCGGCGTGCAGGCTCTGCGTTTGCTCTGTTCGATAGACCGCCACTGGAGAAATGTCGTCCGCAGTACTCCGGAGGCGTGGGCCAAGATTCACATCTACAACGACGCATTCCACAAACAAGTTCGCGGGCCTCGGAAGGTGCTATGCACTGCACTGGACGTCAAGGAATGGTTCGAACGCAGCAAGAACGCGCCCCTGGATATCGCCCTCCGTTTCCGCATCTTCTCGCAAGAGGACACCGTATTCTGTGATTTGGTCCTCGACCTCATCCGCCAGAACTCTGCGCACGTCCACAAACTCTCGATCAGCATCATCCACCGCGAGAGCCACGCCTTGCGCCTGGACCGCCTTGCCAGCGCTGCATGGCCATGGCTTCGGGCGCTGCACCTCGACGAGATGAGCACGCGCGATACGGCGGAGGTCCTCCCTCTCCTATCCCCGAGGTCTCGCGTGCCCCGCTTCCGTAATTTCCATCTGTCCAACTCTGGCATGAAGGCCTACGAACTGCTCACCCCGCAACTCCTGGAAGAGCTCACGCACCTTCGTATCTCTCGATACAGCAAGGGCGATATACTCACGAACCTCGGCCTCTGTCGCGCCCTCCGCGTCCTGCGCATCGACGACTTACGCCAGGCCACACCGCAGCTAGCTGTTAGCTCGCAGTGGCCGGGCATCACTCTCCCGCTCCTAGAGTGTCTCGAGATGTGCCTGCAACTGCCGTGGTACACGAATATTTTCGAGGCGGGGCAGCTCCACGTCCCGGCTCTGCGAAAGCTGGCCATCCGCGTGTCGGAAGCCCCATCTGTATACCGCGGCAAGGTCGTTAACTTTGGGGCGGCATGCCCGCTCGAATGCACGCCTATCGTCGAGCAGCTGATGCTCAACTCGAACCCGCCGCTCGAGGAGTTGGAGCTCGACAACGCGATGGTCGAGGTCAACGAGTTCATACCCGTTGCGCTGCGCATGGCCGGCCTGAGGAAGTTGGTGTGGCGTTACAGCCACAACGTCCAGCTCGTCAAGGACCTCGTCACCGCGCTCTCTATCCCGACAACGACGACCGACGGCCGCCCCGTCTGGCTGTTCCCACGGCTCGCCGATCTCTGCATCTCGCTGGGCAAGCATGGCGCGAACAATGTCGCATCACTCTCCTGCCGCGAAACACACGCGATGATGCAGCCCTTCATTGAGGCGCGTACTCGCGCTCTATATCCCCTCGAGGACTTCCGTGTCGCTGGAGGCCCCGAGATTCATTCCGGGCTTGCTCAAATCGGGCACCGCACGCTCGAGGCGGAAACGGGGCGCGATGTGGCGGACAGCAATTGTGCCAAGGCCAGATGTCTGGGAAAAGAGACGCTCTATGCGCCTGTCGGGGTCGAAGAGGAGAGGGGGCTCAGTATCTCGGCCCGCACGGCGACGTTGGAGAGTAATGCTTTTGAAGCGGTCGCCCCGCCAAAGATGGTGCGCTGGCACAGCGGCGGAAGCGCGATGAAGGCAAGTGCCTTGCACTCTTGGGAATGGGTTGAAGAGCCCGTTAAAACAACTGAGTGGCTCGACCACGCTGCGCCGTTTCACTGGGACAACATCTAGTGCACATTGCAACCATGCCACTATTCCGATCCATGTACATTATACTTGCCTGTAGAAACATGTATCCGGATTCCCACCCATACATTAGCTATCTCGTAGCAGCTGCGGCTTTCGTGGAAGGTTCGAGTCTCAGTCACGTGACAGGAAGCTGCACCCAGACTTGCCAGTTTTCAATCAAACGCTCGAGAGGCTTTTGGGGGCTACGACTCGTGTCTTTGAGGTTTCAAAAAGTGTTATCCGTCTCGGAACCATGTCAGCGGAGCTGAAAGGCTGTGCAGACGCGTGCACGCTTAGGTTCGCAGTTCGTCGCTTTCTAACTCCGACACGACCTTGCTTTACCCACAACCGCCTCGCCCAGCACAGACCGTCTACCGTCTCCCATTCGCCGTACCGATGGATCTTCCTCCTCCTCCCACCCGAAAGCAAGTTGCACGCGCGCGTGCTGTTATCGCCGAGCAAGAGAGCCGGATTGCGACGGCCCAGAAGGCCAGCGACGAGATCCAGGCCTTTATTAGCCAGAACAGCGACTTCGACACGGCTTTTGACCTCGAATCCGATCAAGTAGCACTAGAAGACGACATCGCGCACATGCAGAAAGAGCTGGCCATCCTTCAATGTTACATTGCCCCGATACGCCGCCTGCCAGCCGAGCTCATCGGCGAGATCGCTGTCTTCGTCGTCGGCGTGCGGAACAAGGACATTGTATCGATCATCGAAGCCCTGTCCATGGTCTGCAAGCTATGGCGCTCAGTAATCCTCAGCACCCCTCGCATCTGGACCTACATCCCGTGGTCGAATCAGCCTGCGGCGCACCCTGGCCAATTCATTGGTAGCACCAGCGCCCCAGAAATCTGGCTGGAACGTAGCGGCAGACTACGCGTGGACCTCTTCCTCAGCCTGGGAGGTCTCAACAGCCCTAACAGATGTAACCCAGTGCCCGACTCTTTCACGAGCGGGATATTCCAGAGGCACAGCAAGAAACTACGCTCTGTACGCGTTGTCTTTCTGAACCCAGACCAGGCTCACATCAAACGATTGATGTGGGCATTCGGTGGTGACCTGCTCCACGTCGAGAGCCTGGACGTCAACATTACCGATCAGGACGCATCCCTGGCCCGTCAAGCTTGTCAAGCTGAAGTATCGCTCGCGCGTGCTGCTCCGCAGCTTCGATCCTTACACACCTCTTGCTTCCCGAACTTCGCGTCGCGCTGGTTCACCAGCATACGTACCCTTCGCCACCTCCGCATCGGAACGATTAGCGCCAAGGTCCTCGTCGAGTTTTTCGACCGGCATGGCGACTTTCGGTGTCTGTGCAGCCTTGTCATCGATGACCTGGACGACCACACTCGCCCATACGTTGGACCACCAGTCATCCTCAAGGTTAAGCTTCTGTCGCTCGGACTGCGTGCCCGAGGCAATTGCGACATTTCCACATGGCTTCAGTTTCCCCAGCTCGAAATACTGCAACTGCAAGCAAAGTCTTCCCGCACCGGCAGCAAGGCAATCGCGACCTTACGAGCACTCATGAATGAGTCCGACCCGCCGCTGCGCGAGCTGTACCTCACGAACTTCAACTTCAAGAACCCCGAGGATCCAGCACGCTTGCTCGAGTGCCTGCGTGAAGCTCCTGGTCTGTCAAGAATCTGTATCCAGACCAGGGACAGCATGTCCCCGGCACTGCTGGAACTGCTTTGCAAGCCCTTCGATGGGAGCTGGGTCTGCCCTGAGCTCACCGAGCTGTATATCGGAGACCGCGTGTCCAAGAAAGCTCAAGCCAACGTGGATGCCCATTCCAAGATCCAGCGCTCTGACGTAGAATTATTCGTGACGGTGCGTCTTAGTGCATCGGAGAATGCGTCCTCGGACCAGGACGGAATCGGGGAGCTCGTTGGAGGGAACAGGATTCAACCCGTCGTCTTGAAGCCCGTACGCGTCCGCCTGGGTGCTGATGAATACCACGCGGGTGCATCTGACGGCATATGGAACTGGACGAGCTTCCCCCCAAAACTTGCCTGGGTTCCCATTCCTGAACATATTGACCTTACGACCCCACTCTAATAGCTACGTACAGTATTCCATGTACAGTACCTATATACTACAACACCGAACTCCAGATTCGTCCGCATCCACATTTTCTGTATTCCCTTATTTCCCACAGTTTCTCATTCCTCGCTCTCTCTGGGGCTCAGACACAATGTAGATTTTCCATCCCGAACATACAATCGCCAATCAAGACAAGATGTAAAATACTTTTGTGCAATCGATGATGAGTATATCTAGACGGAGATGGTTTTGAACACGTTGAAGCCGTCCGCGCTGGTGCTGACGACGGCGCCGGGGATCTGGGGATGCCAGTGTACCTCCTTGACCTCTTGCTGGCCCTGGTGTATGAAGAGCAGTTGCTGAGGCACCTCGCGCCCGCTCGCATCGAGCTCCTCGCGCATCTCGTCCGCGTCGTGCTCGACGGCCAGGTCCCACAGCGTCACTTGGTCGTCGGCACCGGACGCGACGAACGTTGACTCGTCTGACGGGTGCCACTCGACGGAAGTTATGGGTGCCGTGTGCCAGGTCAGCGAGGCGACGGGTGTCGGTGCTGGTGCGGATGCGCTGTGGTGAATAGATCAGCTAATATGGAACAAGAAGGTAGCGGCAAAGACGTATGGCATACCCCTTCAGCGACCGCAAGTCCCAGACTTTGAGCATGCCGTCATCGCCACCGCTCAGCAGGAGATGGCTGCTCAGCCGATTCCAGCTGATGACGTTCACGTCGCTCGAGTGGGCACCCTCGATGGCGACGGCACTCTTGCGCGTCTTCACGCGCACATCCCATATCCGCACGCTCGCGTCGGCGGAACACGACGCGAAGACGGTGAGTTCCGAGGGAGACCACTGCAGGTCTTCCACGGACGATGTATGCGAAGTGAAGGGCGTTGGTGAGGTGTTGAATCCACTCGGCGTGGATGTGGTAAGGAAGATCTTGCTCGCGATGTCGCCTGTCAGAAGACGTAACGAGGAGGCCGAGCCAGACGACACGTCTGCACCCCAGTCCATCGCGAAGCCCTCCGCGCGGCCATGTGCGGTAGCCGTGTACACGGGCTTGTGGACTGCGGCCTTGTCGTAGGAGTATCCGGGCGTGTCGAGCGACTCGAGCAGCGGTCTGACGTCAAATATGTGCACGTTGCCTGTTTCTGACCACGAGGCGACGTGATAGGGTGTGTTGACGGGAGGAAGGGGTGTCGAGGGTGCGAGAGGCTGAGCGCGAACGCGGTTGACGCCTCCGACGTGCGGGATGGATTTGAACTCGACGACGGCGTCTTCGTCAAGAGCGTCTGCGTCCTCTTCTTCATCGTCGTCTTCGCTGTCCGAGTCTGATACGACGGGGTTTGAGTCTCGGCGCAATGATCCAACCGACAAGCAACGCACCAGCGTCTTTCTGCGTGCGATGCAGCTGGCTCATCTTCATAACCAGGATCTCGTTTTTCTTGGCGTCGTCTGCCTGAGTACCCGAGACGATGAATGCTGTCTGGGGATACTTTGCGCGATCGAAGCCGAGCGAGTCTCGTAGCACGTCGAAGGAAAGACAGGGCCAGTGGACGGCCATGGTATGCAGCATTTCGTAGCTGGTCATGTCTGGTTCGAGGACCTCGTCCTGTGCAAGCTGGTGCTGACCGCCTGGAATGTACACGCTCTTCTGGGGCTCGGTGTCGTCGTCCTCGTCCTCGGCCGCAGGCACGATCTCGCCGTCGACGTCCATGCCTTGCAACTGGGATCGGTACGGAAAGGTCGATATAGAGCGATTGGCACGCACCATCTTCATCCTGAGCGTCGGCATCGACGACCTCCTCGTCCGAGTCGTTCTCGTCCTCCCAGGGATCCTCGTACTGCAGCTCGTCCTCGTCATTGCCGGCCGCGCGGCCAGGCGTCGTCTCTCCCGTTGCACGGGCCTTGCTGGACGGCTCGTCCGCGGCAGCTGCAGAGCGTTTGGGCGGCATGGATGCTCGTGTAACGTGACCGAAAGCAGCTGGCGTGAAAATAAAAGCGGGAGCAAACGCGGGTCCGGATCCTTTGCCTCTTGAGCTCCTCCAGCCACATTTCTACCAACTCCCCGCCCGAATCGCCCCCCTTCACGAACACAATGGCACGTCAAAGTACGAATGCCTCAACCCGAGCACCGAGCCCAGCACCCACCAATAGCGGCGCGGGCGTGGACGACGTCGACGAGGTGGGCTATGCGTATGCCCGACGAAGGACGCGTCTCTGACCACCAGCGACGCGTCAGACGCCATTTTTCGACACTGTAGACGAGCTTCAGGCCCATGTGAGTGTTTGACGCGTTCAATCCCTCCCATCTTTCCCGCACATGCACGACACGTTCGCCGCGGACTCGAATTTGTCCTCACTATATGCACTCCTGGAGTGGTGCTAATCCGAAAGAAATCGCAGGGAATCAATGTACAAGACATCTTGAAGCTGAAAGTACGAATATTCATGCCCTCACTGCAATACTTTCTCACGGATTTGTATGCACTAGCAAGCTGCAATCAACACGATTACGGGGGTGAACATGACCCCTCGCAAACAGCTGCTCAAGATAAAGGTATACATGGACGATAGAAGCTGGCATCTTCACACTGACACTGAATTTGAAAGGGTTTCTCTGAGGCGAAGGTCGAGAAACTCAAGGCTCGTATCTGGCTCTGTCGACGACCAGGAAGCTCACACCCAATTCGCATATCACTTAGGAGGCGGTTCATAAGATGATGGTACGTAGAAAATTTCTTATGCGCTGCATATATGCGCTGTTCGTTGACTTGTACGCTCTCAACCAGGGATCGAATTTCGCGACTGGCGCCGAAGTCGCGCAACGGCGCAAGCGCGTGATCAGCATCAGCACGGGCAGCAAGGCCGTAGATGCTATCCTCGGAGGTAACGTGATGCTCTGGCGCACCTGACACCTGGTTCTCACCTTGGCTGTCGTCGGCAGGGGGCGTGCAGTCTCAGAGCATCACAGAAGTTTATGGCGAGTTTCGCACAGGCAAGACTCAGCTTAGCCATACCATGTGCATCATGGCGCAAGTTCGTGCCCCACTCCGATTCCTCGCGCCAGGGCGCTCAAGGTGTTCAGCTTCCAGCGGAGATGGGTGGCGCGCAGGGAAAGGTTGCCTTCATTGACACGGAAGGTGCGTATCTCCTGCTATGCTGGATTACGAGGACGATTCAAGGCTGAGAACTTGCTAAGGCACCTTCCGTCCGGATAGGATACGGTCTATCGCGGCTCGCTTTGGCGTCGATGGCGAGTTGGCGTTGGACAACATCGTCTATGGTTTGTCTACAATCCCCACTGCGCCATCCCATCGACGGCTCAACTGCTCCATAGCCCGTGCCTTCAACAGCGAGCATCAGGTGCCCGCATACAGTGCCGAGCTTGGACAGGCTCCTGACCAAATGCGGCCCCGCAGATGGAACTTGTGAACGAACTGAGCTCGCGGTTTGCTGAGGACAAGGACTTCCGCTTGCTTGTGCGTCTCCCACGCCTTTCTCCGCGACGATCTGCCGACCCGCAAGCAGATCGTCGACAGCATCATGGCGCTCTTCAGGACGGACTTTTCGGGCCGCGGCGAGCTCAGCGAGCGGCAGCAGAAGGTAATGCCCCCCTCCCTCCTTTCAGAATTAAGTACTGAAATGAACTTCGCAGCTCGCACAAATGCTGAGCAAGCTGACGAAGATGAGCGAGGAATACAATGTGCCTTTCTTATTCGCTCTCGTTACCGTCGATGCGTCCGCTGAACTGGAGAACGCATAGATCGCCATCCTCATGACGAACCAGGTCCAATGTGCGGCATTTCGCGCACTGTTGTATGCAGAGCGCTGATCGAGGACCTGCAGCCGACCCCGGTGCGACGATGACCTTCGTGGCTGGCGGCGCCTTGAAGCCGATCGGCGGCCACATTCTCTCACACGCATCCGCCACACGCATGTTCCTCCGCAAAGGTATGCTCTCCTCCCTGAACCGACATTTGCGACCATATCGTTGAATTGTCTCGCTAGGTCGCGCAGAGGAACGTGTGGCAAAGCTTGTTGACAGCCCCGATCGCCCGGAAAGCGAGGCGTCGTACAAGCTAGACGAAGGCGGCTGGATGGACATCTGAAGGATTGGACTGTATGTCGACGTTCCTGTATCACTCTCACGTTCGTGCTCCTGTATTTCCCTGCTGTATCGCTGAGTCTACCGGTTGCTGTACACTTCTGATATGACTTCATTATGAACGAATAAACGGCCTGCATGGCCTCGCATAGGTGGTGCACTCAGACCAGGTGGCCTTCGTATTCAGACGGTTACAGAAGAGGTGCGTCAACTAGTACCCAGATATGAAATATCTATCCTTCTACCGTGGCTGCAAGTCGAACGCACGGCACACGCTGACGCGGCCCACGTCATCGATATAACACACTCGAGAGTCTCAGAGCAGTAGCCCGTGTGTAACCCTTCCCAGGAGATCCTGCACAGGCATCTGTGTCACGAAGCAGTAGTCGGTGTGTAAGACGGCATGGGGGGAGACTAGTAGTCGCAGAGCATGTTTGAAAGCAAGCTCGGTGCCGCAGTCGATGCTCCTGGCGGAGAGAACGGGGCACCAGTCAAGCTGAGTATAGGGGCGTGAATACCAGCGAGAATTCCAACCATTCAAAGCATCGTAGTACTCGTTGCAGTGAGCGGCCGGACACAGGCCAGCGCAAATCTTTGCCCAGGATGAGTCAGCTGCGCAGCGACTCCCGAAGTGATAAGAATCCACGCTATGGACCAGAAGACATGCCAAACTGCACAGTCGGGCGCAGGAGCCAGTAGGGAGGGTTCGTGGCAGCGTCTCTGCGGTCAAGCAGTCAAGCAGGGACCAGAAAAGCTATTCAGAGAACGATGCGAGTCATGCGTGCCACTGTCAACGGGGCCGCGCGACGGCAGAGTATATAAGCAGCGCGCGTCGACGGTCGTGGTCGAGTCCAAGTGTCGGAGTTTGGCCGACGCGCTCCTTGCGTCTCTCATCCGCCCGTGCACCATCGCGTATCGCAGAACCGCCAGCGAACGAAAAACTACCTTGAATAGAACACACAGCTCTAGCTAGCTGCTTGAACTGGCCTCTGCCGCGCTTTGACACGAGCGAAAGACTGAATAGAGGCTCAGCATGTCTACGCAGGTATGTGTTCGGTGGTCGTGCCGCGTCTGTGGCCCGACATACTCAAGCTACCCAGGATGAGTCTGCCGCCGTGTCGTCCCTTACGGGTCTGGGGCTCGGTGGCCTGCTTGCCGAGATGGGCGTCGACGCCGAAGGCCTCGAGCGCATCGGCTTTGGCAACAAGACCGCGCTGAGCGCAAAGGAAATCTACAAGGACGACTCTGAGGAAGAGGACGAGGAGGAGCACATTGGCATGGACCAGGGCCGCGACTGGGAGGACGAGGTCTCGCGCGAGATTGGGCGCGAGGAGCCCCAGCCGCGTTTCCAGCCGCCGCCACTGCCCGGCCCCGGTGAGGTCGTCGCGCCCAAGTCGAAGGCGCTCGTGCCCGCCGAGAAGAAGAAGAAGACGATCATCGTGCGCAAGGAAATCGAGCGCCCCAAGACCGTGTACGAGCTCTACCCGGCGTTCGAGCGTGACGGCGTACTCGACTTCTCCGAGCTCTTCAAAGGCTTCGCCGTCACCAAGTCGCGAGTCAGCAAGCGGCCTTTCAGCGGTGCGCTAGTGCTTGTATCGCTTGAGTATGAATTGGCTGACGAAGCTCTCGCTGCAGCCGAAACGTCGAATGCGCGTCGCCGTGTGCAGCCCCAGAATTTCCTCAGGAATGTCGTCGGCGACGCACGACGCCAGGTGGAAAACAAGCGCGTCGAGCAAGTCGTGGCCGCTGGTAACATGGACGAGGATCTCCGTCGCGCTTTACAGGTGCGCGCCACCTTGTCACGCTGGCCTCCATCACGCTGGCCTCCGTCTCAACCGAGTTTCAGGAGCGCTCGGGCAGCATCAACCAGAAGTTGCTATCGAAGAACGACCGTTCATACGACCTCATTTCTCTTGCCAATTGGGAGGACCAGATTATATACGGCCCCGATGAGTCTGCTGGCGACAAGCCCAAGCCGGCAGCCTCGACGCCCCAGCCCGACAAGCCTGCCGACGAGAAACGCTCGATCACAGCTATGAACACGATGCTCGACTCCGGCGTGTGGACGCAGAGTATCATCTGGGACGCGAAGCTGCCGTTCCGCGACTTCACGCAGTTCGACTACGAGGACGAGCTGCTCGAGGCCGACTCCGAGACACATGGTGCGTCCTGCTATTTTACTATCTACGGCTTTGTTCGGCGATTCATCTGCTCGTAGATCCCCGGCCAAAGAAGAAGGCCAAGTTGGACGGGCCGGCGCGCGACAAGTTCAACCTGTCGAACGACCACCATTACGAGCTGCCCAAGACCGGAGCGCGCACGCGTGTTCGGCAGACGTTCGGCCAGCTCGTCGTTCATCATGCCTACCCTGCTCAGAAGCTGCAACTACCCTTCGTACGCTTTCATCTTGGACCGTTCTTGCAGCCACGAACTCATAATTCCCGTAGTACAAGACGCGCCTTACGAAGAACGAAATGCGTTCATTCCACCGGCCGGCACTCCAATTCCCCGTCAACGTCGAGCTGCGCTTCAGTCGCGTGCGCGGCGCGAAGAAGAAGAAGGACAAGGCCGGCCGCAAGGTTTCCAAAGGAGGCGACGTCAGCGACGTTTTGCGCTCGACGGCCGACCTGACTTTGAAGGACACGAGCTCATTTGTTCTGCTCGAGTATTCTGTTCGTGTTCTTGGACATGTCTCCAGCTCGTAATGACCACCGTTTACAGGAAGAGCACCCGCCTGTCATGTCGAACTACGGCATGGGCAACATCCTGGTAAATTATTATCGCAAGAAGAGCGATCTAGACGAGACCATCCCAAAGGTTTGTATTCTCATTCTCGAGGTCTCGTGCCCTCCGCTCACGGTCTTTCAGCTGGAGCTGGGCGAGCCGTTTGTGCTCGAGCCGCAGGACGAGTCGCCGTTCTTGAAGTTTGGCAATGTCGAGCCCGGCAAAGTCATCCCGGCCTTGTACAACAATCTCATTCGTGCACCGCTCTTCCGCCACCAAGCGTATCCTACAGATTTCCTAGTAATCAAGTACGTTCCCACCTATTTGGGAACGGCTTGAAGCTTGACCGTTCTACAGGAGCTCGACGCGCGGCGAGACGAGATATTACATCCGGGAGATCAAGAACGTCTTCATCGTCGGGCAGACGTACCCCGTGACGGACGTGCCGGGGCCGCACTCGCGCAAGATCACGACGACGCTGAAGAACCGGCTGCAGCTGATCGCGTACAAGCTGCTGAAGAAGAGCCCCGGCGAGCGGCTCAAGATCTCGCGGCTGATGAAGTACTTCCCGGACCAGAACGAGCTGCAGATGCGGCAGCGCCTCAAGGAGTTCATGGAGTACCACCGCCGCGGGCCGCACCAGGGCTTCTGGCGCCTCAAGAACGGCCAGATCCCGAGCGAGAGCGAGATGCTAAAGATGCTCACGCCCGAGCAGGTCGTGCTCTCCGAGAGCATGCAGGTTGGGCAGCGGCATTTGCAAGACTTGGGTTATGGAAGGGGCGCGGAGGCGGAGGACGGCGACGAGTCGAAGCTCGATATCGAGCAGCAGCTCGCGCCCTGGATCACGACGAAGAACTTTATGAATGCGACCCAGTCGAAGGCAATGCTGAAGCTGCACGGCGCTGGCGACCCCACCGGTCGCGGCGAGGCATTCAGCTTCATCCGTGTGTCCATGAAGGAGATCTTCGTCAAGGCTGGGGAGGACTACGAGGCGAAGATGGGTATGTTGATTCTCTCGTTGCTCGCTTCTTTGTTTCTTACGGGCTCCTTCGCAGCCGAGGCGGACAACCGCCCCAAGTCTGCGCACAGGTACAACGTCGCTGAGCAGCAGCAGATCTACAAGTCGGAAATCGACCGCATCTGGAAGGCGCAGTACGACTCGCTGAGCAGAAAGACGGAGCCGGCGTTGACAGACGACGAGGATGACCACAAGGACAACAATCCTCGGAGACGGCGCCAGTCTTTGCGTCCGGATGGCCCCACGCCCGGGGCGGGTGCGCCGTCGCCGTATGCCGGCTCTCCCGACGCGATGTCGCCCGGCGTCGCGCCGTCTGCACCCTCGTCGCCGGCCTTCAGCCGGGGATCCTCCATGGAACGTGACATGAGCTTGGGACCGGAGGGCGGCCAGAAGGTGCTCCGCATCAAGCGACTGGTGCGTGCAATTCATTCGCGCAATTGCGATATTTCTGATTGGACGCTCTCAGGTTGAAGGCGAATGGGTCACGGAAATTGTGCGCGATTCCGCGGTCATCAACGCGTATCTGCGCCGCCGGCAGATCCTCGAGGACGAGGCGCAGCAGGCCGACACGCTTGCACCGACGGGCGACGCCGACAAGGATAGGCGTTACAAGAAGCGGTGCGTGTCGCTGTCATTGTCATGGGTGACGTGCCCTTGGCGCACTGTGTTTGCTGACACGCGCCAAGGCTCGCGGAGGAGCTTGCACGGATGAAGAAGAACCAAGAGCGCCGCTTGCACAGGAAGAACGCCAAGATCGCCCTCGAGGGTGGAACGCCATTGACGTTGAAACGTCAGATGAAACCCGACACCACGGTGCGTCGCCTATGCTTGGCCGTGTGTTTCTTCGCTGATACCGTGGCGTTTGCAGAGACGGTGCGGGCACTGTGGGCAAATGGGACACATGAGTACGTCGCTGGCATTGAGCCCGAGTCTCGACCCTGTCGTGCTAATAACTTGGCGCACGCGCAGAAACGAACCGCAAGTGCCCGCGCTGGGCAGAATTCAACCAGCCCCAGCCCCCTGGTGCTCCAGCTCCCATACCAACGCCGCCGGTCGGCTCCGCCGCAGCCTCCAAGCCCCCCTCGCCCGTCAAGGCAGAGAGCCCTTCTGCGCTTTTCATGCAGGCTCCGTTCCGTCCTGGAAGCACCTCTCTGAACTACCAAGCCACAGTGCCGTCACCCTTGGCGACCAGTCCACCTCTTTCTGGTATGGACATGCCCATGGTAGACAGCCCGATGGACTTGGAACCGTCGACGTCCACTCCTGCACCCAAGATCAAGCTCAAGTTGAAGCCTCAGCAGTAGTAGTAGTGTAGTGCTGTACTAATTAGATTGTATTTTGTCAACATGATTCTGTATTTGTACTGTACAGCGGACACAACATTCGTGAGCGAGCGCGAGGCGAGGCTGAGCAAAGAGCGAGGAGACGATTTCAGAGCAGAGGCGGACGGAAGACCCGGGAAGAGCGAAGAAACAACAGGCGGGAGCCAACAAAGAGGATAAGATATCTCCAAAACGCAAGCCGTGTACTGCATAGGGCAAGGCGGCTATGCGCCGACCATGTCGACGTCCTTCGACGCCGGCAGCGGAGAGGGCGTACGCGCCGGCGCGGACGGGAAGGACACACCGACCTTCGACGCGAACTCCTTGTTGATGTAGATGAGCAAGTCGCGGATGATCTCAGCGTGGCGCTGGCGTTCCTCGAAAGGCAGCACGCGCTGGAGGTCGAGCGACTTGAGCGCGCGCGGCGAGGACGACGACGCGACGGAGACGGACAGCGCCGCAAGGCTGGGGAGGATGACAGTGTCGGGGCGGGGACTCGACGCCGCACTGCTCGGCGGCGATGGCGACGAGGCCGCGGACGTATCGCTGCGCGGCGAGCCGGGCGACGCGGGCGTCTGATGGCGGTGCGGGTGGTGCAACGCGGGCAGCTTGAGGTCCGGGTCGCCCGACAGCATAGGGTACATGGGCGCCTTGGGCCGCGCAGCCGACGCGGCCGTGCTGTACTGCGCAAGGCTCGCGGGCAGCTTCGACGCGGAGCCGATATCGTTTGCGACGGGCGGCTCGACGGGGCGCGGCGGCGACGCCAGGTCGTCCTCGTCCTCGTCCGCCGGCGCGTCCGTGCGGTGGCGCAGGCCGGAGCGCAGGCGCACGTACGGCCGCATCTCCTTCTCCATGTGGTCGAGCGGCGCGAGGCGCGAGACGGGCGCGTGCCCAGTCGGCCGCAGCAGCTGGTCGAACGTGATGCCCTCCGGCAGCGGCGGCGCGTTGGCGCCGAAGAGCTGCATGTTCGGCATGTGCGGCGGCGGCGTCGTGCTGAGCGGCGTGCTGCTCGCGCTTGGCGGCGACGGGTAGCTGAGCGGCGGCGTGCTCGTCGAGTGGCTCGTGCCGGCATGCGAAGGTGCGGGCGACGTGCTGAAGTGCGACATGGGCGCGCCAAGTCCGAGTACCGGCATGTGCTGCGTCGACGTGGAGGGGTGGCCGAATGGCGCATTCGGCGAGGAACTGACTGCTGCCAGCGGAGGCGAGTGCGCGTTGCTGTCGGCTGCCGCCTGCACGTAGTCCAGCGAGGGGTATAGTGCGCCGTACTCGAGCGACCCAGAACCCGCCGGGGGCGCACGGGGAGGAATCGGAGGGCCAGCCAGAGCGGCGTATGTGAGATGGGGCGAGAAGGGAAGGGCCGAAGGAGTTGCGCTGAACAAGCCAGCGTGATAGTTGGCTTGTGTTGTAGCGTGCGAGTCGATGCCGGGCATGCCAGCCAGGCCGTAGCGTACAAGGGTGGCATGGTCGAAGTACGAAGCGGGATGGGGAGTGTGTCCAGAGGGGGTAGCCGTCGCGGCCGAGGTAGTACTGGCGACGTCGCGCCCAAGAGAAACGAGGAAAGAGTTAACAGCAGCAAGCTCCTCCGGCGTGCGAATGTCGAGCGAAACGCTGGTTGGATTGAAGTGACTGCGGCTGTGCTGCTCGTTGGCCGCACCGTTCATCAGCTGAGCCGTGAACGCGATGTTGCTGAGGCGCTCAGCCATGTCTGCAACAGCAAGTCAGGACGGGCAGGTTCGCACGGAGAAAATGCGAAGTCGGGGAAAACGCACGTACGCGGATCGTACTGCGGCACGACCTTGCGCTTCTTGACTTCAGAGATGAGCTCCTCGACGCTGTCGTGCGTGCGCTTGTTGCTCGGCTGCACATAGTGGTCGGGCGGGGCATGGTTCTCCTGCAGCGTTTCCCACGTCGGGAGGAGTTGAGGCTGGGGGCCCGCGCCGAGGAAATACTCGGGAGTCTTGCCGGAGGAGACTGACGGGGCTCCGGGCGAGGGACTCAGCGGCGAATGCTTGTCTGCGCAGGGGGAAATGAATATCAGAGGCACCGATTTCTCGTGCGTTGCGCGACTTACCCGAGTCTCTGTCCGACGGGAGCGAGGAAGTGGCAATCTTGCCGGCGACCTTCCGCTGTGCGGCGGCGTTCGACTGTGTGCGGACTCGGTCTGCGAAGGTCGGGTCTTGGACGGTGATGGCCTTGGAGTGCTTGTGCTGCTGGTGGTGCTCCTCGGTGTGGATCTTTTCGTGCTTCTTGAGGTCCTGCGGCCGCTTGAAGGACTTGTTGCAGATCTGGGAGAGCGCATTCAGCGACTGAGAAACGAAATCGGAGCACGGAGACGCACCTCGCAGACATGGGGCTTGAGCGGGGTATGCACTGTAGGCCAGAGTCAGCACGGGCGGGAGCCGGTAGGATAGTGTGAGACAGCGCGACTCGCCTCGGAGATGGCTGGTGATATGGTCGCGCTTGGCGCAGGTGGTGTCGCAGTCCTTCCACTTGCAGGACAGACAGAGGTTGTTCGTGCTCTTGCGGCCGACGTGGTCGTTGCACAGATGGGCGTACAGCAGCTCGGCGTCGGCGCAGACCTTGGTGCACTGCAGCCACAGGCAGCGGTGGCCGGCCTGGTCGTCGGTCGGCGGGGTTGGCTGCTGGACGGGCGCCGGGGCCGCCTGCGCCTGCTGGGGCTGCGCGCTCGGGGAGGACATGGCTGGGTGCAGAGAGAATTCGCTCGGCACCCGGATTGCGCTCGGGAGGTTTAAGAGCATCCGACGCTCCGCTTGGCGCGCCCTGACAGCCAAGCCCGCCAAGCCATGATCGACTTCCTCCAGGCCAAGACAATCCAGCGACGCAATTTTGAATGACGCCGCGCGCATCCAAAATCCCAAGCACGGCCCGGGTGCCTGCGCCCGCCCAGCCCGCCGCACCGTCCGTCTCTCAGCCGTCTCAGGCGGACCCTGCGGCCAGATACGCACGTCAGGCTATACTAGGCACATCCGCCCCGTGTCACAGACCCCAGCCCGCAGAACCGGCCTCTAAACCCATCACGCCCCCGATTCGCACATCCCGTTGAATCCCGCCCAGAGCCAAGCCCATGCCCGCTCCGACCTTCTTGAGTTGCCTCAGCAATCTGGATCTGAATCCGCGGACGCTTGGCCCCCCAAGCTCAAGCCTCCCTTGCCTCATCCCGCCGCCGCCGCTGGTGCAATTGCGCGACCCACACATCCATCCCCGTGCCCCGCCTCCCCGGCACAATCACGTCCTCTCAGAGCTATATTCAGCCTCGCCTCGCGTCCGCACCCTCGCCCCCGCGCATCGCTGTATTTTTGGCGACGGCAGATGTGCGCGGGCCGTCCGTCACCGTGCCAATCGAACGTGCGCGATCCCTCGCGCACTGTGCTCCCGCCGCCCACCTACACACTCGCGACGATCGCAATGTGTTTTCCCAGCTCCTACTGTTGCTGTCGCTGGGCCTGGCTGGCTGGCCTGCGGACGGCCGCATATGTGACGCGTTTCGTTTCAGCACCGGACATCCTGCCCTGAACGCAAATAACTCCCCGGTCAATTTTAGACCTGCTCCTGCTAGTGCTTCACTCTGGCATTACTAGCGCGCGCTCCCTCCGATTGTATCCCGGGTAGGGCGATGCTCCCCGGACGGGCGCCCCCTCGCGTTGTTGTTGGTGTCCAGCGCGAGCGTCGGTGTGAAATGTATGCGTCGCTAGCGGCACCCCCAGTTATTACGTTACGCAACGAGAGAGGAATCACCAGTACCGTAACACGCGCACGTGCACCTTATTCAGCCCATGGCCGAGGGGAGGGCTGAGGAGTCGGATATGAAACCTTATCTCCGGCGATCTCCTCCGCGGCCCCGCACTCAGGCCAAGAGTTTGCATCGACAATCAGGCCAAGGGGGCGTCCATGCTGAGGGACTGGGCGTGCGAAATACCCCGTGTTCGGGGCCTGATTGTGCGCATGCCTCTTTGGGCGCCGGAATATGCTCGGAACCGTCATTCAGATGCAGTTCTCCTCAAAGAAAACACCATCCATTCATGTGCCGGGGGGTCGTCAGTGGCTAGTGGCTTGCCGGCCTTGGATGAAAGGGGATCACGCCACCCTCAGCGCCAGCCGAGCTTGGAAGCCGGTGGCACGGCATCGTCTTCTTCGTCGCACATGCAAGTCGACCGTTGTGGGGGCCGATCGTCGAGAAGTCCTAATATTAACTCGAGTGCGCCTCGGCTACCATTGTCCAGCCGTTGACAATGACTGGGAGATTGCAGCGTGCCGGACACCACTCGTCTCTGCCGCGCGGGAATGCCTCGGAGTCGGCAAGCGCGCCTCTTGCTACCCGTCAACCACATCTTCTGCCCCGTCCTCATCTCCTACGCCGCCTGCATCATCACCAGCTCCCATGTCTCCGTCAGCTTGCGGGGGCACAAGGGAGGACGTCCCGTCTGGGTTCTTGAACTTTCGCGCGGGGATAGCGGCATAAAACGCCTTCTCCCAATCACGGTGCTGTACCCAATTCAAGAGAATATCGTAGCACTGAAAACAAATGCGTTAGAGGGACAGGGAAGGAACACCAATTTGTCCAAGCAGTTACCTGGTTGACCGTAAGGACCTTCCGCGACGGGAGGTTGTCGATATACTTTCCGATGGGTAATCGCGCTGATCGAATTCCGTCTCCTTTCGCCTTGTTGAGGCAGAGACACTGTGAAATACGGGGTCAGTAAAAATATCACGGGAGAAGGCGTAGGACGCATTCATACCTTGTAGCGGTTATGGTCGCATATTCCTCCGATGATGTACGTCTCACCTTCGCGAAGCTCGTCGAGGTCCTCCTCGGCATCGGCAGTGAGATATACGACCTTTTCCTTGTCGGAACGCGTCTTGGGTTCCTCCGCAGACGCGTCGTCTGCCCACAGCTTCTCATAGCCGTCGGCCCACCACTCCGTCCGTGCCCAGCGCTTGTATGCTCCATCGGCGAGGCCCTCAAGCCTGGAGTATGTCTTTCCGTCCAGGGAGGTGAACAAGAGTTCGGAGAACGGGTTGAGAGACCGGCGGTTCGAGTTGTAGACATACGAGAGCTGCGCCGTCAAGGAGATCACCTCCTGCAGCACCCAACGTCACCGGTTCAGCACGAGCACGAGCACCAATACAGACACACTGTGCCACATACCTTCTCGTTCATCTTGTCGTCAAAGCCAAGGTCGACGACGACGCGCGCGGCGAAGGGCGTCGGCTTGCCGCCCGGGCCCACGCGCCGCTTCTTGCGCGGCGGCAGCGCGTCCGGGGGGATCTCTCCCGCGTCGCGCTTCGCCTTGAGCTCTGCGCGCTCGGCCTTCTGGCGCGCCTTGCGCTCGGCGTACTTTGCCTTGAGCTCGGCCTGCTTGCGCAGCTTCTTCATGCGCGACTTGGACATGGGCGGCTCGCCGTTTGCATCGTCAGTGGGTTTCGCGTTAGCGGCGGCGTTGAGTTCGGTGCTGGGGCCTGCCGTGGCATCGGGGGTGGGTTCAGTGGACGACATCGCGTGTGCCCGTACTGTACTGTTGCCGACGTCGGCAAAATCCGATATATCCGGACACTATGTATGCGTCGACCTACAGAGGTTCGGGACCCCTCTCCTCGATACACCCAATGTTCCCCGCACACAGAACGGTCCGAAAGCAACATATAAACGTCAATTGGAGCCTACCTGAAACGGAATCTCTATGTCTAATCTGATCGAGGATATCTAATCTTGATTAGATTCGCCCGCTCCGATAGCGCCAGATCCCCTAAGACTTTGCGGGAACTGGAGGTACCCTCAGGGTGCCCTTGAAAATAAAACCCCAAAGACTGACCCAACGCACTGTCTAACTCGTAAGCGCAGGGGAAACGTGATTGCTTGCTGGCAGTGTCGCGATGTTTGATTTCATCCTTGCCCAGTCCTTGCCCCTTCTCGGCAACGCGACGCGTGTCGTGAAAGCAAGTGTCGGCGGCGGGCCGCGTAGGTAGTACATAAGCGTCATGTTTCTCAGTGCCGCGGCTCTCGGTCACCTCCGAGTCCGCGCAGCTGGGTCTTGACCAGACTATCTCCTCCAGGTCTCCTCGTTGCCCTTATCGACGCCCGACGACCCACTGAACTCAACGATGTCCGCCGCTGAAGTGCGCGTGGCCCCCGCCGGGCATGCGCAGCTTGCATGTCTGACCCAGCACGCTGCAGGACCGCAAGGTGGTGCTCGTCACGGGCAGCTCGCAGGGCGGGATCGGCGCTGCGCTGTGCGAGGAGTTTGCCGCCCGCAACTACCGCGTATACGCGAGCGCGCGCCGGCTCGAGAGCCTCGAGGGCTTCAAGCACAAGGGCATCTGCCGCCTCGAGCTCGACGTCACGGACGACGCGGGCTGCGACGCTGCCGTCGAGCACGTCATCCGTGAGGAAGGCCGCATTGATGTCCTCGTCTCCAATGCTGGCGTCATCTGCATCGGTGTGCCCTACTCGAACCGCGGCTGAACGGTTGCGCACTGACACTGTCGCAAGGGCCCATTGCGGAGGTTCCCATCGAGAAGGCGAAGGCGGCGTTCGACACGAACGTTTTCGGCACTCTGTACGTACGCATGCACTGCGGCCCATGACGGCCTCGAGCTGATCCTCGCTCAGCCGGATGGCGCGTGCAGTGTGAGTCCGCCCTCCCAGCCCGCCTCGTGTCCCGGCCCAATTCGCCGCAGCGTCCCGCACATGGCGAAGCGGCGCGCGGGCCTTATCATGACCATTGGCTCCGTGGCGGGCGAAGGTGCGCATTCTTCGCGGTTTGTCCGCGGACGTCCACATTCAGCCCTCCGCACCCAGTCACTACTCCGTGGAACGGCGTGTATTGCGCAACTAAGGCCGCACTCCATGCCGTCGCAGAGACGATTGCGATGGAGTGCGCGCCATTCGGCATCAAAGCCATGAACGTCGTTCCCGCCAGCGTGCGCTCCAACATCGCGTCGAACCATGTTTCCGTCTTCAGCATGCCGGAGAATAGCCTTTGGAAGGTCTGACGGCTTGAGTGTCCTGTGATAAAGAGACTGACGGCACTCGTAGCCGTATGCCGACCGGATTGTCGACCGGCTTCACCTCTCGCAGGGCCGCCGGTCCATGCCCAATGACCAGTTCGCGCGCCTCGTCGTCGACAAGGCCGAGCGGAAGTCTCCTCCCCTCCACTATCGCCTCGGGGGCGGCGCGATTCTCTTCGCTATCCTCGTCTGGCTGCCGCGCTGGCTCGCGCTCAAGCTCATTTGGGGAGCCATGGGCAAACTGCGCACGCCCGACGTGTGAATGTATCTCTCGAAATAATCTTGTTGAATGCGCAGATGTACTTTATGAAATATACCAACCGTCTTGTATCCCGGTGATTGAATGGTCAAGGTTCAGGGATCGTCCCGGGCAGCTGGCGCACCGTGTCATGAGATACTTCCGGCGCGGGCGCCTGCCGCCGTCTGCAGGGAACTTCCGTTCTCGTTCCTCTTGAGTCTCTTTCCCCTGCTATCTCGAATATGAGCAAGGTCGCGCGGCTCGACACACGGGAGCGCAGCCTCATTTGCGTCCGTCGGCATCGCCAGCGATGAAGCACGCCAACTCATAGACACGGACAGCAATTTCAGGCGACGGTGACGCAAAAGGCGGAAGAGCTAATAGCACGCGGGCTGCCACTTCAGGTGCGCGGGCCCTGTGGTACACTCATCCATCCATGAGTAACCCGATACAGATTCTGTGCGTTTTCCTACCCGCGATTTATCTGCTGCGGACCTGTCCGCCACCCAATAGACGCTTGGCAGCGCTCGTCGACGACGCCCATTGCGCGCGTGCGGCTGAGTCTGTGGCACAGAATATTGACGCCACAGGGTCGCCTCGCAAGAAGCGCAAGCGTGAGTTGGACACAGGCGACCCGCTTGCGCATGGAGACGAACCGAACCCGGTGTCTGTGCGGATGCTCCTGCGCAAGACGGAGGCCGTGCTCAAACGCGAGCTCGAGGATTTCTCTGTGTCCCTTGTACGCAGGAATTCACCCAGTCTCTTGTAGAATTGTCTGACCTTTCGATAGGATAAGCTGAAGTTATGGCTGTCCCTGCCTCTGTGCGTCATGTCCCGCTGCAGTGCCACCCCTCTAATGCATCTGTGCAGGAAAACCAGCCGGGACGCAGAATTCAGTATGAGTTGACCATTAGCTGACACTTGCATTCAGAAACCCTACCGTTTCCCATTCTCAGTCCGGTTCGCAAAAGCCCTCCACTTGCATCGGAGTACTGACGATCCCGCGTCCACAGATGCCCTCTCAGAGGTGCAACGGGCCCAGGAATGCACGGCCGCCATGCGATCCTCGCTGTTTACTTTCCAGTTGGAACGCCTGAAGCTCTCCTCCAGCCTCGCCTTGACCGCCTCTTCGGCTTCCTGCTCGGAGTCCGCGGAGTTTGCCACCCTGCTCGATGCCTTCGACGAGAACCAACTTTCCCTGCAGCGTCAATACCTCTCCGACCTGCTCGCATTCCACGTCGTTCTGGTCGACGTTCTGCAGAAATACCACGACCAGGTACGTCCCCGGGTTCCCTGATCTCGCGCTGACTCCGAGGGCAAGGTCACGGGTGCTGGCGCTCGTTCCAGTATCGCAGTCTTCTCCCCGGTAACCTAATAGAGTAAATCTGTAGATTGTAGTTTTAGCTCTGAATCCTCGCACGTAGATAGACCCGCAGAAGCCTCGTTCTGTAGCCGATTTGTAGATCCATGGTAAAAGACTAAGTTCCCCAGATCTGAATAGACATCTGGGAGCTTCTGTGCATTGAGAACGTCCGGCGTGCATTGCAGAACGAGTGAATATACAATAATTGATACTTCGAAATGAATATTGGGCGTTTCACGCGCGTGGCCGGCGGCGAATCCTGAGGCGGGCGTCCATCGGCGGCACATTGTTCCTTCCTATCCACGTGCTGGGCGGTCGTGAGGCCAGCGGCTCGATGTCGTAGTTCACAAAGATATATGCAAGAAGCATCTTGAGCCTATCACGGAGTCAGTGAGTACGGTGTAGTCACTGTAGTGCAATGTCCCGATTAGCCACTTACTCATGGGCGACGAAGAAGCGGCCGGGACTGTGGGATAGGGTATCAGCAAAGCGGGCGGGATTATGAGGAGGGGAAACTGACCAAGCGTGCCGTCCGTGGCTGAAGCCCAAGTGCGCCGCACCAGTCGTCACGAGGCTCCGTTGCTTGAGCTTCAGGCCTTCCTCGGCGTCCTTCTTTTCCGGAGGAAGCGCCTCGTATTCCTCCCTCGGCCGCGAGTGTCGGAACGCGTCGAACTCCTCCGGACGCTTGAAGATATCCCCGTCGGACGCCGCGGCGGTGACGGGGTACACGATGATCACGCCTGGCGGGAGGTGCCAGCCCTCGTGCTCATTCGTCACGCCCTGCGGCGCGATGACCTTGCGGCTGGCGAGCGTGAGCGTGACCATGGAGAAGCGCATGCTCTCGCGCAGCGCCGAGTCCATGCGGACCATCCGCGCGAGCGCGTCCTTGCTCCACCGCCCGCCAGCCTCGGAATACACGCGCTGTGCCTCATCTCGCAAGGCATCAATGGCGCCCGGCGCCGCGGCGAGGTCGAGCAGCGCGCCGTGCGCCGTGCTCACCGTCGTGTGGATCGCGGCGAAGTTGAGCGGCATAAGGCGCTGCGCGACGCGCGTCGGCGTAAGCTCGTCCGCGCGGGCCTCGGCCTGCGCGACGCGGATGTGCCACGAGACGTAGTCGTTCGGCTCCCTCCAGTCCTTATACTCGGCGTCGCCGGCGTCCTTGCGCGCCATGGCGGCGAGCCGCGCCTCGATGAGCGGCAGCGTGTAGCGCGCGGCGCGCGCGAAGTGCAGCCGGCACGCGAGCCCGAGCAGCGGCCCCGCGAGCGGGCGCAGCGCGCGCGGGACGAAGGTGAGCGCGATCATGTTGCGGATGACGGCGTCCGCGAAGCCCGCGTTCGCCGCGAGGAAGCGGGCCTCGCGGCACAGCGGCGCGCCGACGAACATGCGGTTCGACAGCCGCGCGACGACGGCCTGCAGTGCGTCCCACAGGTGCACGCTGCGCCACTCCCCGTCGGCGTCCAGGCCAAGTACGTCGTCGACCGCGCACGCGACCTCGTCCTCGATCTCCGGGATGAGCGCGGGCAGGTGGCGCGCGAGCGCGCGGTGCACGACGTGCTCGTGGTATGGGTCGCCCAGCAGGTCGGGCGTGAGGAACGAGTAGTCGCCGTGCAGCCCGTCGTAGTGCGCCGCGCGCGCGGAGAGCGCGCCGTCGGGCTGGCCGACGAACCACGCGAGCTGCGCGGGCGGCAGGACAACGACTGCCTCGTTGCTAATGTCTGCAGGCAGCACAAACGAGCGGCCCTTCTTGCTGTACTGCCTCGCTGGGTGAGAGGTGTGCTAATAGCGGCGGGCGAGAATATAGACGCACCCGCTCGTAGCCCTCCTGGATCCAAGTGTGAGTGTACAGGATGCCCGCGAAATGGTTCTTCAAGGACGAGAATAGCCCCCCGCTGAATCCGACGGTGGGAAGCGAGCTTGGTATGCGCGGTTTGCGGACGAGGTCGACGATTGAGACGCCAAGCACGTAGAGACCGACGGTCGCAAGGACATGGCGGTACGACACGTTCTGAACCAGCGCCAGTGCGCGATCGCTGGGTTCAAGGACGCCCATGCAACTCGATCTTAACGAGCGGTACGAAACACAAGGATGGGGGAGGGAAACGCGGGGAACGGCATTGGTTGATTCTCATCATGCCAGGTGAGCTGCGTGACAGTTGCGGACCCAATGGGATTATCCCGGGATCATGCACATCACGCAATCCAGCTGGTTGGTGCGGTCGCTGCAGCGCGCATGTCCCTCACAGTTCCGCGTAATAGTCGAGGATTGAAGACATCCAACAAGTTCGTAGTCCGCCAGGCGCCTGGAACTTAGCGCCGCCTCCGTGAGCGAGGGTTGAACCGGCGTGAGTGGGCTTTGCTGGAGAGTCCATGCGCATGTATATATGTAGTACTGTAGCTGTAGTACGGTGCAAAGCAGGCGTCACGATACAAAAATGCAATAGCATATATATGCGCAACTGGAGTGATCAATGTACATGTGTGCGTCGAGCTTCAGCGCGCAGCCTGCTTCCAAGAGTTCCTCAGCGCCATGAGTGAAGTGATCAACCTGCAAGCAATGATCAGCTCCAGCCGTCAAGTGCAATTCCGAAGCCACATGCCCGAGAATGCCTGCAACGCCGTCGTTCACGTTGACGAGCGCTAGGCCGGTGGCGGGGAGCCAGACGTCGAGGGAGTCGAGGATAAGCTGGTAGCGCACGGCCTTGCGCTCGCTGAACCGATACCCAGAGTTGTTAGTATCCAAAGCCAGGGTTTTGAACACGAGTAACGCACGCAGTAAGGGCCTTGAGGCGCGTGTCGTTCCCCACCTCCTGCGCAATGTCCCTCTCGCCCGCGACGGGCTTCTCGCTCAGCTTGATTGCCTTGGCCTCATTCGCAAGGCGTCCGGCCTATGCAATGCAATTGTAAGTTCAGCACGCAGGATGCACGATGCAAGCGGACCTTGAGCAGGCCCTGGGCGACGGAGAAGAGGATGCCGGCCAGCCAGAAGCGCAGCGAGTTCTTGAGGACCTTGGTGCCCTTGTCGGGCGTCAGGTTGATGAAGCGGACGGTGTTCGCCTGGGTGGCGGGACCGGGTGAGCGATCGGGCTCGGGAGTAGCGCATGTGATAACTCACCCAGACGACGCCGTCGAGCGTCAGGTAGCCCGCGTATGACACCTGGCGCAGGATGGCGAGATACTGCTCAAGCGGGCTCGTACGCAGCAACGGGGACTGCGCGCCGCGCGCGGCGGCCTGGACGTGCTCGATCGGCTTGAAGAGCCGGAGGACTGTATGCTTGACGTCAACGGCCGAATTCTGAGACAAAAGGCGCAACGCACGCTTCCTGCCCAGCGCAAGATGCGATTTGAGCGCATTCCAGTGCGCAGCATCGAGTTTGTTGCCCTGCTGGATGAGGGCCCAGGCGTAAAAGCGTGCAAAGTATTGGACGGCGCGGTACAGCTGCCAGTGCGTCGAGCGTATTAGCCAGGCCAGTCAAATATGAGTTAATTCCTGAGGCTCGCCTTGTCCCTGCCGAGCGTGGTGGAGAGCACGCGCACGGACTGCGCGGCTGCGGGGTGGAGGACGAGGTTGTGGGCGACAGCGGTTGCAGCCTGCATGCTGTGGATGATGGCGGCACGTGAAATGGTGACGGAATAAGCGCCCGCGGGACACGGGACAGAATCGTCAACAAATTGAAACCCCGCGGCGCGACGCGCTCATGGCGGCCTCATAGGCATTTGCCGGCACGCGTCTTTCCGTCTCCACCACCCTTCCTCTTTTTCCTCCGTCCCCTCCTCCTTCCGTTCCCCTCCCCTCCGTCGTCTGTGATGCGCGCGCCCGCCGGAGCCGACAAGGAGAACATCCCCGCGGACGGCAGCCCGAGCAAGACCCCGCCCAGGCCGCAGCGCATCTCGTGGTCGCACGCCAACCAGCACCATCCGTACTCGACCGCCGTCCGCGACCTGCCCTCGTCCGGCAAGCGGCGCGACCCCCAGCGCTCCATCCTCAAAAAGACCCCCCACATCGTCCCCATGCAGGCCCTCGCCCCAGAGCCCTGCCCAGAGCCCGAGGACGTGCTCAACGACGAGACCTACCTGCTCTCGCCCGTCCTGACCATCGTCGCCTCGACCAAGGACGACTCGACCGTGTCTTTTAGCGACCTGCGCGAAGCGTACAACCTGCTAGCCGGCCGTGCCCGGATCAAGCTGGACGCGAACACATACGACGTCGACGCGCCGGTCTTCCGTCCGCTGTGCCAACATCACGAAGCCATCGCGCGCGCGCTCGAGCGCGACATGGCGCGTTGCTTCGTCGATCCCCTGCACTCCCAGCCGAGCACGCACGAACAGGAGCACTCAGAGCACTCCGACGTCTTCGGCGTCCTCGACACCCCCATGTCGTCCTCGCCCGTGCGCGAGTCCAAGAGGCGCGGCATGAGCGACCTGGAAATCCGCTACGCGCGCGACCTGTACAGCGTCTGCCATGGCGCCCTCCGTCTGCTTTCCAACCTGTTTGCCGTGCCACAATTGTGCAACGTCTTCAACGGTTTGTGCTTTCCGCTTTTTTGTGCACGGAATACTCGCTTACGCGCTCGCAGCTGCGGAGCTCGTGACTCTCTTGACGTCCTTGCTTGCCATTCCCCTGGCACCATCTATCCCGACGCCGAACAGCCGGAAGACATACGCGCTCGCCATCTTCGTCCTCCAGACACAACGTCTGCCGATGGACATCGTCGAGCCCGCACGGCCCCGCATCACGTACGCGTTCTCGCGTGCCATCGAGGGCGAGCTCGGCAAGGAGGGCAAAAAGGGGTCTGCCACAGACGCGCTCAAGGTGCATACACTCGCAATGTTTGGTCTTCTGTCGCTGACGCTTATTGTCCTAGGCTGTCAGCGAGCACCTGCTATCCGAGCCAACAATCTTCCTTGACTCATTCGTGGACCTGCTGCCCTCCATATTGCAGGTCATCCTATCGCCGAACGCATCGATCCGCACACAATGCGTCTCCGCGTTCGGCTCGTTCGTCATGGCGGAGACGACCCTGGCGGAGGAGGACGAGGAGAAATACCGCGACACCTTTGCGACCATCTCGACGCAGGTCGGCAACTTCATCGACAAGCTCTGGATGGACCGGCCGCGCGACGTCGCGCCCTGTATCCTCACCAAGGCGCTGGGGATCACGCTCGCGTCCGAGGCGATCGAGAACAAGGTCACGGGCCCCATCTGGGGCGCGTGCACGCTCGCGACGGTCATCGTGCTCTCGGGCGGCCAGCTCTTCCGGCGCACGCGCACGCTCAAGATGGTGCTGACGGTGATGCCGCACCTGACGAAGCACAAGCTGCCGGCGGTCAAGGCGATCGGGCGCCTCGTCTGGCGCTGCCTCGTCTGGGCGTTCGTCGAGCTGCAGCGCGCGGCGGACGCGCTGCCCGACGGCCAGGCGCAGCGCGAGCAGCAGGCGAGCTGCGACGCGGCGTGGAAGATCGTGCGCCAGGTCGTCGAGGGCTCCGTCGGGCTCTCGATCGTCATCGCGGTGCTGCACGACGGCTCCGCGCGCGGCGTCAAGCGCGCGCTCGAGGTCATCCAGCTCATGCTCGCCGGCGGCTCCAAGTCGCACCAGTTCGCGACCGAGATGCTGCTGCAGCTCACGAGCCGCACGGCGCGCCGCAAGTGCGCGATGAAGCCCGCCGAGGCGCTGCTGTACTGCGGCCTGTTCGACGGGAACCTCATGAGCTTCGACACGCCCACCCTCAACTCCACCCTGCAGCGCATCGTCAAGTGCGTCGACCCGAAGCACGTCCGCGCGCTCAGCGATATCGAGCTCGCTGCCGCCTGGACGCCGCTGCTTACCCTCTGGAAGAAGTCGCTCCTCCAGACGGAGCTGTGCGATAACGATGAAATTCCTGTAAGCCTCTTCGCCCGCTGACACACCCGAACTCAACCTGACGGAACCCGCGCAGCCCACCCTCGTGGACATCTGGCGCAACCTCCTCGTCGCGAAGACGCTCGCGGACGACGGTGATGACGGCGAGCGCATCGACCCGGACGACGCGACGCAGGAGCGGATACTCGCTCAGCTGATCTACATCCTCACCGGCAACCACGGGCAGGAGCTCAAGACGGAGCAGCGTCTGCGCATGGTGTACCAACTGTGGAACACCGTGCGCAAGGTTTACAGCACGGACATCTGCGCAGGCCTGTCGCGCAACCTGCTGGACGAGCTCGCGACCGTCGATGTCCCCGTCGAGGACGCGCTGGCGCCGTGGGCCGAGCTCGCGGCGGCGCTGCTCGTTGCGGGCAAGCTCGACCGCGTCGAAGCGTGGATGACGAGCAGCGAGATTGAGAGCGACGCGCGCCAGGCGCTCTGGGCCGCGCTCACAAGCGAGTGGACCAAGACTGAGCAGAGCTCGTTCGACGGCGCGATTTACCTCCTGTCCGCGCCGTTCGGCCAGTGGGAGATGAGTTCCGAGGAATGGGACACCTGGGATGGTATGGTCGCCGTCGCCGTCCAGCGGGGCGCTGCCGTGTTCATTACCGCCAACGCGGTTCTGGATAGGATATGCGGGTTCATTGGGAACTCGCAAAATGAGTACGTGCTTTACTTTGCTGTTCTGCGTGGGGCGCTCGCTGATTGTTGCCGGTGCTGCAGTTTGGTAGCACTCGGCGAGGTCGCGCGGCATCTCCTCACCGAAATCAGCGACAACGAACTCGCCCCGACTGGCCTCTTCACCGCGGTCGGCATTGTGCTGGAGGGCCTCTACCCGCCGCAGCGGTCTGACCTTAACAGCATCATTGCCCTCATCAACGGCCTCACCAATTTCCTGACGTGCGCGTCCGCGAACATGGTGCACCCCTTCCTCGACGCGGCACAGGCGGGCCTGACCCTCTGGAGCCGCGATGGCGAAGGCGTCCTCTCGACCCTGCGCTACACTCGCGAGGTAAGTGTGGCGCGCCACAGATCCCAGATTAAGGTTGCAGCACGGCTAATGCGACCCCGCATCTGCAGATTGTCCCGCTCTACGCGGCGTGCCTCGAAGCCCTGGCCGGGGCGCAGCTTACGCTTGCGCACCTCGACGCGTACGCAGAGCTGCTCGCGTCCACATTCGACAGGATATGCCCCGGCGCGGAGGGCCCCGCGGCGCTGCAGCAGTTCTGGCTGCACGTCCTGCGGGAGGTCCCTGAAGTCCGGACGCGCTGCCCTGAGGTGCTTATCCCGTGCTTGAAGTCTCTCGCAGAGACCTACGGCGAGGATCTCGGAGTCTCCGTCTCTGCCCCGGTCGAGCAGCCTGCTCAGGGTCAGCACGTAGAAGCGCATGCCGGGGTTGAGGAGGAAGAGGTCCCTGAGGCCGATGTCGCAATGGTTGACGACATGGACGACGACTCGGAATCTGAAGACATCCTTGTCGAGGATAGCATGGTCGTTGCCACAAGCGACAGCTGGGACGAAATCGACGAGTCGCAGGATGCCAGCTCGCTTCGTCAATCTCGCGCAGCCTCAGAAGTGGAATCCGAGGACGAGCTGGACTGGGTCCACCAGGCCCCTTCCCAATCCGCCGGGGATGACGACGGTGCAGACGTCGTTTACGTCGACGAGTCCAGCCCTCAGGCTGGTGCGGGGTTCGCGGAGGATGCCGCCGTGCTTCCTGCGCCGGGCGCATCTGTGACACATGTCCAGGGCGCAGACAGTGCCGCTCCCCTGCCAGGCCTCCCGTGCACGCCTCCCCGCGCTTCGCAGCCAATACCCAGCGCGGATGCCGCCTTCTTCCTCGAGACCAGTGGCGCGTCAGGCTCCATTGTGCCCTCTTCCGTGCCTCTCCAGGACTACGGGAACCCCCCTCGATTCGCGCCGTCGGGAGAAGTCTCGCCGTCGCTGCAGATTACCTCCCGCTCCGTGCTGGGCAAGCGGGCGCGGCCTGGCGAGGCAGCGCAGCTAGACGCCGGTGTACGCACCGTCCGCCGACGCTCGCCGTCGCCTTCTGGAAGCAGCGCGGAGGACGACAGTATCGTGGAGGACAGCCTCAGCATCCCGGAAAGGCGTCCCGCGTCCCGCGAACGTCAGAGTCGCCCCACAGCCGATCGCTCACATGCCCCCAAGTCTGACGATGTCGACTCGCCTATCTCGTCCTATAGCAGCGCGTCTCGCTCGCGAGAAGGGTCGTCACGAAAAAAGCGCGTCCTTGAAGCAGTGGAGATGCCGCCCCGGCTGGGCTCGGAGGAGAAGGGTCGGCATGTGCTCATGTCGAGCCTGGCGCGAGCTTTCCTGCCTCTGGCGTCGGCTCTCCACCCCAGCTCGCAATCGTCGTCGCAGTCAGAAAGCGAAACGCAGCCGCGAGCACGATGCAGAGCCATCCAAGGCTGACGTTGTGTTTGCCGCTGCTTGTACAGTATGTCTTCCTTCGCGTGTTTTCTCTCCTCCCATGGTGTCTTGGTCATGCGTGTATCAGTAACTCTCAGTAACTTTGCTCTGTCGATTGCTCTCATGCTTTCTACATAGGCCAGCCTCCTGTATGCTCCACATTTCCTACTGTCCAGTCCTCTATAGATGACTATGCACATTTTGAAAGATCCAATTCGGCCACGATCATCGTGAGACAAGAAGACCAGTTCTTTGCCGTTTTACCAAATAGTCCAGAGACGTTCCCCTTCGCCCCCTCGCCTCGCCCGGGCCGCGGCGCGGACTCGGGAAGCGCTCTGCACCACCCTTCAAGCTTCACGCGCGAGCGCAACCGTGTGCTGCTGCACGTATCGCCAGTCATAGTCCCAGCCACGCATCTCCTTCACCACCCCCTCGAAGGCCTCCCACCACCACCGGTTCATGACCGAGTTCGAGTCGTCTCCTCGCGGACGGGCGTTCCACGGCTTGTCCTGCAAGACGTAGTGCAGACACTTGACCTCATCGTCCGACCACATCCTGGGGTGTATCATACGACTTGTCTTGATCGCGTTGTACACGTATGGCAGCGGCTTCCACCTCCCCTCGTAGACCTTCGCGAGAAGGTCCTGGTCAGGGAAGTTGAAGGTCGTAATGAGGTCTGACGTCCTGAGGAAGCGAGTAATGGTCTCGAACTGCTGGCGCGAAGGCGATAGAACGACATTCCCCGAGTTCAGCTGACGGTACGGCCGCGGCGATTGAGATGTCATTTGGGCAGCACACATGGCCGACGCCGGATGCTCGAGTGGCGTGTATGCACAGTTTTCAGGGACCCTGCGGGATCATTCATTACGCGAGTCCGGGCATCGGCGAGACGCAATCTCAAACTCACCAGTCGCGCGGGTAGTGTGCAAAGCGGCGCGGGTTGCAGGCACAGGCGTGGGCAGCGGCGATCCACCCGGGAGGGAGGTCCATGTTCATGAGCTCGTCCATGTTCCTGCGGATGATCATGTCCGAGTCCAGGAGGACGATGCGCTGCCGGTGCGTCAGTCAGGTACGGGGCACGACGCGTCGCTTAGCCGCTGCCGATCGCGCGCCAGGGCCCTGCATATACGCACATCGTACTCCACCAGGTCAAACGCGCGCAGCTTCGTCCAGGTGTCCCTAAACCGCTCGTCCGACGCGTTCAGCTGGTAGCGGTCGGGCGGGCGCAGCTCCTGGACCTCGCGTATGGCGATGTTTCTGCGCCGCAATACGCCCTTCGCCTGCTCGGACAGCTGCGGCGTGACCATGACCACGAGCGGGTACGCTGACCCGACGTCGCGAAGGGAGTGGTCCAACGCGAGTGTTGCTGCGAGGTACGACGGCTTGGTGAGCAGCGTAACGTAGGCTGCTCTGCTGCAAGGTGCCATGATGAGTCGCCCGTTCGCGGTGGCCACAGATGGAATCTTGCGACACCGATCGAGCACGCCCTTTGTAGGGCTTCTCTTGAAGGTGCGCGGCACGGAGAAGCGAAGTAGCAGGAAGTAGCAGAAATTTCGTCACCCTCTCTTATTGCCGCCCGGCTTGCTTTGTGTCGCTCTCCCCCCTTGTGAATTCTGGAAACCACTGGTAGCCGTCATTGTGTACGTGTGAGGGGATGCAGGGAGGGCGAGTCTGTGTCCTGCAGCAGGGCGGATGTTGTTCCTTCCTCAGCCTTTCTCCGCCGGTTGACTTTCGGCGCTCTTTATTCCCAGAAAGTGCGCCGTCCCTTTTGGGGCATAAACTCCAAATTTCTGTATGCGTGCTGTTCCCCCGCAATGTTTTTGCTGCCCAACAAGAGTGACGCGCGCGTGCCGTTGATGCATCGTGATCCCCGGTTCCTCCGGTGCTTCACTGGGATGCACTCCCTCCGTGGCGCATGAGCCATTTGCGTCTGGTTGGGCAGCGCGATAGCAACAGCTTTATTACATATCTGACTAAGTCACTGGGCCACTGGCACGAGGACATGGTCGGTTTACGCTCTCCACGCTACTGCGACTTCATCCGTACGGAATCTACGCCGTTTTGTGAGCGAAGGAAAAGCTGGCCCGAAGGCCTGGGCCACACACACCTTTGCGTGCATGTACTGTCTGCCAGGGTCGTTTGGAAACCCATGCGATAGCTCAGCAACCCCGCCTGAGCGATCATGATGCCGTTATCGATGCAGAACCTGCAACGCCGGCCCGTGAAGCTGAAGCTCTGAGAAAGAGAAGCGGGGAGCTCGTACCGCTCGTCTGTGGCAAACACGCGGCCGCCGCGTTCTCTAGCCATGACATCCATCATCTCTTGAAGCCTGACATTGCCTGCCGATCATATGCTGTGAGACGCGCGAGAGGAAGGCAAACTCGGCCTGCTTACAGCCAACGCCCCCCACGAGAAGCACCTCCTTGCTACCAATGTGAGCCATCGCACGTTCCGTGATTTCGACCAACATTGCGAATACGGTCTCCTGGAGGGAGTAACACAGGTCGGCCGGCGTGATGACATCCTCCGACCCGTTCTCGTCTTTGGATGATGCGCAAAAGCGCTTATCTTGTGTGTAAGCTTCGATAGCCATCAGCAGCCCGGAGAAGGATACGTCCATCCCCTTGGTGGCATACGGCAATGGCACGAGCCGTCTTCCTCTGTGGCAAGATTGGCTACGAGCGTTCCCAGAATGGGGCGATCATCCTCTACCTCTTCGCTTCCTGTTCGATATTGTAGCCCGGGCTGGGATCGTTGCTGAGGTCGATGACCCTGGCAAATCGGTCCAGACAGTTCCCGACGGCGATGTCCAGAGTCTCCCCGAAGATACGATAGCGCTGTCTGGAGTACGCGATCACCTGCGTGTTACCGCCGGAAACATAGAGCACGACAGGGTTGTGAGCGCCAGTGATCAAGCGCCCCATTTCGATGTCTAGAGAGAGGCGCAGGGGCGCCGGTTAGAGAGGATTGGCGGCTAAGCAAGACGCGTACGGCCGATGCAGTGGTTCACGCCGATCAAAGGTTTCTGAAATAGCAGGGACAGCGTGCGAGCCACGACGGCCACTGACTGGAGTGGAGCGCCCATGCCGGGGCCTATAGGACGAAGGTCACATTCACCCTTGAGCAACTAGTAAATTTGTCGACCTTTGGTGTAGCAAATGCAATCCAGGTCGTGAAGAGAGATGCCGGCGTCCTGAATCGCGTCGTTGATTAGTTTGAGGACCCATTGGCGATGGTGTTCGGCAGTGTCCCGAGGCAAGAACCCTTCTCCAGGAGGCGTCACGTAGGTATGGCGCACATTCGACAGCACAGACGTCGAGCCATCGGGCAGATGCTGCATGACCCCTACGCCGACCTTGTTGGCAGAACCCTCCAGACCCAGGGCAAGATACGGCTTCGCTGAAGAATCTGAAGTCAATCAACGGAGCTCGATATAGCATGTGCATTCACATGGGGGCTTCAGAGGGTTCTGGCGGCGGACCATTGTGCGAATGCTCGTTGGGCGATCGGGATGACTGGCAAAGAGATCAGGTTCCGACGCCACGGCTCTACGCGCTTCAGCACCATGCGCAACCTCGCCCTGCTGTCGTCGTCCGAGCACGCGTTCCCCGACGTCGAGCTGCAGCGCTCGTGCACGGATGTCGAAAAAGACGTGTCGTATGTCTGTGGTGTCCTCAAGGACGCCTCCTCGGTCGCGATCTACAGATGCTGCAAGAACGTGCGTTCGCCGACCCACAGGCTTCGTGCTCTACCCTTAACCGTGCCATCTAGTCTACAACTGAAAGAATCGGCCTAATTGTGTCCGAAGATGACGCGACGGTGGCCCAACGTCCCTCGGTCATCGCGTTCGACTATCTCGCAGAAACCAGCTCGCTGTGCGTCGTATTCCGCGACGGAAGGATCGTCACCGTAGCCTGCGAAGGCAGTCACACGGTAATATAATTCCTTGTTTATATGGCTGCCGTTGACTTGTGCAGGTTGAGGTCGTCGGCGATGTCGAAGCGGGCCTGAGCGCTGCGGCATGGAGTCCAGACGAGAGTCTTGTGGTCATGATCACGCGTGCGTCTGCAGCACCGCGCCCCATGTACATACACTTAGGCGCTATGCAGGCGAGAACAAGATGTTGCTGATGACCCAAGACTTCGAGGTGCTGTCGGATGTGCCCATCCAAACCGAGGATTTCGGCGAAGGTGCGTGAACTGCGACGTTATCCGAATGCGATATGGACTCTCAATTCTAACAGATCAGGCTATTGATGTTGGTTGGGGTTCCAAATCGACCCAATTCCACGGCTCGTTGGGCAAGACGGCGGCCCAACAGGCCAAGGAGCAGGCGGCTATTGCGTCTCGAGGTTCTATCAGCCCAGACGACGACCGCGTAGCGCGGGTGTCGTGGAGAGGCGACGGCGCGTACTATGCTGTCTCTTCCCTGGACCGCCGTACCCTGCCCGGTGATTCTCAGAACTTGCGACGGGTTCTACGGGTGTATAACCGCCTAGGCGCCTTGCAAACTACGTCGGAACCTGTCCCAGGACTCGAGCATCCATTGTCCTGGCGGCCCAGCGGTTCCCTCATCGCGTCGACTCAGCGCTTTGGTTTCCCTGGCGGGGGTGCTGGCAATCCTGATCGCCACGATGTTGTCTTCTTTGAGAGGAACGGCCTCCGGCACGGCGAGTTTACATTGCGTGAACCCCATGCGGCGGCTCCCTCTCCAGGGAAGTGGGCGTACAAAGTTAGGCAATTGACTTGGTCCAGCGACTCTTCCATCCTCGCTGTTTGGATCGAGCGCACCGATGGGGATGTCGGTCCGTACATCTCCCAACCGCCTCTTTTCCCGACGCCATTTGACATGTTTGTCAGTACAACTTTGGACGACGGGAAATTACCATTGGTGGGAAACCCCAGGTCGAAGGGGGCGACTTGCTTATCACATAATCTTAGGTACCTCAAACATCAGATCTCTGCCACTCGATACGGGGACCTCCGGTTCACATGCGTCTCCTGGCATTCCGAGGATCCTCTCCGTATCTTTCTCTTGACAGGGTGTAGGGTCGTCCTCACTAGGACATCGTAGCGACGCTGATCCACACTCCAGCAAAGCTCATTGACCGCCGACTCGCATGGGACACATTCGCATCGCGTGCTGTGCTCCCATTCGACACAGGAATGGTAGCTGTCATCGACGGCGGTGTGTTCCCTTCCTCTCATGCGATCGCGCCAAGATTTCTGAACGGAGGCGTTCTCCCAGCGGGCATCCACCTCACTCCGTTCCGTACACGGAACGTGCCTCCTCCAATGTCGAGCCACACCCTACAGGTCCCCGCAGCATCGCCTCCCGTTCACGTCGCATTTGGGGGCTCTTCAGACAGCCTTGCGGCCATATGGGAGACGGGGCTTCTCGTGCTGTGGGACCTTCGCTCTGTCCAGGCACTGAAGCAGGGCAAGTCGTGTTTTCCGGAAGTCCGGTGGCAGACCGCACTGCCGGACGACTGCATTTGGCAACAGGTATCTATCCAATGCGAGGGGGACGGGACGACTCGCGTCGCCGCGAAAGGGATAACCCTCGAAGATGGCGCGGACATTGTCCGCATGTTTGTCGCCGGCCAGCTGGAAGAGGCACAGACCATCACGCCATTCGGTCGGGGAGGCAGGTTAGTCGATGCGCAGACCCTCCCCTGGGTGTGGCAATCTCCAGCCGGCGAACTCTGCACGTGTACGTCTCACGCTTGCCCGGCGTTCTCCATCTAAAAGGCTAACGGGATCCTCCAGTGGACACCGAGAGCGACGTTCCCACGCCCGTATGCTCGTTTCCAGAATTTTGCCCTTCCGCCATGCGGCTGGACGCGGCGGCAGGCCAGACGCCGCTCGTGTTCGTGGGACTCGGGAGCAATGGCGCCTTGTACGCGGCGTGCGAAGCGCGGGAGGCGGCGACCCTCGCAAGCAACTGCAGCTCGTTCACCGCGACACCCGGCTTCCTCATCTACACCACTACGTCACACGAGGCGGTCTTCGTCACGACCGGTAGCCTCCAGGCGCATCTCACCGAGAATGCCCCCCTCGCAGCGGAAACGCGGCGGGTGGAGCGCGGCTCGCGCATCGTCACGGCCGTGCCCAGCGCCATGAGCCTCGTGCTGCAGATGCCCCGCGGCAACCTGGAGACGATCTACCCGCGCCCGTTAGTGCTCGAAGTGGTGCGACGGGACATCACATCGTAAGCAGGCCGTGTTCCCGCGGAACGCTTGGCTGGGGCTGACGGAAAATTGCAGGGAGAACTACAAGGCGGCTTTCGTCGCATGCAGGAAGCACCGTATAGACTTGAACATTCTGGTGGAACACGACCGCGAGGCGTTCATGCGCAACATCCCGAAATTCGTGGACCATGTTAGCGATGTCGACCACCTCAATCTAGTACTCGCCGGACTCGGGTGCGCGATTCGCCTTTCTTCTCCCGCTTTGGCAATGCTAACTACTTTGCGGCAGACGCTCCGGCCAGAGTACGGAAAGTATTGCGGAGCTCTGCGATGCGATACGGGGGGAACTGGAGCGGCGGGACATCGTACGCTACGTCAATACGATCTTGACAGCCCACGTTGTCAAGACGCCGCCAGACTACGAGTCTGCGCTCTCGGTTCTGCTGCGTCTGCGAGGTGCGTGAGACCGAGACAATACGAGCGATTATTGAATATCCACGGGCAGAGACTGAACCTGCAATCGTCGAGGATGCGGCCAAGTACATCATCTTCCTCGTCGACGCGGAACGGCTATTCGACACCGCGCTGGGGATGTACGACTTCTCTTTGGTCTTGCTCATTGCACAGTTCTCGCAGAAGGCACGTCCCCCCGCACCACCCCCAGCAACCTACCCGACTCACCCTATCGCAGGACCCGCGCGAGTACCTGCCGCTCCTTCGTGAGCTGCGTGCGCTCCCGCCGGCGTACCAGCGCTTCCGGATCGACGAGCATCTGAAGCGTCACGAGCGCGCGCTGGGGCACCTCGCGCAGGCGGGCGACGAGCGGTTCGCGGAAGCGCTCGCGTTCGTCGAGAAGCACCGGCTCTTCGCGCCCGCGCTGGGCCTGTGGCCCGCGGGCGGCGCGCAGCACAAGGTCCGCCACCTTCCCACACCTTCTCCCGCGTGCGTTCCAGTTCTAGCTGCTGAGACGAGGCGTTCGGTAGGCGCTGCTCAACATCTACGGCGACTACCTCTTTGAGCGCAAGGAGTATGCGCAGGCGGCCCTCGGTGCGCCCGCCCTCTACCCACCACTACCCTGAAAACCGCTTAAACTGGACGCAGCGTTCGAAACGTGCGGAAGGCCGGAGAAGGCGCTCGTCGCGCACGAGCGCGCGCTCGGCTGGCGCGAGCTGTTCGCGCTTGCTGCCGCACTGGGCAAGACGCAGGACGAGACGCGCGAGACGGCGCGCCGCGTGGGGGGTGCGTGCGTTTGAGACCAGACGGGCAAGTTGATGCTTAAGTTTGCTTTTGCTGCAGAGGGCCTGACCGGGAAACGGCGCTACGCGGAGGCAGCGACGGTCTATCTCGACTATGCGGACGATGTCGACAGCGCGGTTCACGTCCTCGTCGAGGGCAACGAGTTCGCCGAGGCCCTGCGTCTGGTGCGCTTCGTCTTGAACTCTATCCCTTTCCAATGCTAACATCGAGTTCGCTCGCGACGCAGGTCGCGAAGCACGCCCGCGGCGACATGCACGAGAGCAGCATCCTGCCCGGCGCGCTTGAGGCTCAGGCACAGACGTCCGAGGCGATCGCGGAGCTGCGCGAGCAGCTGGCGAAGCAGCGCGCGCGGCTCGACGAGCTCGCAGAGCGCAAGGACGCCGAGCCCGAGGCGTTCTACGGAACCGGCGAGGACGACGCGGCGCTGCACAATGTGGACGTCATGACAGACGCCAGCGCGTTCACCGCCTTCACGCGCTATACCAAAGCCCCGACGAGCGCGAGTGTGTCGTCGCGCGTCTCTAGGTGCGTTGGCAGGGATGCGTTAAGGCTGGGTCCTGATGGTGTGCGAAGGAGGACGAGCAAGTCGAAGCGCAAGCTCGAGCGCAAGGCCAGCTCAGGGCGGAAAGGCACGGTCGACGAGGAGCGGTATCTCCTGACGTCCATCGGGAAGCTGTGCGCGCGGCTCGCAACGTTGCAAGGTCTGTTGTCTGCGTCCAGAAATTGCACTAGCTCGTTGACATTCCTTATAGGCGAGGTGGAAAAGCTCTTGCACACGCTCGTCGCGTTGGGCGCCAAGTCACCCGAGCACGAAGAAGCAGCCAGAGCACTACAAAATGATTTGTCGGCGTTCGAAAGAGAGTTGGGTGAAGCGGTGGAGCACATCTGGAAGGAGGAGCGCACGGTCCCCGCCGTGAGGACGGAGGAAGGGGAGGCAGTAGCAGCCACCGGGATGGTGAAGATCGACAAGCCGGTACTTGAAGCCAGGGCGTGGCGGGTACTCCTGCTGGATGCACCGGTGTACGAGAAGTGATAGAGGCCCGGACAGCTGACAAAATAGATAACGCGGATTCAGTGTCAGTGTTCGGCGCTGTACCTCCTGCTGGCATAGTCTTGTAGAACACAATCTATATTCCGTCAGGCTTTGCACATTTACGTTTCTCGACGCGTCCTGTCTTCGGACAACGCATCTCCTGCCATGAGATGGGCTCCATTGTCGCACCTGGAAGGATACTTCAGCATGCGCTCATGAACGCGAGAGGTCACGTGCCTGCTTCGCTCGTGGCAAAGATAACGCCCAGCTCATTCTTTGCCGTCGAGAGAAAGTAGCTGCGCGCGTCACCCAACGAAATCTGCGATTTTGAGTGTTAGGAGATCGCGTCGACACAATGACCGCGACGCGTACCACGACCCCGCGGACAACGTCACCGCCGCGAAAGCATTCTGCGATCTTGACCTTGTCCTTTTCGGTCGCGCGCACGTCCTGGACACGAATGACGCCCTGGAAGTCCTCGCCGTGCGGCAGCGGAATGCCGTCGACGACGGTTATTGCAAGCGTGGCCTGCGTCGGTGCGAGTCGTACGACAGCGCCAATCACGACGGACTCCTGCGCCGGCGGGTGCGGCCGGGGTCGTGAGAGCGAGAGAGTCTGATATCGTACGGTGAGCGGTAAGCGCGCAGCGGAACGACGCGCCACTCACGCCGCCCTCGAATCGTGGGACGCCGATGAGGCTGGCGCGCAGCTGGCCGTCGCGCACGTACACGCCGGGGCCGAGCTGGGGCGCGGGGCCCTTGGGGAGGAGGACGGGCTGGCCGGGAAGGAGGACGGACTGCTGGGAATTAGACATGGGGCGGGCGGGCAAGCGCAGGTTCAGGCTGGGGATCGGACGAGCCCGGCGCGCTCCGTGACCTGCCGATTTTTCCTCTCGCCTCTGCCTTCCAGAGCCCAAAAGCAGCCCCGCCGATGGCAAGCCTGGCCCGTGTCCTCGCCCGCAGTGCGTACCGCTCTCCAGCGAGAACGCTGGGCGCTGACGCCCGCCAGACCTGCACGCGTCCGCGCGCCGGAATGCGCTCTCCAAGTTCGTCATGCCGGCAATGAGCCCGACGATGACCGAGGGCGGCATTGCGTCCTGGAAGAAGCAGCCCGGCGAGTCCTTCGCCGCTGGCGACGTTATTCTCGAGATCGTCAGTGAAAAACTCGGTCCCGCGAACCGCGACCATGCGCGCCCCTGACCCTTAGCTTAGGAGACCGACAAGGCCACCATCGACGTCGAGGCCCAGGATGACGGGATAATGGCAAAGATCATTGTGCGTTCCCTCGCTCATCCAGTCAGTTATGATGCTCGAGCTCAACATGTTACCGTGTCGCAGACACCGGACGGCACGAAAAACGTCGCTATTGGGACGACCATAGCAATCATCGGCGAGGAGGGCGACGACATTTCCGGCGCCGACGCGCTGGCCGCGGAAGCCGAGTCCCAGCCTAAGAAGAAGGACGCGCCGGCGCCCAAGGAGGCCGAAGGCGCGACCAAGTCCAAGCCCGCCGTCGAAGGCACCGACCCCTTCGCGCCGTCGCCGGTTGCGCCGCAGACGAAGGCCGTGCAGTACGACTTCGACTCTTCGCGCGTCTTCGCGTCGCCCATCGCCAAGAAGCTCGCGCTCGAGCGCGGCATCCCGCTCGCGAAGGTCAAGGGCTCCGGGCCTGGCGGTCGCATCGTCCTCGAGGACATCGAGAAGTACAAGCCCGAGGCCGCCGCCGCTGGTGCTGCGCCCTCGTCTGCACCCGCACAGGCAGGCGCAGACTACATCGACATCCCCGTGACGAACATGCGGCGCGTCATTGGCCAGCGCCTCACGCAGAGCAAGCAGGAGCTGCCGCACTACTACTTGACCGTCGACATCGACATGGGCAAGGTGCTCAAGCTGCGCGAGGTCTTCAACCAGGGCCTCGCAGAGAAGGGCGCAAAGCTGTCTGTGAATGACTTCGTCGTCAAGGCCACGGCGCTCGCACTGGCAGAGGTGCCCGAGGCCAACTCGTCGTGGCTGGGCGAGACGATCAGACAGTCCGTCTCCGCCCTCCTATCCCACGTCTCATTGTATACGACTGACGCGCGCACTCCAGATACAAGAAGGCCGACATCTCCGTGGCGGTGGCGACGCCGAACGGGCTCATAACACCGATTCTGACGGACGCGGGCTCGAAGGGGCTCGCGACGCTGTCGGCGGAGGCGAAGGCGCTCGCGAAGAAGGCGCGCGACGGCAAGCTGCAGCCGCACGAGTACCAGGGCGGCACCTTCACGATCTCGAACCTGGGCATGTACGACATCTCGCACTTCACCGCGATCATCAACGCGCCGCACGCGTGCATCCTCGCCGTCGGCAGCACCGTGCCGACGCTCGTCCCCGCGCCCGAGGAGGAGCGCGGGTTCCGCACGGCGCAGATCATGAAGGTCACGCTCTCGTCCGACCACCGCGTCGTCGACGGCGCCGTCGGCGCGCGCTGGCTCCAGAGCTTCAAGCGCTATCTGGAGAACCCGCTCACGTTCATGCTCTGAGCTTGACCGTGCACGCGGGTCGTGCGGGCCTGACGAGCGGAGCGTGCTTGAGGGACCGTCGTGGTGGTAATTTTTTGTGCTGGCAAAATCGTACTTTTCGCTCTATAGACTTTCCTGCTGATTCTCTGGACCTCCGCGACTGCTGCGCCATAGCAAGAAGAACTCAACGCATTGCCCAGCATTATTGGTCGTCGGTCTCTTGGGCTTAAATCTCTAACACACTGTAGCAATGTTGGGCGGTCAGCAAGATCATCGTATCCTGTGAGCCCAGGTCTTGAATCTGCACGTTTCCAGGTTGCGCACAGGTCTCGTATCATCTGCGTCGATTGAATTCATCGCCAAATACGCACAGTAGTGTTCAGTCAAACGCGACGGCCTCCGCTGTCAGTTGGCTTTGTGTCTGTTTGCTTATGCTAGCTTATGACAGCGGACGTCAGCTGTCACCGACAGCCATGACCCCGTCAAGATGAAAGTTCGCAGCTGCATAGGGGGAAAGCCATTCTCCACGCATAGGACGCATTGGCGTCTGCTCTGACTTTGATGGGGTGCAATTCCTGTCTCATCCGCGCGTTTCGCGAAACCATGGAACCTTGAACATGGCGCTGCAGAACGGGAAGTATCACCAACATCACAAGTAATAAAACATGGGAACAAGTCGTTTCACGGCCGAGGCATCCGGGGATGCCCTGGGTTTCAGCTCAGGGTGGGCGACGTTGCCAATTTGCATCGACCGCTTGGGGAAAAAGTGACCACAAACACCTCGCTTGGAGGGCCTTCCATTGGTTGCACAGCTACCGGTACATGCGCGTTGTAATAAACAATAAGTAACCCGAGCACTAGGCTTGATAATGATAGATCCAGTCGTTCCCGCGAATATCATTTGGTGGGTATCGTCATCAGGTGTCGTAGCGATGAAGCGCTTACTGGCCGGTGAGGCCGCCGGTCGCGCCGCTGGCGGCGATGCGGGCAAGCGCGTCGTCCTGCGTCGTGCAGACGATGGACGTGCCGCGGCTGTTAACGAGCGGCACGGCGGCGCAGGTGAGGCCACCCGCGCAGCCGGTCACGACGAACTTGCCGCCGACGCACTGCGCGAAGCCGCCGTCGACGCACGCGTTCTCGCCGGCTGAGTGGCAATGTCAGTTCTCCATCACCGGTCAGCCCGTCAGTCGCGGATCGACGCACCCTGGCACGAGGATCCGGCGTTGAGGCCAGCGAACTGCTTGTTGAGCTGCTGCGCGTCCTTGCCGTTGTCAAGCGTGAACGGCTTGGCGCCGGCGTTCGCAGCGGGAGCGGGCGCCTGCGTCGCAGCGGGCTTGTTGTCCTGGGTGTTGTTGGGCGTCGGCGCGACGACAGGGACGGCAGGAGCAGAGGCGGCGGCGCCGGTGCCCTTGAAGCCACCCTGGGCACCGGTGGCAGCGATACGAGCATCAGCATCGGCTTCAGTGCTGCAGGTGATGGAGGTGCCCTTGGCGTTGACGAGCGGGAGGGCGAAGCACTGGAGGCCGCCTGCGCATCCCTGGATCACGAACTTGCCACCGACGCACTGCGCGAAGCCGCCGTTGACGCATGCCTGGTCGCCATCTGAGAGGAGACGACATGAGAACCCGACGCGCTACTCGAGTCGGGACCGTTGCATACCAGTGCAGGGAGAGTCCGCGGTGAGAGTTGCAAACTTGGCGTTCAGAGCCTGCGCATCCTGGCCATTGGACAGCGTGAACGGCTTCGCGTCTGCTGCCGGGGCGGGTGCGGTGGGGACGACACCCGTGGGCGCGGGCGCAGCAGTTGCGACAGGAGAAGCATCCACGGAGGACTCTCTGTTTGCAGGTGGTGGGGCACTGCACAGTCGTACACTGAGCGCAAGTCAAGAAGACAAAGAAGCGTGCGTACGTATCCACAGCCTGGCCAGCACCGGTGCTAGAAGCGATCTTGTTGAGCTGCTGCCCGTCCGGGATGGGTTCCGGGGATGCAGGGCATGCGCCAGGCGGGTTCACAGGGGCGTTGAGACCGAGGGGGATCGTGCCCGGGGCACCCACTTGGACGCCGCCAGTGAACACATCCGGCTTGGTACCAGCGAACTGGCACTGGAAGAGACCGTCGAGCTCTGCGTTCTTGGGCGCCTTCTGACAATAGAGAGAGCTGGTGCTGTCAGGCTGCAGATATGCGTCAACACCGCAGGCGCCGCAAACAGACCCTGGTTTAGCTCACCGCGTTGCGCGGTTGCTGACGGAAGAGTTGGGCGAGCCTGATCATCTCCGCGTCGTTGTTCAGCTTATGCGCAAGGTCGATCATGGCGTCGGCGGCATTCTGCTGTTCGCAGGCATCTGCAAGTCCTGTCAATACCCCTGGAGCGAGCTGCCGTTGGGGTCAAGTCACCTGGCGCCGCAAGCAGAGTCCCGAACGCATTGACGCTAATGGGGTTGCATTCTTGGGCGCCGCCGGCCGCCAACTGGGAGGGTGGACGGCGTGAGCGACAGCGGCACTATAACTCAGGGTTTCCGACGTACACAGGCCTTCTCCCAGTCAGCAGTGGCGTCCGTGATCACCTGGGCGATACGCTTGTGGACCAAAGGACGAGCATGGGAAAGAGCGACGAGGGTGAGAGAGACGAGAGATGCCGAGGGAAGGTGGACCATTGTAGGCAGAGGTTACTTCGTGAAAAATGAATAGAACAACGAGCGATGCGCACAGCGCAAGAGTGGGCAAGACCAGCAGGAGTGTGGAAGGGAAGGTGGGTTGCCGAGGTGTTCGGCCATGTGCCTCTTTATACTTACGAGAGAGTACAAGAACCGTCACCACGTGCTGCGCCACTGCTTTCCGGGGGCTCTAGGCAACAGCGGAAGTCCATAGCAACAGGGCTCGCTTAGCGCTCCCGCTCATCGCAACTGCTCGACGCCGACCTTCAAACCCAGGGCGTTTGCGCGTGGGTGCAGCATGCTCAGGAAAACAAGGACCCTGCCGGTCACCATCCCAAAACGCGGACAAAACTATATATTGGATGGGCGACAGCGATGACCATGATGCGCGACTACTGTATCTGCGAATGTATGCGATCAAGCCGCGCGGGTTACAATCGAGTTGTCCTGGTCTGGTTTTCGGCGCCCCAGGACGAACATCGCGAGCTCAGACCATTGCTTCTGCTGCTCTGTCAGGGTCCGGCCGCGCATTTGCGCCGCTAGGTTGTTGGAAAGTTGGTCGCGTAAGTACTTGAGGGCGAGGTTAGTCTTTGGCGCCACTCGGAACCGGATTTTGCGATCCAGGGCAAGAGATTCCGCGATGAGCTGCAAACAAGCAAAGGGCATATCGGATCAACAGATGTTCAGGGGTCATAGATGGATAGCCTAACCTTGCTGTCCAGCTCACCGCAAAGGAGTAAGAGAGCGGCGTCATCCACGCCCCCTGTCTCCCATGCATATAGTTTCTTGGATTGCCTTGTCGCGTATGAGCTGGTATTCCCAACGATGCATAGAGCTCACATGACGGTGAAGTAGCATAGGTGGTTGACTTGGAGGTCGCGAGGACGACGCTTGAAGTTCACTGAGGATGGGTGGAATGCCACCGCCTGATTGTTGGTAATGGTACGAAGTTGTCCGCTTGCGGCGTCGATGGCGATGATTCTGGGGTAGAGACCTGCGACCAAGGCGGCGTTCAGAAGCGAGAAGTCGTCCGCGTTCCGATCCAGTTCCTGGGGAGGGTAGATGAAGCGACCCCGGTTCCGGCCATATCGCGTCCTGCGCGCAGTTCATGTGAGCATGGCGACCGACGGAGGGACACTGCACGAACCTGTTAAGCTCCTTTACATACGCCCTCTCGACGTTGATGAAGGACGAGTCAATCAGATAGCTACTCGTGATGATGAATGAAGTGCACCCAAGCTGAGCAACATGCACGTACCCAAGAAGTTGTTGGCGAAGCTCCTCGATCTGTTGTAGATTCTGTAAGGGGCATTGAGCGAATCCTTTCAGCCCTGTGGCGAGCGGTCCTTGCCTGGTGACTAAGGTAGTTCGTCCTGCAGAACTTGCGCGCAAACCCAGAGTTGTTGCAAGCGCGTCGCCAGCTTGAGAATGCGTTGTGAAGGGTTAAGAAATCCGAATTCTCTACACCATTAATTTGAGTTCCAAGGCAAGGCCGGACGGAAATGTGGATTGTACCCACCTAATCTGAAGCCCAACTTCGCACGGTCAGCCTCCTCCTCATGCCCAAACGGTGTGATGAACGGAGACTTGGCGTTGAGTGTTGCGGCAATTGTCAGTGCGGGGTCAAGACAACCGAACAGCGCCGCAGTGAGCAGAAATTTGCCGAGGTGTACATCAATTGGTAACTTGCTCAGGAGTCGCCCCATGGGCGTGATCTCCTCCGACGCAGTCAAGGCGCGCACCTACTCCTGTCAGCGGGCCGGATAGCAAAACCTGATCCGCCGTACCTCGACGAGGGAGGAGATGGCACGTTGGATGTTCACTTGTGACGGCGGGTCCATTGCGCGGGAAAGCACATCCTCGATGGAGTTTCCGATCCTGACGTTCATAATCTTGATACGAAGGGCGAGATCGGACAGGCTCAGACGCAGCATTTCAGGTTGAGGTGTGTCCGCCATCTGAAGGCCATCAACCAGGCGCCAACGCCTCGATGAAGTCGCTTACTTGGGTATCGTGCCGTGCCTTCGTAAACAGATGGAAGCACAGGCCGGATTGTACACGACCTGCGCGGCCGCGGCGCTGAGCAGCGTTGCTCCTTGCGATGAATGTATCGACGAGACGGCTGATCTGTCGCTTTTCATCGAACCTTCGAGGACGATCCGTTAGTGCACCTGCGGGCAACTGCTGCGCGAACCACACCTCATTTCTGCGCGGGCGTCAGAGTAGGTCATACCTCGTCACAACAGCAGGGCGTACCGCGATGTTTCCCTGTATCGATCACACAGGTGATGTCGGGGATGGTAATACCCGTCTCGGCGATGTTCGTAGCTACGAGCCATGTGCATGAGATGGTGACCTAGGTATCGCAATGGACCCACCAATGACGATCTTGCGCACGCCAGGTGGAGGGATGTCAAAAACGGCGCTCTGATTTTCGCTGGATATCGTCGAATGAAGTGGGTAGACGATGAAACCGTCGCTTCCGAAATGGCGATGCTCCATGAGCATGTCGTTCATCTTGCGAATCTCGCCGAGGCCAGGCATGAAGATGAGGATGGCACCAGAGAGGGCCTGATACTCCAACTCCTCGAAGCAAATGCGCTCGAGCAAGCGCACGATTAGATCGTACGGGATGACCCTCTCGTCGAGCATGTTGACAGATGCGACAGTCGAGGGCGAGTAGCGCTTCTCCAACTGGACTTCGCCGCTCGCCGGCGCTTCGTCGTCGTCGTCACCAACGACGGCGTCCTCGTTCCACTCGCCCTTGTTCTTACCGCGGTTGAACTTGTCGTTTACTGCGACGCGGTAAGCAGCGGAGCGGCGCAAAGGAGGGACAGTCCGCTCACGTCGCTTGGCGTACTGAGAACCCTCCTTGACTTGCCAGCCAGTGAACTCGATCGCGTCCTCAAGATAGCGCACGTCGACTGGGAATGTGCGACCGGGCACTTGCATGATCGGACAGCCGCCAAAGAACTCTGATATCTTCTCCGCGTTGAGAGTCGCGGACATGAGGACGATCCTGCGTATGGTCAGCGGTATTTCTCCCTAAAATCGTGGATTACCAACTTCAAGTCCGGCCGCTGCTGCAACATGGACTTCAAGACGATGAGCAAGAAATCTGATTCGATGGTCCTCTCATGGACCTGCGCGTCGCGTTGAGATACTATGCTGTCAGCGGTAGGGATTTATAACAAACCTCATCGATAATGATGTGCTGCATAGAAAAGGTCAGTCAAGAGACAACTGGTACGAGTCGAATATGTACCGTTATCTCGTCGAATGCGGTCCCAGAGCCTCCGGGCCCACTCCCGTTCTCCAGCATGCGCAGCGCAATGCCGTTTGTGACGAAAGCGAGGCGGGTATTGCGATGCGTGTTGCTCTCTAGGCGGATGGAATAACCGACAAGAGAGTTCGCAGTGCCGACAGCACCAGGAGCGTCTCCGAGCTCTTGCGAAACGCGCTGCGCGAGCGAGATGGCGGAAATCCGACGCGGCTCTGTGCAATAGATCTTGCAATGTTGGCCGCGTTCGAGATGATCCTCGAGAATGAACGTTGGAAGCTGCGTCGACTTGCCGCTGAGAACTGGTTAATACATGCAATGGTAGACGGAGGCGGGTTGCACACCAGCCAGTTTCGCCGCTCAGAACCAGGACCTGTGATTGTTCAAGAGTCTGGATAATCTCCTGACGGTATTGGGCAATAGGAAGATGATTGCGTTGTGCCTATGAGAAATAATCAGGTCACATATGAACCACAGGTACGAAATACTGACCAGCATGTGCTGATACTCGAATGTCGAGCGTCGGGCTGCGAACCATCCCTGGATTTGCTCGCTGGATAATTGGCCACTTGTCGACATCCGTATAGATGATTGTTCGGCCGCAGGTGTGGCTGCAGGCTTGGCCTTGCCCGCAGCCTGCGCATGTTCCTGAGCATGCAAAAAATTTGCCGAGACAGAGAGCATACCCTCGCAATAGAGCCGACCTTGGAGTCTGCGATTCCGCGCAGCTTTGCCCAAATAGCGCGGTTCTACAAAGGAATGTCAGTCATGTATCCGAGAGCATGGGAAAGGACACACCTGGGCGTCTTCCGTGCGCTTTCGCTCGGCCTCTAGCTCATCCCACAAATCTCGGAATGCAGGCGGAAGCGTCCTGAAGTACGTCCCGCCAGAAGTCGGAGCACCTCCGCCAGCGAAGCCCGCTGTCGAGACGAACGTCACAGAATGAAGCGCGACGGTGGCGATATACTGCTCCGCCTGCGTGGAGTCGGGGCATCCAATGTGGCCCATCTCCCAGTTGTCGACCTTTCCACCCTCCCAGCGGATGCTGCAGCCGGCACGCATGACACGACTTTCGCCCCCAATGATTCGGTATGTGATGGCAGCATAGCGATCCAACTTCGATACGGTGTCTGCGAGTAGCGTCTTTGGCGTACGCCCAGCCCAATGCTTCGGGAGCGACATGTCCTTGACGGTGATAGTCGTTCCATTTGCACCCTGTATCTCGGTCGGTATCTCCTCGAGAGCGGAGCCAAAGATCCCAAACGTCTCCTCGTCGGAATCTGCCTTAGTCTCTCCCGTCACCTCTTTCTTTTTCGGGGACGCCTCAGAACCTGCGAGATCCTGGAGCGTGCTCGAAACCGAGAGGGGCGACGGCACAGTGGGCGAATCGGAAGGAATGGACACAGTCGGGGTTGCGCGCCGGTTGCCCTTCGGCGCAGGAGATAGCTTGGTGTCGAGGCCTTTCAGTCGAGCCTGCAATGCTGCGCTGTCCGCCTTAGACTTCTGCGCGCGGAACAACGCCTCCGCTTCTTTCTCGCGGAAGAAGTAGTGTTTCTTCGTCTTGTCGAGCCGGACGCGCAGCTCCTTGAGGCTGCCATCGTCGATCGAGCCCTTGCCGCGCGCCCGCTTCTGGCGCGCAACCTCGAGTTCGTGGATGCGGATTTTGAGCTTGGCATATTCGGCGTTGGGATCCTGGTCGAGGTCATCATCGGACGAGCTTGCGATGGACGTGCCAATAGTACTGGCGTCGTCATTGACGGACGAAGTCGTATCTGGGATGGATGGAACCGGCGTGGATCGGTCCGAAGCTACGACAGAGTCGCGGCTTGAGTCTGGTGTGGCATAAAAAGACGCGGTCAAAGGCGTTTGGGGAAGCGGAGGTGCTTCGGCACTGTACGCGCTAGGAAAGAAGGCGGAGGCAGTGCGCGGTGTACGAGGCATTTTCGTATCGCCGTTTGTGTCGATGTCTGCGAAAGATTTGTACATGGGCCGGTATAACAATCTATGAACGCACCCAGTTCGGCATCCAAATCCTCTTCAGGATAACGGAGGTACAGCTACAGGGTGTCAATGGAGATATAACAGCAGGCAAGACAGAAAACGAACCCATTCGAAAGCATCGTCGAGGTCAGTGCCCGAAATGGCATTCAGGCATTCGCAGACACGGTCTTCGTTGAAACCAAGGCGTCGCAGAACGCCATATGTGATGCCCAGTCGTGCAAGGACCTTTTCTTCGGGCTCTTCCAACAGGGTTTTGGGGCCTGGTGACGGTCAGTGTGACTGAACACGCGTACATAACAATGCGCACGGGAATCCGCTTCTTGTAGCGCAAGTTCCAATATCCTGTCTCGTGCCGCCTCGTCGATGGCCAGGGGCGAGAACGACTTGGCAAAGCGTCGATCATATTCGAGTTGCTGTGTATTACAGAACTGAGCTGAGCCCGAGACTGTGCGAAATCTAGACATGCCTTGATAGTCCTCGCTATCTCCTTCTCGGTCCTGTCTTGTTGTTTCTCAATCCAAGACTGTAGAAAGAGCTCTTCCGGACTTTGAGCAGGAACCGCCGCCGCCGTTGTCTGCGAGGGTGCATCCTGCCCGATGTTCGGTGGCGCGTCGGTGTCCGCGGGCGTACCCGCGCCTGGAGCGCTAGAGGAGCCGCCAGCGTTGTCTGAAGATGCATCGTCGGGCTCTTGAAGAGCCGCCGATTTCTTTGGGATCGATGTGGTCGCGAAAACGCGCGCCACGGGCTTGAGCTGGGTGCGCTTCTTCTTCGCCATCCCACCAGAGCGGAATTTCCGCTTTAGACCTTCTGTCTACGCGCTTTTACGCAGCCAAAACAGTTGCAGAGGCTAAACGACGCGTGAAGGGAGCCCTGGATATCAGTGGCGGATCCTGGGGCTCGAGGGGTGCGGGTTGGCGCTGGGCGCGCGTGTGACTGGTTACGAGGCGATCCGACGGCGAGGCAGGCGATATAGAGTCTATGAGATGGAGCGTTGTACGCATGAGAAATGATATGAGCGAGTCGCGTTGGTTGTGGACGGCGAGAGCCTCAGCAGCGAGGGGCCTCCACGAAGAGCGGTTGACTTGCTGCTTCCGAACTGCCGACAATTGAGTGACTCGAGTCAGTCTGACAAACACTGGTACTGAATACTAATAGACAGCAGAAAATACACTGGGGTCAAAACGCGACAGCCAAGAAAGCACACTAGTCTACATCGTCTGTTGTCTATACGGTACTATGGTTCGCCACCCACACCAGAACCTCGTTGACCCCGTCCTCGTCGACCGCGACTGCGTGTCCCTCGCTCTCCTCGCGCACGCGATCCCCTCCCGCGCCCTCTCTTGCCACGGCCGCTCGCGGTGGGTACGGGTTGCATTGGGTCATCATCGTCGTTCACGTCGTTGTTGGCAAAGGTATTGGGCGTCGCCGAGTGCCCGAAGAAGTCGTCGCCCTCGTCGACCCACGCATCTCGCAAGTTGCCCCAGCTCGTCATTGCCGGAGCAGCAGCTTTACCGTCGCGTTGAACGCCATTACCGTTAACAGCTGCCTTGTCCTTGTAGTTTGCAAGCTCGTCGTCGTTGAGCAGTAACTGAGCGATCTCGGCCGGCTTGGTCACCTCGCTGACTTGCTTGTTCCCGACGACGGCGTCTTGGACCTGCATGGCGTCAGTACTGGCGCGAGACGTCGGAATGGCCACACACCTCCTTCTTGACGCGCGCGAGCTGCACTATTCGTTCGTCAATCGTGCCTCTTGTGATCAACCGATAGACGGTGACTTGGCGGGTTTGCCCCAGTCGATGCGCGCGATCCATGGCTTGCGCATCGTTCGACGGGTTCCAGTCGTGATCATAGAAGATCACCGTGTCTGCCGCCGTCAAGTTGATACCCAAGCCACCAGCTTTGGTGCTCAGGAGGAACACGAAAATATCCGGCCTGACACGATATCACGTTAGCAAACGAAGGGAGTGCGCCAAGTCACGGCGTACCGCGTTTGCCAATCGTCGACCATATCACGACGGTCCTCGAGCTTCGAAGACCCGTCAAGGCGCAGGTACTTGTACTGCCTAAACACAAGATACTCCTCCATGAGGTCGATCATCTTGGTCATCTGGAAGTAGATCAAGACCCTGTGGTTGCTGGACTTGAGCTCCTGGAGCAGACTGTCAAGGCGCGCGAGTTTGCCAGAGTCGTAGATGAGCCTCTTCGCCTCGGGCACCTGCGTCGTCGACCACGGCAACTGATTCGCGGGAGACGCGCCGAAGAGGCCGACAGGTGGGACACCAGGGTACAGCCGTTGGAACTGTGCGACTGCGTCCGGGTCGTCTTGCAGCCATGATGGCAGCCCGTAACAGGCAAGCGACTCCGAGGGACTGTCCATCATCCGGGTCTGGCGCTCGACAAAGGTACGATCGGGGAGGTACATCTCGATGGGCGGCGCGAGCACCATGTCCGAGTACCAGCGCATGATAGGGCGGGACAGGCATGTGGCCTGCCACGCCACCTGCGTTATATCGGCTAGTGCAGGGAAGCCGTCTGCGACCTCGAGGAAAGGGTTGAGAGGCGACGGTGGGAGCTGTGCAAAAGGAGCGGCGGCGTTTGCGATGAAGTCCGGATCCCTAGCAAACGAGTTAGCGAAGTTCACATTTGCGGACAACGACGCGCGCACAGATAAATAGCGCCATCCTCCCGCAACCAATTCTCCCGCTCGAGCCCGAGCAGGATGCGGCGCAATGTGGTGGAAGAAAAAATGTCGTGAGCTTCCGAAGGAGGGATATCCTGTAACCGCAAGAAAGAGAACGCCGAGTCTGCACATGAAGCGTAAGCAATTGACCAAGGATGGAAGTCCACGAAAGGGTGCTGACCATCTTCGTGAAGGGACCGCTGGATCGAATCAGGGCTCCAAATATTCATAAGGTTATCCAGCCACCGCGTATCAAGACCCTTCCTGACGTTCTCGCCGGGAACATCGAGCAGGCCCCCGTCCTTGTAGAACAGCTCAGGGATGTTGACCTCGATGGGATTGCGTGCGGAGTACGGGAAGATGAGAAAATCACCCTCGCGCGCGAGATTGCCAGAGCGCGCCCAGTGGCACATCGAAAACGAGGACGAGACCTCGGCGCGTTCGAACAGCTCAGGGTGGCTGACCACCTTGCGGGATTGCATGACGAGGTTCATCAGGGTCTTCGCGCTATCCGCGTCGCCCAGCGAGTTCGCGCGCTGCAACAGCTCCACGAGCGAGACGTTCGCGCGGATTTTGTTGTACATCTTGCGCTGCCGCAGGCTGAGGTAGCAGGGCACCTCGATCTCGATCTGCACACGATGACTGAGTTACCGGGTAAGCATTGAATAACCCGACCCACCTTCTCGCTGAGCTCGTTCTGCACTTGGGTCTTGAGCCTGCGCAACATGAACGGGCGGAGGATCATATGAAGCCGCCTCAGCTGACTCGCGTTGAATCCGCTACCGCCGCCTCTTGCATCTTCGTCCTTCGTGAACCAGGTGCTGAACTCGTTGAGCGAGTCGAAAAGGGTGGGCATGATGAAATGTAACAGGGCCCACAACTCTGCGTGCATAAAGTCAATGAAGAGATCGACGTCCGATATAGAGTCCGAGACTGACCCTGCATGGAGTTCTGAATCGGGGTGCCAGTGAGCAGTAGACGATTCCTGCACTCGAAATCGAGGAGGGTATTCCAGCGCGCGCTGCTCGAGTTTTTGATGGCCTGGGCCTCGTCGAGGATCATGTACTGCCAGTTGAGCTTCTTGAGGTGCTGCTGATCCTGCAGCACAAGCGGGTAGCTCGACACGAGCACGTGAAACTGCGCGTCCTTGCCGTAGCTGACTTGTGACATGTCCCAGAATTTCCGCAGCGTTGCCCGTTCCTTAACGCTGCCCCAGTATGGGAGCGCCTTGAGCTGCGGCACGAAGCGGGTAATCTCCTGTTGCCAGTTATGCAGCGTTGATGACGGCGCGATGACCAAGAAAGGACCCCAGATGTTGTGTGTCTCGGCGAGGTAGGAGAGCAGCGCGATCGATTGCACTGTCTTTGGCAGGGTCAGTGTTATCGTCGATAATCTAGGTCAAGTATGCTCACTTTGCCCAGACCCATTTCGTCTGCGAGAATACCGTTGATGCCCTGCTCGTAAAGACCGACAAGCCAGTTCAAACCCTTGAGCTGGTACTCTTTCAGCTCAGTCATGAGCATCTTGGGCTGCGACACAGTTGAATGGTCGGCAGGTAGCGTCGGATTTTGGAAGTTGAGCTCCTCGGACTCGTCCACTTCACGTCGTTAGGAATGACTGGATGAACCTACTGAGTGACTACTTACGAGCAGCCATTGTTTGTAGCTTCGGCCCCGTTTGCTCCTGCTCCTCATCCATCTCCTCATCTTCAACGCCGTCTTCAGCAGGTACCGCGTCTCCGTTCTGTTTTCCCTTCGCATCGAAAGCCTTGACGCGCTGCTTCGCGCGCATGATGGCCAGCTGCGCGTTCTTCTTGGCATGCAGGTGCAAGTTGGTTTCGTCGGCGTCGTCAAAGTCGATATCCTTGAGCTCCCGGCCATCATCGGCAGCGTCGAGATCGGCGCCGAGCACACCCAGAGCGGCGGGATCGGGAGGCGCTTCCCCGCCAGCATCCTCGGTGTTGAGCTTGTTGCCGACGAAATGGCTGTAGAGCTCGGTCTGCGAGATGAGGAACTCGAGCTTGCGCTTCTGGCGCGCGCTCTCGCGCCGCTCCTCCTCCTGCCGCGCGCGCTCGATGGCCTCGCGCTCGGCGCGCTTGCGCCCGTCGCGCTCGTCCTTCTCGTTCTTGCGCCAGAAGAGCATCATCTCGCGCACGACCTTCTTTGCCCGCGCCTGGTTCTCCTTGGCCGCTTTGAGCGGGCGCGACGATTGTCTGCGTGCGACGACCGCAGCATGCTGCGCAACGCGCTTGTTGTGGTGTACCTTCATGGACTGGCCCTGCTGGTAATACCGGTACGCCTGCACATGCGTCGATGAGTTATCATCAGGGCCTAGCGTGGGAGTGGCCGGACGACTGACCTTTGGGATGTCCCTCCGCGCGATCTGCAGCCAAACTTTGTGCTGGGCGCCTTCCAGCTGCTGCAATCGCTGGGCCAGGGCTTCGCCTTCGAGCTTTACCCCCTTGGGCAACGGCGGTATAAGTTCGTCCATCTCGAAGACAAGGGCTCCGCTGGCTGGGCTCGCTGGCATCGATCCAGATCCATAAAACGAATCCGGGTCTCCATTGTCGAGGAATCTCCCGGAAGGCGTGGCCGTCCCAGTGCCAGGAAGCGAGTCAATGTTAGCAGCGGGCACGGGAGCAGTAGTGTAGGGAGCCCCTCCGCGTTTCCCGGGAGCCCCTCCGCGGCCTTTGCGAGGCGTCGTGGATCGCGTCGACGCAGCCTCAACGTCGGATGGGGTGCCACCCGCGACGTGGTAGTTGCCCAATTTTGGCTTGCGGCCGCGGCGTTTTGGCTCCGGCTGGATCGGCATGTTGTCGTCGAACAGCAGCTCGTCCTCGTCCGCGCCGTTGCCGATGCTCTCCTCGTCGAGGCGGCGGCGCTTGGCCGAGCCGGACTTTGGGCCGTAATCGCCGGGGGCGCCGTCGGTCTCGTTGAGCGGGCGCTTGTAGCCGCCGCGTCCGCCCTCGCCCGCGCGCGCACGGTAGGCCGCGTCGGCCGAGTCGTACGCGCGGAGGGCGTGGTTGCGCTGGTCGAGCGCGGCGAGCTTGTCCGCGTAGCGGTGGGCGTTGAGGCGCGCCGCGGCGTCATTGCGGGTCTGACAGGGCGTAAGCACACGAACGGGCACAAGCAGATAACGGCGCTAGTGGCGGCCACGCACGCGCGTCAGATGGTCGAATTTGGCCTCTATGGCGCGCTCCTTCTCGCGCCAGTGCAGCGCGTACTCGGAGACGGCGTGCGACCATACTTCCTGGCAATCCTCGAGGTCGGAGGACGAGGCGCGAACGTGACGGTGCGCGTGGTGGCCGTGGGCGTGGGAAGCGTGGTGATGCGGGGGTTCGGCGGGATAGTGCTGGGCGTGGGTCGGCGGCGAGGGCGAGCGGTAGACGGGCTGCTGGGGATGGGGATGGTGGTGGTGGTGGTGGTTGGATGGGTGCTGCCTCGGGTCGCGGTACTCTTGGTGCTGTTAGACAAGTACACAAGTAAGTAAGAAGGTAATCGCAAAGCGTGAGTAAGTAGGCAAATAACAACAAGTAAATAATAAGCTGGCGCACGTCGTAATGGCCGTTCCGGTCCCAGTACTCGTGCTGGCCGTACTCATGCTGCTGGGCGTGCGGGTGATGGTGGTGATGGCGCGGTGGCCCGTGGTCGTAGTAGGGGTGCGGGCCGTCCTGGGCAGGGTAGGGTTGGTGTCCGTTCCGGTAATGGCGCTGGCCCTGCGGGTCCTCGTTGAGGATGCGACTGAGGGACATGGCCGGCGGGGGGCAAAACGGGCTGACGGGGGAATGATTGGACAGCCCAAACTTATAAGTCGGCCAACTTGCTCTCTCAACCGAACTGACCGACTGCCAAATCGAGCACTTCTCTTCCGTTACAATCGCCGGCGAAAGCCGCGTCATACTAGAAAAAGGGCCCGGCATGCTCGCACTCAGGAGGGCGTTCTCTTCGTCTGCCAGGGCCAGGATGGTCAGCACTTCCGCTTCTCCTGTCCGTTTGCTGCCCTGAGCCCGCTCCCGACAGTCGTTTCGTGTCGAACGCGATACTTTTGGAGAGCTCAACGTGCCTGCTGACAGGTACTGGGGCGCCCAGACGCAGCGGTGCGTGCCCAGCTCTGATCTATGCCATAATCTCATCCCAAAAAACAGCTCCCTGTTGAACTTTGACATTGGCGGGCCCACCGAGAGATTACCGCCGCCGCTCATCAAGGCCTTTGGAGTCCTCAAGAAGGCCGCCGCACGGGCCAACGCCCAGTACGGCCTCGACCCCAAGATTAGCGGCGCAATCCAGGAGGCAGCAGACGATGTATGCACTGTCGTAAACAGCCCTGCTACCCGGGAGCCTCACTGCTTCGCAACACTCTACTAGGTCATCTCGGGCAAGCTCATCGACCACTTCCCGCTCGTCGTCTTCCAGACCGGCTCTGGAACCCAGTCCAACATGAACGTCAACGAGGTTAATAGTATCCTGCTCCCATACTACCTTGGCCAGGTTCCGACGCTCCCTCCCCATGCACACAGGTCATCTCGAACCGTGCGATCGAGATCCTCGGCGGCGAGCTGGGCTCCAAGAAGCCCGTTCACCCCAACGACCATGTCAACATGTCGCAGTCCTCCAACGACACGTACGTGCCCATACCGTATATCCCAGTGCTCATCAGCGTCCTCTTCCTGCTTGACGCGGTCCTCCGCACCCTTCCGTCCTCGCACGCATGCTCAATCACATGTCGGCAGGTTCCCGACCGCGATGCACGTCGCAGCCGTGACGGAGCTGACGCGCGACCTGCTGCCCGCGCTGGCGGAGCTGCGCGACGCGCTGGCCGCGAAGCAGGCCGCGTTCGAGCACATCATCAAGATCGGGCGCACGCACCTGCAGGACGCGACGCCGCTCACGCTCGGCCAGGAGTTCTCGGGCTACGTCGCGCAGGTCGAGAACGGCATCGCGCGCGTGCGCGACGTCGTCCCGCGCCTTTCGCTGCTCGCCCAGGGCGGCACCGCCGTCGGCACCGGCCTCAACACCAAGAAGGGCTTCGACGTCGCCGTCGCCCGGGAGATCACCACGCTCACCGGCATCGAGTTCAAGACTGCACCGAACAAGGTCTGTATACCCTCCTGGCGATCCGTCGTTGGAACCACAGACACAGCGCTGACCTTCCGGTCGGCAGTTTGAGGCACTCGCGTCGCACGACGCGCTGGTCGAGGCCCACGGCGCGCTCAACACGGTGGCCGCGAGCCTGCACAAGATCGCGAACGACATCCGCTACCTCGGCTCGGGCCCGCGCTGCGGCCTCGGCGAGCTGCAGCTCCCGGAGAACGAGCCCGGCAGCTCGATCATGCCCGGCAAGGTGAACCCGACGCAGTGCGAGGCCCTCACGATGGTCGCCGCACAGGTCTTCGGGAACCAGACTACGGTCACTTTCGCCGGTGCCAGTGGGCAATTTGAGGTTCGTCTTCGTCGGAGCGGTGTGGGTAATGTATGGGCTGACGGAGGGGACGTGTCGCAGTTGAACGTGTACAAGCCGGTCATCATCAAGAACGTGCTGCAGTCCATCCGCCTGCTCGCGGACGGCGCGCGCTCGTTCACAAAGAACTGCGTCGTCGGCATCCAGGCGAACGAGAAGCGCATCAACTCGCTGTTGAACGAGTCGCTCATGCTCGCGACGATCCTGAACTCGCATCTTGGCTACGACAGTGCGTCCGAGTCTCTTGTTGGCCGTTCTTGGAGCTTACTCGTTGGTGTAGATGTTGCGAAGTGCGCGAAGAAGGCGCACAAGGAGGGCACGACGCTCAAGGAGGCCACCGTCGCGCTCGGATTCCTCACGCCCGAGGAGTTCGACGAGAAGGTCCGCCCCGAGCTCATGCTCTACCCTGATGAGGCGTAGAGATGCCATAGACAGTCAGGAATCAGGTGTTGGATCTAGTCGGAAATGCACATTTTTCATTGGTTCATCGTCATTTTTTTGGCTCATTGCCAGCCCATCCATTGTCTTCCTGGTGCGTCACGAGTCACACAGCACAGGGGAGGCAAAGTGAAGGGAGGGAAGGCGATCAGTGGATCTGAGCACTCAGCCTTGCACAACCGCGACCACCCCCACATCGCGTTCGAGACCCAGATCCGTGACGACGCTGAGGCTGTAGGTTGTTACTCGAATAGATCGCAAGCAGCCCCAAAGAGAATAAGCGGTGGCATAATTGCATGTTGGCGTGGCGCGAAAAAGCGGCAGACCACCCCGCAAGGGAAGCTCGTGTTGCAGCCGCGAGGGCATCATGTAAAGCACATAGAGGATGGGCGTCCGTGGGCATAATGCATGCTGTCATTTTGGTCGGTGCATTACATAGATGCGGGTGCGAGACGACAACGAAAGGAAAAACCGAAGCGACAGATCCCTCGCGCTCAACGCAGACGGCTGAACCGAGCGATTTTAGCACACAATCAAAGCAAAGCGGGCAGGCAAGACGCACCGAGCCTCGCGCTCAGACTCGAGCAGGGCAAGGATGTCGTTCTCGCGCACGGGGCCCTTGACGTTGCGGATGATGGACCGCGACGAGTCGTCCATGAACTCGACCCGGACCTGCGTCACACCTCCACGCGAGCCGGTGCGGCCGAGCACCTGCGCCAGAGCATCAGCGCCCCGTGTTCTGCGGCGGGTGGCTGCGGGAAGGGCGCACCTTCATGACGCGAGCGAGCTTGACGGGGACTTTTGCAGAGGCATCCTGCAGCCAATATGAGTACGGCTGGCTGGCGCAAGGCGGACGAGCAACGCACCATTGTGTTTTGGTGGGAAGAGGCGGGCGCGACGGGGGCGGCGGCGAGGGTGCTTTGTGGACGGAAGGCGGATGCCGATAAGTTCCGAAAAGGTTCGACTGTACAGCGCGCCGCGCGCCGCCGGATGCCGACCGTCTCCTTGTTCTTGCCACTTCGCGCCCGCCGAGTCCGCACTTGAACACGGTTCTCAGGCTAGCGCGTGCTCTTCTGGTCTGACTTCATAAAAACAAGGAAATTCAAATATGCCCTGCTGGCCACGTCTAGGTCTCGCGTCGACGCGCTGTTACTGCTGAGATCAGCGACACTGGGTATTCTGTGCCTGTGGGAATCGAGGTGTGGTCTATGACGCGTATTCGACTTCGCCGGGCGCGTAGTGTGGTTTCCAGGAGCTATTCGCATCATTGCAAACCGACCTTACTGGGAATGATTATGCAAAGCCGACTAGGATGGCTAACCTAACTGCCGTCCAGGACGCGTCTAGTATATCAGCAGTCTTTCAAGGGTATGCGCTCCTTTGTGGCCTCGGTGCTGCCTCTCTGCTCCTATAATGCGCGTCTCCACCGCCCAGTCACTCCTTACGCTCTTTATCGGTTCGGCGACTGCTGCTGCAGTCGCACAGACGCGCTCCTACTTCTGGCAGGCACCCACAAACGCACAGCGGCTCTCCGCGGGTCAGCCACTGCTCCGCCCGCGCAACTTGTACGGCACGCGGACACGCACCGCGCCGCGGCAACTGCCCTCTGCAGGGCCCGAGCCGGAGCAGTGGGTGCACATCGAGCTGCACGACGCAGCCACGGGCGCGCCGCACGGCTTCCTGCACTTCGACGACGGCGCGACGCTGAACATGGAAGCGTCCAGCACGCCATATCCGTTCGTCTTCGCGCGCCCCGCGCCGGACGGCTGGGGCGTCGCGCGCGAGGTGCAGTTCCCGAGCAGCAACCCGACGAGCGATGACGGCAGCGGGCGCTCGTGGCTCGGCGTCATGCACGTCTCGACGCTCTTCTACGGCGGCGAGATGAGCATGGGCCCGGGGAACGAGAACTACGGCTTCCTCATCGAGACGGGCTCGCAGGGCCCGCCCGGCACGCCGCCGAACGAGGGCACCATGTCCGAGACCAGCATGTTCATCGTCGACCCTGCGAGCGGCGCCGTGAGCATCGAGTGGACGAATCCCGACGGAAGCCGCGTGCCCGTGTACCCTCTTTGGTGCTCTGGCGGAATCCCTGTTTTCGCTGTCACGGGCGATGTGGCAGCTGGCACGGCAGCGCTACTGCGCGACATGGAGTTGGTCTGTAGCCCGCAATGGTCTTTCAAGATGGTGGCTGCCAGCGCGCCGTAGATTTCTTGCAGCATGATTATTATTTGGGAAGGGGGCTTATGCGTGCTCATGTATGCACGAACGGTAACATAGACTACAGTTCAGACAGAAATTGGCCCTTCATCTGCTGTGAACATCATTCGTACCCAGCGTAGACTTCATTGAAGTGTCTATGCTCCCGCACCTGGCGCAGTGGAGGGGTAGGTGGTGACAAGGAACGTTTGCGCGGTTCAAGAGACAGTCAATTCATCACACTTGGAACGTGCTGGCAAGCAATGTGCATGTTGACGCATGTGCGGGACCATACAGATCATGGCATAAGGGCGCGTGCAACGATACACTAATTTTACTCGTCGTCCTCGGCATCGTCGTCCTGGGCGATGTTGAAGAACCGGAGCTCGTAGTTGTCCTTCGACGACGCGACGACACTGGATAGCCGGTAAGCCCAAGAGCCCAACGACAACTGCGAATGAAAGAACGCACCGAATCCAGTCGCGCATGCTGTTCTTCTTCAAGAAGCGCTTCGTCAAGTACTTGATGTAGCGCTTGGAGAGAGGAATGGACGACGTGACCGAGAGCTTGTTCTCCGCTGCAAACGTTGGGTCAGCCCTAAGTAAAAATTGGTTAGGAACGAAGACTGACGCTCGCGCTTGATCTTGATCTTGTCGCTGAGCTGGCCGGTCTTGCCCTCGACCTTGATGTTCTCCTGGAGGAACTTTTCGTACGCGGGCGCGTCGAACACGCCGCCGTTGGCCGGGCGCGAGTAGTCGATGATGTACTTGTGCGCGGGCTTGCCGGCCGCGGTTTTCGACTGCTTGACGACGGGGGCCTTGGGCTAGGAGGGGAGGAGCGGGCGCGTCAGCCTACTGAGAAGGTGCTCAGCAAAGCCGACGAGCGCACCATCTTGAGGGCCGGAAGGAGGAGGAAGGGAAGAGGGTTGTGATGCTTTGTGGACGGCGTTTGCCGATATAACTAGGTTTCGCGAGTACAGTCGGCCCCGGTCAGTGATTCAGGCAACAGGGTGCCTCATAAATTATCGTCTCATACCTGGAAGCGACTCAGTTATACTTGGGGGTGGTTATGGCCCTGTTTTCGAGTATCTTCCCTCCCATTGCAGCCTTCGAGCACCAAGCTGGCGGTGATGCAGCTGACAAGAACGTTCGTCTCTTCCCATAAAGACTCATTTCAGAAGTCCCTCGAGCCTCCCATCCACCAGGTCTTCCATCCATGTCATCCTCAGAGGCCTGAAAACAGTTGAATTGCGTGTCGCATCGCATAAACGCGCTCTTGACGCCTGTTGATGCCCCTGCGCACCGCTCATTAGACTACCCACGTGCAAGCCAGACTCTCAGAGGTATCTCTGTTGGCTAGGAACCCTGAGAGGAAGCTCGCCGTTGCTCGACGCGAACACGGAACTCGCCGAGTGCAGCAGCTCCCGTTTTTCTTCTTCTCAGCCGCCTCTGTTGGACGGACGCGCTCGTTGGATACCGCGCCGCCCGTGACCACCTTCCCCAGGCGTACAAAATGCCGTCAGAGCTGTCCAAGCACGCCGTCGCCGAGGCGCAGCGCAAGGGCGACTTTGCCGTAAAACCTGAGCCGTCGTCCGCGACGCCCAAGCTCGACACGTCCAACTGGCCGCTGCTCCTCAAAAACTATGACAAGCTCCTCGTCCGCACCGCCCACTTCACGCCCATCCCTATGGGATGCAGTCCGCTGAAGCGCGATATTACTAGCTATGTTAAGTGAGTGGCACCCGTGCCCGGTTGCACGGACATTCGCTGAGCGAAGGAACGCGCACAACAGGTCTGGTGTCATTAATCTCGACAAGCCCTCCAACCCGTCGTCGCACGAGGTCGTCGCTTGGCTGCGCCGCATCCTCCGTGTCGAGAAAACCGGCCACTCCGGCACGCTCGACCCCAAAGTCACGGGCTGCCTCATCGTGTGCATTGACCGCGCAACGCGTCTCGTGAAGAGCCAGCAAGGCGCAGGTAAGTCTGACGCGTTTATTGCGCGCGTTTTTCTCACTTTATTTCAGGCAAGGAATACGTCTGCGTACTCCGTCTGCACGCAGCGCTACGAGATCCCATGGCCCTCCCACGCGCAATGGAGACCCTCACTGGCGCGTTGTTCCAGCGCCCACCTCTCATCTCTGCTGTCAAGCGTCAATTGCGTGTCCGCACCATCTACAGCTCCACACTGATAGAGTTCGACAACGACCGTAATCTCGCCGTCTTCCATGTTAGCTGCGAAGCTGGTACATACATCCGGTATGTCTACGCTGCCTCTCTCGCTCTCCTCGTGTCAAGGCTGACCAGACTTGTAGGACATTATGTGTGCACCTGGGTCTCCTGCTTGGCGTCGGTGGACACATGCAGGAGCTCCGTCGCGTCCGCTCCGGTGCCCTCTCCGAAAGCGACGAGATGGTGACCATGCACGACGTCCTGGACGCGCAATGGATGTACGACAACACGCGTGACGGTAAGCGCAGAATTTGTGGTAACCCAAGCGCCCGTGCTCACAACTCCACGCAGAGTCGTATCTGCGGCGAGTAATCAAGCCGCTCGAGACGCTGCTCGTGGGCTACAAGCGCATAGTCGTCAAGGACAGCGCGGTCAACGCCGTGTGCTACGGCGCGAAGCTCATGATCCCCGGTTTGCTGCGCTACGAGGAGGACATCGCGCTGCACGAGGAGGTCGTGCTCATGACGACCAAGGGCGAGGCGATCGCGCTGGCCATCGCGCAGATGACCACGGTCGAGCTCGCGACGTGCTCGCACGGCGTCGTCGCGAAGGTCAAGCGCTGCATCATGGAGCGCGACACCTACCCGCGTCGCTGGTGCGTTCCCTCGCGTCATCCCTCGTTGCCAACCCCCTGACGCGCTTTGTATAGGGGCTTGGGACCGAAGGCGCTGGAAAAGAAGAAGCTGATCAAGGACGGCAAGCTGTCCAAGTTCGGCGAGAAGATCGACGGCGTCACGCCCGCGGACTGGTCGAAGGACTACGTCGACTACAACCGCGACCCGGAGGCGAGCGCCAGCGCGACGATGTCGACGAGCGTCGTCGAGACGGCGGACGCGAAGGTGACGACGACGACGGTCGAGGAGGTCGAGGTCGAGCCGAAGGACAAGAAGCGCAAGCGCAAGTCCGAGGCCGCCGAGGGCGTCGAGGAGACCGAGGAGGAGCGCGCGGAGCGGAAACGCCGGAAAAAGGAGGCCAAGGCTGCGAAGAAGGAGGAGGCCGATGGCGATGCGAGCATGGCGGTGGACGAGGACGACGACGAGGCCGAGCGGAAGAGACGGAAGAAGGAAAAGAAGGAAAAGAAAGAGCGGGAGAAGGCCGAAAAGAGCTAGGCTTGCACCGTGAGTTGACCTGCTTGCACTCGCTATATACTGTAGTGTCAAAATTGCACGCATTTTGAGTACTTTGACTATTGCCGGCCCGGACCTATATACAAAAACCGCAAACTTGGACAAACATCAAACAAGCGAACAAAAACCCAGAAGTGTTCGTAAATTTCAACTCCATCTCGTCTAATTCTAAGTACTTCAAAGCCCCGGAGCCTCTAGTAGAGTTCTTGTCTGCGAAATCCCAAATCCATTGGAAAACTAAAAACATCGTACCGGGACGTGCTGGCTGTAATCAAAGAGTGGCATGCGCATGCGCAATACTAAAGTCCAAGTGTCCAAAACTCCAATTAATCATGATGGGTCCAGCATCTAGAGGGCGAGGACTGCGAGCGCCGCGGCGGCGAACATCGCGAAGCCCGCAGCGGAGGCACGGCCTGCACCGTTGTCGCCGCCGCCGTAACCGCCAGTCGAGGGTGCGCCGGACTCGGTGCCGTTGATCTCCTTCGCGAGCGTCTGGAACGCCGAGTACGAGCGCGAGCCCTTCTCGTTCGTGTTGACGGAGAAGACCATGCCCTTGCCGCAGTGGCCGGTCTGGCCGCAGTAGAAGTACAGCGGCGTCGTGTCGTTCACGGTGACGGTGAACTGCGGGAACTGCGACGAGCCGGCGGGGACAGCCATGAAGCCCGAGTCGATCGACGAGCCGCTGCCGATGAGCGCGGAGAGCGGGGTGCACGGCGCGGCGAAGGAGGACTGCACGACGGAGTGGTTCTTGCTCTGGAACTCGAAGACGAGGCGGTCGCGCGGCTTCGCCTCAACGTGCGAGGGGGAGAAGGTGAGCTCGCCGTCCTTGCCGACGATGACCTTGATCTCGTTGCCGTCGACCGAGGCCGGGGTGGGGTCGGGCGAGTTAGGGTACGAGGCGTAGGTCGTCGTCCAGGTCGAGGTGCCGAGCGTGATCACGTCCGTCTTGGTAGCAGCGGTCTCAGCGGGAGGGATGGTGATGCCAGCGTAGGTCGGCTCCGGGACAGCTGGGACGATCGCGTCGGTCGGTTGAGCATCAGCCGGAGCAAGGGGCTTGTCCGCATCGCTGGCAAGGGCCTTGGCCTTGAAGTTGTCGAACGACTTCTCGCCGGTGGCCGGGCAGTTGATAGCGAAGACCATGCCCTTCTTGCAGTGCGAGTTCGGGGTGTGGTTCGCCTGCGAGCAGTAGAACCACAGCGGCTCGGTCTCGGACACGGTGTACTATAATAGGACGCGGGGTTAGAAGGAGCAGACTACACAGGCTGTCATTGTTTCGACATGCCTTGACAGTCGGCAACTCCGCCTCCGAGAGACCTGCAGCGACAAACTGGCTGCAACGCGTTTCAGACACGCGATGTCAACGCCACAATGGACAGCACGTACAAGTCGGTCTTGAAACCGCCTTGTACGGGACCGCAGGGGTCCGCGAACGAGGACTGGATGACGCTGTGGTTCTTGCTCGTCTGCAATCATGCGGCAATCAGGATCAACCGCGTTTCGCGATCGGGCTGAGGACGTACGAATTGGAAAATGACTTCATCGCCAATGTCGGCGAAGATGGCGACGGGGTCGAAAACGAGCTTTGCATCGGCGCCGACCTTGATGTGGTGGGTTTTGGCGCGCTTAGCCTGGGGCAGAGCGAGCGCAGAGGCCACAAAAGTGAGGAAGAGGGGGGAGAAGGCCAGCATCGTCAAGACGTTTGTAGAGGATCTGGGGTGATGAATGTCAAATTCGGGTGCTGCAGGACGTCAGTACGCGGCCATTCCAGCGCTGAGACGGGGCCGGCGCACGTCGTAAAAGCTGCTAGCAGTGACAGGCCGGTTGCGCTGGGCAAGGGCGGGCAAGGGAACGGGCGGGCGGGGCGAGGATGGGATGGGAGAGAAAAGAGGAGATGCTCCGCAAGTCCGCCTTGACGACGGCTTTATACTTTCCATCAGGACCGTGCAACAAAAGAACGACTCCGACATCCCCGCGCCCGGTTCCTGTCAGGCTCCAAGTTCCCGTGCTGTGTGCTTCATTCCACCTCTAATGCCCTGCCAGCCTCGAACCTTATTCCCGAACCTGTGCATGATAGGCCGTGCAGGAGCCCGTGTGCTGCATTCCAAGCAAAGGCCCAGCAAGGCCTCCACACTGCCTGCGGCCGATCCGCAAAAATCGCGCACTGCCCTTCCTTTTTGGGACAAGCAAGAGCCCGACGATATCCTGCTCGATGGGGACGATGGAAACCCCCCTGCGCTTGCGCTCCGTTCTTCAATGCAACGCCGCAGACGAGTCTCCAGGGTGCCTGGTGGAGTCGTCCTAGGAACGGCTTCGACATGCGTTCGCCATGCGCTCCTCGCTTATCATTCCAGTCACCGTTGAACGCGTCATTGCGCCCGGCGCTGCCAGTCTTCACTCCCCTCGCGACAGCTCCATGCTCGGAGATTAAGCTGCCGTCTCCTTTTGCTGCACCGCGAGCGAGCAAGGTCTTCAAGCCATCCAACAGCAATTCATTCATCTTCTTCTCTCGGAGGTTCCCCTGAAAGTCTTGGCTCGATATGAGCACTGCTGCCCAGCCAAAGTTGTAATTAATGCAGTGAGTCTCAATCCAAACCAAATCGCTCTGTGATGATAACAATGGAGAGCAAGTAGTGCGAGCACCAGACAGACGCCGCGGGACCTGTCATCCGGGCGCTCCATGCAGCGTCTCAATTGCACGCGCGAATCAACACCACTGAAATACACAATTCGACTTCTCTCATTGTCTCGAGACCCGAGTACCCAGTTCCCCGCGCAGAGCCTCCCCCGCTCGTGTGAGGATTTCACTCGAATAGGCCACCGGCACGTGATGACCGCAGGTAGAGAACGACGACACAAAGGTCTTCGTCCACTCTTCGCGGCACAACTTTGAACGTCTCTTAAACCATTTCCAGGGGCGAATCCGCCCCGGTATAAGGAACGGGCCACGTTACCGTTCCTAGTGCTTCCCCCCATCTGCAGACGACATGCTGACGTTGCGCGCCCACTCCTCTGTTCTGCTGTCTGTGAGGCGGTTTGGACGTCTCGGACCCGTGGTGGCGGTCGGCATATTTGACGCGCGTCCGTTGGGTGTCGTGCGCTCACGTGACCTTTCCGCCAGAGCTGCCGCCGAACCGTTGTCTCCTACACCGCGCCCAAGGGCTTCACTACCACCCCGTCGGGCGCGGATCCTTACAGATACCAAGTACGCACTTGCGCACTCTCATGCCCCAGCAGCGTCTCTCACACGACTACTATAGGTCGGCTTTGGGAACCGGTTTGCTAGCGAGGCGATGTCAGTTGAAGCTCCTGCCCTGCAACTCTTCCCGCATCTCAGCCGTCTCTAGTCCAGGAACGCTGCCAGAGGGCCAGAATAGCCCTCAGAAATGCAAATACGATCTCTACGCCGAGCAGGTGCGTCCCTTCATGACGTGCAGCGCACTGCGACCGAGCGACTGAGAACGCTAAAATCTACCCTGCACCGGTGCTTTAGATGACAGGTTCAGCGTTTGTCGCGCCGCGCGCGCAGAACCTCAACGCGTCAGTATCCGCTCTCGTCCCTCCCTCGCGTGCGTCCCTGCTCATCGCTCTGCACGCCCGTATGTAGCTGGCTCTACCGAATCCGCCCGGCGGTCGCGCATCAGGGCTTCACGCAGCTCCCTGCAAATCCCGACGTACGACCCTCCGACGCTTCGTCGCCCGCATCCAATCTAATCTTGCACTTACCTCGTCCCTCGCCGCGCTTAGATCGAATCGAACTTCTCGCCGCTCAACCCCAGAGTGCACGTGAGCCCGACGCAGCTCGCGTGGCGTCCGTTCGATGTGCCCTCCGACCCGGTCGAGTTCCCTGCGTCGATCAAGACTCTCACCGGCAATGGGGACCCGACATCGCGCGAGGGGTTGGCGATCCATCAGTATGCGTGCACCAAGTCCATGGACAATACCGCTTTTGTGAACAATGATGGGGTAAGCACCTCCCTCGAAGTGGCGTCGCTGAACCTGACGCCTTCGCGCGGTGGCAAAGGACATGATGATTCTTCCGGTTGAGGGCCGCGTGGACGTACAGGTGAGCCTTGCCCCGCTCTACGCGCACGCATAGAAGTACTGACAGAGTTGCATGAAGACCGAATACGGCAGACTTATGGTCCGTCCTGGCGAAATCTTGGTCGTCCAGCGCGGCATCCGCTTCAAGGTCACCCTCCCGGACGGAATTGCGCGCGGATGTGCGTTTCTCAGGCTGCGATTGTACACTTCCTGCGGAACCCTGACACAGGCTCCAGACGTTCAGGAGATATTTAGCTCGCACTTCGAGTTACCAGAGCTCGGTCCCCTGGGCGCCAACGGTCTCGCTAGCCCACGTGACTTCGAGTTCCCTGTTGCCAGCTTTGATGTTGATCAGAGCCCGTGGGAAAGTAAGTGTTTCCTTACACTTCGAGTCCGTCTCATGGTACGAATGCTGACCTAACCATTAGTCATCTACAAGTCCGTGCCGTTTGCACTGGGGATGCAGCTATTCAACTAGTTGCACAGGCTCTGCGGGCAGTACTTTGTTTGTCAGCAGGAGCATACTCCGTTTGACGTCGTCGCCTGGCATGGCAAGTATGTCTGTGTGGTCCGTGGGCAGGGCTCCGAGTCTGTGACCAACAACCCACAGCTACGTCCCGTACAAATACGCACTGGAGAAGTTCATCAATGTCGGCTCGATCTCGAAGGTAAGCACCGCCAGGTTTTTTGACGCGCTCTCATTCTCGGCAGGACCACATGGATCCGTCGATCTTCTGCGTCCTGACGGCCAAATCCAAGACGCCGGGTCACCCCCTCGTCGACTTCCTCATCTTCAGCCCGCGTTGGGACGTCGCGAGCCAAACATATCGTCCTCCCGTGCGTAATCCGCCCCAAAATTCCACCTTCCCTCTATGGCTCTGAGTCCCCGTTCCCTCGACGTCATTAGTATTACCACCGGAATAGCTCCACGGAGTTCATGGGACTTTTGTACGGCAAGTATGGCGGGCGAAGCGACGAATTCCAGCCCGGCGGCGCGAGCTACGAAACTGGCTTCTGCCCCCATGGCGTTGCGTACGAGGAGTTCAAGGAGGCCAGCGAGATGGAGCTTCAGCCGATGAGAATCTCCGAGGGCTCGATCGGTACGCATCCCCCGTGCCAGCCGTCCATCCGTGCGCTGTGTGCTCATTGCAGTACCGTTTCCGACCAGCGTTTATGATGGAGTCTTCTAGTAAGTCTCCGCACACGATTCTACCCTGCCGTCGCCGATGCCGCCGGGTGCAGTGATGTTTACATTGACGGACTACGCCATGAAGCGCTCCGGGAAACTCCACGGTGTGTTCGGGCCCGCGATGTCCCCAGCACACTGATATGGCTATGACGCGGGCAGAGCACAACCCGAAGATGTGGGACAACCTCAAGGGCCAGTTTGTCCACCATATCGAGGAAGTCAACGCCGACCTTCGAGCTCAGGGCTTCCCACCCTTGTCCCAGCAGGCTTGAATGAAGACCCGGCCGCGGCGATCCCAACGCGAGAGTCGCGCCGCAAGTCTCGCCTCATGTACAGTAATGGACCTGAACTCCACAAACGCAGTCTATCTTTCTCCCTGACAGTGCCACGCCCGGAAGCCACGAGGGCGCTACCCTCGGGCACGGAAACGGTCGGTCATGTGTTCCACAGCGCCACCCAAAGGAACGACAGCAGCGGTCGCGCCGCATCGAGCGCCCGACGAGAAGCCAAGCAAGCTGTCTAAGGTCTGCGCTTGGTCACAATTGGACAGAATATCCCAGGCATCCAATTCCTCAACTGATCCCGTAGGCGCTTTGGAGGTTGACGCGACGGCCTGTTGCCACAGTCGCAGCTTGGTTTTCACGTCCTTGCACGGACTGACCAAAATCGTGACTGTCGATCGCCGGCATGCAAACCCGTAGCTGGGATGGAGCAGCGCGCAGGTCCATTGTCTTACGTCCATGCTTAGCATAGACCGCGTGCGACGATCTCGCTGGAAGCAGCCAACGGGAGGTGATGGCGTAGAACCGATGCCCTGACCAGACTCGCCCGGTTGTCCACTCTTCGCGGCATGTCTCCATCAGTCTCTGAATACCTTTTACCGGGCAACTCTGCCCAGATATAAGGCGGGCTGACGTTGCTATTTGTCAATCCCCCACCTCCGCAACTATGTTGATGCATCGTGTTCGTCCTCTGGCCCAGAGCGCCATGCGCCGTTTCTCTGGGCGGATCGAGATGCCGGTTTGCTGCTCCACAGCCATCCAAAACGCGGATTGACTCACTGGACATCTGGCTCAGGCCTATCGTCGGACGCTGATCTCTTACACTGCGCCGGAGGGCTTTGCCACCACCCCCTCGGGATCAGACCCCTACCGTTATCAGGTAGGTACGGTCAGATCAACGCGTGTGTGTCTTTTATGCATTTCTTCAGGTTGGTTTCGGAAATCGTTTCGCAAGCGAGGCTATGTGAGACTGCCTGATGAGTCCGAGGATGAAAGGCCTCATACCCAGCTCCGCCTAGCCCTGGAACCCTGCCCGCGGCACAGAACAGTCCTCAGAAATGCAAGTACGGCCTTTACGCAGAGCAGGCATGCCCTTTCCTTACGTGTCGTCGTATCGGCCGAACAACTGAATCCACCCTCCAGATGACTGGGACGGCGTTCATCGCCCCTCGCGCCAACAACCAGAATGCGTAGGCCATTATCACCTGTGGCGATCTGTTAGTACTGATAGAACGTCCCCAGGTGGTTGTATCGTATTCGCCCAGCGGTTGCACATCAGGGATTCGCCAAACTCCCTTCGAATCCGGACGTCCGTCGCCACGCTCCTTTCTTATCGCTCGCTGTACACTCATCATTGATTGGAAGATCGAGGCAAACTTCTCTCCCCTCAACCCAAGGGTCCATGTCAGTCCGACCCAACTCGCCTGGCGCCCATTCGACACGCCTTCAGAAGCGGTTCAGTTTCATTCTTCTATCAAGACTTTGACTGGCAATGGGGATCCCACGTCGCGCGAGGGTCTCGCGATCCACCATTACGCATGTACCCAATCGATGGGGAATACTGCGTTCGTCAACAGCGACGGAGCGAGTCCCTTTACATGACATGCTGCCTGACCTGTGATCTGATGGTGGCAAAGGATATGATGATACTTCCTGTGGAAGGCCGCCTCGATATTCAGGTAAGACTCAGGCTTTATAGCACTGATTTGAGCCTGATGACCTCACACAGACAGAATTTGGAAGGCTGATGGTCCGCCCTGGCGAAATCTTTGTCGTGCAACGGGGCATCCGCTTCAAGATTGCTCTTCCTGATGGTATTGGGCGAGGATGTAAGCGCTAGGAATGCGTTCGCATTGCATACTCTTTGACAGCTATACAGATGTGCAGGAGATATTCGGTTCCCACTTCGAGTTGCCAGAACTCGGACCTCTGGGCGCTAACGGGCTCGCGAACGCACGTGACTTCGAATCCCCGATCGCCAGCTTTGATGTCGATCAGAGCCCGTGGGAAAGTAAGCGGGCAAGGGCAGAGCAATGTTTGACATGAACGACGCTGATCGGCGGTCTCTAACAGTTGTCTACAAGTCGGTTCAAATGCTTAGTGCGTGTCGCAGAGTTATTCAACTGGTTCCGCAGGCTCTGCGGAGAGTACTACGTGTGCAAGCAAGAACACACGCCGTTCGATGTGGTCGCTTGGCACGGCAAGTGTGTAACGGTTCCACCAATTGGACGGACTGACTCCCACATCTTACAGCTACGTGCCGTACAAGTATGCGCTCGAGAAATTCGTCCACGTTGGCTCGATCTCGAAGGTGTTAGCGCATACAACCTGCCACGCCACTCTCGCTTATGCTCGCTTACCTCCATTGTCCCGGACCCGTATATACGTTCCCGCACTTCATCTCCGAGCCCCCAGTCTCTCTGCTCTTGCCAGTCGACTGGGGGTACGTGTTCTGTCTGTTCCCGCTCGTGTACTCGCGTCTCACATCCCTGTAGTCTCACTATCGCGTGTACACGCTCTAATAGGTTCGATATACAGTCTCTCTGCTCTTGCCAGTCGACTGGGGTCTCACTATCGCGTGTACACGCTCTAATAGGTTATGAGCCACCTTGCGTACCTCTGAGCACGCTTTTCACTACCCCACGCTCGTCCCGAGACTCTACGACGCGCAGAACGCGTCCCTCCGTCGCCGAAGCGCTGTTATCCCCGGTGCTTCCCACCGCGTGGCACACGCCGGCAAATCCCGCTTGCATTGTCGTCTCCTTTGTTCGGTCTGCCGTCCCGCAGCCCGGAGCTTGACCCTTCGTCCCTCAACCACCCACCACCACCATGGCCATCGTTACGCGCTTCTCGAACTACAATGGTCCCACGCTGACCGACACCGGCAACTTCAACGAGTGGTACGAAGCCGTCCGAGACTGGCTGACTACCAACGGCCTGCTGTTCTCGTACGTCGAGGGCATCAACGTGCTGTCGCCCACCCTACGCACCGAGCTCTGGGACAAAGGCGAAGCCGACAAGGTCAAGGCCGACCCGTCGTACACGCCCGAGCCGCTTCCTCGCATCCCGTCTGCTGCCAAGGACGATGACGAGTGGGCGTGCAACCGGCAGATGATCGCTGCTGCCATCCGCCAGACTATCGACACGCGCTGCCGCACCGCACTGAAGCCCGGCAACACGGACAACCCGTACGAGGTCTTCCAGGACCTCCGCGCACGCTACGGCGTCGACTCAACTTCTACTCGCGTCCTCATGCTCACTGCGCTGCTGACGGAGGAGAAGCCCGACGACGTTACATGGTCCGCCTGGCATGACAGCCGCGTTCAGAAGGTCAAGCGCATCTTCCCAACTGGGGTGGGCCTTTCACCGGATGAGTTCCTAACTGTCGCCATGATCAAGTCCGCGCCGCACGATTGGCAGCAGATCATCACCGTCATCGCGCACAAGTGGGCGCTCCACGACCACGAGCAGATCGCGATCGATCTAGCGTCAGAGGAGACCCGCCGCAAGCATTCCGCCGCCGAGAACCACCGCATTCAAGCTCTCGTTGCCCACCGCGCGCCGCCGACTCCCGCTCGCCAACCCTTCAGGAACGGCACCGGGTGCACGCACCCCGTCTGCGTTCGATTCAAGCGCACGCGCACGCATGACCTCGCTCACTGCTGGGAGGACGGTGGAGGCATGGCCAACCAGCGCCCGGCCGGCTGGCGATCCTGGACTTCCCGCGCGAACACGGCGACGACGACCGCTTCTATTCCCACTGCCGCAGCTCCCGCTCCTGCTCCTACCCCCGCTGTCCCTGCTGTCATGCAGGCGCACACTGCTCGCATCGAGGAGATCCCGGACTCGTCGTCCGAAAGCTCCTACGAGTCGGGAGTGTCTATCGGCCTCTCGGCCCGCACGGTACGCACCGCCACTGAGGATCCCGCTCCGGCTTTTCCAGATGCGGTCGACCCGGTCCCCGCTTACACTGCCACCGCACTCCCGCGCGAAAGCTTGGCACTTGGGGCGATCGAGCCCACCCGCATCGCGCTGATGGCGGCGCACGGCAGGGGGGGGGCGCTCGACTCAGGAGCCAACGGCCATTTCGAGTCTGACGTCTCCAGGTTCTACACTTACACGCCTATCGAGCCCGTCGCAGTCCACGGCTTCTCCGGTGACGCCGTCGGCATCGGCAAAGGCGAAGTGCACTACCGCCTGGGCAAGGGCCGCGTCCTCAAGCTCAAGGACGTTCTCCACTGCCCGGGCACCTCGCTCTCTCTCATCTCCGTCTCCAAGCTCATCCAGGACGACGATTCGCTCGAGATCCTGTTCGGCGGCGGCGCCTGCACGATCCGCCAGAAGGCTGGCGCTCGTAAGGTCATCGCGACTGCTAGGCTCACCGACGACGGCCTCTACATGCTCTATGACTCGCCTCTGCAGGTGGCTTATTCCGCTCGACAGTCTACTACGTCTGCATTGCTCACCTGGCATAACCGTCTAGGACATCCAAGCATGGATGCTGTGATCCAACTCGCGCGCGCCGGCGCTATCCCAGGTCTCAACGTGACCTCGTCGACGCCTCGCCCGATCTGCGAACACTGTCTCGAGGCGAAGGGCAAGGTCAAGTCCTTCCCCCGGGAATCGGAGAATCTGGCTAAGGCACCTCTCGAGCGGCTCATCGTTGACCTGACTGGCCCTGTGGATACCGAATCCCTGTCCCGGAAGCTCTATGCTGCGAATGCTATTGACGAATATTCTGGCTACCTCATCTATGACTTCCTGCGCCTGAAAAAGGACGTCACCAGCGCGCATTCTGAACGCTTTCGAGAGCTCGAGGCCGCTGCTAATGCTAAGATCCGCTGCGTCCGATCTGACGGCGGTGGCGAGTTCGATTCCTCATACCACTCGATGCTCAACGAACGCGGCATTGTGCATGAGACCACCGCACCCGAGTCTTCCGAGCAGATCGGGAAGAGCGAGCGCGCGCATCAGACCATTGCCCGCCGCGCAAACGCGATGCTTGACGCCGCGGGACTGTCGAAGGGTTTCTGGGCGGAAGCCTGGAACACCGCCACTTTTCTCGCCAACCGCCTGCCGTCCCGCCGCCATAAGGGGAAGACCCCCTACGAAGTTTTCCATGGGAAGAAGCCGCGTTACGTGCAGATGCGCGAGTTCGGATGCGTCTGCTACGTCCTACACCGCAAGAAACATCGGAAGAAGAAACTGAACCTCAAGGCGCGCCGCTGCGTCTTCCTCGGCTACTACGACAATAGCAAGGCCTACCGCTGCTGGGATCCGCAATCTCACTCGATTATCAAGGCGCGAAACGTCACTTTCATTGAGTCTCACGACAAGCATCGTCTTTCCTCGTCGATTCACTCCACTGACCCGGATCTTGTGCTTACAGGTCCGCCTGAGGATGCTCTGGCTGACGACGCCACGGAGTCCTCCTCAGACTCTGACTCAGACGACGAAACGGACGCGGGTGATTCCGCTGTGCCCGTTGAACCTGAGCTCGTCACGATGGACGCCTCGCAGCTCCCTCGTGCCGTTCCCGCTCCCGCTGAACCCGCTGTCGATCCATCACCCGCCGCTGAAGGTGCTGGACCGCGCCGCTCGAAGCGGGAACGCATCCAGACGCGGCGGGTGACTGAAACTACAGACCCCGCGACTCGACGTGCCCAGCATGTCTCCGGGGCGCGTATGACGACAGAGCAGGCTCTTGCGCTGTCTGAGACTCTTAACAAGAAGCGCAAGGCCGCGCGCGTCTTAAACGACGCGTTGGGCGACTCAATGATGTCCAGCGATCCCGTTGGCGGCCTCCGTGCTCTGGCTGCGACTACCGGGGACCCCCTTTATGCGCTCAATGCGTTTGGGGAGTTCCCTGAGAAAGTGCCGTTCACGTACGAGCAAGCCGTCAAGTCCCCATATGCACGCCATTGGCTCGCTGCTATGGGCGTGGAGCTCCAATCGATGAGCGACCACGGCGTCTGGGAGAAGGTCCCTCTCAGCAGCGTACCGGCTGGAAAGCAGGTCGTTAGCTGTAGATGGGTATTTGACCTCAAACGCGACGAACAGGGGAATCCAGTTCGCTATAAGGCCCGGCTAGTGGCAAAGGGATTCACCCAGCGCCCAGGCATGGATTTTGTCGAGACCGCAGCGCCGACATGCCGCCCTGAGTCTGTGCGTGCGCTACTTGCTTTGGCGTGCCTCAGAGGATGGGAGACGCGACATATCGACGTCAAAACGGCTTTCCTTAATGGTGAACTGGAGGAGGAGATCTACATGCAACAGCCGCCTGGTTTTGCGGAGAACGATGACGTCTGCCGCCTGTTCCGTGCGATATACGGCCTGAGACAGGCGGGACGTTGTTGGTATCTCAAGTTGCGCGCTGTGCTAAGGTCTCTCGGGTTCGAAGCAACGAAAGCCGACAGATGCGTCTTCGTGCGCGTGCAAAACGGTCTAACGTGCATTATAGCCGTGCACGTCGATGATATGATGCTGGTGGGAGACGCCGCGGCGATCGACTCAGCCGTGAAGTCTCTGGCGGACCAGTTCACGATTACGGACTTGGGTGAGGTACGCTGGTTCCTTGGCATGCGCATTGTCCGTGACCGCGCCGCGGGGACTCTCCACATCTCGCAACGAGCGTACGCTGAGCAACTGCTCCGCTCGTTCAACATGGAGACCTGCCATCCTGTCCCGACCCCGGGTGTCCCAGCGAAGTATCTCTCTGTTGGGCCCGAGCTCACTGCAGCGGACCGCGAGTACATGCTACGCGTACCATTCAAAGAACTCGTCGGTTCCCTGACCTGGCTATCTATCGTCTCTCGTCCCGACATCTCCCATGCTCTGCAGCACGTCGCGCAGTTCTCTGCGGCCCCACGTCCCGCACACTGGCACGCCGCGAAACGCATTCTGCAGTACATCAAGGGGACTCTAGACGACGGCCTACTCTATGCTCCGCGTCTTACGCCTGGTCTTGCGCTCCCCACCGGCTACGTGTCCCCTCAGACGATCCAGTTCCATGATGGGCACGATGCATGCGCGTTCACAGACGCAGACTGGGCGAACTGCCCGGACACTCGCCGCAGCACCTCCGGATATGCCTTCATGCTCCACAACTGCCTCATCTCGTGGAGTTCTCGCAAACAGAAAACCGTCGCGCTCTCATCGACTGAGGCTGAGATTCAGGCCGCCAAGGAAGGTGCTAAAGAGGCGATTTGGCTGCGTAAGCTGCTACGCGAGATCATCGGCGCGACTGGCGCTCTCCCGCTCCATATGGACAACCAGTCTTCGATTGCGCTCACTGGTGAGACGAGACACCACGACCGCACTAAGCACATCCACACGCAGGCATTATGGCTGCGGGAACGCGTCGAACGCAGGGTCATTGATGTGCAGTACACGCCGACTGACGACATGCTCGCGGATATCTTCACCAAACCGCTCTCAATTTCGAAACATCGCCGCTTCACACACCTACTCGGTTTGCGTGCAGCTTGAGGGGGGGTGTTAGCGCATACAACCTGCCACGCCACTCTCGCTTATGCTCGCTTACCTCCATTGTCCCGGACCCGTATATACGTTCCCGCACTTCATCTCCGAGCCCCCAGTCTCTCTGCTCTTGCCAGTCGACTGGGGGTACGTGTTCTGTCTGTTCCCGCTCGTGTACTCGCGTCTCACATCCCTGTAGTCTCACTATCGCGTGTACACGCTCTAATAGGTTCGATATACAGTCTCTCTGCTCTTGCCAGTCGACTGGGGTCTCACTATCGCGTGTACACGCTCTAATAGAAGGTAGCAAATTCCGCCGCGGGTAAAAGTTTTATTAGTCGTTGAACCCTCGGCATCGGCAGGATCACATGGATCCTTCAATCTACACCGTCCTCACGGCGAAGTCGAAGACGCCGGGGCACCCCCTGGTCGACTTCTTAGTCATGAAGGCGCGCTGGGATGTTGCCAGCCAAACATATCGTCCTCCTGTGCGTAATCCACCCCAGTCCCACTAATAACGATGCCTGAGGCCCTTATCCCTCATCGTCACCAGTACTACCACCGAAACGGCTCCACAGAATTCATGGGACTTTTATACGGGACGTACGGAGGGAGAAGTGACGAATTCCAGCCCGGCGGCGCGAGCTATGAAACGGGCTTCTGTCCTCATGGGGTTGCTTACGAAGAGTTCAAGGAGGCAAGCGAGATGACCCTTCGGCCCATGAGAATCTCAGAAGGCTCGATCGGTGCGGCTTCCGATGCCGTTCGCACCTCCCCGCGCTGACCCCACAGCACCCGGCTAGCTTTTATGATGGAGTCTGCTAGTGAGTCGCGCAATGAGAAGAGAGGCGCCTGTCTTTTGTGCCCCTACTCTTACTGATGCCGCCGGATGCAGTGATGTGCACTTTGACGGACTATGCGATGAAGCGGACAGGAAAGCTTCACGGTGGGTCCAGCTCTCAAGGACGCCGCGCATTCTGGAAGATCTCACGAGGCCTAAACATGATCAGAGCACAACCCGAAGATGTGGGACAACCTCAAGGGCCAGTTTATCGATCATCTCGGCGAAGTCAACGACGATCTACGGGCGCAAGGCCTCCCGCCGTTACCTCAGCCTTGAGACTAGCGCGCCCATCGTATGATTCTCCACTCCTGTACTGTGGCTGCATGCTCTGCCAATCAATGCGACGTGCTCTTCTGGTATCGTCTGCTCCGATCACAGCACGGGACGCAGCAGGCTCTCACATGTAATTTGGACGCCACCTTCAGGGACGCCACCAACAGTTCTAATTGACCACGCCCCAAGGCAGCTCGTTGACAGTAGTCGTGCCGCATCCGGCACCCCCAGAGATGCGAAGCACGCTGTCCAGCCCGCCATGCACTCCCTTTTGACATCTAGTGTGTTTTGCTTATGGTAGCCTTTGTCAAGCGCCGGCGCGCCAGAGGATCTCTCTCCCTGACGCCGATCCACTGCCTCTTCAGTTCTTGTTTACTCCCTCCGAGCCAGGCTTCACCGCGCACGCCTGTTATCGGCACGACCAGTTTCCTTGGCCAGACTACTGAATGCGTAGACATCCCTTTGTGTAGGCGGCGCCCCGCGGATCGCGATCGGTGGAGAAGGCGAAGCAGCGGCAGGCAGCGTCGACTGGTGCCTGGCATCGATGCGGCAAAGCCGCGCCTTCTTGCATGCCACAGCGCGGAGTCCGTCGCAATTTCTTCCTCCCGCCGCGCCTGCCTGCAGGTGGCCAGACCCCAGCGCGCCCGTGTGAAGAAGGGCCAAACTGCCGGTTCGCACAATGGCACTCCTCGCTCCATGCGACGATGAATACGGTCCCGAAGGACGCCATGCTGTTTCTCGCCTCTGAAACCGCTGCCGCCGCGGCGTTCTCTCCGCTTTTATTTTCAAGCTTTGAGGGTTCGTACGTGCGCGAACGATGTGGCGGGAACAGTCGGCAGCCCCGGCCACACCCTTCGTAAGGCTTCGGGATGCAGGAGCGTGTCGGGGCGGCACAGAGCCTGAGAGATCCAGCCCCTGAGCAATCCGGGGTAAGCAGGCTTGCGCCGTGCCGGTGAAGGCGGAGAGCACGCAAGGAAACGCCAGCGATTCCCACCGTATCACTCAGCGGGCGGGGTCACGGGAACGCGCAGGTCGCCGCACGCCGCGACCGGCGCGTGACCGGGGGCGACTGCGACGGGACGAAAAACATGAGGACGGACGTGCTCAGAACGTGAGTGGCTGATGTATTAGCGCCGCGGGGACGGGACATGCCAGTCGCCCGGGGCGCGGGAACAATTGTAGCTGTATGTCTACACTCTAACACGTGGGGGAAACAAAGGGTCGCGCGCGCCTCGCCAGATAGACGGCGACCAAACAACGAATGGAGGCGGGGCGGGCGCGTCGAATGAAATCCCCGTGATCAGAATATGCGGTGAAGAGGTGTAGGCGTGATGGCTAGAAGTACATGGATTGTACGTGAGGAATGAAGCCGGTCGAAAGCAATTGGTTCATACTGTCCGGAGCCATGCATGGTGGGAAAGTAATGCGCGGGGCGGAAGAGGTAAAAATGATCACCGGTCGTGCGGATGGCGGGGGTAGCAGGGCCCGGATGGCATCGGGCGCTCGTCGAGGTCGAGTGAGACGTCGACAGCGGCCTGGATAGACTACGAGGGTCACGCGAGCGCGTCAGCACGGGATCTACGGGTGACACAACGACCGCTGCACACCTCGATCCAGTGCACAAGGGACGGAAGGTCCGGGAGTTGCAGCAAAAACTGCTCTCCCTCCGCACGTATGCGGATGACATGCGCCCGTTTGTCGTAACCGATTGCTAGGCCGCATTTGGCGCCCTGGAGCGTGTACTGACGCACGAGCGCGCTTGGCTTGAGGAAACGGGCCGCCTCTGGGGGTGGGGCTGGCGCATAGAACGACTCGAACGAGCCAGAGGATGACGTCGAAGTGGACGACGTCGAGCAGCGCGAAAGCCGATGGCCAGGGGCGTCGAGAAGCAGGGAGGCGCTCTTCACTCTGTGGGAACTAGAAGGCGCGTCGTCCTGCGTGAACGGCGTGTAGACCAAGGTGCCGATGTCGGCGAGCTTCACAGGACTGGGCATATGCGTCGGGCCGCCGCTGCTGGGCCTGAAGCGATGAGGGAGGACGCGGGTGTCCCGGTAAATTTTGAGGCTAGTGCCGTCGATGCAGCACCAGACAGTGCGCCAGGCCCTGTCTTTTGCGAGGACGGGGCCGGAGGGGCCCTGGTCGAACTCCATCTTGCGAGGGAGAAAGGCGGTCACTGAGATCGAGTTGGTGTACTCTGGCAGATCGTCTGAGGCTCTGCAGGAGGACGGGTAGGAGGGCAGGCCGGGGCGCTGGGAACGCTGCATAGTACTAGCTGGAGGGACACTGGCTGGGGCGACTGAGGGTGCATGTGGATACTCGGTCAGGAGTCTTATAGTTATGGTTATGGAAGCATTGTCCCAGGCAGGCCATCCGTGTCAGCGACCGCGTCCAAACAGATCTGAGCCTGAGCAGGTGAGCCGGTGCCCAGGAACGGCGACCTCCCACCGCTGCCGAGGGAAGACGCCCGGGACCTTTTCGGCGCGGAGCGTTGCACAGCCATCTCGTCAATCTGACAATCATTCCGGCCCAGCGTCCAGCTGTCCAAGTTCGAAATCCGGCGGCTTTCCTGCGCCTCCAGAAATGGTTGGGCGCGACACAGGTCCAGCATTCCCGGCCGAGTCTCTATGCACACGGCAGTATCCCGCTCGAAATCCGATCAATGCATCTGCGCCAGTGAGACAACCCGGCGCACGTTGGCGGTGCTAGTGGGTCTTTATAAATGACACCTCCCCCGGCCCTGTCTCAGTACCCAACTCTCCGCTTCCTAAACGCTCACATGGACTCTATCTCTGTTACTGGCGCCACGACCGTCGTTGGCCGCGACCATTCGGTCGGTAATGCAGGCGGCTTCGACAGCCCAATCGACCCCCTTGCCAAAGGCAAGGGTAGAGCAAACCCAGGCCCAGAGTCGAAGCGCATCTTCAGGGTACGCAGCTTAAATCGTAAATGTACCTGTTCCTCGACCGTTGATCCACACCTAGTCTGTGAACCACCTGGAGGAATCGGCCAACCGGCCGTTCTTCGTACCCATTAGCCGCCAAGGTGGCCTGATAGGTGCGCCCCCACGGCGTCCCGTCGACCCAGCGCTGATAGCCTGCTGCGTCTAGGCGCGTTGCAAAAGCTCGATCTGCAGCTTCGCAACGTATGTTTGTTTCACCCCGCGTCAGGTGGACCATCCGGGCGCTCATGCTTAATTATCGTACTAGTCTGGCCGCAACCCCATCCTCAGCAAGAAGCAGCCCACCGACTGGATAGGGCGCGAGATCAACCCTGGCGAGTTCGGTCTCATCAACCACGGTGGGCTGCCCAAGCTCCTCACCAAACCCGGGCGGTATCCCGGCTTCCCACTGCGCAACTGGTGGGCGCGCTCCTTCTGCGGCACCAAAGGGAGTGAGTAACACCTGTATCATGTGGCCGGGCGCGCCGAGGAGCTAACGCGTCTCCCCCGCAGTTTCGGACACGGTCATTGAGTTCCAAGGTCTGACGATCGTGCAAGTGTCGCAGAATCAAGCGGCCGTCATCTCCGACCCTCAGAACCAGGTCTTTATCGTCCTGAATGGCGGCTTCGTCGCATACGCCATCGACGGCTCGTACGATGTGCTTGCCGTCGTCGACCAGACGCACTTGCCGCACACTGTGCAGGATCATGTGACGAAGGCCGTCCTCGGCAGCACGCTCGAGGTCACGATGAACTCTCGCCTCGGCAACAAGGACCAGAAATTCGTCGTCGCACTCTTCCTCAACATCCCCGCGAACAATTGCGCGATTCTTCAGAAGGGCGACGATCTGGAGTTGCTCCCTGCCGGGCAGCACTACATCACTGACCCGAACATCACCCTGCGCGGCCTCTACACGTGTGGCGAATGCCAAATCGAGATGCCTACGTTCGTATCCTATCTATGTTATCAAGAATAACGCTGACCTTTGTTTAGGAAGGACATCTTCACGCGGGACCAGGTCCCTGTCTCGTTGACGATCTACCTGAAGTGGCAACTCGAGGAACCGCTCAAGCTCGCAACCCACGGTTACAACACGCCGTACGACGCGCTGCGCGACAAGACTCAGAGCATCCTCACGCAGATCATGGCGCACCTCGACTACTCCGCGATGGTGAAACAGCGCTCGATCTCGCCGCAGGACACGGTGGACGACGGGTCGGAGCCGCAGAGCGCGTTCCTCGACGCGCTGCGCACGCGCGCGATGGACGACATGCACATCGCGGCGCTCGAGTACGGCATCGTGCTCAAGGACCTCGCGGTCATCGACCGGCAGTTCAAGGGCGAGATCGCGAACACGATGGACAAGCTCACGACGCGCGCGCTGCAGGCGCAGGTTGAGGCTGCGAACGTCGACCGCGAGAACAGCAACAAGGTCAAGCAGGAGGAGGGTGCCCTCTCCGTCGCGCGTATCAAGGCGCAGTCGCAGAACACCGCCGCCGACGCGCAGGCGTACTCCGTCGTCGCCGCCGCGAAGGCCGCCGCCGAGGCGCTGCAGATTAAGGCCGAGGCCGAGGCGCAGGCCACCAGGCTTGCCGCGCAGGCCGACGCCGATGCTATCAAGATCAAGGCGCTCGCAGACACTGGCGTCACAGACGAGTTCGCGCGCGAGATGGAGCTTCGTCGCGTCGAAGTCGCTCGCGTCGCCGCTTACGGCGACAAGACGATCTTCGTCCCTACTGCCGAGCAAGGCGCACGGGCTGGCGACGCCATGGCCGTGGGCATGGCTGCCGGTCTAGGACGCGACCGCCGGTGAATGTTCCTTTCGGCGTTCGCAGTCGTGTCTGCCTCATAGAATATCCCGCCAATAACCCCACTCTCCCTTGAATTCCCGTATATTGCCTGATGATTTATACCAACCCCCCAATCCTTTATCGGACCCCATCGTGTACTTTTAGGTCTCTAGGTTGCTCATATCTGTACCTATATAATGTGTGCAATATTGTTCTTTTACAGTTCAAACAGTGGCGCGAACACAGCGTTCAAGCACGTCAATGATTTGCAGTTTGGACTGGGACTAGAAAGAAAAGCAGTGTCGCACGAAAGCATTCGTCGCAGGTCATCGTTATCATGCTCGACAGGTAAAAGAACACGCGGCCGGAGCGGCTAAGTGAGAGGAGATGAGACGGTAAGACGAGATCGAGGGAGCGACGAGGCAAGAGAAGCGAGCGGAAGACGGGCAAGCAGAGGGCGCAGGGTAGGAGGCGAAGATATAGGAGTTGTTTTCATTGCTGAGAGAACAGACGGCCCGCTTCGCGCCCCTAGTTGAGCTCGTCAATGTCGCCCTCCTTCTTTGCCGCGGCCTCGTCCTTCTTCGGCTGGTCCTCGACCTCGAAGGTCTCGACGAGGTCGGGCACGTCGTCATCATCGTCGTCGTCATCCGCGGGCGCGCCGGTGGGACGGCCCTGCGAGGACTGGATGGCCTGGTAGGACTCTGCGAGCTTGCGCAGGGACGCCAGGGAGTCGGGGCCGAGCTGGTTGAGGATGCCCGGGACGAGCTCTGTGAGCTCCTTGACCTGGCCGGCGCCGTAGATGGCGAAGGTGTTGGCGGAGACCGCGGCGTGGACTGCGGGGCTGGTTCATAACAAAGATCTTTGACTCATGGCAGGACAAAGACGTACCCTTGGGCGCGGTAAAGTGCAGGACGTTGCCGTCCTCCTGGAACATGTTGACCTCCTCAACGCCCTGGATGGGCTGCACGTTCAGCTTCTTGAGGGCGCCCTGGAGCTTTTTGTCGTCGCCGGCAGACGACTGCTTGGTCTTGCGGACGACCTTGCGCCGGACGGTGCCCTTGCCGCCTGGCAGCGATCAGGCCAGCCATCAGCAAGATTGAACGCCTGGGCCGCGCTGGCCGCGCGAGGCACGCACCAATGCGGTTCGCGGCCGCTTGCGCCTGCAACTTTGCGAGTTTGGCGGCATCCATGCTGGGCGGCGGCGGGGGGCTCTGGCGAGAGAGGAATGCGGTCTGCTTTTTTGCGGGGGTGGGAAAATCAACGGAAGACGCCGAGCGCGACCGAAACAAGGTTCACAGCGGTGCCCACGCCGACTGTACAGTCTCTCCCCTTGCAAGACGACGGCGCCGCGCAGCTGCCCATTTGCGTGCATTCTGGCTATTTTATTGGCGGCCATGGCGGGCCATCGATGGCGCGACGCGTGCGTGGCCCGCCGGCTTGTGCCGCTTCAGACGGCGCGAACGGAGCTCAGGCCCGCGAACCGTGACTGTGCACGCTGATGCCGCGCTCTCGTTCGCGCTCGCGCTCCCCGAGACGGAGACGCGACTCGCCCCCGCATACTGCGCCAAGAAGGCGCGACTCACCGCCGCGAAACCGGAGAGAAAGCGACCGCGACCGTGAGCGCGAACGGGAGCGCGACTCCGGACGCGACGCCAGACGTCCACCCCGCGGCTATGACGATATCGCCGACCAGGGACGCGACAGGCGAAGGCGGGACCGGGACTACGTAGACCGCGACCGAGACCGTGACCGCGACCGCGACCGCGATAGACCGCGGCGCAGAGACGACCGGGACGAACGACGCTCACCTCCTCGACGCCGTCGCTCCCCTTCACCGCGTAACGAGCGGGCAGTTGTTGTCCGTCGTAACTCACGCTCGCGGTCTGGCTCGCGTGAGCGCTCGAAAGAGCCCAACCTCGAACCGAACTTCAAGCCGTCAGGGCTGCTTGCTGCTGCGACCAAGAGCGTGCAGCACGCGGATGGCACAACGACTGTGCTCAAATACCACGAACCTCCTGAAGCCCGCAAGCCGCAGCAGGGTTGGAGATTGTACGTCTTCAAGGGTGAAGAGCAAGTCGGTCAGTATTCCCTCATGTCCTTCCCCTCGCACCGATTGTTGACGTCAATGTAGACTTGCTCCATATCCACAGGCAAAGTGCGTACCTCATAGGACGGGACCATGGAGTGCGTTACAACCTGTATGCTCCGCCTAGCCAGCCAGTTGACGTTTTCCCAGGTCGTAGATATTCCGCTGGACCATCCGTCGTGTTCCAAGCAACACGCTGCGATCCAATACCGCTCAGTCACCGCGACAAATGAATACGGCGATAAGTCGACAGCTATTAAGCCCTTCATTATCGACCTTGAAAGTACGAATGGCACCAAGGTCAACGACGAAACGATCCCAGCAAGTCGGTACTACGAGCTGAAGCAGTCTGACGGTACGCATCCTCTCGTCAATCATCTCTACGCCTCTGATATTCGCGAACAGTTGTCAAATTTGGCCTATCCCTGAAGGAATACGTGCTGCTACACGACGATGCAGCCTGAGGATCTTGGGTGTCTCAGGCTGCGCTAGCCAGCTGGAATACTTACGCGCATACTTCGTTATTGTAGTTTACCATGCTCAGGTCCCAGGAATGCAAGAGTACGATCGCTTTTCTTACCTGCGCGTAGGTGTTGGCTTGCCATAGCTTTCACTTGGGCTTGTGTCCACCAACCTTTGCCACCAAAGAGATAATGTATGCATTGACAAGTCTTATCACCCGTATATTAAGCATATGACAAGCCTTACAACTTTCCCTCGATCTCTTATGTGGCTTGCACACCCTGTCCAAGCGCTGGCCATGTGAGCTCCAATTTATATACCACAAGCCTGTCCAAGCCTTCCGTGACGTCAACCGCGACACACAGACTACCCATTGTCCACTTTCGCCCAGGTGGCCCTGGCTCCTGCATCTTCACAGTCGTTGGCTTGAAGTGAGTTCTCACCGCTTCGCGACCGCGCAGTCGCTCAGACCAAGCCGGCATAGGGCCGTAGCGAAGCGAGGCTAAGTCTTATTATTCATCTGATGCGATAGATAATTTCCTCGATGTCCCAATTGGAGCTGCTATTGTTTCCGGTGACACGAAATTTGAAGCGGAGTTTGAGTCGCGTCCCATCGCGTCTTGATCCGCTACCCTCACCATGGTACGCGCCTGGCTCATTATCAAGCCCGTCTAACGCGCCCATAGTCCTCGTCGTCGCCACGAAAGCCGACTAAGCGCACTCGCGACGATCGCCGCGGCCGTGCGACCAACCTAAATTCATCGCCGTTGGGCGGGCCGCGCAACGCGTCCCAGAGCTCATTGCCACCGTCGTCGCCGCCGCCGGCATTCTCGGACACCGACGATGCTCTTACGGACGATCCTGAGGCCGTAGCGAACCTGGAGGACGAAGATGAAGACGGCGAGGATCTTTTTGCTGAGGACGCGATGGAGCGGTACGCCCGGTTCTCAGCTCGACCGGGACCTCTACCTAACTAGCTTTTGCACAGTGACTACCGTGACTCCATTGACCCTCGTTTGGACACCTATGACGCCGCAGGCATCAACGATGATGAAGACTTTGACGCCATGGATGCCGCCACTCGGCTTGAGGCAGAGCGAGCCATGGCTCGCCGTGATCGCGCTGAAGCTGGAGGTCGGCGTGGTGCTCGTGCTGCCCGCCGTCAACGCGTTCCCGGCTTCATGCTCAGTGAAGACGATATGGACGAGGACGATCCTGATGGCGGTCTTCTTGCTGGCATGAAGCGCCGTACGCGTCGCCAATATGATGAGCGTAAGCTCGCAGACGATGCCGAGGGCATCCTTGACGACGTGCGCGATTTTCCGGAGATTTTATTAAAATTTCTAACTCATCGGCACGTAGGAACTACCGCTTGAAGATTTGGGCGACATCAAGGCGGACTCCATCGCGGAGTGGATCGCCACTGACGCCGTCCAACGCTCTATCAAAAAGCATTTCAAAGACTTCTTGCTCACGTATGTGGACGACCACGCGCATTCCGTTTACGGCGAGCGCATTTTGCACCTGGGTGAAAGTACGTCGCTATTGTCATTTTTCGCAAATTCATCTGACGCGGTGGAAGTCAACTCGGAATCGCTCGAAGTGTCCTACATGCACCTCGCGGACGCCAAGTCGATCCTAGCCTATTTCCTGGCGAACGCGCCCAGCACGATGATAGACCTATTCTCAGAGGTCGCATTGGACGCTGTGCTGATGTACTACCCCGAGTACGACAACATTCACGAGGAGGTGCACGTCCGCATTACCGACCTGCCGACGAGCATCACGCTGCGCGACCTGCGCCGACAGCATCTCAACTCGCTCGTCCGCGTCTCCGGCGTCGTCACGCGCCGCAGCGGCGTGTTTCCACAACTCAAATACGTCAAGTTCGACTGCAAGAAGTGCGGCGGTATCCTTGGCCCGTTCTACCAAGACACGGGCAAGGAAATCAGGGTCAACTATTGTCCCAACTGCGAGAGCAAGGGGCCGTTCGAGGTCAACTCTGATAACGTACGTTCTCCTCTTGCACCTGCGCCCGGAAAATGACCTGCGCCACAGACCGTCTACCGCAACTTCCAGCGCATGACGCTGCAAGAGTCACCAGGCTCGGTGCCCGCCGGCCGTCTACCACGCCACCGCGAGGTCATCCTTCTTTGGGATCTTATCGATAGCGCGAAGCCCGGCGACGAAATTGTGCGCCCCGATGTGCTTCACGTCTCCGGCTCGTGCGCTAATGCAGTACTTGCTTCCTGCAGGAGGTCACCGGTATCTACCTGAACAACTTCGACGCGGCCTTGAACACCAAGAATGGCTTCCCCGTGTTCAGCACGGTCATCGAAGCGAACCACATCAACAAAAAGGAGGACCTTTTCGCGACGACGCGCCTCACGGAGGAAGACACTCGGGCCATTCGGGCCCTGGCACGCGACGAGCGCATCGGCAAGCGTATCGTCAAGAGCATCGCGCCGAGCATCTACGGGCACGAGAATATCAAGACTGCGCTCGCGCTTTCGCTCTTCGGCGGCGTCCCGAAAAACGTCAACAACAAGATGAGCATTCGCGGGGACATCAACGTCCTCTTGCTCGGCGACCCGGGCACGGCCAAGTCGCAGTTCCTCAAGTACGTCGAGAAGACCGCGCATAGAGCCGTCTTTGCGACAGGCCAGGGCGCGAGCGCCGTCGGTCTGACGGCGAGCGTGCGGAAGGACCCTGTGACGCGCGAGTGGACGCTGGAGGGCGGCGCGCTGGTGCTCGCGGACAAGGGCGTGTGTCTGATCGACGAGTTCGACAAGATGAACGATCAGGACCGCACGTCGATCCACGAGGCGATGGAGCAGCAGACCATCTCGATCTCCAAGGCCGGCATCGTCACGACGCTGCAGGCGCGCTGCGCGGTCGTCGCCGCGGCCAACCCGATCCGCGGGCGGTACAACCCGACGATCCCGTTCGCGCAGAACGTCGAGCTCACCGAGCCGATCCTGTCGCGCTTCGACGTGCTGTGCGTCGTCAAGGACACGGTGGACCCCGTGGCGGACGAGCTGCTCGCGCGCTTCGTGGTGAGCAGCCATCTGCGGTCGCACCCGAGCTTCGACCACACCAACGCGGAGCACGAGATGGAGGTCCAGACCTCGCTCGACGCGGACGTGCGTCTTTTTCGTCTTCCCTGTCGCTGCTGTCCCCCCTGACGCGACGACAGATTATCCCGCAGGAGATGCTGCGCAAGTACATCATGTACGCGCGCGAGAGGGTGCATCCGAAGCTGCACAACCTCGACACGGAGAAGCTCTCCTATCTGTTCTCGGACCTGCGGCGCGAGTCGCTGGCCACGGGCAGCGTGCCGATTACCGTGCGCCACCTCGAGAGCGTGATGCGCATGGCGGAGGCGAGCGCGAAGATGCATTTGCGCGAGTACGTTCGCGCGGACGACATTGACCTCGCCATCTCCGTGGCCATTGGGTCCTTCGTCAGCGCGCAGAAGCTGAGCGTGAAGAAGACGCTGGAGCGGGTGCGTATTGGATCTATTGTTCAGCTGCGCGCGGTTGACAGCGACTTCGCTTAGGGCTTCCGCAAATACATGACCTTCGCGCGGGATCACGAGGAGTTGCTCGCGTTCATCCTGGGCCAGATGGTCAAGGAGAAGGTGCGCGTGTACCAGGCGTATCACAACGAGCAGCCAGAGCATGTTACCGTGAAGGTGTCCGACCTCGACGTCCGAGTATGTATCCCGTTCCCTTCGTTTTGACATGCTGACCTTCGCGCAGGCAAAAGAACACGAAATATTCGACACGACGCCGTTCCTGAAGTCGCGTCTCTTCTCGACGAACGGCTACACCCTAGCGGACGGCATCATCCGCAAGGAGTTCAACAAATCGCAGTAGAGCGCTCATATGATCGTCCGATTTCTTTCTCGGTTTCCCCTTTTCTTGCTGTCTGCTGTCGTGCTGATCATGTATGTATCTTGTGCTCTATTAGAGATCTCCGCTCCGTAAAGTCAAAGTTCAGAGGTATATATCGTAAGAAACTGAGATGAAAGCAGGAAGCGTCTCTAGAGCGTGCAGAAGTACCCGACGACGGCCGCGGCGACGAAAAACAGCGCCGACGTCGCGGGGCGAAGCGAGGGCGCGGCGCCGTGCTCATCGGCCCAGCGGTTGGAACTCGTGCTGGACTTGCCCATGACCTTGCGCTGCGCCGCGCTAAGGCCGTTGCTCGTCTGCAGCGCGCCGGCCTCCATCGCGGCGGTGTTGTACATGCGCGTCGTGTGGCTCGACGCGAACGTCTTGATGTTGTCGTCCGGGTGGTACGCCGAGTCGGTCAGGAAGACCATCACGATGCTCGGCCCCGGCACGCGCACGGCGCACACGCCGCCCGTGCAGGGGATCGTCTCGGTCACGTGCTCGCCCTTCAGCAGCCCGTCCGACTCGAAGTAGCCGCCGAACGTCTGTCCCGCCCATGTGATGTTCTGCGGAGACGAGGGTCAGAAACGCGCGACCCCCATGCTCTGAGAAGAGAGGGCTTCACCGTCTTGCTGTTGAGACGCGGTGCAACCATGTAGCGGGCCTTCACCTCCGGCACGGTGGTGCGCACGCGAGCAGTGTAATCTGCAGTCTCCTGTGTCAGCCACTTTTTGGTGTGCGAGGCGTGGAGATTGCGTACCGTGACCACCGGTCGGGTCGCTCATGTAGTTGAACAAGATGAGACGCGCGGGCTGGTTGTTCTCGTAGACCATGTATGCGGGCGTGAACTGGTTGTCGCCGTTGGCCCTGAGGTCGGCCACGCGCGCAGTGCCCGTCTTGCCGAGCGCCTCGGCCATGGCGACGATGCTGTACATGACGGGCCCCACGGTCCACATGAACGGAGCGCTCGCGTTGTGCGGGGGAGACATGAAGGGCTGTTGTGTGATAGAGGTGAGATCCCGGAGGTCAGGGTCGCAGAGAGGGGACTTGCGTTGTAGTACGCTGCCTGGCCACCAAGATGGAGCATCACGTTAGAGAAGTTCGTAGCGGCGAGCTGGGGAGGCGCGTGAGCGGGTCATTTGGCTCATCGGAGGAGTATCGTACGTAGAGAGACAGGTCCATTGCCCACAGGGACGCGGCGAACGCATCGCTGAGACCAAGGAAGCCGTTGCACGACGCAGTGTTCGTCTCGAGCAAAACGACGGGCTTTCCGGCGGCCACAGACACGCGAACAACGTCAGCGTAGTGGTCACCGAAGGCACGAGCGAATCCGTGCTGTGGCGAAGGGGTCAGAGGGTTTGAGATCCTCAGGAGCGAGACAAGCTCAAACCTGCATGTACTCGTTCATCATCTCCTGAGGATCGTGCTGTCCCTTGATACAGTTGTCGTAGGGGTAATGCTCTATGTGGTGGATGAGCGAGTTGCCAGTGGGACAGGACATTAACGTACGGATGATGAGAGCACTCAGGGCGTGGTCGACTGAAGGGGGTGAATACGAAGCTTCAAGGCGTGAGAAGCGGGAAACGTACAGCGCGGAATGTAGTTCATGTTAAAGATAAGGTCGGGAAGATGCCAAAGACAGCAGACACCGGGGCCACCGATGTTGTTCTTGACCCTGATATTGGGGTTGGCGATAATGGCGTCCGTGATCGTTTGGAACTCCTCCATGTAGTTGTCAACCGTGTATCCCTCCGGCCTGTCCAGGGGAATGGGTGAGAACTCGCGTGGACAGGGACCGTCAACTTACCGGTAGTTGTGGTTAAAATACAGGTCGGGCTCGTTCCCAAGCTGCCATCCAGCAAGGTACTCTCCCATGAGATCTTCGGCAGCTTCGACAATCTCAATACGCGGTGGGTTGCTGTTATTATGTGTGAGTCGCATACACCCGCAGGACGGAAACAACACATACGTCTGGTTCATCGGGATACCGAGCCACCATTTGATTCCCAGCAAGTCGGACGTCGCACGAATGGCCTTGATGATGTCAATGGTATACCTGGGTAGATTCAGTGTGTGTTCCAATGCGGGATGTGAGTGCTGACATCAGCGTCGGCGTGTTCGTCTGTTACCATCATCAGCGACTGGGAAACCAGCGAAGACCACGGAAGCGTACATAACCGGTCGGACCAATGGCGATCTTGTGGAGAGGGACACCGCCGGGGAGGGACTCGACCAGTTGCGCCTTCTCCTGAGTGTTTCCACCGCAGCGAAGTACGGGAGGACCGCCTCGCTCGGCGACGGTGGACATCAGATTAAGAAATTGCGGGCGAAGCCATGAGCTGAATGTGTGAGCGTTGAGAACGCTGGGTTGGAAGGGATCCAATCACCTATTCGGGCCAACTAGATACAAAAGTGCAATTAGCGCCGGCGCTCATCCAGGCTCTGAGAGGGGGAAACTAGGCCACTCACTGACTGCTTCCGCAAGAGACAGTTCGATGGAGATACCAAGGAAGCTGCCTTCGACTTGGATGCCTGCTTGCGGGTTTCCTGAGGTGTCGAGAGTGATCTCGAAGTCCAGCGGCGGCGCTGGGTTCGGAAGCGGGGGATCCTGGAGCTCGGTAGGGTCGTACGCCTGTGCAGACTGGTGAGACGGCGTTTCGGTCGTCTTCGGGGATACGTGCCTGCCATCCTCTGTAGGGCCCACCAGTGGGAAGGGGGACGGGGTATTCGTAGACCGAAACCGCAGCCTGGGCAGTGGCTGCTATTGAGAGAGGAACGAGTGGTATGAGCAACGAGGGCAGCATGACAAGCAAAAGACAAGAGAACACAAGCCTACTGCTGAGCTTTCTCAAGAGACTTGGCTGCTGGGCGGACTTGGCGGTGACGACGCGGGATTCTTGCCCGGCCATACGGAATCAGCCGTCGGCCGTCTTGGTTCATTCTTGGCCACTCTTGGCGCCAGCGTTCTGACAGCCTGGCGCCCAGCATACGCCCCGCTTTGCACAGACAGCAGAGAGCCCAGCACGCTCAGCTGCGCCCAGTTGCTCTTGTTCCCAAGCATTTCAAGCGCATTGGCGTGGTGGGCATCTGCTGGGCGACTGGGCGAAGGCTGGGCGGTCTCCGGTCGGCCTTGGTCCGGAAAAGTTTCGAACGAAGACTCGTTCCCAGCGTTCCTCTCTAGTTTCCCCCAGTTCCACCTTTCACCGTTTCCCGTGCCGCCTTTCGCTAGAGCAGTCGCAACACGAGACAGACACCTGCACAGCGGCCGAGCTCGCAGCTTGCACTCTTCATTTGCGCTCAATTCTCAATCCCAACAACGTTAATCAGCTCCGTCCTTGAGCGAGCAGAGATATGGATGAATGCGCTATTTGTATTCGAGACCAGCTGTAAATTATAACAGGTGCGTTTTGGATGGCAAGCAAGAAATGAACTATCGAGATGGGGGTGCGAGGAGGCAGCCAGTCCTTCCGACCTCTAGTCGAGATATCTTTTGATTATAAGCATTCGTCCAATGAGCGAACAGCCGAGAAAATGCGTAGGCGACGTGGTGGTTGGTAATGTGTGATGATACAAATGTGCAGTGAGAGAACGAGCGTGCGAGCGAGGCGAGGCGAGCGAGCGATAATGTACGGGGCGGGCGTGGAGACTGGATGCTCAGCCGAGCATAGAGCCGACCATGTCGGCCACAATGTGAAGCATCTTTTCGTAGAAGCCAGCGTTCTCGGAAAGCCACTGTGTGCTGATGCCGAGCATGCCGTCCATGCTGTAGGTGTCGAGGAGGGTGCTCATCTCGGTCGTACTTTGCAGCGAGACGGAGTCGCCGAGCGAGTCGGTAATGCTCGGGGCATAGGGTGCCATCATCAAGCTGCCGATCCCCGCAAGCGACGATGCGCCGGGGCTTTGCAAACCGTTGACATGCGCGTTGAAGTCGAACAACGAGAGACGCAGGAGCGTCAGCGCGGACGCCATGGATTGCGACGATGAGCTGGCAAACACCGAGTTGAGGCTGTCGTCCAGGCTGCCCGTCGAGTTGAGCGCATGCTTGCAGGCCAGCGCGACAATCTGCGGGTACAAGGATGCGGTGTCCGAAAGCACCTTGTACATCATGTCGCGCTCCGCTGCGTCGCCGGCAGCGTTGGGGAGCGTTGCGACGATGAAGCTCGAGTGAAGGATGGCGGTCCGGAGATCCGAGACTGCGAGCATGTCGACGGGAACGACAGGGACAGCTTCCGGCCCTCTGACTCTGGCAGAGTCGAACCAGCCCGAGGCCGCCTCCGCGTCCTGGAGGAGGCGCACAAAGGTCTCCAGATTCGTCGAGAACGACAAGAGGGACAGTAAGAAAGGCAGTGAACCGTCGTCGAGCGGACGGTGTTGACCTTCGGGGTTGTGTCGCAAGTGCCGCATGGTGCGAGCGTTGACCTGCAGCAGCGTCCGCAGGAGCGACTCGGCGGCTGGGCGTAATGCGTTATTCCGGACGCCCCGGAAGATGACCGACGAGATAGAGAACGCGAATGATCCCTCGAACGAAAGACTGAGCATATCCTCCATATGAGTGACGGTTTCCGCGAGAGGTTCGCGCGCCTCGACAAGGACGCTCGTCATGCCGCGATCATCGAAGGAACCCTGAGCTTCTAACTCGAGCACGACGGCCTGCATGAGCCGAGCGGCCTCTGAGTACAGAGTATTGTTGGTCGATGCAACGACGCCCGCGCCGACCCAGAACAGCTGCGGCAGATAGATCGAGTTCTGCGACAGGATGGGCACGACCGTCGAGAGGGCGCGGAGCATGATCGAGACCTGCGTCAAGTCTGCATCGCGTGGGTTGGTCAACGCATCACGCAAGCAGCTGAGCATATGCGCGACAAATCCGTCGTCGACGTCCGACGTTGCCAGGCATGCAAACGTGAGGAAGGCCCTGCTCTGGATGGCCGGCCACATGTACATGGCACAGGACGATATTAGGCTCATCCAGCGGGTCTTCCACACGTTAGCCAGGGCTGGATACAATACATCAGAAGCGCGTTAGGGGATAGCAAGGTCAAGAGACTCACTTTCGCTTGCAGCAGCGGCATCCATGACACGCTGGAAGAGCGACGTCAGGCCTTCTACGGAGGCGATGTGCGCATCGGACCCGACGCGGACGGGCTCGTAGTCTTCTCCTGGTCCGGCACGCTGAATACCGAATAACATGGTAACTTCGTCCGTCATCAACTCGTCCAGAATGGCCGTCAAAGCGCGAGACGCATCCTGGTCCTCGTAGCGCGCCAGATGCAGGGCCTGCACCATGTTGCACGCCATGTTGTGCAGGGACGTGCGAAGGATGATGGGTCCGTGACATACAGTCAGGACGATGGCATGGATCAACTCGGGAACGAAGAGCTGGATCTGGTAGGGGAAGCTAGGATGGCGTAAGAAACTACGGGCGAAGGCTGAATTATAGGCATACCGGCCATGGTGGCAGGCGACCAAGCACAGACGAGTCAGAGCCGCAAGTTGATGCCATGCGCCGTCGTCGCTGAGCGATTTCTGGTTGATTATGGACTCCTTCGAGAACGCCTTTCGTAACTTGGCCAACAATTTCCCGCGGACATGGATAGAGGCCAAGGAGACAAGAGTGTCAGCCACGACTTCGCATGATCTGGTGCCGATGCCCGATGTTGTTGCCGCAAAGATGAGCTCGTCCAGGACAGCGTTCACGGTGTCCGTCTCGAGGCGACTGATTTCCACCCAAACGTGCCGCTGAATGATGCCGTAAACCTAGCAGACGGTAGTGAGACGATAGACAGCGGACGAGGCGATTCACGAACCTCATCGTGCTTGACTGTCATCTCGAGCAACATCCGCAGCGTCTCACGCAGTTTCACCCCGGTCGAGTCAAAGTGAGGGCTGACCGGGTTGCAGAACAGAGAGAGGTTGCGAACCCACGGGGCGACATGCTGAACAGCGGTCGGCCGTTGTTCGGGCTCGTACTTGCTCAAGGAGGCAGAAAATTCGGTCAAAAACTCGAGCGTCAGGTCTGGGAACGAGTTCGCCAACCGCTTGCTGAAGTCGGTGGCGAGGGCAAAGGGATTCGATGGTACGAAGCTACCGTGCGGCGGCAACGGCGGCAACTCGCGCAGACCAAGGAAGTTCGCCACGTCGTGGATGAGGTTCAGCATCGCGAGTCGAAGTTCCTCATCGCGATGCGACATGTTGACCAACGCGACGTTTATCAGCGTCGCAGTCGTAGCTTCTACGCGTGCCGTCTCCTTCGACAGTGCGGGCTGGTACGCTTTCAGCTTGCCAGTTGCGGAGCGTACGGCCTGTCCAGAGCGTCAGAGGCAGGAAGGTCCTGTCGATTGTTTACGCACGTTGACGATCAGCGGCATGCTCTTCGATGTCAAAAAGCTCGGTCGCCCGTGTTGAGGTCGAATGACGAATTCGTCCTCGCCGGAGGCGCTGATGCTTAGCAGCTCCCCGACTTCCTCCAGGGTGATAATCTCCGTGAACTTGCAGGTCAAGCCTGGCCAGATTTGTTGCGGACGTTTCTACCCATAGGGGTCAGTTGTGTCGGGGACGTTTGTTGACTTCTTACCGAGACGATGCGGATATGCGAGGATGCGAGCTCGAAGGTGACCCGTAAGGGGGGCTCCGGGACTTGATGGAACTCGAGGCCGTCGAAAGTCTCGCGGGGCTCGGTGTCCATGGCAGCTGAGGGACCGTGAATGATAGGCTAGAAACATTGGGAAGAGTACGCACAGGTCTTGGATATGTTGTCAATATCGAGAGCTGGGATGACGTCTCTCAGGTCCAGCCACGACGTTACTGCACTGATAGTACAGGACGACTCCATTCCAAGAGGGCCCGCAAATGGACCGACGTAATAGAGCTTGCGCAGGAATCGCTGTGCCGCAATATTGGCATTGACGATGTAGACGGCGTTCAGTCGACGAAGGAGGTCCTCTGGAATGAGGGACATGCACGTCATCCACCACGTTAGTGGTATCTCCGAGGACGACGTGAAACCAGAGCAGTCGACGATGATATCGAAAGGACCCTTGTGCATGTTGACGGAGTTGAGGCTCTTGAATATGTGGCACATAAGCAGCTCCATGCTGTCCGTCTCCACGTTGATCCTCGACATGAAAAGTCCAAAGACGGCCCTTGCTCCCTAGGAACGTTTCAGTTTCGACATAAACCGGACAAACCGGTAACCGACCTTCGGCGACAGAATCTTCACGAAAATGTCCTTGACTGCGTCCGTATTGCGGGTGTAGTTGCGTTGGGTGAACTCCCGGAACGGCGCATGGTCGCGCGTCGTGAGAGACTCGAATCTAGCAACCTCCATCGGCTGCCCAAGCTCGAGCAGCAGTGCAGAAACGCCTTCCCAGGCCGCAGTACGAATTGCCCGGTCTTCGTCAAGGCAAGAGAACGAGGGTAAGGACTGAAGCTCGCGCGAGACCTTGTCCGAATGAGCGTGCAAGAAGCGATGCAACATGATGCCGTCGGATTCGTCGTAGGGAATGCTGATGACCGGATCCTCCATTTCGACCATGGTATCCGCCTAGAATGCATTACGACCCGAGCACTGATCATAAAGGTGAATACGTACCACGATGGATTGACAGAATTGCATCATAGCCATGACATTAGCCGTGACGCTCGCGGTCGAAGCCTTCAGTGCGTTCGTCAACCTCGTGTTATTGGCCAGCGACTGAATCGTCTTCGCGATGAGGAGCAAGCCCCGACTGATACCCTCGCTATCGGCAGGCATGTCAACGCCAATACTGTCAGGCACCGCGAGGCCGGGGGAGATAACACTAGACGAGGATTAATCGTGTAAAATGTAGGTGGTATGAGACACACCGAAGGAAGATGAACGAGATGACGGGCAAAATCTGCTCTTCTGGAGACTGATCCGCCCTGCAAGTAATTCAGAACGTAGAGACTACCGGCGGTATCAACACTTACATGGAGCGGTATACATGACTGCACAGTTCGCGAATCACGCTTTTGGAGGGAGTTAGACCAATCAAAACGGGCGTCTGGATCTTACCTGGGGATCAGGTCCACAGAGTTGAACAGACTGTTCAAGAACATCTGCGTGATCACTTCCAGGTTCGTAACGTTGTCGTCCAGCATGTACGGTCCAGCCTTGAGGGGGTCTGTCTCGTATCGCGCATCCGGAACGGCGGCCATATGCTCGACGATGGGGTTGATGAGTTGACGCAGATACTCTTCCGCCTGCAGTTTCGCGAACGTAGAGAGCAGTCGCACGCGAATCGAATTGTTGCGGAAGTGTCCCATAGGGTTTTCTGCTCGAACAGTTCAATTATCGGAAACGTCGGCCTGACAAACACTCACTGCTCGACTGCAACTCCTGATCGATGGCAGCCTTGAGCAAAGACATGGCCGACTTGCGCGTGTTGAAGATTCGAAGCATGACGGAGATCATGGACTCTGCCTCGGACTCGGGGCATACCTGGCAGATAGCCAGCGCGAGGAGAGGCTGCAAATGATGAGGCCTTGTCCTATGCGCTCAGAAGGCTATGGCTTACAATCGAAGTCTTGATATGCTGCAAAACGACATGAGCAAACTGACACCCGTGAATTGTAGCCGACGCACGTCACACAGCTGCATCCGCGGAGTCATCTTCTCCGAGGGCTTCGCGGTATCGAACTTGGTGCCCTGACGCACGAGGCGTGAGAATACCTCGGCGAAAACGGTCCTACGCGTAATATCGTCGCTGAAGCCGAGCGTCAAGCAGTACTTGGGTCCAACATCGTTGTTAGCGATGAGCATGTTGACGAGCCCATCGACGACGAGCTTCTTGATCGTGACAACATCCGAGGACGTCCGACGCCCCTACGGCAGCATTAGAACGCGGCTACATTTATGGGGGAGGAAATTCGCAGACCTTCAGGCTGGACGTCACTGAATGCGAACTGCGTCCGTCCACCTACGCTGCGGTGAACGGCTTATCATCTGGACAGGTGTCGGAGTTTTACCTGAGGCTCATCTTTCCCAAGCGCAGCCATGAACGTCGAGAAATACCGGTAGAACAGCATCGAGGCGATGTTGGTCGAGTCAGGATTATGCCCCATTGTAGGCTTCCCCTCAAGCGAGCTGAGCGACTGGTTATGAAGCAAGCTCGCGCATGCCTTCAGACCCGCAATCTCGCAATCGATGTACAGCCGCGCCAGAGGGCTTTGACCGGACATCTGGAAACGCCTCAGCTGTGCAACAGGGTGAGACGCCAAATGAGACCTACCGCTTGCGCAGCGGCAACCCAGTCAAAGAGCTTATCGAGCAATTCCTTCCGCAGCTGGCTCTCGTTACGCATCGGGAACATGTCACGCTTGGAGAAGACGGCCTCCGTGAGGGCGCAGAACTTCATCTTCAACCTGAACGCGGCCTCGCTGTTGTCGGCATACTGGATGAAGGACGCAAACTGCAGCAGCATGGCCGAGCCGTCAGCGCCGGTACCGTGCTGCGGGGTGTCCGTGCGCTCGACCAGGGACTTGAACATCGTGACCAGCTGGTCGACGAAGAGCACACGGGTGGGCTCCCAGTCTGCCTTCAGCGACAGCGCCGCCGTCATGGACCTGCCAATATTTGAGTATATGTTTGAACAAAAATCGCCACCGGATGTACTTCTCGATCTGCGGCAGGAGGAGGTGGAATAGCGATGGGTGCAGCTCCGAACCGAGGGCCTCCCGTGCGGTCTCGCGGACCATGCGGTTGTCCGAGAGCATGAGGTCCTTGAGAGTCGCGATGAACTGGCGCATCATCTCCTTCGGGGCCTGAGAGATGTGGTGGCGCCCGGCCAGAAAGTCCGGGGGCAGCTTGGGCACCTCGATCTCTGGCGCAGAGAGATCGGTGGCGCAACAACCTCCAAACGATGCCAGGAAAAGACATAGGTGCTGCCAGTCGTTCGAGATATCCTATAGCCATGGTCTCAGCAGACGACCGAAGGCTCTGGATTCAACTCTCACCTCGATCGTCCGCCCGTCCGTCTCCGGGATGCTCCGCTTCGCAATGTCCCTCACGGACTTGACGTACGGCGTGATAGCGAGCCAGCGCCGGAAGCACTCCTCCCATGCCATGATGTTGACGCCATTGACGAACGCAATGTTGTGCAAGAGGCGACGAACGCGCTTCTGGTTTGCGAGGCGACCTGTGCGCGCGGTCAGACGCCGCCGCATCAGGCAATGCTGCTAGAAACGCACCAGCCACGGGCGCGTCGGGATCGGCAAGCTGCTTGTAGGCGTACCAGCGCAGACTGGCCTCTTCGGAAGTCAGGTACGCAGGGTGCGGGAGCGCATCCAGCGTGATGATCTCGGCCACCGCCAGAGCGCGCAGGGACGATGCCGCCAGGTTGCTCTGGTCCATGTTGTGCGACGTCAATGCGACGAGAAGCACGATTTCTGCCGCGGCAAAGGAGGGCACGCGCACTGGGCTCGTCTTCCATCCACCCACATCTGGAATCTGTCGAGTTCGTCTTAGTGGTTGACTCACGACCGATCTAGGAGCCACAAACCTGTGGGTTGGCATAGACGGGTAGCACCGCGCTCATCTGCTGCACGCCGAGAGCCTGCAGAGCCATCACGTCGGCATTCTTCATGAACATGTCGCCTCCGAACGACAGCGTCACGGGCCTAAAGCGTCGTCTCAGCATTTAGAATTCCATCGGAAGGGCTGGCACCCACATTCCGGCCGTGAGGTAGAAGATACCTCCCTCGTAGCACTCGTCGCCCGGCGAGAACGACAGCGCAAACGAGAACAGCCCTCCGAACGTCCGTGCACCGCTCGTGCGGAGCAGCGTCGACTCCTTGCGGAGCAGCATCTGGCCCGCCTGGTGGACGAACGTGCGCGTCTGGTCCTCGGTGATGCCGTAGAAGAAGAAGCCGAGGTCGAGGCGCCAGAGGGACATGATGGCGAGCATGAGCAGATCGCGGTCGCTCGTCTGCCCGTCCTGGCGGATGCGCGGGAGCTGCGACTTGTACACCGCGCGCCCGTCCGCGCCGACCTCCTTCTTGCGGATCGTGAGCGACTGCGCCGCGAGCGGTTAGCGTTTTCGCCCCCGGCCGCGCGCGAGCAATAGTCATGTCGGAAGGAAGGAAGGAAGGATCACGGCATGGTCCACGAATGAACGCCGGTTTTCAAGGGCCGAACGGACTGCAGCCTGGTCTGTTCCCTTGAGACCCAGTGCCCCGACTGTGCCAAGCAGGCATCTTTTATGTCGTCAGCTGTCAATCAGAACAAAGGGCCGGTCAACATATGAGAGATTGTCTAATGGGGCTTAAGCCCTCATCACTCCCTATCAATAAAATAAATGCAGACTAGGTTGGATGATAGGACGAGTGGGTTTATAGACAGTCTCCTTACATCCAGCATAGCATCTTTCCGTCAAAAAACGGGTTCCCAAGAGTATGCCAGTTGGCAAGTGCGTTTAGCGGACGCAATTTGCAAAGGTATTGTGCCCGCCAACGGAATGCTCATGCTATATAGTATGGCTGCATAGTTGAAGTTAAATAGCTCAACTTTTATTGGTATATTTACGATATGGGCAAGCATCCAGTGCTTCCCGCGTCGATGAAGACTGCGTAGATTCTCTTGAAGCTAACGGCAAGTTTATGGATATCCCAGCACGAGCCTATCGTCAATCTGCAGCTGGCATTGCATCAAGAGGAGCCTTATGCTCGTGCAGTATCAGGTGCATCTCCAACAGGAGCAGGGCGATAATCATGAGAATTGATGAGACTCGGGCGACGCGGACAGGGCTGTATGTTGGCTGTGCGGCTAGGGACAGTGGAGGTCATTCCGTAGTACCGGCTTAGCGTAGGTAGGCGAGTGGCCACCAGCGCGAACAGCGTCAGCCACTGGCCAACACCGACCGGCGTTGTCCTCCGCAAGTTGAAGGCAGGATATTAGATTGGCTCTGTGCGCGCACCATCCTCGCGGAATCGCGTCTCCAATGACGGCGCTCGTCCGGAAAAGTTTGCGCCGCCTCGTCGCGGCGCGAGTGTCAAGTAAAAATGTTATCGGTATGGTCATCTATAGTAAGCCTCCAAGGGCGACTCTGGGGCCGCATTTGCTGACGCCCTCTGCGAGTCATGAAGTAGGATTGGAAGCCTGCCTGTCGCTTTGGACTAGGTCTGCGGCGCAGCGTGTCCTCGGGGAGCAGGAGTGTTTTCACTCCCTTCTAACCCTCGGATCGCGCAAAGAATAGGATATATAAGAGGATAAAATCGTCAAGAAAAGTGGCGTGGCGGGGACCGTCCAGCAGGAGTGAGCGCGGGGAGCGCTGACGTGTCACCGCCCGGTATCGGCAAGCCGTCCGCGAGGCTGCTGAGCGGGACAAGGACTCGGATAACGTCTACTACGCTCATCCTGAGCATCCTCGGCGAGATGTGGGCGGCGCTGAGCAGGTAGAGTGCGTCTACGACGGCTTCCTATTTAGGAAGGTAGTGGTCTCGGGCTAAGTCGGCTTACCCCGAAGAGCTCGCGCAGAATTGGCGTGATGTCCGGATACAGCATGGTGAGGGAAGCTTGCCATTGCATTCGGTTCGCCTGCATCAGCGCGCGTGAGACGGGGTCATGATGCATGCATGCTGGGGGTGGTCTCACCTCGGTAGCGAGCGTAATGAGCGCGCGCACGACGCAGCATTTCACGCCGTCAGACCGATTCGGCGCGAGACATGGCAGGAAGACGGTCTCCAGGGCCATGTGCGGGTTGAAGCGGTAGATAGTCACCATTGCCTCGCTCACAACGCGGAGATCGATCGGGTCCGTCGTCTCGTAGAAGCCCTTGAGCGGCGGGCTCGGGTTCATCAAGCGAATCTGTGGCGCAGGGAAAAGCATAAGCGTTCAACGCCCCACATCCTCCCCGGCCTCAGCTTACCCGGATCGCTTCAGCAAGGTCAGGCGCGAGTGCCCGAATGGCAATATTGCCGGCCTGTGGCGGGATGTGGATGGCCGCGCGGCAGAGCGAGTTGTATGCAGCCAGGGACGCATCGAGCGTTCGCGTGTGCAGGAGTCCGCGGGCCACATTTTCGAGGAAATGAGACGGCTGCGGGGAAGCGCGCCACGTAAGAGGGGTGTTTCAGCGCGGGTGAACCATAGCGGGCGTACCTTCCTGGACGACGAGCGGCTGAACAGCCCGCTGAAGCCGCCACCGGCGCGCTCCGCCTGGCGGATGCGCTCAGGGCTGATGGAGAGCAGCGCCGACAGCGCGGGCCAGAGCTGCTGGCGGTTCGTCTCGTCGAGGATCTGGTAGTACGCGTCGAACACGCGCTCGGGCGCGCCGTGCAGCGCGCGCGTGCTCTGGCTCGCCTCGCGAAACTCGTCCGGGAAGATGTCGATCCAGTTCCAGACCGCGGTGCCGATGGCGGCTGCCATGCGCACCTGCAGATCCCTCTTAAAGCTGACCATCATGGACCCCACATCTGCGCGACGGTCAGCACGAGCAGGGACGCGGGTTCTAGCGCGTTAGGCACCTGTGAGGACCTGCACGAGCTTTTTGCGGTCCAGCGCGCAGTTCGCCACCAGCTTCAAATTTGTCGTGTCTGCGCTCTCATCCACGTGGCTGACCGGGGAGAAGAGCGTCTGGCGGAAGGCGGTATAGACACTGGTCCAGTTGGATGCCGAGAGGTAGAACACGATGCGGCCTGAAAATTTGGACAAGAGCGTATGTAGGGCAGCCGGCTGCTGGGCGAGGGTGATGTACGTCGGGCGAAGCGAGAAAGGCTTGTGATGTACAGTGAACGGGTCCTGCGGGACCTTGGAGCGCGAGGACGAGCCGGAGGACGAGCCCTGGACCGAGCCTCCCGAGCCTTCCTTCGTCTCTGTGCCTGCGGTCGTGTTGGCGGTTGTCGACGAGGCATTGGTCGACTTGGGCGGTGCCTGGGGGAGGGAGGTGGTGCTCGAGTTGGGCGAGTCTGCGGGGGTGAGAATGGCGGAGGACTCGATGGTCTCGAAGTCATGGAAGGACAGATCGCTGCTGCCCTGGGCAGCGGAGCGGCGGATGACGCTCGAGACGAGGTCGAGGATTGTTTTTGCGAGATTCTCGTCGAGCACTGGCGGATCGACCCAGGGAGTGCCCGAGGTGTGGGCGATGGTCGAGGGGTGGTTGCCCTGGGCGTATGGGGTGTTGCTGGAGAGCGAGGTCGCGCTCCCGTTGACGGGGTAGCCGATGCCGAGGTAGCGTTCGCGGTGGCAGTGCCAGTGGAATGAGACGCAGACGTCGAGGATCTTGATGAGGAGGAGCTGGGACTGCAGGACCTGGACGTTGAGCTTGTGCTCGAGGTTGAGATCGCGTTGCTGGTCGTGGGAGCAGTCTGTCAGGGGCGGTGGAAGCAGTTGCCGCGGAGAAGACACGGACCTTGTCGAGCATGAACAGAATCTCCGCGAGCTGGCGCACGATCATGTTGACCGACGCGCGGGCCATCTCGACCATGGTGTCGACGGTCTGCTTGACGGACTCGTCGGCCTCGACGGCCGTCAGATCCTGGCCGGAAAAGAACGGCAGCTGCGGGGACGCGTTCAGGGGCCGCATACAGCAGCATACAACGGGGAGAAGCGCGCACGCTCTGCTTGATGCGCTTCACGAGCGCCTCGACCAGCCGGTCCTGGAACGTCGTCGCGGCCGGCGAGAGCGGCGAGGACGCGACCGAGACCTGGCTCGCCGTCTTGGGCGGCACGGGCGGGAGGGCGTTGGAGGAGCCGCGCATGCGCCGCAGCTTGGAGGACGCCTGGGAGGCGATGCCGAACGAGGGCGCGCGCCGTGCAGAGTGGGCGGACATCATCGCTTGCATGCGGGCGGGCGAGCGGGCGGCTTAGAGGCTGGGCGTGGGCAGCGGCGTCGCGGGCGCGGCCAGCAGGGGCATGTACAGCGGCGAAGGGAAAGAGGGTTGCCCGGCTCCCGCGCGCAATTTTGCTGCTTTGTATTTGGGCGCACGTACGCGAGCGGGATCGCCTATCTCCATCACGCCCCCTCGCGTCCAGCGCGGCAACAAATTTTCCTCCCAGGCGAGCCAGGCCCCTGCGCCTCCCCGGTTCTGGCGCTGCTAGTGGCCCGGGCTCAGCCTCCTGCCCGTCTCAGCGCCCCAAGCCTCTCCCGACGCGCGCCCGGCCGCAATTCCGAACGCCCGCTGCACAACACAGAGTTTGCATCATCCACCGCGTCCCACGCCGGGATATGTATCGAAGCGGCACGTCCGACCCAAACTTTCGCTCTCCTTCCGGTCGCAGGCATCTGATCGCCCGTGTCCGCTGTCAGTGTCATGCCCCCCGAATTCTGCAAATCGACCTGCAACCGTCGCGACGGCCTCGGTCATGCGAGATCCCGGCTCTACTGACGTGTGTCCGGGCAATCGCCGCCCTGCTGCAAACGTAACCCGTCGCTGCAGAAGAACTCCAGGGCAAGCGAGTCGCCGACCCTTATGCGGGCGCAGGGATCTCCGACTCCGTCATCACCGGATGAACCTTTGACTCTGAGTCTGAGAGGGGAATAATAACTGTTATGATCGCACAAAAACACAAGAAACAACGCGCGAGAAGACAAGAAAACGTATTACTACTACCCATCACAACTGCGCAGGAAGATGAATAGTCTATCACTCGAGAGTCTAAAAGCAAAAAAGCAGAGTGTGCTAGTAGTCCATGTGTGCGCTCACAGCAGCGTCTTGAACCCGGCCTCGCGGCACTTGGACACAAGACGTTTGACTTCTTGCGAACGCGCGCGCGTCGTGACAAGCAGCGCGTCGCTGGTGTCGACGATGACGAGGTCGTCCACGCCGAGGCACGCCACGAGGCGACCCGACGCAGGCACGACGATGCCCCCGGCCATCTGGTCCGTGACGACTGCACAAGGCAAACACGCGTCAGAAATAGAGCAACAAGCGCGGGCCGTTCAGGGGCGAGACGCGCACCCAGGGAGGATTCGCCAAGAATGCGGGGCTGCGACGCCTCCGCAGGGATGAGGTCGGCGAGCGACGAGAAGTCGCCGACGTCGTCCCAGCCGAACGTCGCGGGCACGACGGCGACCTTGCCCGTCTGCGACGCGGGCTCCGCGACGGCGTGGTCGATCGCGATCTTGGGCAGGGTGGGCCACACGGCGTCTATCACCTTCTCGCGCGTCGCCTCGTCGCCGTCCCACGCGTCGGCGATCGTCTGCAGCCCGTCGTGCAGCTCGGGCATGTACTCGTTGAGCAGCTGCATGAGCACGGCGGCCTTGACGACGAACATGCCGCCGTTCCACAGGTACTGGCCCGTGGACAGGTACGCCGCGGCCGTGCGGGCGTCCGGCTTTTCCTTGAATTGGGACACGCGGCGCGCGTTGGGCGCGTCCTTGAGATCGAGCGACTCGCCGAGCCGGATGTAGCCAA